>OZ024718.1:55327527-56633765 GCA_964016875.1 Fallopia convolvulus | reverse complement strand
AGCAGTCAACAACTGTCACCAAGATACATAAAACTTAATCAACTGTCAACAAGATATAATAACGTTGACAATAGCTGTCAACAACCTACATAACACTTGTTCCAATCTACATCCATCAATTGTCAACACTAAAGATCACATAATTGTCAACATCGACAAAATCATAAACAACTGTCAACAATACACATAGGTTATGTCACACAACTATCACTTGCTTGTTTCCGGCAACCCTATGAGCTCGGATGTATTCTTCACCCAAATGATCCAAAGAATCCAAATCCACAAATGCAAATGCTTCAATGAACTTGATGGCGAATACTCCACAATTTCCACTATAACAAAAAAGTACAAAATATTAATATCAATTATTTGTAAGGGAAAACTGGAAGTAATGGGAAATTAGGAGAACTAATGTATACCCATCAATATCTTATATTAACTTGTCATCTCTAGAGATGCTAAACTCCATATCCAAGTCACCAAGATGGTTGAATTTCCCACTTTTCTTCAACAGAGAGGGTATGAATGTGGAAAAAGGTTTCAAATAAGGGGTGAGATCTTTCATAGAATAGAGGTACCTTGTAGAGTCAAGAACCTTAATGTGCTTTCTTGGCAAATCGATCTCTAAGGCAATCCAATGTGATTTCTCAATGTTAAGAGGTGAGTAAATCCTTTTAACATCAGGGTTGTGCCATGCTTTCCCCAACAAGAGTGGTTTCCAACCATCAAGATAACCATAAAAATCTTGTGGAATGTCCTTCTCTCCGGAAATATAAAGCGGTACATACTTGGGATCAAACATCATAGGCCATATCCAATCAACAACTACAACACTCTTGTAGACATCTGGATAGTCATAGATAAGTTTCCTCATGTGATACAAAGCCTCACACATGTGCTAAAAAGATAAAAAAAAAAAAGAAGAAGAAATTGTCAACATAGAACTAATAAAATGCAACATATCAATTGAACCAACACTGAAAGAAAAAAAACACAACTTACCTCAGTCCCTAGCCAAACATTCTTGGTCCTAAGAATGGTGAAAAACTCTTTTGTAAGCATTTGATCGGAACCAGTTATGGTAGCGTTGTTAGGACTAAAAAATAAGTACAATACAATGTGTCAACATATATATAAACAAGGGTAATTAGCTGACATCAAGTGTCATCAACTTCTTCTTGATGAAAGTTGTTAATTGACAACAAATACTAACTGTCAACAACTGACAGTTGTTAAATATCAACTGTCAACAACATTCAGTTTTCTATCTGTCAACTATATTCAGTTGTCTATTGTCAAACAAATGTTAACTTGATCACAATATAAAACTTACATGTGTGAAAAATAATAAATGTCAACAAATTTTAATAGCTTATATAAAGTGTCAACTGATTCTTCTTGATGACATATTTTAAATGGCAACAAGTCAAAACTGTCAACAATTGTGATTGATAAATGTTGACAGTTGTTCGACATGATGACACTGAACACTGTCATCCAATTAAAACATATAAAGCCTTTGAAAATTACTTACCTATCATATAACAAATCATGAAGTAATTTCCGATCTGCATCTGGATAAAAAGAGTGCTTGGGCTTCCTAGGCACAGGTGACTTCTTCTTCTTCTTCTTCTTCTTCTTCTTATTCTTATCTTCACCCTCCTTTTCCTTTTCCTCATAATTATTTTTCTTTTCAGCCTTCTTGTTTTTCTTCTCCTCGGTAAAAGGAGTTAACACTACAACGCTAGGTTTCTTATTCCTTGAGGATTTCCTTGTATCTAGTGGAGCATCAAGATCTTCGGTATCTTTTACACTGTCCTCTTATCTTCTCCAATCAAAGAGTCAAATAGATGACCATGCTCAACATACTGAGAGCAATTATCCTTGATCTCTTTCAAAATAGGCCGTAGCTCAAAGTCTAATTCAGCACGCATTTCAGCTAAAGTTTCAGAGTTGAAATCACTTGAATTATCCTTTCTTTCCTAACCAAGATCATCCTTTGAAAGCGTTACTAATTCACCCTCAGGTTCAACCTTGTCAAATTCAATTTCCTTGTAAACTTCACCCTCATGTTGTAAGTGATTCTCCTTTCGCTCTTCAACCAGATCATCCATAGTAACACATACTATTTCTCCCTCATGCACCTCCTTGTCAACTTCACCAGGCATACTGTTTTTTCCATCTACTACATCACCAACAAATTCATCCTTGTCAACTTCACCAGACACACCCTTTTTCTCATATACTATTTCACCCTCAACATCCTCATTCTCGACTACACCAGACATACTGTTTGTCTCAGGATTACCAACATCGTCGTTGACATTTGGTTCACTGTTAGAAGCATCAACAACAACATCTGTTGCACCATCACATAAATCTTTATTGAGAACAAGAGACTCATCACTAACAGTAACTCCCTTCCCAACATCAACAACAATATTTTCTCCATTATTTGACAAAGCCTCATTATCAACAACAAGAAGATCGTCAACAACTTCCTTTTCAACATCATCTTCCTTTCCAACAACATCTTCTTTACCTATGTCCTCTGTTTTTTCAACTGTATTAAAGAATAATAATCGTCAACAAGCATACTAAGTGCAATAGATCACATATGAAAGAAAAACTTCGGCACAAAACTCATAAAAAATATCCAATTACAACAAATCTGAGCATGTGTCAACATGAATAAAATAATATACAAGATTACATGGACTTGGAATCAATTGCTCTGTATCTTTCTTTCCAATAGAAGTTTCAACTTCCAAAACATCTTCTGGATCAGATTCTGAATCTGAAGCATCAGAGACCAAACCTCTAGACCCTAAACTCTTATGAATGTAATCAACTTGATTTGACACATGAACATTTTTCATCTCCAAAGTATTTAACTTCAACTAAACATCTTTCATCAACCTATGCATAGAAGACATATATTCTTTCAAATCTTTTACCCATTGAGGCTCATGCATTTCTTTACATTTTTCAGCCTTCGCCTTCTCTTGGGAAGACAATGGGACTCCATCAACATTAATGTCAACCAAATTGCCTCGTTCCTTGGAAGAGGACATAATATTTGCAACTTCAATGTCTTCAACACCCGCAGAATCATCATCAATAACATCATTTTTGACATTATCCATCAACTCTTCATCAACATCGTCCTTGTTCCGATTCTCTACCAAATCTTCATCAACAACATCTTTGTCAACAACCTTAGCCTTCGAATTATCTAACAATTCTTCATTAACATCATCATTCCTCATCGCTACAGCAAGTTCATTCTCAGATGTTGGCCTTTTAAACTTATTCAAGAGGGTTGGAATACTACAAACAGGTTGGCTCAACTTAACTCTTTTAACCGGCTTATTTGGCTGAACTTTATCATCTTGATGATGTTCAACCCTAACCCGACTCTTAGCTTCAACCTTAAGCTTCTTACCCTTCTGTTTGACAACAACAACCTTCTTCCTACCTTTGCCACCATCAGAACTCCTCAATGCTCTAACTTTACCTTCAACCACTTTACCTGAAATCCTAGAACTCTTCCTATTGAGCCTGACTTTTTGTTCTTTATCTTGTTGTTGTTTCACATCAACCGACAATTGCTTATCCACTTTTTTGTACTCCAAAACATTTGGAGCTAAGACAAAATCAGCCAAGTCGTCTTCTGTAGAAGAGTCAGACTCTTCATCATTAATGTTGTGCGCCAATGTTTTAGCATTCTTTTCTTGTTTCACCATGATCCTTTCAATCAAATCATCAAAAACTTCATCAACAACCTCATTTGGATAGTCACAATCCTTAAACCGTACAAACTGTGAATATGGAGGGTAAACACAAACTTGGAAACACACAGGAATAAAGAACATTATTGTCTTGATATGTATTGTCAGCAAAACAATTAAACTATCAACAATGCAATGTCAACCATATATTAACTAATGTACTGTCAACAATGTCACCTAATGTAAGTGTCATCCAATGTAGTGTCAACCATGAAGTGTCAACAATGTAAAGCCAAACTTAATATCATCCAATGTAATGTCAACCATGCAGTGTCAACAATGTAAACCCAAACTTAATATCATCCAATGTAATGTCAACCATGCAGTGTCAACAATGTAAAGCCAAACAATATCATCCAATGTAATGTCAACCATACAATGTTAACAATGTAAAGTCAACACATGATGTTATGTCAACTACAAAATGTCAACAAAAACTAAAAATAACTTTCAAGTCAGGAATATATTGTAAACATACCAATTTCTTTTCTTTTTTTTTTTTCAGAGAGTGCAGAATGCCTAATATGAACTGAACCGCCACTCCAACGCAGCATATAAGGCACTTCTTTTGGATTTTTACAATCAAACAAACAAACTTCTTTAAAAGCAGGGAAAGTCTCCAAAATCCAGATCTGTGTACAAAAACAACATTGAACATAAATCAATTCTAAAAAATTCATAACAATTAAATACAAAACAAAAGCAACACAAAATCAAATCAATACCATAAACGCTATGGGATATCCACATAGAGCATAACCATATCTATATGTTGGATCCCTGAATTTCGAATAATCACGCTCAGTTTGATTCAACTGCATCATGCTTGAAATCAATTCATCATAACAAAGCCTCCCCCATGGGTATGCAATAAATGCATCAAAATCAGATAAGAAGGCAAGATATTTTGCATTAACATCCGCATCCCTGTGTCGAGGCAACAAAATCCCCTCAACAATCAACCAGTGAGCAAGCTTCAACTTTCTTTCTTCACCTTTAGCTTTTTTGAAAATCTTAGCCAATTCCCCAAATGTACACCTACTACAACCAAGCTCATTCGGCATATCAGCTGGAGCATCTCAGGAAGCGCTTCTTGCGAACAATTTAACCTAGTCACAACAACAAAATCACCAAGAGAAAATCGACAAAGACTCACACCTATTTTAAACCACAACTCATGCTCGTACTTGGTTTCTAACTCATGCAATAACACATGATGAATGAGTTGGGAATGTAAATGCAGCCTATCGCCAAACTTAACAACAGGACCAAGGCAACCATTGCACAGTTTGTTCCAGCTGTCAATCGAGAGATGTTTCTTAATGGTCTCTAAAACATCAACTTTGTTGTAGCCGTTAACTTTCCTTGGATAATGTTTGGATAGAGGTAGAACATATTTCATTTCCTTCTGAGACATACTTCAACCTGAAATCAATCATACAGAATGGTCATCCATAATACAATTGTAATCAAAATCTCATATGTCAATAGAATATAAGATCAATTGTCAACCATATTAGCAAATTCAATCACATATACCATCACCAATTACAACTGTCAACAATCTAAGTAACTGTCAACAATGCCTTGAAAACTAAACAAAAATTGAAATCCAAATCTTCTAAAATTACATATGTCATCAAATAATAGCAAAATGTCAACAATCTCTACATTAGTCATAAAAGCATTGCATTTGTCAACATAAACCTCAAATATCCTAAAACATGTGTAAAAATATACCAACTATATCAAATGTCATCAAAATCAGCATATATCAATCAACATTGTCAACAATGAGTACAATTATCAACAAAGGAAAACGATCAAATGTAATAACACTAAAATTAAAACTGTCAACACAATTCCAACACTAAAATTAAAACTGTCAACACAATTCCCACACTAAAAGCAACAATTGCACAACTGTCAACACAAATCTAAAATGTCAACCAAAAGTGAAAACGAACAAATGTAACATTGTCAACTATATCAAATGTCATCAAAATCAGCATATATCAAGCAACACTGTCAACAATGAGTACAATTGTCAACAAAGGAAAACAATCAAATGTAATAACACTAAAATTAAAACTGTCACACTAAAAGCAACAATTGCACAACTTTCAACACAAATCTAAAATGTCAACCAAAAGTGAAAACGAACAGATGTAATAACAAAATTGTCATAAATTAAAGCCTAAACCAAAATCGAAACAACAAAAGTCACAACTATAACAAAAAAGAGAACAAAACCCTAACAAACAAACAAAACATAAGCACATGCAAACCAGAAAATCAAAACAACTATGCAGAAACCTAACACAACAACAAAATAGGACTA
Organism: Fallopia convolvulus; assembly: GCA_964016875.1. Classification (NCBI taxonomy): domain Eukaryota; kingdom Viridiplantae; phylum Streptophyta; class Magnoliopsida; order Caryophyllales; family Polygonaceae; genus Fallopia; species Fallopia convolvulus. The sequence goes on along the minus strand of OZ024718.1, from coordinate 56,627,633 downwards.
TAATCGACGACAATGAAGCAAATTGACAAACAAATTACCGTTGACGAAGCAAATATCCTCCTTGTAATGAAATCGTCAAAGAAGAGCAAGGAAATCGTCAACAACAACTGTAATTCACTTCAACAAAGATTTGAATAGCAAAAACGACGAAGAAGAGCACCGAACTCGTCGAAATTGAGCATCTAAATGGAAAATCGAAATCGTGGAAGTTGAGAACGTGGAAGTTGAGAGTGGAGTGGCAAATTGTTAAGAGAGTCAAAATGCTCCCTTTGCCCCCTTCTCCCCACCCCAAAAACCCAACCCAAAAATCAACTTTTATCATGTTTAGCATCACTAAAATTTGCTTTCTTGTTTTTGAATTGGGTAAATCACCTCTTTCTTTAGCCTGCGTTTGAGGAGTTTCCATGTTACATATAGGACGAGAAAGCCAAATCATAAAGGGGGAGAACCCCACCGAAATCAATGAACCTCTTTTTAGATCAAATCTTTTCTTCAAGAACATTAAATTTTTTGAAGGAATCCTCTCCAAATTGTTCAAAGAAATTTGAAGAAACCTTCTAATTTGAGAAGCCCCTCCACATATCGCAACTTTAGAAAGGAGATGAAAGCAATTTCGTGTTGAGTCCAAATCTGACCTATTCCTCTCTCGCTAGATCCGGTTCAAACCGCTTTCTTCGACCCTCATGATCCACCTCTCTCCAGAGCTCTAATTTGAGGAACCTTCTCATCGGCGTTCCTCTTCATCCACCGTCCGACGGCTTATCGGTTCAAGCCTGCCTTAAATTATCGTGCGTTGATCAGTCCGCAACTGTTCGATGTCCGCAGCTTCATTTTTGAACAGGACATTTGTGATGAACTCTCCTTTCTTTTGTGTTGTACCACATCCTGTAATTTGATTTATTTCAATAAAGAAAAAAAAGAAATAAAATGGTATCTTCGTTGTGGTGAAAGCCTGGGAAAGAAAGAGGAAAGCTTTCTTGTGCTTGGGTCCCAAGTTTAATTTTTGGAAAAGAAAAATGTAATAATAAAAATAATATAAAATACTATATATATTATTCAAATAAACTAAGGCCTTGATAAGAAAGTCTAGGGTGCTATTACATGAGTCTTCTTGCGTTGTAAGTAAACCTATTACGTTTTATTTGCAAGGCAAGTCCGACATCTTTTCTTGCAGGATAGCTTGAGACTTTTTTATGTATTTTTTTCGAGGAGTTGGAGCTGAGTTTGGTATTGGACCGAGTTGTATTGGGCCAGGTACCTTGGTGCTCTGTGGTTTCTAAAGATCCTTCATCTCGGTGGAGGGAATGTCAGATGTCCATTTCGCACGCCTAGAAGGGGTCGACCTGCTGCTTGCGGTGCTATTCTTATAGTGCTTTACTCACCCCGATCTCAAACTCTTCTTAGTTCTTATTTTTCGGAAATTTGTACTTCTTTTAGCTTTCCCTGCTTACTTGACTTTCTTAGCCGTTCTCGGCTGCCGTTTTGTAACGGCCTCTCGGTTTACCAAGTTTGTTTGGTATCCGAATTCTTACATTATCAAAAAAAAATATGGTTGTAGGTTGGAACCTTATTGGGCTTATATACTAGGCTCGTCACCTCACACCCCCAGATTATCGGCCCACCGTACTTTATCAACTCATTTGCTTCTATACCAGAAATCGGGTTTAGAATAGGAATTCGGGTTGGAATAGAAACCACTCATTACTCTAGTTTTGGATTACGTATGAACTCAAATATATTTGACTAGTATTAGTCAAAGCAAACATTCATACGTGTTTAGGTGATTCCAAACCGATTTCTTATACCGATGGTATAGAAACAAATAGACCCCGAGATGTCAAATTCTTTTATATGCATGTGTATAATAAATTGATGGATTGTTGCATCTAATTTATGGATTATTTACTTGATTATTAATTAAAAAGGATTGATATATCATGTTTCTTTGTTGCCATTGTCATGTGTAACAATATTGTATCTACATTTCATAAGATTTGTGAACATGAAATTAAGCTGAAAACTATCTCATCTTTCTGGCGGGAGGGTTTTTGAGAAAAGCTTTAAAGAGGCTAAAGGCGTGGTGGGAAAGGTTGAAGCTCTTTTTTTTGAAGAAATAAACAAATCAAAATTGACCATTGGGTCTATGGTGAGGCAACCTAGAAAGCACAAAAAATGGACCCCTCCTACTTCTGACACTCTCAAACTGAAAACATAAGCTTTTGTCCTATCTAATATATGATTAAGTTTAGGAATGCACTCCAGGATCACTTGGGAAGATGGATTGCGCGACTAACCTCCAAATTTCGAAAGAATTTTACTCTTATTAGTGGAAGCACATGTTGTCATTAGAGGCTTTCAACTAGTTGTTGCACATAATACTCAGTCTCTAGAGGTGGAAAGTAACAGCCAAGAGCTCATTTATTCCATTAAACAACCTAAAATTTGCCCTGCACAAATTTACTTTCTTGTTAGGATAAAATTCATCTCTCTTGTCTTTTTTCTAAAATAAGTTTTGTTTATGCTAGTAGAGATTCTAATGTAGTGGCCCATGAGCTGGATAGAGTAGAACCGTGGGTTGAGGGTATTTGGTTTTGGGATGTTAGTCTTCTTGACCAAGTTGTAAAAGTGTATCAGCTTGATCTTATCAATAAAAACTAAATAGTTCTATAATACTTTTTTCCTTAAAAAATTATCACATCTCTATAGGCCTCTACGTCTCTATCTAACAAGACTTTGATTGTTTGAACAAAATCAACCAACATCAAATCACTGAGATCTTGAGGCATTCAAATAAAGAAGATGTCAAGTTATTGTAGGTTTTCGATGGATATTTCAAATATTGTTGGATTTGAAAACAAGAAAGACAATGAATCCAAATAGGAGTTGAATTGATGAATAGAAAAATGCTCTCAACCTCTTGATCAGTTAGAATACATCATTATAATCTGTATAAAATGACTTATTGACCTATTTATACAAGAGTCAATTAAGGGACCAATTATAGCTAACATATAATATTTATGCTTAACTAACTTACCACCTAATCTAGATTAGTTTTTTGAATTACAAAATGCAAATTAAGTACATAATATCCACCTCGAGTTGGACTTGATGGAGAATCCACAAGTCTCAACTTGAAGGAAAGATACTTGAATTATACTTTACCACGAGGCTTTATTTTTTTTTTTTGATAAGGAAAGAGGTTAGGGCGGTCGCTAACAGGAAAGTGACCTCCCTAGAGCATCCTGAAGGATGAGGTTCCGAAGAACCGGATGAGGCTTTATGAGTAAATCTACTAGTTGTTGCTTCTAATAAACTTGAATTATCATAGGAAACCTTTAGTTTAATAATATTAGATAATGTAATTTCTTTTATCATATCATTAGAGATATTGTTAGTTATTTTCTAGGATAAGATTTATTCTCTATCTTATTGTTTCCTTAAATAGTTAGCTTATGTTTAGCAAGATATCTTTTCTTATGGAGAGTAGTTATGCTAGGGTTTAATGTGTAATTACCCACTTCTACCATCAATACAAGATACTCAAGGTTTCACGTTGATTTGTATAACTCTTGATAGTGACCTTAGCTTCTCCCTCACATAGTGGCAATATAATTGATATTCAAGTGTTTGCTCTTTCATTACGCATTAGGTTTGTAGCTATGTGTTGTGCAATCTTGTAGTCACAATGCAAATCAATAGAAAGAGTAATAGGAACTTGCATATCACCAAGAAATCCATAAAGCCAAACTAGTTTGCTAGCTGTAGACATACTTCTATATTTTGTTCACCATATGATTTTAGAAATGGAATTCTATTTCTTAGTTTCCCACGAAATTAGAGACTTGTCCAAATGCACAATAAAAAGTACAATTTCCCCAATAAGCATCACTATAATTTGACATGATGAAATCTGATTCTATGCGATAAATGAACTCTAATTAGGTGTGCCACTCAATATTTCACCACATGAATTGTTGCTTGGAGACAAGGCTCTCTAGGACAATGTAGAAATTGACTTAAGTGTTGAATTGAGTAGGGTAAATCAAATCTAATTAGTTTAACGTATAAAATCTTAGCTATAAGGCGCGTATATAAGGTTTAAGATCAAGAAAGATGACACCATCATTAAGAGATAATCTAAGGCCTCAAAGAAGGGGGAATATAACGATTTTACACTCTTCCATCTTCATATCTCTCAAGATATATATGATATATTACTTTCTTTGATTCAAAGTAGTTCCTTGAGAAGACCTTGCTATTTCAATTTCCAAAAAAATATAATTGCCCATAGGTCCTTGATGGCAAAATTCTATTTTGTATGAGCAATACCCTTCAACATCAATTCGTATGAGTAAAAAAAGGTCATCCACATATACAAGGAAAAAAGTCACTAACTTCTTATTTTTCTTATAAAACAAAGAATAGCCATTGGGGAAATGAGAATACCCAAGCTTAAACAAAAACTTAGTGAGTGTAACATTCCATTATCTTTTAGCTCACTTCAACCCATACAATGACCTTTTAAGCTTGCAAACTTGCACTGATTGTGCCTTAGAATATCCAACAAGAGGCACCATATAAAAATCTTCATCTTGATAGCCATGGAGAGGGGCATTATTTATATCTAGTTCATTTATGAAAACAAAGAGCTCCAATCTATGTCACTAGTCTTTCTTGTCTCCATTAAGTTGCATATGACCCACTCCATAAACAACATTTGAAAAAAATGAGAGAATAAAATCAATAGCATGAAATTTGACCAAATGAATCTTACTTGGCCATATTCACGGAAAAGATGCTTGTAAGACTCCTTTATATAAGCTTGGGATATAGCGCACTAAGCTACATACATGAAATGGAGTCTTCTTCTCTCGAATTAGACAAAATCTCTCATGTGAAAGCCACCCAAATAAAACATCCCACTCTCTCTAGGGCATTCAGTTTCCAAACCCGTCGATACACCACACCGTCCACCTCATTTCTGTCAACATTACCTTGGAGTAGATTATAACTTGAAGACACCGATAAGTTTCCATTGTAAGTAACCTTCCAACAAGCATGTCGTCTTCATCGATAGTACTTAATAGCACAAAACATGCAACAACATTCATCAAAACAAAAGCAGGAAGAAGAGGCGATTGAACCGCCTAGTTTTAGCCCATGTCTTCTAGCCAATAATCTTTAACGCAAGCATAAATTTGGGCATCTTTAACCACCCCCTTGACAAGATCAATCAAAGGAGTATCAAGAATCCAAACATCCTTCCAAAATTGAATCGACTACCCATTTCTTAACAACCATCTCACTCCTTTGAACACCACGTCAAACAAACCCAATCGAATGCCTCTCCAAATATGCGAGCATGCTAAAGAATTATCCAAAACACAATCCACATATTTTTTTCTTCAAAACCGATGACCAAAGGCCTCCTTCTTCCATAATAAAATGATAACCAAGTATGCCAACCAAAGCAATATTCATGTCACACATCGATCTAACACCCAACCCTCCATGACTCCTCGGTTTAATGACCTCATCCCAAGCAACCTTATGAATTCTTAATTTTCCGCTCTCCATGACTACCCCAAATACAAGACCTATTAATATTTCCAATCTTGTTACAAATACTAACCTGAAGAAGGGATGTTGACATAGCATAGACCGGAAAGAAGGTCAAAACCGACTTAACTAAGGTAACTCAACCAACAAAGCTAAGGGAGTTGGACTCCCATCCCGAAAGCTTAGAGTTGATTTATCAATCAAGCTTGAAAAGGTATCTTTATTGGCATGTTTATGTAAAATGGGCTTTCTAAGATACTTACCCAAAATCACACGTAAGCATGAAACCAGTTTCCTCCTTCAATGGTCGCACCACACTTCGATGCACGTTTTTAGAGACAAAAATCCTCGACTTGTGGTTGCTTACTTTTTTCCCCAAATCCACGCTAAAAACGTCAAGAAATATCCTAATTAATGACCCGTATTTGCTACACCGAGGCTTCCACATACATCATGATATCGTCAACAAAAAACATACGAGAAAGAGTTAGGCTATTCCATGTTAACTAAATCGGCTTCCAATCCCCACTATCATCCGCTTCACTAATAATATGTCCAAGATGTTAAATACAAAGTAGAAATAGGTAAGAGGATATTGTATCACCCTAACGAACACTTCTAGATGCCACAAATTGATTAGTAATATCCACATTCCACAAGAGTTGCATCCTAAGAGACGATACACAAGCAACCACCCATTTGATCCACTACTCCGGAAAACCAACCTAAAAAAGAGTAGACTCAATAAAAAAAACCACCTCATTCTATCGTAGGCCTTCTCCAGGTCTAACTTAAGAATCATCCACCCTTCCTTTCTCTTTTTCTCTTCATTGAATGGACCACCTTTTGAGCAACCACAATATTATCCATAATCATACATCCAGGAAGAAAATTGCCTTGAGTGGAACCAATAACATCAGTAAGAATGGGTTGTAGTCAATCATCCAAAACCATAGTAATAACCTTGTAGATGACGTTACACAAGCTAATAGGTCGAATCTTACTAAGGAATTCAAGCTTGTCAACTTTGGGCAGCAAAACAATGAGTGTGTCATTCACACCCTCGAGAATGACCAAAGATTTGAAAAAAAAAATCCTAAACAAAACAATAGACTGATCGATAATGTCCCAACACCTCTGATATAGGAAACCAGCTAAATCGACGACTTGAACGGACCCAGACTCTTGATCGCTTTCCAAATCTCATCAGCTAAAACTGGTCCTACCAAATTATCTCCCATATTCGAACTAACCCTAGAAAAAGCACACAAGCATAGTACATCAGCCAAATTTAGATTTTTCAACCTTTTGAAAAAATCAACTGCCATGATCTCAAGCTCTTTACCTTTATCAATCCAAACATCCTCCTTGTCTCTAAGCCCTTCAATCCTATTGCATTTTCTTCTAATAATCATGGAGGTATGAAAGAATGACGTATTCCGGTCCCCGTGTTGAAGCCATTGCTCAAGTGATTCTTGCACCTAAAGGACCTCCTCTTGCTAAAGAGCCATCTCAAGATCCCTTTGTAAATTAGCTTCCAAATCCAATAAAGACCTCGAGTTCATTCTATTATGGTTTTGCTTAATACCTTCAATTCTATCCAACAAATGTCTCTTCCTAAAATGAATATTTTCAAACACTTTCTTATTCCACACCACCTAATTCTCCTTCAGGCGCTAGGTGTGTCCATCTCATGACACTACCTCTACTTGACCTTCTCATTAAAATGAAGATGGGAGAATCAAGAAACTTCAAACTGGAACGGTCTCCTACTTTTGTTCAACCCTATAGCTGGACATAATGAAAGTAAAAGGGGGTTATGGTTAGACAAAAATCTAGGCAAGTGTCTAACATGGGCTTCCATCCATCGAGTACACCCTCCGACATTCATGAAAACCCAGTCCAATCTCTTGGAGACAACCGATGAAGGATAAATCCTTCTACTCCAAGTAAATCTCGGATCTATAAACTCAAGATCGATAAGCCCAGGGTTATTCATCCATAAATTAAAGGTAGAAGAATCAGCATGTAAGCCACCCACACCACCTTCACGATTGATATTAAACAAAGTGCAATTAAAATCTCCAACAACCATGTCTAGACTCGTGACATTACTTATAGAAAACTTGAGCTTTCTCTATATCCAACAATGGGAGAACCATACAAAACAAAAATATGAATCACGACACCGCCATCCAAGTACAAGGCATGAATGAAATTCTTGTTTTTCTCAATAATATCAACTCGAACCTTCGTCTCATTCCAAAAGATCAAAATGCCCCCTGCAAGGCCAGAAGCTTCCACTCTCTCATAATTCTAAAAATCTGACCTAACCATTTTGTTACAGATACAGACATACGGTCCATCCTCTTACCTGACACTCTCTTTTCAAACAATGCCAAGATATCCACCTTATTGTTGCGACACATGTAATAGATCACTCTTCTAAAACCCGACTTTCCTTCACCGAAGCAATTCCAAAGATAGATATTCGTAAGAACGATGGGAAAAAGTAAAGGAAATCAATTTGGCCCTTAAGCTAAATCACTCTCCACCGTAGCGGAATCATCATCGTGACAACTAATGATCTAGTGTTGACATTTTGCACTATCAATAGGTGGATCATCCTCAATTATAATTGGATTAGGTAGTTAACCCATGTGGAGGTTGTCGTTCTCTTGGGCAATCGTCGCTTGAACATGACCCCCCGATAAGCAAGTCTTTGTCGTATCCTATTCTCCTTTCTTTTTCCCTTCTATTGTTGTTCTTGGTCTCTTAGACAAGATACCGTCCGTCCCACCTCTAGGCCTAACCGGCTCCACCTAAGCTTTTGTATCAGGGGTAAAGACCCCCTTCGACCCATCTTGATTGTCTTCTTTCTCACTTGGGCTTTGTGTTGATATATAATCCATTATTGAACACTTGATTGAAACTATGTTGGGCTACTACTTCACCAAACCCAATACTCACTAGGCTTGTATCTACTTCTGGCACCCGAATCCACATGGGGTCCCCCACTCTTAACCACCATTGACCTTTTTATCGTTAAAGAATCCCTATTTTCCGAAGTAAGAGAGTTCTCCTTAACCGATTTGGCAATAATATCACTATTCTCATCTTCCATAATTCTGAGCGCTCCAAACCAGTTAATTTGAGGAAAGAGGATGCTCGAATCCGTGGTCACTTTATTTTTTCCTTTCCCATGATTCGTCTAACCCTCTTTGTACGCTACTTTCGTGGATTCGGTTGATTTTCTTTCGCACTCACTTTTCTTTTCTCTACTTTACCCACGTATCGTACATGCTCCTCCTCTCATTGACAATAGTATTATTCGCTTCGACCATTTGCACGACCCCGAATGATGTACTTTGACCATCTACACTAGCTGGCGAAATTAGTTACGTAGATTTACCACCATTGACTGTCATTCCATCAACCTCCCCCACCTTCTACTTTCCCATGTTGTCGGTAGTCGGTGGATTAGGGTGTGCTAGTCGGAAGGGACAATGAGTTTTGATATGAGCACAATTAAATAAAATGGTTGAAAGACCTTTATTCTCAATCAGAAACCTATCTTCATTAATACTCATTGATCCTTTCAACGATTTTTCAAGGTCTAATTCCATGGAAATTCGAACAAACCTCCTTGGGTTAGAGTACATCATCTTAGGGTCGACCTTAATGGGAGTCTAACGACTGGAACCATCTTCAAAATGATTTTCTCTTCATATAACGTGATCAGAAGATTGGATAGTCTAATCCACGTTGGGGCAATCTTAAGTAGTTCCTTAGTACGAAAACTTGGGGACCAACTCCGCACTATCAAGCATCGCCAAAAAATTGTCTACAAACCATCTACAAATTGTCTACAAACCGTTTGTGACATCTAAGATTTGATGGAGTTCGACCTCCACATCTCCCTAATCTTCTTCTTCATAAGTTGAAAAGAAATTGGGTGTCCAAGAAGCTACACTACCACTGACCATTTCCAAACCGACGCCAGTGCATGCATCGATAACTTCATCCGCAATGGAAATAGTCGGGTCACCATCCTCACTATCGGAAAAATGAATATGAACTTTACCCTGAAGGAAATCTTCATTAACTATTGTCTTTTGTTGCATTGCACTCCCTACAATGACCACATCTTTCCACGACCCTTTCAATTTAGAGGATCTCCCCGAGGTTGATCCTTACTTGTATCCTCTCGAAGTGGTAAATATTTATAGAAGAGGAAAGGATGTACATGAGCAAGACTTGCAAAGAAGTCTTACTGAAATCAAACACCATGAACAAGCTCATAGTTACCCCACACCAGGGACGGACCTAGGGGCGGGTTTGGGTACGCCCCAGCCCGCCCTAAAAAAATAAAAAAATTATAAAAATAGGGTAAATTTAATAATAAAAAAATAAAAAAAAGGTAAATTTAGTGTTAAATTAGTTAAATTAAAAAATTTAGTAATAATTAGCCTACCCTAATGTTAAATCCTGGGTCCGTCCCTGCCCCACACCCATATACAATCAACTATAAACAACCAAAACCTAGCATGTGTCTCAACCTAAACCTAGCATGTGGCTCACTAAATGAGTACATGGTCGCTGCACAAAAACTACAACCGGTGACGAGACTCTCAACAGAGGTCCCCAAAAAACAGCCCTATACCAAGATGCATCTTGACCTCAACCAACACAAGAAAATCCTTAAAAATGTCTCCTTCATCCTTCACCACAAAAAAAAAGCTCATTATCAAGATACAACTTGGCCTCAAAACAACGCAAAACAAGAAGATGCACATCACAGCCCTTACTTTTATCCTCCATCATAACTTCATTGCCATTGTTAACAGTGGCCGGTTTTTCCACCGACGATGGAACTAGAGACATAAAAAGTCCAATTTAGAAGAGTTTAAAGAGAGCGTTTTTAGCATTTTGTTTTGGCAATTGAAACAATAATCGATGATTTTATGACTTTAGTTTCTTCACTTTATTGGCTTGATGAATGTTTTTCCAAATAGGACCCAATTAGTACTAACTAATTCTCTCTTATGTCTAAATTGGAAATGAAGCCAAATTAGTTTTCTGAACGTCACTTATAATAAAACACAGACAGTATTAATTGATTAATAGGTGTTGTTGTTGGGCACTAAGCTAAGCAATTGCAATGACGAAGCAACTGATCAATATACACGCGTTTACAAGATTAGGCCACATGATCCATGATCCCAAACCAAAAGTGCACGGTGCGTTCTTTTTCTTTTTGAGTGCGGGATTAATATATGGTATAAAATTGTAAGAGTAGTGAGTGCCATTAGAACGTATTTTATAAGCAAAAAAAATTGCAGTGACCAAATGGAATGGACCCACACTAATTGCGTATCAGACTCTCTCAGTGGACCGTAGAACATCAAACGTGACACAGGCTCCTCACTCCTCCTCTCTCTCTCTCTGGTTTCCCTTTCAGCAAAGGAAAAAGAAATCCCCCATTTCAATTTTCACACCCTGTTTTTAACAACTTAATTCTCTCTCTCTCTCTCTCTCAATATATAAGCATTCCAATCTTGGGCAAATTCAACATCATCCATATTTATTTATATATGTCTATGGCTTCTGCCCTTTCCTCCACCATTTGCTGGTCCTTGGTAGTCCTTGCGCAGGCGATTCTGCCTCTGGCATTTGGCCGGCCCGTTTCGACCGCTGTCAAATCCGGGTATCCGGTTGCAGCGGGGCTGTGCGTTGATTCTGTGATTCCCTTCGGATACAAATGCGAGGAGTTCCAAGTAAGAAGAGTGATTAATTTTGTACGTGTGTGTATAATTTATGGTTGGTTTATATTGAAATTGTGAAATTGGGGGATTTAGGTGAATACGGAAGACGGATATGTACTGGGGATTCAGAGGATATCCCAAGTCAGGGCTGGGCCATCCGAAAATAAGCAACCTGTCATTATTCAACATGGAGTCCTTGTGGTAACCCATTCTATATCACTTTGATATAATTGGTTTTTTTTTCTCTTTGTTCAATTAAAACATGAGGTTCTTACTTCTCGGGGGTTGATCACTTGATCTTCGATAGTTGGATGTGTTGCCGTAAACGTCGCTCTTAATTCTTCCGTTATACCCTCTGGTCAGGACTCAAGAGAATAAAAACATGAATTGACGTGTCCCTAGAGGGTCATAATACAAGTTTGAGTTTTTGTTTGCTTCCTTGTTGTGAATTCTGTAGTCCTTCCTCGTTTTCAAGTCCATGTCAATCCGCCAGAGTTCCCTCTTTCTCGTTTTTTTTGGGAACATAAAACACACGTAGTAGAGACATTTTTTCAATAACGCGTAGAGCGTAGTAGAGAAAATTACACAAGGTCAGTGCATTAAAAAGGAAATGTTCCTTAATTAGCTTTTTCATATTGATGTAAGAGGATAAGTGTAAGGTGAGTGTGAAAAGAAGCTAAGAAAAGTGTAGAAAGGCCGAGGGTGGGAGAAGGCAGTCGAGTATGGGGCGCTTGTCAGAATGATCACTGTCTGCCACTTTCAATTCAACCTTCATTTCGTTTGAATTTTATTGACTTTTGCAACCCATTTAAAAGCAATCAATCCATGTTACTATTAATATGTTATTGCTAACACGGTATGCTATACCCACATGAATCCCACTCTTCCTCGGCCTTTTTTTTTTTTAATAAGGGTTAACGGCGTTTTTAACTAGGACGGGTCTTATATAACCCGGTTATCTTAGATCGATCGGATACCCAAGTACCATGAAACCTAATTTCAAGTCGTGCGCATACGAACCCACAAATGCATATAACGCATTAATGAAGACATCAGATCGATATGTAGCCTAGAGAGTCGAAACGCGAAAACCATCTGTAACCCAACTTAGATAGCTAGCAAAAATATGATTTACGTTTCAGTTTGAAGCAATTTAATCAACAATTCACACATATATATATATATATACAGGATGGGTCGACATGGTTTCTGAACGGGGCAGAGGAGAATCTGCCGTTGGTATTGGCTGACAATGGCTTCGACGTATGGATTGCCAACACTCGTGGCACCCGCTTCAGCCGCACCCATCGAACTCTCGATCCCCAATCCCGAGTAATTAATTAGTTGCATCTTCTCTTATTTTGTTGTTTCTTCGATCGATCCAATTAAGAACGATCGAGTACACACATTAATTTGCAATTGCAATATTCTAAACCAAACAGGAGTACTGGAACTGGTCTTGGGATGAACTAGCGGCGTACGACCTACCCGCTACATTTGAGTTGGTGTACTCTCACACTGCCCAGAAGATCCACTATGTGGGCCACTCCTTGGTCAGCCTACCAACCAACGTACACTAGCAAGGAGTATATATGTTCATAAACCTATCTAGCTACTAATGTTAATGTTGAAAATGATGGTGGGACAGGGAACGTTGATGATACTGGGAGCGATGGCCGAAGGGAGGGTAGCCAATAGGGTCAGATCGGCAGCTCTTCTTAGCCCCGTCGCGTATCTGAGCCATATGACCACCGCTCTTGGCATTCTCGCCGCCGATGTCTTTGTTGGCGAGGTACGTCTTCGGATATATTATATTATAACTAGCGCAATGAATGAATGAATGTGTGATTCGTAATAATCATCTTCGGGTACTACTGTTCGTTCGGCGCAAGTTCTACAACTGAGGCCCATAATTTAGGGATGGGCCACTCTCTCCGACCCACCAACACATGTCGTCCCACTCTCTTATATCCTTTTCATACTTTCTTTCTTTCTTCTCCACAGATGATTACAGTAGCAGGCGTGGCTGAATTCAATCCTAAAGGGTAAGTAAATAGGTTTCTAATCTAATCTAATCTAATCTAATCATGCACCATTATCATTCTTATTAATTAGTGTTATCATTAGTCATGGATAACATATAGTATTTTTTATTGCACCTTTTAATTAGTCAGTATTGTACAAGTGCACATGTATGTTTCCTCTAGTGCTCGCTCTCAACACTTGCTTTGCATTTCTTCTTCTTTGAATACATCCAAAACAAGACCTCTTATAAAATAATTCTAGCTACTATGCTATATTGCTACCTAATTACTCAACTTTTACTCATAAAGTGCAAAACCATGATAATTCAACTGCATGATTTCAGGTATGAATTGACTAATGCAAAGGTCATAATTAGTTTGATTGCCCCCTCCCCTGTTTTTACTACAGTTTTGCATATATACTGATATACATACATTCTTACGCACATAATTAATGCTCTTCTTGGTACGATATAATATATCGTTTAGGGAACAAGTGGCGAGGTTCGTCAAGAAGCTATGCCGGTCTCCTGGTGTAGATTGCTATGACATAATGAGCGCTCTTACGGGTATATATTCAATCATAAATATTCCAATAAATAAAAGATGAGCAATTTTAATTAATATGCGGTTTTACATCATCCACCCAAATTAACACTTCTTAAACATTCTAATTAATGGTTTTATATATTCAAGGTAAAAACTGCTGCCTGAATTCCTCAACGGTGGAGCTTTTCCTACAGAACGAGCCTCAATCCACTTCCGTCAAGAACATGGTGCATTTGGCTCAAAGTCAGTCCAATTCCCTATTACGACATTCCCATTAATTTTAAGCTTAATGAATGTGTAAATATTGTCATAATCAAGCTAGTAACATGGTCTAATTAACCATATATCTTGATGTAATCAGCTGTTCGATATGGAGTGTTGGCCAAGTACAACTACGCGAGGCCCGATTACAACTTACAACATTACGGGGACATAAGGCCGCCAATCTACAACCTCTCCAACATCCCACATGACCTGCCTTTGTTCCTTAGCTATGGAGGTAAAGACGCGCTTTCCGATACAAAAGACGTTCAAACTTTGCTAGATCTTCTCAAGTTCCACGACGTCGATAAGCTTGCAATTCAGTTTATAAAGGACTATGCTCACGCGGATTTCATCATGGGGATCAATGCCAATGATCTTGTTTACAACCACATTATCCGATTCTTTCAACTTAACTGACTCCAAGATATATAAAAGATTAATTACATGCAAAATTTGCCAATCGATCGATCATTATGATGATATATGAATGGATTTCGAACCAAATGGGAGGTGTACAAGCTTGATAAAGCTTTGTCAAATTAATATCTTAGCAGAGTGACATGGGTGAGTAAAAATACCCCATCCACCGATCCGGCAAATTCGATCAGAATCGGAATGGATTCCAAAATTTTCTATTCGTATTCGATCCGATCTGAGAATTTTTTTTCCGGATAATTCGATACTAATTGGGGTTGTAAGGCTACCGCATATACCCTATATATATTTTTGGAAAGTGCACACGAGTATTTTTGTAAAATTTTAACTCATCAAGGGTTCGATTCTCCCCAACCATGTAAACTCTTTCTTAGAATTTAACCGATCAGTCGATATCTACTATCGGATATCAGAACCAAACGAATACTTCTTACCGGATATCCGAACCAAACGAATACTTCTTACCGAATATTCGGCCATTAACGAATCACATATGAGTCAGAATTTTAAAGGAAAAAATTAGCGGATATCTGGTATTGATTGGATATACATAAGTTTGTTGAAAGCACACGTGTTTAGCACGTGAGTCTGGAATTAGTTGTGATTGTTGCTCGTGTTAGAAGCTCATCTAAGCTTGAGCATAAATACTTTGTATCCAGACATTGTAGTTTAGTTTAGTTTTTCACACACAATACAAAATTTTCTCTCTTCTCTTTCTCTCTAAATCAACATGGTATCAAATAGTGGTTTTTCGATCGATTCCACGTTCCTTTGATGCCGACCGATTCTGATTTACTTTGCTCCTCTGTTTCTCCAACGATGGATCCGACGAATCCTTTGTATCTCCACCCGGTCGATCATCCCGGTTTGCTTTTGGTTTCCAAACCATTCAATGGACAAAACTTCGGCGATTGGAGGCGTTCGATGCGTCGTGCTCTCTCAGCCAAGAACAAGTGGAGTTTTATCACCGGTACTACCGCAAAACATGTTGCCACTCATGCTGATCTTCCTCACTTGGAACGGTGTAATGACATGGTGGTTGCTTGGATTCTAAATTGCTTATCTTTTGCGATCCAGAGTTTTGTTAACTACACTGATCTTGCTAAAGATGTGTGGGACGAATTGGAGAGTCGATTTGGTCAAATTCATGGCGCAAAGTTGTTTTCCCTTAAGAAAGACCTAATTTCGCTCACTCATGGTTCCGATTTGATTTCATTGTACTACACAAAGCCGAATACGCTCATGGATGAGTTGTCTCGTGTTCGAAGAATTCCTTCATGTTCTTGCGGAGCAGTGAAAGAAATTCTCGGTTATGAAGAAAACCAGAAGCTTCTCCATTTTCTCATGGGATTGAATGAGGAATATCTTACTACTCGTGGAAACATTCTAATGATGAAGCCTCTTTTGAGTTTGAGCCCTGCCTATGGCATTCTTCTTCAAGAAGAAAAGCAAAGATCAGTTCACAATTCTTCATCTATTATCGCCGATTCTTCTTCGATGCATGGTCATTCTCAAATTGAGAAACAAACTTCTGGATCTTCTAAGAATGAAAAACGATTTTGCACCAATTGTAAAAGGACAAATCATAATATTGATCGCTATTATTTCCTCATTGGCTTCCCAGAGAATTACAAATCAAAATCAAAGAAATCGAATGGCAAATATGACAATCCTACCAAGAGCTTTACTGGCCAGGTTGAGTGTGGAACTTCCTCTACCTTGACTCAGTCCTCTCCAGTCATTACTCAATAACAATATAATCACTTGTTGAGTTTGATTTCAGACAAGTGAACTCATAAAAGCATATTTGATGATCAAGAATTTGCTGCATTTGTTGGTAAAGTTCTCACTACAACTTCTAGTACTTCCTGGATACTAGACACTAGTGCTTCTAATAATATGTGTGGAAATCTATCATTACTACATGATATCTCTTCTATTAATCGAGTCTTGACTGTCACCTTGCCAAATGGACTTGTTGTCAATATAAATAAGTCAAGCAAAGCTTGATTATCTGGGAATCTATTACTTCAGGATGTTTTGTTTGTTCCAACCTTCACTTGCAATCTTATTTCTATTCCCAAACTGGTGTTTGATAAGCATGTTCAAGTTCTTTTTCACATGATGATAAGTGTGTGTTACATGATTCAATCTCCAGGAGGAGTTTGAAGATTGGTAAAGCAAATCAAGGGCTCTACATTCTTCAAGACTTCAATTCAAATGCTAAGTCTGATTCTTAGTTTAATTCTAGCAATTCTATTGATATTGTTGACTCTAGTAAGTCTGATTCTACAGTCTCACATACTATTATTGATGTTTCATATGATGTCTTTTACATGCTCGTTTTGCTCACTTACATTTTTCTAAGCTCAAGCATTTGACATGTGTTGACTTAGACAATATCAGTAAGCATACACCATGTATTGTTTCTGCTAAGGCTAGAAAGCAACGCCTTCCTTTTCAATCTAGCTCTATTACTACATCTAAGCCTTTTCAACATACACACCTATATGTATGGGGCCCCTATAATCAACCAACCTACAATGGTTTCAAGTTCGTCTTGAATATAGTAGATGACTATTCATGCAACACTTGGATTAATCTTCTCACAACAAAAGGAAGTGCATTCAGTTTTATTAAAGCTTCATTACTTAGGTAGAAAGATAGTTATCTTATAAATTATGGTGTATAAGAATAGACAATGCTCTTGAATTGGGATCAGGCAAGATAGTTAGAAATTATATGGCATCTTTGGGTGTATCATTGCAAACCAGTTGCACTGCAACTCCACAACAGAATGGAGTAGTTGAATGCAAACATAAGCATACCCTAGAGGTCACTAGAGCTCTGTTATTTCATTCTCATTTGCCATCCAAATTCTGGGGTGATGCCACAACAGTAAACATTATTAACAAGCTTCCTAGTGTTGTTCTTCATAATAAAACACCTTATGAGGTACTTTTAAACAAAAAATTGGATTACTCTCATCTTAGAGTTTTTGGTTCTTTATGCTTTGTTGCAACACTTAAACAAGGGAGAGATAAACTTCAAGTGAGGGCTAATGTTGCTACTTTTCTTGGTTAGCCTATGGGAAAGAAGGCTTATAAAGTTATGCTTTTAGATACTAAAAAGGTGATCATCTCTAGAGATATTGTTTTACATGAGTCCATATTTCCACATTCTGATCAACACACCAATTCTCAATATTGGTCTCCTCAACCTTCTGTCATTGATGATCCACCACATTTTCCTATAAACACATTACCTCATCCGCCACCATCTCCTATTAATGCTCCTACTCAACTGAATTCTGAACTAAGAAGATCATCCAAACAATCCATCAAACCCACTTACCTTCACAATTATATATGCCAAACTCATACTTTTCTAGTTCATCTTTTTGTTGTCATACAATTACTTCCACCATATCTTTTCCCACCATATCCTATCCTCAAAATTCCCCACCAAAAACAAAGCCATCTTCTTATAAAGAGGTTGTTCAATATCCTGAATGGCAAGAAGCCATGTCGGCAGAATTCAGGGCTTTGGAATTGAATAAAACATGGGAGATTGTTTCTCTTCCTCATGGTAAGCATTACATTAGCTGCAAACGGGTCTATAAGGTCAAACTCAAGAGTGATGGTTCAATAGAGAGATATAAAGCTTGTCTTGTGGTTAGAGACTTCACACAAAAACACAATATTGATTACACTGAAACCTTCTCTCTTGTGATTAAGATGACTACTGTTAGACTTAGAAGTCTAATTTGTGTTGCCATGAAGAAAGCTTGGAATATCAATCAATTAGATGTGAATAATGCTTTTCTTCATTGTGACTTACATGAAGAAGTATATATGAGATTGCCACAAGGTCTTCAAGTTCCTGGCAAGAATATGGTTTGTCGACTAAAGAAGTCTTTATGGTCTTAAACAAGCTTCACGTCAGTGGTCTACCAAGCTCACATAAGCTCTTAGATAAATAGGATACACTCAATCACCAAATGGTCATTCTCTATTTCATAAGAAAACATATTCTTCTTCAGTTTTTGTGGCTATATATGTAGATGATATTCTACTTACCGGTGACAATGAAATAGAAATTGCTTCCTTGTGGCTATATATGTAGATGATATCTTGATGATATATGTAGATGATATTCTACTTACCGGTTACTTCTTGGGTCTTCAATTCACCAGAATTCCTGGTGGCTTATTAATGAGCGAACAGAAGTTCATCCAAGAACTACTTGATAATTGCTCATCTTTACCCACAATGGTTAGTCCTCTTGAGATAAACAAAAAAATTCTTTTGACAGCTGTGGATTTGTTAGCTAGACAATCCCACTGCATACATGCATCTAGTAGGACGGTTCAATTTTTTTGTGCACAACAGACCTGATTTAGCTTATCCAGTTCAACTACTCGGTCAATTTCTGCAGCATCCTCGTTCCACACATATGGAAGTTGCCCTTCATATCCTTAGATATCCCAAAGGTACAATTCATCAAGCTCTTCTTTTTAGCACTTCTCCTGATATGAAACTTCAGAATTTTTGTAATGTTGATTTGGCATCTTGCCTAAACACAAGGCATTTTGTTAGTGGATTTGTTATTTTTGTGGGTGATACATTGATTTCTTAGAAATCAAAGAAACAACAATCAGTTGTTTCTTTATCCTCAGCCGAAGTCGAATACAAATCAATGAGGAATGCAACTACTGAATTAGCCTGGCTCAGCAAGTTGCTCTCTGAATAAGGAGTTCAAAACAGTCAACCAATTCCTCTCAAATGTGACAACCAGTCAGCCATCTACATTGCTAGAAATCCTGTGTTTCATGAGTGCACGAAGCACATCGATTTGGATTGTCATTTTGTAAGAGAAAATCTTCTAGAAGCCTTAATCAATGTTAGTCATGTACCTACTGCTCAACAGCCTACATACATTCTTATCAAGTCTATTCCAGGATACAAGATCGATGATTTCATGACCAAATTAGGCATGGTTAATCTTCTAGAAGCCTTAATCACAACTAACTCTAGACTCACGTGCTAAACACGTGTTCTTTCAACAAACTTATGTATATCCTATCAATAAGCACGTGAGTCTAGAATTAGTTGTGATTGTTGCTTGTGTTAGAAGCTCAGTAAAGCTCGAGCATAAGTACTCTGTATCCAGATATTGTAATTCAGTTCAGTTTTTCACACACAATACATATTTTTCTCTCTTCTCTTGCTCTCTAAATTAACAGGTATATCGAATCGGACATTCGGACCAGATCAGATACTTTCGATTGCTGAGTCCTAGTATATAAGGAGTAAAATAGAAGCTAAGATCTCAAGAAGAAATTAACAAACATTAATTTCGTTGGCTCGAGTACTATTGTTCGATTGAAATAATTAAAGCTACGTTTCCAAAAGAATACACCTATACTTGAGAATGATTGATTTCTTTTGAACCAAACCAATCTTATGTTTTTGCCAAATAATTCGTTTTTGTACGCTGGGGCAGTCATCTCAATAGCCTGTCGAGCAGTGAAGTAGCTGGTCATATCACCAAATCAACGAAAAGAATGTGTGTGGTTAGTATTACGTATGTAACCATGTCCATATCTCTTGTGGATTGAACTGATCGAGTGAAAACAAAAATGGCCCATAAGATATAATAGGATGTATCGTCCAAATTAAAAGATGAAACCTCAATACCTCAAAACTTTACTGTAAAATGAGATGAAAGTTTAATTCCAAGACAAGTATATCGAATAATTTCAAATAAATGAATGCGTGAAATTATTCTCCGTTTACATAGCAAGTATACAGATCACTCTTCTCATATATGCTCTCCAAAAGAATTCCTGGGGAAGGGTATGAAAAATTCACAAAAAAGATTAATTTTGACGTGTAATATGCTTAATTACCTTCGATCATTACAGAGAAATAGAGAATACTGAATCATCATCTCTGTTTTTCTCTGCCTCGGGATTTCTTCAAGTGTGGAAATGCAGACAAAATGTTGTGCGCCCTTAGATCTTGCCTTGTCAAAATCCCCACCAATGGAAATGCCTGCATTAACCAAGAATTCTTGTAAGAGACCACAATAACATACTTAATTAATTACTATGTGCGTCATTTTTGTTTGCGAGATTTTTATCATAGATATATTTTTACCCCAGCAGCTTGATACTTGGGGATGATGAGCATATGACGAAGCGCCAGCTGGCGGAATAGCATCAACGCCTTAGCCACCGACATGTCCTCCACCACCGTGAACGGCGTGGCGTTGGTCAAGGGCACCAAATCTATGTACATCTCCATCTCGTCTTTACTTATAGCCACCTCCTCGAAAATGGTGGTCCTCTCTTGGAGGTCAACCCAGTCAAACTTGTCCTTGACCTCCCACTCCTCCGTCCGCCTCGGCTCCGCCAGGAACCACTTCCTCTTGAGCGCCGCCACGAGGTGGGTCCTAAGAATGATCCCCCTAAGCACCTCCACTCCCGCCCCTGACTCGTCCACCACGGGAAACCCGTTGTGTGTTGTATTCCTTAGCGTGTCCACCACGCGCGATACCCTCTCCACGCCTCGGAGCGTCACGACTGGAGGCTTTGCCTCCGCGAGCTCCTGGACCGTGATCGCCTTCATCCAAGGCTCGGGATTCGCGTCAAGAAACGGAAGCCCCTTGAGCTCGAGTATGATCTCGTAGATGCTCGGGTTGAAGCAGTCCCCTACCGTCTTCGAGATCAGGAGCACGATCATCATGATCGGGAGGATCGCGAGGTTGTTCGTGAGTTCTAGGAAGATCACGCACAAAGACACCTGTAGGAGAAAACGTAGGAAATAAGTAAATAGACAACTTATGGTTCTTGGAGTGATGACCTGCTTGTCTCCAACTATTGGGAGTCGTGCATATGTAAACCCAGTACATAAGTTAATGACATATACTAAGCTATATAATTTCAATCTTTAGATGTGAGAAGCTTATATTAATTCTCAACACTAACAAACTCAAAAACAAAATAGTAATGAAGAAGAGGAGTACCGTCATACGCATCGAGCCTGACATGAGGGAGGCAGCCCCGAGGACAGCATAAAGCCCCTCATCGATCGTGGTGTAGCTGCCCATGGCGGTGCCAAGGAGGCGGCCATAGGCGGCACCCATGAGGATGATGGGGAGGAAGAGGCCTGAGGGAACAGCAATGCCAAAGGTGAAGAGGCCGAGTATGCAGTAGAGGATGAAGAAGATGAGGAGGGAGAGCGGGGCGAACTCGTTGGGGGTGTTGGTGGAGAAGATGTTGCGAACGGCGTCATCGTTGGTGGAGAAGAGAAGGCTGGCGAGGTCGTTGTAGTAACCATCCGGGCAGTTGAACTTCTTGAAGTTGCCGGAGCGCCCCGTAGTGGAGCAGGCCAATTTGTGCAAGGAGTCGTCGTCACACGGTGTGCAGCTCACTAGGAAGGGAAGGCAGTACAGGCACACTGAGGTGAAGATTGAGACCGTAAGGCTCAGTGTAATCTTCGCTAGCTTTCCTTTCCTGATCCCATCATCAAATCCATTACTCTCCATCAGTCTTCATTATATACAACAAACTGTATTAGGTAAGAGATTTGCTTACTCGCTAATTAGACTGTAGAGCCTGAGGATCTTGTGCAGAACATAGTTATACAAGCTACCAAGAACACCTCCAACCAACCCAATCACGGTAATCGGTATGATATCCATGGCATGGTAATGCACGGTGACATTACTAACATCAAACAGGATCAACCCGCCGTTGCCAAAGAGCCCGCACTTGCCAGTACTACAATAATCGACAAACCCCCTGAGGACGACCACGACGATGGCGGTGCTGAAGAAGGTGCGCCAGAGGAGGGCGCTCCTCCACCAGGACGCCACCTCCTCGAGGGCGAAGAGCACCCCCCCGACCGGGGAGCGGAAGGCGGCGCACACCCCCGCGGATGCGCCGCAGGTGATGAGGTCGCGCCGGTCGCGGTCGTTGTTGAGGTAGCGGAGCCACCGCCACTTGAGGCGGTACTTCTCGGTGCCGCCCTGGCCGAGGAGGGACGCGATGCACGCGCCTATGTGGACCAGTGGGCCCTCTTTTCCTAGATCGAGCCCTGCTGACACGGCTCCTATGCTTCCTATTATCTGATCAATCATCATACACCACCAAGAAAAGAATGATTGAAATTTGTGTACTAATTCATCCATTAATTAATTAATGCTAAAGTAATTAGATAGTGTATTGATTGATTAGTACCAATTCATTCATCAATTTACCCTGCCCTGTCCATCCATGGTCTTGATGGATTAGTGGACTAATTCATTAGTTAAATAAATGTTTCCACCTGGCTAGTTTCGTCGTTGCCAATAAATTGGTACAGTACTATTTTATTAATTCATTCATGCTAAAGTATCGATTAGTGCCAATTGAATCACCCATTTACCTTGCCCTGCCCTCCACATTATCCTGATCAATTGTAAAACTGAAATGAATGTGTTACATAATTTGGGTATGCTTTTTTGGGTCATCCTTCAAATTATTCCCGAATTGAGAAAAAAAAATGGTTTGGTTTATAAATAAAGTTATTTATAAGAGCTTAGCCAACAGTGGTGGTATAAAAGATAAAAAGTGTAGCAGAGAATTTGCAATGGTTATTTGCTTTATGCATATCAGTACAATACCTTATCAATTACCGTATCAACATCACTAACCTTTTGTGTATCCTTATCAAGTGGATTAATGGAAAGAAGATTTATTGATCTATCCATTCTTGGAAGAAATATATATACAAGTAGTAGTATTAATCAACAAATCAGTGCGTGTTTAGCTGCGTAATTAGCTTTGATGAGTAAACGGACCTTGACAATGAGAGTGGGAGCTCCATACATATTGGGTGTATCAACACCGTTGAGATAAGCCTTGATTTCGGGGATGCCCGGCCCAGCTGCGGTTGGCGCGAAGCACACGCAAAGCAGAGTCGCCATTAGCGTCAACATGAAATTCGCTCCCACCAGATACACAAATCCTACCAAATATCTGCAATTCCCCAACTTTAATTCTTCATAATACAATTCCAATTACTAATTAGACAGAGCATTCGTTTCAGAATTGAGACAGACATAGTAGTGTTTTACCTTTCACTCTGTATACAGTTGGACACCAAAAGCAGCTTGTATCCAGCTATGTTCTCCACCGCAAGATTAATGAGCGTGGCTATTAGCCCGGTTAATATCCCGATGAGAAACGCCATTTTCCACTTCAAAATCACGTACTGCACTACTTGGATCTTCGATCGGCTTCTCCAGTCTTGCTTGAACAGGTCATTCTCGTTTATTCTACAATCAGTACAATTCAATCTTAATTTTACTCAATCAAACACACAATTAAATACAGTACTATTAAGTCAGTTTTAGCATACTCGTAATCGAGGCTCTCGATGTGGGCAACCTTGGCCCCAACCATGGCCAGAGGCGACGATGACAGAGTCCGGTGCCTCTTCGACAACAGCGGTTCTCTGAGACCATTGCTCTCCAAATCTCCTTCTTCTCCGTTCTCTTCCACCACGTTGCCTCTTTCTCCGGCGTCATCGGCGCCCGCCGTTTCCTCCATGTTGCCAGAATCTTTCTTCATCTATCTAACAAAAAAGTAAAGAGAGAGAGGCTTCTGTAGTTGTGTGGATGCCAAATGGCCGGTCCGTCTCTTGCTCTTTTTTCATACTCAACAAAGATATATAAATGCATTATTGGTGTGTTTTTTGGTCTTTCTTTTTTCATTTTCCTCCCTTCCATAGGATGATAAATTCATAATGACATGGATATATCTTTTACTGTACAATTAGGTTAATCATGATTCATGACACATGGGTCACGACGGGACAAATTTTGTCAAATTACTAGATAGATATGCTATATGCCTATATCTTTGTTGTACAAATTGCGCATCTGTCTTTGGCCCTATCAATATATTGTAAGATTAATGTAAAATAAAGAGGGAGTTACAATTATCTTTGAGATGCAGCAAATTGAGATTAGGTAAACTTTTGGTAATAATATTTAGCGAATGGTCCACCATGTCACTTGGGCATAAATAATCCGTTCGAGCAATTATTGTTTCCTAATCTCACATCATTTTCTTCACCCAATACCAACACCAATACTACCATTTAGAACATTGTTTTTCGATCCTGTGTTATTTTACATGTCCAAAGGCTGAATTATCTCTATTTATACATTCATTTGTCATCATACAAGTATACTATAAGAAGGTGTGATAATGACTGGATGGATTGTAATTAAAATGCAAGACAAATTCAAGGTTACGTAAATTTACGTTTGTCCACCACAAAGCTTTGTCCTTTGGAGCTTAGCAAAGATCCATGCTTTTCCGAGGTACCAAATAAGTTGCGTTAGTGCTATATAACTTTACTTTAGTTTATTCCTACTTTTTGTATTTTTTTTGGTACAAATCTAACATTGTTATATATTATGGGCGCATCTACATTTATATTTATCAGCTTTTCATGTTAGGTTAGCTTAGAATATATTCTAGAAGTATTAATTATCAAATTAAATCTTGTGTGAATTTAGGTCAAAATATGATCGGTTCAATAATTTTAAAATTAGTAAATCTTAATGATTTATTAACTACATACAAACAAATATTTTATTTTTATTTTTTAATTGCCTTCAAAATTAGACTAATTACATACTATATGAGATGACCTAGTGATAAAAAAATATGAAGAACATAGAAGGTTTTGAGTTTTATCTTTACACTTGCTCTTTCATTTGAATAAAAAAAATCAAAGACTCGTCATTTTTATCTGATTTAAGATAATTGTTAATTAGATCATGAGTCTAGGATTTGTCACCAAATACTCCATCATCAAAAAAAAATAGTATGATAAAATTGTGAAATAGATCATATTTGCAAGTGGGATGCCTTGATGATGTGTTTGTGGATGGTTAAAATATTGATAGTGGGGGTAAAAGGGGCATTGTGGGAAGACAAGTGATGAGATGTGGAGAAAATGAAAAGGTTTGGTTTTCCTCCCAACTTGGAAGAGCCAAGTCCAAATCAATTGGTCCATGTCACTCTTGGACTTTTGTTAATTATCATGGTTGTCCCTTTGCATATCCATAATATTAACACTATTGCATTAATTACCATCACCTGGTGGACCCATGCCATCTACTAACATTTGGATATATAGCACCAAATCTATGTAATATTACGTGGATTAGCATAAACATGTAAGAGTTTACAAATTTGGCCACTCGCATACACGATACATCGAATGACAAAATCCGCTGGAAGCAAATATTTTGCTTCTTATTTAATTACGTGAAAAAGGGATAGTTTACACACGGCAACATCATTATTACCAATTCGTTTGGGCAAAATCACATGTCAAATGCAAATTTTATAACACTAGATGCAACAACCTCAAAGTAAGTTAATTATTTTGATATTCTACCAAAAAAAGTTTATTATTTTGATAGAATATCATAATTAATTTAGTTGGCGCCACCATCACTAAAATTTTGGATCATTTACAAATATTCTGTTACTCTGCAAAGGCAATCCGTAATTACCCGGTAGCCCTCATGTTAAATTTTAAATGGCATATATATTAGGATTTTTTGTGTATTTTCCTGTAGCGTACGGATTATTAAATTTTAGGAAAGAGGAAGCATATATTTTTGAAAGCAATTTTAAGAGTAAATTAGTATAGGATCCTACAATAATTGAAGGTCCAATGTACGTACGCGATCCATTATACCTTGAAATCTTGTTATTTTACTACATTTTTTTATATTTATTTGATTGCACCATTAGCTAATAACTATGATCAATGCGAATTGACTTATACTTGTATGTTCAACAAGTTTGTTTATTTAATTTGCTTCAGAAATAATGTTGTTTATGCTTTTTCTTTTTTTAATAAAAAAATTAGATACTTTACCTCTTTTAATGTGAGGCATGCGATGTGTTCCATTGTCGTTGGTGGAAGATGTAATTTCAGTTGCAGTTTCAGGATCTTTTGTTGTGAGAGAGTTTTATTAATCTTCGAGTTGTCGATCGTTGATTGATGGAGTGTGACATTGATGTGACTTGTACGTACTATAGGTCATTGAATTGAGCATGCGACATCATCGATCGTCATTACTAGTTGGAGTCTTCGTAGTAATTCATGACTTCATCTGACATTTATCCAGCGTGATGACTAGGCTAGGCCTTCAAGCAGTCAACTGCTCTGTAGGATATGTGCGATGTGAAACCTTTCACGGGAGCTTCACTTGTTCTCAGACCTTTATGTTCTTAGTTGATTATGCACGTTGCTCTACAATTGTGAAAATCATCTCGCCCAGTTGAGAGGGTTGTTGGGTGAGGAGACTGGTATTCATGCCTAAGAATCTGGGATGTTGGGTGTTGTCATGTTGTGGCACGAGTTCCAAGCTTGCATGCGTCTTGCTTAGATCATTCCCTTTTGTCGTCCAGCACGCAGATTATTCGCGCTCCATCATCCTCATGCTACGACGCGAGTTCCAAGGTTGCATGCGTCATATTCCCATGATCTCTTCTCTTGCTTAGATCATTTTCTTTTGTCGTCTAGTGCCCAGATTATTCATGCTCCATCACAACCTCATGAATTAATGTTTCCTCTCGCGGGAACCTTAAGACTAATATGCAACGACAGAATACATAAACGGCCCCCTGTACTTGGGCCAATTGGTCACTTGGCCCCCTGTACTTTAGCCCTAACCGTTTAGCCTCCTATAGTTGCACATTGCGACCTATTTAACCCCTATTGAGCCACTTATCCCAGCTTTTTTAGGAGTGTGGTGCACGCGCGATGATGTGTTATATTGTATTGCCACAATGGCGATGACATGGATGATATGGATGACATGGCGATTCGTTCGGGAGAATGGAAACAAATATGGTTGCATCGGAAGCTACGCGTATTGGATTGAGGCAATCTAATAGGCATCGGAAATATGATAAAGAGAGTTGCGTATATTCTTTCTATGATAAGCTTACAGACACGAAAGAAGAAGGTCAAAATCTGATTCAAATATGGTTGCATTAGGACAAT
The DNA here is from genome assembly GCA_964016875.1 of Fallopia convolvulus. Lineage (NCBI taxonomy): Eukaryota > Viridiplantae > Streptophyta > Magnoliopsida > Caryophyllales > Polygonaceae > Fallopia > Fallopia convolvulus. Next base: position 56,599,946 of record OZ024718.1, on the reverse strand, counting down.
AGCATACGAGAATGGAAACAATGATCGTGCGCTTGGAATCAACCTTGATTTTGATGAAGAAAGGAGGGAATTGTCCCTCATTCGGATAGTTGAGTACCAAAAAGGAGTAATTAGGTCGCACAATAAGAGCATCAAGCCGGGAAAAATTGGCATAGAAGACTTCGTATTGAGAAAAGTGGTCGTAAACACTAGGGATGCAAAAGATGGAAAGCTTGAACCAAAATGGGAAGAGGCCCAAAGGTGAATCGAAACTTTAGCACGAAGAAGATGATCAGAAACGAGAGTGCATAAGCATGGATAATCCGTTGGAGCGCAAGAAAAAGGATTAATCGCGAGACCACTGGAGTGCACACGAGTGCCAGGGAATCTAGGACAACCTGGATAAGATCCTATGAAAGGTCATTGTGCATGTCCTCCTTCGGATGGGCTGGAGACCGACGGTTGATCACGGCGGCAGGTCTGTATAGTTGGGGTGTGGCCTCGAGCGGTTGCACGGTGGGTCGTTGGGTCCAACCTCCTTGAATCGGGCTTGCGAACGATAGTCGTGCTTGGTTGGTTCGGCGGCTCCGATCCGCATGGTAACCGCGAGATTGAACATCTCTCCAGCTCTCCCAAAGACGGTGCCAAATTAAGTTTCTGCAAAAATTGTCAAGAACGGAAAGGGGGTAGATTTTAAGGGAGAATAGAAGAATAGTTTTACGTAGAAAATATTGTTTGTCTGTCTTATTAATAGAGGCAATGTTAAATAAAGGAAAAAAGGGCTAGGGTTTTCTATCTCTACTCTCAAGGCATTAGGCCTCTAATATATTGGGCTTGTATCTTTTAAATCACTTACTTACTCTCTATAATATTAATTACTCGGTTTATTTTCTAACTATTAATTAAAGTGCAAAAAATCTTTTACAATTTTTTTGGTGGAAGGAGAGAGAATACTCTTCGGACCCTCTAGGGGCATTTTTTTAATAATAAAAAATGGGCTAAGTAGTCAGCAAACATGGGATAACCCGATCCCTAACATCAACAGACAATAGAGAAATAACACCCTTTGGCGGGTCAAGCAATACATGAAAATCTAGGTCAAAAGAAAAGGCAAAGGAAGCAAGAAAGTCCACTACACTATTTGCTTCCCTATAAATATGGCGAAACTGGATTTCCCAGTCTCTACGAATAATATTAAAAATTATTTTATTAATATTAATTACTCAAAACCCTAAAAACACGATCCTTGTAGCATTCGGTAATTGAAAGTTATTTTATTTTGAGAATACCGAAAATAGGCATGAAAATAGGGGAAATAAGCAACGTATACATATGTTGTTCAATCTTCATCGATGGATCTCTCTAGCGGCCCTTATCCTCAGTCCTCACGTATTGTGTGGGTTTAATGTCACTGTCTGTCACGCAGTGCACGTGATTGGCATCTTATCTTCGCAGCCAGATAAGTAGTTCAATCTTTAGATCCACATGTCCAAATCCAGGTGTCTTCATCTGCATGGTGCAACTCTCAACCAGATCAACAAGATCAATGGTTTGCATAATAATCAACCTTTCAAAGCTTGAAAACCCACTTTATCCATAGAAGCGCCTCGTTTCCCTTTCTATTTTCATTTCACAATTTCAATAATGAAAATTCTATAAAATCACCTTTTATTTACATAAGTTTTCACAAAGTCACCTGTATTTTTCTTCTTCCAAAAAAAACACCTTTGTCATTCAATTAACACCTTTTTAATAATGGTAAACTGGGCCGGTGGTGGAGACAATCTCCAAGCGAATTCATCCTTGATGGCATCATTCTTTGTGTTGAAGAAGTTTATGCAAATCAAAGATCTTGACAATGCTAAGTGTTTCTTTCTTATCTCAATGTAGAAACTGATAGAATAGTTGGCAAAACCACACACTCTTGTAATAACAATTTATAAAACTTACATAAAATAAGAAAAGATCAAACCAATAGATAAAGGTGTGGGTTTTTTTTTTTGAAAAAAAAATCCGGGCCTTTTCTTGAAAGAGTAAAAAAGGTGGGGTGTAATATGAAATTAATAAATTATGAATTTTGTAGTTGAATGATTGAGGTGTGTTATTTTTTTCGGACATGGAATATGGAAAGCAGTGAATGATTGAGTTTGGAGTGAGGTACATTAATTATGAATTACTCCACATAAATGTTGCCATGTAGAGTGGCGGGGGCATTTCTTGTCATTTATATAGTAGGAGAGTATATAGTATAGTTTATTAAATTAAAAATTGCTGCACATTCTGAACAAACAAATCAGCGTTCAAACGTATCAGTGGACACATGGCAAGCCACCGATCGCCTCTCATGTTATACATGATAATAATTAATTTTCTGGTAAACCACCAACAGACTTTGTGGTTAGTAGTTTGCCAAGAAGCAAAATCGATTTGGAGTATCATTATTCTTTTGTGGCCATGATCATTTCACCCAATTTAATACTCTAGTCTATTTTAAGGCATTCAATTTAAAAGCCTAATTTGTATCAGAACCATATAAAAAATCCTAAAATAATAATAATAGTATAATGTTGAACAAAATTCCGAATCAGGGTGAGTAGAGTATAAGTTATATGTGTATCCAAACAACATCAATTCAAATAATCAAAGTGCACTTTTGCATTATTGCATTTTGGGATTATGTATATTTTGCATCAAGTACATATTATTATGTAAAACTATACGTACACGAAGCATGCATATTCATTATTGCCGCGAGGGGATGTAGTAGAAGAGTAGTAGTACAAGTAACAAGTGTAAGAGAGAGCATATGAGATGTTTGATGCTCTCTTCAGGCCAGGTAGTGACAACCACCATCATGTATTCATGTGCGCACCCCATTTTCCCTATTTTGTTTTTATTCTCTTATGGTGTCAAATACATTCAATTATTTTACTTAAAAAAATAATGCAAGTTATATCGATTACTAACCTTATTCCTAAGTTCTCTAAAGCTTCTAGAGGTTTGTCATTACCCTCCATAGATCGAGTCCACCAGTGATAAATTGAAAATATAAGATTTTGACTTGAATCCCTTGTTTTGTACTCATCTACGGAGTATTAAATATTCCGCACTAGTTTCATAAAATAAACAAATGTTGGTTGTGAATCAGGTGAACAAACCATCAAAGTTTCCAAAGAACTTGCAAGTGAGAATTCCAACCCTAATAATATCGGCGCCGCTTCATTTGAACAATTAATGTAGCTTATTTTTTGAAATAAATAAAAATAATAAAAAGCATGTAAACAACTGTAAGGAAGTTGGGCGTAGCTAGGAGCAGGGGGTGATGTAAAATGAATCACATGAATGCGCGCAATGCTTCCCCACCATAATCAATTAATCATACAGTTTGTGGACCTCTAAATCGTCATTGTCGGTGCTTTGTTGGCACATACATAATCCACGTACATAAAAAATAGAAAAGTGTTACACATGGAAAAGCAACCATTCAACCAACATAAAACACGGAGATGCAATATAATCTTTTTTTTTTTGTTAGAAAACAGAGCAGAGCTCCTACGGGAGTGCTTTATTGATTAATTAAATCGAAATAGACCCCATAGAAGGGGTAACATCCGAGTCTAAAACATGAGCAAAACAACGATGAACATGAAAAAATTCAATAAAAGAGGTATTAATAACTAAGGAATGATTGGCGAGGGCGTCTGCAACTCGATTTGCATTTCTTGGAATATGGATAAGCTTTGTTGTCCATGAGGTATCTTGTAGCAAGCCTCAAACATCTTGAATCAGGAAGAAATCCTTATGTGGCATGAGATGCTGTTGTGTGAGCAACTTGACAGCTTGAAGCGAGTCTGTTTGAATAATAAGTCGATCAAACTCCATTCTCCTTGCCACTTTGAGACCCCTGTAAATTGCTTCAATTTCAGCTTGCAAAGCATCAGTAATTCCATATTTGAAAACATAAGCTTGAATGAACTTTCCATCATGGTCACGAAAGATACCCCTCCTCCTGCCGTGCCTGGGTTTCCTCTTGAAATAGCATAAGTGTTTAAGGCTAACCAGCCCACCGGAGGAGGTTGCCAGCCTTCAAAACCAGAACGAGCAGAACCAGTTGAAGAACTTGGCCGATTCAATCTTGACTTAGCTGCTGAATAAGCCTCAACAGTCATGACTACCTTTGCACTCAAACGTGTAGTTTCATCCTTGGCTTCAAAGATTATCCGATTTCGGACCTTCCATGAAAACCAAAGCATAGTCATAAAAATCGAACTCCACTGATCAAGCTTCAGAATGTTGGCATTTATCCAATCCCGAGTGTCAAAGATGGAGAAAAAATGTGTGGGCAGTTCATCGCCAGCAAGCGCCAACCAGATATCTCTTATCGGAGAACAATCTCTGAGCAAATGGAAGATCGATTCATTGTCGCCACACCTTGGACAAGCCACTGAATAGAGAAGTATCTTGCCCGTTCTTGTGCAGGGACTTTCCACACTTTATGCCACACAGGATGAGCCGTATCATGGGTTTGCCCACGGATTAATTTCATAGCTGAGCTTGTACTGAAATTACCATTAGGAGACGGTCGCCAAAACATCTTGTCTTTAGCCATTGCCTCGTCACGCACTGTGACTGTAGCAAGTTACTGTTGGTGATTTGTGTCAAGTCATCAAATCCCTATAAGAGCATGTTGAGGTTTAAACGAGTCATATTGGAAATGTCAATTGTAGAATTGACTTATATGACCTTCCATGATTTAAGTAGAGAGTTGTCATAAGATCCAAAAGTAGATTGCTCACCAAAACCGAGGTATAGAACCTCGAGTGCTTCGGCCTAAGGCAAGGGCGCGCCTTGACGTAGGCGTGGCTCAGAGTCGGCGTGGTGCAACGGTACCATGCAAGCGCGGGGCACATCGAGGGACTCGAACATGAGGTTCGAGGATCGGCATAGGGTGGTGCGATGGCACGGCGAGGCTAGAGACGCGCCTAGGAGGTGCGGTGGAGCTTGCGGCGCGCCTAGGGCCTTGGCCCATGGCGCCGAGCACTAGTTGTGAGGCTAAGGTAAGGAATTGAGCTTTGTAATTGAGTCTATAAGCTTTGTGCATATTCTAAAGTGAATTAGGAAGCTTCTCTAAGCTTGGTAGATGCTTTAAGCAAGAACCAAAGCTAGAGTTCAGCTTGGCACATAGTTAAATATGCTAGAAAGAAGTTTATAAGCTTCATACTAGCTTAGAGTGAACTCTAGGAGCTTAGACAAGCTCAAGACTCATTGTACATGCTTTATAAGAAGCTCATATAGCTAGGGACTAGCTCATGGAAGCTCAAACTAGCTCACACTAGCTCAAGTTAGCTCAACCTAGCTCACGCTAGCTGAAGTCAGCTCAACTAGCTAGATGCTAGCTCATGGAGCTAAAGGGTAGTGACACTACCTAGGTGACCTAGCTAGGTACCTAGCTATGCTAGCTAGGTGGTGGGCTAGGTGGGCCGGCCCATGGGGCGCGCCTATGGGCTGATGGGCCGCGTGCACATGTGCATGGCATGGGCCATGTGCCTTGCCATTTGGGCCGATTGCCATGGGCTTTTGGATTGGATTTTGGGCTTTCATCTTGGGCCATTATAGGCTGGATTTAAAGATGATTTTGGAGTCCAAGGGGGCTGCATCTAGACGCCCTAATGATGACTAGGAAAGAGAGAAGGGAAGTTATAACAAACTTCCTACTTTCACTCTCATCCATCCACTTTTGTAACCGTTTTGTAACCGCCATACAAGGCAGTTATTGGACAGATTTGGGACGCTTATATAAGGGCAAAAGTCGGCCATTTTGATGGTGGAAGAAAGACACAAGAAAATCAGTCCATTGTCCTACACAAAATCGGTGAGGAAAACACAAGTAGTCGAGTTAGACTAGGCGGTGTTTTGAGTGGAACTTCACGAGTGTTTCAAGCACGAACGTGGGCATCATGGATGGATCTTCAAGCATGAAGAAGGAACCTCAAGAGGCGTTGTATGGGCAGTATGTTCGAGTGAAGGACGAACCCCAAACGTCTATGGAAGAAGACTTCGTTCAAGTCAAGGTCGAAGCGGAATCATGGGACTCGAATAAGGTACGCTTGTTCTCAATGGTTGTGTCTTGCCAACACTTCCATTGGTTCGTTTGTTACGTTTTATCCCACAACGGTATTGCACAACCCTTGGCATGGAATAGGGGCAATATACGTTGAAGGAAAGCGGGATCTCATCCCGTGACTCGTAGCCTTTATCCAAGACAAATAACTTAACATGTAAAAGGGTCGATGGTGATTGCCTTCATGGCCTACACCCACGAGACTACCCTTCAATGGGTCTACTCGTCATGCCTTGATTATCCTATGGATCTACAAGGGTCGACTTTCCTTCAACTTAGACAAAGTAAACATACTTAAATGATTGCATGCAAACCCTAAAAACCAACAGTTTCTGCAGCAAGAGAGGTGGTAAAAGAAGTGATAAAATCGACCATTGCCACCTAGTAGAAGTGTAATAATCATCCACTTCCAAACAACGCTCAGAATCTGGAATTTCTATCAAAGAATCATCAATGAGCGGATGATCAACTAAACAAGAATGAAGCCAAAACAGAGTAGTTCTGCCATTCCCGATTGAGAAGCTAGCACTTTGAGACAACACTTTCACACCATGGAGCAGCCCCTTCCACATATACGATGATTGGTTCCTCGGCTGAAACATGTCAATGTCCAATCTGTTATTGCAATATTTTCCCCTTATGACTCTACTCCAAATAGCATCAGGTTCATTCATGAGACGTCAATCCAATTTAGCTAACAGAAAAGTGATAACGATCACTGGTCATTTTATCACAAACCGTAGGAACCCCCAAATAAGAACCCAAATCATCAGTGATTGGAATAGAAAGAAACGAACCAATCGATTCCCTTTCAGTTTGACTAACTGTACGAGAAAAGATAACATTGCTTTTATCATAATTCACCATCTCCCCTGAATAAAAACGGAAGCAATCAAGGCATTGTTTGATCACTGCAGCTTGATAAACCAAAGCTTCAGCGAATAAAATAAGGTCGTCCGCGAAGAAAATATGTGAAAGAGGAACACCACCTTCAAAAATTGGACGCCAACCACCCATGTTAACCCTTTCTTGAATCATATGAGACAAGTATTCCATGCAAAGGACAAAAAGATAAGGGGAAAGCGCATCTCCCTGACGGATTCCCCGTTGCGGTTTGAAAGAACCAGCCGGCTGTCCATTCCATAACAGTTCTGTAGTTCCTTGCATTTGGCACTTCATGATAGTCTCTACAAGAGAAGAGGGCAATCATGCACGGGTTAAAATGAGTCGTAAAAAACTCCATCGAACTCGGTCATATGCCTTCGCTAGATCAACTTTAATCATCATCATTTTAGCCCTATTCTAACAAGAGCCAAAAGAGTGTAAAACCTCATGAACCACAACAACATTGCCATTTATCTGCCTCCCCGGGATGAAGCTTGCTTGTGCTGGTGAGACAAGGAGTGGAAGAATCGGTTTAAGGCGATTGACTATCATCTTCGTGGCTAATTTAAAAGTGACATTCAACAAGGAAATTGGCCTAAAATGTGCGGCCGTGACTGGAGGAGACACTTTAGGGATCAGCTGCATGTATGCATTGCTCATATGAGGGTGGAGTTCTCCTTCATTAAGCAAATTCAAAACACACTCCGTGACTTGAGGCCCAACTACCCTCCAATTTTGCTGGTAAAAAATAGCCGGAAAGCCATCCGGGCCAAGGGCCTTATATGGTGCCATCATGTGAAGGGCTTCCCAAACTTCTTGACTCATAAACGGACGACCAATGTCATTCATCAAATCAGCCGAGATCACTGGAAAGTTGATAGATGGAAACATTGTTGAATAGCGCGGTTCCACCTTATCAGCTGAAAATAAATCAGCAAAGAAAGTGAGAACCGAAGCCTTTATCTCCGATTCATCAGTTGACCAAATTCCTGCTGCATTCTGTAAAGAAGTCACTTTATTTGCTCGTCGCCTTATAACAGTTGACAAGTGATAGAATTTCGTATTCCGATCACCCTCAATTAAGAACGAGGCTCGGGATTTTTGGAACCATAAGAGTTGTTCCTGCTGAATAACCTGTTCAAGATCCTTACGGAGCTCATGCTCTCTCCAAAACAACCCTGCTGATGTCCTGTGGTCAAGAGCCCTTCGGACACCTTCCAAACGAGCCAACAATTTTCGTTTTCGCAAGAAAATATTACCGAAAACCTATCGGTTCAAAGAGCACAAAGATGTAGATAAAATTTGAAGAGCCCTATCCAGAGAGACTGTGGAATGCCAGTTATCTTGCAAGAAATCATCAAAACTGTCATGAGTCAACCATGCGGCTTGAAAACGGAAAGGATGAACAACCCTCTGAGCATTAGCCATGGGTTCCATATTCAATAACAAGGGGAGATGATCAGAATGGGAAGTCACTAGATGACGAACTGAAGCCTCAGAGAAACGGAGTCTCCAGTCCGCATTGCACAAAGCTCGATCCAAGCGAGCTGCCTTGTAAGTGGCAGGGGAATTGCCCGTTGACCAAGTGAAACGGGGCCCTTCAAACCCAAGATCAATAAGATTAAGTTGATCAATCCAATCGGAAAAGGTTGCAGAAGACTGATTAGATCCAACCGAGGAGTTGTTTCGTTCGCTAGAGTTAATGGTCGCATTAAAGTCACCAGAGATAATCCATGGGCGATTATTAGTACGAGCCAAAATAGCAAGATTGTCCCAGAGCATGGCTCGATCAGTAGGATCAGGAGACGCATAAACAGCTGAGAGCATCCAAGGTTCTTCATCACGTCTAACAACTTCAACTGTAATGTGCTGAGGATTCAAAGATAACGGAATCAGAAGAACTTCTGTCGTCCTCCATAAGAGCCAAATACCACCAGAAAAGCCAATAGCATCAACCCGAAGTACACCATTGTATCCCAATCGTCTGCACACCTCGTCCGCTCTCACCCCGCTAATGCGAGGCTCGAAAAGAGCAAAAACCGAAGGGTTGTGTAGACGGATCAAATCTCTTATAGCAGTCATGAAATTTGCGCTACCCGCACCCCGAACATTCCAAATAATAAGATTTAGACTATTCATGGATAAAACAGAATTAATGAGGTTCCCGAAAATAGGAGAGTGCATATTATTCGACCGAATAGCAAAAGCTACAGCCGCTCTAGCGATGCAACGCATCGCTTCGCTAATTTGTGGAGGCATTGAGACTCGACACAACACCGGTTGAGTCTCCGTGTTCATTAGAAGGAACTCCATTATCATCCGATTTGCTAGGCGGGGTAAGAACATGTGTTTGGGGATCATCGGGCGGTTTGAGACCATCGTACTTGACCTGTGTAGGACGAGTGACGACTCTACAATTGGGATCTGGTTCTGGTGGTGGTTGTTCATGGTTGGTTTGTGGGTGGTTTGTAGGCACAGGAACAGGTGGCGAGGGTGAGGGAGTGGTGACCGTTGTAGAAGTTGGTTTAGGGTTAGACACTTTGGCCGAAATTAACGGCCTTCCCAAGCTTTCAGCTATCAACTGTGCACGCTTAACTTCCGTATCTTTAGATGTGGTGAGATATACAGAAGATTGCTTCTTATGATTTTTGATAGTGGATGAGAGATTCGATTCTTTAACTTCCTTTTTATCTTTCTTTTTGATTGGACGATTTGCTTGAGGATCGGCTTGTGTGGGACCAGTTGGATTCTTTTCCAAAACTCTAGCATCGAAATCTTGAGGATTTATCTTAGCAGCCAAAACTGCAGCCTCCGAGATCACCGTTCGGCTTTTCCCCGGTTCCTTGGCATGGAAGTTAGGGTTAGCGTTCTGATTTGACGTTGAAATGACTGATTTGCCCTTTTCTATGTCCTTGGATATTGCTGACTGGACATGTGGTTGCAGGATTTGAGTCGCAACCGGAGAGGATTGAAACGGAGGCTGAACATTCTGATCTGATTCTTCCCCGGCGACCTCTAACGTTGCAAAGCGTGAGCCATTGGTTGACATTGAGTTGACTGGCGGTTGTGGCGTGACTTGGCCACCACCATTAGCTTGATACTTTGGACGGAGAACAGGTTTTTTGACATGCATCCACGGCCCGAATTGCTCATCCACTGGCGCATCCGGCAAATTTGCCATAACCTTCGTGACTTTTGAATTATTGGCAGTGTCCTCCATTGATTCCGGAACATTTGGCTTCAATAGAGGGCATATTTCTTTTGTGTGTCTAATGACACCACATTCATAACATAATGATCGAATACCTTCATATTGGATTGACCACATTCTTCCCCGAAACCGAAACTTTGATAACAAAGCATGTTCCAAATCAATTTCCACTCCAAGACGAACGAATTTTCCTCTATCTGCGTCAACCGTCGTCTTATCAACTCTTAGCACTTTACCGACCATGTTACCAATCCGACTAAGGAATTTGGCATTAAATACTCCATGCTGAATCCCGGAATACGGATCCATGCTGTTAAGATCTTCGCCTTGTCTTCGTATGGATCGAAATTAGGAACCCATCGCCTAATCATCAGATAGTTGTCACCGAGCATCCATGGACCTTGAGTTAAAACATGATTAATATCCTCCATGTTCGAGAATTTTGCAACATAGTGTGCATTCTCGATATCCACCAGTGTCAACCCGCCCTTCAGCTTCCATTTTTGTTCTAACTTCTTCTTGAGTTGGACATAGCCCGGTCCTTTGTCAAACATGTTAATAATTAAAGTGTGAGCCCATGGCCTTCGAAGATCACATTTCTCCTGCTTGGTTAAAGTGATTGTTGGGCATGCTGGATCATCATATTCCGGAACTTCATCATCATCCGTATCATAAAGCTCCGGGCGTTCTTCAAGTGCCGAAAAGTAGGATTCAACCGAAGATGGCTGACTAGATGATCCTACAACCTTGTCTCGGTAAGAAATAGGAGTAGCAGCCATCGGGGCAACCGCTTGGACTCCATCATGTTGGGGTTGAGATTGAGCAGTTGGCCCCCCTATGGGAACATCCACCTCCATAGCCGAAGTCTCTGGAGTATTTGGAGGGGCTGGAGGTTTGGTGGCGTCGGCAGCTGACGCCATTGAGGCGGCGCACACAAGGCCGCAGCAAAGGCTATCAGAAACCCTAGAACTCTCTATGGCTGAAAAACTATGAAAAACCATCGTCACCATAATTCTATGGAAAATCCTCTTATTTAATCTACTCAATTATATGGTAAAATAAAAATTTCTCAGTAAGTTGGGAGTTTGCACCGAAAAAGAAGAAATAAATTGGAAAATAGAGCGAGTAAATAGAGGCGCGCAAATCAACAAGAATACCGTCCAACGATAAGGATTTTGATCAAATCTGGAAACATAAGCAAGCTAAAAAGATTTAGAATTGTGTTATTTATACGGATTGTTCAAAGAGTAACATCGAACTTAGCTTCAACAATGCAAGGATTATATATAAAGAAACCAAATACAAAGAGCAGCAAACAAGTTATGATGCTTACTACATTGGCTTTAAAAACTCCGTGGACAATACACAAATTTACCAGCACAAAACAAAACAATGCATGGTTAGACTGGAGGACAAGATTTCATTAACAAGAGCGAGTAGTACAACAGGGAAAATTGTCATCTGGAAAAAGCAGAAGTAGGGAGGTCGGATTGCAATCAGAAAGGAGTGCCTTGATCAACATCTGGCATATCCCAGTTGTCTTCATCTTCCTCCTTTTCATTTGGCTTAGATGACGACTCTTGTCTAGCCTGCGGTGGACCACCTGGTCCACCAGTTCTGAACGGAGGCCGCCTGCATTAGCATTGATTACCATTATCTGATTAACCAATGTATCAAAAATCCTTATGGTACAAATGATTGAAGAAGAATCATAAATAGAGAAGACAAAACAAGTATCAAGTTTATGCTAGGTGAGTGAATACTTATTAGTCAGCTGAGAACTTCCTGAATTGATCTTGCAATTTCCGTGTGCGCTGAGTTTTATTAGTAATTTGATGTAGTGAAACAATGTTACTAGTAACAAACTACTAGTTTGCTTTCACACTATCTAGAAATTACTTACCTCCATTTCAGTTTTACAACAAAGTTTACAGCAAATTACGTTTCAATATCAGCCTTTTTTTATTGCATTTCAGATTGTATTTTAAAATTCATCACTAGTCTATGATTCATGTACATATGTTTTAGTACAAATAAAACATCTTATAGAAGTGTGCGCTTAGTGTCCATGAAGCACGCGATTCTCACTCAGGCGATAGGCGCCCCATTGCGTGTTTGCCCTTCACGCCAGCCAAACTGAGAAAGGATATCATCAAAAGCCAATGTGCCAAGTGCCAACCCTCGTAAGGACATCCAGTTGTCATATATCTATCGTGTATTGTCCACTCAATGATAAAGCTCAGCTCATACTCTCCCCCATAAGGTGATTTTAGTAATAATCAGCAATACAAAGCTCAGTCAAGCTCAGCTCATACATCCGCAATACAAATATACAAAAGAGAATTGAGTCTTTTTATCAATGAATCTGCTTTGGTAGCTAACTATAAATTCTTTGACTCCTTCCTATTCAATCTGATAGTATATGTGGAGGTTTGTTATGAGTTTGTTAGACACGAGTGGAGCGCGTGCTTTGTAAGCTTTGTTGCTTGTTTCAGAAGCTTAGTTTTCACTCTGTATGAATAGGCTCATTTCTAGAGCTTCTAAGTTTGATCAACAATTCTCAATATACAAAATTCTCTCTCTTTCATCTTCTTTCTAAATCGACACAATCTACCCCTCATCTCCAAACTGCTATATAATGTCTGTTAGTTTAATAAGTGAGGGTTCATATCTCTCTCTATTCGAATGTTTTCTTGATCCTTCTAGCATCTCCATATGTGTGAAATGGGCATTATTCCAAACTGCAAAGTGACTTACTTATCCTTCAAATTAATCAACAAAGCTTCAATTGAAGATAATCACACAAAATTCAGTTGATCAATTCCAGCAAATCAACATCCATTTGTAATTCAACATAAAATTTGCAAAGCAATAAAGAGAAAAGGAGGAAGGCGAACCTTCTACGGCTGTTGCGCTTGGCTGCTTCGCGAGACTTGCGCTTGAGCTCGTCTTGCTTATTCTCGAAGAAGCGGCGGCGCTTGACCTCCTGAATAACGCCGGCTCTCATAACTTCCCTCCTGAACCGGCCCAGAAGCCTCTCCTCCGGTTCATTATCCTCCACCACCACCTGCACGTTGTACGCCGACCTGAAGTACATCGTGTTCGCGTACGCCAACGACGGGCACATCACAGCCGTCAATTCGCTCGATGCCGATGACGAGCATCCATCCACGCCGTTGATTTCATTCTTTTGCTGCTGCTTCCTCTCAAAGGATAGGGAAGAAGAAGAGGAAGAAGAAGGTGTTTGAGAAGGAATTTGGCTCGGCAATGGGGGGAATTGGGAGGATTTAGGCCTTGTAGGTAAGAGGATGGAGAGGAAATTAGAGAATGGAGTTGTTGCCATGGCTGTCTGGTTTGGTTTTGGGGGAGGAGGAAGATAGATTTTGAAGAGGCTTTCTTCACTTCACATGTTTTGGATAGACTCACTAGACAGGATCAGATGAGTCATGAGTGAGCGTGTGGGAGGGTGATTCCATGACATAGTGACACACCATTAAAATAATAATAAAATTAAATAAGTGTGGGCCTGCATTTAATTCAATTAATTAAGTTTAATTTTTTTAATTCTGATTTGTATCCAAGCTTATAGATTCGGATAGACCCACATTTCAGCTTTGTATATAATATTTAATGGGTTGTATTAATGGATCAATTTTACATCATAATCCAAGCCCATTTTTTAGAATTAATTTTTTCCAACTCTCCTAATTGCTATTTCGATTTAGGGAAATTACTTTTGGTACCCCTCAAATTTAGACTTTTTCTTTTGGTGTCCTAAAAATTTTGTTTTCCTTTTGGTACCCTTATATTTTTAATTTAGTTCCATCCTTACCCTGTCTTCCAAAAAACTTGACTTTCCGTCACTCAGTTGGCCAAAATTAGAATTAAAAAAAAATATAATTAATTCGCCATCATCTTCAACCTCTAGCCCTTCCAAAAAAGAGACATTTCAGCTTCCATTCTTCCTCTTCCCATCAACCATCGGCTATCTTCAATTCTTCATGACCATCATCCTCATTCACCTCACATACTCATGTCACTTCAGCCCGGTCGACCCCAGATCCACCCCCACATCGTGCCCACCTAACCACAATCGATCCAGATCCACACCCACATCGTGCCCACCTAACCACAATCGACCCAAATCCGCTCTCATTCCTTGTTTCGCATGAACAGTCGAGTTTCCAATCGGTTTTGTTAATATAATTAGTGTTCAAATTAGATTACAAAGGCAATGAATTTGGACTAAAGAGGTGTTCAATTCGACCAAAAAAAAAGGTGTTCAATCTTTGTTGATTTCTACTTTGAACAATCGACCCAAATCTATCTACTCCCATTCCTCTCTTATGCAATAACTTTAATCAAGTTAATTTGGGCTAAAATGGGAAGAAGATTGATTGAAATTAACAAAGAAGGTTGATGAAGATAAAAAAAAAGCTAGCTCATCACTTCTACTTGGCAAATCTCTATGTATTTCGAAATTTGCTCAGGACTACTTTGGAAGATGAAACTCGTTTCTCTCTTTATTGGAATGGACGGATGAGAGGAAAGAAGTTGTGGATTGGGTTCCTTAATTTGATTGGTTCATTCTTATTTGACATGGATTACAGTTTTGGTCCATTAGATCGTAATGTAAACCAACGATCCAGATTGATTCATTATAATTTACCACTTTATTCCACTTGTTACATAATTAGAAAATTATATTTTATCATAATAATTTTAATATGGGAAGGAATAAGGAAATTATTTTGGGCAATAAAGAAATCATTGTGTAGAATAATATTGATGAATTATTTCCTACATAAGATACACCAAATCGTTAAAATATTGCATATGTGTAAGTATATACAATATACACCAATCACTTAATTATATTTTATTACATTGAAATTTTTTACAACTAAATTAGAAGATATTTTACATATAAAAAGTTTTAGTGCACGTGCCCTCGTGGCATATTTAAAAAATTACCTATCCAAAAATAATAATTTTAAAATTAATATAGTGAATAATATTTAAAAAAAACAATATATTAAAAGTTTTAGTGCACGTGCCCTCGTTCATTCTTATATGAAATCGCTATATTCATTTAGAATCATTGATTCTTATAAGAAAACATTATATTTATTTAGAATCGTTCATTATTATAAGAAAATGTTATATTCATTTATATGAAATCGTTATATTCCTTTAGAATCGTTCATTCTTATAAGAAAACGTTATATTCAATTAGAATCGTTCATTCTTATAAGAAATAGTTATATTCCTTTAGGGTTTAGGGTTTAGGGTTGGGGTTTAGGGTTTAGGGTTTAGGATTTAGGGTTAGGGTTTAGGGTTTAGGGTTTAGGGTTTAGTTGACAATATTCATTTAGAATCGTTCATTGTTATAAGAAATCGTTATATACCTTTAGAATAGTTCATTCTCATAAGAAATACTTATATTCCTTTGGAATCGTTCATTCTTATAAGAAAACGTTATATTTCTTTAGAATCGTTCATTCTTATAAGAAATAGTGATATTCCTTTATGGTTTAGGGTTTAGGGTTGGGGTTTAGGGTTTAGGGTTTAGGGTTAGGGTTTAGGGTTTAGGGTTTAGTTGACAATATTCATTTAGAATCGTTCATTCTAACAAGAAAACGTTATAATCCTTTAGAATCGTTCATTGTTATAAGAAATCGTTATACCTTTAGAATAGTTCATTCTCATAAGAAATACTTATATTCCTTTGGAATCGTTCATTCTTATAAGAAAACGCTATATTCCTTTAGAATCGTTCATTCTAACAAGAAAACGTTATATTCCTTTAGAATCGTTCATTCTTATAAGAAAACGTTATATTCCTTTAGAATTGTTCATTCTAACAATAAATCGTTGTATTCCCTTAAAACCGTTCATTCTAACAATAAATCATTATATTCCTTTAGAACCGTTCATTCTTATAAGAAAACGTTATATTCCTTTGGACCTATAATTTCGATAAATATGACTTGTAACTCATATTTTCCTAGTTTTATTGTTTTGGCAATATTGGCCTCAGTTATATTATTTGTGTTTAAGGGTTCATAAATTTGTTTGTAAATATGTTTTTCAAAAAAATATTTTCTAATTTCATCATCGAGAATTTTAAATGATATTAAGAATTACACTAAAAATGTGTGAATATAATTTTATAACTTATTATAATCCTACTTATTTATAAATTATTCAACTTTTTTAAAAAAATCGGTAAAATGTGTGCAAAAATTATTGGCGGGCTTAATAAGAGAGAATATTACTTTAAGAGGGAAAATAAAATTTGGGCTAAATTATTGGCGGGCTTATAGGAGGGAATATTTTTTTAAGAGGGAAAACGAAATTTCGGGCTGAATTATAGGCGGGCTCAAACCTATTTCCTCGGGGAGAAAGAATTTGGATTCTTCACCGGCGAGATATCTTCTTTGCCTCGTCAAAGTCTAAAATTCTAGATCTGAAAGGAAGGAACGACGGACTCGGAAGTTCGGAATTCTTCACCGACGACATATCTTCTTCGCCTCTGAAACGACGGACTCGGTCGAAGATGTCGGAGATCTGGTGGTCTCAGATCTGGGTGGGCGGTTCTTCGAGATCTGGTGATCTCAGATCTGGCGGACGGAATTCTTCACTGACGACATATCTTCTCTGCCTCGCCGTCGTAGCGGTTCTTCGAGATGCCGAAATCGAAGTCGCCGAAATTGGTGGACGATACTAGATTTGGTTCTTACAAGAATGAATAATTCTTCTCCGACTTCATCGTTCCGTCCTCTGGTTCTGGTTCCTTGTTATGCCGACAATGTAGAAGTCGAATTCTGGTTCCTCTGTGTTACCGGCGGTGAAGAAGTCGAATTCTTTTTCCCGATAAGGCCAGATTCACAAAAAAAGACCATAAAATAATAAAAAGGAAGGAAAAAAAAGGAAAGATAGAATAAAATAGGAAAATAAATAAATAAAAATTCAATGTTATGCCAGCAAATCCAAACCACTCAACTCATCAAATTTTCGATCGGTGTACAAGTTCAAGTGGATTGATTGATAAAAATGTACAAATTCGGGTGTTTGTTGATGTATTTTGTCGAAGTGAATGAGTTTTTATCTTTTAAAAATAAGATTATGAATGAATGGGCATTTTAATAATTTTATGACTTTTTAAGCATCGTAGTAAGATTATAAATAAATTGGTATTTTAAAATGGATATTAATAAGGAAAAGAATTTTTTATTCACTATAAGAATAACCGGCAGGTCGTTATACTCCTCGCCGGACTCGGATTCCGACCTCACCGGCGTCGGGTACTCGACCTCGACCTCACCGGCATGTCGTTGCATCATCGCAAACCACAAGTGTGTCGCCCTTGTCGCCCACCTTCATGTGTGTGAGTTCTATAGTGGATCTGATTGGAAAATAAAGAGGGGTAAAAAAATCAAGGGGAAGTTTTAGTAAAATGGATGGAAGTTTGGTTTTGGGTGTGTTTAGGATACAAAAAGTACATTTTAAAATCAAGAGGGTACCAAAAGGAATAAGAAATTTTTTTGGGCACCAAAAGAAAAAGTCAAAATCTCACGGTCATTAAAAAAAAAATCCTATAATAAATTTAGGACATATTAATGGATCAGAAAATAAATTTTGGTTAGTTTATAAAATATGTATTACTAAATCTAAAAAATGCTCATTTATAAAACCCATTTAAATAGCCCATTAAATAAATATTTCAAACCTACCTAATAAGATATCCGAACATATAGGTATGGAAAGTCCAAATCTGATTTAATAAACATAAAAAGCTAAAGCATTAAAGACACCTTTTTTCTCTCTCTTTAAATAATAATATTTTAATGGGTGTGTCATGACACTGTTTGTCATGCAAATAATTTCTGAGCGTTTGACTCCGAAATTAAGATCCATGTGGTGTTTCTGGATTGGGTTGACCGGCGATACAATTGGGTTGTGTTCGTCAGGCCCGTCTCGTAATCCTTTTTAAATCAAACATGAGGATTTAGGTTTTTTTTTAAGGTAAGAATTAGGAGACCCTCTAAGGAGGCCGTCCTAGAGCATGAACCTGAATTTCTGAGTTATCCAGTAGGAGGTTGGTAGGCATGTTGTGGCCCAGCTTAGCGATTTTGTCGGCCACAACATTACAATCCCTACCCACATATCGGACTGACACAAAGTTAAATTGTTTAGGGATACCATAATATCCGAGAATAGTATTTCAATCTCCCAAGGACATTTTCCTGTATTGTTAACAACATTTAATGAGGATTTAGGGTATGTTTGGACGATGGAATTTGATAGGATTTTTAGATAGGGAAATTGTAGGAATCATTTTTCTATTGTTTGGTTGCAATTTTATATGAGAATTGATGAGATTTCATAAGAAAATTTGGAATGAAATGATGGGAAATTGAATCCCACCAAAATAGATATACATGTTTCAAATAAGAAAAAGGAAAATAAAATCTTACCCACATTTTCTCATCAAAACCCAACTCTAGACAAACAAAGAAATCATTAAAATCCCCTACATTCTCACCTTTTATTTTCTTATCCTTTCCTTTCTCATATATCACCACCTTTTCTTTTCTCATCAATTCTCAATTGCCAAAGAGGCTGTTAGGGTCATTCGTAGAATTGAAATGTGAGTTGAAATGAGTTTATGTAGTTAAAATCAAAAATATTTCAACTACATTAGTGTTTAGGTGTGTTAGTTGAAATGTGTTGATACTAGTTGAAATTTTGGGGGAAAAAAAATAAGGTAGGGAGAGGACCTTATGGAGTTGAAATGCGTTCATCTAAACTACTTGAAATTTAATTCACCCTTTCTATCCTCTTTTTTAACTCTCATAAATTATTTTTCCCAACACTATGTAGCTTACATAAAAAAAATATTTATTTTCAACTACTAATTTCAGCATCAACATCAACTCATATAAGTATATCGTTTCCGAATGAACCCTTAGAGATAAGTGTTGCTAAAGCGGTTACACCCAATAGAATGTCTTCCAAATACACTTGCTCGAGACCCATTTCGGGACAAACATGATGTATTATTGATAAACTCGAGGTTAAGACTAATGTTTTGTGAGTGGTTCTTGATATACAAAATAAATCTCTTAATTTATCATATTTAGGTAATATGTATTATGATGTATCTCTTATTTTGCTTTTCACTCAATCTCATAATGTTAGTCGAGTTGGCATTACTGTAGCGCATTTTATAGTCCATCTCATAACCTAAAAACAAATTCATTTGAGAATCTTCAATTTTTCAACATTTAAAATTTTTTATTCCAAACTTCATACATTCACATTCTTTTGGTACAACCCCATATTTTCGGATAGACGAGTATGATTAATCTCATCAATTATCATGCTTGTCGTATATTTATAGTTTTTTTTTTGCTAGTGGTTAAATATATTGAGAAAAAAGGGGAAAGATTACACAAGAACCAAAATCAAAAAACGACTTTGATTGTAAGACAAACAAAACCTAAGTCCCAATCACCCGAGAAGGTTCTAAGAGTTGATATCCACATGCCAAGCACCACTTTTGCTTTTAGAATAATCGTGTCATCAACGAAGGTTCTCCTTATGGTTGCATCGTCATGATTAGACATGTCCAAATACGGGCTTAGGTGGGGATTGGGCCGGGCTATATGTTTTTTTAGCTCATATAGCCCGACCCGGAAATTTGGGCTAGAAATGGTGTCCATACCCACCTAGAATTCCAGGTCAGGCTTTCCACCGGGCCAATCTCTACATAAAACATGTTGCTACTTTCTAAACAATACAAACCTGTTAACAAAATCCAAGCATCTAAATTTGAGCAAAAAATATTCAATTGCATCATAAAGTGCCCAAACACAACAAGCTTATGCTAGAGCACAAAATACCTGCTAGTGCTTAAATCTAAACGCAAATCCAAGTCTAACTTCTGAGTTACATAAAACAAGTGCTAAAGTGAAATACAAAATTACAAACATTCTTCAATTAGATAATATTGTTCCCAAAACATAAACTAACACAAAACAACAAACACAAAGTGCAAATCATCCAAGATCAAATTCTAGTCATGGTACTTGTGGTTGAAGTAGTTTCATCCTTGTCATCTTCGGTGTATCCCGCAGAAACATCACCTATTTTAAAGATTGTTTGACCTTGCAATTTTCAAAAACAATAACAAAATTAATCAATTTTTATGTAAGCATAAAAATAACAATAAAAATACTAGAGAAAGACAAGTGAGAGTATTACCTTGTGGATCAAAACCTCTTGCACGTGACCAATCCTCATAACATGTAAGTGACTCTATCATTGTGTCGGCAAGAAAACTTCTACAAGAAGTTATCATTTTCTTCCCCAAGCTAATTGCAGATTTTGATGGCACAGTAGATATTGGAATACACAAAAGATCACGAACCACATCAGAAAGAACAGAAAACCGAATAGCATTACGCTTCCTGAATTGTAGAATATTCAAATACTCTTTCAAATCAGTTGCCTTTTTCATCCAAATAAAGGTCCAACTCTGACATTATTTCAACCATCATCCTCTTACTCATATGTTCAAGAAGAACATTATTATCATCATCATCAAAATCAGAATCACTTCCACAATCAGCCACTCTCCTAGCAACTTGAAGAATTGGAACATTGACCATATCTTGTTTTATACTCATCTAGCAACTCAATCAAATAACACTTAATCTTTCTAGCCATCTCTTTGGCATAGACTCCCCCGAACAACCTATCATATAGAAAAGTAACTCCCTCTAATTTCAAACGGGGATCCAAAACAACAGCACATGAAAGAAGGAGATTATACTCATCCCAATATTTTTCAATTTTAAGTTCCATTGCATTCACCATACTAGATAAAATACTAGGAGACCCATCTACGACCTTTGTCAAAAGCTTATGAAGTCTCCAAACCCCACGAAAATAGATATTAGTAGTCGGAGTATTAGAAGCTGAAAAATCATTGGTCACATCATAAAAATGTTTCAAGAACTTTCTAAGCTTGGACACCTTTTCCCACTCTTCATCTTGAACGCGGTGAACTTTCAAGTCATCATCCTTACTAACAAAACTTTCAAAGGCATCCCAAAAATAAAAGAAACGATCAAGCATCAAATATGTAGAATTCCACCTAGTGGGTGTATCTAAACAAATCTTTTTGACGGTGTTCAAACTGAAATTAGTGGCTGCAATTTCGTAAAACTTCTTCTGTTTAGGCATAGAATGTTTTAAATGAGACACAATTTTTCTTATCTTCAAAACAACATCATCAATCAACTTTAATCCAGCTTGCACCTCCAAATTTATGATATGACAAGAGCACTGTATATGAAAAAAAATCTCCAAGCATCACCAAAGATTATTTCCTCAACAAATGACTTCTAATAGATGCAACCATTGTATCATTATAAGATGCATTATCAACATTGAAGCTAAATACCTTTTCGGTAATTTTTCAATCACCTAAACATAACAAAATCTCATCTGCTAGGGAAGCACCGTCAAGTGGAGGACATAAAGCTACAAATTTAATTATCCTCTTTTTTAATTTCCAATGCTTATTTATCCAATGAGCAGTTACACACATAAACTCATCAATTGTGTGCTCACTTCTACAATTATCGATTATGAAACAAATACGACCAAGAGCATTTTTTAGCTCTTGAGCAACTATCAACTTTTGTTCCTTAAAATGACTCAATATATCTATCTGGATTGTTTGTCTACTTAATTGGGCAAATTGAGGTACAACAACACTCATGAAATACTTGAACCCAAGTAACTCAACAATACTAAATGGCAATTTACAAGATACAAGCAACACAAACAACGCTTTACGAATTGCATCTAAATTTGGTGCAACCTTAGTCAATGTCATAACATTAGCATTCACTTCAAATTCAGCATGAGTAGCAGAAGCACCAGAAATGCAATAATTTGTGACATCATGATATATACGAGTGGCACACTTGTCAATGTATCTCTTAAGATGAGAAGTGCCACTAATATGTTGAGAAGTAAAGATGCTCTTACAGTGATTGCATTTAGCAATAATGTGCCCATCTGTTAGTTTTTCTCTTGTCATGTTTTGCCACACTAAAGACTTCAGCTTTTTTTCCTTATCAGTGCATTGATTGTGAGGGGCACCTTCAGTTTGATTATTGATGCTTAGATCAGTAGGTTTGCTTTGAACTTCATTATCCCCAAATTCTTCCATTTGTTGTTCCATGAATCTGGCACACATAACACATTAACATAAATATTACAAATAGGATAGGAAAAGGTGTGTGTTGAGTGATGTTTATCACAAATCGTGATAAACATCACTCAAAACTCTATAAGAGAGGGAACTTTAACACAACACTATCTAAAAAGCCACAAAATGACCAAAAGAACAAAGAGAAAAACAAAAATCTCCAAAGCCAAGCAAGGTATCTAGAAGAAGGTTGCCAACCTACTATAGTCTACAACAAGATAAAAACAAATGCCATGCTATTGTTGCGTCATAATAGTTATAGCCCAACTACAACTACTCAACGTCAAGTAAGCAAGGGAGACTTGGAAAAAAACCAACAAACTCACATTTGTAGTCTTTTCCTCATAGCTAGACCACCTCTTTCGTTTATCTTCAGCTTAACCAAAATTTTGATCTTGCATTCATCAACAATTCTTTTAGCACAAACCTCAACATTGGGGACAACATTTCTGAAAATGTCTTCATTCCTCATCTATCGAGTGTAATAAAGGATTCCCATGACAACAAGGAGTTTTGCTTGAAAACTATTAATTCTTTCTATTTTTGCACAATAAGAACAAGCTCCACCACTCAAGAATGATGTTGAATTTGGCTCTAATACCCATCCAATTCAAAACATTATCAGTTACTTGCTTCACAAACCAGCAATCAAACCACAAGGGATCTTCGTTTTCTTGTTCTTCATAGCACAATACATGATTACAATACAAGCCACAAGTGATTATTCTTTTATAATTCCATATCTATATAACTTGGAAGTAGTAGGAAGTTTACCCAAAGTGGCAAGCAAACTATGGAAGGTCTAGTTATAGATTGTATCCCTTTCCAAATCATACAACACCAATCTTTCCTCTAAGAAATTGGCCTGAAAATATCATACATGACTTAGATATTCATTTTCCAATCCCTTTTAATGATAGAGGCAGGACAAACATTAGCATGGTTCACTCAAATGTTCAAGGAATGCATAATAAGCTCTCTTAGTTTGATCGGATACTTCCATAACCAAGAATCATTACCAGAACTTCCAATTGACAAAAAACTGTCTTTTAAGCAAAATTTTCTCAACCCGGTAAGTCCATAGATTCTACTTCTTCATACATATGTCAAATCTAAACTTGAAAATTAAGGTTTATTCCAAATAAAGAAACTCCTTGAAATTCAAGCCTCCTTCATCAAAGGATATGCTTATATTCACTTAAGCAACTAAACTTTTCTTCCCATCAGTGCCCCTTGACTAGAGAAAAGACATACATATGCTTATCAACCTCGTCACCACACTCTTAGGTAGAGCAATGGCTTGCATTCAAAAGGATAAAATTCCTTCAATAATTGATCTAATAACATGACTTCTCCCTGCATAAGAAAGTCTACTCAAATTTCTTTTCTGTAAAAGAGTAGCAATCTTATTTATTAGGGGCATATACTCCTTGGTTTTTAATCTTCTAGAATGAAGTGGCAAGCCCAAATATCTTATAGGAAACTGACCAAGCTCTATCCCCAACAATCTCACAAAATCAGCTTTCTAAGTGCCATTTACCCCACCAAAAAACACGTTGCTCTTGGATGTATTCGCTGTTAAACTAGAATCCTTTCCAAAGTCTAGCAAACAATTCTTGATCAACAATAAGGTAGTCTTTTGTTGGTTTACAAAATAAAAGAAAATCATTAGCATATGTTATATTAATAAGCCTTAATTGCTTACATTTAGAATGGAAACAAAGACCCTTCCACTTACTTATTAGAGCCAACTTCCTATTAAGCATTTCCATAATAAGAGTAAAGAGAAAAGGAGACAAAGGATCTAGTTGTCTCAAACCTTTTTCTCCATGGAAAAAACCCCTTTGGTTCACCATTAACAATGACAAAATACCAGGGAGAGGTCACACATTGCATAATCCAGCTCACAAGCTTACTAAGAAAGTTGAAATACATTATAACTTCTTCAAGGTATTTCCATCTAACATTGTCATATGCTTTTTGCAAATCCACGTGAATCGTGCATTTGGGAGAAACCCCTTTTCTTTCATAACCCTTAACCAACTCATGTTCCTCTACAACATTGTGAGTTATACTCCTACCAGGTATAAAATCCCCTTGATTTAGAGAGACAATATCATCCAAGAGAGGCCTTATCTTCTGTACCAAGATTTTTAAAATTATTTAGAGAACAATACTACAACACAAAATAGGTCTAAATTCCTTGACTGAAAAAGGTTTCTGAACCATGGGAGTTAGACTAATGAATGTGGTACTGAATTGCTTTAAGAATTTTCCATTCCTAAAGAACTCCTTCATCGTCTCAATGACATCCATACTAATTAGATTTTAGTTGTGCTAAAAAAATGACTATCAAACCCATCAGATCCTGATATCTCAATAATACCTATATCAAACACAACTTTCCTTATAGTATCATCATCAAGAACCGTCTCAATCAAAACCTCAAGTGTCGAAGCCGTGGGCGTTGGCGCGTCCAGGGTTGAAGGCGAAACTGAGGGTGAAACCTCAAGTGTTAGGCAAAAGCCGTTGACGCGTGCACTTTAAAGGCGTTTTAAGACGCTCGTTGCGAGCCGATGCTCTCAATCACAGTTGGCGTCATATCGGTCACGGTGGGCATTTACGCCACGGCTTGACCTGCGAAGATAGCGTGCAATTCAGCGAGCTTCTTGTGTAGCGCCTAGTTTTCTCGCGCAAGAGGCGACATGTCCTGCGCCGAGGCTTGTCTCCATGGATTGGGTGACGGAACGAGGGGCGCAGGTCGCATCAGGGCTAGGTGAGCATCGAATAATGGTGAGCTAACTCGTGCATGCCTCAATTGATTAGGTTAGTCGGTGACCCGAGTAAACGGCGCACACGGCTTGGGCAGGTGCTCGATATAATGCCGAGAGACCACCGTAGGACGAGTCGGGGTGGCGAAGACTCGTCATAGTAAGCGGCCCTATTTTGCGGAAGTCTTGGTGGCGGGATCCAGTCAAGGTCGTCACGAAGAACTTGTCAATATGGCCGATCCCAAGGAAGATCCGAGCAAAGGGGTCAAGAATATGCCACGGGTCAGCTAGGCCAATTTTTTTTCCGAAAAACTAACCTTCGAAAATAATATTTTCTATCCAATGAACATCATCACCACAAGAAACCAAAGTTAGTTTTTTCAATACAACGACATCTTTTATAACCACAAGATCTTACATGATAGAAACAAATAAAATAAAAAATATTTTACCGAAGATATGTGAAACCCATTAGGATAGAATCTTGCTAATAAACAAATTAAATAAAAGACATTTACACATTCCATTAGATCGGAGTATCGGACCCAATTAATAGATCAAACCCTCGTTGCTAATAGACCATTTGTGATGGGCCAACCAAACTTGACCATTATGTTCTGAATTTCATTCAGCCAGATAACACCCAAACACCTTCAAAACATCTGAACGAAACGCCTTCATAACCCATCAAAGAAAACTCCCTTTTCAATATTCATCAGAAGGCGGAGTGGGAAATGGCCACAGTGAAGGCAGTGGCTGTAATTGCCGGCGATAAGGACGTCAAAGGCTCTCTAAGCTTCGTCCAAGACTCCACCGGTAAGCCTCCTTTCTTCTACTCTGCACTAATTTGATGATATTCGCCTCCGGGTTCTATTCAGTATACAACCCAAAAAAATCCCCTCCTGTGGTTTCAAAAAACAGGGTATACCCATGTGAAAGGAACGATTTCAGGGCTCAAGCCGGGCCTCCATGGCTTCCACATCCACGCCCTTGGCGACACCACCAATGGCTGCATCTCTACTGGTCAGAAACAGATACTACTATTTTCAATCCTTACTCTTTTTGCTCTTTTTTTAACAAAATTGAGATTCTGATAGCTATGGATGTGTGATTTTGTGCAAATTGATCTTTAAAGGGCCTCATTTTAATCCGTTGAAGAAAGAGCATGGAGCTCCCACCGATTCCGAGAGACACGCGGGTGACCTGGGTAACATTATTGCTGGCTCTGATGGTAATCATCTTTTCAGAGTTCTCTCTAATTTTTAATTCTTTTCGTTAAAGCGTCTATGTATGATTAGACTGTAGCTCAATTGTGTGGTTACTAAATTTTTAGTCGATGAAATTTTGCAGGAGTTGCTGAGATTTCGATTCGAGACTCACAGGTAAGTTAATTGTGGCAATTTGTTAGTGCTATGCTGTTATTGAGTTCTTCCTTTTCTGCTGGTGGGATGGAATATTTGAAGTTCATAGAGTTATGGGTTATTTGGGGCGCATCCTCATGCTCATTGGCTTTTATACACTGCCTTTGAGATGGATTTAATCCCTATATCAATCTTGGTGCATTCTAACTAAATTCAGTTGTTATTGTCACATAGCTGAATTTCAGTTTTTCTTGGGTCTATCGGGCGTACCCCCTTTCCCTTGGGCAGGGGTACTCCCATCTTGACCCCCCAGATTCCGCTGTAGCGGAGCCTCACGGGGTCAATGATGACGATGATAGAGTTATGGGTTATATGCCTCTTTTGAGAGTTTCAATTTTCAATTATTGCTTTGTCATGCTGTGTATTCTATATGTAGAGCTAAGAGATTCATCATTCCGAGGCTGTGTTTCAGATACCATTAACCGGGCTGCATTCGATATTAGGAAGGGCTGTGGTTGTACATGCTGATCCAGATGACCTTGGAAGAGGTATCACTTGTTGTAAACAAATGCTTTAGTATTAATCCATACATTTTCATGCTGAAAATAAACAACCATATTGAGAGTTCTTTATAATGAATTCAAGGTTTTTGAAGGATTCTAAAGATTATGTTTTTAGTTTGTCTATTTATCTGAACTCCAGCCCTGTGTCTTGTACTTTAGGCTATTCAGTCACATAGTATTCATTCGTAGTTGTTGACTTGTTGCACTCTTTAGAGTTTGTGTTCAGAAGTGAAGCTTTTACTGTCCTCAATTTTGAATATAGCTTCAACTGTTTCTTCCAATATGTTCAACGTCCTTTGTTTTCTTTGATTGTATGAGCAGAAATACACCTTCCAAATGTGAATTAAACTAAATCAGTTCAAACATACAAGCTTCTTAGTCTTCTGTGTTCTCCATCACCTAACATTTCTGGGATATCATTCACTCACCATTTACACCCTTGTTGAAAGTAATGTAACTTTTTCACCCTCTCCATTCTCCAGTAGGCAGTAGTAAGGTCATGGAATTGTTTTCTTAAGTGTAATTCTTTTCCATCTTTAACTTCAAGTACTCAGGAAATTGTTTTTGTGATACTTTTACATTATACAAATAAGTGTAAAGCTTTCAGACTGCCTGGTTTGTATTCAAAGTTCTTGACACAAACCAAGTGGTTGTATCTGTGGTTGGTGAATGCTTAGTCATTCTTCTGATATGCAAGCAAATTACTTATATCCACACCCTAAAGTGTATCACTCATTATAATGTATTGTGGAACAGGAGGACACGAACTCAGCAAGACAACTGGAAATGCTGGTGGAAGAGTAGGATGTGGTAGTACACTCGAAACTTCCATCTGTGTTTTGTGTTAAATTTTCTAAATGGGCGTGAGGATGAAAATGGATGTAAAGGTTAATCAAATTTGCTGATTAGGTAATAATGAAATTGCCCTGAAGGTCTGGAATAGTGAAATTGTCAAATGATCTATAGTGGTGATAATATTATGATATTATTCAACAGCCAAAAAAGTGCACTTGCAGCGCGGCTGGTTTCGTTTTTACAATTACTTCCATTCTTTTAGCTACCATTAAGCTGAAATGGTCAAAAGAGTAGCTCCCTTTAGCCCTCAGTCATAGAAGAAGATAAAGGAGACATCCAAAGTGAAAGAAAATTGGAAAATAGTATGGAATATTGAATTTGACCTGTGAATTTATAAATTTTGGCATGTAAAAGGCTGATCAGTTTACTGAACTGTTCTGCAGGTGTTATTGGGTTGCAGTCTAATGTTTAAAGCCCGCTTGGATCTGTGTTATGTTCTTCACCCTCCTCTTTGAGATTGTATACCTCCCACTGCAACTGGTTAAATATGTGTATCTGCTCAGTTTAGACTGTCTATAAAACAAAATAAAGTTGTAGATCTGGAAACACTTCCTCACATTTCTGCCATAAACAATTGCTATTGCATTGTCATTTTTATAATCAGCAGGGAATGTTTCAAGATTCTCAACTTATAATATTTATAAGGATTTGAATTGGTCAATGTATGTCAAAGTATGATGTAAATGGGCGGTGTGGGGAATTATCCTTGCCTCGTCATTTCTATCCATAGAGTTCGAGAATAAACAAAATGAACTTAATTTTTTTTAAATGTAATAGCAAAAGATTTTGTGATTGAAGACAAATGTACGAGCAGGCGGAACAGCCAGTGGCGCATACGCAGTTTCAGATACTACAACACCAGCTGAGTCAAAAGCTCATTCAACTTAAACATGATATAATGAAAATTCCAGTATCATCTTTGTCAACAGATTAGTACAGACTACATGTTGACACATCAGCATGAAAACCCGGATCCACGATGGAATAGAACAGAAAGAGATAGAGAAAAGACTCAGTAGAATCCATAAAGTCAGCTATTGGTGTATTTGCTCATCCTCTTATCCAGGTGTTTCGGTATGAAGAGTTGTCACGTAGAGAATCATTGTGGCGTTTGTATTCCATCATGTAACTATGAGGTAGCTTAAGGCATCGTTTGATTGAGTCTCTCAGAGCCATTACAGCCTGCATGAGAACAGCATGTCAAAACCACAAACATTAATTAAGCTGTGTATGACATTTGGGGATTAAACAGACAGAAGAGGCAGAAGTAAAATGTAATATTAAACCTGATTGTCAGATGCATTCCGATTCCAGACACTCAATATATCCTCACTGAAACGAACGCTGAGGACTGCTCCACATACATCCTCACTATAATCAAGCTGGTCACCCACCAGTGCAAGAACCTGAAGGCACAAACAAACCACAGCAATTGATAAATGCTTTTGAGGATGAAATGATAACAGGTGTCAGGGCAAAACAGCACACTATTGTACACACATATATATGATATTGCCAAGAGACTTTTGGGAAAATTAACAGAGAATGACAACCATCATGTGTAAACGCTGATGATAAGGCAAGCACTAAATCGCAATGGAGAATTACAAAGCAATACCAAATTACTTACAAGATCTTCCCAAAATCGTCCTGAAACAACCTTCTTGAATCTGATGATCCACTTACCCCCATTGCAATTTGCAGAATCCTAAAAGTAGAAGTACATATGTTAACATCTCTAATACAGTATTCAATCTATTAGTGATTACATATCCAACTAAATGTTTAGCAAATGATATTATCTTTACCTCCCACAAAGGGCGAATGCCCTCTTTAAATAGATGCAAATCAGTAGGACTTGGTAAGGTGGAAGGGCGAGCCAGATGGCAGTAACAGGCCCAAAATCCTTCAACCTACAGCATAAGCTAACACAACATTAACTAAAGGTACAAAAGTGGAGCATCATAACCCATCAGTAACAAGACAGGAAAACTCAAATGAGAGGCTCACAGTGCTAAAGTCCACTATTTTCTTTATATTTTCTTCATATGATGACTGTGTTCGAACTCCAGGTGTTCGGCGAGTGTACCAGAAAACAAACTTGTTCTGCAAATGAAAATGATGAGCCAATGTCAGTAAATCACATCCCAAGTCATGATATCTTCAACGGAACAAGGCAATACATGTGGAGTATGTGGAACAAATGCTGAACCATCAATAATACAATATGACCAATTTATTCACTCGAGAGTCCAGACCACTTATAACTTAGAAAGAATGACAAAAATGCCCGTTATCAAATGTAACATGAAAATTAGACGATAAAACAATACTCATATACCAATTCAACCATTAGAAGCCAAACATTTGAAATAGCTGCAAATTAGGTCTATTCTTACAACAATCTGACCACTTTGCTGGTATATTTTATTGCAAAACACTGCCTTGAGTTTTTCAGTTATGTTATCTGTCATGATTCCAGTGTCCTTCCATCTTTAGTGTGTAATGTATGAACTAGTGCAGTTCAAATCAATGCACAAAGTTGTTAAAGTCACATGATGGATAAAATTATTAGCTTAGATGAGTACAGCAAAGTCATAAGGCCTCATCAACAGAATACATCAATGCAGTATCAAACTTATCAGGAATACACTCTGCTTTCCAATTACAAAAGAATACTACATAGGATGCTTGAAAACTGAAATTAGCAGCTAAGCCCTAGTTCAAATGCATGGATGCATAAGCCCTTGCCCTTCATCTACATATGCAAACTATCCTATAGGCTATAGTGGAACAACACCAACCAAAATATGTCTATGTAACTCAAAATTAAACCAGATAAAGGATATTTTTCACTATGCTGGGAAATTAGAAGCCAATTAAGTTTCCAAAATGGCAAAAAAAAAATGATAATTTTGCTTGTACAAGTTATGATAGAATTTATCTGCCGAGAAGCAAAACACACGTAAATAAATAATAAAAGCAACCAAACCCTAATAAAGACCATTAGAGCAGTTCTTTGGCTAGATATGACATAGTTTATCTCTCGCCTAAACAATTACTAAGCATGAAGAACACGAAAATTAAATAAAAATGCTCGAGTAGAGCAGTAGTCTTGTAAGGCTAATAACCTGAAACCCAGTACTTAGTTCAAATTGAGCTCAATTTCTTCTGACTATAAAAACGCTTGAGAAAAAATAATATGCAGCGATTATCATTTCCGAAAATCATCAACCGGAAGAAGAGCTTCTCTTCATAGCCTGAACTCTAGCACGGAACCAATTTCTATTCAATTTTCCGCATTTCACTGAAATTATTTAAATTTTGAAACTGCTCAAAAACCACATCCACATGAACAGAACCTATCTCGATCTTCTTCTTCAACCTCCACACAAGTAAAAACAACCAAGGGTGAGAAGAAGATGGAAATCGGTACCTTGAGGGGATGCAGACCAGCTTTGAGGTCACGAGCCACCCGTTCACGATCTTCGACATCTCTCTCCGACAATGATTGATCCACCAATCCTTGGTTGGCGGCCGCAGCGGCGTCTGAAACCTTGCTTTCAAGATCCTTCTTCTCTTCTACATCCATATGATCTCACCTTCGAAACCCTAACTCGCTTTCTCTATCAGGTGAAAGCTGAAAGCCTTGACAGAATGACAGAAGCGGAACTCGGGAGTCGGGACTCAGCAGAGAATGAGAGAAGTGAAAGGACGGAGAGGAATTCCTCCGATCCGCAGCGTTTTTGGCTTTATACGTAACCGCGTCCTTGACCCGCCGACCCAATAATCTCCGTACCGAAGCCACTAGCAATATCAGCTCTTCTTTGATCTCTACTGGGCTGGGCCATACTCTTCAGTCACATAATTGGCTTGGGCCGCATGGATGATAACAGTCACATAATTGGCCCGCCCATTATATCTTGTTTGACAACTTTCAGTTTAATCTTTTAGAGAGTTTTTTTTTTTTTTGAATAGGAAAGAATTAGACTGAATTTAATGACATAGACCGGCAATTAAATCAGCCACCTTGTTACAATCACGAGGTAAATGAACCATTCGAACTGCATTAGAACCATAGTATCTGAAATCATCATCTCAATCTGCCAAGGGCATGATTTATCTAGTTTGAGAGCATTTATTCTAGAAAGAAATTAGGCCTCGTTACTTTTTGCTAATTTGTGAAAGAACGTTTTCAAATTATATTTCAAACAATATAGTTTGAAAAAAGTAAAATATTAATTGTTTAGTGCAAGTTCTAAATGAATAACATGTTGATAATTTTAGTTCATTGGTCATTTAGTGTGATCAGGATTCATGCAAGATTCAATCATTTGATTTAGCTCTAATGCAAGTTTGGAGGTGTGGGGTGTACAATTGTATAAGACGTCTTGAACCCTTAATCAATGGTTGCACTTCACAGATTAGCACGGTGGATCCGAGATGGTGTATAACTAATGTGGTAACTGATGTGACGACATAGCCGTCGATATAACTACTATAGCTAGTCATTGTCTTTTTTTTTGTGAAACCCCCCCCCCCACACTTATAGAAAGGATGAGTTGGGCCGGATTTTGGACAAGTGAAAAAATTAGAAATCAATTTTTTTGGCTGAAATTATTCAAAAAACACAAAATCTCTTCTTTTTTTTGGTCAAGCGGGAGGGGACTCCCTGAATGTATTTAACTGAGGGCTAGTTTGGCAAAAGCCGGAGGAAAGCCACCCCCCTTACATCGTCCATAAGCAAAAGTAAAGCTCCCTTGGTGGGGTTACAAAATTTGTGAAATCCCAGACTCAAATTATGCGCGACAAAGGCCATGTGGTCCGCGACTCTATTGCTCTCCCGGAAGGTGTGTCGAAGCTGGACTGACCAGTCTTTGATTAAAAAGCTCTGGCATCTCAACACCAGGCTAGAAAGTGGGTGGGATCTGTTAATGGGGGCACTCAAAAGTTGGATTACAGTTTTTGAATTAGACTCAAGTATCACATATTTATAACCCTTCACCCACGCGAGGATCAAACCATGATAGGCCCCCCAAAGTTCAGCGACGGGGACAGAACAAGTGCCCAAATTGCAGGCAAACCCCAGAATCCAGTTGCCATCTTCGTCCCTTAGGACTCCCCCTGTCATTACCCTGTCCATTTCCCCTTGAACTGAGCCATCTGTGTTGATTTTGATCCACCCGGGTGGTGGCCGTGACCATCTAATAAAAGCTTCTCTCCTTTCTCTGTTACCAACACCCAGCTGCTTCCTCTCATTAAGTGTTTTATACTGCCTGATCTGCTCCAAGAGGAAGCTCCTCCTATCTCCCACTCCATGTACTTGCCCGAAGATTCTCTCATTCCTCCAATGCCACAGCCACTACACCACTACCGCAAAGGTTGTAGCATCAATGTCGCTTACCGTAAGTGGGACACCCCTATGATACACTCAGCGAGCCAGGTTTGGGAGTCCGCTCCAAAGAAATTCGAGTGCCCTGGGGGTCGTATGATGCTTCGCTAGATAGCCGCCGCAAAGGGGCAGTCTTAGAGGAGATGGGTGACTGTTTCGTCATCCAACCCACATGCACTGCAACTCGGGGAATCAACAAAGTGTCGACGGAAGCGTTCTGCATTCGTGAGCACCCTTCCCCTAGCCGCAAGCCACAAGAAGTTTTTTATCCTCTCGGAGACTCCAAGCTTCAATATATTACGGAATATCGAATCCTGCCCATTTTTTGTCGTCCTGGTGCCCCCTGTGTTCAGCAAGCAGTAGATAGAGCGGACGATGTAGTCTCCGATGGGCGAGGGGCCCCAACTCAAGTAGTTTGTAATCCCCGGTTCCTCCGAAACACCAGTGGCCGCCAGTTTTAGAAGAACAAAATTCGGGGTGGTGCTGGGCAAATGTTCCCAATGCCAGCCACGGTCAAGGTCCCACAAATCTCGTACACTACTCCGACTTGTAGGGCCTCCAACGCCTTCTGGGCAAGCTCCAGCTAGTGATTGGTCACCTAGCCAGTGGTCATGCAAGAAGCTAATAGAAGATCCATTCCCAAGATTCCACTTGACCCCTTTGCGCACTACTTCTTGGGTTGCATTCTCGATCCCCTTCCATGTAGACCGTCTTCCTTTACGAGTTCTAGTTATGTTTCCTCCTTCAATGACCAGACCGTATTTGGCGGTCACCATGTTTCCCCACACACCACCCTTGTTCGTGAGCAGGCGCCATCCTGCCTTCCTCAGGATTGCAATATTCATCTCCCTTGTTTTCTTGATACCCAGGCCTCCTCTCTTTTTGGAGTACACACGTCATTCCATGCCACCAAATGGGTCCTACGAGTACCACTGGTCTCCCCCCAAACGAAGGAGCGGTTGATTTTATCCAAAGATTTACACACTCCTTTTGGGAGTTCGACGTTGTTCATGAAATATGAGGGGACAGCCAACAAGACGGACTTGGTAAGCTGAGTTCTGCCAGCCATGCTCAACGTTTTAGCCTTCTACCCCGCAAGCCGCGATTTGAGTTTGGCTACGAGGTCAACGAAGGTTTTTGTTAGTGTGTTTCGTTTAGGGTACCTTGTCATGTGTTGTTGTCTATTTCGGTGGGTTGTGGTGAGTGCTTGTGTGGTGTGGCATCTGTTGTCCTGTGCTTGCAGAGTTTTTGGTTGGTGGTCCTACCCGAGCCTTTTAGGGCATTCCCCCTCAGCTCTAAGCCAAGGGTGTTCCCATCTTGGCCCCCCAGATTCTGCTGAAGCGGAGTACACTGGGTCATTGTTGCTGTTGTTGTTGTTGTTGTTGTTGTTATTGTTGTTGTTGTTGTTTTTTTTTTTGTTGTTGTTGTACGAGGTCAGCGAAGGTCTCCTTAGTGACTCTTTCATGGGCTAGTGGTATTCCAAGGTACCTGCCCAGGTTTCTTGTAACCTTGAACCCACTTATCTGCTCTAGTGTGTTGGCGATGTCCCGGGAGACATTCTTTGAAACAAATATGCGGGATTTCTCTCTGCTCACCCTCTGCCCCAAGGCTTTACAAAACTTGTCTAGACACTCCATGATCACCTTCATCTGTCTCTCAGACGCCTCAGCCATCGAAACAATATCATCCGCAAAAAATAGATCAGAGAGTAAGGGAGCCCCTTTGCAAGCAACGATGGGTTTCCACTCGCCCTCCTCAACAAGCCGATTCACGAGATGGCTTAATCTTTCCACACATTTCGTGAACACATAAGGGGAGATGGGATCTCCTTGGCGGATGCCTCGCGACAGTTGGAAACCTTCGGTGAGTTCACCATTCCAAATGATTTTCATGGAGGGGGAAGAAATACACTCCATAACCCAACCAATCCATCTCTCGGGGAACCCTACAACTCTACAAGAATCTTGTATAAACTCCCACTGCAACCTTTCATACGCCTTCTCGAGGTCTAATTTGCGGATCATCCACTTCTTGCCGGCTCTTTTGCTTCTCAGTGTGTGCACCAATTCTTGCATAATCAGTACATTGTCATTGATGAACCTCCCCGGTATAAAGTTGTTTTGGGTTGGCCCAATGGTCTTGCCCATTAGGGGTTGGAGACGGTTGGCCATGAGTTTTGTTATCACCTTGTACAACACCTTGCAAAGGCTTATCGGCCTGAATTGTCGAATATTCTCAGGAGCGTTCACTTTAGCAATGAGCGAGATTAGTGTTTCGATCACTCCTTCCGGGAGCATAGCAGTCTCAAAGAAGCGCTTGACAGTAGAGCAAACAGATTGGCCAACAACTTCCCAGCACACACGATAGAAAACTGGTTGGTAGCCATCCGGTCTTGGGGCTTTGTATGGCCCCATGTCCCACAGGGCTCTCCTGATCTCTTCGTTGTGAGGGGCATGGTTAGGCTATTCAACTCTAACCTCTCGAGTCTGGGAAACCCATTACTCTCCAAGAAAACAAGGGGCTCGACATTATGCGGCCTAGTGTACAGGTTTTTGTAGAAATTCAAGGCCATCTATTCCAAGCAGATACTATCAGTCTCCCATTCCCCATCCTCAGTTTTCAGGGCCTGAATTCTGTTTCACTGTCGCCGGACAACAATGCTCGCGTGGAAGAAAACAGTGTTGTGGTCCCCCAGTTCCAACCAAGCCTGCCTCGATTTTTGAAAACACATCATCTCCTCCTGATCTAGCGTAGTTTCTAATTCTGTCCTGAGGGTCTTTTCGAGTTTGATTAGTCTGTCACTCAACCCTGATACCATGGCCCGCTGAATCCCAGCAAACCTGTTGAGAAGTTTGGTTTTACGCTGGTGGATGTTGCCAAAAGTGATGTGATTCCATCGACATCCGAGCCAACTATGGAGCACACGTCGGAACACTTGGAGGAGCAACACTTGGAGGAGCCTCGGCATACTCTAGACGCGCCAACAAGCTTGGATGGTGGCGCGCCCTTACCTTCGGGTTTTGATGGTGCCAAGTCTCAAGGAACTACACCACCTTATCTAGGTTGTATTACGCAATCCCGAGCTAAGACCATTCTTTGTCAAGTACAAGAGGAGCTCACGGGGTGTAGCTTTCCGAGAGAGTGTATTGAAGATGGATGGAGTCTTATGTTGCTTCATGGTTCTAAGTGACAATTCTACGGTTGAGGACACTTTATAAGTTTTCGGGATTTCGGATTAATTTATGTAATTTCTTTAAGTGAGGGGGCTGATTTTGTAAGGCTTTGTGTTAGGTTTAAGGGTCGGCCTCCTCCTCCTCATTCTCTTAGATTGGACGAAAATTTACTTCTCTTTTCCTTGCATTTTCAATTCAAAGTTTCTTGTTTTTGCTTCGTTCAATTCTCGTTGTTCAAGTTGTTGGTGAGTAATATCCGACAATTCGGGCATCCTAGTTTGCTTGAGATCTTGATGAGTCATATCCAAGTTCCCGAGCATCCATATCCCTTGTTACCTACTTCGAACCATCATCCATCTCGGTGGTTTCTGCACCATCTCAGTAAAATGAACATAAATTTCAATACGCTCATCATCTGGTTCTAATATTTTGAGAACTTCAACTAGACTCATAGATCTAAATTCTCGTTTTCGAATCACTCAATTCCGAGTTCGGACAAGTAAGATCCAGCCAGTTGAAGACGGGTTAGATTGTGTGGTGTTTGTCGTCGGAATTCCTTGGTTTCTCGTGGCAATCTCTTTGCACCATCATCCCCTCCATCGATCCGGCCATCAAAAATTTTCCCTGTTCCACTTCTCTAAATTAGTATGCATGGAGGATTGGGCCTGAGTCAGCTCACTTCCTGTCCTCCAGTGCTCCTTCACGTGTGATCCAACTATCTGCCCATCGGAAATTGCTCCTTGCTTTTCGGTTCTGGTTTGGCTTTCCAGGCCCACTCCTTAGGCTGGGGGATTTATGTTTTGGGCTTGGGTTGAGGTAGCCATCTTACTCGCCGTTTCATTTGGGCCCTCCACACCGTCACTAGGTCGTGGTCTTTTCGCCGTCCCAATCTCTAGATTCTTCTCCTTGGGCCCCTTCTCTGCTGGGGCCTTCTGTCCTTTCCTCTTTTTTTGTTTTCCTTCTAGTTGACAACTCTGACTTTGGTGTGGTTGAACTCGAGATTTGACTTGCTTCAAAGTTGAAAGGACCCCACAGAGTCGCCTTTTCTAGATTTGTGATTTGTCATGTAGGTGGGGTTTTCTTCTTTTCGTCTGACGTTTCATCGGCCGTTGTTTCGTCTCGTACCTCATTCCTCCCATCCACTGCGTGGTCTGGTCCCGAGGAATTTCCCGAAAGGGCTGAAAAGCTATTCCTATCCTGGTTTAGAGCCTCTGAGGTATCTGCCTCCACCCTAGAATGTAGTTTGCCTCTTTGCTTTCTCGGTTTTGGTGCCACTGTCATCCAAGGGCCAACGTGATTCTCCGGCGGTTGGTCCTGGTTTGGTAACAACGTCACCGCCGTCCCTTCACCGTGCTCATGGGTCCTTTTGTCCGTCAGCGCCCCACGAGTTATCCCGTTTTGGTTCCCCCTATGTTCCTCCGGGCTAGGGTTTGTCTCCACTGCTTCCTTCTCATTCAAGGGGCATGCATGAAGCCGGTGTCCATAGCGGCCACATCGGAAAACAAAGAGAAGATTTGAGCTTCTAGTTTTTGTTCAAAGTGCTTGTGTAGACCGTGTCTCTATTTTTGCTTCAGCCTTGTTTTATATTCCTTTCCTCCGTTTGGACCGTTGGTGGAGTGCTCACCCTATCCTAGAGATCTCACCACCGGAATTCATGAACTAGCCGTTTCCGCGTATTAACTACGGGATCTGAGATTTCCTCCATATCTTCTTTGCCTTCATTACTCGTCCGTTCCCCTAGTTCTTTCTAGCTAATGGCCCGCGTCAATTTCTTTGGGCTCACCATGCCCTTTTTGGGCTAAGTTTTAGAGGGCCCAACAATACCCCCTCGAAAACCCGGGAAAAGTTCCCTCCACCGCTTTTCTAAGGTTTTTTTATTTTTTGTTTCTTGGAAGTTGTAGTGCGTAATGGCGTGTCCCATCAATCTGTATTTATAGCAGTTATGATGGCCTCCTAGACTCCAATCGTGGTTCTTGGTGTTCAGGTACGCTTCCTTCTACTCTGCTTCTTCATCTTCAATCTCCGCCCTTTCCTTCACTATGGCTACTTCTAGTTCCTCTTCCCTTTACTGTCTTGAAGCCACCATTCCCCCATCTCTGACCTCTTCTGGTTTCCTCACCCCTTATCATCGGAGGAATAGTACTTCAGAGGACCCCCACATCTTTGCCTTCTCTGTGGGTTTCCCCTCGCATGCAGAGGTGTTCCTTCCTCTTCCTGGTGTTCATGCGGATTTCTGTGGCGACGATTGGGTGTGCTTGTACGAGTATCCTTTCCGTATTGGCCACCGTTTTCCATTTTCTCCTCTAGTTGTTGATTTTTTATCCACCCACAATGTTTCTCCGGAGCAATTACTTCCCCAAGTTTGGAGACTTCTGCTTTACGTTGATCGACTGTGTTCTTCTCAAGGCCTTCCCTTCAAAGTTGCCGACTTTTTCTTGAATTACCGCCTGTCTAAGGGTGGTCCTGGCCGCTTAACCTTGAAAACTTTTACCAATAGATCTGACTTAGTTTTCAACATATCGAAATCTGACCGGGGTTGGGCTGACAAGTTCTTCTTCGTGAGATTGTCTTCCTTGAGAATTGATACTTCTTTCCTGAAAAGTCGTTGGTCTTCAACAAGTAGTGTTTCCCTCTTGTACTTGTTGGTCCCCATTCGAATCTAACCTCTGGCTATTTGTGGGTTGTTTGTTATTTCTGTGCAGAGAATCTCGTTACTCCTACTCCCCGCAAGGTGTCATCTCAAGTCATTTCCCACATCGAGGCTCTTCCGTTGGAAGACAGATCGTACCCTGAATTAGTGAAAGCGTGCTTGGCTGAACCCGAAGATACCGAGATGTCGAGTAAGTTCCTCTCTTCTTATTCCCTCTTATTTTTACGTCTTCATCTTCTATTGACCCTGTCACTCCATCTTGCCAGGCTCTAGAACCACCAGATCTACCGCTGCGTTATCAACTTTGGAAAGGGTCGAGGCCAGGAAGAAGAGGAAAGCGGATACATCCTCCACTACGGATATGTCTTTGATGGTGTCTTTACCTCCCAAAGTGGTAGGCGACTCTCCCAAGGCCTCCTTATCAAAGAAAGGTGCAACTTCTCGTATGACGGATCTTCCCAGCACCATGATGTCCCTGGATATGGACGTTGAGAAATGCCTGAAATCTTTGATGCCTCTGCAAGTGGATTGCCTCCATGGTTCAAGCCATCGATCTTCTTTTCCTGAGTTTCTCGGCGAAATACTGGCAGCCCAGTGGCAGGTACTTAGCAGTTCTCTTTGCTTTTACTGCTAACTGTCTGAGTATCTACTTAATCCGTACTTGTTATCTAGGGCCTCCAACTCACTCTTGCGGCTTATGACACCTTCAAAGATTACCCTGAGCAACTAGCTCAGAGTAAGATCAACACGCAGCTTGAAAAGGATAGGTCTGTCATCTTGGGACAGGAGAAGAAGTTTCTAGAGAAGAAGGTCCTTGATCTGCAAAGTGCCCTCGAGAGAGCTCTG
This sequence comes from Fallopia convolvulus, assembly GCA_964016875.1. Lineage (NCBI taxonomy): Eukaryota > Viridiplantae > Streptophyta > Magnoliopsida > Caryophyllales > Polygonaceae > Fallopia > Fallopia convolvulus. The sequence continues at coordinate 56,559,850 of OZ024718.1, read as the reverse complement.
GAGGACTCCAAGGCATGGGAGGACAAGTTCAAGGAAGCATCGAAGAAGAGTGCCGCTCTTGCCCAAGAAGTTGAGGATACGGCTGACTACTGGTCGCTCAGAGCTCGTGTCGAGACGATTGAGGAGTTTGCTGCTGGGAAACACTCTTCCTGGGATGCTGCAAAAGAAAGGGAGCAATTCGAGAACTTGTTTCCTGAGGAGGCCCATGCGTCCAAGAAGTCCTCTCTTATCGATGACATTTCTCAAGTTGCTAAAGAAGTAGCCCAGGTCGAGATGGATAACCAGAATTCGGCCGAAAATGCAGACAAAGAATGACTCCTTTCCGCTTTTTTCTATTTCTCGAACTTTTATCCTACCCTCAGTATGTTGGGGCTTTTAAAACTTTATGTGTTGTTTGGCTGCTCGTATTAGGGCCTAGATGTGGACAGATTTGCACCCCGTGATGGTTTCTGGGGTTATGTTTATTTTGATAATATTTTGGTAGTTGCTATGGCTTTGGATCTGTGTTTGACTTTTTTGCAGGTAAAGCAGGTTCAACGCTGGAGAAAGAAGATCAACGCGTTTGCGGAGAAATTGACTTGTTCGAAACATGTACTTGTAACTTTAGCAATAAACTCTTCGTTGTATAGCGCTTTCTATGTAAGATGCAAACGGAGAGAGAGAATGATGTACTTGTCTGAACGTAAATACTTGTAATAAATTCGTGAATCGTGTTACAAATGAAAAACTCCACTTGCTCTAGAATTCATGTTACATGTTCTCGTCTCTTGCATCTTTTGACTAGTCGTTGTGTGCACAACGTTGCCTGATCATAAGGCGAGGACCCATGTTTTGGCCTGTAACGTCACAAGGCGTCCCTTGTTAGTTTTTTTTTTTCGAAACCGTTGTTGTCTTATGTATGTATAAAGATGTAATGTGAAAGAAAGAATTTTGTGAAATATACCTCGTCGCGATTCATGCGTCTTTAAAAGTGATACAACTTCAAGTTCATCGCATTCCAGCTTCTGAGGATCGTCTTCCCATCTTGTGACATCAATTCGTAGGCTCCTTGTCCTACGATCTTCGTGATCTGATATGGTCCTTCCTAGTTTGCCCCCAACTTGCCAGCATTCAATTCTTGCGTATTCTGGAAGACTTTTCTCAATACCCATCTCCCACTTGGAACACCTTTGCATTAACGCGTTTGTTGTAACTTCGAGCTACCCCCTGTCTATATGCTGCCATATGAACCAACGCCTCATCTCGTAACTCGTCTACCGTGTCTAAATGGTGTAACAAGTTAGGTAGGTTTGATTCCTCGGTAGTGAGTCCATATTGAACTGTGGACAAAGTTACTTCTATTGGTAACACGGCTTCACATCCATAAACGAAGGAAAAAGGTGTATGGCCTGTGGCAGTCTTGGGGGTTGTTCGATCTGACCATAAAATAAGGGGAAACTCGTCTGCCCATTTCCCCTTGGCCTCTTTGAGTCGCTTCTTCAAGTTGTTGATGATTACTTTGTTACTTGCTTCTGCTTGACCATTGGCTTGAGGGTAACGTGGTGTTGACATTACCAACCGAATGTTTTATTGCTGGCAGAATGATCTCGTCTTGTCACTGATGAACTGGGACCCGTTATCGCAGACTATGGTGGATGGTATTCCGAATTTGCTCAGGATGTTTCTCTTTATGAAAGAAATGACCTGGGTGTCCTTGACTTCTTTGAAGGCTTCGACTTCAATCCACTTGGAGAAGTAGTCTGTCATCGCTAAGATGTAGACGTGTTGTCCTGAAGCTGGAGGAAGCTTTCCCACGATGTCCATTCCCCATTTCATGAATGGCCAAGGGGAAGTTATGGGATGTAATAACTCCGAGGGTTGATGTGGTATAGGTCCATGACGCTGGCACGCGTCACACTTGCGAGCAAACTCTAGTGCGTCTTTGTTCATGGTAGGCCAATAATAACTCATCCTGCTCACCTTCCTTGCTAAATTGCGACCCCCTGTATGATTTCCGCATTCTCCATCGTGTATGTATTGTAACACCTTCTGTACCTCCTCTTCCTTTACACATCGGGCGTATATTCCTTAAGTCGTTGGGCTTCTTCCTTGTCGTCTGGCAAAACTCCATCTCGTAACCATTTTAGATAAGGGGTTACCCATGAATTGTCTTCATCAGAACCTCGAATCTCAAACATGTTTGCCTCCTTGGTTATAGATGGCGCATCAAGGTACACGAAAGGTATCTTGTTGTACTCCCTTGGGTCGATTGCGGATCCGAGGTTGGCTAAGGCATCTGCTTGCGTGTTGGCATCTCGAGGAACTTGCTTTATCTCGAAATGTTTGAAGTGTTTTACGATCTCTTGAACTTTTTCCAAGTACGCCTTCATCTTGGAATCCCTGGCAACATATGAGTTCATAACTTGATTTACAATAAGTAACGAATCGCAAATTACCTCGATCTCTTGTACATTCAAATCCTTAGCAACAAGTAACCTTGCAATAAGCGCCTCATATTCTGCTTCATTGTTAGTAGCCTTGAATGTACATCGAACAACTTGGGCTATCCTATCCCCCTGTGGTGACTTCAAGACTACCCCCAATCCTACGCCAATCTGATTCGATGCCCCGTCTGTATGCATCAACCATTTGCCACTTCCTGTCACGTGCAACACATCTTGGTCTCCATGCTCTGAAGTAGTAGGAGTGAAGTCGACCACAAAATCTGCCAACGCTTGAGACTTCATTGATGTTCTAGGCTCGTACATGATGTCGTATCCATTTAAGTGGATCAACCATCTTGTTAATCGACCTGACAATTTTGGCTTTGACATAATGCTCTTCATTGGATAATTAGTTCTCACAATGATAGAGTGACTTTCGAAATAAGGTCGTAACTTTATTGAAGCCATTACCAAAGACAGTACTAGTTTCTCCATGGGGGAATACCTGGTTTCCGCATCAAACAATGTTTTACTTACGTAATAAATGGGTAACTGGTCTCCATTCTCTTCCCGGATCAAGACGGCACTCACTGCTACTTCGGTTATGGCCAAGTATACATATAACTTCTCGCCTGGCTTCGGTTTAGATAATACCTGCGGGTTAGACAAATAATTCTTCAATTCCTCAAAGGCATTTTCATGTGCCTCCGTCCACTCGAACGACTTGTTTTTCTTCAGAATGTCGTAGAACAACTTGTTTCTATCTGAAGATCATGAGATGAACCGGTTCAATGCAGCTACTCGTCCTGTTAACTTCTGGACATCCTTAACGCACTTCGGTGATTGCAATTCCATTATAGCTTTGATTTGTTCTGGACTTGCCTCGATTCCCCTCTGCGTCACTATGTATCCGAGGAACTTCCCTGATGTTACCCCGAAAGAGCACTTGGTTGGGTTCAACTTCATCTTGTAACTCCGCAGGATCTCGAACGCGTCTTTCAGGTGAGTAATATGGTCTTCCGCCTTCAATGACTTGACTAACATGTCGTCTATGTATACCTCCATTGTATCCCCCGGTTTTTCCTGAAACATCTTATTAACCAATCTCTGATAAGTAGCACATGCGTTTTTTAACCCGAAAGGCATAACCTTGTAACAATAAGTTCCCTGATTGGTTACAAATGCAGTTTTTTCTTGATCGTCAGGGTGCATCATTATTTGATGATATCCGCTAAATGCATCCATGAAAGTCAAGAGTTCATGCCCTACCGTCGCGTCCACCATTGCGTCAATATGAGGCAAGGGGAACGAGTCTTTAAGGCATGCTTTGTTTAAGTCGATAAAGTCTACGCACACGCGCCATTTACCATTTTTCTTTTTAACGACAACCACATTTGCAAGCCAATCAGGATATTTTACTTCTCTAATCTTTCCAGATTCAAGTAAGGATTTTACCTTATTATTGATTACCTGATTTCGTTCGAGAGCGAACTTACGCCTTTTCTGCTTCACCGGTGGCACCTTCTTGTTGACGTTTAAGGCGTGAGTGATTACGTCAAGATCAATACCTACCATATCCTCATTTGCCCAAGCGAAACAATCACCGTAGGACCGTAGAAACTCCACTAATTGTTCACGTAAAGTTGGTTCCAGATCTGCTCCTATTTTGATTTTCTTGGATGATTCTAGTGGATTGAGAGCCACCTCTTCAAGCTCTGGCGTCTCCGGCTTTACATAGTAAGTGGTGGTTCTACAGTCCTTTAATTGCTAATCTAACGCCTTCCTCCCTGCTTCAAGCTGTAGGTTTTTGGAAGTCGTTGCTCTCATTGTTATGGAATAGCACTCCCTTGCTAATTTCTGTTCTCCTTTGATTTCTTGAACTCCCCATGGTGTTGGGAACTTCACGCATTGGTGATAAGTAGAAGGGATAGCCCTCATCCCGTGTATCCATGGCCTGCCCAAAATGACATTGAAAGGTGAAGGGCAATCAAGCACTTGGAATTTTACCTGGTAGTTAACTCCTCCTGCGACGGTAGGTAAAGATATCTCCCCTAACGTGTTGCGTGATTCCCCACTGAAGCCTACTAAAGTCGTCGACTTTTTGACAATATCGTCCATCCCGAAACCTAAGTTGTATAAGGCATCCAACATGAGCAAATTAGTAGAACTTCCATTATCAACTAAAATTCTTTTGACAAGGAAATTAGCTATCGTTAAAGAGATTATTAAGCAATCGTGGTGAACTTCCTCTTCTTCGACATCATCGAAGGTGATTGGCATCATGGCAAGACTTGCTCGTGAAGGAGCTTTAGGGCATTCTCTTCTTGTATCCCTCGCAATCCTTTTAGATGCGGAGTATGTTATACCGCAAATTTCCGATCCCCCTGTGATGACATTGATTACTCCGGTGTCCTTCGGTGGGGGTGGCGGACTGGCTTTCTCTCTCTTGCGTTCCAGCTGCTCCTTCGCCTTCTCCGATATCAATTCTCTAAGATGCCCCCTTCGTAATAATTCGCTCACTTCCTTTCGCAACGCGATACACTCATCGGTCCGGTGCCCATGATAAAAGTGGAAATCACACCACCTAGACTTGTCCTTCTGATGTGCGGGCGCGTTATTCTTTCGAGGCCACTTAACAGTATCCCCCATGGTGTTGAGGGTTCTGACTACCTCGGTTGCATCCACGCTGAAATTGTAGTGAGAGAGTTTTGGAGGTAGTCTGGGATTCTCGTATCTTTCTCCTTGTCTGGCAATCATTGCATTGACAGTTGCCTTAACATGAGGTGCAGTAGGGTACGGAGTGTATCTTGGTTCTCGCCTTCCCTGTCTCCGGTCGGGTCGATGAGGGCTGATTGCTTTTTCGACAAAGAGGTCATCTTCCTCTAATCGAACATGAGCTAACGCTTTCACCTGCACTTCATCAAAATTCGAACAAGGGTATTTGGTTAATTCACGATATAACTCAGGGTTACACGCCGATATGCCTCTTCGGAATGCCTCCACAGTTGTAGCAGCATCACATCCTTCAATGGTCACTAGTTCCTCGTTATAGCGGTTGAGGAAGGTTTTTAGCGATTCACCCGGTTTCTGGACCAAGCGGTATAAATCACTCGATCGTTTCTTAGCATGTCGACTGCTTGCGAACCTGATCCTGAACTTGTCAATTAACTCAGCAAAAGATTAGATACTCCCAAGAGGTAAGTGCGAATGCCAATTGAGTGCGGGTCCGGATAACGTGTTACCGAACCAACGACACATAACAATCTCTTTCATGTCGAAAGGGATTGTGCTAATATTCATAACCTGTTTGAATGCGGCTATATGCTGATCGGGATCTGTTACCCCTTCCTACTTGGGTACGTCGGGGACATGATACTTCCGGGAGATGTCAACTCTCGCGATAGCGGGCACGAAGGGAGAATCGGTATAACCGTCTCTCCTTTCCATCGCTATCGGTTGAGGTGCCCCTGGGACCTGAGTGATTCGGTCCTCCAAGGCTCGAAGACGTTCCCGTAATTGAGAGACCTGAGTATCTTCCCGTATTGCCCTTAAGGAATTACCATTTACCTGATACCCGGTTACAGATCTGACGACATCGGGTGTCGCGAGACTTGGATCGTCCATATCTAATCGTCTAGCGACTCCTTCCACCACATCGGTTCCTCGGGGACGGGTTGGAGCTGATTGTACCTGGGATCGAAGCAAATTGTGTTCATTAGTTAAAGTCTCAATTTGCTTCTCATATACCTCGGTGAATTTGGCATTAGCTTCTTTCTGGCTTTCTAGGTCCTTTTAGAGAGCAATCATCGTTGACCGGAGTTCCATGATGACGTCAGCATCGCCTCCTCCAATTCCTCATTGCTCGGAAGTACCGGGATTGCCATTGGTGTTTCCAGAGCCTTGCTCAATTCCATCCACATTCCCAACTCCATCTACGTTTCCGATACCGTCTACGCTTCCAACGCCTTGATTGTTTGTTTCTTCGTTGACCTCATGGTTATCAAGATCTCCTACGTGACTGTAAGTAGTTTGGATTCCTTCCATTTGGCAGACTTTGCAGTTGTTTTAGCGTGACTTCTTTTTTGCTAGGGCCCCACGGTGGGCGCCAATTGTTTTGGGTAGGATAATCGCACTAACGCGTTACCTGCTAAAATAGGGGAAATCCTAACCAAAAAATAGTCGTAACACGTTATGAACTAAAGACAAGACGTAGAATCAAATAAAGAATGGAAAACAAATAACAAGAAAATTGTAACGTGTATATTGCGATCGTAGTTGCAAATAAATCTCTCCAGAATATATGAGAGCACTCGAATGGAAATGGAATGATTAAACAGAGATGATTTGAGCTTCTGGTTTTTGTTCAAAGTGCTTGTGTAGATCGTGTCTCTATTTTTGCTTCAGCCTTGTTTTATATTCCTTTCCTCCGTTTGGACCGTTGGTGGAGTGCTCACCCTATCCCGGAGATCTAGCCACCGGAATTCATGAACTAGTCGTTTCCGCGTATTAACTACGGGACCCGAGATTTCCGCCATATCTTCTTTGCCTTCATTACTCGTCCGTTCCCCTGGTTCTTTCTAGGTAATGGCCCGCGTCAATTTCTTTGGGCTCACCATGCCCTTTTTGGGCTAAGTTTTAGAGGGCCCAACAGTACCCATTCTGGAGATCCATAATCACCATCATTCTGCTCGGTCTCCACATCTCACGGAGTCTTCGTTCGAAGGTCTGGAATGCGATCGATCTTCCCAGTAGCTTGACAATCACCGAGTACGTCCATGTTTTAGCGAAGGAGTCCATCACTACCTTGGAGATTGTGACCGACGGGAGCCCTCTATCCCCATGGAGGTACTCGATTCGGATATTGTTTGCAAGGAAGTCCGTCGGCGTCCTCGTCGTTATTGAAGCTCCCGTGTTCTCCATTAACTTGGGTGTGGCGGAGTGGGAGTCAGGGTGAGGGGAGCAGTCGAGGCCATTCAGAGCGTTTTACCAAACACAAAATCTCTTTTATGTATTTCTTTGGCTACAATTCAAACCAATATCCAAGTTTCAAAAAATTGATTGGTGCTCATTTGTTCACACCCTATTGTAATCCAACATCCCTTATTATTTGTTTAAGCCCTATTGGAAAATTATTTTCATTTGGTGCCGTAAAATTTTCAAATTTTTAATGTCATTTTGCTGGGATATCATATCATTACGAGTTAGACACGAGGTTACCTTCGGGGAAAAAAAATCTTAAAATTAGATGCATAAGAACAATAAAACAGGCAAGGTACAGTATGTTTTGATTCGTGCATGAAGAATCTCCACGTAGAGAAAACTTGGACGGAGTTGACACTTGACACAACTTGTTGTTACCCGGAAACATTGAATGTAATGATAAACGACGACTTCAATCTGATATTGTCCCACCCTAAACGTTAAATATCATCACTGAGATGAAATTTGGGTCTGTTTTTCTTCTTCTTTCTAAAAATAAGAAAATGACGTTTTTGAATATTCAAGCGTGTACCAATTATTACCAAGAAATGTATACCAAATTGAGGTCCTCGGAGTAGGGGTGGCAAATTCTGATCCGACCCAAAATAATCGATCGAACAACCCGATTCGAGAACTGACCGTTATCCGAAAAATTACAAAATAAAATCTGAAACCGATCCGATCTGACCGATTCTAACCTGAATCCGAAAGCAATCCGTTTAAAAAGCAACCCAAAACCGATTATATTCGAAAGACCAACCCGATACATACCCGAATCCGAGCAACTCGAACCCGATTGTACCCGAAAATCGAAACAATCCGAACCCGATTACACCCGAAACTACCCGAACCTGATTATACCCGAGGTCCCGAGACCTGAAATAAGATCTTATTTATGAATAATGTATAAGATCATGTAAATATAAGAGATCAGATAATTATTTGGATATTGGATTGAAATCATTTTAATATCTTATTTGTTATTAATGTATAAGATCATATAAATACAAGAGATTGTATAATCATTTAGTTATGAAATAGTCTTAGTTCTCGCACCTTGTACAGAATTTTATAAAATTATTGTATTATGTATTTGTACTTGTTAAATTTTGATCAAACTGATGATATAAGCAAGAATATTTTAGAAAAAACTATGCATATCTTATCTAAAAAACTACCATTTCTAAAAATAATCATTAAAAATTGGTATAGGAAAGAATATTTTAAGAATTATATATATCTTATCTAAAAAATATCCTATCCAAAAATAAAACTAATATATTAATTTTTAATATAAAAATATAAATAATTAAATATAATTTGATTAAATTTCAGCTAATTGGATTGATTTAAAAAAAGATGAATGATATATTTTAATATGGAACCGTTTTATATATTATTTTAACCTCCACTTTAGTATATATTAATGATGATTGAAATCATTTTAGTGACTTTAGAACTACTGACCATAGTCTCATATGGTCATAGATTCCAATATTATTATTCATACAAAAGATATGTTTCTTCAATAAAATGTAAAGATTTTATTTATTTATGTATATGATCTTGAAAATGTACGTGACTATAAAATTATTATTTATGCACTGAGATCATTTTAAATTATTGGAGTATAACATCATATAATCATTAGTTGTAACATGTAATTAGTGGATTGCAATATCATAAGAATTTTTTATGAATATAAAATCTTACATATGTTTAATATCATATAATCTTTACTCGTGATTTGTGAATATTCTATCTTATGAATTTGTAAATTGTGATCATCTATTCATTTGATTGACTTTTCATCGGTCAAATATTAATTGATTTATTCTACAAATGGGAAATGCCTATTTCATCTTTAAAAACTCGATATCAAATCCAAATAGTATATTATAAATACATCGATTCTTCATATTATTATGACCCATTCATTAAATTCATATAACTTTTATCACTTAAACAAAGTTATTTTGAACTCTTAATATCGATTTCAACCGAAATTCAGTGAAGACCTAATTCAACCAAAATTTGATTTAACTGAACTGATTCAGTCGAAATCTGATTCAATCGAAAATTGCAAAAACTGACTCAACCCGAAACCGACTTAAACAAATCCGACTAAACCGAAACTCGAATTTGCTTGACCGATTTTGACCCGATAACCCCGATGTAACCGACAATTTACACATCCGACCCGACCCAAAATACCCGATTACCGATTATACCAGTTAGGCAGTTACTGATCGAAACCCGAATGATCCGAAATCCGAATAACCCAACCGATTTACCGAATTGCCAACCCTACCTGGGATCACTTGCAAGTTGCAAGCCAAATTTATTAGGCAAGTTGCAAGCCAAATTTATTAGTCCTGCCTGCCTTTAGGGCCTCTCTGGCTCTATAACGAGTGTTAATTTTAAGCTTAATTGTATTGATCGGTTTGAAAAATTAAAAATTGTTCTCTTCAAGTGAAATAGGAGCTCGAGATCTTTTTTCTAATTTATGCTTCTTTTTTCAGCTATCATGCCAACCACGTTAATTTGTTTGCGACAACAACTTTACTCGCCTAGAAGATCACTAGGGATGAAAGCTGGTTACTAAACAATTCTAAAAAGAAAAAGGGCAAATTGTCACTCGCTAGATTCAAAATGGTGACCTTGGGTACTACCCCAAAGACTTAACCATCGAAACAAATGTCCAAAGGCGTTTGGGACAACAACTGACAACATATAGAATTTAACAAAGGAATTTACACCAAATGTATATTGAAAGTTTTGATAAAGCCACAACGACACCAGTGAAATGTTAAATCTCCTTCACGTTAATTTGTGCTTCTTTTTCAGCTATCATGCCAACCACGTTAATTTGTTTGCGACAACAACTGACGAAATATAGAATTTAACAAAGGAATTCACCACCAAATGTACATTGAAAATTTTGCTAAAGCCACAACGAGACCAGTGAAATGTTAATCCACTTCAACCGACACCAGTGGAATGTTAATCTACTTCAACCGATCTCAATAAAATAAGTTCTTGTACTTCTTAGCCAACCAAACGCTCGAAGATTATGGTGGTGGGTTTGGCTTATTAAATTGGATTTCTCTTGCTTATCTATCTATCAATCAATCCTCATGAAAAAATGTAAAAACTACCTGCAACTAATTATTTATTACCAATCAATAATATCAACATGAACATTTTGTATTCGTAGTAGTTGGATCACACGTGGGACCTCAGCATAATTTTATTGTGGCATCTTTGAATCAATCAATTATAAGCGTAATTCCTGTTTGAGTTGATAATTATCAAGAAGAATCAATGTATTAACGCAAGCACTTGATACAGACGTCCTCCTCATCACATCAAGAGCAGAACATTTTAGAGAACAAGTAGGGGTGACAACCTTGCACGGTATTGAGCAACGGCACGGTCTGGCAAGCGTCCTTAACCTCCCGCCCAGACCATTTCCTCAGGATTTCCTCGGCAGCATAAGCGAGCTGGTGTTGCATCACGGCTGCACCCTGGGGCCCGATCACGTTCAGCCTCGTGGCAGCCGAGACAACATCCCTCAGCGTTATAAACATGTACGCCCTCTGGGACGTCCTGGGATCAAACCCCAGAAGCCCGAATACGAGCCCAAACACGAGAGCGTGATGGAAAGACGCCTTTCCCAATTCCAAAGACGCCTCTCTCATTCTCTTTAGAGTTGGCGCCTCTGTGAAGACGGATGCAGCCACCCGTAGAAGGGCGGAGCCTTGTGTGAGGGACGCTTTTCGTGACACTTCGTTAGTTAGAATGGCTTCCAAGTGGGAATCCAGGACACGCCAAGTTTGTAAATCGTTGGAGATTGTGGCAGCGTTTACAAAGGGGAGGAGAAGGCTGCCTGTGTTTTGTAGTACTTGGATTACAAAGGTGTGGAGAGTTTCGGGGTTGGTTACTAGATGGGCTTGAATGGCAGATTCGAGCCCGAATGAATGGGCGAATCCGCCTGTTGGGAGAATTGAATCAATGAGCTGCCATTGGCACCAAATCTGGATCGGATCTCTGTATACATTTGCCATTCCATTTTCAGCTGCCTCGCTTTCCATTCGAAGGAAAGGATCACAATTTAACTGGAATTCACCAAAAGTAGATATGTTGCTATCCAATCTCCTAAAGGGAAAATTTAGAAATGGGCACTCAAAAGATTAAAATGATGCTCATTTGTAAATCCAAGAATTTGACAAGTCTTAACTAACAGAAAAGTGAGCATTGCATTCTGAATCAGATTTTATCATTTCCACCCCATGAATAGATAGTTTCTCAATTTTAATTCAAGTTGAAATTCATTCTGTTTGGCATGGAAATTTCATTATACTCAGATCAAAAGCACCTAGCAGGCCACAACTCTATGTTCACTACAACCAATACGCCAATTACTAGATACAAATTACGAGCACAAGTTGAGACTTCAGAGTAACAGTTTAAACAACACAATTAACAAACTAAATCCTCACTATACTCCAAACGATGGAATCACATACTCTTTGAACTGAAACTCTAGGTCACAAATTTAATGAAGAAAGCCTATTCTTCCCGATTAGGCATTTCATCGAACGGCTAGAGTGCAATCTTAATTATCATACATGAACCCTATATTTCAACAATTTTCAATCTACAAATATCCAAATGTCATGCTATAAGCATGAGATTAACGCATAATAGCACAATTTTCTCAAATCAATCAACTAAGATTGATTCTTTTCCACAACTGAAACTTAAGGAAAAAAACGAGAAACTTACACTCTCAGCTGAAATTTAGAGATCTGACGGAAATAGGTTAGTTTCAATTCGGTGGTTGGAGGGGAAGGGGCGGTGCGTCGCCGGATGCGGTGGCAGTGTGGATACCGGCCGCTTGGGTTAAAGATGCTTCACGCTGTTCTGTAGAGATCGATGACCTCCATGTTTTGCGGGAGTGGAAGAGAAGGAGCGTGGCATGTTGTAATTTTTGCAAACATAAGGGGTAGTTTGTGCAGGTGGGCGACGTATGATATGAAGCTCAGCACCGTCAACTAGTCGGTCGCTCTATGCCTCTATCGCTTAATCTTACGTAATACAATAATTTATACCAAAATTAATCAAAGGTATTATTAATTTGAACTCATTCAAAATTAAGATTAAAAATATGAAATCTTCAAAGCTTGAATATGTGATATTTTATTTGTACATGACCTGTGCGTACATGACGGGATGAAGAATAGGATTTGATCATTTCAATTTTAATTGATCAATTTGAGTAGCAACTAGCAACTGCATGAAATTATGTTTGTTTCAATCAAATGACATGATCAGAATAATGTATAGTATAAGTGTTTACCCTTAAATTCAGGAAACCGATCAAATCCTTGAATTACTTTTTATTAGTTAATGTTTTAGAAATATAAATGTAAAAAAACTACTTAAGTTTAATTTGATTTAATCCTCTATGCATTTAATTTGCAAGCAACATTAATTACGGAGTTTTAGATTAATTTTTTTCTAATAGATTTACTTCATTGCAAACATTTTGACATACTTATATTATAGCAAAGTACAATTTTTTAATATAGATATTGTCTACTAAAAAGAATCCACACCTTGTAAACGTTCATTATAGGACAGAAACTAGCATATGTACCCGTACAATGTACGGATTTGATTAAATATAAATGATATATTTTAACATAAATTAATTTAAAAATATTTATTTCTTATTTTTTTATGTAAAGATGAACAAAATTTGTCAATTATTTTAATGCAAGACCTATTATTTTAAAATTTTAAAAAGGTTCAGGATAACATTTAACTAATTATGCAAATACATTTAACATAACAATGTAATTAATTAAGGAAGAATTAATGATTTGAGTAGATATAGTTCTATTTATTTTTAAACAAATTTAGATAAGGATGGATATATTTTGTTATGATTATCTTTCATGAACAATTAATTTAAATATGTTTTAAAATTTTTGATGATGTGGCGCCACATATGTTAAATGATCCACATGCCGACACATAAGCGAATTCAACCAGAGATTAACATGTGTCAGAAAGGCTTCTTCTTTAATATATAGATAGATAGATAACTTTGAACTATGGTAAATGAGTTTACCTACGTACAAGTTACGTAGGCTTGAATGGTAACTAATATTATCATCTAAATATATAATTGGAATCTACCTACTTACATATAAATTTGGAATTGAAATATCCTTCTTCTTAGGGTAGGATCGTTAACTAATATGGAATCAATTTGGTGTTAAAAAACAACGAATCATATTATTTATCATCTTTAGTCTAATAGAGATCTGTTTTAGTTAATGTGGAACCATATTTTTTAGTATTTATTTTATATTCTCTCTATGTATTTAATGTAATAAAGACATCTTACACATCTTATTAAAATGCCCTTATACGAAAACAACACTAAACTCAATAAACCCAAAGATTGTCGGACAATTGCACAAATAAACTCCTATAACATAAAACCACACCAAGTGTTAGAGCAAATTCGCTCTATGGCTTATAAGGTTGGAATATAAATGCTCATTAGCTTATGGTGGTGTATTTGGTACTTTAGGAATAGGAAAGTTTTGACAACAACAATGGAAAAAACCCACATACACAAAGCAATATTTGCGCATTTATCCGCTCCCAGATTAGTGATTGGAAAAACGCAAGCAAACCACATGACCAATCTCTTGGTTTGGGTGCCCCTAAAAGGACGAAAAGAAAAACAAAAGCGCATTGGAAAAAGCCTAAACATAACTTTATTAAACTTAACTTTGATGGTGCAGTTAGGTCAAATGGTATCTCTTCCGTTGGATTCATCCTCTACGACTACTCTAGCTCTCCTATCCATTTCGACAGTGGTCTAATCATCTGACATTCCGTTCTGACTACCGAGGTCATCGCTCTTTAGTAGGAATTATTGAAGTCACCCGTCTTGACATTTCCCACATCCAGATCGCGGATTCGCGGGTGATAATTTACACTTGGTTAATGTCATCCTTGGTGACATGCAATGCCCGCATGAGATTGAGTTGTTTAGGTGTGACTTCCTCTGCTTCTTGGCTCGCTTTCAAAGTTGAAGCATCGCGCACGTCTTCAGGGATTGCAACTTTGTGGCGGACTTCATTGTTGAATTGTTTCGTCATATTTCTTCTATCGCACTTGCAGTCAACTCGGATTTTAGAAATCACATTCGTAAAGATGTTCTAGGACTGTCTTCTGGTGTTTAAGAGACCCCCTAATCTCTTTTCTTTTAACAAAAATGTCTACTAAAAAGACTCCACACCTTGTAAACGTACATTAAATTTTTTTGAGCAAATTACATTATTAGATCCAAATTACTTTGAATTGTGGTAAATGAGTTGAAAATTTTTTGGATATGTTTTTTAATAAATAATTTCAATTCAATACTTTGAACTAAATTCAAACTCACCAATTGAGTTCATTTTAATGAAATAAACCAAAAATATAATCAGAACAATTCAACATTAAAGCGGGGCCCATTTTGTTCTCACCCGACTTTCGTGATTGGACCCAAATCCAATTGAGGCACACCCCTATTTCTCATGTTCTTTATGTACAGCTTTGCCTTTGCCTTTGCCTCCAAGTCTCCAACTCCAACCCACTCATGGCTTCCTCTTGAATCTTCCCTTCAATCCCTCATTCCCTCTCAAACAAAGTGCAACACGACACCCATGGAGGCGGGGCCGCATAACAATTAACACTTCTTACACAAAGAAAACTCTTCTTCTTCATCGTCCTCTCTCTCAATAATTCAAAGAAATTTCTCAAATTTGTAAGCCTGTCTTCTCTTCTGTTTTCTCTCACTCTCCCAAGTAAAAACAAACAAAAAAAGACTTCAATTTTGCAGATGCTATGGACCTGGAGGATTGGGAGTATCTCTCTGATGACGGGTTCGTCGATCATCTTCACCGACCAGATGAAAAAGGGAACGGCAAAAGATTGATCTCAAGCGATTCCAATTGCATCATTGACATGAATTACTTCCAGAAATTCACCGACACTCAGAAGAAGGTCAAGATGGATCCAATTGAGGCTCCGATTTCACCAAATCCAGCAATTCCGGAATTACCCAAACCCTCTACGACCCATGATTGGGTGGTTAAGGAGGTAATTTCCGTTGATACAGTTTCTCCCCAAGTTTCCTTGAAGGAAATTGGGGAGAATGAATTTGCCGACATGAAATTGGACTTACCAGAGTCCACAGACAAGGGTTTAACCCCACAAATTGAACTGGGTAACTCTCAGATTGAGGAGAAAGGGGAGGAATTTGATGGTGAAGAGAAGTCTGATAAGGGCGTGTTTGGTCGCAATGAAAATTTGTCAGAACCGGATCAGGAAGAGAGGGAGAATGAGAAAAGTGATGGCGGATTGAACGTTTGGAAGATGGGAATGACTGGAATTGGAGCTCTTTGCTCTTTTGGGTTTGCTTTTGCCACTATTTGTGTGATTGCTATTGGCAGCCGGCACAAGGAGAAACAGCATGATCAGAAGCTTCATCTCCAATTCTACACTCGTGACAAGGTTTATTTTTTTTTTCCCCTCTTGTTGTCAATTTATCTGTTTATTTTAAAGAATTTGTTTTGATTTTGTGAATATGTGTTAAAAAAAATGCAGAGGATGAAGAGGGTTGTGCATCATGCTGCCAAACTGAATGAAGCAATCTCAGCAATGAGAGGAGCTCCTCCACTAAGCAGGGCTCACATATCCATTGGTGGGTATTTTGAAGGTCTCTAAAAGATTAAATCTTAGTGGGTCGTGTGGCAGCTTTGATCATCAACAAATTTCAATCAGTCTATCCTTCCTTTTGCAATTATTTTCTTGTTAAGGCGTACTACTACTACTACGAGTCTACTACATCCAAGTAGGAATAATTTTAGTCGTGTCTGTAAATTATAAGCAACTATATGATAGAATGATGCTAAGTGATAGTACGTCCTTGGGTCATCTTTATAATACCCAAATGTGCGCCCTTTGTGTTTTGATGGATTGTTATTTACTGGGCAATTTGCTATGAACATTAGCATTTTTGTTAAAAAAAACGTATGGGTGAAATTCACACATGACCAATGAGCAACTGGGTTTAGAATGAATCATGAATGGAGTTGGAGTTTTATAGGAGGGATGTTTTGTTGGAAATTTGGAATTCAGGATGAAGATTAGAAAAAACACAAAACAAACTCTAGGTTTTGGAGTGTGACTCTTCAATTCCTTGTAGATTTTAATCCTTCCACGTCCGAAGAACGAGGCTTATCGCACATGTGCACCCATAAAAGGACACGTCCCTTATTGATTGACACACCAAACTTGAGTACTTGACTTTAACGCGGCCTAATGCACTCGCATGGGATCCCTTACTATACACCCCTGTAGACTGTAGCACACCCTAGCTTGCCGCCTGGATCAGGATTCCATTCTGTTTTGCCACTTGCATTGCGTTTATTCCATTCCCCTCGTAGTGGAAAAAGGGCCTTTCATTTGTGTTAGTGTCATACGAATGTGTATCAAGATTCTTTGGAATGTTATGTACCATTCTAAGATATGGTATTCGATAAATAATATAGCACGTGTGAGTGAATTATATGTGCTGTTTTCTCCATTTGCATATATGCCTGATCCACACACGAACGTTAAATTTTTTTTTTCTTTCTTACACTCACTAGCACTAGAATACCTCAGCAATCATATACAGATATATACTCCCCTTTCATGTGTAAATAATGGTACAAAGAAAAATCAATAGACAGAAAAGAATATGCATGTGAAATTGAAACTTTTGACAGGAATGGATAATGAGTTTGAAAGGAGAGGATGGGCCCACGCAAGCAAAATGATATTTATTGGGGAATTAGGGCCCACGGGTCCATCATTGATAGTGGCGTTCCGGCTAACGGACAAGTGGCGGTGGGGACGGCTGAGTTGGCGCTCCCTCACTCGTCCTTCCCATGAAATTATTTGGCGTGGCGTGCAACGGAGCCATCACTCTTCTTCAGTTCTATGACATTTCACCCATCTCTACCCTCTATTGTTTAACAAACAACGATAATTTTTTACAATAAGGTTTAAAGATGAATTATGAAACAAGAATAAAACGATTGTTTAGTAGTATTTGGTTGTTATTTGTTAATGTGTCTTTCTACTCCGAGAACATAAAAGGACTGATCAATATAATATCTCACCAATATGTAACTTTACGTAGGAATAGTCCTTTCTAAGTCGGGACCCAAAAAATAGCCCTATGCAATTATTTTAGTTGATATTTATATTTCTAAGGAATCTAAATCTATGTATATATATAAAAGACGCAAGAAATAAGGACACTATATTGCGCCACCTAGGATTTTCCTACGTTTCGTTCCCACGTTATGCCACCTAGAATTTCGCCACATAGGATTTTTTATTTTGAAAATTTATATAAATTTATATTATTTTAGGATAATATAGAAATAGGATAAATTAATCTATGATAGATTCTATCTAAAATAAAGATATTATCTATGTTGTATTAGGAATTAGAATAGATCTAAAAGATTTTATCTAAAATTAAAATAAATTATAGAACATTAGATATTATATATTTAGATAGAATTATTAATTTAGTTTTTCCAATTAAATTTCTATCTATTTATATGGAAAAACTAAATTCGAATTTTATTTAAAATTTTAAAAAAAAATTACTTATCTTTATTTTTTTTATCTATCTATGTAAAAGATTTATCTTAAATAAAATTTTGATAAAAAAACAAAACTTTCAATCTAGATAAACACTTGCCTAAATTGACTTTTGATATAAAAAAATTACATTATCTTTTCCTTAATTTTCTCTTTGAATTATTTACGTAAATAAAAATAATTTTCTTATCATTAAAAATTCATTCTTTATTTATATTTTTTCATCGTTTCTTATTGGGTATGTTTTTAATTTATATTCAAATTTTTTAAAGTATTGAATTTGATAAAAAAGTTACAAGAATTTAGATTATTTTTACCTTTTTATATTTTTTATAAAAGATTTTTAAAATTAAATGATTCTAATTCAAATAATTTTTATTTATATTTTTGCATAAATTATCATTAAGGAATCAAAATTATAGTGGGCTCACCTTAATAATTTTCGCCCTGTTTTACATGACACAAATTGTAAAATTTTATATAACTTATTTTTCTAATAAATAAGTTTTTTTATATAAGATTAAAATCATATTCATTAAAAAAATTAAGTATTAAATTCATTTAGTCGTGCATGGCACGACGGGTATAACTAGTTGGTTTAATATATTAGCATCCTTGACGCACAATATTTGATTGTTTTTTTGGTAAAATCATTGTAGCTATTTTCAAGCAAACATGTTGGGTGGGGACGTGGGCCTAATGGGCCTTCATCTGATATTTTTGCTAACATTTGCCGAAGGTATAACATGGGCTAGGGGTCAACAATGACCTACCACATCCTTTGCAACATGCATATGTGATGTTTTTTTGAATTTATATTTGATGTTGCTTCAAAGATTTGAACCCATTAAGAGTTCACTTGGTTTTCCATTTCGGAATCGTAAACGAACCTAGTTTATATATTAACAATAAATTTTCTCTTGCCTTGAGTCACCTCATTTTTCATGCAAAAATGTAGCACAAGCCCCATTACGATAGTCTATCTCTTTCCCTAATTTTAACATGGGGTAAGTATATCCTCCATTCTCCTATAACCATTTCTCTCCCTGCTTCTCTAAACCCATAAA
Source organism: Fallopia convolvulus (assembly GCA_964016875.1). Classification (NCBI taxonomy): domain Eukaryota; kingdom Viridiplantae; phylum Streptophyta; class Magnoliopsida; order Caryophyllales; family Polygonaceae; genus Fallopia; species Fallopia convolvulus. The sequence continues at coordinate 56,540,649 of OZ024718.1, read as the reverse complement.
TAAATTTTGCTATCAATGTATTGTGACACGTAAGTTGGCTATATTCATTTCCTATCCATTTACGTTTTCGTAGTTGGAAACCAGACGGGCCATAAACCTTACTATTTACCAAAAAAATGGCTCGGCAAATCTAAAAAGCAACATCATATATCAATCCAAATTTTATGTAGATGGAGGTTCTCAAAACCTATTTGAGTATTTGATATTATAAAAAAAATTGACAGGTTTCTACTTTACAATTACCAAAATATAAATATTGTTGGACAAAATGCTCAAAATTTTTGAAAATTTTTTTTACAACAAGATTTTTGTATCATAATTTCAAGCCCTTAAAAAAACTTTCTAAAATTTCTTTCCGTCTTGTTTGGTATAAATTCCCTGCCTATATTATTATCATTATTTTTAAATTAATTTTTAACATAAAGAATAATTATTAAGAATTTTAACAAGTATTATAAGTAGGATAATAAAGAAAGATTTTATTAAATAAAATCTCATGCTCACCTCGAAATTTATAATTTTTATAAAATTATAAATGACCCACTTAAATAATATTATCCATGAGAATCTTATTAATAAGCATGTTTAGACTAAATTATTTAAGGATAATAATTTACACTAATATTCCCCTTATAATAAAAAGGGTTACATTAAATAAAGGATAAGAAATGAATTAAGCAATTTTAATATAATTCATTTTTATCATGTGATATTCGACATCGGATTAGGTCAAACTCTCGAGGAGGAATCCGTCTGAGACATTATGCCTTAAAAGGTTAAACTGAAATCTAAGGCAAGTAGATATTTCTCTTGTACCCTTTTTATTCTCGATTCCACTAAAATATTCATCTCTAGGTTGGGAACTGCTTGTGTGTTAAAAAAATAAGCTTAGGTTTATTTATTGTTTAGATATCACAACAACAATATTATTATTATTATTTTTTAATAATAATAATAATAATAATAATAAAGTCAAACAAATTACATAAAATTAGTGGGAAGCCGAGATACAATCTGGGCCCCCACTCCTCTAGCTACAGCAAAGCCTATTCTGGTGAAGATATGAGCAGCAACACGAGCCCCAATGTCTTGAGTCTTAGAAAACTGTTGAACCCGCTTCAGCAACGCTACATCATCCTTATCCAGTTCTCCTAGAGAAGAAAAGGAGAAAGGAAGAAAACCATAACCAAAAGCCCGACAACTAGCTTCGTACTTGACCCTCTTTCGATTAGCCACATCAACCACAACCCATCCCGGAACAAAGTTAGACAAACCGGATTGTGTCAAAGGAGAAGATCCCGTCAAATCAACACAAACATCACGGCCTCGATCCCAAGAATAGAGTAGCACATCTACAGGTCGGAGAGCTCCGTCGTTCCCGCCAGACAGTCCAATATCAACCTCTTTCCTTGCCGAAATCCCAGACCGATAACAAATATCAAGAAGGGTATCCCGAACAACATTATGCCGATGTTTAATGCCTACAATACCAGCACATGACACCGCATGATCACCAAAGATATCCCCGGTGAAAACCCTGGAGCAAGCAGAGCAAGGTGTCGAAAAAGAGAACAAAGGAACACCCAACCGATAACACAACACACAACGGTAAGTCTTAGCATTCATCGTTTGTCCCAAACCCGAGATGGGGACCGCTCGAAGCCAAACAGAGGTGTGATCTCCCTGCTGCGATTTCCATAATGCCGATTGTCGAGGAGATAAAGAAAAGGTGAATTCTGCAAAAGCAGTAACCTTTGTGAAATATATATATGCCAATTTCTTCATGAGTTTTGGGGCAGCGACTTCACTAGGATTACTCAAAAAGTCAGACTCCACACTTCTATTAAAAAGACTCAACGCATCATCAAAGGCATGACCAAGACCAACAATGCCAGCATTCTGAAGAAGCCTTGTTTGCAAAGCAGCAGATTGTAACCGAGAAGCAAGAAAAGCATAATGGCGAACATCACCTGCACAATAAACACCAAGCCCTCCAAATACAAAAGGTAAGGTGGTAAGTCGCCACTGCCAATCGCCAAACCCAGGTCCCGAAGCAGTAACAATACGCTCTAAGGAAGATCGAAGAGCCTCATCGAAAGTGCGCTGAGCTGCCTCAAAAATACCAGGAGGACAAGTACGTAAAGCAAAGTAGAGTTTAGAAACTCCAGTACATGCCCTAAATAACAACAACTCACACTGAGGATCATTAAGCTTAGCAACCTTATCCATAAGCATAATGGTCTTGTTCACCCTCTGCATCACAAGCTCAGCACTAAAAACATAATTGGAACTGGCAGGACCACCAAACAACTTAACACCATGCAAGGGTCGAGCAATATTAGGGGGAAAGACACCCACAAGCCTGCTTCGAGGGTCTTCTACAGGCCAAAAAACTTCAGTTTTTTCCAAATTGAGATGTAATCCTAAACAGGGCCCTTCCTCCATAATCAATTGCAGAACCTTCCCCACCACCAAGGTGTCACCAATAATAGTGCCATCATCCAAATACCATGCTTGAAGACAAACATCAAAGGCGTCTCTGATTTTACATACTAGGGGTTGTAAAACCAGAGCAAAAAGCAAAGGACCAAGGGGGTCACCCTATTGCACCCCTTGAGATGATCATAAAGTGTGTTCCCCATAATACAATCTAGCTGGATTAGAGTAGCAGAATTCAACCCAATGTGAAATGGTCAAACAACGAAGACGAACTTCACGTAACATGACAGCACGATCAACTAAATTGAAGGCATTTTGAAAATCCACCAACAACATAGAAAGACCAACATCAGTACTGCGATCTTCAATCAACCGATTGACAGCATGGAGAATTGCCTCACCACCTGCAGGAACCCTAACACCAAATTGAAGACCATCAAAATAACTTCCCAAAGGATGGCCAACCATAAAAGCACCAACCTTCAAAACCAAATGCCGCCAGATAGTACCCACAGCTATAGGACGAATACCCCCACCAGGCTTGAGAAGAGGTGTGAGAGGAGCACTAGCAATATACTCTCCCAAATCCATAGGACATTTTCCTGCTAGAAAGAGATTAACCACCTCAGAAATAGAGCCAACTAACTCATCAGAAACAGCCACAACAGCACCACTCAAGCAATCCATAAGGTGTTGAGCACGTAAACCGTCCCTACCATATGATTTGCCACGTGGAAAACTCTTAATTCGGTCCAAAACAACAACATAAGAAGCGATGAGATGATGATGATCAACAGGTATATCAGGCAAGGATGGAGCTGAATCAGAAGGATGTTTTGATTGTAAATCTGCAAGAGTGGCCTCATTATAAGGAGCAATACCAGAAGAAGAAAGAACCCGGACTGCGGCAGTAAAATGGCCATCACAAATCTTCCTACGACACTGCTTGATATTACGCTCTTCCAAATCAAGGCCCTCATCAGCATCTATCAAAGGTGGGGATCCGATTGCCAAAGTTTCCCGCAAAAGTAGCAAATTACCACCCGGCTCACTCCAAGTACGAATAGCATTAGCTATGCTCTCTTCTTGTCGTTTCCGTCTAACGGCAGATGTGCACTCGCGATTACTCCTCGGACTAAAGGTTTTAAGGATACAAAGCGGCAAGACGAGAAGATCAACCCAACAAGAGATATCTTCAGGCTTGCAAAGCACCTTATCAAGTGCGCTTTTCAAAACCCGGGAGAAGCCCAAACGACATTTAGGAGGGATGGATTTCACAGTGCAAAGCCGTTTAGAAAGCAACCTGTCAAGGAGAGTGATGGTAAATCCACAAACTTCTTCTTGCACAACAACAAAATTGAGTACATCATCTCCAACAGTATCCACAACAACTGTATCCACAGGACTGGGTACAACAGAATTGAGTTGCGGTTTAGGAAGATCATAGAGCACAAACCGAACTACACCATCTCCAACATCAGGCGGGGCACAAAATCAGAACCTTGACCATGACGACATTTAGAACGTAGAGAATGAATCTTACAACAAACCCCACAAAGCCAAATCCCCATACGGCGGAAGGTCAACTCGGCCTCAGAAAAAATAGCCAAGTCAGTGGTAAGAGAATGCTGTGTAACTACTTGAGCATCAAGCGTACGATGGCGATCACGAAGATGAGTGATCAAAGAGCTCTTAGTAAGGCCATTACCTCCACCATCTCGACACCCATTAAGACCCACAAAAGGGCAATGAAAATGCACTACTGCAGTAGGCATTAGAGAGCAAAAAGATAGCCCGTGGAAAAAGGTTCAGCAGTACAACACCACTAACGATCAAAAACAACCAACACAAGACCCCAACTACCACAAACACAGCCAGCACAAAACAACCAACAACACAGCCACAACAGCAAAAACAAAGCCAAAAACCACGATAGAAAACCACACCACAGCAAACCACAACAAAACACAATCTGATCTGTTCTGTAAATCAAAGACAAACACCAAAACTGACCTGATACAGCAGCAAACCGACGACAACAAACAAACCGACGTCAACCGGAGCGATGACAACCAACACTGACTTGTGGATGAACAAACAGTACAACCAACACAGCAGCGATGAAGAACGCACCAGCGATGACGATCACTAACAGGAGCGATGAAGATGTGTTGACGATCACTAACCGATGAAGACCTGTTGACGATCACGAACCCAAGCGTATGCAACCACGGACACCAAACCAGCGGTAACCATAAGCACCAACCAACGACAACAACTAAAAAAAGCGAAGAACGCACCAGCGACAACAAACTGTGCGACGAACCACCAACCAAGAACCAAAGGAGTGCCGCCGAGACACCGGAGTTGGGCGGCGTCCGGATACAACCCCACCCTCCCTTGGCGCACCAAGGCCCCAACCCTAATCACGCCCTAATCGCACCCTAATTATTATTATTATTATTATTATTATTATTATTATTATTAATAAAAATAACTTACAATGTCAACCAAATTACATAAAATTTGTGGGAAGCTAAGATACAATCTGGGCCCCCACTCCTCTAGCTATAACAAAGACTATTTTGGTAAAGATATGTGCAATGTCTTGAGTCTTAGAGAACCGTTGAACCCGCTTCAACAACACTACAACATCGTTATCCAGTTCCCCTAGAGAAGAAAAAGAGAAAGAAAGAAAACCATAACCAAAAGCCCGACAACTAGCTTCGTACTTGACCCTCTTTTGATTAGCCACATCAGTCACAACCCTTCCCGGAACAAAGTCAGATAAACCAGATTGTGTCAAAGGAGAAGATTCTGTCTAGTCAAAACATACATCACGTCCTCGATCCCAAGAATAGAGTAACACATATGCAGGTCGGAGAGCTCCGTCGTTCTCACCAGACAGTCCAATATCAACCTCTTTCCTTGCCGAAATCCCATACCGATAACAAATATCAACAAGGGTATCCCGAACCACATTATGCCGATGTTTAATACCTACAATACCAGCACACGACACCCCATGGTCAGCAAAGATATCTCCAACAAAACCCTGGAGCAAGCAGAGCATGGTGTCGAAATAGAGAACAAAGGAAAACACCCAACCGATAACACAACACACAACGGTAACTCTTAATATTCATCGTCTATCCCAAATCCGATATGGGGACCACCCGAAGCCAAACAGAGGTGTGATCTCCTTGATGTGATTTCCACAATCTCGATTGTCGAGGAGATAATGAAAAGGTGGATTCTGTAGAAGCAGTAACCTTTGTGAAATATATATCTGCCAATTTCTTCATGAGTTTAGGGGCAGCGACCTCACTAGGATTACTCAAAAAGTCAGACTCCACAATTTCATTAAAAAGACTCAACGCATCATCAAAGGCATGACCAAGACCAACAATGCCAGTATTCTGAAGAAGCTTTGTTTGCAAACCAGCAGACTGTAACCGAGAAGCAAGAAAAGCATAATGGCGAACATCACCTGAAGAATAAACACCAAGCCCTCCAAACGCAAAAGGTAAGGTCGCCATTGTCAATCACTAAACCCACGTCCCGAAGCAGTAACAGTACACTCTAAGGAAGATCGAAGGGCCCCATCGAATGTGCGTTGAGCCGCCTTAAAATAATAGGAGGACAAGTACGCAAAGCAAAGTAGAGTTCAGAAACTCTGGTACATGCTGATGCGACCCCTATCTTGGATGCTAGCCAGGAGGATGACGCATTCACACTTCGCTCGGATGGCCCCGTCACACGTGCCAGGACTCGAGCAATCCAGACCGCGACACAGTCACTCGTGGCGCGCCTCACCGCAGGCCACGGCGCGTCCCTCGTCGCGCCGACGCACACAGCCTTGTGCGTCCTCGGCGTCGAGGAACCTCAACTTGAGCCAACGATGCCAACCTCCTCCACCTTGGCACCATCGGACTCAAGCCTAGCACCGTGCCATGGATCGCAACTTGAGGTTCTCATGACGCCTCGCCAGCCTCGCCGGTGCCGTGTCTTGACCTCGCCAGCACAGCGCTAGCCTTGTCGCGACACTGCGAGCATGGTCACGGACGACCTATCCTTTTTATAGTATTTTTCGCATGTTTTCCCCTTTAGAACATTACTATTAGTGGTTATGGTTTTAGCAAGTATTTATTGGGCCTTGCGCCGATGACTTTTGGACTCGCGCCGCTGGGCCTAGTCTGCGTACTAGCCCTAGGCGCGCCGCAGGATTTAGGGTTTTTCTTTTAGGTTTTTGCTATGACGCCTCTATATAAGGGGACTTATGATGCTATTTCCATCTAGCGCACACTTAAGGATTAATATAGTTGAGGGTTTTCTCCTAATTTCTCCTTAGTGCTATTGCGCTGCCACTATAATTCTCTCCAAGTTCTCGTGTTACGTAATTGTTCAACTTGTTCGTGCCATATTCGAATCATTCAAGCCTTCCACTGCGTTTGTTCGAGACCCAATACTCAAACACCACGTCGATCCATCGCATCCCATACGAGGGACGCATCAACTGGCATCAGAGCCAAGGTTTGAGTAAGTCTCGTTTCACCCTCTTTCGTTCATTCACACACGATCTTTCCGCTGCATATAACCCTAGATTCCATCCTCCACTTCGTAAACCTCCCTCTAGGGTCCCAAATTTTTTTTTTTTGCATTCGTAAATTAAAAAAAAATCAGCCTTGCCCTAACTCGCTAGATATATTGATTTTGGTGAAAATTACTCTTTGTCTTGCTAGTTGCTTGCACATTAGGTATTGTTTTACCGATTTCTATCTTGCTCTTGCGTGTTGCTTGTGTTGATTCATTGTTTGCGTTGTTAATTGCTCTAGAGGAGAAAGCCTAGAGTCGTACTTGCATTAAAAAAAAAATTTTGCTTCGACTATCATAGCCAAAATAAGGTAAGGTAGTCGATTGTCTTATAAAAAAAAAAATCTTTTTGACTTGCCTATATTTGTGTCTTGCTTTGCATACATTGTGGTTTTCGTAGCCTTTATTGGTAGATCGAGTTGAGTGACCTTAGCCTAGCCAATCCTTGTTCGTGTGGTTTGAACATAAAGGGTCGGCTTGACTTAAGCGAACCGTCAGCTCGTTGTCTTTTGCTTGTGAACTTCTTACTGCGATGATTGGTGTTACAATAGGTACCGTCTCGGATTCGGGTAATGATGACAACAATAACAACAACAATCCGGTATTGCAGCCCGCCAACCAAAATTTCTCTCCCAAAGCCATGGAGCGCATACAAGAGCTTGAAAAGCTCTTAGCCGAGAGCCAGGCCCAATCGAAGCACACGGTGCCCACAGCTCATGTCCTCACCTCGGAGATCCACGCTAACCCGGGGGTGTCCGCAGACGACGTCGCCAAGGCTCGTGCCAAGGGGAAGCAACATGCTCAACCTTCTTCTCAATTCGGTACAATAAACCGGATGGAGTCGATCAAAGAAAGTCGCCACTATGATAAGCACGATGGTGGTCCCCGGACCGCGGATCGCTATCAAATGGTGCGAGATTATCGGGACACACAAGTGTACGAAGTATATTCCGATGAGGAGTACGACTCCGAGGAGTATAGACGCCAACACACGAGTGGGGATCCTAAGAAAAAGAACAAAAAGAATAAGCAACCGGCGTTTGTTTACGAAACCCCAAAGCGGAAGCACGGGACCAAGTATTACGACGCCGACGCATATAGAGTTGAAGATGACCTCGAGCATCAAAGTACTCGAAGTCCTTTTACTGATTTTAAGGATAACTATGAAGAGTTTAGTGATTATTCTAACGAGTCTTCTTTTGAGCATCCAAATGTGCAGGATCCGGAAGAATTGGACAATTGGCCTTCGGATTGGATGCCACCGCCGCGCCTAGCCAAGAACCAAAGGGAGTATGACCGAGTCTATGGCTCGGGACGCAACACTAGCTCAAAGGGACGGCGCGACAGGGACCGCGACGCACGGCGTCCTCGAAGACCCGATGATGGCGACGATCCTGACGATGGAGACGACGATCCGCATCGAGGCCCGCCTCGGCACCGACGCGATCGTCGCGCACACTCGTCTCGGCACCGCAGTCCGCGATGCGACAATGATCGTCGAGAAGCTCGAGATCCACGCCACAACCGTCGAGACATTAAGGTAAAATTCGAACCCTTTTACGGTTCTTATGATCCTGAAACGTTTATCGAGTGGTTGCAGGGCACGGAGCACACACTCCATCATTTAGGGTATGAAGACGATGAGAAGGTCGAAGTCGTGACCTTGCATTTCCATGGTGCGGCTCGGACACGGTGGAACCGATTCGAGTCCGAAAGGATTCGGAAAGGCAAACCCCTTATCCGAGAATGGCATCAACTAGTTTATCTTTTGAAGAAGAGGTACATCCCGGCTGACTACAAAGACAAGATGCACATCGAGATCATGCGCATCAAGCATGGTTCCATGACGCCGGAGGAGTACTTTGCCAAACTCGAAGACATGTTCTTCAAGGCTGGCATGAGTATCTCCCTCTCGGTTATGCGAACAAGGTTCATTTCGGGATTGAGGCAGTCCATTCAAGATCTCTTAGAGATTCTACCAATCAAGGATCTAACTAACTTGGTTCACACCGCCATGCAAATCCATAAGCAAGAATTGCGAGCCAAGTCTGGTTGGTCGAATCAAAGGTATGCCTCTAACCTTAATCAATCCGGTTTTTCTACTAATCGGGTTTCTTCTTCTTCGCCAAGTGCTACGACAGGTTCCAAAGCGAAGACTGAAGCCGCGCTTTCCAAAGCGCCAGCCACGCCACGCAACGCCGAGCCGAGTGCCGATCGTGCCCGTGACATGGCATGTTACAAATGCGGAGGCCGTGGCCACATTATGAGGATTTGTCCCAATCAGAAGAAAGTGTTGTTTACGGCTCAAGGGGAGCCATATGAAAGCCAAGATGAAGAGGAAGTCGAAGCACCAAGTGAAGGCTCCACCGAGTTGGAATGTGACCCCTCGGATGCAATCGGCGTATCCAAACTCCAACTTGTGACTCGCCGAGCCTTAAGTATGCGAGAGGCACCTAAAACCAATCAACGGGAACAACTTTTCCATACCCATTGTTTGTCAATAACGTGTCTTTAAGCGTAATCATAGACTCGGGGAGTTGTGCGAACTTCTTATCAAAGAAAGTGGTGGATCACTTCAACCTGCCAACGACGCCACATCCGCAGCCTTTTAAACTTCAATGGATCTCCAACGACGGCGTCGATTGGGTTGACAGGCAAGTTATCTTTTCATTTTCCATTGGTGCATATTCTGATTCAATTTTATGTGATGTAACGCCGATGGACGCCACACACCTCTTGTTGGGGCGTCCTTGGCAATACGATCGTCGCGTGCTTCACGACGGATTTTTGAACACGTACATGTTCAATTACCATGGGAAGCGCGTGACCCTCTTACCGATGTCGCCTAGTGAAGCTCTACAGGATGAAGCCGAGAGGCAAAGGCAAAAGGCTAGCGACAGCGGCACCACCGCGCCGAGCACGACAAATGCAGATTCCAACGGCGTTTCTGGTGCCAAACCTCCTAAAAACAGTATCCAAGATGTTCAAGATGAAGACCGCCGAAAGAAGTTGGACCAGACCCGACAATTTCCATCGCGTCGCGTTGACAATGCGCCGAACGCCGCGGATTTCACCAAACAGGGACTCCAACAGCTTTTTGCAAGTTCTCCCGGCGTTTCTGGTGGGAAACCCTCTAAAATCGAGTTTCCAATTGATCTGAAGAAAAAACGCCCTGGAGATGTGAATTTGAGCAAAGGACCGCCGCTGGTGCCTCCTAGCGTCGCGCACCACGCCATTGCAGCGCGAAAATTGGGATACCAGGAGCTCATGGACGAATTCACCGGCGTTTCCAAGGCTATGTCCACTCAAAATCCAATAGCTACAACATACAAAAAAGGCGCCCCAAATTCTGCCTTAACAAGTGAGGACGCCGAGCCACCGTTGCTTGGAACGTGCCAGGATCGCCTCCTTTTGGCCCGACGTCGAGACATTGCCAAATCAATTCAGGGGAGACTTTCTTGTTTCTTTCTTTATCCTTTACTTACTATTTATAAAACTGTGGAATCTTCACTTCCATCTTGTATTGTTTCTCTTTTGAAGGAATACGAAGACGTGATGCTGGATGAGCTTCCGAAGGGTTTGCCGCCAATCCGAGGGATCGAGCACAAGATTGACCTCATGCCAGGCGCGTCCCTTCCCAATCGAGCAGCCTATAGGACTTCACCAAAGGAAACCGAGGAGCTTCAACGACAAGTTCACGAGCTTTTGGACAAGGGTTTTGTCCGAGAGTCCTTGAGCCCATGCACCGTGTCGGTGATCCTTGTGCCGAAGAAAGATGGTTTGTGGCGTATGTGCGTCGACTGCAGGGCCATAAATCAAATCACAGTGAAGTACAGGCACCCAATTCCAAGGCTCGATGACATGCTTGACGAGCTCCACGACGCCGCCCTATTTTCGAAGATTGATCTCCGGAGTGGATACCACCAATTCCGGATGCATGAAGGCGACGAGTGGAAAACCGCATTCAAAGCCAAACATGGTTTGTATGAATGGCTTTTCATGCCTTTTGGCTTGACAAATGCCCCTAGTACTTTTATGCGGTTAATGAATTTTGTTTTTCGAAATTTTTTAGGACGTTTTATCATCGTGTATTTTGACGACATTTTGGTTTTTTCTAAGGATTTAGAGTCACACGCGAGGCACCTTAGGTTGGTGTTAGATTGCCTTCGCGAGCATTCTTTGTTTGTAAATTTAGACAAGTGTTCGTTTTGCACGAACACGACGAACTTTCTTGGTTTTGTCGTGTCCAAGGATGGGCTTAAAGTGGATGACGACAAGATCCGCGCCATCCGAGAGTGGCCCACCCCTACGACCCCAACGATGGTTCGATCCTTCTTAGGGCTCGCAGGGTTCTATCGGCGTTTCGTCAAGAACTTTAGTTCTATCGCCGGGCCGCTCCATAATCTCACCAAGAAGGCAACCACAATCAAGTGGATGCCGAATCATGAGGCCGCCTTTCAGGCCTTGAAATCAGCTTTGTGTAGCCCTCCAGTCTTGCAATTGCCAGACTTTACTAAGCGCTTCGAGGTCGAGTGCGACGCCTCTGACTATGGCATAGGCGTACTCCTCCAAGATAGACGCCCCATTGCATATTTTAGTGAAAAACTTACGGGGGCTACTTTAAATTACCCGACTTATGACAAGGAGTTTTACGCACTTATTCGGGTTTTGAAAACATGGCAACATTACCTTTGGCCTAGCGAATTCGTGATTCACACAGACCACGCCGCCTTAGCGTATGTCAAGAGTCAAACGACTCTCAATAGACACCATGCACGATGGGTGGAGTTTATGGAAACATTTCCGTACATCATCGCCCACAAGAAAGGTAAAGAGAACGTCGTGGCCGACGCTCTCTCCCGAAGGTATGTCCTTTTAACTCAACTTCAGGCCAATTTGCTCGGGTTCTCCTTGATTAAGGAGTTATATATGCATGATCATTTTTTTAAACCGATCATGGAGAACCTCGAGCAAAGTCGAATCCATGAGTCCTATTTTTTGGACAATGGATACCTCTACCGAGCCGGAAAGCTTTGCATTCCGACCTCATCTGTGAGGCATCTATTGCTCAAATAAGCTCATGACGCCCAAGGCCATTTTGGCATAGCCAAAACCCAAGCAGCACTTCGTGAACACTTCTTCTGGCCACACATGGCATCCGATGTTCACAAGTATTGCCGCGGTTGCGTGCCATGCTAAACTGCTAAATCGAGGTCCCAACCTCATGGCCTCTACACGCCCTTGCCCATTCCGGATACCCCGTGGGAAGATCTCTCCATGGATTTTATCACAGGGCTTCCAATGACAAGGTACAGTAAGGATTCGATCTTTGTGATTGTGGATCGTTTCTCCAAAATGGCTCACTTCGTGCCATGCAAAGGAAACAACAATGCTACCGAAATCGCAACCTTGTTTTTTGAGCATGTTGTGAAGCTTCATGGTGTGCCTCGCACTATTGTTTGTGATCGAGACACAAAATTTTGTAGCCACTTCTAGAGAACGCTTTGGGGAAAGCTAGGGACACAATTACTATTTTCTACCTCATATCATCCCCGAACCGATGGTCAGTCTGAGGTGACCAATCGAACCCTGGGCACCCTTCTTCGGATGGTGCTCAAACATAACCCATGCCGGTGGGAGGATCTAATACCATTTGTTGAGTTTGCTTACAACAGGTCCAAAGACTCGGCGATGAAAAAGACACCCTTTGAGATCGTCTACGGCCTCAACCCACACTCTCCGATGGATCTCGTCCCTCGACCCTTGAAGCATGGAGAGCACATCGACGCGGCCAACCGCGCCAATGCCATACGCAAGTTGCATGAACGGACGAAGCTACAATTGGAGCGTCGGGTAGGCCAGTACGAGGCGCAACATAACAAGGGTCGAAAACGACTTGTTTTCAACCCCGGGGATCTCGTGTGGTTGCATCTTCGCAAGGACCGTTTTCCGGACTCTAGGAAGACAAAGCTTCATCAAAGAGGAGACGGCCCTTTCAAAGTCTTGGAACGGATCGGGGACAACGCTTTTAAGATCGACCTCCCAAGCAAGTACTCAGTGCACTCTACTTTCAATGTCGCCGAACTCTCTCCCTACGTCGAGCCTGCATATGAGGAAACGGGGACGTTTCCCGACCAAGTGGGGGAGGGTGATGCGACCCCCGTCTTCGATGCTAGCCAGGAGGACGACGCATTCACACTTCGCTCGGATGGCCCCATCACACGTGCCAAGACTCGAGCAATCCAGACCACGACACAGTCACTCGTGGCGCGCCTCACCGCAGGCCACGACGCGTCCCTCGCCGCGCCGACGCACACAGCCTTGTGCGTCCTCGGCGTCGAGGAACCTCAACTTGAGCCAACGATGCCAACCTCCTCCACCTTGGCACCATCGGACTCAAGCCTAGCACCGTGCCATGGATCGCAACTTGAGGTTCTCATGACGCCTCGCTAGCCTCGCCATCGTCGTGTCTTGACCTCGCCAACGCCGCGCCAGCCTTGTCGCGACACTGCGAGCACGGTCACGGACGACCTATCCTTTTTATAGTATTTTTCGCATGTTTTCCACTGTAGAACATTACTATTAGTGATTTTATGGTTTTAGCAAGTATTTATTGGGCCTTGCGCTGATGACTTTTGGACTCGCGCCGCTGGGCCTAGTTTGCGTACTAGCCCTAGGCGCGCCGCAGGATTTAGGGTTTTTCTTCTAGGTTTTTGCTATGCCGCCTCTATATAAGGGGACTTATGATGTTATTTCCATCCAGCGCACACTTAAGGATTAATATAGTTGAGGGTTTTCTCCTAATTTCTCCTTACTGCTATTGCGCCACCACTATAATTCTCTCTAAGTTCTCGTGTTACGCAATTGTTCACCTTGTTCGTGCCATATTCGAATCATTCAAGCCTTCCACTGCGTTTGTTCGAGACCCAATACTCAAACACCACGTCGATCCATCGCATCCCATACGAGGGACGCATCACATGCCCTAAGTAACAACAACTCACACTGAGAATCATTAAGCTTAGCAACCTTATCCATAAGCATAATGGTCTTGGTCACCCTCTGCATTACAAGCTCAACACTAAAAACAGAATTGGAACTGGCAGGACCAGGAAGCAACTTAACACCACGCAAAGGTTGAGCAATATTAGGGGGAAAGACACCCACAAGCCTGCTTCGAGGGTCTTCCGTAGGCCAAATTTTTTTAGTTTTTTCCACGTTGAGATGTAACCCTAAACGAGGTCCTTCCTCATAATCAACTACAAAACCTTCCCACCACCAAGGTGTCACCAATAATCGTGCCGTCATCCAAATACCACGCCTGAAGACATACATCAAACGCGTCTCTGGTTTTACAAACCAGGGGTTGTAAGACCAAAGAAAAAAAGCAGAGGACTAAGAGGATTACCCTGTTGTACCCCTTGAGAACGACCATATGGTGTGCTCCCTATAATACAATCTGGCTGGAGTAGAGTAGCAGAATTCAACCCAATGCGAAATGGTCGGACCACGAAAACGAACTTCATGTAACATGACCACATGATCAATTAAATTGAAGGCATTTTGAAAATCCACCAACAACATTGAAATACCAACATTAGTACCGCGATCTTCAACCAACCAGTTCACAACATGGAGAATTGCCTAACCACTTGCAAAAACCCCAACACCAAATTAAAGACCATCAAAATAACTTCCCAAAGATTGGCCAACCATAACAACACCGACCTTTGAAACCAGACGCCGCCAGACAGTACCCACAACTATAGGACGAATACCCCCACCGGGCTTGACAAGAGGTGTGAGAGGAGCACTAGCAATATACTCTCCCAAATCCATAGGACATTTTCCAACTAGAAAGAGATTAAACACCCCAGAAATAGAGCCAACTAACTCATCTGAAATAGCCACAACATCACCACTCAATCAATCCATAAGGTGTTGAGCATGTAAACCGTCCCTACCACATGATGTGCCACGTGGAAAACTCTTAATTCGGTCCAAAACAACAACAACAGTAGTAATGAGATGATGATGATCAACAGGTATATCAGGCAAGGATGGAGCTGGAGAAGAAGGGTGTTTTGATTATAAAACTACAAGAGTGGCCTCTTTATAAGGAGCAATATCAAAAGAAGAAAGAATCCGGCCTGCGGCAGTGTAATGGCCATCACAAATCTTCCTACGACACTGCGTGATATTACGCTCTTCCAAATGAAGGTCCTCATCAACATCCATCAAAGGAGGGGATCCAACTGCCAAAGTACTGAACTTAGGTCCGTTTATGTGTGGTCTTGTTTATTTCAATCCCTTTTCGTGATTTGTTGCGGATTAGTATAGAATTAGGGATGCGGATTTTGCCCCGACTTCTCTCTCTATAACTCATCGGGTGGTATGGCATTACGCCCTCTCTTTCCTCGATATTTGGATCATAATCTCATGAATGCTCCTCACTTGAGGGGGTTTATTGCACCCTAGCTAAGTGTCGGAACTTCGTTCCTTTAAGTGGATCGACCTTCGTAGCCCCCTCACCTAAAAATTGTCAACTGAATGCAACATTTTATAACCTAAATAAGATAAGTGCCTTATGCACAAACCTAAATGAACCAGGATGGATCGAGTACAACTTGGAAAGTCCACTCTTGCTCCCGGCTTTGAAAGAACGTATTTCCAATCTGAATGCTTATTCGGGCTTGCCTAGACAGGGCTTCGTACTTAAGCGCCTTCACGGCCACCTCCCTTACCTGGTGCTCCGAATTTGATGAGGTTGGTTGAGGTCCGATAAGTCAACGAAGGCTTTTTAAAAATTGATGTGAAATAAAAGTTCCCAACGAAAATCATACTCTAGAAAGGAACTACTATTCTCATAGTGTCTTTTTCCCTCTTAAATGTTATAATGTCCCTTCAAGTTGATTAACTTCTCTTTCTCCTAAGACACCACATAAAATATTATCACGTCATTTCTTCTCATCCCCACCTATGAGAATTATCCGTTCCCACATGCTTAGTCTCTTTAGACAACCTCTCTTATTTTTGCATTTGCCTAGTATTTCATGCCTTTCGCAAAAGTATCACTCTAGGAGAGGAGCATCTAGGAGATGACGAAGAAGCTGTAAAGATGCCAATGAGATTGTTCAAGCTTAAATTTGTTAAATTGCGTTTTAATATTTGACCGATTTACTACACTACTACTAGTCTACTACGAAGATAATTTGTGTTAATGATATATATATATATATATATATATATATATATATAGTTAGGTTCTATAGAGAACACTCTCCTATAGAGAACAAAAGAACAAATCTCATCCATTGGGTGAGATTGGAGTTGATGGTGGGATTTGTATCTACAATAGGAAAAATAAGAAAATAGGAAAAAAATAAAATTAGGAGAGATATTCTCCCCATCCTAACTACCATAATTAAATTATTGTTTTGATTTTGTGAAAATCGTCCATTCTGCTTTAACAATAAACAATCCCGCAACAACCTCCATTGCGCTGGAACTGCTAGTTGGAGACCCGCAACGTCGGAAGTGGAAGCGCCGTCGTGGAAGACCCGCAACGCTCGTTGGAGACCCGCCGTCGCTGGAGACCTTCATTGTGCCGTCGCTGGAGTCCAACAACCTCCATTGCGCTGGAAGCGCCGTCGGAACTGCTCGAACCACCACGTCGAACCACCAAGCGTCGTCGCACATTGAAACTGGCCACCACCGAACCACCACGTCGGAATTGTCTGCTGCAACTGCACGCTGCTTGCTGAACGTCGGAACTGCTCGCTGGAGAATCCCGGCCACCACGAACCACCACGTCGAGCAAGCGTCGATCCTCTGTATATATATACTGTACTATTGTATATAACAACTTGATAAATGTATATACAAAATTGATGTGGCTGGATACTATTTGCATTATTGTATGTACAATTAATGAAAACATGTCTTTTACATTTACAATTTGAATTATGTATACATTCTTTATTAGCGTATATACATGTAATTCACAGTTAATATACATGATTTAATTGTAAACTATTTTTAATTCTACGTCGAATAAAAAAATGTACAAATGTTGATAATATACATCGTTTTAATATATGTGTATAATTATTAGAAATTAATATACCAATTATACACGAATGTGTATGATGTGTTTATATTGATCTCTGTATACAATAGTTATACTGTTATATACAATTATTAGAATTTATATACATTTCTATACCCATGACCTCTATGTTATATACACCTGTGATCTAAATACACTATGTGTATATATATGTCCTAACTCTGTATAAAACATCTTTATTAATGTATATTCTATTTGTATTTCGTAAACTTGCTATAATTAAGGGAAGTAAAAAAAATGTATTTCGTAAACTTGCTATAATTAAGGGAAGTAAAAAAATTAATTTTGATTCTATTTGTATTTCGTAAACTTGCTATAATTAAGGGAAGTAAAAAAAATTGTAAAATAAGGTAAAAATCAAAATTAATTAACAGTTGCTATAATTAAGGGATTGGGTTGAAATTTTAAATTGGGTCAATTTTGGATATGTAATCTCAGCCATCCAATAGAATATCATCCAAAGGCCTACAATTGCTCTCTTGTTCTCTCATATTTAATTGTTCTCTATTGAACCTCAATCTCTCTCTCTATATTGTAGAATAAACCACATCTCCTTCAAAAAAACATAATTAATTATATACTTATAGATTTTTTTTATAATATGCCTTAATAGCATATGATAAAAAAAAATTAATTGAAGATATTTAGTTAGGTGTAATTTTTTAGATTATTTAAAAAATTTCTTATAAATACCATTAGTCTTTTAAAACTAGCGTTCTTATGATGTGGTTACATAATACCCCAATTATATACATATATTTAATAAGATAATTATTAAATAAACATAATCGACCCGACATGTATGTTTGTATGATTTTTGTAATAATAAGGTAAATATTAGATTACATGTAAATTACAAGGTCAACTTAAATAAGTTTAAAATTGGTAAAAAAAAAATTGAATTATGCAATGATCTTAAAAATTGGTAATTACTTAACGAAGAGGAGAAATATTGTCATGCATATCATTGCCGGAATACCCGGTGTGTGAAAGTGGAGTACTTGTTCACACCTAAAGTTGCTTTTGAAAAAGTATGTACAAAATTAAAGTGAGGTAGAGGCACACGCGTCTATCTATCTTGAGCAAGATACTTCGACGACGGCGTAACCTTCAAGTTCAACATTTGACGCGCTTGAACTAACTTCAAGTTAATTAAGCAAAGGGTGTCTACTTATTTATTGACAAGTGTGATCCTTAGTCCTTACATGAAAAACTATCAAACCTACTATAGTATAATTTAATAAGTTGAAGTTAAGAGCTTGAAATTTTGAACAAACATCATCATCCATCTTTATTCTTTGAAAAAGGGTCATGAGTTTTGTCCTTCGAAGTCATGTCCAATAAAGGCTCTCTCGATTTGTTTGTTTCCCTCTAATACCGTGTTATGGTTACGTAAGTTTTTTGGCTATCCTAATTCCAATAGCTAGGCTCCTCTCGAAAAAAAAAAATTTGCAATAGGCTTTTCTTCATTAATTTAGCAGCTAGAGAGTCATATTATATATCCTCTAGTTTATATATAATGGCATTTCACATATTGTCTTAGTTGTTGTGATATATGTATATTATAAATAAAATTATGAAAATATAAGTATGTCAAATAGATATAAGTGAAAGTTTAATAACCAATCTAAAATCACTGGCCTATAAAATAGAAGGTCACAGATCGAGCGTAAATGGACGCTTACATGCAAAATGTAAAAGAACTTGAGTCATTAGATGGAAAAAAAAAATCAAAGACGCAATTGTTTCACTTAAAAATGGAAAAATATGACGCGAGCGAATTTTTGGCAAATTATTCACATATTTTTCCAAAAGAGGGAATGTAGGATCGTTAGTATTTAAACGAGTCGGCGATTCCTGCGAAGTCGTCGACTTTGAGTAATAAAGCAGCGGAATAAACTTAACAGGAAAGATGTTACCAAAATAGTAAATGATAAACGATGTATAGTGAAAACTCCTTGTAAACCAACTAGTTTACTTAGAGAAAAACCACTCCCTTCCAAGCTTCTCACTTGGTCGGATTTCATGAGTCCTTAGACTCGCTCTATTGATTTCTTGAGTGTTACAAAGCTCTCCCGTGTACAAGAATGAATCTCACACCCTTGAACCACACTCTACCTTTGCACTCACACTCTCAATCTCACGCTATGCCTAAGAACACTCGACCACACCACTTGCACGAATCTCTCGCACAAGTTCACTCTTTCTTTTTCACAAGAATACAAATTATGCTCAAAACTCTTACCTTCTATCCTAAACATTGAGGTATTTAAGCTAGGGTAAGAGAGATCTCGTGTGTATCAAATCCCATTCGATTAGGGAAGTGACACACACTCAATCTTTACATATCTTTCCTAATATAACATGCACACATACAATAAAATATTCGCGGAGAATCAAATCGTCTTCTTCTGATTTTAGCACTCTTTTGTGATGATCTTCTCCTAAAATAAAACGCCCCAGGTGTCTGCAAATACACGCACACGATCTGTGCGTTCCTTCCTTAAATAGATTTCCTGCCAGCTGGTCGTGTCAGTGACTTTGCTGAGTCGCCGACTCGACTTGCAACTTCGAGGTCACTGACTTCTTGGAACCATCAAAACTCTAAATCTTCTAACACTAGTACAAAAAGGTTAATTAATATCGGTTTTTTTGTTAAACGGATACCGGTTTTCAATTCGATATTAATTGAGCCGATATCTATCTTCGCATACCGGTTATTTAAAACCGATATAAAAAAATACGGATACCGATTTTTTAACCAGTATAAATATGAGTTTTTGGATACCGGTATTTATAAAACCGGTATGAATTTTGGGATACCGGTTTTTTAAAAAACCGGTATGAATGTTTGGATTTTAAAAAAAATATTTGCAGTAGCATACTGGTTTTTCTTAAAACCAGTATGCTACTGCAAAGGTTTTGAAAAATATATAATTAGTCCAAATTGGTTTGAATCAATATGCCACTGTAAGAAAATATAAATAATATATAAAATAAAAGAAGTTGTAATTATGTACAATTGCTGCAAGTAGAAGTACACAATATTCATAGAAGGAAGCAACTTCTAAAAACAACTCCAACCAAAATGCGTATTATATTAACACAACAAGATCGAGTAGCTAGAACTAAGGCTCAAATCAAGGACAACATTGAAAAAGGGCAGCTAGAACTAAGGTTCATTTCACAACACTTACCTATACATACGAAAACAAAAGGAAGGGTTAAATGGACAAGGCATATCATCTTACAAGGAGTGGATAGCTTAAAAAGCCAAATCAAGGAAACGATTATATTAAACCCAATAAGTTGCAAACCTGCAAAAGTACAAGTAAAAAACTGAGTTGTAAGTAAGATGGAAATCAAGGATATTCAAAGACAGCAAAGCCAATTGCAAGATTATTCAACACTATATCCCAAAATTGTGTTGCAACTCAAGATTATTCAATAATATTCATGATTGGATGCAACTTTGACACTTCAAAGCAAGAGGAAACCTACAGAGAATCAATTGTTACCAATTTAGAACTCGTATATATTATATGGATCTATTATATTACCAATAAGATAGCACCACGATGCATGAATTATTCAAGTTCAGCATCAATAAACTATGAACTCATTGATGCACCCCATTTCATCCTTCTTTTTCGATTCTCAAACACTATGGTTTGAATAAGAATAGCATCAGTACATGATTAAAACTTGTAGTGTTCATCTTTTCTAACCTTAAGTGGTAAGACGAGAAGACAAATGCATCTATCTAATGATTAAAGTACAATGTAATAATGACAGAAATTTTGATGAGTTATTCATTTCGCCCATTCATTAAGGCACTTGCACATAGTTATTCAAATAGACCAATATACATGAACTTACAGATTGACACAATAACTTAATAATCAAGAAGTTACCTTGATACTTTGGAACCTCTTCTCTATTGTTGAATAGATTGAATGTAGGATATGAATGAATATCAACTTTGGAGTAAACATGTTTACTAGCCCTACAAGCAACTTGTCCAACCTCTATATCTCATCTTCTCCTTCCATTGTCTTGCCAAAGTCCTCCCACAATGATCCCAAATTTTTACTACATCACCACAACAAAATTTTGAAGGAGCATTTGTGACATAACAAGTTTGAAAAACCTATCATAATTAAGTTGCTTATTCGTGCTCCACAAAAAAAACAATGAAAGCAACCAAATGAAGAGTGCTTTTATGATAGAAACTTCATGTAGTAGAAGTTGATCACTAATTAATTTCACCAAAGAACGCCAACCAATACAACCACCAGTTGCAATGTCCAACATGAAGTCCATAACTAACTCTGCCAAAAAAGTATTCATCCAAAAAAGGATTTCTCTTATTCGAGCTACCTTCTTTATAATTAATGTAGTATGTCTATGATCGATAAAGCCATGTTTTCCTAATAAAAAAATAATTGGTAACAACAAATTGATTTCATATAAGTTAAACCCTCTGTGACTAGAAATTTGCATAAACTAAAACTTAATCAATCAAGCATCTCAAAATTGAACAATAAACATATTTGGTCATGCTCAAATGCTGAAGCTCATATATTTACTAAAATGGACAATTAAAAAACTACCACAAGTCTTATCAATGTCATCTATAGTCGCAAAACCCTTGCTACATCCTACTTTATCAATTTATAAATCCAAAGCTATAACCCAACACCAAATCTCCAACAAAATCCCAATACTTGGATGATGTACTCAATCAAATTAGCAGAGCAAAGATACCTTGGGGAAGGCTTATTGGTCAATGAAATTCTATAAACCACATCAAAAGCTCCCTCGCCCAGCTTCTTCCAAGCACAAAATCATCTTGTTCACAACAAACACAAACGCCATTAAACCCTAAAAACTAAATCACACCAAAACTTTCACCAATCTCAATCGACTAACCCAGAAGAATCAATCCCATCACCTTTTTATAAGTAGGCCTGAACAACCAGCTCTCCACAAACACAAGAACAAACATGTCCCAGAATCCAGGAGCGACACCAGGGGTAACCCAGAGGTAGGAGACGGTGCCGAGTGCCAGCACCACCCCCAGAATCGTCACGGTCAGACCGTAGCGCGGCAGGGTGCTCCGGTAGATGATATCGTCGCACTCCATCACGGTACAAGGCAAGCCCACCCCGACCCCCAATAACACGTCTTGATTTGGATTCAGGTCGAACCCGAATGCTGATACAACCAAGCATTTCTTCGAACAATTGGAGGGCCAAGTTGAAAAAGGTTTGAAGACGAGGGTTTTGCCGAAGAACGGGGGGTGGGCTTTTGGATTCCGAATCTAGAGGCTGCTACGACGTTGTTTGGGCGACGACGTAAGCTGCTGTCGTCGGATGGAGGTCGGGGAAGACGAGCGCGTTGGTGGCTGGAGTCGGCGATGAGAGTCGCGGGAGAAAAGGGTTAGGGTTTGCGGGAGATCGAAGACAGCAACCCCTCTTATGGAAAAGGTAATTTATTTTTTTAAAAGCATACATATACCGGTTTTTTGTAAACCGGTATCCGTGTTGGTTTTTTATATCGGCATTACCAAAAACCGGTATGCTAAAATTGAGTTTTACTTTTATACCGCATATTATTAAAACCGGTATAAAAATTTCACACGCATACCGGAATTACAACCGATATATTATTTGACCGATATTAACTTGCGTTTTTGTACTAGTGTAACAAATTTCCCCTTTTTGATGGTGACAAACAACCTGTTCTGATAAGATCCTTAAAGCATACACACAACATCATAGTATAAAGAGCAAACGCCAAAACCATAAAAAGTCCCCCTAAGCTTAATATCCATAAGGTTTCAGTTTTTAGATCCCTCCCTTAAAATCTATTCCCCCGGTTAATTCCCCTTATGGCATCATCAAAAAGATTGCTAAAACAAGAAAAGAAATCAGAGGCAAAATATGGAAACTTAAAACATAATATCAAACCAGTCATAGATAGTCATCCACGAAAGCAAGAGATAATGTACGATGCAAAAACAAACAATCCAGAATTGCAGTACAACCAAATCGAACTAAACAAAGAAGTCATTAAATGAAAGGGATAATGTGGTAGGGATAGAAGAGAGGGGTAGAGAGAGTCATGGATGTGCGGCAGTCACTAACATCAGGCACCAAAGTTATTGAGCTTGTCCTCGATTGAACTGATCTTTGTAAGCACAATGTCGCACGTGTTTTGAAACCTATCAATCAGCCCCTTGAGAATCATATTCTGCTCCTTAATTTCTTTCAATTCACCGGCCACTTGAGCAGATTGGTCCTTCTTCTTGTTGGTCCTTGTCACTGACCTCAGAAGTCTTCGATACCCACCTGCCATCAACCAGACTCCAACCAAATTTCCTGAGCATCTCCTTGTTCAAAAACCTGGAATTTATGACTTTACCACCATTTTCGTAGACCTTGTGCTCAAACATCAGCATAGAGATCAAAGTTCCATAGGGAAGGGCGTGCTTAACAGTATCAATCACATGTTTCATGTGGAGCATCATCAGCCTGGGCATGTTCACTTTCTTACCCCTAAGGATTTTGTCCATGACAAGCAAATCCTGAATGTATGCAGCATTCCTCTTAAGTTCTCGTGGCAGCAAGTTACTGATGAGGTAGTTGAACAAGACCTTCTTCTCAACTCCCATTTTGTTGACTAGATAAGGACGAGTGAAGTTATCATCATTGTCAGTGACAATCCTGATGATCTCTCGATCATTGACTCCCTCAGGCCACGACCCTTTGTAATATTCAGCAAAACCCACATGAGGAAGCTCTAAAAGGTCACTGACATCCTTGCTGGTAAACGACTCATAGAACATCTTAATCATCCTAGGGTTAATATCACTCTCACCTTGCATCAGATTTGCCCACCCTTGTTGTTTAAGCTAGTCATTGACCATGGTCAATTTGTACTCTTCCAAGAAATTTTCTTCCCACAATAGATCCTTGGTGAATTCCGTAGAGGACATGTCCATCACAACAACAGTCTTCTTCTTTTTACCCGTGCTAGCCCCAGACTTAAGTGGTGACCTCCCTCTTTTCTTCTTTGTGACCTTCTCAAAAAGAGAAGAGTCACCGCCTTCAGATGCAGCATTAGGGGTTGCCAACCCCTTAGCGTTTTTAGCCTTAAGAGCCATGGTCGTAGCTCTAGCAAGGCCCAGTCTAATCTTAGGGCGAGAGGAGGGAGGCAATTCAATTTCTTCCTCTTTCAACAGCTCAGACTAATCACCAAACAACTCTTTTTCTAAATTCCTCTTGACAGATTCAGCCTTCTTAGATTTTTCAGAGATAATACATGGATCAGAGTGAGTACCTTTTTCAGAAATTTCCAATGGCTCCTTTGGGGAGGTCTCCTTCTCAGAGGTTTTGTCGGCGACATCAGAGATAGTCGCCTTGTCAGTGACTATTGGAGCGTTACCAACCTCCTTAGGCAGATCTTTTGGAGATAGCCGTTGAACCTCTTGATGTTTGTGTTTTTAGTATAATTTTTAGTAGGTTTTCTTTGTTTATTAGGTTTAGTTTTGATAAGTTTAGGTTTAGTTTAGTGTGTTTTTGGATAGTTTTGCATATTTTTACAGAAAGTATGGAAGCTACTTTATTTTGTGTATTTTGTAGGTTTTAGCAAGGAAAAGTGCTATATGGAGCTGAATTTGGAGCGCTACAGTGAAAGACAGAGGAATACAAGTTTAGAGAAGTCAGAGTCCAGGTTTTACGAGATGAAGTGTGGAAGAAACCAAGCCCAGGCTCGTTAATGAGGCTGTAAGGGCTCGTTAACGAGGCCACGTGATAAGAAATTTCGAGGGTTGACTTTGTAACTCACCGATCCTGTGCGGGAAATTCTTTCCGTGTCGGTAGAATATCTTTTTATGATTTTTAGGGTTATTATATTATATATTTTAGGTCTTGTTATCTTCTTAGATTTTGTTTCTATCTTTTTAGGTTTTTATTTCTATCTTTTAGGAAAGTTTTTATCTTCTAGCCTTATTAGTTTTTAGCCTTTTTAGTATAAATAGCCCTCTTATTTAGCCTAGAAAGAGAGGACGAATTAGAGAAGCAAGTGGGAGAGAGAAGAGGAAGAGCCGAGATAGAGAGAGAAGATCGGAGTCAAGATTGAGAGCTCGGTGGACGAGAGTTACCGGGCTTGTTAGTCAGTATTTCGGTTCGGTATTTGTTTATTTTCGATTTCTTCTGATTTTCTGTAAGACGATATTTGTTATTTAATTTGAGTAGTAATTTGTTTTCAATGATTTCTTTTATTGAGTTTATTTGTTTCGTAGTTATGATTAGTGAGTAGTCTTCTTTTCTAGGATCGGGGTTAAGCCCGACATAGTTGAGCATGTTTGATGAGTAAGATTGTGTGTTGAATGCCTTTTATCTATTATTGAGATTGTTTGTTGTGTTTATACCGAGATGAAAGTTGAGGTAATTTGAGTTTTTAACTTGATTGAAAGAGAAAGTTAGTAACTTGAAGGTTGATATTGTTTGAATACGAAAGTTTCAAGCTTTAGATCCAAAACAAGCAATTAAGTGAGTTAGGTTACGAAAGTAGGTTAATTTACTTCATGGTCAACGAAAGTTGATAAATCTATTTATTTTAAAGGCATGATCTATTCTTCTTACGAGTTTATATGCTTGACTATGTTGTGGTGTCCCTAGTCCTAGATCTTTGTTTTTATTTGAATTATTTTAAGTGAATTTCGTTGCTGAGTTACTTGGCTCGGTACCGAACTTGTTTAGGTCGTTAGTTGAGTTTTTTGTGTACGGTGGTTCGTTAACGACTCTGACAACGTCGTTAACGAGGCTGCTTGTGTGTGTTTTTGTTTGATTTTGTTTGCTTTTTAGTAGTTGATAAACGAACAACCTTGCTTCCTATGCAACGATCCTGACTCTGCTATACTCAGCGGGGTCTTGACTTATAAATTTATTTGTTGTCAAGAAACCCTCATTCAACACCTCTTCTTCTTCATTTTGTCCTTGCATGTTTTCAGGAGCAGCTTCAGATTCATTCCCTTCTTCCTTTTCTTAGAAAGAGCGCACTACAATAGCAGTCTCGTCCAACTCCATAGACTCCAAATTCGGAGTTTTTACTCTCTCTTCCTCAATCTCTCTCTTTGGGTTTGGGTAAAGCAGTTTCACCGGTTTCTGGAACAACCGTCGGTTGCGCCGTTTGGCGCGGAGTTCCAGATTCCGGTGAGAGGGTTAGGGTTTGGTTTTCTTGTGAAGGGGATTGAGGATTTTGGGGTTTTTCAGATGGAATGGAAGATGTGGGGGTTGATTTCAGAGAAGAGGGGTTTTGTGTGGAGGTTTTCATGGCGGTTTGAAGGGAAATTGAAGGAGACGGTTGTCCAACAATAACCGAGCGAAGGAAATCGTCACCAAAGAGAGCAATGATTTTTCTCCTTGTCGATTCAGGGCTTTCGGTTTGACATTGGGGAGAAACAGTGCGGTCGGAGGTGTTGGAAGGAGAAGCCAATGGAGAGGTTTGAAGGTTTGAGGGTTTTGGGTTTGAGAGAGAAAGAGAGCAAGATGAAGGAGAGAGAGAAAAGATTTCGAGAGAGAGTACCACTTAATCTGACGGTTGAAGTATTTATTGAAAGGAACTTCCCATTTAAGAGAAGTTGTCACATCACAAGATCTTCTCTTTCTTCCTTTTAAAAACACTTTCCAATATTCAAAAGATCCTCTTAAGCCATGATCTTTTTCACGCGCCATTTTTCACAGTCACTGACCCTGATCAAGTCGGCGACCCTTATCTCAAAATCTAGTTTTCTCATCTGTCCACGACATTTGCATAATCCAGGACTTTCTCTAAAAGAACTTACTTGGTGTTGGGGTTGCACAAGGAGTGCCAAAGCAAACCAAGCATGAACATAATATATATGTGGATTTGTCGATCATGAAGACAAGTCTCCGTTAAAGAAAGATCAATTAGGGCTCATAGAGACTCTCAAGCATAATAGGTCAGGGACAAACATTAGAATCAACCATCACTTGGGCTTGTAGTGAGGGTTAGAAACATCAGGTTGATTCTTTTGGGCTAAAACAAAGAGCTCAAAAAGGTTGCACACATACTGAATGTAGTAGAAGTCACCAACAAGTCAAATGCATGAGGTTTGCTAAACATGATATCTATCAATAATGCAAAGATTTATACCATAAAAGCATGACTTCAAAACATATGAAAAGTAATCAATTTTAACCAATCATCGAGGGAATTCATGTAGGGAAATAGATCATTGAAGAGAGATCATACCTAGTTCCATGCGGAGATGTTCAAAGGGTTCACGATTTAAGGCCTTTGTGAAGATGTCTGCCCTTTGATCACTTGTTCTACATAATTCCATAGTGACCATGCCTTTTTCCACACAATCTCGAAGAAAATGGTGTCTTATCTCGATATGCTTTGTCTTTGAATGTTGCACCAGATTCTTTGAGATGTTGATTGCACTAGTATTGTCACATAGTATGGGCACTAGCCCACACTTCACACCATAGTCACTAAGTTGTTACTTGATCCATAAGAGTTGAGAACAACACGATGCTACCGCAATATACTATGCTTCCGCTGTTGATAGAGCAACATAATTTTGCTTCCTAGATCCCCATGACACAAGGCAAGGTCTAAGAAATTGAACCATCCCTGATGTGCTCTTTCTATCAACGCGATTCCCCGCAAAATCTGCATTCGTGTAGCCGACAAGTTCAAAATCAAATCCTCTTGGATACCATAAGCACTAGGGCTGAGCAAAATTTTCCGATCCGTTAATCCGATCCGAAAAATCCGCCGATCCGATCCGTATTTATCTGTAACCAAAATTATCCGTTTAAAATTGATTCGTATCTGATCCGATCCGGCTAATTTTTCCGGATACTCGGACCGGATACGGATCGAGGTTTAAGGTAAATGGATATATCCGAAATTGTAACACCCCCTTCCTACCCTAGAGGTATTACCGCCAGTAACCCCGATTAAGACTAAACCGAAGCTACCCAAGGCTTTAAATTGACTGAACAAACTAAAAATCCAAAAGTTGGATTCATTTAAATCATAACCAGAAAATAATAAAATGTTGCAAAAGAACTTAATCTTTATTACTTCAACCTTACAAAGTTTAAGAAGACATTACAACGGAATAAATACAAATGGTCTTAAAACAGCATTAGCTTTTATGACAAGATGGTAGAACAATCTTCTATCTGAACAAAACCTTTAGTATGTAAACTCTTAGCTTCTTCTTTCCCAACATAGCTTTATAGTGGCCCATCCATAAACTTCGCTCAAATACAACTTTTGGAAACTTTTATTCAACTTCTTGATCCACTTCTCAAAACAACCTCCAAGAAATACCTGATGTGTCGTATACAACGGTGGACACCAGCCGACCATGCAATTGAATAAAGTATTCGGGTTAGTCTAATGAAAGACTAAGCAAGTGGAGAAATTGACTAGTTCTTATGGTAGTGACTAAACATATTGGCATCGAAATCCGAATAACAACCGGTCGATGGTCCAACAGTTAGCAGTCCCATAGAGGATAAGAATAAGGCATGCATAATCAAGAGAGTGGACACCACAGCTTGTGGTTCCTTTACGAAACATGAAAAATTGTTGGGAACTCAAATTAATCACATCACATTTTGAAAAGCCTCCGTCGACTAATCAAATTGACTTAATCAAAGTTTGATTAAGAATCATTCATAACCGGGAGTAAGAATGGTTATCGAATAGACCAGCCATTCGGGTATATTAATGTGCCTAACACACTATTCTTATATTACTTTCAAAACTTTTCACAAACAAGTTGACATCTTTTAATCGGCTCGAACTACTGCCGATGGAACACAATACTATCGAGGTCAGAGGGCATGTTTCATCCTTGAACAACGAATAGTACGGGTCCCAATGATGGAGAGATTAGAGGGCCTGTTTCATCCATAATCCTCTACCAACACATATTAATAAATACACTTAGCTAGAGTGCATAGTCGCCCCTTAAGCGTAGAGCGGGCCATGGTCATGACCTTAGTGTTAGGGGATCAATATTGATACTGCCTAACATGAGTTTTAAAGAGATGCTTCCGAGACTAAGCTCACATCCCTGGACTAGATTAATCTATATTAATGTCTCAGCATGAGACAACTAAACAAACAAGGTCACACACACACAACGGACCTAAATCCAGTTCTAGCGCGAAACTGAATGAATAACAATATAGTCATTATTTCTAACAAAACAACAACCTATCATATTTTATTAATCATACAAGTTGTTCCCAACGCAAATATTAAATGGGATTCAATTCCTCATTTAATAACAATAATGCAAGAGAGAACCGTCCACTTGCCTTAGAAGGCGTGCTCAACGTCCTTAACAATTCAACAGTAATCTTTATCACCCTTCTGTCAAATATAACAAAAGATTTCTCAACAACGAGTTCATGGATACACTTCTTAGTTGTATACTCAACTCCTACAACTTCCTAATCGATAAACGATTTGATTTCCGAATATCGATTCATAAGTAATCCTTAGTTATCATGCTTTAAGGAGCCATCTTGGCGAATTTATAAGTAATTATCCGCTTCAATTTTGAAACAACTCTCTAAACAAAAAGTGTTCCTCAGTAACAGTTCTTAAAGGTGACCAAATCTCGGGTCAAACGGATTAACAACGAATCCTGAGTAATTATCCGAAGTCCTTTACCTGCCAATCGATGTCAAAACGTGTATTCGCTATAACTGAAGATCCGGACGTCCGTTTCTCGAGCGGTTTGAACCTACGAGACCGTATCAACGTCAAGATTATAAAAACCATAAATTTAATTAGCAAAGCAGAACCGAAAGGTCCTTACGGTGACTCCGCAACCAACCCGCTAATTAATTTTGATCGTAAATAACTCTTGAGCCCATGTCTCGTTTGGCTCGAAAGTGGCTCGATCCCCGAGCCCAAGGGTGGTCGAGTATTGCCCGGCGGCAGCCCTCGTAGTGGGTGGTGGTCGGATAGGCTGGTGGTCGCCGGAGACGTCGTTTGGCGAGGCAACAAGATGACCGGTGATGTGGAATTCCTTCCTTCGAGTACGTCGCTCCTCCTGATTTCTCCACTAGTTCTGGCTCCTTTCTGCAGCAGCACGAGCCCACAAACCAAGAGAAGAAGAAGGTGAGGTGAAGGAGGAGATGAGGAGGAGGTAGGGGAAGAGAGGAAAGATGCAGCGGTGAAGAATCTCTCCCGAGTCCGTCGTTGTTCCAAGCTCTCTCTCAAACCCTCCCTTTTATTTCTCACCAGTTGAACATACATATCCAATAACAACAAAAGTCGGCTTTTCCTTCCACACTAAGGCAAAGAAAGAGATGGGTTTTAAAACAAAACCCGTCTCGGAATGGAATTCGCGTTAAAGCGGTAAAATTATGTACCTCGGGTGGAAAAACTTACTAAATACAAAACGTCCCGTAAATTATGTAGACCAATAAAATCAATTTTCCATGATTTTATCACGCTACCCTCAATTTTTAAGGCTTCCGTTTCGTATTTTAAATCCTTTATTGTACAAAATTAAAAAGACGGCTTATCTGATAAATATTCTTTTTCCACTGAAAAATCCTAGAATTCACACCGATCTATAAAATAATTTCTTTGTGATTTTAGCATATCACCAAGAATTTTCTAGGATTTAAATTCCGACAAAAATATTGGATTAAGCGTTAAAACGGACAAAGAGGTTAAAAGGATATCCGAGAAAATTTCAAAAATATCCTCAAAAACCACAGTTATTACAGAAATATCCGATATATATATTATATGTTTTTAGAAAGGGGAT
This sequence comes from Fallopia convolvulus, assembly GCA_964016875.1. Classification (NCBI taxonomy): domain Eukaryota; kingdom Viridiplantae; phylum Streptophyta; class Magnoliopsida; order Caryophyllales; family Polygonaceae; genus Fallopia; species Fallopia convolvulus. Next base: position 56,509,642 of record OZ024718.1, on the reverse strand, counting down.
ATAATATTTATATAGTATAGTACGTTGATTGAATATATTAGTATACTCATGAATCTAATGTGAGCTAATTTGTTCATTAGACTTGTAGAGATACTTAGCTATTCAGCCTAGCCCATTAAAATTTGAAACTAACCCCATATTTCAGCCCATTAATGTCTCTATTCTGATATTTCTAACCCTACGCTCTTTTTTTTAGAAAGTAGAAGAAACCCTAGTACATACTCTCGTCTTATCGTCTAGTTGCCTCTTTCTCTGATCCGCCGTTCGCCCCTTCACTCCATTCTCTGATCTCCGCCTCTCAAGTTTCAACTGTCTAGTAACCTCTCACTTGCTTCTTCTCTGGATCTCACAATTGAAAGATGGAAGGCTCCTAGAGTCTTGGCACTTGACGGACCGATCTCTATTCCTGGCGCTCGGGTGATCAGTCGAATCTGTAATCTGAACTTCACGGGTTAGTCTCGATCTCTATCGCTTGTTTATCTTTCGAAATTCACTTTCAGATCTTCAATTTTTGAAAATGTATTTTTGTTTCTTATAATAGTCTTGCATGTTTGTTCTTTTGTTCTGGCTTTAGATCTAGTCGAAGGCTCCGTCTTCTATCCCCCAAATCATCACACAAGATTACTTAGATATCTTTCTCAACTCTCATGGTTAGTTCAACCTCTCTTTCACTGTTACATGTTCATTTGTTCGAGTGTTTTTTATGGCTTTTGGTATCTGAATGGTCATGTTTGTTCATCTGTTCGAGCTATTTTTTATGGCTTTTGGTATTTGAATGAGTGAATGGTGATGATTGAATCTGTTCGAGCCTTTTTTTATGGCTTTTGGTTAGATGATTTTTTTATGGCTTTTGGTATCTGGGATTCTAAATGGTGATGATTATTGAACTGAAACTAATTCGAGCCTTTTTTATGGCTTTTGTTTGAAACTGAATGGTCATTTGTTTGAGCTTGCTTTTTATGGCTTTTGTTTGAAATTGAAACTAAAACTGATTCATTTTTTGCATCCTCTTTTTATAGGAACAAGGTAACTCAAGTATGGCATCTCATGCCCCACCTGATGTTGAAATGCAGAACAATGAGCTTCCTACTCAGGAGAGTCAAATGATCAACCCGAACAACAATGCTGCAAAGCCACCTACGGGTAAGAGAAGAAAATATTCTAAAAATTGGGCACTCTTTAATGAACTTCCTGATTCAAACTATGCACAATGCAAATATTGTGGTGCACTAATTGGTTGTAAACCTGAAAATGGAACCACTCCATTGAAAAATCACAACACTAGATGCAAAATGTTGCCTTCAAACATGGATAAGAAACAAAAGCTGCTTGATTTGAGTACAAAAACTATTATTCGTGCTGATGGTGTGGTTGAAACTATTTCTGTTCCATTTGTTTGGCAATTTGATCAAGAAGTCTGTAGAAATGTTATTGCTCGTATGGTTGTTTTGGATAAGTTGCCTTTTGCTATTGTTGAACATGAGGGCTTTAAGTTCTTTTGCAAGTGTATGAATCCTGAATTTAAAGTTCCTTCTCGCTTCACTGTTGCTAGAGATTGCTATAAGCTCTATAGTGAGGAAAAAGAAAAAAATTGAAAGATTGCTTCCAAAGTTTATGTAGTCGAGTGAGTCTTACTACAGATGCATGGACTTCTAGTCAAAACTTAAGTTATATGTGCCTGACTATTCATTTTATTGATGATGACTTCTCTTTTCACAAAAGGATCATGAACTTTTGTCCTCTTGCTGGTCATTCTAGGCTGTTAATTGGTAGAGCTATTGAAAAGTGTTTAGTTGATTGGGGGATCAAAAATGTTATGACTGTAACAGTTGACAATTGTGGTTTTAATGATTTGGCAATTGCTCATTTAAGAAAGAGATTTAATCATTGGGAATCTAGCATCCTACAAGGGAGGTATTTACATATGAGATGTCAATGTCATATTTTAAATTTGGTTCTGAAAGATGGATTAAAGGATATTAAGCCTTCAATATTGAGAGTTCGTGGTCTTGTAAGATATGTGAGGTCTTCTCCAGCTCGACTTGAAAAGTTCAAATTATGTGTGAAAGAGGAGAAGTTGGAAAGTAAAATTCTGGTTTGTTTGGATGTAGAAACAAGATGGAATTCAACCTATTTGATGCTTCAATCTGCCCTTAAATTTAAGAAAGCATTTGATAATTTGATCATAAAAGATTCTGCTTGTGTGAAGGAGAATAGGAAAATTGGTGTTCCTGATGATGATGATTGGAAAGAAGTTGCTAGTTTTGTGTCAATATTGAAAGTCTTTTATGATGCTACCTTGTCATTATCTGGTTCTCGGTATGTCACTTGTAATCTTGCTGCTGAAGATGTGTTTGGAGTTGGTAAAATGATCAAAACTCATTGCCATGAGCAAGCTGAACATAGGTCTATGGCACTGAGAATGAAGGCAAAATATGATAAATATTGGGGTGATGTCATGAATATTAATCTTCTGATGTTTATTGTTGTCTTTGTTGATCCGAGGCGTAAGTTGAGATATGTTGATTTTCTAGTTCGGAAGTTGTTTGATGAGCCAAAGTCTTATATTTGCTTATAAAACTTCTTGTTGATGAGTTATTTGAGTCTTATTCTGCTTCTATGCCTAGTGTGAGCAAACAATCAGAAAGTTCTACTCAATCTTCTTCTACCACTAGTTTGAATAAGTCTGATCAAGGGGGGAATGTTCTAAGTTTTGCTTCTTTGTTGAGTGATGAGTATCAAATGGAGATGGGTTCTGATTGCAATAATAATAAGTCTGAGTTGGATAAGTATTTGGGGGATGCTTGTGAAACTTCAACTACAACATCCCTTCAAGTTTTACAATGGTGGAAAGACAATCAAAAGAGGTATCCAATTTTATCTAAAATGGCTCGAGATGTGTTAGCAATACTTGTTTCCACTGTTGCTTCTGAATCAACATTTAGCACTGGTGGGCATGTTCTTGATTCATTTCGTACTTCTTTGTCTCCATCTATGGTGGAAGCGCTTATTTGTTCACAAGATTGGCAGCGCACCTCTAACATTCCTATTATTATAGAGGAGAGCTTGGTTGGTATGGAGCGTATAGAAGAAGGTAATGCCTTATTTATTCATCTAAATTATAAGCAATTTTATTTAACTTGTGCTATTAACTAATCTTTATTTTTCATCTCTTTCTTTTATTGAAATTTGTAGAGTTGAAGGGATTGCTTTTGGAGCACCCAAACATGATTATTGATGAATCTGATGTGAATCTGGAAGATCTCTCTACCATTTCCCTTGATGATTCTCTTGAATAGTGAACATATATGGCTGTTAATTATGCAGGGTTTGTAGGCTGTTAACTTATGTAGGCTGTTAACTAATTATTGTATTGTATTTAGAAGGTTGTTAAGAACTTTTTGGCTACTTTTTGCTAGAAGACCTGCATGCTGTTTTTTTTTTGTAGAAAGACCTGCAGGCTGTTAACTTTTGCTAGAAGGTTATTAAGAACTTGTTGTATTTAGAAGTTTTCACTTTTTGTTAGAACTTGCAGGTTGTTAACCTTTGCTAGAAAGTTGTTAAGGACTTTTATTTTAGCAGGTTTAATATGAACTTTGTGTGGACTTTAAGTATATGTAATTTTAACTTCGGTTTGAAACTTTAAATGTTTAATTTTAGCAGGTTTGGTTTAGTTTAATCGTATTTAACAGATTTGTTGTGCCCTTTTATGGGGTCTTAAATAGCAAGTTTAGTTTAACATGTTTGTTTAAGCATGTTTTTGGATTGGGATTGGCAGATATCTGATTCCGAATTGGATATTCGCTAATCCGCCTCATTTTTCCAATCAAAATAACAATAATTTAAAAAAGGATAATTCGGATAACCGCTCTCGGGTATCCGATCCAAACGGATATTTTTTATCGGATATCCGGTCTATAAAGGATCGGATATGGATCGGAATTTTAAAGGAAAAAATAACGGTTATCAGGTATACCGGATCGGATCGGATATATCCATTTGCTCAGCCCTAATAAGCACAGATTGTCAGTCCTCTTAAGATATCGAATGATTCTCTTAACAACTTTCAAGTAGGACTCTCTTGGATCAGCCTGAAATCTAGCACATAGGCATACTCCAAACACAATATCAGGTCTACTCGCAGTGAGATAGAGCAAAGATCTGATCATACCCTTGTACATTGTAGCATTGACTTCTGGATCCTTGTCGTCTTTTCCATGTGAGGTAGTCGGCGACATGGGAGTGTCGAAAGGTCTAGAACTCTCAAGACCGAACTTCTTTAACACATTCTCTGAGATATTTCTGTTGATGAACTCGTGTCCCATCCTCACCTTGAACGACCTGAAGTCCTAGAAAGAACTTCAACTCACCGACCATACTCATTTCAAACTCATTGGACATGAGGTCGGCGAACTTCTTCACCAACTTATCATCTGTTGAGCCAAAGATGATGTCATCGATATAGACCTGAAGATCAAGTGAGTGACCTCTTCCTTCAATAAGAACAGAGTCATGTCTACTTCTCCTCGAACATAACCATGTTGAATCAAGAATTGAGACAAACGATCATACCAAGCACGCGGTGCTTGCTTCAATCCATAAAGAGCTTTGTCCAGTTTGTAGACATGAACCGGGTGGGCGACATCTTCAAAACCCAAAGTTTGTTCAACATAAACTTCTTCCTTTAAGTATCCATTCAAGAATGTAGTCTTGACATCCATTTGTTGTGTTGGAATTTAATATCATTATTTCAATTCCATAAAATGTAGAACTTTTAGAGTGGTGTATAGCTTGCAATATAAAGTGGAGGTTTGCTTTTGAATGCATTCACACATCGAGTTTTTGGCCATCAAAATGGCTAGTTATAAGAAACCAAGTACGCACCACTAATTAGAGAGCAAAGAGAGGAATGCCCCCTCGTGCACGCCGCCGTCCGTCCTTCCGGCTCGGCTCGTGTTCGTGTTCGTGTTCGTGACACGTGCACGGTGTGGTGCTGGGGCTTATCTTTTTACGGCTTGTTTTAACTATTTTATTAAAACTGGGCCTCCGAGATTTGCGGATTAGTTTGACGATATCTATTCCGCAACTCTCCGTTTTCAAATTATTTTCAGTTTTCGAAACTTGGGGACTACTCCATTGATTTAGTCAAACGATTTTATCAATTGGTTTTAACTGAAGAGAAAATCGTGCTTGATGGATCAATCGTGGGATTGCAGTTGCCATCTATTCTATATATTTCCACGTATCTGCTTCTGCAAAAACACACGAACAATTCATCTCTTCTTCTCTTTCACAAAACTGCCAATCCTGTAGCTCTCTACTGTTCTGACTTCTACATTCCCAATTCCTCTTATCCGAGTACACGGGTTCGGGGAAAGCTGCGCTTAATCCTTGGGGGACGAACGCTCACTCGGATTTGTACCGATGTTCGGGCGTTTTGTTTCTAAGGCAGTGGAATCCTCCACGACGCAGTACAGTAACACATCAAATCCCTTGGCCTACATTCGTTTTATTGTTAACGTTTATTTGCCTTGCAGAGAATTTACTCTTACAAATTAGAAACAAAACAAACTCTGCTTCTGTTCGAATGGAGGCCAAATCATCAAACTTCTCGATCTGTCGAAGCATGAACCGCTTGATGGGACCAACTACCGTCGCTGGTCTCAAAAGCTGTTGATTGTCTTCGAGCAACTCAAAGTCGACAACGTCCTGCTCAACGACCCGCCTGTAGCCCCTCTGAAGACTCTTCCTTTGGCTACTGCTGACTCTCAAACCACTCTATATGAGAAGGCCGCTGCTACTGATCTTGCCTCAAAGGCCTCTGCTGAAACTGAAAAATATGAACAAGACAAGAAAACTGTAAGGGGTATCTTACTGAGCCATATGTCGAATGCTTTGTTTGATTTGTTTCGTACTAACAAATCTGCTAAGTCCATTTGGGAGACTCTTGAGAAAAAGTATGGCTCAGATGATGCTGGAAAGAAAAAATTTGTGTTGGCCAGTTCCTGCATTTCCAGATTGTTGATAACAAGCCTGTGATGGAACAAGTGCATAAGTACGAGAACCTGGTTGCTGACATCCTAGCTGAAGGAATGAAGATGTGCGAATATCTTCAGGCGAACTTCCTGATTGAGAAGCATCCAGATTCGTGGGCCAGTTATCGCAACCATCTCAAACACAAGAAGAAGAATCTGACCCTGGAGGAGCCAGTCGGTCATATGAAGATTGAAGAGGCGAATCGCCTCAAAGATAAGCCTTCGAACAATTCTGATAATTCGATTAAGGCTAATATAGTTAAATCTTCTGGTCCGAAGAATGACATGTTCAAAAAGGGTGTTGTTGGACACTTTGGGAAAAATCAGAAAGCTCTTCAAAACAAGAAAACTCAGAATTTCAAGAAAGGTGGAAAAGGCGAAAAGGCGAAGGGAGGGTGCTTTGTTTGCGGCAAGCCAGGACACCGTGCCTCTCATTGCCACCACAGGGTCGACGATCCGAAGAATGACCACGCCTTGTTCAAGAAGAATGGACCCAAACCGAACCAGGAGTAGAATCAGGCCAACCTGACTGAAGAGGACCTGGTTGCTGTAATCTCAGAAGTGAACGTGGTGGACATGGCCTAGTGGGTGGTGGACACTGGTGCGACTAGGCACTTTTGCGCCAACAAAGAGCTCCTCTCCGACTACAAACCTGCTGATAAGGGCGAGCAGGTCTTCATGGGCAACTCCAACATCTCCGAAGTTGTCGGTAAAGGGAAAATTCTTCTCAAACTTAATTCTGGAAAGAAATTATCCTTGATGAATGTGCTGTATGTTCCTTCCTTGCGTAAGAACTTGATTTCTGGTGGAATTTTAATTAAGGCTGGTTTTAGACTCCTCTTTGATGGAGGAAAATTAGTGATTAGCAAAAATGGTGAATTTGTGGGGAAGGGTTTCATCACTGGGAACGGTTTGGTTGTGCTTGAATCTGCTATTGTTGAGACTGATAATAAAGCTTCTACTTCTGCTTATATGGTTGAGTCCTTTGATATATGGCGTGCTAAATTAGGACATGTGAATGTGAATGCTATAGATCGCTTAAGCAAAGCAGGTTTAATTCCGAAATTAACCAAAACCGAGCATAAAAAATGTGATGTATCTGCTGAAGCAATATTCATTAAAAAACCCTAAAAACCTGTAGAAAACATGAATTCAAAATTGATAGAATTAATTCACACGAATCTAGCAGATTTTAAAAAATTTGAAAGTAGAGGTGGTAAGCGTTATTACATCACTTTTGTAGACGACTTTTCAAGATATACCAAAGTATACTTGCTAAGGTCTAAAGTTGAAGCTGAAAAAACGTTTTTGATATATAAAAACGAAGTAGAAAACCAACTAGACCGTAAGATTAAAAGGCATAGGTCTGATCGAGGAGGTGAATATTCAACAGACTCTTTGAAAAGGTTTTGTCAAGATAATGGTATAGTTCATGAGATGACTGCACCTTACACCCTTCAACACAATGGAATAGCTGAAAGGAAAAACCGGACTTTAAAGGAAATGATGAATGCTATGTTAATTAGCTCCGGTTTACCTAATAACATGTGGGGTGAAGCTGTTTTGTCTGCAAGCCATGTTTTAAATAGGTTACCGCATAAAAAGCTAGAACATACCCCATATGAACTTTGGAAAGGCTATGCACCTAACTTGTCATATTTGAAAGTGTGGGGGTGCTTAGCTAAAGTGGCTTTTCCTTCTTTTAAACGTGAAACAGTTGGTTCTAGGACCTTTGATTGTGTGTTCATTGGTTATGCTGATTGTAGTGTTGCATATAGATTTATGAAATTGAATGATAAATCTGTTTGTGAATATCGTGATGCTGAATTCTTTGAGCATATTTATCCTTTGAAAAACATGCATGTTTCTTCTCCTTTTAATGTTTTGCCTACGTTTGAGCCTAGTAAAAATGTTGATGACATTCAACCTAGAAAGAGTAAAAGACGTAGAACAGAAACCAACTTTGGTCCAGATTTTGTGACTACTTTCTTGCTAGAACTCAAAGACATAGATAAAATTGATGAATATGTGATTAGCCTTCATATGATAGAAAATGATCCTAAAACTTATGAAGAAGCTATGAGTTCAATAGATGCAAGTTACTAGAGAGATGCCATTAACAGTGAGTTGGATTCCATTATATCTAATGGGACTTGGGAAATTGTAGACTTACCTAGAGGTAGTAAAGCCATCGGTTGTAAATGGATTTTTAAGAAAAAATTGAAAACTGATGGCACTATAGAAAGGTATAAGGCAAAGATTAGTAATCAAAGGATTTACACAAAAATATGGTATTGATTATTTTAACACTTATTCACATGTTACTAAGATCTCCACAATTCGTGTTTTGATCGCATTAGCATCTACTTATAATTTGTTTGTACATCAGATGGATGTTAAAACAACTTTTATGAATGGCGATCTAGATGAAGAAATATATATGCAACAACCTCCTGGATTTGTGATCCCAGGACAAGGGAACAGGGTGTGTAAGTTGAAGAAATCTTTATATGGTCTAAAACAAGCTCCAAAGCAATGGTATAAAAAATTTCATAAGACTATTATGAGCTTTGGTTTTGTCGTTAATGATTCTGATGCTTGCGTATATACTAAGATGATACATGCTAAATGTGTGATTATATGCTTGTATGTTGATGACATGCTTATCATGGGGACAAATTTAGATGTAATTAATCAGACCAAAGATTTCTTATCGTCAAAATTTGAAATGAAGGACTTAGGTGAAGTTGATGTAATCTTGGGTGTGAAAGTTATAAAAACTAAAGATGGTTTCACTTTAACTCAATCTCATTATGTAGAGAAATACTAAGGAAATTTGATTCTTTTGATGTCACGCCTGTAAGAACTCCTTATGATCCTAGCATACACTTAAAGAAAAATAAAGGGAAAAGTGTTTCTCAATCTGAATATGCTAAGATAATTGGTAGTTTGATGTTCTTGATGAATTATACTCGACCTGACATTGCCTATGCTGTAAGTAGATTAAGTAGATATACCCACAATCCTAGAAATGAACATTGGAATGCCCTAAAGAGATTATTAAAGTATCTAAAAGGTACTGCTGATTGGGGTTTATGTTATAAGAAATTCCCTAACGTGTTAGAGGGCTATTGTGATGTAAATTGGGTATCTGATAATGATGAAGTAAGCTCTAGTAGTGGTTACGTGTTTACTTTATGTGGTGCAGCTATATCTTGGAAGTCTGCAAAGCAGACAGTTATAGCAAGATCGACTATGGAGTCAGAGTTTCTAGCTCTTGACTTAGTTGGGCAAGAGGCCGAGTGGCTAAGAAGCCTAATGGCAGACATCCCATTGTGGGGGAGGCCAACGCCTCCCGTGTCTCTACATTGTGACTCACAAGAAGCTATGGGAGTTGCTAAGAGTAGTGCTTATAACGGAAAGAAGAGGCACATACGAATCAGGCATGAGTATGTGAGACACCTGATTCTAAATGGAGTACTCACAATGGAGTACATAAGGTTAGAAAGAAATCTGGTAGATCCTTTGACAAAAGGGTTAAACAGGAAAATGGTCCTGGAATCGTCAAGGGGAATGGGATTGAGACCCATATGAAAGCTTAAGCTTTCTTAATCCTATGGCGAAATGAATGAGAAAAAAGAGAGGATGAGCTTTGAGCTCTTAATGATTTCATAGCCCGAAAAGGGTGGTTTGTATTGAGACAAACTTGATGAGCTCACCTACTTGAGTGTGTTTGGTTAACCTAAAAGACTTGAGAAGTCACTTGAGAGCACTCATGAGCATCCCAAGACAATGAGACTCAAGAGACCTAAAAGACTTGAGAAGTCACTTGAGAGCACCCATGAGCATCCCAAGACAATGAGACTCAAGAGAGATCTCAATCGCGGGAATGAAAGGAAAAAATTGACAAAGTGTGTGTTCTTATGTAACACTCTCAAAGAAAGTCAGAAGTTCAAGACTTGTTCACTTCTTGGCTTGAGAGCATCCCTTGGTTCACTAAAGTAGTTGGTTCAAATCGAAAGATACCACCTGCTTAAGCACTAAGTCATAAATAACCTAGTCGGAACAGTCTGGTGACAAGTTCTGCATTGTGGGGGATTGTTGGAATTTAATATCATTATTTCAATTCCATAAAATGCAGAACTTTTAGAGTGGTGTACAACTTGCAATATAAAGTGGAGGTTTGCTTTTGAATGCATTCCCACATCGAGTTTTTGTCCATCAAATTGGCTAGTTATAAGAAACCAAGTACACACCACTAATTAGAGAGCAAAGAGAGGAACTCCCCCTCACGCGCGTCGTCGCCGCTTGTCCGTCCTTCCGGCTCGGCTCGTGACACGTGCGCGGTGTGGTGTTGGGGCTTATCTTTTTACGGGATGTTTTAACTGTTTTATTAAAACTGGGCCTCCAAGATTTGCGGATTAGTTTGACGATATCTATTCCGCATCTCTCCGTTTTCAAACTGTTTTCAGTTTCCGAAACTTGGGGACTACCCCCATTGATTTAGTCAAACGATTTTATCAATTGGTTTTAACTGAAGAGAAAATCGTGCTTGATGGATCAGATCGTGGGATTGCAGTTGCCATCTGTTCTATATATTTCCACGTATCTGCTTCTGCAAAAACACACGAACAATTCATCTCTTCTTCTCTTTCGCAAAACTGCCAATTCCGTAGCTTTCTACTGTTCTGACTTCTACATTCCCAATTCCTCTTATCCGAGTACACGGGTTCGGGGAAAGCTGCGATTAATCCTTGGGGGATGAACGCTCACTCGGATTTGTACCGGCGTCCAGGCGTTTTGTTTCTAAGGCAGTGAAATCCTCCACGACGCAGTATAGTAACACATCAAATCCCTTGGCCTACATTCGATTTATTATTAACGTTTATTTGCCTTGTAGAGAATTTACTCTTACATGTTGTAGTTTGAACCCATGATAAGCAGAATAGGAAATGAGCAATCGAATAGCCTCAAGACGAGCTACTGGAGCAAACGTCTCATCATAGTCAATGCCCTCCTGCTGATTGCACTAGTACAAAAAATGCGTTTTATCCCGGTTACAAACCAAGATTCATCCCGGTTTTTAACCGGGATAAAATGTTTGGGGATAAAAAGTTTAACGTAACGAAACCGTGATATAAAATGATTATTTATCACGGTTTAACAACCGTGATAGAAAGATGTTTAAACCGAGATAAAACATTGCTGAAAAGCGTGTCCCGTTTGCCTCTTCTTTTTATATCTCTGATAAAGAACCGGGATATAAAGTTCCAATTATATATAAAAAAAATAGCTTTATATCCCCACTTGCTGGAGGTGCGGGGGATATAAAGCGTTTCAAATTCATTCCAAACGCCTTATTTGTTTCTTCTGATTCCCTGCACATTCCCCATTTTTTATGTGCCAAAACTCCATCATACACATGATCCAAAAGTTCAGATTACAAAATCCCATGTATAAAATTCATAAAAAATGACTAATAAAATTACAATCCCTGGTATAAAATCATCTAGGTGCAATATTAACTATATTTACAATAAATTTCCAGTCATCAAATTCACTTACTGGATGCAGATCCTTCTACATCTATGGTAAGTCTAGATATCTCACTACACACCTGCATAAGAATCAAGCCAAAACTTTAGTCCATTTTTACCTAACAACAATGTTACACATATAGATACTCTCTAGTGGATCACATGGGCTTATAATAGTTTCATCTAGTGGATCACAAGGGTGATAATAAACTAAATTAAAATGAATTTCATGGAAACTTGAAATCCTCTATCTAAACTGAGTTTGCAACATCAAAATCTATCCAACTCGGCATAAATTTTAGTTGATATCTATCACTTTTGTCTTGCGATGCAAAACTACACGAGAAAAGAACCTAAACCTAAACCTAAACACTATTTGAACTTAAGTCCTAATTTACAAGTCTGATTATATAAGTTCTACAAAAACTAGATGATTGTAACTTCTCTCCAAAACATATTAAAACGAAGCCAAGAAACAACATATCAAGATGAGCTAAAAACATGAAAAAAAAATCTACTTGCAGAATCAGGTGAAGGAGGAAAGAATATAAGAACGTTAGGTGTACGTACCCTAGTCTTCAAATCCTAACTTGAATCTTGAATCAATTACCAACAAACAAATACAGTCCAAAATTGAGATTGCATGAAATCTTTATTTTATCTCAGTTTCTAAGAAACCCAAATTCAAATTTGAACCAAAACTCCACATAAACCAATTGAATGTCAGTATTTTGTTGTTCTATAAACCAATTAAGTATTACCACTACTGAACACAACAACTACCTAACATCACAACTCATAATAAAAATAGTTCAAACCCAACATCTTATTCAATGCGTAAATTAATATAATAAAAAAAAACAAGAAAACAAGAAAACTAGTACAATAGATTCAGCTAATTACTTACCGTAGTACTTTTTTGATATAGAACAATCCCAATCTTCTTCTTCTCATCTCCACTATTACTATTAACATTATTATTGTTCTTGTCACTTCCATGATATTTTGAATTAGCATTCTTCAAACTGATCTGACCAAGCCTCTCAACTGCATGTTGAATCTGTCAATATGAAAGGAATTTCCTTTTAAAGAAGAGCTCATCACAAACTGTATGAAAGCTTACATTAGTGGAGGCAAGAAAAAGCACAGAAGAATCACAAACCTTGTAATTTAAGACAATTACCTCATCCAAAATTTTCTCAGAATGTAGCAGATAAGATTTTGCTTGTATACATCTGAATTCAAATTGTTATAGGCCAGGTACAGTGTACATTGACCTATAGATCCAAACTCTTCTAGGTGTTGCCTTGTTATTCTTTTGAGTTCGCCATTTCCTTCAGTTATTCTCTCAAAGATAACAGAATCAACACCCTGTTAAATACATTCAACCCAAGATTCTTATCACCAAATAGGCATAACTCAGTTTTAAGGAAATATTTGCATCTAACATAATCTAGTCAAGAGCTACCATTGTGGACGAACTACAACGTGTGCTTATAAGCATCATTCAAATAACTCCTAAAGTAGAATTATCTATTAAAATTATATGGAAGAAAACAAATCAGCATGGGGAAACTATATAGGAAAAATACAAACCCGTAGAAAAGAAGCCAAAATTCTTTGCAGCAGTCACTAGAGCAGTTTCATCAAGAAAGCTGTTTGGTATACCGTATACAATCTTTTCAAGGGATTCATCACTGCAAGACGTCTGAAATACTCCTACACCCAAGGTTCAATCTACTTCTTATCAATACACCTCAAGACAAAACAAGTGCGCTCAATCTCCATCATTAAAGTAGACAAACTCAAAATTGCACCTAAAGTACGTTGTTAAGCATAACCATGGCTTTCTTTGTTTTTTTTTCTAAACCATCTGAAGGTAAGTAAATAGCTAAACAAGATGCACAAGAAATATATTGAAAATTGATTACTCACATCCAAAGTTGGTACAGATCGGGCGTCCCACAGACTTGATTTCTCCAAATGGACAAAATTCCTTTAATAAAGCTTTCTTCTTTGTCTTCAATGTAAAATTTCCAACAAAGATCACTCTCATCATCAGAATCCTTCTTTGAAACCGCCATCTCATCCGAATTCTCCACTGCTTCTTCTTCGACGCGACCACTATATCTACTTGGGTTCTTGGCCATTAAAGGCCGCCATCCGAATTCTTGGCCTCTTCGACGGGACCACTCCCTTCTTTATCTTAGGGTTTGTGCCGCCATCGATTGCAGATTCCTTATCCTCATTCTGATTAGATTTCTTACCTCCCTCTTCATTTTCCAAACTCTTTTCCTCATTAATACCCTCAAATTTTGAGACCTGAACCCCGCCATCTTTAGGGTTTGGATCGGCTAATCAGACCCCCAATCCCTTAGCCATTTGAGAAGGATTGTCGTTGTGTTTTACTAAAATAGGATTATGTGGCAGAAAAGAGAGAAATCGAGGCAACTTCCGAAGTCGGGACATCGCCTAATAGTTTGCTGAAATGGTGGAGGTATGCAACCCATGAATGGATTCGAGTTTGGCGAGACTGTCCTGGATCCTTGGATTTCTTGCCCATGTAATTGCAAAATAGAAAGAGGGGGAGGAGAACTGGAGAAGGGGAGAAGGCTAGTAAGATCGATTGAAGGGGTATCGAGGCATCAGTGTGTTCGATTGAGAGAGATTGGAAGATCGATTGAAGCTTTAGGGCGGATATAGCTTGGGAGAGAATGAGAGATGGCTAGTAAAGTACTCCGTAGTAAGTAGGTCATTAATCATAAATTAATGAAATACTCAGCTTTTTATTTATTATCACGGACATATAGCAAACCGTGATAAAAGTGTTCCAATAATACTTTTTAAGACGCCTTTACACGGAACCGTTATAATTAAGCGTGATAAAACAACTAATTTGTACTAGTGTTGTATCCCTTAACTACCAGCCTTGCTTTGTTTCTGACCACGTTTCCTTCATCATCCAACTTATTCATGAACACCCAACGTGTTCCGATCATAGTTCTTCCCTTTGGCCTCGGTACCAAGTGCAAAACTTTATTTCTTTCAAACTGATGGAGCTCTTCTTGCATGGCACTGACCCAATCCGAATCTTTCAATGCTTGATCAACATTTTTAGGCTCCAACATAGAGATGAAAGCAAAGAAGTTTTTCAGAGAAGATCTGGTTTACACACCCTTTGAGAAATCAGTGAGGAGGTTAGTGACAGGATGAGCACTTTTCTGTTGGTAGTTCCTTACCTGTAGATCTGTCAAGTCATCGACTTGTGTTTGAGGCGTTCTCTTTAAATCTTCTTCAGAGTCTTCTAGACTTGAACTTCTTTCAGGAGTTTTCTCATCATCTGACTCATTGTCACTTGATCTTTGATCTTGATTACTTCCCTCTGTTCTATCTGAGTCGGTGACACCAGCATTGTCATTGACTACTGATTCTTTTTCTGTTGTAGCAACTGGAAGTTGATCATCTTGAACTAGATAATATCCTTGATCACCATTATAGTGATCCTCAATCATCCAACCTCCCATCGTGTTCTCATCAAATACGACATGAACACTTTCTTCAATCTTTCTCGTCCTCTTGTTGAACACTTTGTAGGCTTTGCTATGAGGGGAATAACCTACAAAAGTGCCAACATCACTCCTTGGATCAAAATTTCCCAAACTGTCCTTGCCATTATTATGAACATAGCATTTGCACCCAAAAATGTGTAAATGGGTGACGCTGGGCTTAACTCCTCTCAACAGCTCATAAGGAGTTTTTCCAAGAAGTGGATGAAGCATAGCTCGATTCATCACATAGCAAGATGCATTAATGGCTTCACCCCAGAAATTTCTTGGAAGACCACTTGAGATAAGCATGGTCCACGACATGGTCTCCAAGGCACGATTCTTCCTCTCAACCACACCATTCTGTTGAGGAGTTCTAGGCGCTGAGAAGTTGTGACTTATGCCATTTTTCTTGCAGAAATCCAAAAACTCAAAGTTGTCAAATTCCGTTCGATGATCTGACCTGACAGACACAAGAGCAACTCCAAGCTTCTTCTCAACAGCCTTCACCCATGCTTCAAATTCTTCAAAGACCTGATCTTTAGAAGACAGAAAAATTGTCCAATTATATCGTGAAAAGTCATCAACAATGACAAAGATATAGCTATTTCCTCCACGACTTTGGACTCGCATGGGACCACATAAATCAATATGAATAAGCTCTAAGGGTCTAGTGGTACTTACCTCCTTCTTGGTTTTGAAGGAAGACTTAACTTGCTTACCTCTTACACATGTCTCACAAACTTCATACTTGTTTGAATCAATTTTGGGCAGTCCTCTGACTAGCTCTTGCTTATGAAGTTTGTCGATGAGTTGGAAGCTCGCATGGCCAAACCTTTTATGCCATAGGTTGGCGACATTTGCAACTGTCTTGAGACACAGTTTTTCCTCGTGTTCGAAACAGGGGTCCATTTTATAGAGATTGTTTTCACACACCCCTTTCAGAAGAATCTTCCCCGAGTCAATTTCTTGCAACTGACAACCTTTCTTATCAAAGACAACTTGAATTTTTCCATTATCACAAATTTGCGAAACACTTAACAACTTGAAACTGAGATTATCAACCAAGTTCACATTATCTATAGTCAGTGTTTCAGAAAATCTCACCATTCCTATACTAGAAATACCACATTTACTATTGTTGCCGAAGGTAATCTTACCTCCCTTGTATTCTTGAAGTGAGACGAAATCCATGGGGTCCCCGACATATGAGTTGAGCACGCGCTATCAATAAACAAAAGCTCCTTGTCACCCACTTCAAGCTGCATTGAAAGAATTAGTTCTTACGAACCCAGAGTTGTTTAACTCCTCTGGGTTTGGCAACAAAGTATTTTCTAGGACAACATTTGTTACAACTGGCACAAGCAGATCCTAAAGGATAGTCGGCGACAACAGGTTTGTCAGAACTGTCTCCCAGAGTCTGCGACCTGTCATTTTTCTCATCTCTGTCCTTTTTGTGACAATCTTGTTGGTAATGACCAGCCTTGCCGCAGTACCAACATGTCATTTGAGACTTTAGGCCAACATACTTATTGTAGCCCGAATAGATGGGTTTGTTGTTGATGCGTGATTGAAAATTGATTTGTGAGGGAGCGAAGTTTTGGGCTTGTTTATCAAACATATTGTGCACCTTTTGATCAGGATACCACTGTTGCTTCCCTTTGTCTTGTTTAGCCGCCACATGAGTAGAACAACTTGCATTGTCACTACCCATAGGGGCTTTACCTTTAGACAAAAAGGGAGCATGTTTGGTACCCTGATGGTTGGGTGCACGAGCATATCCAATCCCAGGCCTATCAATCTCCTTCACAAATTTATTTTTATAGTCATTTCTGACCTCTTGAGCCTTTTCAACAACAAACTCATCTAGCCATTTCTTTCTTTTAGTCTCATCATCAACTTTCAGATCCTCAAGTTCCTTGGATAGCTTAGCATGACCGAGCCTAAGCATAATTCTTTCTCCTTCTAGGTTAGTGACTTGTTTTTCCAAATCCTCAACTTACTTTTGCAAGTCGACGACTTGAGTTTTTGAGTCTAAACAAGTCTCACAAGTCACTAACTTAGGAGAAGAAATCTTTTCTAGTTCAATATCTTTAGAGGACCAGAGTTTGTTATCCTTGAAAAGATTGGAAATGGTTTCTTCATTTTCTTCCACTTATTCTCTTAACTCAGTGACCTGAGTTCCAAGTTTTTCTATGATAGCAACCAACTGTTCTCTTGACTTTTTAGCAAGAAGAGAAGAGAGTTCAAAGTCAATTACCTCTTGGGATGATTTGTCTTCAATGGCCATACAACAGTTTCCTCTTGTAGGCGATACCTCGTCATCATCGTCTGACATATCCCAAGTTGCCATCATTCCTTTGCCAGCTTCTCCATTTTTTCTTTTCGGACATTGCTTGGCAAAGTGTCCTCTATACTTACATTGATAGCAAATCACTTCCTTCATGTCCTTTCCTTCCTTGCTTGACTTTGGAGCCTTGACAGGAGCTTTGTTGCGGTTCCATAGCCTCTTCATAGCCTTAGAGATGAGAGCAACATCCTCACCTACTCCTTCAGTGCCATCATCTCCCTGAGCCAAGTCGAAAGCCCTTTCGACTTTCAAAGCAATGTTCTTGAATTTCTCCGAGTCATGACGTTCTTCTCTCCTTTGTTGGATTCCTCCATACATGGTGAGTTGACCAACAAGATCCTCCAAGGTAAGCTCCTTGGTTTCCTTTTGAGTAAGTAGAGATGCCGCAACAGTACCCCAACTTTTGTTCAATCTAGAGATCACTTTGTTGGTTTGCTTCCACTGAGGAAGCTTTTCTCCCAAAAATTCCAATTGATTGATGAGAGTTTGGAACCTTGAATGATAGTCCCTGAGAGACTCACCTTTTCCTTGAAAAATATTCTCATATTCTCTTTCGAGACTTATGATCCGATCTTTCTTGATATCCTTATTCCCTTGATGAAGTCTTTTGAGAGCATCCCAAATATCCTTGGCAGTCTTGTACTCGATAAACTTTTTAAGGTCACTATCCGTGAGAGCATGATGAATGACCTTTTTTGCTCTGGAGTTCTTTTCAAGCTTCTTGAAATTGACATCATCATACTCAACAGTGGTCTTTTCCATCTTCCCGTCTTTGCCAAGAAAGATTTCCGGACCAATTTCCATCCAAAGAGCAGATGTGGGTCTTCATTTGTTCAACCCACCAGTCATACTCTCCAACCTTGAGGATTGGATGCTTCCAAAAAGAGTCACTCACAGCAGTGTTGGTTGAAGACATTTTCCTGTAAGAAAAGTACTAAAAATACAATCTAGAGCCTTGGCTCTGATACCAATTGTAGGATAGTTAGTACTTAAACGAGTTGGTGACTCCTGCGAAGTCGTCGACTTTGAGTAATAAAGCAGCGGAATAAACTTAACAGGAAAGATATTACCAAAACAGTAAATGAGAAGCGATGTATAGTGGAAACTCCTTGTAAAACCAACTAGTTTACTTAGAGAAAAACCACTACCTTCCAAGTTTCTCACTTGGTCGGATTTCAAGACTCTATTGATTTCTTGAGTGTTACAAATCTCTCCCGTGTACAAGAATGAATCCCACACCCTTGAACCACACTCTACCTTTGCACTCACACTCTCAATCTCACGTTATGCCTAAGAACACTCGACCACACCACTTGCATGAATCTCTCGCACAAGTTCACTCTTTCTTTTTCACAAGAATACAAATTATGCTCAAAAGTCTTACCTTCTATCCTAAACACTGAGGTATTTAAACTAGGGTAAGAGAGATCTCGTGTGTATCAAATCCCATTCGATTAGGGAAGTGACACAACTCAATCTTTTCATATCTTTCCTAATATAACATGCACCCATGCAATAAAATATTCTAGGAGAATCAAATCGTTTTCTTCTGATTTTAGCACTCTTTTGTGATGATCTTCTCCTAAAATAAAACGCCCCAGTTGTTTGCAAATACACGCACATGATCTGTGCGTTCCTTCCTTAAATAGATTTCCTGCCAGCTAGTTATGTCAGTGACTTTGCCGAGTCGCTGACTCGACTTAAAACTTCGAAGTCACTGACTTCTTGAAACCATCAAAACTCTAAATCTTCTAACAAGAATATAGGAGACATGTGCATAATGTGCATCAAAACTAGTTATTTATGCATCAAATTGATTTATTATGCATTAAATCATATGTGCATCAAAACTGGTCAAGTGTACATTAAAACCGATATCTTAGATATGTGTTTGTATCTCAAAACTAGATGTTTGTGCATCAATACTAACCTCATATGTACATCAAAACTAGCTTGTGTGCATAAAAAGTTGAAAACAACTAAAAAGTGTATTTTGGTTACGTGTGCATCCAAAGTGACAGAATATGTATGCTGGCATTTTAGATATATGTTTTTGCACCAAAATTAATTGTATGTACATAAAAAAAATAACCTTAGAAAAACTGTGTATTTTTTTATATACATGCATCAAAATTAACCTTACGTGCCTCAAAACAACCGAAAAAATGCATTTAATTTAGGCATGAACAGCAAAACTAATAGGATCTGCATTTCAACTAGATAACTATACTTTAATACTAAAGTTTTCAATCGATTATCAATCATCAATTGGTATAGCGAGATGAAGCGTTAGATTTCCTTAAACTTGTCCAAGAAGTTGGATTCTAATCTCCTTGATATCGCGTATAAATAAAATATACCCATCCGGATGAAAGACTTTTACAATATCCGGTCTAAACGTAAAGCAACTTCGACTGATCGAATTGAACAAGAAATTAATAAAAAAAAAAAAAGTGTTTTGAGTCGGTTGATTATTGAACAAACGGGTTTGAGCCCCCCGCGGCCCGTTAGCTTAACGTGGTAGCGAAGAAGCATTCTACGAAAAATTGAGGTAGTTGGACCGGCGTAGTCCAAATTCATCTGGAACCAACTGTCACTCCCACTCGGCTTCCGACATTTGGCAATCCCATGACCGTTGCTTTTTCAACTCTGAAGATCTTTTCCTCTAATTTTAAAATTTAAACCAAAAAAAAAGACGGAGAAAGAAAAAAAGAAAAGCGAATCCTCAACAGACAAATCTCGTTTGACAGGCACGCAATGACTTAGACAGCCGTTTGTTTAGGGTTAGTGGTCCCCACCACCAGCCTCATCAATACAATGCGCTCTCTCTAAATTTTTACAGTGGCGACAGCTGTACTCCACCTGCTTCTTTACTGGCATCTTGTCTTTTTGCCATTGGCTACTCCCAACGGGCAGCGGGCAGCCCACATATTCTTTGCATATAATATAAAACCATTAGTATAATTTTAAAATGATAAATAAAATCTACACCAAATGGGCTTAGTAACATATTCGTACCCATTTCGAGAACATATTCATTGCAACACCTCAAATTGTTGTCGACATAAATCAATTAAAAAAAAAAATGAAATGATTACTTATGGTAAATTTCGCCACGAAACGCAACAGTTAAGCAACGCGGAATTCCAACGCAGCCTCTCATACGTGGAATGCGAATTACATTACAGCTAATGAATTTAATTATATAACAAATATGACCGTTGCAACGGTCATCGCTGCCCGTGATTATCGCTCCTCTCCTCCGTCTTCTATTATAAATTGGGTGCTTCTCCACACACCACCCACCCCATCTCAAATCTACCTGCTGCGAATTCCCTCTCTGCAATTCTCTCACCCAACAAAGAAAACAAAGAGTTCAAAGCATTCAGAAAAATGGAGGCCATGAGAATGAGGCTCTTCGCTGCCGTGGTGATGATGCTCATCGCCGTTTTCGCCGTCCAGAACGCCGCCGCTCAGGACTCCCCCGCCTCCGCTCCGGCCCCCGGCCCCGCCTCGAGCGCCGCCACATTCGGCCCAGCTGCTGCCTTGACCTCCGTGCTCGCCCTCGCCTTCGGCTTCCTCTACTGAGCGATATGATTCCGTTGATTATCTATCATTTTTCGTCCGTTTTTCTTTTTTTGGTGGGATTAGAGGAATGAGAGGCTGTTGCTTTTGAGCTGTGTGATGGATGCTTTTTTTCTTTTTTGTGATTTTTATTTCTCGCATCTTATGTATCCCGCTTGGATTCTTTGTTCTTTGTATACATATATAAAATATATCACTAGTATTATCTATTTATGATTTATATACGTACACCAGAGCAGAGTATTGACTTGTGATTCTTCTCGACTTGTCCTGTTTATTTCGGCTTATGAATTTGTGAGGTGGTAGTCAGTGGCGGACCCAGGGGTGGGCTTGAGGGGGCGGCCGCCCACCCTTCCCCCCTGGGAGCCACTTATACTACTGGAGAAATTTGGGCCGGCAAGCTGTAGCCCCTGCTTGGTTCTGTTGGATCTGTGCATCCATGGCAGGCGGCGGACTGGGGAAGGAAGGGGAAGAACCCTTTTGCCCTTTTTTGTTTTGACAAATATATGTGAAACGACGCGTTTGGCCGGTTAAAAAAATTGAACGATTTGCTTTTAATTTAAAAATCTATCCTATTCATTTTATTTGGCATGCAAGCAGACTTCTCAAATCTCACTTGTCATTTCACTTTTTGACTTTGACTTAATTTTGCTTCAATTTATAAAATTTGTGGATTGCCATCCAAATGAACTTAATTATGCATTTGGTATTGATTTTAATTTTGCTTCAATTTATAAATTTCATAAATCTCATAATTTACTCCTAATGGGCGAATTCAATTCCAAATTGGAAATTATGACCTTCTTTTGGTTGTATTTCAAGACTCCTAATATAAATCTCATAATTTACTACTCTTAATGGACGAATTCAATTCCAAATTGGAAATTATGACCTTCTTTTGGTTGTATTTCAAGACTCCTAATTTTTTTCCTCCTTTTTTATTTAGGATTTTTAAATTATGAATAAATTTGTGATTAGAAATAAGAACTTAGCAATTAAGTCTTTACATAATTTTTAAGAACATGATGAATTCGTGGTTATCTAATTTTTATTTAGTATGCTATTTGGAGAAAGAGGTTGTGAAAAATATTTGATAATGGAAATATAATGTAACATTTTCTAATCTTTGTTAAGGAATTTTCTATCACTATTTTTTTAACTACTTGTATTTGAATCATATATTAAACGACGTTAATTTTTAAAATTTTATTAAGTAAAACCCGCCCCCCCTTTTAATAATTTCTGGGTCCGCCACTGGTGGTAGTACGTGATAGTGTGATATTGAATTCACTAAGATTTATGATTGATTTCTTACCGGAAAAATTCCGAATCGACAGTCCGAACACTGCGATTTGTATCATCTTAGGGCCAGTTTGATATTGATATCTTGATATCAGATATTGGTATCGGACCATATCTTGTATTTGGTATGGGAGTATATGGATTTAAATATTGGTATCGGCTCATATCTTGTATTTGGTATGAGAGTATATGGATATCGGGCCATATCTTGATATCAAAACAAGGTCAAATGTATGATAGTTGATATACCCCAAAAAAAAAAAGATATGGGAGATATGAGATGTGAATGATATCTCATATCTGATAACGATAACGATATCGATATCCGATACCGATATCTTATATCAATACCAAACGAGCCCTTAAAGATTTGAAGATTTAAAGTTAAATGCAATCACTTTTTGTATGTGGTTTATAGCCATTTCTTGCAATATCTCCAGCTCTCTAACTAACATGGTAAAGTGGGATAGGCACCATGTGCTACGTGAGATTGTGAGTAGATGCTTTTGGGTTGTGTACCCATTTTGTTTTATTTTTTTGTGCTCAGACAAAAATAATTTATTACAGGGAGGCGTCACGATGGACCGACTGTGATATTTTTATTAATTTTCTTCTAAAATGAAGTGTGTGGGTTAAATTTGATATTCTCAAGTGGGATTTGGGTTCATGGGACCAACTATCACATTTTTATTTTTTAGACACTTTTTCTTAAAACCTAAAGGCATTATGGTTTATAAATGTTAATAGAGTTTTGCTATTTGTCGCCCCCGGGGCGACAAATAAGATCCCTATTATAGAAACATATCATACTATAAATTGTAGATCTATCTTTTAATATTTAAAAAAAAATTGCTTAACAACTAATTATCATATCTATAGTCATATAGATTTTATCCTTTTAGTTTTCACGTAGGAATCAGTGAAAAAATATAGATAGCTTTTATCAAAAAAAATAAAAAAAACTATAATAAAAACTATCATGTATAAAATGGAATTAAGTAAAACTAACTAGTAAAAATGGCATTCTCCTTTTTTTATATAGAAAATTTTCTTTTTTTTTTTTGGTACTGATATAGAAAATTTGCTTATCAAAGTTTATCAAAACTACTGTTACTTTTTATAAAAAAAAAAAACATTGTTACTTTATTCATTGTAAAAATCAAAACAAAAGAATTAGTGTGATACTTATATCATCAATCTTGATAGGCATTGCACCATGAAAAAAATTCAGAAGAAGCTTACTATAGATTTAGATTATATGTTAACTAATTAAACATGATCGTGATTCCTACCAAAAAAATTAAACATGATCGTGAGGATGAAAATTGTGTTAAATTGAAAAGGGAGAAAATCTATATAATTATTAATTATATTTTAGATATGGTAATTAATTGTTAGACAAAGATTTACTTATTTTCAAATATGAAAAGCTAGATATGTAATCTATAATATATATGTTTCCATTTTAGGAATATTATTCGTCGCCCCCGGGGCGACGAATAGCAAAACCCATGTTAATATAGCTAGTAAGTCGACTCCAAAGTAGACAGCAATGGTCGGAAACCGGTATAGTGCCTAAGTGGACATATATAATTGTGTCAATGCTACCTTTTTTTTTTGTAAGGTGTAGTATGTTCTCAATCTTTTGAATTAAGCGGTACTTTAAATGTTCAATTTTCTTCACCTAACTTATATTACAGACAAATTTTGAAGGCGTCGCAATTCATCTTTGGAATTAAGCCGGCTAGGGAGGGGGGACCAATTGTACATAACATGTTTAGGTTGATTCACGAGCTCTTCACATAAATTCTGTCACTTGTTTTTTTTCTTGACCCAGAAATTGACCCCGACAACAATGCACATTCAATGTTTATGTATCTTTAGCTTGTTAGTTGGTGAAGTTTGTGATTCACACATCTCTTATCAAAATTGGAACATACTTTTTCTTTTGGTCCGATCGTACATTTTTTCAATCATAACTTGCCCTGTGCTTTGACCAGCGAAATGGGCCTGAAAGATGGGCCATTTTTATATTAGGCCCCCGATTCGGGCTTGAAGGGTTGCTTCGAATCCGATAATGGTTTTAACTTCATTTTATACTCCTCTCCTCTTGTCCGAAATATCAGAAACCAGATTTTCATGACAGGGAGGGATAGAGAAGTTCAGCGCAATCTTCAGTGTGTGTGTGTGTGTCAAATAAAAACTCAAACGAAAGTGTTATGATCCCGAAAACTGTCGCCAGCCGGTAACCTCAGCACCGCGATTTCTCATATTCCTTATCCATCTCCAATTTTCTCTCTTGTGAAGAAGTTGAGAGTTGTAGCTTCAGATTTTGTGTAAAGGACTTCAATTAACAAGGTAAAGGATCAGAATTCAACGAATCCGTTTTCCTATAGATCGCTCTCGTTTCTGGGGGATGAGATTTGTTATGATTGATCTTTTTCTATTTTTGCAGCGGTTTCTTTTCGAGTTTGATGGATCGAGAAGAGAGGACTCAAAGAGTTGGTAGACCGGCGGAGCGTGAATTCGTGCTGCAGTGGGGGAAGAGACTTCGATGCGTTCGAGGCAAGAACCCTGACGTATCCTCGAAATCCAACGGCGGAATTCGCCGCCGAACTGCGTCTCGCTTCATATCCGGCGCCGGCACTGAGCTAACTCGGCATCAATTGAACGGTTTCGCAAGGTTCTGCTCACCTCAATCCAAAATTATAATTGAAATCATCAATACTCCAATTCCCTAGTTTTCTCGAGTTCTCGAATTTTGACGAGCAAATTTCTGTAATCTTTCTGGCACAGGCTATCCGAGACTTCGACTTTCGGGTCGCCTTTAGTAGACGGTAGGAAATCTGTGTCGCCTGATAAGGAGGAGAGATACTACACCACCAGGGGCTCGTTGGTTTGCGGTGTCGGCGTGGATGAGAATCGGAAGGCAGTAATCGGCGGCGGAGTAGAGGAGAAAGGGGGTGGTGACGTTGGTGGTGGTGAGTTCGTTTGGCCTAAGCTTTGCATAACGCTATCGAGCAAGGAGAAGGAAGAAGATTTTCTGGCAATGAAAGGGTGTAAGCCTCCACAGAGACCTAAAAAGAGAGCCAAAGTTATTCAAAAGACCTTGCTTGTAAGCCTTGTTTTATCTCTCTTCAAAGCCCTCAACTTTGATCTATATGAGATGGTGAATTTAAGAATTTGATTGCTGGGATTTTGGTTTTATAACTTTTGTGAGATTTTCTTGCATCTGTGTTGGGGATTTAATTTAACTTCAATTATCTGTTGATGTTGTTGGGTTGCAGTTGGTGAGCCCGGGGGCATGGCTATCTGATTTGTGCCAAGAAAGGTATGAGGTCAGAGAGAGGAAGACGTCCAAGAAGGTGTGTCTCCGTTCTACTATGCTTCTTCTCTCTCTTTTATCAAATTCCTGATTATGATGCTGGTTTATAGTGGGAAATATTTTAATGATGTGCCATGATGTTTGGATCCTATTTTTCTGATTCTAACATATGTATGTTTTCTTTGTATGTTATTATATTTTACAAGCAAAAAAATCACTTGTGGTGATTTATTATCATGTCCAATTTTCAAATTTCATCTAATTATGTGTTCTTCTGTTTTGGGAGCAGAGATCCAAGGGATTGAAGTCCATGGGAGCTGTGGAGAGTGATTCTGAATGAAGCAGCTGTTAGAAAAGTGGGCAAGTGGAAAACAAATGTGGGCAGAACAGCTTCTGACGAAGTGAAAAAGGGTAAATGCTTGATGTTCTGGTCAATAGGAATATACACATTACAGGCATACATGGCTTCCTTATGTAGATTGAATGCACAGAAATTGTATACTAAGTGATCGTTTAATGTCATCGTCTCTGGTGCATTGCTTGCTTCTCTTTCCTATTGAAGTTCTTGGGTACATTGTGTTGAATTAAGACATTCAATGAATCAAAACCTCTATGGAAATGAAAAATGCAGCAGACGGATAAGATAATTATCATCATATAATCAAGTTTTTCTGAATTGCAGAGGGAGAAGAAAAGGCTCTCTCATCACAAACAGAAACTTATCATTACAAACTCAATTTGAGCCACGAGGAAAAGATAATCCGATTCATAAACGGAGTTTTGAAGTGTTGATGAAGTACAGTGGCAATTAGTTGAAACAGAAAAGAGGAAATAAACCTAAAATCAAATCCCTCAAGGTCATCGCTAAATTGAACTGCTAACAAGCGGCTATGAATTAATCGTAGGGGTGATCTTCAGCGTCGAAGAGGGAGAAAGGATCGGCGACAGGGAAGCAGAAGAAAGTCCAGATACATAGCGAGAACCGGCGAAACTGTTGGAAGGGGAAACAGAAGATGAGATCCAGAACCTCGTCGTTGCTCAGCCTCTCGGGATTGCAGGCTATGTACTGGCAGAGATTCGCCGACGTGTTTGCCACCGCAAGCGCCAACTGGCTGCTCAGCACCATCTTCTTCCACTGAGAATCAACTAGTCCGCCATGGATGGATCCCTTGAAGCTTTCTATGTGAGTTCAGAGAAAGTGGATATTTGGTGGTATTCGGTTATTGAAACTGAAATGCAAGACTGGATTTGGTTTTTTGGCTTTGCTTCCTTCAGTGGGAAGAAGAGTACCAAAATGAATGATGAAAGAAGCACGCTAAAATAAAATCTTTATATATCATATAAAAAGTAAAAAGTTTGGTGCGTTTGTTTGATTTCATCACCTGTGTTATCGTCGGTCACTTGATGCTCAGCTTTTCTATATTAAACATAAACGTGAAAAGATATTAGTCTAATCATGACTTCTAATTTGGCGTGACTGACTAGGGTAAAGTAACATTTGTATTAAGCATATTTTCTTAGATAATTGAAAATTATTACTGCCTCAGTTTAAAAAAAAAGTGGACAAACAAAAAAAAGGAGGGAATAATATGATTTCTATTACAAGTTTATAACCCTATCATACTCGGTACTTATCAAGTCTTAATATGATTTGTATTCTTGACCTCTTGAGACATTGGCTTATTGGTTTAAGAGCTCGACAACTCGCCATCATTGATGGTGAGCGATTTTGTTCTTCGCCATCAATGAAACCTTGACAGCTTGCCTCCATTGATGGTAGTTTGAATCGTTCAACAACTGTGTATCCAAAGAGTAGTTTGAATGATCCGAATGATGAAGATAGAGCTCGTGATTTGGATCGCTGGTCGCCAAACGTAGATTGTCGGTTAGCCCCAATTCTGGATTCACGTTCAAGACCTTCCCATCGTCGTTTGTCATGATTTTGAGTCCAATCGAAGACGAGGAACAAGATAATCAGAACGAAATCACCGCTCTGATACCATAATACAATTTGTGAAATTAGAATTTGAGAGACTGTTTGATTGAAAGAGAAAGTAGAGCAAAGCGCAAGAGCAATTTCATTCACTTGAGCAATTCTGTTACAGAGAGAGAAAGGCCTTTTATACTAGCCAGACAAAGTGCCAAAAGGAACGTGGCTTCCAGACAAGAGAACTAAAACGCAACGTTTTAACAAGCTGAAATACAAAGAGCAAAAGAAGACCAAAACGGTGTGATTAAGGTAAAGTCAACAAAGGGAGCATTGAAAAGAAAAGATCACTCACCCGATCTATTTGAAGAGAATTTCAGGTTTAGGGGTGAAGATTAAGCTACTTAGGCTTGTTTGTTTCTATACCTGAAATCGGGTTGGAATGAGGAATCGGGTTGGAATAGGTTTCACTCATACCCACCTCAAAGAGAAGGTATGGGTTCATGTGTATTTTGAGGAAACGGGAATGAGCTATACCCAAACCTTGTTTCATACCAAACACCAAAAGTGGGATATGCCATACTTAACCCGATTCCTTATACCTTAGGTATAGAACTAAACAGGCCCTTAATATTTGAGGAGCTGAGTTGTTAATGCTGATTTCTTCTTCCAAATAACACAAAGCACAGAAGCAAACAATTCTTCCTTTACAACCATTCGTATATTATAACAAATGTGATTTGTTTGGTATTTTGGGCCTTTGAAGATGCACCATTTTGAAAAATTGGGCCGATATGGCTGTTTGAATCCGACGACTTGATTAACTACTCTCCCCTCTGCTACTTACTACTCTGAAATATCAGATAACAGATTCTGAAGATGATGGTGCCATCCTCTCCGCTGTAAGGTTCAGAGTGAAAGTGAGACACAACGTCTCAACGAACCTGTTCAGGAGAAAATCCTCCCGGTCGGTAACTTCATTTCTCCAATTTGTTCTCTTATGAAGAAATCAAAGGCGTCAGAACTTAGAACGACGTTCTCCGAAGTCCGAACGAGTGTTGGCTTCTCATTTTGTGCATAACATTCAGATAAGGTAAAGGCTCACCACAATCCAAACATTCTGTTAGTGTCATTCTTTCGAATCAATCAATCCTTGCCATATCCAGAACAACCTAAATTTCATTTCTTTTTTTGTTTTTTCTACATTCTCTACAGCTCATAGGAGTAAGCTTGTTATCTCCATGATTCTCTCTGCATGCTTGAACCAGCCATGGCAGTCCACCCACTCCACTCTGTCTCTTCTTCATCACGTCAAATCTTCCAATGATGTGAACCAGCTCCACGCCGGCCTTATCACCACTGGGCTTATCAGAAACCCTTTTCTCACCCAAAAACTCATTCTCAAATTTTGCTCTTCCGGCCATCCTCCTCTAATCCAATTCGCCCGCTACGTGTTCCTATCACAGCACGCGTACAGAAAGCAATCGTCTCGATCTGACCCTTTCCTCTGGAATGCAATCATCAAATCCTTTTCCCATGGAAGGGATGACCCTAAACGAGCAATACTGATTTTCTCTCTTATGCTTCAAAATGGTGTATGTGCTGATGTGTACTCCTTGTCTCTGGTTCTTAAAGCATGTTCCCGAACTAGATCATTGAGACCTGGAATGCAAATTCATGGTTTGCTGAGGAAATTGGAGTTCGGCTCTGAATTGTATGTGCAAAATTGTTTGATTACATTGTACTTGAGATGTGGTGAAATTGGACTTGCCGGCCAACTATTTGATAGAATGCCCAAGAGAGACTCTGTTTCATATAATTTGATGATTGACGGTTTTGCTAAGAACGGGATGGTGGACTTGGCGAGGATTGTGTTTGACCATATGCCAGTGGAGGCGAGGAATCTAATATCATGGAATTCAATGATCGGTGGGTATGTACAGTCAGAGGCTGGGCTTAATCTAGCTTCAGAGCTGTTCGAGAAAATGCCTGAGAGGGATTTGTTCTCCTGGAATTTGATGATTGAT
Source organism: Fallopia convolvulus (assembly GCA_964016875.1). Lineage (NCBI taxonomy): Eukaryota > Viridiplantae > Streptophyta > Magnoliopsida > Caryophyllales > Polygonaceae > Fallopia > Fallopia convolvulus. Next base: position 56,480,009 of record OZ024718.1, on the reverse strand, counting down.
GGTAATGTGAAATGCGGAAGGATGGATATGGCAAGTGAATTATTCAACAGGATGGGGGTGAGGGATCTTGTCAGTTGGGCCACCATGATAGATGGATATGCAAAATTGGGTAGATTGGATATTGCAAGGGATTTGTTTGAACAAACTCCTGAGATTGATTCTGTGGTCTGCAATGCCATGATTTCAGGCTATGTTCAAAATGGTCAATATGTGAAAGCCTTGGACCTCTTCTATTATATGATGAGCTTGGATGAATCATGGCCTGATAATGCCACTTTTAGTATACTTCTTTCTGCTGTTGCTCATTTAGGAAGGATTGATGAGGGCATAAGAATACATCATCATATCCTTGAACACAGTCTTCCTATCAAGGATAAACTTGGTGTAGCACTTATAGACATGTATTCCAAGTGTGGCTCCATAGACGACGCTGTGAAGGTTTTTGAGGGATTGGAGACAAAGAATGTTGATCACTGGAATGCTATGATTGGTGGGTTTGCTAGACATGGTTTGGGTGACATGGCTTTCAAACTTTTAATGGAGATGCAGCAAATTTCATTAAAGCCAGATGATATTACATTTATTGGGGTACTTAACGCTTGTGGCCACTCTGGGTTGTTGAAGGAAGGTCAAATAAGTTTTGAGCTGATGAGAAGAATTCACAAGATGGAACCGAAATTGCAACATTTTGGATGTATGGTTGATATACTTGCAAGAGCAGGCCACATAAAAAATGCAATGAGATTTATAGAAGAAATGCCTATTGAGCCAAATGATGTTGTTTGGAGGACCTTGCTAAGTCATTGTATTAATCATGGAAATTTCTATACGGGAAAGAAGGTTGCTGAACAGCTAATGGGTTTGGATTTAAGTTATTCGGGCTCCTATGTGCTGCTATCTAACTTATATGCTGAGTTTGGTATGTGGGAAGATGCTAGTAGGATTAGGTCATTGATGAAGAAAAAAGAATTGAAAAAACTTCCTGGTTGCAGTTCTATTGAACTCATGGGAGTTGTTCATGAGTTCTTTGTGAAAGATACATCTCATTCTCAAACTGATGAAGTCTACTCCATGCTGGAAAACTTGTCTGCTTCAGGCTTATCACTCTATCAACATGAATGTGGAATAGAGAAACTACATGATATGAAGTTTCAACCTAGTTTTGTTGATTGAGATGCAACTCCATGTAGTGCAAACTTATCTAACATGCTATGTAAGAACAAATTGCTGTTAGTAAATTTCCCTTGTAAATTTTAAGTACATATTACAATTGTACTACAAACTGAAAATGCATGTTGGTCTTTTTCTTTGACATAATTGCTTTCCAGATTTACATGTCAAGTAAAAACCATATACACTTCAACGTTTACAGAATGCAAGGCTTGACATGTCTTTCGTGTATGGAGGATATATGGATACTCCTTTGTAGCAGCAGCCATGAGCACCACAATCCACAGATGTGTTTTTTCTAAAACGGAAAAAACAATGAAGATGGACTATAATTAAATCCAGCTGGAACGGCCCATCAGCGAATCAAGGCCCACCAGGTAGCGTGTTTCAGACACCACATTTTCGCTTCTTCGGATTTTTTTCCTTTCTTCTGTCTGAGATCTTTCATCTTGCTCTTGTAGTCGCTGCACCGAACTCGAAACCCTCGGTGAGAGAACATATAGTTCAACTGCCCTCGATATGGTGTAACTGGCTTTATCTTAAGGCATAAGAATGCTGGTACACCTACAGGTAGGATCCATCTTCACCACCGGATGCGGCGTCTTCGTCGGAGGCGGATTTTTGGCCCTGCCGTGCCTCTCACGGCGGAGAAGCGGGCGTCGGCGGAGTGGAGTGGTCGGGATTCCGGTGGCGATGGCCGTGAGAGGCCACGGACACAGTGAGAATCACTACACCGTGCTGGGAGTCTCTCGTTTTGCTACCTATGATGAGATTAAGAAGGCCTATCGTCTTCTCGCCCGCAAGGTACCTTTTCTGATTGATTGAATATTGAATTGATTGGTTGAGCTGTTTGTAATCTTGCGTTTCGTTAATATGATCATTGTGAGCTCTTACTATCTTACTCAATCATGTAGATGATATGCACCTGTGATGTTTAATGCTTGCTCTATGTAGTGTGATAGAATGCCAACATTCATTGCAGTTTCCCTATAGGCTTTCCATACTTGTGCTAAAAACTTATTATTGCTATGCACGCTTATATGCAGGATATGTTACTTGAGTCATTGACTCATTGTAGTGTTGATCCTTTTTTGGTTTTTGACTGAACTCAAAGGTGAGTGTTTTCTCTGTGCTTATTTTATTTTATTTTGCAAGTGCAGTGGCATCCTGATGTTAACAAAGATTCACAAGCTGGTGAGGTCTTCAAGAATGTTCGCCTGGCATATGAAGTGAGTTTTGATGTTTCCTTTTTGGATATAGATGTTTTTTCTTCAGTCTTCATCAGTAGCTACTTTTGCAATGATATAGCCTAGAGCGGAGGCATAAGTGTCTGTTGAAGTTTGTGCCTTCTTGGATCATAAGCTAAAACTAAATAGGAAGTAACATCTATATAATGAGGGTGTAGAGGGGACAAATTCTGTCAGGATCTGGTTCAAACCCAAATCTTTTCTTCTTGTTGTTGATCTTAGACGAATGGTGTTGATTACTTGATTCTAATTAGACCATTGGAATCTTTGATTGTTTTAGGTTTTGTAGTTTTTAGAAAAATTACTTATTTCTGTTCCATATAGGTTCTATCTAATGAAGCTACAAGAAATCAGTATGATCGTGAATTTAAAGCTCGTGAAGGCTTCAGTGGTTCAACCGGAAGCACCTTTTACGGCTCAGATCTTGAAGATGTAATCAGAATATACAGGTGGTCTGAATTGAGGCAGAAAATGCGGAAAAAGCGATACTCAAATCAGTATGCGAATAACAGGGACACTTCTTTTTTCTACACTGAAACTGATGATGAAGTTGGAGACAAAACATCATTTGAACCAAGGGGCTCTTTCATTCAAGTTCTTGAATCTGCCTTTATTTCTCTGTTTCTAATGCAGACTATTGGTTGTGGATTGTCACTCACTTTCAGTAGCCTTGTGGCTTTATTTGATGCAAAGTTGGATGGAGGGTATAAATTTGCCTACATGGTTGCATGGTGTCTGGGTGGTAAAGGCGGGATCTTGCTTACTTTGTTCCTTTCATTTGCAAGCTGGGCCTGTGGAAAAGCCAGCAGTGGAACAGTTGCTGTGGTTTTGGTAGCTATGTGGATTGGATCGACTCTAGCAAGCTATTGTCCTATTCCACAAGGTGCAATTCTTGCCCTTCTTCACATGTCTATTAAATTACAATCGGATTTGAACTAAGCTTTCTGCTTCCTTGCCTATGTTATGCTATTATACTGTACATATCCTCCTTTTAGAAACACATTTTATATTTGTTATCTTCTTATGATCCTGGAAACTCATTGTTTATACCTAGTTTAATCTTTGTGCATCACTGAACTGCTATGTTGAATTTACAATGGAATGAATTGTATGGACCTTGTGGAACTACTCTGTTACCGTTACTATGAAGCCAGTGTTTCTTTTTCTGCTGTGGATTGATCCTAGATACAACAGAACTTTGGAACAGTAATGGAGATGAAGAAGGCATTCTAAATCAGGGAATGTATATATATATTTCTCAGTTAGCTCTTAGGAAAATAATTTACACTCTTCTTTGAATTTCTTGGGAAAGGAGGATAAATCATACAATGAGTACTAGGGAGGTCAATGAGATTTTCCTCCCAAGTCCTAGTAGTTCTTGGCCTTCTCATCCTTCTTCATCTCCTTGAAATTCCTCCACAAGTATCTGCCGCTGGCCATGTCAACGAATACCCAAAACCCATCTTGAACCATCTGCAGAAGATTTGAGAAACTTTTTAAAACTTATCATGTTTTGAAATCCTGTGATTTTATAGAAGAATCACATAACTAAGATTGGGAAAATGACAATACCTTTGTCACTTTCCTCTCTTGCACCTCATCTTTTGAGGTCTGCGATGCCTTCTCTTGCACCAAATCCTTTGTGGTTGTCAGATGGACCTCTGATGAAGAACCCATAGATCTCCATGCAAAATATCCGGCTAAGATAGCAGACAAGAACACCAAAATGAATCTCAAAGGACACATTCTCTTCCCCTACAATGTCTTGAGTTTCTTCGCACGCTGCCCTGGATCAAGGTTTTCATATATAGGCCTGGCGTTTACTGGGTTGTTTGTGTTTTTCTTGTTCATATTTGGGTGTATATACTATTCTTGAAGGAACACAGTGGTTAGATTTAGTTGAATTTGTCTTTCTTTGACTCTGGCTAGTGTATAACTTTCTTATTGCATTAAATAATTGGATTTTACCATGTCAAGGCATTAAACTGGCAGGCTCACCTAACGCTTCTGGTGTACTACGTGGGTGACAACATTTGGGATTTGCGGTTTTGCCTTTTTTCGTGGTTTGATTTTTCCAGTGAAATATTGTGTGCAGGATAGTAGAACATGCAGACCTGTAACTCCTATTTTTCATTTCCTATTCTGGATTTCCGGCAAAATACTTGCAATGTTAAAGCCAAACAGCTGGAAATTTTGCCATCGGTAGAACGGTAGAAGGAGGTGGTGGGTAGGTTTGTTTGTAGAATGGGTAAGTTGTTACGGGATTGTTGATGAAAATTCTCTGGGCAAAAATCCTTATAATAAATAAATAAAGGGTCTTTCTAGGTTACAATCTACCTAATACATCAAAAATCCTTATAATAAATAAATAAAGCGTCTTTCTAGGTTACAATCTACCTAATACATTATATAGAAACCATGTCGGTTGAAAAAATTGCGCCACGTAACATTATTTGAATAAAATAATATCAAGCTTTTTAATAATAATTTGCATTATTCTTTCTATACATCAAATTTTTTATATTATAATAACTTGATCTATCTATATATTACTTTCTATGTCAATTTTATGCATATCTTTTAACAAAACTTTATCTATATGCTAATATTTTTATAATAATTTTATGGATAATAAATTTTCTTTTATCTTATAACAAAACTTTATCTATATGCTAATATTTTTATAATAATTTTATGGATAATAAATTTTCTTTTATCTTATAACAAATCTTGCGTGTCAAGTATATAACTTTTTATCTATATGTTTATATTTTACAATATAATAAATTATTTATAGAATATACTAGCATAAGTACCCCTACCATGTACGGGTTTGGTTATATATAAATAATATAATTTAAAAATAAATTAATTTTCATAAATATTTTATTTTGTTATTATTTTTATGTCAATATGAATACAAATTGTCAATTTTTTTTTTCAAAATTTAAATAAATAGATTGTTTTTCGAAATTATTTTTATATAAGGATTAAATAAAAAATAAATTAGTAAAAATCAATCAAATAAAACATAAATACCAAATAGATAGGAATAATTTCAAAATCAATCAATTAAAATATATACACAAAATATAAATAAGTTTAAAAAATATCGTTAAAAATCAATGTGTTAGGTTAGGTTAGGTTAGAATATTAAAAGATAAATGTAAAAGTTAAAATTATTTTAAAATTAATGTTAGTTCACGTTAAGTTTTTAGGTTAGTTAGAATCTTAAAATCAATATGTTAGTTCATGTAAATTTGTTAAGTTAGTTACAATTTTAAAATATAAATATAAAAATATTTTTTTTTAGAAATAGGTTTGTTAGGTTAAAAGATAAATATAAATCAATTTGTTAGTTCAAGTTAGAAATTAATTTATTAGCATAAAAGATAAGTGCAAATTAATTGATTAGGTTAAAAGATAAAAGAAAATTAATTTGTTAAATTAAAAGATAAAAGCAAGTATTAAATATTTTTTTAAAGGGTTGAATATGTGGATAATAGGTGGTGCCACATATGCAAATTTAACCACGGCTCGACACATAGGCGAAATGAACCAAAGGTTGACATGTGTCAAAAAGGCTTCTTCTTTATAGATAGATGATATATTTTAATAAACATTAATATATCTACCTAAATTTTAATAAATTAATGCTAATTTAATAAATTTTGTAATAAGCTATGTTATCGATGCTAAATATCATACTGTAATTATCTTTAAGTTATAACATTATATTATTTTTGTTTTTTCCCTATGTTATTTTTTATACTAATCTTTATATTAATATTCTCCATATTTAAAAATATTATTATATTCATTACAAAGTAAAAGATAAGAACTCAAATACATAATCTTAATAAATATTTTATAAAAACTAATTATTTTATGCATATTAATATCTTAACAAAAAATAAAAAAATATTTAAAATATTCAATTCAAGTGAAATTAATATTTTAAAAATTTTAATCTAAATATGGGGCAATATTTCAACAATAATGAAAATAATTTTTAAATATAAAAATATGTGGAGCGATCTTAGAGTTTTTTTTAATTACATAATTTTAGTACGATGTTATATACAAGTATTTTAAATTTTATATTAATATCATATTATTGCATAATATTTAGTAAAATCACTCGTAAGTATCACTGGAATTCAACTAGTTGGAAATTATTTTCAAATTGTGCACACACTAGAGCCTTTAAAAAACACTATATATTACTAAATTAAAAATGAATAGATAAAAAATAAATATGGAGAGAAAAAAAATAATTTTTACGGTTTTTTTTTATCAAGAGTTCAGATTTGATAAAATATAATTATTTAAGGGTCAAATAAAATAAATTGTCATATATCCGCACCTAAAAATGAACGTGCATGTACGCACTTGTCTTCTTGCCTTCCTCCTGGTAAGAACCCTAGCAGCTCACATACCGCCGCCTCCATCGATCCGCCTAGACCCGCGCTCAAACACAAATCAAATCCGTTACAAATCCATGGAATCAAGTTCCGGGCTTCCCCAGTCTCAAAAAAATAGAATTACTGAAGTATATCATGTCCAGTTGAAGGGGGTTGGGTCGGCGACGGGTCAGTCCGACGACCGTTCTAAAGCGTCGTTTCTTGTCCACCCAAATGAAATAAAAAAGAAACCAAAAGCCGTAAGTCGGCGGTGGGCAAAGATTCTAAGCCCGATCAATCAGTCCCGAGTAGCGTTTGCAGGCTTACCCCGAATTCGGTGCGGTTTCATGGGTGGTGGCGGTGTGGCGGCTGCGGGGGACGACACCAGGGTAAGCGGGCGTGCGCGAAGCCTCGATCCAAGTCGCCCGACGACAATTTTGTGGCGCACTTCCCAGGTTCACCAACATTGCAAATTCAATTACCTGTTCAATTATTGCTCGTCCGTTGGCCATTTAAATGGTCTTGCCCTCTTGTGTGGTACATATATCTCCTCCAACAACTCTCAAGTCCAAGGGTCCTGACATTTCTTCCTGTTTTCCTACATCGTGCTCTACTGTGATCTTTCGGGCATTATGGCCGAGAACAACAACAATGCTCATAAGCCCGCTGCCCAACCCACATTTGTGGAGGTAGCAACCAAAATACCCAACCAACAAAATCAGAACAATGAAATCCAAACACTAAACCAACGAAAGCTTCCAAGCAGATCGTCGAAACATAAAATTGACCCGGCATATTGTGTTGTTGCCCTATGGCAGCTTGGCCTGCCCGGGCTTGCTGAATCCCTACTATGGGACCACTCTGCGATCTACTACCTCTTAGCTAAAGCCCAATCCTGGTGGCCCAACCGTACACCGACTGTGTCCGGTTCAAACTTGTCGCAGGCACTCGATCATTGTCTTGCATCCTTGGCATGGTTGGTACAACCACCTTAGTTATTAACCCAACCACAATTTTTAAAAATCCAAATGCGTTTTATCTCGCAATCTCGAAAGTGTATTGGCCAAAATCGAGTCGTAATGACATAAAAATAAAAACAAGGGAACGAAGCCCTATAAAAATCTATGAGGAAACCCCTCACTTATTAATGGTAACCCACGTGGTTTCTGTAGAAACACAATGCTAAATAACTGGCACAAAAACAAAAAGTACAATAGTTACAGCCGTATGCAAATACACATACCAGAAATTATGTATAACTACCCCGTTGTCTACAAATTATATAAAATGAAGAAACAAAATTATTGGAGCTATACCTTTCCATCCGAGGCCAAAAGCCACAACTAAATCGGTTGCCTATGAAAGTCTGCGCATGGAACTGTAGGGACATCAAACGCAAGTCCTTCTAGATAGAGGTCAACGCGTTCTGCCGCATTGAACACATTAATTTCATTGCACTTATGTAAACCAAAGTGATGTGAACCCCGTTGAGGATTCATGAACGGATTTTTGCTTGGACTCGTATTGGGTCTTCTCACGAACGAATCGGATAGATTTGAGGCCGAAGCCTAGACTTTGAGATGAGAGGTGAAGTGAAAGGATTGTGAAGGGGGTCTAGTTTGACATAGACCAAGAGAATATGGGTCGGGAAAAGAATATGGTTGACGCCTTTTAGAAATAGTTCTGGAGTAATCTCGACAGCATAACAGTAGTTCATTCAAAGCGTAAAGAATACAATAAGAGGAGGCTCCTTTATATAAAGGAGCTCCAAAACTATGGTTAGGGTTACAAGGAGTGGCTAGGGCTAGCATGCAAGCTAGGCCCAACACCCCAAAGGCCCATTAACCAACTTACGAAAACCAGAAACACTTAAAGAATGTCTTAGGAAGGGAAACAAATACTAAAAATAGCAGTAACGGATAGTGGTTACGGTGGCCTAGTCGCAAGTGTCGTGACAAGGTCGTGACAAGACAATGGCGTGCCAAGGCAAGGGCGACGCCGAGTCCGGAGGATCGGTACCGAGGCTGGCACATCGGTATCGAGGGTGTACATAGCCTCCTGCGCTGGTTGGCGCCGTTTGGCGCGTCGGTAATGAGGGTGGTCGCATCGGTACCGAGGGCTGGAGCATCGGTAACGAGGGCAAGGGCCACGATACCGAGGGCTGAGGCATTGGTACCGAGGTTGTCCGAGATGGTGACGGTGCGCGACGCATAAGAACCTCATGTGCCGACGCCGGGTTGGCTCGGCGCTGGCACGACTCGAGCGTTCGGGGCCGTGCTTCCGATGGTGATACGGGTCATGGGACTTGGCACGAGTTATACAGAGACGCGGATTAGCTCAAGGGGGTCTCCATGGTCTTGGGACCCTCGGGCTCGGGCATGTACACATCATCCTCCCCCACTTAGATTCGACGCGTCCTCGCGTCGAGCGTCGGAGTGAAAGGCGTTTGCCATCCTTAGAAACCTGCAAAAACAAAGAGACAGAATCAAGAAGAGGGGGTCCTTTAAAAATATTAATTGTTAAGAATGAACCTAAGGAAAAACATGAAAAACTCCCTTGACATGATTGTGCCGGTGGACCATGTTGTGGTGTCTTGTGGACTTCCCAAGGGCGATCTTGGACCCAAGTTGTGTCTTGTACAAAATCTGGTCCCTTTAATCCTAAAACGCCCGCAAGATCCTCAAAAGTGATCAAAGGTGCTAAGAGGCCTTGTGTTTGTGTCGACGGCGCTGGCTCCATGTGCCTAGACGTAGATATTTGCCTTTCGGCTTTGTCTTGTAAAATACAACTAGGAGACACAAGGGGATACATGTTAGTAGAAAAATCAATGGACAAAGTTGGAAGTACTAACCTGTGAAACAAGGAGTCGGTTGGCTCCTCTGCGTGCATGACCGTGCCAATGGTCGGGGCGGGCTCCTCGAGGGCTCGACCATGAACGCATGAGGCGCGGTCATGGGCTGGGCAATAGGTGCGATCGGCTCCATGTTGGCCTCGACCACGACCATGGATGGTGTGGCCATGGTAACAAGCTCGGCGGCTGCTCTAGTGGCCTCGACCACGAGTAACGATGTCATGGTCCGTGTCCATCGACGCTCTCTTTGGAGCGACCACCAGACGGCATGTGTAAAGCTCTCTTTCATTGGCCATGCGCCAAAGGATGGATTCCTTAAAGGAGAGGGCGTCCACATGTGGCAGAAAGTGTGGAACCATCTTGCATAAAAGGTGGGACCACGTCTTGATGGGACGCCGCTGCTGAGACCATATATCCTCTTGTACCGTGTAAACCATTTACGAGCATAACCGGTGAAGCATCCAATTGCAATGTCGAATTGGTCGTAGTGGTTGTAGTTTCTTTGGCCGAAGTACGTGACCATGTGCTTTGCCCATGCCAAAAACGCTCCGGGGTCATCATACCCGTCAAAACGTTTTCGGTGAATGCCTGTCACCACAGAGGACATGGAAGACTAACAAGTTCCAACAAAAACGAAGCAAAAGAAACCCGAGACTTTGTAAGACTCACCAACCAAAAACTCTTAATTGCACGAACAAGAGGTGTTTAGGGTGAGGGAGGCTATAGGTCTCGACACAGACAAGCAAGTGCAAAGTAATCAAGCAAGCAAGCATACAAAGGAGAAAGAGAGACGAGAGGGGCGGCGGCTTAGGGCAAGCCTTGGCCAAAAAGAAAGCAATAGAAAGAAGGAAAAAATAAAAATAGATCTCGTCCTTAGAAGGGAAGGAGAGATTGTGTGTATCAAATAAATGCAACTAAAAGATATGCAAATAAGGAGAAGATATGCAATATCAATTAGAATAATATCAAGGATATGCAAGATATTGTATGGATAGGGGGCCGAATGAAATATGGGACACTTGCCTTATTTTGGCTTGTGTGTCCCACGAGATCCTTTGAGATCTTTTTTTCATATATAAATTGGAAAGCTATTACCTTATTTTGGCTTTGGTCTTCCAAATCTTTTTTTTTTAATATTATTTGGAAGGATATTACCTTATTTTGGCTATGATCCTCCAAAAGATTTTTTTTTATATTATTTCGGCAACTAACAAAGATACTCGTGGATTTTATCCTCCAAGATCTTTCCCCACAAGGCAAACAAATATGGCAAATTTGGTCAAAAATAACACAAATGGATTTTATCCTCTTTTGTGAAAATAATTGCCAAACGGAATGGATTTTTATCCTCTTCCTAGCCAAGAACACGAAGAACACTCAAGCACAAAAGATGAACGACACACACAAAATTGTAAAAATGGACAAGAAGACTCTTAAGCATGCAAGATTCGACTTGAACAAAACACAAAGCAAGTGATGTCGAAAGGTATGGCAATATTTTTGGTGATTTTTCTAATTTTTTTGAAACAAAACGATGGAATTCTATGTGAATGATGGTAGAGATGGCAGAAGCTATATGAAATTGATGGGGAAAAGAAAAAAATTCGTGCAAAAACGAGATAAAAGGGTGAATAAGATTTACGCAATCCGTCGGCTCTGATACCAGTTGATATGAACCCCGTTGAGGATTCACGAGCGGATCTTTGCTTGGACTCGTATTGGGTCTTCTCACGAACGAACCGAATAGATTTGAGGTCGAAACCTAGACTTTGAGATGAGAGGTGAAGTGAAAGGATTGAGAAGGTGGTCTACGTTTTGACGTAGACCAGGAGAATATGGGTCGGGAAAAGAATAGGGTTGACGCCTTTTAGAAATAGTTCTGGAGTAATCTCGACAGCATAACAGTAGTTCATTCAAAGCGTAAAGAATACAATAAAAGGAGGCTCCTTTATATAGAGGAGCTCCAAAACTAGGGTTAGGGTTACGAGGAGTGGCTAGGGCTAGCATGCAAGCTAGGCCCAACGCCCCAAAGGCCCATTAACCAACTTACTAAAACAAGAAACACTTAAAGAATGTCTTAGGAAGGGAAACAAATATTAAAAATAGCAATAACGGATAGTGGTTATGGTGGCCTAGTCGCGAACGTCGCGACACGCCGTGACAAGCCAATGGCGTGCCAAGGCAAGGGCGACGCCGAGTCTGGAGGATCGGTACTGAGGCTGGCACATCGGTACCGAGGGTGTGCATGGCGTCCTGCGCTGTTTGGCGCCGTTTGGCGCGTCGGTAACGAGGGTGGCCACATCGGTACTGAGGGCTGGAGCATCAGTAACGAGGGTAGGGGCAACGATACCGAGGGCTCAAGCATTGGTACCGAGGTTGTCCGAGCTGGTGACGGTGCACGATGCATAAGAACCTCATGTGTCGACGCTGGGTTGGCCCGGCGCTGGCACGACTCGAGCGTTCGGGGCCGTGGTGCCGATGGTGATGCGGGACACAGGTCTTGGTGCGAGTAATACGGAGACGTGGATTAGTCCAAGGGGGTCTCCATGGTCTTGGGACTCTCGGGCTAGGGCAGGTACACATCACAAAGCCCAATCACTACCCGAAAATGGGTGGCAAAAGGCGGGGTTCGACTCCGTGACTTTATCCCTGCGAGCGGATATTCAGGCGGTATTTGCGTACTATGGAAAAGCTCACTCCTCTCAAATGAAACAATTCAAACCATCCACAAAGGTAGTCACTTTGTTGGGTTTTTTTACGAGAACCTTGAAACAAAAAGGAAAATAATCCTTATATTCGCGTATGCGCCACCCAGGCTGCAAGATAAAGACCAATTCTAGAACACTTTGAAGGAGTTCATACAAAATTGCAAACACCCATGTTTACTCATGGGTGACCTTAACGAAATCCAACACCCAAACGAAAAAGTAGGGGGCGCGAACCCGGACCATTCCCGTTTCAAGCGGCTCATTAATTTCAAAAATGATGTGCGACATCCCTACAATCGGGAATAAATATACATGGAGAAAATCTAAATTTTTTGACAATACCATGCTCGAAAAGTTGGACCGAACCCTGGTCGCCAACCAAATCATTCAATGGTTCCCGTCCATAGCGACGAAAAACCATGCTTTCTCTTCTTCCGACCACTGCCCAATATCATGTGACCTCCCTACGGGGATCGCATTTAAAGAACAACCATTTACATTTGAAATGATGTGGACATCTAGAAAAGATTTCCAAAACGTCATCAAACAAGCCTGGAGACACAACGCTGGGGGATCCCATATGTTTAATCTAGTGAAAAAAACACAACTTCTCAAAGCAAAAGCCAAAGCATGGAACAAACAAATGTTCGACAATATATTCGAACAAATTAAAAAACTCGACGAAAACCTCGTTCAGATCCAGAATGATATAATTGAACACAACAACGTGGTACTCCTTCAAAAGCAAGAACGACTTTTGAGAAAGCGGACATTCCTCCTGGACTTCCACAACTCCTATTGAAAACAAAGGGCTAAAAACACCCACATTAGACTAAATGATAAAAAAACAAAATATTTCCACCGGATTGCCACCGGGTGAAGGAACATAACGAACATTAAAGAAATCTGTACATCGGAAGATACAAAAATTACGGGTGTTGAAAATATCAGAAAGGAAATTAAACGTGACTTTCATAACCGTTTTCGGGAATTGGAAATTAACCACGGAAAGCTCCGAAACATGACACAAACCATTCAAAAAGAAGTTACCGATGAAAACAACTTAGAACTTACCAAACCAGTATCAAACAATGAAATCAAGAAGGCCTTATTCGACATTGGGGACGATAAATCTCCTGGCCCGGACGGTATGCCGACATGCTTTTATAAGAAGTACTGGCACATTGTAGGTTCGGATGTGATAAGGGTCGTTAAAAGTTTCTTTCACACCGGAAAACTCTTAAAACAAATAAACCATACATTCATATCCCTACTACCAAAATGCGAAAACCCTAGCTCCACCAACCATTATAGGCCCATAAGCTTATGCAACACAATATACAAAGTAATATCAAAAATCCTAACAAACTGCCTGAAAACCTATTAAACAAGCTCATACATTTGATGCAAGGAGTGTTCCTCCAGAACCAAAGTATCCACGATAATAACCTTATCGCGCACGAGATTTTCCATTCCTTCCGGAAAAAACAAGGCCGGGAGGGATGGGTTGTTGTCAAACTAGACATGGAAAAAGCCTATGACCGAATTAGTTGGGACTTCCTAGCAATTGTTCTACACAAATTTGGTTTTAACGATAAATTCTTGGGCTGGATCCGAGAATGCGTTGAAACGGTTTCTTTCTCTGTGTTGGTAAATAACGGGCCAACAGAACAATTCTTCCCCCAAAGGGGACTTAGACAGGGAGACCCCCTATCACCTTACCTATTCATTCTCGCATCTGAAATTCTTGCAAGACAACTTCACTTGTAAAGCACCAATCCCAAAAGTAGAATCGGGGTCCAAATCACTAGAAATGGAACAAAAATCCCATTCCTCACTTTCGCCGATGATATCACCCTCTTCGCTAAAGCGAATACCACAGCATGTAAAAACATCAAAGAAACTATCGACAACTATTGCCAGGTATCTGGCCAGAAGGTCAACTTCCACAAATCCGCCTTCCAGGTCATCAAAAATACAAGGAATGCAACTAAGGAACAAATCAAACAGATTCTCCAAATCACAAACACGGTTGCGTTGGACAAATGCCTAGGATGCCCGATTATCAATGGAAGAGTAACACAAAACACCTTTAAACCACTAATTATGCGGACCAGATCCCAACTTGCAAAATGGAAAGCAAACACTCTATCCCAAGAGGGACGTAAAACCCTAATTAAAGCAAATCTATCAGCACAACTCAACTACATTATGCAATCCTTTATGCTACCCCTAGCTACCTTACAAGAACTTGACCAAATCAATAAAAATTTCTTTTGGAACAAGGATCACAACTACAAACCACTCATTAGTTGGAACTCCATTTGCCGTCCATCCGCGCATGGTGGGGTGGGCATCGCCAAGGCAGAAGAGATGAACCACGCACTCCAAATGAAACTGCTTTAGAAAATACTAGCTGAACCAGACAATCTATGAGTCAAAATTATTACAGAAAAATATCTTAAAATGGAAAACATCCTAAACTACAAGAAAAAACATAATACTTCTTGGTAGTGGTCCAAGCTAATAGGCTTTAAAGACCTATTCGTGAAAGGACTTATCTGGCAGATTAGGGATGGAAAAACTGTCCGAGTATGGAAAGACAATTGGACCGGTAAAGGCCCTCTCAACCCAAGGACAGATGCGGAAAACCTCATTAACTGGGACGAAACCGTGGATGAGTACCTCGGATAGGATAATTCGTGGAACATTGAGAAATTGAGCAAGGTAATTAATCCAAACGACCTTGAAATGATATCCAAAATCATAAACCCTATTAACAAAATCCCGGACAGACTATACTGGCAACCGAGCAAAAATGGTTGGAACCCATTCAACCATGCAATGGATCCACCAATCTAAAGGCGAACCAAAAATAAAACTAGATTGGATCAACAAACGTAACATCCCCCCCACCCCCACCCCCAAGTCAAAAATTTTGCTTGGAAAGTAGCCAGAAATGGTTTGCCAACGAATCCTCAACCAAATTTCCCCTGGATATAAAAAACCACACCTTGTCTTGGATGAGATAAGGATGCTATTAACAAAAGAGGAAATGGAACTCCTCACTAATACCTGGTGGTGCCTATGGTACTCTAGGAATAAAAGAGTTTTCGACAGCAATAAAAACAATAACTTGAATAACGCCGCAAACATTTGCGACTTTATTCACAACCAAATTAAAAATTGGAAAAACGTGGAAGTCTCGGCCTCGGATAACCAACGTTCCGGAACGGCTAGAGTTGGGCCTAAGAGAAAGCCCACAAAATGGGCAAAACCCAGAAGTGATTTTACTAAATTGAATTTTGATGATGCAGTTAATGCGGATGGCGTGACTTCTTACGGGTTCATTCTCAGGGACTCATGTGGCTCCCCCATTCATTTCGACGGAGTATTGATTGGTCATCAGTCCGTTCTGACTTCCGAGACCATCGCCTTACACTAGGGACTACTTGAGGCCATTCATCGTGGCATTCCCCGGATTCAAATTGAAGGCGATAATTTGTAGCTGGTCAAGGCCGTTCTTGGTGACTGGCGCTGCCCGTGGGAGATTGAGTTGCTTCGTTCGGACATCCACTACTTGTTGGCTCGTTTCCTAGATTGGGGTATCGCTCACGTCAACCGTGAGTGCAATTCGGTGGCGGACTACATCGCTGGCTCGTTCCGATGCGCCTCCTTTATTCCAGTTGCAGTTGACTCGGATTTGCACACCCTCATCCATCAGGATGCTCTTGGGCAGTCACTAACCTGTTAGTGACCACCCAATTTCCTTTGCTTATCAAAAAAATAATAATTATAATTATTTAAGGGTCGAGATTTGATAAAACATACTCAGTATGTTCAATGTTCAATGATATTAGACGTTTGTTGTCGTCCTTTCACTCTTCATCCTTTTCATATGTTGGGGTCAATCATTGTGTGTTGCCCGATTAAGTCCCGTTTCGTCCTATGAACAAGTGTTTGGGGATGATTTTTTAACGGGCTTTGACGGAACTTGATATATGTTTTCTTTCAAAAAAAAAAAACACACACACACACTTGACAAGATTTGTTAACGGGCTGGGCTGGGCTGGGGAGTTTGGATATCGGATTGGGCCTTGACATAATTCAGGAAATTTTGAATAAATGGTCAATTATAACAAGGGATGAGAGTTCACGAAAATCCTAAACAATGGTTAAAGACTAATAAAAGTATTGTATCCTTCAACGGTCAGTGGTGCTGATCGTTGTCCAGATAACCTTGACAAATCTGGCATTATGTTTATGATGTTGATCGTAGTCAAGATAAGATAACATCATGCGAGACAAACATCATTGGGGTCAATTATTTACATGTTTATAACAATAAGTTCTATTCAATTGCATATCTAAACATAAAGGTGCTATGCAACTAGTCTCCAACACAAAAACCATAACATTAAAAGTGTAAAAGCAGACAAAAAGGAGATTAGTGTTTAGTGATATCATGTGTAAATAAATGTATTATTACAACTTTACAAGTGATGTCACAACTTATAAATCAGTAGTATATATGAATTCCACACGATAGTGGGCAATGAAAACTTCATTTTAAAGTGATCAGTAGAATTTTATTTTAGATGTTAGAGGTCAATCTAGTACAGTTTCAATTTTGTTATGGCTATTTAGTTCGAAATGTTGTACTTCTTGCTTATAAAACTTAATTTTAAAACTAAAATCTGTAAAATTTACCATAATACCAAGTTAATCAGATATGAATATATGATGATACCTCATACCCTTATTGTTTCTTCGCGGTATGTTACCATCTCGGCCTATGGCTATATGGGCCATTCCTCAAAACTCATTCTGTGAGTTTGTGTATGATTCATGCCCGGATTTAAAGTTTATTCGATACGCAAATAGTAGTGATATATATTTTTTTTTACCGAGGGATCACCTTTTGGTGGTAAACCCCGGTCCGTGAACTAGCCGACAAAGGGGGCGGAGGCAAGGATCAAACCTGTGATCTCCCAACATCCCCCCATGCCTCTTAGCACTAGGCCACCCCATGTGGGGCAAATAGTAGTGATTATGTTCCTTGTTAAAAGTATAATTTTATATTTTAAAGTCTCGCCTTATGAGAGCAATTAAGAATATCTCACATCTTGAATCTAGAGAGAGATTAGTCTAACATATATATTCTTAAGTTACTTCTGTTATTGTCAATTAATTTTAGGATAAAACTGCATAGGCTTATATGTTGGGTCTATCGCACAATTAACATGAGCTAGTCAACTCAAAATTTACAAGTTGTATTTAACATTTTTCAATTTTCTTATAAAAAAAAACTTAAAATCAATTGGAAACTGTACAAATAAATAAATAAATAACTTTTAGTCTTGCAATGGTGAGATTTATTTCCTTTTACTAAACTAATTACTTTAAACTATTATTTCTAAGTTAATTAAAATGATATACATCAAAACTTGATATTACAAAAGGATAACTTTTTGTTAAGAAAATCCTACTCATTAAAAAACTCAAATATATTTTTTTTTTAAAAATAAATCAACATTTACTTTATTTGTATTTTCTTTCTTATGGATTTGAAATGAGAAAGAGGAATACAAAAAGGTGCTTGTTCCAAGTGATATGGAATTGATTTTTGGATGCATATGTTTGGTGAATGGCAACTATGTCACGGAATTGAATCTGAGGAGGATTCCAATTCATCATCTATAAGATTCCTTTGTCCCAATTGCTTCTCAAATGGCACTTATATAGTAAGTTGCTATTTTGGAAATTGCACTCTATCTTCACCCATTTTACAGCTTATTGGAACATTCCTTCAATATGTCAATTAACAAACAACACTTTAAGGGTCGCTCCTAGACTTGATGCAGGAGGCTTGTAGAGGATCATATGAACCAAATTCTTATCCTAAAACGTGAAACAAATGCACTTTTTCTAGTTCGTAGTGCACTTTTCATACAAAAGTGCATTGCAAAATACAAAAAGTGCAATCCGAAAACATGTACTACAAAAAGTACAAAAAGTGCACTACAATGTACGAAAAGTGCAAATTCGAAAAAAAGTACTCTGAAATAGTAAAAGTGCATTACAAACTATGAAAAATGCATTCGTTTCAGGTTAAGAGTCCGTTTCATTCTTGACCAAAAAAAAGAGGCTGTTTCATTTAAACCAAACTCATTGATAGATAAGGCTATACTCTTTTGACCACTTCTTTTATTTAGATTTTTTTTAATTTTTTCCCCTTTATTTTTCATATACATTGACCCTTTTTATTTTTAATTTAAAAATAGTTTTTTTTTGCTATTCTCTTTTTTTTTTGGATTTCTTGGTTTGAATTAACATATATGATAATATGATATTTAGTTTTATTGTTTAATATACCAATTTTTTTAATAACAAAATTATACAATAAAGTAATTTGCTTTTTTTGTTAGGGCCTTACAATTTTAGTTTGTGCAAGGCTTACAAAACGAATCAACCGGCCCATATCGTCAACAAGCCTATGTAATATTTAACTCAGGAGTGGACATTGGCCCATGATGTGTTCCGTCTTTTGGGTGGATTCATCGTAGCACCAAGGGATAATGAACTCGTTTGGACGAGTCTAGGGCTAAATTGGCCAAGAGCGGCAACAAGAACAATTTGATAAAATTGGATAAAAGGTGACGTCAGGCCTAAGATATGAGCAATATCAACTTAACTATCTTAGACTCTCATTAACTTTGACATCAATAAAACTGAGTACAAATGTATGCTTAAATAGAGAAACTAAAGAAAATATAGAACTCGATCTATTGGACCGGATCATATAAGCATATATGGATCACATGCCCAAGAGGCCCATATTACTAAAATAAGAAACATACTATATTATAAAAGAAAAGTGATTAAAAAGTAACTACTAATTAGAAATATCTAACAATAAGCTAAAAATGGCAAGATTTTGATCTAAGGAGGACATCGAGGTCTTGTACGCCTTGGGGTTGTTAGAACTTGATGTGGGCATAGGCATGAATGCATTAGTCTAGAACCAGACCGGGATTGCTTTTTGAAAATATGTGAATTGAAATTTCGCGTTCCAGTTTGATTGCAGACCGGGTTTTTTTTTTTGTAAATATATAATTTTTTCATTAAAAATATATATCATTTATAAAAAGTCAACATTTTGTCAAATATATAGCATAAAAATTAATATTATATATTGGAAAACAAAATAGCAATATTGTATGTGACAAAAAGGTCCTACTTAAACTCAAGAGCAAATTATATAGATCGGTAATTAGTCTGACAATACTGTATGAGGTAGAGTGTTGGCCGACCATAAAGGTGCGGGAGTAGAAGTTGATGGTAGCAGTGATGTGGATGTTTAGATGGATGTGTAGTCACACAAGATTAGAAAGGATTAGTGAACAAGGTTGGAGTGGCCAGTAGGGCTGAGCAAACGGATATATCCGATCCAATCCGATCCGGTATACAGAATATCCGGTAATTTTTTCCTTAAAACCTCGATCCGTATCCGATCCGTTAATTGCCGGATATCCGGTAAGAAGTATCCGTTTGGAACGAATATCCGGTAGCGGATACCCGAACTATCCATTTTGAAAAAATAATTCTATTATTTTTATTTAGGCCCAATTAATATGCATGATTGACGGATATCGAAACAGGATATCTGCCGATCCGTTTAAATTTTAAGAGAAAGTTTACATGGTTGAGGAGAATTAAAACATCTATGCTACTTAGTATTAATGTGTATTTTCCAAAAATATATATATAGTACCGGTATACCGGATATCCGGTTGTTTCAAAACCCCAATCCGTATCCGGTCCGGATATCGGAAAAAAATCTTGGATCGGATCGGATACGAATAGAAAATTTTGTGATCCATTCAGATTCGAATTTTATCGGATAGGATAGGCTGGATTGGTGGATCGGATCAACGGATCGGGCGTTTTTGCTCACCCCTAGTGGCCAGTATAAGGGAGAAGATGCAGGTATCAAGACTCTGTTGGTTTAGGCACATTTCAGAGGAGGCCATTAGATACCCCTATGGAGGTTCGAGAGTTTGGTTTTTAGTATTTCAAAAGGGTAAAGGTAGATCGAAGAAAAGTTTGAAGGAGGTTATTACGCAAGATCTCAATCTTTTCAGTATTTCAATAGATTCAGCCAAGTCCTGGGATCATTGGAGGGAGAAGACTACTGTGGAGGAACGATAGTGGTTTGGATATTTTCAGAGAGCATCGGTTTTTTGTGTCCTTTCACGTCTTTTCTGTTCTTCCTTTTGCCTTTCAATCAATCTTTTTGGACATCTGCATACATATTGTGAAGATAGTTTTCCCACATCGGAAAATTTTTGAGTGACTCCTCCTATTGCTAATTGATTTTAGGTTGGAACCCAATGGACTTATGTGCAGGGCTTGTTGCGTGAGACTTTGACACACACTTTCAATTTTAGGTTAAGGAAATTGCGTATAGATCTTGGCGCTCTAGACTCTACCAAAGGCGGGTTAATACTAGGTTGTTGTTATACATTGCAAAATGTGTAAAATTATACTCCTTTCGTCCCAATATGTTTGTCCATTAATCACAAATGCAAAAGATTTAGGAAAATAAAGAGAAGAAAAAGTAACCAATAGGAGTGAGAGAGAGATTGTGATGTTGATGGATAAAATTGAGAAAAAAGAGAAGGAAAAAAAGAAATGACTAAAAATGATATTAGGGTAGATTTTTATTGGATAATATGAGTAGAGATATTGAATGGGTGTAATATTGTAAGAAACATATAGATATAAAAGAAAAGTAGATAAACATTTTTGGACAATGAAAAAGGAAAGTGAACAAATATTATGAGACAGATGGAATATATAAAAAGCTATTTCTTTATAAAAATTATTATTTTAATAAAAATAACAAGGTCGGACTGTGATGCGACCCCGTTATTGGATGCTAGCCAAGAGGACGACGCCTTCACCATGCGCTCGGACGGACCCGTCACCCGTGCCAGAGCCCGTGCCATCCAGACCGCGACACAGTCCTTGGTGTCATGCCTGTCCACGGGCCATGGCGCGCCTTGCACCGCGCCGGCGCACGCCACCGTATGCGTCGTTAGCCTCGGAAAACCTCGAGTCGAGTCCTCGGCACCAACCAACTCGGACTCGTCCCTCGCGCCAGATCCCGGACCCGCATCGCAACTTGATGTTCTCGACAGCCTCAACCAGTTCCGCGCGCCAGCGCCCTCGACAACGTCCTAGACTCGCCAGTGCCTCGCCAAGGCCGCGCCGCGCCGCGCCACGCCTAGCGATGGCATGTCTTGACACTTCGGTGCTGACCACGAGCGACATATCATTTTTATGCCTTATTTAGCATGTTTTCCATTGTTAAACACTTTCATTTATGGTTTTATGTTTTTAGAAGGTCCTTCTTGGACCTTGCGCCGATGGGCCTTGCTTGCATGCAAACCCTAGGCGCCGCACTAGCTTATTTAGGGTTTTGTGTTTGCTGCACCTATATAAGGTGATATGTCTTTCATTATAACTCCTGCACACTTAGGTTAATTGAATTAGTTGAGGTATTCTCCTATCTTTAACCTAGTGCTTGCGCCGTCACCTTTATTTCACAAAGCTTTCGTGTTCAACAATTCTTGTTCTTGCTTGTTCGCACACACTCGAGCCAATCCAACGTTGGTTCGAGCCTCTCAAGTCTTCTGCTTCGCAAATCCAAGACCTAATACTCATACCCCGCAAAGATCTATAGCGTCTTCAAACGAGGTCTCACTACACCCTTTCTCGTTTAATTCACACGATCCATTCCATTGCTTCCAACCCTAGATCCATCCATCATCTCATTTTCGTCATCTAGGGTAACGAATTTTTTTTTCTTGCATGCGTTAATTGTTAAAAAAACCCACTATTTCAGCCTAGACCTACTCGACTTGAACTTTGGATTTTGGTGAAATTACTACTTTGTCTTGCTAGTTGCATGCACATAGGGTTTTGTTTGCCGATTTCTATCTTGCTTCATTCGAGCATATCTTGTGTTGATCTCTTGTTTGTTTGTTACCATATCTCGAAGGGCTAAAAGATCCTAGAAATTTTCGGTTATTAAAAAAATCAAATCAAATCGGAATATCACAAACCAAAATAAGGTAAGATATATCCGATCTTGTCAAAAAAAATATATTGGAAGATCACAAGCCAAAATAAGGCAAGATCTTTCTCTCTCCAATCTTTTATTTTTTGGCAACCATATCATTCAATCCGATTGCTTGTTGCTTGCTTTCCTTCTCGGTTTTGCATTACTTCTTTTTGTTTTGTTTAGCATCCACTGTTTGTTTTCGATCCTTTATTCTATTGCTTGGTTCGAGTTTCCTTAAGCCTAGACCGTCCTTGTTTGTTCGTGTGGTTGAACATTAAGGGTTGACCGACTTAAGCAAACTTAAAACTCTTGGCCTTTTGTTGTGAACTTCTTACTTGCGCTATGACTGGTGTAACGATAGGCACGGTTTCGGAGTCGGGGAAAGAGGACAACCGGAACAATGATCCACCACTAGTGGCGCAACAATAACTAAATCAACACTTGCCCCCGGAGGCTGCGACGGCTCGGATTGCGGAACTCGAACGCCTCTTGGCCGAGAGTCAAACGCAGTCCAAACGCACCGTGCCACAGGCGCAAGTCCTCGCATTGGAGATTCATGCGAATCCGGGCGTGTCCGCGGACGATCTCGCGCGCGCACTTGCCATGGGAAAAGGTCATGCTCAGCCTTCTTCGCAATTGGGCACCATGCACCGCATGGAGTCGATGAAAGAAAGTCGTCAATTTGATACGTACGATGGTGGTCCCCGGACCGCAAATCACCGTCAATTGGCGCGAGATTATAGGGACACACAAGTGTATGATGTTTATTCTGATGAGGAGTACGACTCCGAGGAGTATCGACGTCAACACACGAGTGGTGGCCTTAAGAAAAGGCAAAAGAACAAGTCGCCGACTTATGTTTATGAAACCCCAAAGCGGAAGCACGGGGCTAAATAATACGACGCCGACGACTACAATGTCGAAGATTATTTGGAGCATCAAAGTGCTCGTAGCCCCTACTTCAAATTTGAGAACCATTACGATGAGTTCGATGATTATTCCGAGAAATCTAGTTTTGATCATCCGCAGGTTAAGGACTCGGCGGAGCATGATAATCGGCCAACCGATTGGATACCACCGCCCCCAACTCGCCAAAAATAGGAAGGAGCATGAGCGTGCCTACGGCACGGCTCGCAAGGCTGAACATCGTCAACGACTCGATCGAGATCAAGAGGATCGACGCCCCGATGATGGCGATGATCCGGATGATGGTGACGATGGTTTCGATCGTGGGCCACCCCGCGATCGACGCCCTCAACGCGCTTATTCTCCTCGGCACCGCAGTCCACGCCGAGACAACATAGGCGTGACGCTCGGGATCCACGCATTACACGTCGAGACATCAAGGTAAAATTTGAACCTTTTTATGGTACATATGACCCTGATGCTTTTATTGAATGGTTGCAAGGAACCGAGCATACACTTCGACATCTTGGCTACGAAGATGAGGAAAAAGTTGAGGTGGTTACGTTGCATTTTCATGGTGCCGCTCGTACGTGGTGGAACCGCTTTGTGTCCAAAAGGATTCGAAGAGGCAAGCCCCTCATTCGAGAATGGAATCAATTAGTCTACATCTTGAAGAAACGGTACATTCTGTCGGACTAAAAGGATAAAATTCACATTGAGATCACGCGCATCAAACAAGGAGCGATGACGTTCGAAGGAATATTTCGCCAAGCTTCAAGACATGTTTTTCAAGGCTGGCATGAGCGTGTCCCCTTTTGTCATGAGGACTCGGTTTTTATCGGGTCTACGACAATCGATCCAAGACAATTTGGAGATTTTGCCTATTAAGGATCTCAACACCCTTGTGCATATGACGATGCAATTGCATAAACAAGAAATGCATGCCAAGCCTTCGTGGTCCAATTCGAGGTACACATCTAACCCTCGTCCTTCAAATTTTTCTTCTAACTGTTTGCCTTCCTCTGTGCCAAATGTTAAGACAGGTTCGCAGTCCAAGGCCGACGTCACGCCACCAACGATGCCAGCCGCGCCGAGAGATCGCAATGTCGCGCCGATCAACGTGTGGGCGTGGACATTTGATGCGGAATTGTCCAAATCAAAAGAAAGTTTTATTCACAGCTCAAGGAGACCCATACGAGAGCCAAGAAGAAGATGATGACGTCGTGCCATCCGACGTTGGACCCAAGTTGCAATGCGATCAATCGGACGGCCTCGGCATTTCAAAGTTGCAATTCGTCACGCGCCGAGCCCTTAGCATGCTTGCGGCACCTAAAACTGATCAATAGGAACAATTATTCCAAACCTGTTGTTTAGTTGATAACGTGTCTCTTAACGTGATTATCGACTCGAGAAGTTGTGCCAATTTTTGATCCAAGAAAGTTGTTGATCATTTCAAACTACCAACCACGCCGCATCCAGAGCCGTTCAAGCTTCAATGGAAATCAAACGACGGCGGCGACTGGGTTGACATGCAAGTAATTTTCTCCTTTTCAATTGGTGCTTATAAGGATTCGATTTTATGTGACGTAACGCCTATGGATGCCACACATCTCTTGTTGGGGCGCCCATGGCAATACGATCGTCGTGTGCTTCACGACGGATTTTTGAACACTTACAAATTCAATTTCCACGGGAAGCGCGTGACTCTCTTAACCATGTCGCCTAGTGAAGCATTGCAGGACGAAGCCGAAAGGCAATGCCAAAAATCTAGCGACAAGAGCACCGCCGCGACGAACGAGCCTTCTTCGGTGTCGCCAACACAAAATGTGGAATCCAGCGGCGTTCCTACCTCCTCTCCCATTCATTTTGTTAAAAACGAGGTTGGGGATGAGAAGCACTGAGAAAAACCCACGATTGGCCGACAGAATGTGAAACATAGCCTCGGTTACGCGCCGAGCGACGCTGATTTCGCAAAAAAGGGACTCCAACAATTTTCTGCAGAATTTCCAAGCGTTTCTGGGGGAATCCTATTCATATTGGGTTTCCCACAGAAAACACACAAAAACGCCGTGGAGAACCCTATTTGGGTCGAGGACCGCCGATAACAAGTCCTAGCGTCGCGCCGCATGCCGTAGCGTCACGAAAATTCGGTTTCCATGAGCTTCGGGACGAATTTACACGCGTTTCAAAGGGCATTCTTCCTAAAAATCGAAGGGCTACAACACTTCAAAAAATCGCCCCGGAATCTCCCCGAACCATTGAGGACGTCGAGCCTCCCCTCTTAGACACGTGCCAGGATCGGTTGCTTTTGGCCCGACGCCGCGACATCACTAAATCAATTCAGGGGAGTCACACTTGTTTCATTTTATGTCCTTTACTTTCCATTACTCAATCTCTATATCATAAGTTTCCTCCTTCTATTGTGTCTCTTTTGAAGGAATACGAAGATGTCATGCCGGACGAGTTGCCGGAGAGGTTGCCACCGATCCGAGGGGTTTAGCACAAGATCGACTTCATGCCGAGAGCTTCGTTGTCAAACAGAGCTGCGTACAGGGACTCTCCAAAAGAAACTCAAGAGTTACAACACCAAGTTCAAGAGCTTTTCAACAAGGTCTTTGTTCGAGAATCGCTGAGTCCGTGCACCGTGCTTGTCATTATTGTGCCAAAGAAAGATGGTTCGTGGCATATGTGCGTAGACTACCGAGCCATAAATCAAATCACGGTGAAGTATAGGCATCCAATTCCACGGTTGGATGACATGCTAGATGAGCTCCACGGTGCCGCCTTGTTCTCAAAGATTGATCTACGGAGTGGATACCATCAAATCCGAATGCATGAAGGCGATGAGTGGAAGACCGCATTCAAAACCAAACATGGTTTGTACGAATGGCTTGTTATGCCTTTTCGTTTGACAAACACCCCTAGTACTTTTATGCGGCTTATGAATTTTGTTTTTCGTAAATTTTTAGGACGTTTTGTCGTCGTGTATTTTGACGACATCCTTGTTTACTCTAGGGACTTAGACTCTCACGCGAGGCACCTTAGGTTGGTGTTAGATTGCCTTCGCGAGCACAGTTTGTTTATAAACGTTTCTAAATGTTGTTTTTGCACGGACACGATGAACTTTCTTGGTTTCGTCGTGTCCAAGGATGGCCTTCGTGTGGATGACAACAAGATCCGCGCCATCCGAGAGTGGCCCACCCCTACGACCCCAACGATGGTTTGATCCTTCTTAGGGCTCGCAGGGTTCTATAGGCGATTCGTCAAGGACTTTAGTTCCATCGCCGGGCCACTCCACAACTTAACCAAGAAAGCGACTACAATCAAGTGGATGCCCGTTCATGAGGCCACCTTTCAGGCCTTAAAGGACGCCTTATGTCGTGCTCCGGTCTTGCAATTGCTAGATTTTTCGAAGCGCTTCGAGGTTGAGTGCGACGCCTCCGACTACGGCTTAGGCGGCGTACTCCTCCAAGAAAAACGCCCTATCGCTTATTTTAGCGAAAAAAACTAACAGGGGCGACCTTGAACTACCCTACGTACGACAAGGAATTGTATGCATTAATTAGGGTACTTAAAACTTGGCAGCACTACCTTTGGCCAAGGGAGTTCATAATCCATACGGACCACACTGCCTTAGCGTATCTAAAGAGTCAAACGACTCTTAATCGTCGCCATGCTAGATGGGTAGAATATATGGAAACTTTTCCGTATGTTATCGCCCACAAAAAAGGGAAAGAGAACGTCGTGGTCGACGCTCTCTCACGCATGTATGTTTTACTTACCCAATTACAGGCCAACTTGCTCGGGTTCTCCTTGATTAAGGAACTCTATTTGCATGATCATTTTTTCAAACCGATCATGGAGAACCTCGAGCACAATCGAATTCGTGAGGCTTATTTCTTGGATGATGGGTACCTTTACCGCGCTGGAAAGCTTTGCATTCCGAGCTCCTCGGTAAGGCATTTATTGCTCAAGGAAGCTCATGATGGTCGTGGCCATTTTGGCATAGCCAAAACCTTGGTGGCACTTCGTGAACACTTCTTTTGGCCTCATGTGGTCTCGGATGTTCACAAGTATTGTCAAGGTTGTGTGTCGTGCCAAACGTCGATATCGAGGTCTCAGCCTCACGGCCTTTACACACCCTTGCCAATTCCGGAAACTCCATGGGAAGATCTATCCATGGATTTTATCACGGGTCTCCCTATGACAAGGCGTGGTAAAGATTCGATCTTGTTTATTGTGGACCGCTTCTCCAAAATGACTCACTTCGTGCAGTGTAAAGGAAACAACAATGTGACCGAAATCGCAAACTTGTTTTTTGAACACGTCGTGAATCTACATGGTGTTCCTAGAACTATCGTTAGCGATAGGGACACCAAGTTTTGTAGTCACTTTTGGAGGACGCTGTGGGGAAAGCTGGGTACACAATTGTTATTTTCCACTGCTTATCATCCCCAAACCGATGGTCAAACTAAGGTGACCAATCGGACATTGGGCACCCTTCTTCGGACGGTGCTCAAAAATAACCCACGCTGGTGGGGGGACTTACTGCCTTTCGTTGAGTTTTCTTATAATAGGTCTAAGCACTCGGCGAAAAAGAAGACCCCTTTTGAAGTGGTCTATGGGCTCAACCCTCACTCGCTCATGGATTTGGTACCACGCCCCTTGAAAACCGGCGAACACCTCGACGCGGCCAACCGCACCGACGCCATTCGCCGCTTGCACGAGCGCACTCGGATCCAATTGGAGCGTAGGGTGAGCCAGTACGAAGCGCAGCACAACAAGGGACGCCGCCACATGATCTTCAACCCTGGCAATCTCGTTTGGTTGCATCTCCGCAAGGACCATTTTTCGGACGCCCCCAAAACCAAGCTTCATCAGCGTGGCGACAGTCCCTTCAAAGTCTTGGAGCGCATCGGGGACAACGCATACCGCATCGATCTCCCAAGAAAGTACTCAGTTCACTCCACCGTCAATGTTGCCGACCTCTCCCCTTACATTGAGCCTGCTTATGAGCAAACGGGGACGTTTCCCAACCAAGTGGGGGAGGGTGATGCGACCCCGTTATTGGATGCTAGCCAAGAGGACGACGCCTTCACCATGCGCTCGGATGGACCCGTCACCGGTGCCAGGGCCCGTGCCATCCAGACCGTGACACAATCCTTGGTGTCGCGCTTGTCCGCAGTCCATGGCGCGCCGGCGCACGCTATTGTATGCGTTGTTAGCCTCGGACAACCTCGAGTCGAGTCCTCGGCACCAACCACCTCGGACTCGTCCCTCGTGCCAGACCGGACCCGCATTGCAACTTGAGGTTCTCGACAGCCTCAACCAGCTCCGCCCTCAGCAACGTCCGAGACTCGCCAGCGCCTCGCCAAGGCCTCGCCGCGCCGCGCGACGCCTGGCGATGGCATGTCTTGACACTTCGGTGCCGGCCACGAGCGACATATCATTTTTATGCCTTATTTAGCATGTTTTCCATTGTTAGACACTTCCATTTATGGTTTTATGTTTTTAGAAGGTCCTTCTTGGGCCTTGCGCCGATGGGCCTTGCTTGCATGCAAGCCCTAGGCGCCGCACTAGCTTATTTAGGGTTTTGTGTTTGCCGCACCTATATAAGGTGCTATGTCTTTCATTTTAACTCACGCACACTTAGGTTAATTGAATTAGTTGAGGTATTCTCCTATCTTTAACCTAGTGCTTGCGCCGTCACCTTTATTTCACAAAGCTTTCGTGTTCAACAGTTCTCATTCTTGCTTGTTCGCACACACTCGAGCCAATCCAACGTTGGTTCGAGCCTCTCAAGTCTTCCGCTTCGCAAATCCGAGACCTAATACTCATACCACGCAAAGATCTATAGCATCTTCAAATGAGGTCGCATCAGACTGTTTAAAAGACTAGAAACAAATCCCAAAATATTGTAGACCGAGGTAGTCTGGTATAAAAATCTAATAAATCCCAAAATATTGTAGACCAAGGTAGTCTGGTATAAAAATCTAATCCAAACCAATTTTCAGCCAACCCTAATTTAGCTTGAATTAGAGCAGATCAAACGGGTTATAAACCAAAAAAAGAGCATCAGGGTTATGTGCGGAAGAGTAGCAGTCATATCATTTATTAAATGGATAGAAAATAACAATCTATGAATGTGGCCATGATATTATTCGAGTCAATGTTGTTGTTTTTATCTCTTTCCCTCTTTCGTGTAAAAATAGTGTGTTATATATCCACCTTCTTGTAAAATTTATGAGCAATTATCCTACCAAAACATAACATATTGCTTACCCTAAAAGAGCATGATACTAGTTTTTTTTTTCTTGAAGTTGATTGATTGATATGCTGCTTTATATCAGATAATTAATGGTTTAGGGTTATTGATTTCTTATAATTCCCAAAGTTTATTGATACTAGTTTTTTTTCTTGAAGATGTTTTATTCCCAAAGTTCATCTTATCAATGTTACCTAACCATATATAAGAATTTTATGAAATCAATGAATTCTTATTTCTGAGAACAAGTGCATAAATACAATTTAGTGTTATTGATTTCTTATAATTCATAGGAGAGAATCAAGGAATTTACAACTATAAGCTAAAGATCGACTAGGTAAACTCTTAACAATTAAAAATATAATTTTTGTTGCATAATATTACCACCCCCTCAAAGGTAATCAGTCTTTGCGATAAGCCAAGTCTAGTTGTAATCTTGTTGAAGCATGGAGTGTGCATCGACTTTATTAGTACATAAGCAAGTTGGTCTGCAGTTGGGACAGATGACCCTTTTGGACATGTTCTCTTATAGAGTGAAATGCGAGTGTGAAGTGTTGCATTCTTGAATGGAACACAAGATTCGAACTTAAGTACATTGCACCGAGGATATCACAATAAAGAACAAATTGTTGTAGGATCTTGATAATGAGTTCATGGAATAATGACATCACCCCTAGTAACTCGGATGTCGTGTCTATCAAGGCTTTCTATCCAACCTCCGTCGATGACCATGCGACAAATCGTTGCTTTCTCAAGCTCCATGAAGTTATAGAAGATCCATAGTATAGGAGGAGGCATATTGTGGAGACATAATCGTATATATCGTTAGCCCAATAAGTGTTGGAGAAGTCGTGAAGAGTCGGTTGTAAGGAAGACAATGTTGTGATTTATTCTAGAGTCTTCTAAGGTATCTAAGCAATCGTTTTAGAGTCGACCAATGATCTGATGCAACCATCTACATATACTATGACAACTTGTTAGCCATAAGTGCCATTCTCGGATAAGTATGTCTTAAGTATTGAAGGTTGTTAATTATAGTTCTATAGTGAATAGGGCATGGTAGAGGCGTTCCTGCATGGTGAGACAGTTGTGTGTGGGTAGGGGTGTCAATCGGGCGGGTCGGGTCAGGTTTGGGTCGGGTCAATTCAGTTTCGGGTAAGTTCGGATTCGGGTCAAATTCGAATATTTTGAAAATCGGGTCAAATTAGGTTGGATCATTTCCGGTCGGGTGCTCAATTAATCGGGCAAAGTCGGGTTTCGGGTCAATTTCGGTCGGGTCATTCGATTTTCGGTCCAACTTGATTTCGGATAAGTCCGGTTTCGGGTTTAGTTAGTTTCGAATTTAGTTGGATTTCGGGTGAGTCGGGTTTCGGGTTGTTCGGATTTTGGGTGAATTGGATTTTGACTTTGACCGAATTTCCGGTTAATCTGATTTCGAGTAAGCCAGATTTTGATTCAGACCATAACCGAATGATGATTTTTTGTAGTTTAACTACTCTAGGGTCTAAATATTTAATGTAACATTTAAATTAAAAACATAATTATAATAAATATTCACTATCATTAATATTTTAAAACATAATGTAATTTTCGGATGGTTTCGGGTCGGGTAACTTCGGATTTTCGGATGACTTCGGACCGGGTAGCATCTGATATCGGGTTGCATCAGGCTTAGTCCATTCAGGTATAATCGGGTTTAGATTAATCTCGAGTTCGGGTTTTTTCGGATTCGGGTCAAATCAGTTCGGGTCAAACATGTTGATAACATGTGTTTATAACGCCTTTTGACTTGATTAATCCCCACTTTTGTGCATAAAACATACTATTGCATGATCATTTTAGCACGATTATGGTTGTTTGTTCAGATATTTGCTCTCGTTCTTTTGGCTTTGTAGGTGCAAGAATTTGGATTCTTCTAGGATCAAATGGACTTCAATTTAAGCAAAGAAGAACCCAAAGGATTCAACTCGAAGATTTAATGGAGAAGAATGAGTTATACAAGCCATACAAGCTAAGGAAGCACTCAAATCCAATCAAAAGTTGTCAAGATGTCTTCCCAAGATATTGCATGAGGTGCTCGTGCCACTCGGCATGCCCGTGCCAAGAGCAAATGCCCAATGTCAACATTCAGTTTTTGGCATGGCATACCCGTGTCAAACGGCATGGGCATGCAGTTTTCAGCACATCTCCTTTCTAGGGTTGTATCTCTCCCACCTTTTTGGTGGCTCATATAAAAAGCTCTTGTAGAGACTTTTACAAGACCCATGCCTCATTTTATCTCATCTTTCTAGGGTTTTACAAGACTCTCTCTCTTTCATTTTCATTCTCAAAATCTCTCTTAGATTTACATTTTCTTTTTCTAGATTTTAGCTAGTTTAGTAGTAGATCTAGTTTAACCCATTTTGGGGGTTTGTTTAAGCTCTCTTGTACTTGGAGAAATTGAAAGAGGAACTCAACCCCAACTTGTTTTCCATGGATGAATGAAGAATCAAGACTTGATTTGAATGATAAGTGTCTCTTATCCATTTATCTAATTTCTTGTTTTTCCCTTCATTATTTCCATGTGTGTGATTGTTGGATTGATTTCTTATGCCATGTTTTTGCCATTTATGAGTGAGTAGTTGCTTGTGTTGGGACTGGGGGTAGCCCAATGGTGATTATGTGATGTATTGGTGAAGATTTCTCTTTGGTTGAATGAGTTTTGGTTTACTACTCAATTCTTGCACACCAAGTGTTTGTGAAAATGTCTAGCTAGTATTTTCTCATATTTTGGATGTTGAGTATGCATTGAAAGATGATATTTGACATTGGAGCTTCAAGAATTGAGCTAGGAATTTTAGGACCACGAAAGTAGGCCTAATTTCCTAGTGGTTATTTATAATTTTCATTGTGTTTAATGCACTTAATCTAGGATTAATTACCACGAAAGTAGGAATTAAGCTAGATTAGAGTAGTTCTCCCTTGCCTTGAAAGAGGATTGGAATTATTTTAGGACAATTGACCATGGTAGACCATTGCTTGCAAACCTTAGAGAGATTTTTGCTTGACATTGTATAATTCCATTGTGGTGAACCCAATCCTAGCCTCCCACCATTCAAACAACCAAAACCCTTTTCTAGCTTTTCTAGTTTTATATCTTGTTTTTGTGTTTGTTTTAATTATAAAATTTCCAAATCTCAATCAATTGTTTGTGGTCTAGATTACTAGTTTGTGTGAAATTGGTGATCAACGAGTGCTCCCTTGGATTCGATATCTTTTATATTACTTCGATAGTACCGTGCACTTGCGGGCCTATCAAGTTTTTTGGCGCCGTTGTCGGGGAGCACGGTTGACATTGATTTAGCATTAATTAGTGAGACTAGATCTTTTATTGCTTTTTTTAAAAATAAACTCTAATCACTCTCTTGTTCTTGTTTTTCTTGTGTTGTTTTCCCTGTTGCATGCCTGTTACTCGAAGTCTTAGGGAACATCTTCAAGAAGGGATCCCCGAGATTGAGAAGACTTTTCGTGCAAGGAGGAAGCTACAAAAGAAGAAAAGAACCCAAAAGAATTCTCGCACTTCTTCAAAAATGGATGATGATCAAAGAACCGTTGAGGACTACATTGAACCAAACAACTATGGCATTCATTCGGGAATTTCAAGGCCAAATGTGGATGCAAACAACTTTGAGTTGAAACTGGCTCTTCTCACCATGGTGCAACAACATCAATTCTCGGGATTGCCATCCGATGATCGAAATCTTCACCTCTCGGTATTCTTGGATATTTGTGACACGGTGAAATATAATGGAGTTGCCCAAGATGCCATCCGACTAAGGCTTTTCCCATTCTCTCTAAGAGATCAAGCAAGGGCTTGGCTCTACACTATCCCGGAGAATTCAATCACAAATTGGGAGCAACTCTCCACCGCTTTCATGGCCGAGTACTTCCCACCGAGCAAGACCACCGCTCTAAGGAATGAGATTACCTCTTTCCGCCAAAAGGAAGAGGAATCTTTCTATGAAGCTTGGAAAAGATTCAAGGAGCTCTTGAGTAAGTGTCCACACCATGGCTTTGAGAAGTGGTTTCTAGTTCAAGGATTCTACAATGGGCTAACCCATTCATCAAAGATGGGCATTGATAGTGTAGCGGGAGGAGCCCTCATGAGAAAAAGGATCACCGAATCTTGGGAATTGATTGAAGAAATGTCCATGAACCACCAAAAGTGGTCCAATCCAAGGTTTGAGCCCAAGAAATCTCCCGAAAGGTATGATGTCGACACCTTTGATCTTTTAGCGGCTAAAAATGATGCTTTGTTGGCTAAGTTAGATGCACTTAATAAGAAATTTGATGCTATGAATGTGCATGCTAATGTGAATAATGTTGGTGTCAATAATCCTTGTGAAATTTGTGGTATGGTTGGTCACCTTGCTTTGAATTGTCAATATGTGAGTCCATCCTCTTCCTCACAAGAACCATCCATTGAGCATGTTGACTACCTCAAAAAACCAAGATCAAGACCTCAAAATGACCCATATTCCAATAGCTACAATCCCGGTTGGAGAAACCATCCAAATTTCTCATACCGAAACAACCAAAATGCCATTCCTCAATTCCCTCCAAGGCAACCTCCCGGTTTTAACCAAGGTCCTTATCAAACTCCACCTCCTCAAAAATCCAATCTTGAACTCTTGATGGAAAATTTCATAACGTCTCAAGCAAAACAAAATGATGAGTTTAGGAACCAATTTGGGCAACTAACATCCAAGTTTGATGCTTTAACAACTCATAATAAGATGTTAGAAACTCAAATCTCTCAAATTGCTCAACAAGTTGCTAGCTCCTCTTCTAGGCCTCAAGGTCGACTTCCCGGTCAACCCGAGCCTAACCCAAGAGATTGTAAGGCAATTAACCTTAGGAGTGGAAAGAATTTGGAGGAGCCTAAGAGGAAAAATGTAGTAGATGTTGAAAATCTAGAAAGAGAAGTCTCCTTAGAAGAAGAAGGTGAAGAACAAGAGAAGAGAAAAGAGTCAAAAAGTAATAAAGAAGAGGAAAGTGAGAAAGAACCGAAGTATGTGGCACCACCACCCTACAAACCACCTATCCCCTTCCCTCAAAGACTTCAAAAAGCTAGGTCATATAAACAATTTGGGAAGTTCCTTGAAGTGTTGAAAAAGTTATACATCAATATTCCCTTCACCGATGCTCTTTCCCAAATGCCTTCATATGCTAAATTCTTGAAATAAATTTTGTCTAACAAAAGAAGTCTTGATGAATATGGAACTGTGGCCCTAACCGAGGAATGTAGTGCAATTCTCCAAAATAAATTACCTCCAAAGCTTAAGGATCCCGGTAACTTCTCCATACCATGTGCGATAGGAAACACTAGCTTTAAAAGTGCATTGTGTGATCTTGGTGCTAGTGTAAGTTTGATGCCTTTGTCAATTTGTGAAAGATTGGACATGGGTGAATTGAAACCCACCAACATGTCTTTAGTTTTAGCGGATCAATCCATTCGGCATCCGAGGGGCATCCTAGAGGATGTTCCCATCAAGGTGGGCAATTTCTTTATCCCGGTTGATTTTGTTATTCTTGAGATGGATGAAGATACCAAATTCCCCATCTTTCTTGGAAGGCCTTTCCTTGCTACGGCGGGCGCCGTTATTGATGTGAAAAATGGAAAGCTTTCCTTGAATCTTGGGGAAGAAAAGGTTGAGTTTAATTTGCCAAATGCTACTAAACATCCTTCTTTTGAGCAATCTTTGTGTAGAGTTGATCTTGTTGACAACCTAGTGAAGAAGGATTTTATGAGGTGTTGCTTGCAAGATCCACTTGAAATATGCTTGATGAGCTCCGAAGGACTTAATGATGAAGACATGGAAGTAGCTTCTTGTGCTCAATTTCTTGAAGCAAACCCGGAACTCCCACCTCGGTCGGTCAAGGTGGAAAAGCTTGGAAAGGACTCAAAGGCATCCACCTATGAGGAAAAAGATGCACCTAAGGTAGAATTGAAACCTCTCCCTTCTACCCTAAGGTATGAATTTCTTGGACCCAACTCTACTTACCCGGTGATTATCAATGCCAACCTAAGTAAGTGCGAAACCGACAAATTGCTTAGAGAACTTAGGTTGCATAGAAAAGTCATGGGGTATACAATTGATGATTTGAAAGGCATTAGTCCATCCACTTGCATGCATAGGATTTTGCTAGAAGATGACTATAAACCCTCAATTGAGCATCAAAGAAGGATAAACCCTAACATGAAGGAAGTAGTGAAAAAGGAAGTACTTAAATTGCTAGATGCCGGTATAATTTATCCTATTTCCGATAGTGAGTGGGTTAGTTCGGTACAAGTAGTACCTAAAAAGGGGGGTATGACCGTTGAAAGAAATGAGAAAAATGAATTGATCCCAACTAGGACGGTCACGGGTTGGAGAATGTGCATTGATTATAGAAAATTGAACAAAGTAACCCGAAAAGATCACTTTCCCCTTCCCTTTATTGATCAAATGCTTGAAAGGTTAGCTAGGCATTCACACTTTTGTTACTTGGATGGTTATAGTGGATTCTTCCAAATTCCTATCCATCCAAGTGACCAAGAAAAGACCATCTTCACATGTCCTTATGGCACCTTTGCCTATAGGAGAATGCCTTTTGGTCTTTGTAATGCCCCCGCTACCTTTCAACGTTGCATGATGGCCATTTTTTCCGATTTGATTGAAAATATTATGGAATTTTTTATGGATGACTTCTCCGTCTAAGGCACTACTTTTGATAATTGTCTATGTGACACCCTTATACCCTATGACGTATACTTCATAAAACTTATCTCTTATATAAAGAGATAATTTCACATATAAGCAATTATTTTCACATAAGCACATAGCAGACATCAACAACCTTATAAGGTTGCACACACATCCATATGTCGTTACTTCTATACTAAAACATATATTACTCTAACTTCTATTACAAGCCATATGTCTATGATGCAAAATGAGGAGGAGAAGGTTGCATTAAGCTTCAGCTGGCCGACCTGTATGAATGTGACCTCTAAAAGAGACACACGCCAGTAAAAACTAGCTGAACCTGAAAAATTGTTTTGCGATTTACGTGAGTTGCATACTCAGTAAATATAAATCATCATCAATTATTTCACATAGAGTCAAACATTTAGTCCATGTGCATATACATACATATTATACATATGTCATATATGAATTTCCTATGCGAATGCAAATGCTGATGTATCCGATTCATTATTTTGTGAACTGTTCAAGCCTGAATCTGCCCCGGGTTTACTGTATATGGACTCTTATGGTCCCTTTAACAAAGAAATCCGAAGATCTCCTGAATATTGACCCGTAGGTCCTGTATGATCCATAGATCCTGTATGATCCGAAGATCTTGTATGACCCGTAGGTCGCTTTAACAAAGAAATCTGAAGATTTCCTGAATTACAATTCAGGGCAAGACAGTCACAGGTCCTTTTAATCTCATTGCAATATGCTATGCAATCAAGTGCATTCTGTAACCATATATCATATGCCATCTGCTAACATACTTTCTGTGCAAACAACTCTGGAAATTTCAAAGCTATCACATATAACACATATATCCATATGATTCATATAACACATATATCCATATATCCATATAGCTCATTTAGCACATATATCCATATAGTTCATATAGCACATATATCCATATAATTCATATAGCACATATATCCATATATTCATATTTCACATATAGCACATAGGGTTGAATCTCCGATCTATACTCACCTGTTCAAGACAGATACTATATTACTTCCTCTTGTCTTTGACCACGATCTATGACTTGTGCTCCTATATATAACCAAATGCGAAACAACCTATTTACTCTTACAAACTTTAACCCCAAATGCAATGAAATGCCAGAATGCATTACAACTTCTTGTGTATCTTTCCAAATCCTTTAAAACTTGACATCGATAAACTATATATATAGAAGAACATTTTACTAGTTCAAACCTTTATGAAAAACTCGATCAAAGGGCTTCCTAATATCATTACAATGAGAAACCCTAAAATCACTCTGAAATCTTTTACCGAATATAAATCCGATATCGAAAACACCCTCTGAAATCTGTAGATCAACCGATTTTCAAATCAAAACCAACTGTAGATCAAGATCTGAAAAAATCAATAAAATCCAGATAAACCATTAACTAATTAAAAACTTACCAAACCACTCTTGTACTTCATGATTAAAACCCGATAGAAGAGATCTTGTACCAGATCTACAACAAAAACAACCGAAATCAACAAAATCAACAAACTTCCACCTCTTTTTTTTTCCTCACCTACGACCTCTCTGTGTTTTTCTTTCAATTCATATGTTTAATTTTGAAGATAAGATCACAAATATAAATCTCAGCAAAGGCCGGTTTACATTTTTATATATTTACACTTTTCACCCTCAAATCTCCTTTACTACAAACTTCACCCTAAATTAATTAATAATTAACTTTTACTTAAAAACTTTTTAAAATATAATAAACTTAATTCGAAAATAAATATCACTTTTAAAAACTCACTATATATCATGCCAATATGCTATGTATATGCTCTTAATCTTATATGAATGCAGAATGATGTATGCACTTTGGTCGGGGATGTTACAGTCTATCTAATCTTTCTAGAGTGTTGCAGAGATGTGAAGAAGTTAACCTTGTTTTGAATTGGGAGAAATGTCATTTTATGGTAAAAGAAGGTATTGTCCTTGGACATTTGGTGTCCGAACATGGGATTGAAGGATGATAGGGAATCAATTACCATTAAACAAATGCTGATATGACTTTCTCATCTTATCCTCGGTTTCACAAGTCGTTTCCTCTATACCATGATTCTTCCAAATCACTTTAACCATCGGAATCTCCCTATTCCGCAACTGTTTGATTTTGTAGTCCATTATCATAATGGGTTCCTCTATGTAGCTCATATTTTCTGCAAACTGCACTTCTGAATCTTTTAACACATGTGATGGATCAGATCAGTATCATCGGAACATACTGACATGGAAAATATTATGAATCTGAGCTAATTCTGAAGATAATGCTAATCTGTATGCCAAACATCAATATTCCATCCTGAATGTCAAATGGCGTATATGTCCCTTGTCGAACCAGTTCAATAATTTCTATCAACTTCTTATCTCTTACTTGTGCATCTTTAACTTTCTGTCTCAGCACTGGCCGAATCTCAAAAGTAGCAATCAATACTCTATCTATGTCAAACTGCAATCTATCATTTAGACCTCGCAAAGCAATCAAATTCAACACTGAAGTCATGTGCATATCTGCCATCATACCATTAGACTTTTGACTCAAAGCATCTGCTACAACATTGGCCTTTTCCGGATGATACTCGATTGTACAATCATAATCTTTCAGTAGTTCCATCCAACGTCTTTGTCTCATGTTCAACTGCTTTTGGCTCATCAAACACATCAAACTCTTATGATCTGTAAATATTTGAAATGTTTCTCCATATAGATAATGTTTGCTTAATCTTTAGGGCAAATACTACTGCTGCCAGCTCTAAATCATGTACAAGATAAGAAACTTCATGTGATCAATACTGTCATGATGCATATGCAGTTACTTTTCCATCCAACATTAAGATAAGACCTTGATATGAAACATCACTGTAAATACCAAATCCTCTTGTACCTGTAAGAATTCTCAGTATTGCTATTGTAGTCTGTCGGTGCTTTAACTCATTAAAGACCTGTTTGTGTGCAGAATACCAATAGAATGAAGCATTCTTTCATAGCAATTTAGTAAGTGGTGCAACTATAATAGAGAATCCTTCCACTAATAGTCTGTAGTATCCAGCCATACTAAAAAAGATACGAAATTCTGTAACTGTAGTTGATGATTTCTAGTTTACCACTGCTTCAAACTTTTTAGAATCAATCCTCTATACCTCTTCCAGATACTATATGTCCTAAAAATACCATATGATCCAACCAGAATTCACACTTTCTCAGTTTAGCAAACAATTGTTCCCTCAAGACTTGTAGCACAATACGCAAATGATCAACATGCTCAGCTGTACTCCACGAATATACCAATATATCATGAATAAAGTTGATCACAAATCTGTCTAGAAAAGATCGAAATACCTTGTTCATCAAAGCCATGAATGTTGCTGGTGTATTAGTCAAACCAAATAGAATTACCAGAAATTCATAATGCCCATATCGAGTTCTAAATGTTGTCTTGATAATGTCATCTTTAACTATCTTTAACTGATGATATCCTGATCGAATGTCTATCTTCGAAAATACCTTTGCACCCTGAAGTTGATCAAATACATCACCTATCCTTGGAAATGAATATTTGCTCTTCACTGTCACCTAATTCAACTTTCTGTAATCTATGCACAGTCATGAGATACACTAGCACTAATGAATACTTTGTCCAAAAATTCCTATAACTGTTTCTTCAGTTTCTGTAACTCTAGAAAAGCCATCCAATATGGAAGAATAGAAATCGATGTAGTATTTGCCATTAATTCCATAGTAAATCTATCTCTCTATCAGGTGACAATCTAGGAAGATCTTTTGGAAACACATCAATATAATCCTTTAACAACTGGAATCTCTCAACCTCATCACATTCAACTGTGCAATCTATCACATGGGCCAGATATGCCTCACATCACTCTCTGATTATGCAAAAAGCCACTGTTGCAGATATTAAGCAAGCATGTACCA
This sequence comes from Fallopia convolvulus, assembly GCA_964016875.1. NCBI lineage: Eukaryota > Viridiplantae > Streptophyta > Magnoliopsida > Caryophyllales > Polygonaceae > Fallopia > Fallopia convolvulus. The sequence continues at coordinate 56,439,587 of OZ024718.1, read as the reverse complement.
TTCGTCCATCACCATAGAAAATCACTCTAGATTTCTCAAGCGAGTCTATCACTGCCTCTTTGGTATAACAATCCACTTTATCATGGTGTCTTGAGAGCCAATCCTTACCCAGTATAACATCAAACTTATAGGAATAGTAAAATCAGATCAGCTAGTAACTCTACTATATCCAATCATATTATACAATACCAATACACCGTATGTACCTTTACCATTTCCTCTGTACTTCCTCTTCCAATATATGGTTCATGTGTATGAAATGTATGCTCATGTAGTGTTGTATGTGATGCTCTTATAGACTGATGTGGGACGGCAGAACCTTCTCTCCTTTATGCATCATGCTCATGAATGCAATTCTAATGTCAATTACATATGCTTATGAATGCATGCCCTTAAAGAATCATATCCCTGCTCTGATACCAAAAACTAGGTGTGACACCCTTATACCCTATGACGTATACTTCATAAAACTTATCTCTTATATAAAGAGATAATTTCACATATAAGCAATTATTTTCACATAAGCACATAGCAGACATTAACAACCTTATAAGGTTGCACACACATCCATATGTCGTTACTTCTATACTAAAACATATATTACTCTAACTTCTATTACAAGCCATATGTCTATGATGCAAAATGAGGAGGAGAAGGTTGCATTAAGCTTCAGCTGGTCGACCTGTATGAATGTGACCTCTAAAAGAGACACACGCCAGTAAAAACTAGCTGAACCTGAAAAATTGTTTTGCGATTTACGTGAGTCGCATACTCAGTGAATATAAATCATCATCAATTATTTCACATAGAGTCAAACATTTAGTCCATGTGCATATACATACATATTATACATATGTCATATATGAATTTACTATGCGAATGCAAATGCTGGTGTATCCGATTCATTATTTTGTGAACTGTTCAAGCCTGAATCTGCCTTGGGTTTACTGTATATGGACTCTTATGGTCCCTTTAACAAAGAAATCCGAAGATCTCCTGAATATTGACCCGTAGGTCCTGTATGATCCATAGATCCTGTATGATCCGAAGATCCTGTATGACCCGTAGGTCGCTTTAACAAAGAAATCTGAAGATTTCCTGAATTACAGTTTAGGGCAAGACAGTCACAGGTCCTTTTAATCTCATTGCAATATGTTATGCAATCAAGTGCATTTTGTAACCATATATCAATGCCATCTGCTAACATACTTTCTGTGCAAACAACTCTGGAAATTTCAGAGCTATCACATATAACACATATATCCATATGATTCATATAACACATATATCCATATAGCTCATTTAGCACATATATCCATATAGTTCATATAGCACATATATCCATATAGTTCATATAGCACATATATCCATATATTCATATTTCACATATAGCACATAGGGTTGAATCTCCGATCTATACTCCTGTTCAAGACAGATACTATATTACTTCCTCTTGTCTTTGACCACGATCTATGACTTGTGCTCCTATATATAACCAAATGCGAAACAACCTATTTACTCTTACAAACTTTAACCCCAAATGCAATGAAATGCCAGAATGCATTACAACTTCTTGTGTATCTTTCTAAATCCTTTAAAACTTGACATCGATAAACTATATATATAGAAGAACATTTTTCTAGTTCAAACCTTTATGAAAAACTCGATCAAAGGGCTCCCTAATACCATTACAAAGAGAAACCCTAAAATCACTCTGAAATCTTTTACCGAATATAAATCCGATATCGAAAATACCCTCTGAAATCTGTAGATCAACCGATTTTCAAATCAAAACCAACTGTAGATCAAGATCTGAAAAAATCAATAAAATCCAGATAAACCATTAACTAATTAAAAACTTACCAAACCACTCTTGTACTTCATGATTAAAACCCGATAGAAGAGATCTTGTACCAGATCTACAACAAAAACAACCGAAATCAACAAAATCAACAAACTTCCACCTCTTTTTTTTTCCTCACCTACGACCTCTCTGTGTTTTTCTTTCAATTCATATGTTTAATTTTGAAGATAAGATCACAAATATAAATCTCAGCAAAGGTCGGTTTACATTTTTATATATTTACACTTTTCACCATCAAATCTCCTTTACTACAAACTTCACCCTCAATTAATTAATAATTAAATTTTACTTAAAAACTTTTTAAAATATAATAAACTTAATTCGAAAATAAATATCACTTTTAAAAACTCACTATATAGCATGCCAATATGCTATGCATATGCTCTTAATCTTATATGAATGCAGAATGACGTATGCACTTTGGTCGGGGATGTTACAGTCTAGCTAGTCTTTCTAGAGTGTTGCAGAGATGTGAAGAAGTTAACCTTGTTTTGAATTGGGAGAAATGTCATTTTATGGTAAAAGAAGGTATTGTCCTTGGACATTTAGTGTCCGAACATGGGATTGAAGTGGATCGAGCCAAGATTGTCATCATTGAGAAGATGCCTCCTCCAACTTCCGTCAAAGGAGTTCGAAGCTTCTTAGGTCATGCCGGCTTCTACTGGCGGTTCATCAAAGATTTCTCCAAGATTGCTAAGCCTTTGACTCAATTGCTCATGAAAGATGCCCCTTTTGATTTTGATGGTGAGTGTCTATCCTCTTTTTACAAGTTGAAGGAGGCACTCATTTCAGCTCCAATAATGCAAGCCCCGGATTGGAGTCTTCCATTTGAGGTGATGTATGATGCTAGCGATTTTGCCGTTGGAGCCGTTTTGGGGCAAAGAAGGTGCCAGCAATCTACTATGCAAGTAGGACTTTGGATGATGCTCAAGTGAACTATGCCACAACCGAGAAAGAACTTCTTGCAGTTGTCTTTGCTTTTGAGAAGTTCCGGTCGTACTTGATGGGTTCTCAAGTTATTGTCTACACCGACCATGCCGCCATCAAGTATCTCTTAAGCAAGAAAGATGCCAAGCCAAGATTGATCTGGTGGATACTTTTGCTTCAAGAGTTTGACTTGGAGATTCGAGATAAAAAAGGGACCGAGAATGTTGTGGCCAACCATCTCTCAAGATTGAGACAAGATTCCAATGAAAACATTGAAGAAGAGGTACCAATTGATGATTCCTTTCCCGATGACCAATTGTTTGCCATTTCCGAGTTTAAGGCTCCATGGTTCGCGGATTTTGTCAACTATCTTGTTTGTGGAATCATGCCACCGGAATTGAGCTACAAACAAAGGAAAAAGTTTCTTTCAGATGTCAAGCACTACTTTTGGGAAGATCCTTGCCTCTACAAGCATTGTGCCGATGAGATGTTTAGAAGATGTGTGCCCGAACCGGAAATGAAAAACATCCTCTATCATTGCCACTCTTCTTCTTATGGCGGACATGCTAGCTTCTCAAAGACCACCGCAAAGTGGAGATCTCAAACCGAGAAATCAAGAACATACTTGAGAAGACGGTTTATCGGTCTAGGAAGGATTGGGCATCAAAGTTGGATGAAGCACTATGGGCATACCGAACCTCATTCAAGACACCAATTGGTACCACTCCATTTCGGTTGATCTATGGTAAATCATGTCACCTACCGGTTGAACTTGAGCACAAAGCATATTGGGCTATCAAGACTATGAACTTTGATATGAAGTTAGCCAGTGAAAAGAGGATGCTTCAACTTAATGAGCTTGAGGAGTTGCGCTTAAGTTCTTATGAAGAATGAAAGAATCTATAAGGAGCGGGTCAAACGTTGGCATGACAAGCACATTGTTCGAAGAGAGTTTCAAGAGGGAGAAACAGTCCTTCTCTTCAACTCCCGCTTAAAGCTATTTCGGGGAAAGCTTAAATCAAGGTGGAGCAGACCGTTCCAAGTGAAGAAAGTGTATCCTCATGGTGCCATTGAGATATGGAGTGAAGCAATCGGTGAATTTAAAGTCAACGGTGAAAGGCTAAAGCACTATGTGGTTGGAGATCCTATCGACAAGGGAGTCACCTTCCCCCTTTCTGATCCGAAGCCATGAATCAAGAAGGACGGTCTAACTAGACCTTAACTAGCGCTTCTTGGGAGGCAACCCAAGCATCTATATCCTTTTCCCTCCTTTATCTTTTTTTTTTGCATGCTTGTCTTCTTAGTTTAGTTGAGTCGAGTCGAGATAGACGATGCAATTATGTTGTTGGTGAGTGCTTTGCTTGAGATTTTCAATGGGTCTTATATTTAGGGCTTTTAATTGATTTTTAGGTGCATATTAGGGGTTTAGAAGAAAAAAAAGTTCATGAAATCTATCATTAGTAAGATAGCATGTTAAATTTTAAGTTTCTGATTTGGCACTAGATGCTTGTGCCAATCGGCATGGCCATGCCAACATCAAGAACCCAAAAATTTAATTCTTAGTTTTGTGCATGGGCAAGGCATGCTATTTGGCATGGCCATGCCATTTTAAAAAAAAATAATAATAAAAAAATAAAAAATAAAAAGCTGAAAGACTTTTTCTTCCCCACCCAATCCACTTTCTCGTTCTTTCTCTCCTCTCCCTCACCAAACACCAACAGCCGCGCACCTGCTCCGACCCACCACCGCACCACCAGCCCAAGCGGTCGCCTGCTCGCACCACCGCCGCCCACTTCCGGTAAGTCTTCGCCCTTCTGCTCCTCATCCCCCTCTCCACTCTGCTGCACCTGCACGCAGCCCGACATCAGCCCACTGCTAGTGCCCCACAACCCTACCCACCCCAGCCCCGCCCCTTCTCCGACCGTCTGAACCACCATCCTCGTCCCTCCTCCCCTTTCGCATCCACCACACAACCTGCGAGCACCACACCAACCTAGTCCCGCCCACCTTTCTCCGACCCCAAAAACCACCGCATCCCAGCCCCGCCTTCTACCTCCGCCCATCTCCACCGCCTGCTCGCGCACAACCCAGCCTCGCCCATCTCTCTTTCTCTTCCCGGCGCTGCTTCGACGCGCGACCACACCTGCGCACCACCTGCGAGCCCAGCCACCACCCATCTTGCCCACAACCCTCCCTTCAAATAAAAACCCTAGATCCCTAATTTTGCCCTAAAAATTGATTTGGAATTTAACCTTATTTGATGTGTTTTCTTCATGAGAAATTAAAATTGATGTGCACTTGAGCTTGTTTGGGTGATTCATGATTCCAATTTGTTTATAATTGCAAGAAATTTTATGTTGGAATTTTGTGTGTGCATAAGTTGAAATCAATTTCACGAGAATTTTGAAGTTGTGTTGGTTAGAGCATAAGGTAAAAATCATGAAATGGGTTGTGAGCTTTTAATGATGATTTATGCTTGAACCTTCTTGCTTTGTGCTTTCTAATGTTATGCTCGATTTTTAGATCACTTGTATTATCTTCTCCTTTCCACTTTGTAGGAATTCTTGTTGACCAAGATATGGCTCCAAAAAGGGCTAAAAGATCAAGCTCTTCCCATCAACAAGCCCTAATAGAAACCCCGCTCAATGATCATGGTTTTCGTTGCGTTGATGATGAACAAGACAAGCGTTATCAAGTGATCAAAGACCGCAAAGTTGTGTCAACTCGTTATCTTGATGAGGAAGCACTACAATCCTTAAGCTTACTTGATTATGTGATGTGTATGTTTCGAAGGGTGGGAATGGAGCATTTCATCCAAATCCAACAACCCACCTTTGTAAGAGTCACTATGGAGTTTTTGAGCTCTCTTAAACAAGACGATGGAGCCGGTTTGTACTTTCATCTCTTCGGAAAACGTCACCACATCCCTCTAGTAACTCTTGGTTCCATTTTTCACCTCCCTTCCGATGGAGACTTCACTTGCTATTTTGACCGTCAATTATTTTGGCAAGAAATCACAATCAGCAACCTACCTTACAAACCCCGAGAATCCAAGGCTAGCCTCATTCGGAACCCCATCCTCCGATATGTCCAAAGAGTCCTATCCAACACTATATTTGCTAGAAGAGGGAGTGATGGAGTAGTTCGAGAAGAAGAGCTCTTCTTGATGTGGGCAATGCTAAAAGAAAAAAAGGCAAATCCCGCCTACTTCCTTTTCAGGAAACTCTTATCCGTTGCTAATGCCCCTACCGGAGATATTGTCATTGGAGGTCTTATTACCCATATAGCCCTTCATTATCATTACGACCTTTCTCATCTCCAAGCCATAGGTCCTGAGCTTCTTGACCTTGCTCGGTGTGTTAAAATGCAAATTCTTGATAAAATAGGCCGAGAATACTTCTTGCACTTCAACAATGGTGACCAACCAATACGGTTACCAAACCAAGCTCGCACGACCATCCATGACCCCAACAACCTCAAAATGCTAAGTGATGGTCCCGATCTTGTAGTGAATGAAGAACTTCTCGCCTTGCCCCCAACCGAGTACTTTGACCAAGACGTTTTATCCATTCCACACTCACGAGCTAGCAATGATGAGAGGTCCAGCCACTTTTATGGAGCTTCCATTTTGGCCTCGCTCCATAGTATCGAGGAAGAGCAACGTGCCCAACGCGCCATTCTAATACAAGTGCAAAATCAACAACGAGCCATGAATGACACACTTCAAGCCCTCTACAACATGCACCTCAAGTACGGCTTTCCACCACAACGATGATTTGGTAATTTCCCCTCTCTTTGTTCTTCTACATTCATTGAGGACAATGTATATTTTTAAGCTTGGGGGAGGGAGTGAAAATTACCTTGAATTGCATATCTTCTATCTCTCTAGTGTTAGTTGCATAAATTCATGACATTGCATTTGCATTTAGTTAGTTTTGCATTAGCTTAGGTTCATGACATTTGCATTTAGTTTAGGCCTTTTGATGGATCACTTGCGTTATTTCATTTGAAATATTTTGGTTGTCAAAGTTGCAAAAGATCATGAAGCTAAATTTAAAATCTTGAATATGTGTGACTAATTAAACTAGGGATGCTTGTGGTTATCTCTTGGATTTGGTGAACATTTAAATTCATGACAAAAGCCGTGAGTTTCTCTTTAGGCCTTAGGACTTGCACTTCATGAGTCCTCTCTCTTTTAATGTGTGATTTCTCCATTGAATGTTCATCTCTAGAAGTTGCATTTAGAGCCATTTTTCGAGGCCACATTTATACTATTGTACATGCACAAAAATGATTGAGGCAACTTTCTCTGATAACCCACTTTACCCCTACCAACCTCTTACATTTAATCCCTTTTGTTTAGCCCCCTTTTGAGCCTATATTATCCTATTCTTTTTAAGCACCACAAAAGCAATCCGAGCCTTGAATTATTAGCCTTTTGTCCTTCCGAGGAATTAGGAAAATTCTATATTGACTTGCTTGTGTGGTTAGAAGCTAAGCTTGGGGGGAATTCAATGTAAATGATGGAAGTGTAAAGTGTTTGGTTCAAAACAAAAAAAAACAAAAAAAAGAGAAAAATAAAAAATAGCACTTCTCACATTACTTTGCAATTGAGTGCATGCATCAAAATATTTGTGCCTTAATAAAACAATGGTGTGAAGTGTGAAAAAAAAAGGGAAAAGAAAGGGAAGCGAGAAATGAAGAGAGATTGTGAAATATTTGGTGGGTTGTTAATGATATGAAATTTTCAAGGATTGGTTTAGTCAAGATAGAATTCTTCCAATATTCCTCGGACCAGCACCACAAGGCCAAATATAATCCCTACCCTTTCTCATTACCTTGACCCCGTTACAACCGAATAAAAGACCTCTTGATTTGTGTAATGTGCATGGTTTTTAGTGGTGGAGAATTAAGACACTGATGCAAGCTTATGGTAGATGACTTTCTTTGGATTGAAAATGAGCGAAACACGTCCCTCAATCACATGAGAGTGAGTGAATTACATTTTTTTCCATCTGTGAGGTCTATGAATTTTCATGCTAGCCTAATCTCTTGAATGACCACTTGCTATCTCCTATGATTTCATTGAACACATATTTGACATTACAAAATCATGCTTGTATTTCTTTTGCATGGAGACAACCTTAATATTTCCTTTGGAATATCAATCCTTTGATGAGTATCCTTGCTTGAGGACAAGCAAGATCTAAGCTTGGGGGAGTTTGATAACATGTGTTTATAACGCCTTTTGACTTGATTAATCCCCACTTTTGTGCATAAAACATACAATTGCATGATCATTTTAGCATGATTATGGTTGTTGGTTCAGATATTTGCTCTCGTTTGCTTTTGGTTTTGTAGGTGCAAGAATTTGGACTCTTCTAGGATTAAATGGACTTCAATTCAAGCAAAGAAGAACCCAAAGGATTCAACTCGAAGATTTAATGGAGAAGAATGAGTTACACAAGCCATACAAGCTAAGGAAGCACTCAAATCCAATCAAAAGTTGTCAAGATGTCTTCCCAAGATATTGCATGAGGTGCTCGTGCCACTCGGCATGCCCGTGCCAAGAGCAAATGCCCAATTTCAACATTCAGTTTTTGGCATGGCATACCCGTGTCAAACGGCATGGGCATGCAGTTTTCAGCACATCTCCTTTCTAGGTTTGTATCTCTCCCACCTTTTGGTGGCTTGTATAAATAGCTCTTGTAGAGATTTTTACAAGACCCATGCCTCATTTTATCTCATCTTTCTAGGGTTTTACAAGACTCTCTCTCTTTCATTTTCATTCTCAAAATCTCTCTTAGATTTACATTTTCTTTTTCTAGATTTTAGCTAGTTTAGTAGTAGATCTAGTTTAACCCATTTTGGGGGTTTGTTTGAGCTCTCTTGTACTTGGAGAAATTGGAAAAGGAACTTTACCCAAACTTGTATTCCATGGATGAATGAAGAATCAAGACTTGATTTGAATGATAAGTGTCTCTTATCCATTTATCTAATTTCTTGTTTTTCCCTTCATTATTTCCATGTGTGTGATTGTTGGATTGATTTCTTATGCCATGTTTTTGCCATTTATGAGTGAGTAGTTGCTTGTGTTGGGACTGGGGGTAGCCCAATGGTGATTATGTGATGTATTGGTGAAGATTTCTCTTTGGTTGAATGAGTTTTGGTTTACTACTTAATTCTTGCACACCAAGTGTTTGTGAAAATGCCAAGCTAGTATTTTCTCATATTTTGGATGTTGAGTATGCATTGAAAGATGATATTTGACATTGGACCTTCAAGAATTGAGCTAGGAATTTTAGGACCACGAAAGTAGGCCTAATTTCCTAGTGGTTATTTATAACTGTCATTGTGTTTAATGCACTTAATCTAGGATTAATTACCACGAAAGTAGGAATTAAGCTAAATTAGAGTAGTTCTCCCTTGCCTTGAAAGAGGATTGGATATATTTTAGGACAATTGACCATGGTAGACCATTGCTTGCAAACCTTAGAGAGATTTTTGCTTGACATTGTATAATTCCATTGTGGTGAACCCAATCCTAGCCTCCCACCATTCAAACAACCAAAACCCTTTTCTAGCTTTTCTAGTTTTATATCTTGTTTTTGTGTTTGTTTTAATTATAAAAATTCCAAATCCCAATCAATTGTTTGTGGTCTAGATTACTAGTTTGTGTGAAATTGGTGATCAACGAGTGCTCCCTTGGATTCGATATCTTTTATATTACTTCGATAGTATCGTGCACTTGCGGGCCTATCACATGTCTCGGGTATAATTTTTTTTATCTTTTTCTCGGGTAGGGTCGGGTTCGGAGTCGGGCGGGTCAGGCGGGTTTCTCGGGTCGGGTCAAATTTTGACAGCCTTATGTGTGGGTGAGAGAGAGGAGTTGTAACAAGTTTGGTGTCTAACATGCCTACTTTTGACAACACACCGGCTAAACACTTCTTTTGTGGCAAGAAAGTCATTTGTGGTAGGAATCACCTCTACACCTAGAAAGTATGAAAGATAGGTATATGACATGGATATTGCATTGAAGAGAAAAGCGAAGCATCGACTACAGAATTTAAGTATCTGAGTAGTAGAAGATACCCCTTTAATTCATTGTGCCAAGTCTGAGGTGCTTGCTTTAGGCCATAGAGAGCCTTCTGCAATTTGCACACGTGTCATATTAGATGAATCTACAAAGCCAGGAGGATGGACCATGTATACATCTTCATATAATGTCCCTTGGAGAAATGCATTGTTGACATCTAGTTGCTTACGAGGCCAACCTTTGGAGGTGGTTAGAGGCAAGATGACACTAACTGTAACCGACTTTACAAACGATAAATGTTTCGAGATAGTCTTGCCCTAATCGTTGGTGGAATCCTTTGGCCACAAGGTGAGTGTTTATCCTATCAATTATACCATCTACAATGTACTTAGTAAGATAGATTCATTTATACCCAACAAGATTATGAGAGGATGAATGGGATACTCTAATACCATATAAGAATATTATAAAATCAATAAATTGTTATTCATGAATACAAGTGCTTAAATACAACAAAGAGTTACTAATCTCTTAAATACACCATAAAGAATAGTTAAACTCTTAACAAATAACAATATAATATTTGTTACATAATACTACGTAGCTAAATCCGTGCGTTGCAAGGATCAAAATTTATGTTCAGTAGTTTTGATTTTGAAATTTTATTAGAAGGTGATAATATATATGTATATATGTTTCATTTAAAACAAAATGTCAACAACCGTTTTTTGGTTAAAACACATGATCATACCAACATCCAAAGTGATTAATATATATTTTTCCATCAATGGTTTTTAATTTGTTAAAAGTTAAAACACATTACCGGCCCAACAAGCAGTATGTGGTTATACTTAGAGCATTGTAATTTTGCATTTGAAATAAAAGGTCAGCAGTCAGTGTAATTAGGCGAACAAAATGTGGGCAATCAACCTTTTTTTGGTTAAAACACATGATCAGAGTGATAAACTCAGATTTAGCAACCAACTCAGATTTTAAAATTAAGCCTATTTAGCAATCAACTCTTAGATTTTAAAATTAGGCCCATTTAACAATAAACTCTCACATTTATTGTGTTCTCAAGGATAACTTTTTATGTTGTTAGATTAATACCTCACTTCTTATGGGTAAAAAATGTCACTAGTTAATAAGGATGATCAAGAACCGTTCTCCATCATATCAAATCAACAATTTGTAAAACAACTTTACTAGGTCTTATATATGTATATAACTACTAGCATATTTTATGTAACGTGCCCTAACTTGGCACACAAGTCACCCTTTTGTATATATGTATATAATACTATCTAACAAATAGAGAATCCCCCAAGGGGACTTTTATAATTGACGGATCACATGGTATCACGAGCGTCTACGACCTAACCCTAGCCCTTCCCTCCTCTGCGCTACCGACTCCACTCCATCGCCGCCGCAACTTTCCCTCCCCCTTTCCTACCGCTAAATCCTTGAGATCTTAATGTTGCCCACCGATCTACCACTCCCTTCGGCATCGTTAAATCCTCCAAATTCTAGCCCGTGTTCGTTGCTTCCTCCATGGCCAACGACGAAGTCGCTAAGTATCCTCCATCGAAGGATAAGACTCCTGTCACCGGCGACTCCACCGATCTCTTGACTAATGTTTCCTGATCTAGTTCATCATCTGGTTCCTCCAAGTCGAGTTTTCACTCTGCGTTAGCTGTTTCTAACTTCAAAAATCTGATTCCACTTGTGCTCGATGTCTCTAACACGAAATACAACTCCTGGGCTAAGCTTTTCCGTGTCGCTGCACGCACTCATCATGTTCTAGACCACGTCGATAGTTCTATTCCTCGACCCGCTGATGTTGATGATCCCCTTTGGGATTAGGTTGATGCGATTCTCTTGCAGTAGATATATGCCATTATCTCATCCGACCTATTGCTCACCATTCCTGAACCGAATTCAACTGCCTTGTCTGCGTGGAATCGGCTCCGAGATATATTTCATGACAATAAAGTCACTCGTGTCGTCTACCTTCAACATGAGTTCACTCTCTGCTGATTGGAGAAGTTCTCCTCTGTCTCCGCATATTGCTAGCTACTCAAGGATCTCGTTGACCAGTTAGCCAATGTTGATGCCAAATTTTTTGAGCGTCAACTCATTATTCAACTGATTGCAAGCCTCATGCTTGAATTTGACACCGTTGCGAGTTTTATATAGCAAACAAATCCTCTGCCAAATTTCTTAAGAGCTCGATCCATAGTACTTTTAGAGGAGACTTGTCGGGCTGAATAAAAGTCTATGAGAATGGATTCTAAGGCACTCAATGTTACTTCTGATAAGGGCGCGTCGCCACCACCGGAAAAGCCCCAGACTCCGCCCTCCTCCACTGTTGAAAACTCCAACAATCGCGATGCAGGAAACAGTCGAGACCGCGGTCGCAGACGCGGAAATCAATAGCCTCTGCACTTTCAAAGAGCTCCTTTTGGACGGATGCCAATACCAGGAAACTCTCAACAACAATGGCGGCTTTTGCTTGGAATCAACCACCCTGCCCTTATTCTAATAACCCGACGGCTGGCATCCTTGTTGTAGCACCTCGCACTCCGCAATCTTAAGCTCATGTTTCTTATTCAGACCATGGATATGGTAATTTGACTCCCACTAATTTGGCAAATTCGTTCAACACCATGACTTTGTACCCTCTTGATAATTCATGGTACATTGAAACAAGCTCCTCCTCTGATATGGCCAATAATTCAGATATTCTCTCATCTATTACTTCTAAGAGTTCTTCTCATTCGGTTATTGTTGGTAATTGCAAGAGGATTCCAACCTCGGATTTAGGAAATGCATAGTTTACATCTCCAAAATGTCCTTATTACTCCAACTATTATCAAAAACTTGGTGTCTATTAGAAAGTGACCCAAGATAATAATATCTCTGTGGAATTTGACCCCTATGGTATTTATGTGAAGGATCTTCAAACGGGAACCAATCGTCTAAGATGGTTGTTGTGTCGCCCTCCCAGTCTGTCGTGTCTTTGTTTGCCGAGTCATCCACCCCCTGGCATGCACGTCTCGTGCATCCGGATTATCCCGCCTTCAATCAACTTTGATCGTTTCTACTATCTCGAGTCAATAAGGAGACCTCGTCTTCAATTTGTTCTTCTTTTCAATTAGAAAAACATGTTAGATTATGTTCTGTTCGCTCTCATACTTGCACTTTATTTTCATTTGATATAATTCATACTGACTTGTGGACGTCACTTATTGTTAGTTCCGAAGGACATAAATACTACCTTCTCTTTTTGGATGATTTTTCGCATTTTTTATGAGTTTTTCCTCTTAAATACAAATCTCAGGTGTTTGATCATTTTATTCGTTCACCGCCTAACCAAACCCCAATTTCAATGTGATATTAAATCCTTCCAATGTGATATTTATATATGCAATATAAAAAATTAGGTGATAAATAACACAAGCTATTGTAATAAGTCAAATATAGGTGATAAATATCTTTATACCAGAATGATGCTAGAGTGGTACCCCATCATTAATCATCTTTATATATTCTCTTGCTTTTTTGTTTTTTTTTTTCTCTTATTGCATCGAGTAATTCACATATAAAAGCATGTTTAATAGGAATGTTTGGGAAGATTACTTGACAAAATAATAACATTTTATTGAAATAAATTGTTTAAAAAGATGGTGCATTTCCCATATATTAATTAAGATACTAAAACTTTAGATTTAATTAAATAAAAAAATATATTTTTAACCAAGCTCCTATTTGAAGCATCTCCCATTAAATGTGTTCATAGTTATCAACTTTATAAGGATGCACGCTGAGTAAAAGAGTGGAAAATTAAGGATATATTTAGAAGTGGTAGAAGTTAGGAATCCACCCTACTCTCGCCTTCCTACTATCTTCAATCTTCTTTGTACATGTTAAAGCAGCAACTTTTGTTGAAATAAGTAGTTTTAAAATCAAAAGTCTGCATTTAAAAGACGTTCACATTCTTTGAACATTCATGGCTTTGGAATAATTCTAAGTAGAGCTGTTAAAAACTGACCTAACCCGCAAATCCAATTCAAAGTGTTTAATAATTGGGTTTTGCTATTTGTCGCTCCGGGGGTGACAAATAAGATTTTTAAAATGGAAAGTTATCCCTAATTTAAAATCTTTACAAATAAAATTATCAAATTTTTTATTCACCAAATCTTTATCATATCTTCACATATTGAAAAATTAAAAAAATAAATTAACTAACCACCCACAACAACTTTTTAATTATTTTGTTCACTGTAACTTTCTTTCGTCAAAAGAAAAAAAATTTAACAAAGGATTCATTGAATTTATTTTTTAAAGGAAGCTTATGATTTTATTTAATCCTTTTAAGATAGAATTGAAAATATCAATGAATGGATAGATAAAATTAAAAATAATTAAGAGAGTTAACGTAAATCAGCCATTTATTTCATTGAAGGAAAAAATAACAATATTTGAGCGTTTTAGTAGTGAATTTGTTATTTATTAGGTAAAATATATATAGAGTTAAAGTAACATTGTTGAATAAATAAAACAAAAACTAGCTTACATTTCTTTTTGCTTTCCTTATAAAAATGAAAAAAAAAAATTACGTTGACTCAATATTTTATTAGTAGTTAAAATAACACCAAATCTTTTTGGTTTCCTTAAATTGTAATTTATAGATATGTCAAAGATTTGGTGAATCTCTATTTGACAATTTTATTTTTTAAAGATTTTAACTTACGAATAAAGTTCTATTTTAAGAACCTTATTTGTCGCCCCCGGGGCGACATATAGCAAAACCCTTAATAATTTTAGGGTCAAGATTCGAAAATTTGAATCCGAAATCCGAAATAAACCGAACCCGAAACCCGTTCGGTTGATCGATTTAGTATATTTATAGAATTTATAAATTTTATTTTGAAACTTATAATATATTTTATTATTAAATATATAAAATAACATATTTTAATTAAAAAAATTATTTAATTAAAAATTGATTTTAATAATCATACAAAATGATATTTTAGACATGTTGGTCAACTTGACTCGACCGAAAACCCGCAACAACCCGACCCAACCCGTGACCCAAAACGAAACCGTACCTGAAATGACTGAACCCGAACCCACCCGACCCAACCCGATTGACAGGCCTAGTTCTACACAAGTAGGATCTGAAAATTAAAATAAGGACACTCATACAATTAGTTAAAATATTAGGAGAATATGCTTGATAGACCCCAAAAAAATTCAAATTTAACTATATAACAATTATAAATAAATTTAATTCTACACAAGTAGGATCTGAAAATTAAAATAAGGACACTCATACAATTAGTTAAAATACTAGTGTAATTCCCGTGCCCTGCACGGGATTTGAATATATACTTTTGCAGTATGGATTAGAATAAAATTTAAAATTAAATAATTTTTAGTTATATATTATGCATCAATTCTATAAAATAAAATAGCAATATATCAAATGCTATAATCTTATAAAAATTAAATTATTCTATATTTTTCTTAATATTTAAATATTAAAATCTTATAAAATAAAATAATTTACCTGTGGTCAAATTTAGATTAAAATAACAACATCGCAAATGATGATCATCATTTAAGATTATGATAAAGTCACATTAGATTGTAGATAAAAAAAGTATAATAAAATTGGAGAAAAAAAAATAAATTTTTAATAAAATAATCTCCCTAAGGAGATAAAGTTAACTAAATAAGAAGATTATTTTTATAAAATAATATCTCCCACTATATTAAAATAATAATATTTATTTATTTCAACTGATTTTTTCTTCTAATTTAACCCAGTAACAATTTCAATGGAAAAAAAATGTTTATAAATTTGAATGAGTGGTTTTCACCATTAATTAAACAAAATACCTAACATTAGAATGAAAGAATTATTCAAAAATAAAAACGTTTACAATCAATTTTCCTAATTTTTTCAAATGGTAAGATCAAATACTTGGAAAATGGTTCTCCAAATGTTTATATTGATAACTGATAAGAAATTTGATATGTACCCAATTTTCCAAAAAATATAAGAATTACATAATAAGAAATTTCAGATTTGGTAAAAATAAAAAATGTTCCCTTGATTTGTATTTAAATTGTTAAAAAAGATCATAATTGAAATATATGCTTAAATTTTTTTTTGGAAATCATAATCATAAATCGACTTGATTTGTATTTAACAAAACATTATCATAATTGTAAATCAAAAGAATTATACGACATTGTAAGCCTCCACATACGAATTATACGGCATTGTAACTTGTACCTATTTCGACTCGAGACAATATCTTTTATAAAATTCATATTGTCGAATATATCTACGTGTATAAAATTAAACAAACTTTAGGTAAATGTGATGTAATCATGATATATGTATATATAATATAAAATTGCGAATTAGATGAATTTAAAGCAAACCTGATGAAAACCTGTACGCGTAAATGTGTAATTCAGAGCATGAGAGCATGAGAGGAGGAGAGTACATGGTAGAGGATTATATGGAGTATTGTTTACGCGTATTGTGGCCTATATATATTTAAGAGTTAACTTTGGATGTAATCTCAATTTTATAGAAGTTTTCCAAAAAAAATATGTAATCTTAAAAATATGATTTGTTAGTTAATTTTTGTAAACAATAAAGATATGGTGTGATCTAAAAAATCGGATTCATTTTTATTTCATTATAGAAATAAACATCGGATTCATTATTTTACCCTAACAACATTAGTTAACGATATATGGTGTGATCTAAAAAATCTAATTAGTTAGTTTATTATGGATAATATATGTAGAAGTTTATCTAATAAAGATAAATAATCTTATTTGTTAGTTCGTTTCCAAACAAAAAAGATATGATAATATTGATTAGGGTAACAATAATATCTTTGTGATCTTCTAATTTTGAATATTTTATTAAAAAAATACAAATTACGTTTTAGAAGTTGCCATTCCAAATCATATGTGGTGCTTGACATATAAGAAGTAATATATGATGTGTTATTTAAAGTAAAAAAAAATATATGACATGGAAAATAGAAGGGGCAAGGAAATGTCGACACGTGTTAAAATCTGATGTGGCATAACGTGGGATCGCCAAGTGGCGAAATCCGAGGTGGCGCAATGTGGAGGCTCGAATCCTTAGGGATTTTAATTATATATATAGATTAGGAGAATATGCTTGATAGACCCCAAAAAAATTTAAATTTAACTATATAACAATTATAAATAAATTTAGTTAAAATACATTAAAATCAATGTAGGGCTATCAATTTTGATGTTCATATTCCTTAATTCTCTGTTATTATATTATTTGTGTAGGTAATGACATATCAAACAATTATTATCAATAAATAAATAAGAGAATGAATCATGTGAAAACCACTTTTTAGAGAGAATTGAAAACACCTTACAACTATTAGATCTTTAAAAAAAAATACATGGCCTAAAATTAAACTTCATTAAAATGGAGAATTTTGGAAAGATTCTGCATAATCAAATTTTATTTGGAAAACCGCGAATTATTAAGCGATTTTGCATTAAGTTACAATTGACTATAAATAATGTTGTTACTGACTAGTGACTATACATAATAATTGTGCATAACTTTTTCAACTAAGTGTGTATGATTTTTTAGATAAGTGTGCATGTTCTGTTTTAGTCGAATGTGAATATTGTATATAATATGGAAACAAAAATTGACACTATATTGTAATTTTGATCACTTGTACATTGATGACAAATAAAAATACATATGTTAGAGGATAAATTTTAATAATTACCTATTTATGTTATTTTCTGCAAAAAAATGTATTTTTATTCATTTTGCTATCCTTTTCTTTAAATAGTGTTTTTTTTATTATGGTAAGATTTTTTCTTCTTTATTTTGGTAATTAAACAACCATAATGGAAGATTATATCTTAGTCGAAAGATAGCATTTCCGCGTGAATTAGGGAGCAAGATACCGCTTTCTTGGGTGACAAGGCAATTCGGCCGACCCTAGGGGAGGATTTTCGACCCCCTACTCCCTTTCTTCCACTACAAATATATGTTTTCTCCATGTACGGTAAGCACATTCAGAAACTACTGAACTCGCTCGCAAGTCTTACATTTTATCTCAACGTTCAATCAACAAACTGCTCTTTTGATTTAAGCATCGGAGGTGGATTATGGGGACCCCGCCCCGTGTGTTCATTGTTTTGCGGGTTCTATGTTGAAAAAGAAGTTTGGAATGGAAGGTGTAAGGACAAGACAAGAGGAACATTTATTAGAGTATAAATGGTGAATTTTTGTGCGTTAGTGGTATTATCATATGAAATGTTTCAACCAAAAAAAAGCATATGTTTCAACCAATAAAAAGCATATGGAACAATTTGGCTAAGCTAGGAAATGATGATAAAATGATTTTAAGTATAAGCCGTAAGAAAGTAGTTAAGAGATTTGGAACATATAAAGTCGCACTTCTAGCTTCATATAAACAAAAGGGTGGTGTGAAGTGATGAGAATTGTGCACATCTTTTTGGAGAAGTGGAATCCGACCTTATTATCATTATCAATATCACAGTTTTGCATTCCAATTGCATGCAATTGCTTCAGGGATTCTAATTCATCACCACCTTTATATTTATAAAATGAAAATATTCTATGATTATACTTTTTTGGGCAGAATTCAATAATTATACTTTGAGAAAGATTTAAGATGGAGGATATGTATTCCCAATTTGTCATACAAAATGTGTAAGATTTGCATTTTTATGTGTTCTGTGATGACAGAAGATTTTCCATATCTAAAGATTTGAAGAATAAAAGTTTAATATACAATTTTTTTAAGGGATTTTCCTTTTGGTACCCTTGAGGTATTGTCTTTTCCTTTTGGTGCCCAAAAAAAAATTATTCCTTTTAGTACCTTTGTGGTTTTAGCAAATTCCTTCCCGTAACCAAAAGTTATCATTTTACCAATTTCCATCCAACCTAAAATTTTATAACTTCTTTTGCTGAGTTGGCATATTCATTTGCACATCTTTCATTAATTTGTTGAGATTGAATCTCAGTTATAACTCTCGTGAAAACTCTCGCTCGAGAATTACAGAAGCGGACGAGGTTGAAGGCAACGAGGTCGTCGGAGAGTGTGGATGCCCCAAACCACAAAGTCGTCGGTGCTGCTACGGTCGCCGAGGCTAGCTGCCGGCAACGAGGAGACGAGGAAGCTAGCGAATCGCGAGAGACGAGGATTTCGCTTCGTCCAAGGATTTCAATTCCTTATTCAACGAAGTCATTAGATCCATCTTTAGAGCTGCAAAATCAAAATCGGTGTGAAATCAGCCTCCACTTCTCACACCATAAACACAAATAAACGTCAATTTCTACTTCATCATGCCATTTCAAAGCATTAGAACGAATAATTAGGGGTTTTTCTCAATACTTCGTTCGAACTCGGGAAGAAGACTCAAATCACTACCAAATAACTCAGATTGTTAAATTCGCACAATTGAAAGGAAAACGAGTGATTAGCCGTTAGCAAGGATTGAGGGAGGAGGAAAATCCGTGAAGAGCTTCGTTCTTGTGGTCTTGAGAGGTCAAAGGTGAGAACATCACGGGGAAATTGAAGTCGTCGAGAGAGAGAGCGGTATTGTTGACGTTGTCGACGGTGGTTGTTCCCTGAAGCGCCTCCGTGTGGTTCCCTGAAGCGCCACCGTTGTGGAGGTGGCCGTCGATGCTTGAAAGGGTGGGTTGTGGAAGATGAGCAGTGCTCGTGGCTTTGTACAGTGGTGGGTTGTAAAAATTGTGCCAATTTAGCAAAAGAAGTATAAAATTTTAGTTTTTTTTTTAAAATTTTTTGGACGGAAGTTAGGATGGAAATTGCTAAAATGGTAACTTTGGCTACGGGAAGAACTTTGCTAAAATCATGAGGGTACCAAAAGGAATAACTTTTTTTTTGGGCACCAAAAGGAAAAGACAATACCTCAGGGGTACCAAAAGGAAAATCCCTTTTTTTAATTAATATTCTTATTGTCAATTAGATTTAGGATGAAACTACATGAGCTTGTATGCTAAGTCTAACGCGCATATGTGCACACACAGACGTGTGGGGACCCCCACGTTATATTAGCCCAAGGGATTTTAACATGGTATCAAAGTGGTACGGTAATAAGTCCCGATTCCTTATCTATTAGGTTAGTCGGCCTTAAGGCATTACGTCAAGTGCAACTGACATTTTATGGGGACAAGCAATTGCACTTGAGGGGTGAGTGGAAGAAATGTTCCCCACGTTGAAAATTGAAAGATAAAATGCCTAGCATATAAGAACTTAGGTTAATTTTTCTATAATCAATTGGTTTTTGGATGAAACCCTATGGGCTTATGTGTTGGACCTAACGTGCATATGCTTATTGACGGACGTATATAATATCGTCACATTCATAACGTGTAGATGTCTTAGGCTATTAAACATATTACACGTTATGAATGTGGCGATATTACATACAGTGTAATATAGCAATCGCCATCATGAAATTTTTTCAAAAATAATATTACTAAATTTTAATAAGCCGAGTCTATTTATTTTAATCCATATGAGGTATTTAGGCCAATTACAATGAGAAAGAGGGATTCTAATTCGCAATATAATGACTATGGATGTCATTACCAACTAGCTAGACTAGTGATACTTGACAAGCTGAGTCTATGTTAAAATCATGTATTTCGGTTATGTGAGTCTATGATAGTAAACTAGCTAAGTTTCTTTTACTGCTGTTAAAAGTCTAGTTGATGATTTTGTATGCATGTTGACATCACAGTAAAAACTAACTCTTAGAATTTTGGAATATCTCCGCCTCTTTTCAGGCTCTCCAATTTTAAAAAAGTCGACCTCACTCGCACAAAAATCCAAGTTGGCATTAGAGCTCGCAAGTGTCCGATCTAAGTGAGAAGGAAAAATTCGAGAGTTCATCTTCAAACACATCCACAAAATTGAGAGGTGAGAGGTGAGATTTTCAAAGAACATAGGGGGAGAAGAAGACGCCATAATGCTAGCTCGGGTTGCTCAAATAATGCGGTATCAGGGTCCATCTCAAGGAGATCCACTTCATTTAGGAAATTTAAAATTCCCTAATATGTAAGGCCCAAGGTCATAAAAGCACCAACCCATGTCAACATAGGGACTTCCCAGGAATTGAAGTCACCCATCATGGTAGTGTTCTCGTCTTGCACGCTTAACTTCATAGTTCTTTGTCCTCACTCGAACATGGAAAGGAAGAGCTCAAGTTGACATAGGTTGCAACACTTTAATCCAGTACAAAGGATCTCAAATCCAAGGTGTTACAATCTCTCCAGTAATACACTTGACGTTCTCATCAAAGCCCAAGCATCGCTCTCTAGGCCAAGTACACTCGTAACTTGTAAGGTCCGAGACCTTAGAAGCGCCAGCCCATGTCAACAAAAGGAATTCCTAAGAGGTCACCCATCCTAATAGCATTCTTGGTCATGCAAGCTTAATTTTAGAGTTCTTTGTCCTAATTTGAACCTTGAAAAAGAAGAGCTCATGTTGACATAGGTAGCACTTCAATCCATTATAAAGGATCTCGAAGCTAGGGTGTTACATGGTATGTCTCTTACCATTGTCTTGTTCGATGGAAACAATTTTGCTACATGGAGTCGACAAGTTAGGTTGGATTTAGGGGGAAATTAAAGCTAAGGTTCATAGGTGGGTTTAGGGTGAAGCCTAAGGAAAATCAATTAGATGCAACTAGATGGAAACGAGTGGATCAAACGGTATCTTGTTGGTTGTTGAGCTCAATGATAGCCGAAATTTCTACATCCTTCATATATGTGACTTCAGCTCGAAGTTTTAATCGAGTCAGGGGCAATTTGTCATCAAAGTTTTCTTATATTCGTTGTGGGATCCAAGGAAACAACACTTCATGTCTTAAGAGATTACCTTCTTATTAGTAATGTCTGGCTTTCTCTCTTGGGTAATGATCTTAGTTTCGATTTTTTCGAAGCTGATAATGTACAAGGATGGCACTTCCAAAACACCAGGAAGTGCGGTAATTGGAGCACTTGCTTTGCCTTTATGTTATGGCATACATGGAAGTGCCAGAGTGAATTCATTTTCAAGAACAAATACTCTATTTCTAGACTCTCATCTATTGTGGTAAGGTAGTCGGATGAATTCTTGCGAGTTTCCAATATGGATTTGCTCAATTTGTTGCACACTGCCACTAATGAAGTTAGATCTAGCCTTTGCTAGACCAATATGTCAGAATGATGGGTAAAGATAAATGTTGATGCTTCTTCAAAAGGAAACACATGAGAATTTTAGGAAGGTGGTCTATGGTAGCTTGTCGATGATGAATTGCTCATTAGAGAGCCGGCTCGATTGTTCTTGGTTGTAGCAAGGGTTCCAATCGCCTTGAAACTTTAATCTCACGAACTTCAACTTGAATGGATTAAACGAAACTCGACCCAAATCTCACGAATTTAATTTTCAATGAAGGTTTAATCAATCCTAAGATGAATCTGATGAATTAGGTGCCACTTCTCGCGATCTTTAGTCTTGAAAGTTTCTCACTCTCAAAGGAAGAACGCGATATGTTTTATGTAAAATTTGATTTATCCTTTTTCGAGGGTTCCAATGGATTAATTAGAAATAAAAAGGACTTGCAAAACAATAATACAAATTAATCTAAACGATAACATAAAAATATCCTAAAATATTAAAAAAATCCTAATAGGTAAAACTAGGTCAAAATAAAAAAAGTCCAATAGAATACCAAAAGGAAACATGTCCCTTGGCTTGGATTTCAAAAAACACCGCTTGTCACAATTGTGACAAGCCTCTTCACTAGTTGAAGTCAATGCCTAGTCACATTGATGCATGGTTGTGACCATGTGCATGGTTGTGACACATAATCATGGTCACAGTCATGAACATCATTGGCATGCGTCGATATCTTCATTGATGCTAGACCTGTCCAAACGCGGGCTTGGGTCGGGCTATATAATTTTTTTGTCCATATAAACGGGCCGGGTTGGGCCAGAACTAGTGTCCATACCCGCCCAGAATTTCGGGCCGGGCTGTCCACCGGGCCAGCCCGCTAGTACATAAAACCTGCTACTTTCTAAAATTACAAACCTGTTAATGAAAACCAACTTAATTGAAATATGTTAATGAAAACCAATACTTAATTGAATCTAAAGTGCCCAAAGTAACATAACAAGCTCATATCAGAGCACAAAATACCTGCTAGTCTCAGTTGAGTTACATAAAACAAGTGCTAAAAGTGCAATACAAAATTACAAACCTTAGATAATATTGTGCCCAAAACATAAAGGCATAAACTAACACAAAATAACAAACACAAAATGCAAATCAGCCAGGCCAAGATCAAATTGCAGTCATGGTACTTGTGGTTGAAGTAGTTTCATCCTCGTCATCTTCGGTGTATCCCGCAGAAACATCACCTATTTTAAAGATTATTTGACCTTGCAATTTTCAAAAACAAATAAAATAAATAGTCAATTTATATGTAAGCATAAAAATAACAATAAAAATACTAAAGAAAGACAAGTGAAAGTATTACCTTGTGGATTAAAACCTCTTGCACGTAACCAATCCTCGTAACATGCAAGTGACTCTATCGTTTTGTCGGCAAGAGAACTTCTACAAGAAGTTATCATTTTCTTCCCCAAGCTAAATACAGATTCTGATGGCACGGTAGATATTGGAATACATAGAATATCACGAGCCACAGCAGAAAGAACAGAAAACCGACTAGCATTACGCTTCCAATATTGCAGAATATTCAAATCCTCATTCAAATCAGTTGTCTTTTCATCCAAATAAAAAATCCAACTCTGACTTTATATCAACCCTCATCCTCTTATTCATATGCTCAAGAAGAATGCTATCATTATCATCATCATCATCATCAAAATCAGAATTACTTCCACAACCAGCCACTCTCCTAGCTGGATTGTTCTCAAAAACAGCACTTGAAGAATTGGAACTTTGACCATATCTTGTTCTATACTCATCTAGCAGCTCAATCAAAGTACTCCTAATCTTCTTAGCCATCTCTTTGGCATAGACTCCCCCGAACAATATTTCATATAGAAAAGTAACTCCCTCTAACTTCAAACGGGGATCCAAAACAGCAGCACATGAAAGAAGAAGATTATACTCATCCCAATATTTTTCAAATTTAACTTCCATTGCATTCACCATACTAGATAAAATACTAGGAGGCCCATCTACAATCTTTGTCAAAAGCTTATGAAGTCTCCAAACCCCACGAAAATAGATATTAGCAGTTGGAGTATTAGAAGCTGAAAAATCATTTGTCACATCATAAAAATGCTTTAAGAACTTTCTAAGCTCAGACACCTTTTTCCGCTCTTCATCTTGAAGACGATGAACTTTCAAGTCTCCATCCTTGCTAACAAAACTTTCAATGGCATCCCGAAAATAAATAAAACGATCAAGCATCAAATATGTAGAATTCCCTTAAACATAAACTCTACTCTTATGTTTTCTACCAAAAAAAAACTACTCTTATGTTTTAATTGCTTGAATAAAAGTTATTTGTTACTAATTTCTTACACTGAGTTTTAATTGGTACACCAACTTTAGATGTGAGATTTTTTTTGAACCTTTTATTTGTGTAATTCAAAAATCTATCCTCACTATATAATGAAAGATTATATAGGATCTAAATTACAAAGTTATTGGTACAGAAATTTGGTTGCAAAATTTTGAGGTTGTTTTATATGTTTTTTAATCTATTTTTTGACTCATCAAGCTTGACCAATCAATATTATTTATGCATATGTTTTTTATGACACTGTTTAGAGGTGATCCTCCCAAAATCTATCATATTTTATACAAAAAGTTATACTGTAAATAAAATATGATACAAAATGGTTAAATGATTAACAATGAAAAATTTAATTATACATCGAGAAGAGGTATTTTAAAACATTTCATGTTTTTTTTCTTAGTTATTTAAATTTAAGTATGAAAAAAATAGTGTAGGGTAGTAAATCATTGTAATTGTCAATTGAATACTAATAAGGACGACTTAGCGGTTTCATTCCTAGCGCTTTCTAGGATCTCATATGGCAAATGACTAATTATAGGTTTCCGTTTAACGGTTCCGGTTGTTACGGTGGTTTATGACGGTGCTACCAATTCCAATTCCCCAATTCGTTTCTTTCTTTCATCCTCCATTTTCACTCTTTCACAAAATTTCTTCAACTACCCTAAATATGGCTTCAAACAATCATCCCAAAATTAACGTTACTGCCACTAAGGTTCTTCGACAGTGTTAGAATGTCCATCCCATATGAAAGTTGGGATTAAAGTGGACTAGTATATAACTCAATGGATTAGTCCTCCTATTTCCAATTGGTTTTATGATGGAACCACACTGTACTAATATGTTATCAGTGTTATTCGCTTAACGGCTTATCTCGATCTGGGCCTGCCATGTTGTGTTGTCCAAGTGTCAACTAGGTCAGTTCCCCTAGTTGCACTTGAGGGGTGTGTTAGAATGTTCATCCTACATCCGAAAGTTGGGATTAAATTGGACTAGTATATAACCTAGTGGATTACTCCTCCTATTGTCAATTGGTTTTAGGATGGAACCCCACTAAGCTTATAGACGGGGTTCTTGTCATTATGGTGACTGGCTTCGTGCACCATTTCTATTTCAAAAGCCCATGATTCCAATTGCCAAAAAGGATCAAGAATGAGAATGGTTCAAGAAGTTCCTGAAACTGGAAAATCGGTATCACAATCTCCAATTCTGGGGTCATTTTCTATATTTCCTTTTCTATCTCCAATTGCTTATCTCTTATTCAACTTCTCCAATTTCGGTCTGCCAAATCCATCAATTTGTATCTCTTGTTTAACCCTTTTTTGATACAAATTCATAACTATGCGAGTTAGTGTTCGTGTTGATGTATATAACGAATTTTCACGAGACACAAAGCTTTCTACAAAGGTGGGGAAGATTACTCTTCATCTATCCAAGTTTTCAAAGGCAAGGGAAATAATGGAACAACAAGCTTCAAATGTTGATACATATCATTAATTTAGAGGCGGTGAGGACTTCTATTCACACACCATCCTTATCTCATCTTTTATTTGCAATTGATTCTTTCATATTTGATAGAGCAATGACGAGAGAATGGTCAGTTCTAACTAATCTACTTAGTTTATATAAGAAAGCATATGGACGAAATGTCAATAGTTTAAAGTCTGACATTTACTTTACTCATAATGTCAATCCGCAAAGAAGAATGAATGAAGTTTTTAGGCTAAATACATTTATTGGTCATTGAACTTTCACACTTTTTTAACCAACTCCCCATAGTTTGGGGTTTTCAAAAAAACCCTTGTACTATACATTTTTTTGTCTTTTAAACAAAAAATGCTTATCTGGCAAAACCCGTGTACATCAGTCTCGTATGTGTGCGTAAAACGGGATAACTACCTTTATAAATGTTGATTTGGAAGTTTTTTTAGAACAAAAAATTTTATAGAAAAAATGGGTCTTCTTCCCCATTTTTCTAGGGTTTGTTCTAGATGTGGGGGTGAAAATCTGAATTCTTTCTCCTAGTTTGTCATTCCGTCTTGATTCTCTCCCCTCGACTTGATTTTTTGACTAGATCTGGGGGTATGTCGTTCCGTTTTGATTCTCTCCCCTTGACTAGATCTGGGGGTGAAAAAAGTGAGTTTCGTCTTGATTTTTGACGAGGCAGAGAAGATATGTCGGCCGTGAAGAAATTGGATCTAAGGAAGAAATTCGATCTTTCCTCTCGACTTCTCATCTCTCCTCCTGCGTTCCGTCTCGATTTTTGACGAGGCAGAGAAGATATGCCGGCGGTGAAGAAATTGGATCTGAGAAAGAAATCCGATATTTCCCCTCGACTTCTCGTCTCTCCTCCTGCGTTCCATCTTGATTTTTTGACGAGGCAGAGAAGAAATGTCGACCGTGAAGAAAGTGGCATGGGTTGTGCAATTTTTTAATTAAAATTTAATAAAATCAGAGAAGATAAAGGGGAAAAAGAAAAAAAATTGATATTTAATAATAAAAAAATACTTGTGCAATTTTTTTATTTAAAAATTTAATAAAATCATCTTGGCATTAATAATGATTACATGGCATAAAATCATCCATGTGGCGGTGGCTCATGTCATATACATGGCACATAAATAACACAATTCATATTCACATCAGCGCGAGTGTATTGCACGCAGGTGGAACTTATGTCATTTGTGTTTAAAAGACAAAAAAAATTATAGCACAAGGATTTTTTTGAAACTCCTAAAGTATGGGGACGTGATTGACAAAAGTGTGAAAGTTCAATGGCTCGTTGATGTATTCTGCCGAACTTTTTGTGCAAGAAGTTTATCATCATGTTCTGTGGTCACACTTTAGTTTGCAGTGTGTACTTATTGGAGCACTGGTTGAGTCGGATGTTACATATGTTATGTATTGTTTTACATTACTTAGTTTGTTTGTATCCCGATTCAGATCATGAACAATTGTACTCGTCTAATATTCTCCAAGACTACATTATTGACTTGGCGAAATTAAATCTATAATACGTTTATTTTCCTAAAAATATAAAGGCGACTTTTTTTTAAAAAAAATTAGAGAATGTCAATTTCTTTTCTTTTTTTTGATAAAGTCCGGTGGGCCGATAATCTGGGGGTCGTGCGTGTAACGGGCCTAGCATACAAGCCCAATGAGGGGCCAACCCAAAACCATATGGCAATGGGTGGAGTAGCTCATTGGGTTATAATACTAGCACTTTTAGTCTCAAGTTTCCCATGTGGGATAACTCTCAACACGCCCCCTCAAGTGCAACTGCCTGGGCCAGTTGACACTTGGACAGAATCCCTCAAGGTTGGCGAACCGTCACTAATTTGGATCGATCGCTCCTTTATTGGGCGGGCTTCTTGAATGTGCTTTCATAAGGCCGGCAAGTCCGAATCAATCCCTCAAAGCTCGCGCGAAAGTGCAACTGCCTAGGCCAGTTGACACTTGGACAGAATCCCTCAAGGATGTGGGCCGATAATCTGGGGGTCGTGCGTGTAACGGGCCTAGCATACAAGCCCAATGAGATTCCAACCCAAAACCATATGACAATGAGTGGAGTAGCTCATTGAGTTATATACTAGCACTTTTAGTCTTAAATTTCCCATGTGGGATAACTCTCAACATTTTTTTTGGTTGAAATTTGTACAATTTTGATACGCATATGGACCCACCAAACGAACCAAGGGCTAGACCGGTGCGTCAGCGTCGGGCTCCAATCAGATTTCGAGATCAATATTAGTTATTTTATTATCTTATTTTAGGAATATTTTAAATTAATGTAATTTTTTTAACATGAGTTCTACTCCCTTCTCAGGTTTTCTTTCCGGTTCTTTCCTGAGTCGCTTTTATTGAACCGGTAGGGCATAGCTTATATAAACCCTTGTAAGCTAAGTTGAGATTTTTATCCAAGAAATAAACTCTTCTGCCCTAATCCTCTGTCTTCTCCTCTCCCCTTTCGTCTTCCTCAGCCCCGGGCTAATTGCCCATTCACTTCCCGGTTTCTTGGTTCATAATTCTTGGTACGCTAGGGTATCTAGTGTATCAACTGGTGCTTTCTGCTCGAACTCGTTTCAATGGGTTCCAACGACGAAAGTTCGTCCGACTCCATGGCAGCGATACTCGCTCGTATCGCCGACAGCCAATCGTAAATGCAGTCCGCGTTGGCGAGTATGATGGAAACCCTAGACACTACTCTTCGTCAACAAGAAGCAACTCGGATCCGTACCGATACAGTTTTCGACATCTTAAACGGTCAACCGACACCAGCCACCGGGGCGAACCTACAACCGCTAGGGCAACGACAACCAGACGCCCAAGCTGCGGCGCACCAGGCCGCTGCCCTCGATCCCGATCTAAGGGCCGGGGATCGTGCCCTAGCCGTCGCTGCAGCCCCGCATCTTGTCGCGGGTGATGGGTTATTACCCGTACCCGGCGAGCGTGCCCTAGGAATACAACGCCAGCCGTTCGTCGCTATGCCAGACGCGATCCAAGGCGCACTCCAGGCCGTTCCACAGGCCGCGAATGCCGGAGTCGAGATCCGTGCCCCGCCAGGGCACGCAAACATACCCCGGATCCGCATTGATGCTCCTCGATTCAACGGATCTGATCCTCAGTGATGGATTTTTAAAATTCAATCTTATTACGATTATTTCCAGACTACTGATCTTGATCGCTTAAATCTCGTAGGTCTTCTGATCGATCATCCAGCGTCGGATTGGTATCGTTATTACAGGCAAAATACTATGGGCGCAACCTGGCAACAGTTTCTTCGGGACGTTCGTCAGCGCTTTGATCCTCAGTACTACGAGGACTATGTCGGCCTCTTGTCTCGACTACAGCAGCGTACTACTGTGCTCGCCTATCAAACCGAATTCGAGGCTCTCTTAAATAAAGTTACAGGGCTAGCTGAATCCACTTTGATTTCTTTCTGTAAAGCCGGGCTCAAGCAACCTATCCAACATGAGCTCAACCTTCGGAATCCGGTATCGCTGGCTCAGGCCTTCGCTCTTGCCCGCGAATTGTCGTCCTCGTTTGAGGATAGTGTAGCGGCCCAGCAGTCCATGCGACGCTGGAGTTCGCAACCTTTTCGGACACCCACACTCACGGCTGGGCCGTCGGCTCCCAATCCAACGGCGGGTCCTACCCAGCCTACGCCACCCAATGCTCTCTCTAAATTACCAGTCCGCAGGCTCACACAGGCGGAGCAGGATGAGCGCTCAAAGAAAGACCTCTGTTGGAATTGCGATGAGAAATTTGTAGCAGGCCATCGCTGTAAGCATAGGTTCCTGGCTCTCTTAGGGACTGACGACTCGGAGGATGAGAATGAGTCGATTGAACCAGCAGATGATACCGCAGTCTTATCTGGGGACATCTCCAGTGTATTGTCTTCGATGGAAGGGTTTGCCAGTCCGAAATCTCTCAAGCTTCTGGGCTTTATTCGAGACAGACCATTACAGGTGTTGATTGACGGGGGTAGCACCCACAATTTTATTCACCCATCCATCACGGCGGACTTGTGTCTGTCTCTGACGCAGATCACGCCCTTTCGGGTGTATGTCAGTAACGGTGAGTCCCTCGTATGCAATCACAAGTGCATTGATGTTCCTTTAGTATTGCAAGGACACGATTTTGTTGTTGATCTTTTCGTATTGCAGATTCATGGACCTCAGTTGGTACTCGGCGTGCAATGGCTGCAGACGTTGGGAAAAGTCACGCACGATTATGCTAATCTGACGATGGATTTCATGCTCGGGGGACGCAAAATATCCCTCAGTGGCGATCGACAGGCGCCTAAATTGATTTCCATGAACACCCTACAGACGTTGTATGTCGTTGAGTCTGTGGCTGCGTGTTTTGAGCTCGTGGCGCTTCCGATGAATACTCCAGCACCGACTCCCGACCTTAACCCGGTCGAATTTTCCGGGGACATTCCTGCTGATATTTTATCTGTCCTCCGGACGCATGATTCGGTGTTCAGTATGTCGTCTGGCCTTCCGTCGAACCGACCCTGGAATCATCGGATTCATCTCCACGCCGGCTCTAAGCCGGCGAATGTGCGACCTTATCGCTATCCATACTTTCAGAAATCCGAGATCGAGAGACAGGTGCGTGATATGCTTGAGCAGGGTATTATTCAGCCTAGTACTAGTCCATTCTCATCTCCTTCCCTGCTTGTTAAGAAGAAAGATGGCTCGTTTCGTTTTTGCATCGACTATCGGGCTTTGAACGCAGTCACTGTCACTGATAAGTTTCCGATTCCCACGGCCGACGAATTGTTTGATGAGTTGGGAAAAGCTGTGTATTTTACCAAGCTCGACTTGCGTTCCGGATATCATCAAATCCGAATGCATGCCGATGACATCTATAAGACAGCCTTCCGGACACATGATGGTCACTTTGAATTCTTGGTAATGCCGTTCGGGCTGACTAATGCCCCGTCGACGTTTCAGGCTGCTATGAATTCCATCTTTGCGGCGTTTCTGCGTGAGTTTGTTATCGTCTTTTTTGACGACATTCTGGTTTATAGCCCTTCTTTGGAGCTCCATAGCAGGCACCTTGACACGGTCTTACAGATTCTTCAGTCTAATCACTTTTATGTCAAAAGCTCCAAGTGCTCTTTTGGAACCACATCGGTTGACTACCTTGGGCATATCGTGTCCGCGGGTCGATTATTGGTCGACCCATCGAAGCTTGCGGCCATGGCCGAATGGCCGACCCCGAAGACCGTCCGCCAGCTCCGCGGATTTCTTGGGCTTACCGGATATTATCGCAAGTTTATTCAGAATTACGCTACTTTAGCGGCACCCCTGACGGACTTGCTCAAGAAAGATAAGTTTGCCTGGACCCCTATTGTTGATGATGCTTTCTTATTTCTACGGAAACTTATGCTTTCTCCACCTGTGTTACAGTTACCTGATTTCTCCCGCGAATTTGTGCTCGAGACCGATGCGTCGGATCACGGGATTGGGGCGGTGTTACTCCAGAACGAGCACCCAATTGCGTTCTTCAGTAAGACATTAGGGGCACGCCGCCGAGGCTCATCTGCGTACCACAGGGAATTATTCGCCATTGTTTCCGCGATGCAGAAATGGCGACAGTATTTGTTGGGTCGTGAATTTGTCATAAGGACTGATCAGAAAAGTCTCAAGGAGCTCTTACACCAGGTTATTCAGACTCCAGACCAGCAGTTCTTTATCCGTAAACTGATGGGGTATAAGTTCCGCATTGAGTACAAGACGGGTGCGAGCAACAGAGTGGCGGATGCCTTGTCTCGTTGCATGATTTCGGACGAGGCCGAGCTCCGCCAATTCTATTCTTTTTCGCAACCGCTACCGGATCTTCTGCCAAAGGTGGCCGCCGAAAACACGTCCTTACCCGATCTGCTTGAATTACACGAGGCCGCAGCTGCTGGGACTCTTCCGGCACCGTATCAGGTGCATAGCGGGCTCTTATATTACGGTCATCGGCTTGTTTTAGGCCAGTCTTCTGCTTTGAAATCAGTGGTGCTTACAGAATTTCATTCTTCCCCGAGTGCGGGACATCCGGGTATTGATCGGACATTTCGCAAGGTTGTTGAGATCTTCTATTGGCGTGGCATGCGTCGTGATGTTAAAAGCTTTGTGGATTCATGTTTCGTATGCCAGTCTACCAAGTATAGTACGAAGAAGCCTGCCGGATTACTACAACCCCTACCTATTCCCGAGCAGGTCTGGGATGAGATCTCTATGGATTTCATTACAGGTCTACCGCCATCGCGGGGCTTCACTGCTATCTTTGTGGTCGTGGACCGTCTTTCGAAATACGCTCACTTCGGACCACTAGGGGCGTCCTTCGATGCGCCTAAAGTGGCAGCTCTGTTTGTTGATATGGTCGTCAAACACCATGGTATCCCGTCCAAGATCCTTTCGGATCGCGACCCTATTTTTACTCAGGGGAGGCCGAAGAGGTGGTCCGATTATTTGCCTTGGGCGGAGCTCGCTCTTAATTGTACTTTTCATGAGGGTCTGCGCATGACACCATTTCAGGCTCTGTATGGTCGCACGCCGCCACCGCTAGTGCGCTGCACAGTTCCGACTTCTGGTTCGTCTACCACCATTACAGTTCTGCGTGAACGCCAGGAGGTACTTTCTTTGATTCAACAGAATTTGCGTAAGATGCAACAACGGATGACTGCGCAGGCCAACGCCCATCGCAGGGACTTGGAGTTTACCGTCGGTGACCTTGTCTTGCTCAAGCTCCAGCCTTACCGACAACACTCGGTAGCTGGACCCCTTTCTTACAAACTGAGCCGTCGTTTTTATGGTCCGTTTGCAGTCACGGAGCGTGTGGGTCGGGTAGCCTACCGGCTCGATCTTCCGGCTAATGCCAAGATCCACAATGTATTCCACGTCTTCTTGTTACGACCTTTCATTGCGTCTAGTAATCAGCCGGTGTTACCATCTTTTCCGTCGGACTTTCTCCATGATCGCCCTATTTCCTTACCGGTCCGCGCAATTGCAGAACGACGGGTTTTGGTGGATGGACAGCCACGGCTTGAGTGGCAGGTAGTGTGGGATGACGGTTCGGTTGAGGATGCTACATGGGAACCGGTCGAGCAACTGCAGACAGCTTACCCCGATTTGCGGCTTGAGGACAAGCCGAATCTCACCGGGGGGTGATTGATACGCATATGGACCCACCAAACGAACCAAGGGCTAGACCGGTGCGTCAGCGTCGGGCTCCAATCAGATTTCGGGATCAATATTAGTTATTTTATTATCTTATTTTTGGAATATTTTAAATTAATGTAATTTTTTTAACAGGAGTTCTACTCCCTTCTCAGGTTTTCTTTCCGGTTCTTTCCTGAGTCGCTTTTATTGAACCGGTAGGGCATAGCTTATATAAACCCTTGTAAGCTAAGTTGAGATTTTTATCCAAGAAATAAACTCTTCTGCCCTAATCCTCTGTCTTCTCCTCTCCCCTTTCGTCTTCCTCAGCCCCGGG
Source organism: Fallopia convolvulus (assembly GCA_964016875.1). NCBI lineage: Eukaryota > Viridiplantae > Streptophyta > Magnoliopsida > Caryophyllales > Polygonaceae > Fallopia > Fallopia convolvulus. The sequence goes on along the minus strand of OZ024718.1, from coordinate 56,406,132 downwards.
CTAATTGCCCATTCACTTTTCGGTTTCTTGGTTCATAATTCTTGGTACGCTTGGGTACCTAGTGTATCAAATTTCCTTACGAAGAAGAAGAACACAAAATGTATAAGAAATCGTCTGCATGTTCAATATTATCTTTAGCAACAGATTTGACGGAATCACCTTCCCCCGATGGATACTGTCCAAGAAAATTCAAACCCACTTACTCACTCCCCTCGAAACTAATTTTCTTCTTGATTAAAAACGTATTATCGATTGAACCGGGTTTTGTATCACGAGCCACGAGGTGCTCGAGATGAAATTCGAGTAAAAGAATGAAGTTACATTACTATAAATTGTTAATTTAAATATTAGAAATCATAGGAATACATAGATAGTTTATTTTAGGCATGAGATTTAATTCCATCTTATCCTTAACTTATATGAGCTGTCTTTTTAGATGTTTTAAACAGATCTCTTGAGCATTGAACTCTTAAGTTTAAATCTTGCGAACCGAACAGAGTGTAAAACGATGGAACATGCCATTCGTGGATTATTTCTTGCAATAGCATCTTTATAGGAGGAATACATACATAGTTTATTTTAGGCATGAGACTTAATTCCATCTTATCCTTAACTTATATGAGCTGTTAAATAAAAGATCTCTTAACCATTAAACTCAAAGGTTAAATCTTGCGAATCGAACAGTGTGTAAAATGATGGACCGGCCATATCGTTCGTGGATTATTTTTTGCAAAAATTTGCAATATTATATTAAACGGGTCAATGAGGAGGAATAGTTTTCGAAATTAGGATGGTTTCAGATTTTGGATAATTTATGGAATGGACATTTCAAATCAATGGTTACTTTGATTTTGAACATTAATTTTTCAGTTTCAATAATAAGCAATGAATTTTCTTGTTGGGTCAAGTCCTGAGTTCTGACAATTTATTCCCAACCAATTTCCCTTCATTAACACAGCAAAGGGGGTTTGTGGGGTCAATCAATTGCAGTCAAGTCAGCAGCAGTTAGTCGGGGCGGGGCGGGTTTATCCGGGCGGGTCGCACCACGTTTTGCAACAGCCTCCTTTGCACTTACACGTCTGTAATATGCCTGAATACAGTGTACTGTCTACTTGTGCCACCCAAAAATGGGAGGGCGAGAAATGTGACTGAATCGAGTAGAGGGGCAGAATCGGAATTCCCTTCACTTGAAAGATCCCCATAAATAGAGAGGGCATCATATTCCTCTTACACCAACCCCATTCGAAGAAAAAGAACCTTGTGTTGTTGTGTAAGTTCCCCTTCTCTTGGGTTCTACTGTCAATGTAATTTGAGTTTTTGCTTTCTTATTCATACTTTTGAACTGAATTTGCTCCTGTGTTTATTCATTTACTTAAAATTTTGAGTTGGGTATTAAAAAAATGGTTTTGATCTTCCTTTTGTTTATAGCAAAATCATGTTCGTCTCTTCGAGTCTTTTTGAGGGTTTGTTTTAAGTTTTTCAGAGTGGTCTGGCAACTTGATAAAGAAAGCACCTTTCTTTTTCTGATTAGGATTCCAAGAACTTATTCTGGTCGCTCCTTTCTCCTCTATATATTATATATATGTTGCGAGAGTGGAGCTCTACAATTCGTCATCACTCTAAATTTCACATTTTCTACTCTCTACTCTCTTTCTCTGCTTCATTCTCCTCAAGTTTAAGCCCTTTTCCGGTTAGACTCGGATCTCCTCTCCAACCCTTTGCATATCTTTGTTTTTATGTGCTAATGGTTGTGTTTGAGTTAAGCCCTTCCTTTGTTGTTGATTGCTTGATAATTTAAACTAGGTATGCCTGATTTGTGGAATTTTGGTTCATTGCTTGCTAAGTTCACCTTGATCTGTACGATCACATGGCTCTTGTTCTGAACTTTCTCATTTAGAATTGCACATCAATTACTATAATGTATCTTGAAGTTTTAATTCTGTTGCCCTGGATGATATTGTCTAGTGGATATCTGGTTGGATGCTGACAGTTTTAGGCTGCAAAAGTGAGGAATTTCAAAATTTAGCCTTGTGTATAGTAAATATACAGTAGTGATTTATGTATATAGGATCTAACGATCTGTATTTATGCCTTAGTTGTTGATTGCTTGTTCATTTGATCTGAGTACGCCTGATTTATGGAAAATCTGGTTGCTTGCTCAGTTCAGCTTTGTCTGTATGATCACATGAGCTGTTGTTTTAAAATTTCTCATTTGCAATTGCACATCAATTACAACAATATATCATGAGGTTTGATTCTGTTCGGTTGATATTGTCTAGTGGATATCTGGTTGGATGCTGACCTTTTTAGGCTGCAACAGTGAGGAATTTGAAATTTTAGCCTTGTGTAGTAAACACGGTAGGGTTTATTCATATATGATACAACGGTTTGTATTTACGCCTTTGTCGTTTTTTTGTGGACAATATGCAGTTATATCTTCCCTTTGAGGGATCAGGGTAGCAGAGGTTCCTTTCTGAAATTAGTACTCGAATTTAATGATATTTTGATGTGTCGCGTAGTGTAATAAACGCGGTAGGGTTTATGCATACAGGATATACCGGTATGTATGTACGCCTTTGTCACATTCTGTGAACAATATGCAGTTATATCTTCCATTTGCGGGATCAGGTAGCAGAGGTTCCTTTCCGAAATTAACAGTCAAATTTAATGTGTCGTGTAGTAAACAAGGTAGGGTGTATGGGTATAGGATATACCGGTATGTATTTACGCCTTTGTCGTTTTCTATGGACAAGTTGCAGTTATATCTTCCCTAGGAATCAAGGTAGCAGAGCTTCCTTTATGAAATCAGCACTCGGATTTAATGATATTTTGATTTGTCGTGTGCTAAAGTCTTTTGTGTCGTTTTCTATAGGTGTATGTCATTCATATTGATAGGGGCCGGTAGACATTTTTGGTAAACAGGTTAAAATATCAAGACAACACGGGCATAAGCATATTATTTTAGCAAAATCATTTAGTAGCAGTTAGTAATTTCTTATGCTAGTTACTGGATACATTACATATATCACTTATTTCAAATGCAATTCATGCATCTTTCTTTGCCTTTTCTGGTAAGACCTCTCGTTTCTTTTATTATACAACAGACTGACATTTTTATTTCGTCATCCAACTTATTTTTTACTGTTAGGCTGGTATTAAAATATCAGATGATTAATTTTGACTTGATCATTTCTTATATATGTATATAAATGTGGCCATTTCTCCATATTACAATGAACATCATCTTCCTATATGACTGAGTATTTTTTTTTCACCGTCGAACAATTTGACATCAGTATCCTGAAGCTCTCATCTGATTTCCTTGTATATCATTTCCCTTAGATTTTGGAAGCGGTAGGAATCATGAATGCACTAGCAGCAACAAACAGAAACTTCAAGCTTGCAAGCAGGCTTCTGGGGTTGGACTCAAAACTGGAAAAAAGTCTCCTTATTCCTTTCAGAGAGATCAAGGTAGTTAATGCTGATATGGCCCTTCCCTATTTTACCACATCTCAGTTGCCTTTTCATTTCACAGTTGATTCCCAGTCCTTGATTGAGCTATTGAAGCATTTATTGTTTTTATGGCTGCCAATCTTCTTATGATGTTGTGCTCTAATCTTTTGTCTAACCCTGTCTGCTATTATGCATTTTTCCAATGCTTTTTAGATTTTAAATTCTTTCTTCACTCCATTAAATAGTAGGGAATCATGTAGCTAGATCAATTTCTGCTACACGAGTCTCAGATTTGTGCAATTGTTGCTTTCCTACTGCTATACAGTCACTCAAAAGTTTGATCAGTCTGTCCAAGTTGTTAATGAAGCTTCATTCTTTGAATTGGGTGCAGGTTGAGTGTACAATTCCAAAGGATGATGGCACACTGTCTTCTTATGTCGGTTTCCGGATTCAACATGATAACGCTAGAGGTCCAATGAAAGGAGGGATCAGATTTCACCCTGAGGTGGTTTCTCATCCTAGTTCGTTTAACTCCTAATTGAACTGCAACATTTCCACAGGACCACAACTATGTCTTCACTGATGCTTTGTAGTCTCTATTATTCAATCTAAGGCTGATGTGAATTATAGGTTGAACCAGATGAGGTGAACGCTTTGGCACAATTGATGACATGGAAGACAGCTGTTGCAAACATTCCTTATGGTGGAGCCAAGGGGGGCATAGGATGTAACCCATCTGAGCTAAGCATCTCTGAGCTAGAACGTCTCACCAGAGTCTTCACTCAGAAGATTCATGACCTGATTGGAACCCACACTGATGTTCCAGCACCTGATATGGGAACAAATGCTCAGGTTAGATGGAAATATTATGACCGTCTTGTTGGACTATTATGGAAAAAAAAAAACTATGTACTAATAGATTTTTTCCTGAAACAGAGGATCTACGGATAATAATCAAGACTAATCTTGCTTTTTTTTTTCTTTGTTTGCAGACTATGGCATGGATTCTGGATGAGTACTCTAAATTTCATGGCTACTCCCCTGCTGTTGTTACTGGAAAACCTATTGTAAGTGTGAAAATCCTATGACAGTTTAACATATATAGGAGGTTATGGTAAACCACTCATCAAATTTCCTACTTTTCACAAAAGCACCCATCAAAGACTACTGCAATGAACCAACCATTAAAAATATATTTGGCCAACCTAATGTAAATGAAAAAACCTATTGCGTTTAGTTGAAGGGTGGAGAAAATTTGTCTTCTGTAAATCTTGGCTGCTATTTTAGTTTGTAATACTAGTCTTAGTTCTCGTGCCTGCAATTGACGGTTTATGGTATTTTTGTATCAGTTAATTGTATTTATTAAATTTTGATTAAATTGAAATATATAACAGGATGTTTTTAAAAATCTATACACATTTTATCTACAAAAAACTATCATTTTTAAAAATAATTATTAAAAATTGATATAGATAAGGATATTTAAAAAAAAGTTGTACTTATCTTATCTTAAAAAACTATCATATCTAAATATAAAACTAATATATTGATTGTTTTGTTTAATATATAAATATAACTAATTAATATAATCCAATTAATTTTCAACCAATTAGATTGATTTAAAAAGATAAGATGATGTGGTTCAATATGGGGCCGTGTTAAATAAATTTAATTTTAACCTCCGCTTTAGTATATAGTAATGATAGTATAATTTTCTCCTTCAATGTGGAATCAGGACCTTGGTGGGTCTCTAGGCAGAGAAGCTGCTACTGGAAGAGGAGTGATGTTCGCAACTGAAGCCCTGCTAAATGAGTACGGAAAGGGTCTTTCTGGACAGCGTTATGTTATCCAGGTATACATTTCACATGATCTTATCATTCAGATCTTTGTTCTCTTTATATCTGTCCTTTGTAATCTTAATGGATTTGATTGCTGCTGAAACCTATTTCTTAGTTGTCCATATTTGGCTTGACGGGGGCAAGTGTATTTTTGGAATTTGATTTGCCAAAATAATTATAAAAATTTCCTGTATTTCTCAGGGATTTGGAAATGTTGGTGCCTGGGCTGCACAACTTATCCATGAACAAGGTGGGAAAATCATTGCTGTCAGTGACATCACCGGGGCAATAAAGAACAGCCAAGGTCTTGACATCCCTAGCCTTCTCAATCACCTCAAAGAGACTCGTGGAGTCAAAGGTTTCGGCAATTCAGATCCAATAGACCCAAACTCCATTTTGACTGAAGACTGTGACATCCTCATTCCTGCAGCTCTTGGAGGCGTAATCAACAGGTTTTGGTTTCATTCCGAACCTTCTGATTTTAAATGTCAAATTTAGTAAAGACTTGTTCTGTGATGTTACTCCACAAGATGTTAAAACTGATAATCTTGATTTATGCTTCAGGGAGAATGCCAATGACATCAAGGCCAAGTTCATCGTTGAGGCTGCTAATCATCCTACTGATCCCGAAGCTGATGAGGTTAGTAAAACCTTGTATCTTGATCAGAAAAAAAAAAATGGTTTGGATTACATTGTTATATGGCAATATGATCAATAGAGTGAATTGAGTTAACCCTTTTTTTCACCAGATATTATCCAAGAAAGGCGTTGTCATTCTTCCTGACATTTACGCCAACTCAGGTGGTGTGACTGTCAGTTATTTCGAGTGGGTTCAGGTACGAGATTCAACTTTCTTTTTGAGAAAATCAACTTAATGAAAGAAGTGTAATGATAAAATATAATCCTGAAACAGAAATTCTTTCTTAAAGATGCTAATCTGGAGTGTTTTAAGAAATCATTTATATAACTTATTTTATAGAGTTTATGTTTTTTTCTGGTGGAATAGAGTTTATGTTTTTATGTAACTTATTTTATTGAACATTTTTTGAGAGAAATTGTTTTGTTACTTGCTTCCGTTGCACTTACTTACCTAAGCCATGTGTTGTGTCTGAATCTGCAGAACATTCAGGGGTTCATGTGGGACGAAGAGAAAGTGAACAACGAGCTGAAGACGTACATGACAAGAGGATTCAAGAACGTGAAAGAGATGTGCAAGACCCACAACTGTGATCTTCGTATGGGAGCCTTCAGCCTTGGGGTAAACCGTGTTGCTCGTGCAACTCTTCTGCGTGGCTGGGAAGCGTGATGAGTTTGAAAGAGGAGGTGATACAGGCAGAAAACTTTGAATAAAGCTTTGGAGTACTCCTTAGGAATGATTAGTTTTTTGTACCCCCTGTATTACTTCCTTCTAGCTAGAGTATGGGAAGCTTCATATTTGCTTCTTTTTTTATTGAAGAAAACTTCATATTTGCTAGTGTTTGCCTTTCTGTAACTTTAGATCAGTTGGTGTTTGGTGTTTCATGTAAGGAGGAGGTCAGATCTCTTCCGAATAAGTGGAATTGTCATCAAATATCAAATGAATGTGGCCAGTTTCAGTTGGTCTTTGCTGCAATTCTGCAAGCTTGTTCATTTGTTCAATTCTCCTTCAAATGAAAAAAAAAATCATTATAAGAATCAAAATCTATGCAATTGAAACAACGAAGAGACCGTTGGAATTAGATTACCAACACCCTTCTATAGAAGGGCTTTGGTGCATTCTAACTAAATTTAGTTATTATTGTCACATAGCTAAATTTCAATTTTTTTAGGTCTATAGACTGTACCCCCTTCTCTTGGGCAGGAGTACACCCATCTCGATCACCTAGATTCCGTTGTAGCGGAACCTCACTGGGTCAATGTTGTTGTTGTTGTACTTATATTTGGAGTAAAAATGTATTATCATTAGTCATATTTTATGCAAATGTTATTTTTCTATAATATTGTTGATGGAATCATTTTTTTTTTAAGGGAAGGGATTGGGGGAGGGAGTCAGTAGTGCGGCGTCCTTCGCCCTAGAGCATCAATATGGATGAGACCAAGTAGGCCTGGATCAGCCGTTAGCGAAGTGGAGTTGACTTCAGGTGGGTGAGGCTCCAAGAGTGAAGACATCAGAGCTCAAATAGGATGTCAGTGAAGATAATCTCGATTTCCCATCGGCAACAATGAACACCATTAATGACATCAATCAGACATTGGTTGTCTCCTTCAATCTCAACACGGAAGCAACCACAACGAACCACGACTTAGATATCTCTACGAAGAGCCTCGACCATAAGTGCGGATTGAGAACCTACAAAGTCACCATTCAAACTAATAATGTTATCCTGAGGGTTTCTGAGAATAAAACCAAATGATGAGGCGTTGGTTTCATTCTTTCCCGTCGAAGTTGAGTTTAACAAAGTTAGGCTGTGGAGCAGCATCTTGTTGAGATTTTTCTCCTTTTTTGTTGTCGTGGGGCATGCTTCCCACCAATCTTTCATTTTTTATTTGATGAATTCAACAATGTTGCTTGCTTCATTTGGTGTTTTTGGTCCATTGGGTTAAAAACTTCTTTATTTCTAAAGGAACCAAATGCCCCAACGAACTTCGTGATGGAGACAAAAATACTTCGTATTTCCATCATAAAGCATCCAAAGAAAGGCATCTAACAAAATCTTTGGTTTGTTTGACTCAGATGATGTATGGAAAGATTATGATCACGATATTGAAGCTTTTCATGGGCGAGTATTTGGGGTTCGAAATCTCTTTTGCTCAAAGGTCTATGTTGGCAAGTTGGCAATGGTGCCAAAATTTCTATCTGGTTTTTTCATGCCTACACCATCTCTGCAAGTTCTGTCAGTTGATTCTTTTTTCTAAGGTATCAACTCTAATTGACCATGCAAGGAGATATTGGGATTTTGAACTACTTTCTCAATTCTTCTCCTCGACAGAAGCTTGTCATAGCTAAAGTAATTCCTCTTGGCTCTGAAAATATACAGGATGTTCTGTTATGGAAGTTTACTAATGATGGTTTTTATTCAGTTAAGAGTGGATATTGGCATGGAATGTGTGGTGCAAATTATGTGCAACAGCCTAATTCGTTTGATTCTGTTTGGACTCAAATATGGAACTTGAATGTGCCTCCTAAATTGAAGAATTTCGCTTGGCGGTTTGTTCTGGAATATTGGGTGCCAAAACCAATCTCTTACGAGGGCATATTGTTTCAACTACAACTTGTGGTCGCTGTAAAGCTAACGATGAGAGTATTTAGCATACCATCTTTTCTTGCACATCATCTCAACCCATTTCAACTCTGGAGTCTTTACTCACAAATGTTGTTGTTGATAGCATTGTCGCTATTGTGAATACAATTCTTAGTTCTCATGGCACACCTGGGCTCATTTGAGTTCTTATTGCGACCATGGGTAGCTTGGACATCTCGTAATCAAGCTATTTTCCAGGGTCAGACTACTCACGAAGCTACTCTGCTGTTTGGTTTTACAAATTTGGTGTCTTCTTACCAAAATATTGTCCATTCTATTATTGTTGTACCACCACTGCCTATCCGTCGGACTTCTTGGGCACCACCGGCAACTCACAATGTGATGATTAACTGTGACGCAACTATATTTAGTCCTAATGAGGTTGGTCTTGGAGTGGTGATTAGGAACGCATATGGGTTCGTCCTTCGTTTAAAGGTGGTTTGGTCAGTTGAATTGGTTGAAGCATGTGGTTTGGTCAGTTGAATTGGTTGAAGCACATGCTTTGCTTTATGGCCTCCAAATTGTACATTCAAGACTCTTGCCTAATAAAGAAATTCAAGCAGATGCACCGAGAGTGGTATACAATGTTACAAGAGGCTCACAGAACTTATCCTGGTTCCAATCTTCTTCTTTAACTCATTTGTAGGAATGGCAATACGGTTGTCTATTATGTTGCTCGTTTGGTACCCAACTCAGGGTCCGAACAAGTATTTGATGTTGTAATCCCTAATGATATAGCCATTCAAACTCACTTTAGTGATAAGATCTTTTAGTCCATTAAGCAGTTGTAAGGGGTTTCTGATCAAACTAAATTTATTACAAAATCAATCTAATACATTGTAAACTTACTTATATTTTAATTGAAATTTTTATATAATTAGTCTCAAAATATGAAAAAGTTATTTTTGCTATAAGATTTAGTAATGACTAATCAATGTAGTCATATTATAATAAACAAAAAAAAACACTATATATACCATGACAGAACAGAACAAAGGTAAAACTATGGAGCAATGCTACCCTGTGAACACCAAGTAATGGATGCTCAAACAACAAGCAAATACAACCACCATCATAATATTCTAAAAACAGAAGACAGAATTCAGACAAATATGATTACAGTCAAAATTCAAGAAAACTAGTGCAACAAAAAAAGTACATTCGCATATTAGAATGCAAATTTTGGCATATGATTGAGCACAGGCGCAAAAATAAGATGCCCTAAAATTTTCAGGTATAATCTTAGAAGCCTCGGCCCCTGCCCCTAAAGCCACCCCGATTCCCTCTGGGACTAGGGCCGCCTCTTCCTCGAAAGCCTCCTCCTCTTCCAGGGGTAAATCCTCTACCAGGAGTGCCACCCCTTCCTCCTCGGCCTCTTCCTCTGACACCAAGACCTGCACCTCTACCACCACCTGATCCCCTGTTAAATAACAACAAATTATCATTAGAGTCGAGAGGTAAATGAATCATAAACTAAACAATATATACATGTATGCTGATGCTAACTTTTCAGAACTGATTAGAGGGGGTATGATAATTTAGAAAAAAATTCATGCTAGTAACAATCAGCAATCAATCAACAAATGATCATTCAAGTCTAGAGGTGAAAGCATAGACTAAAAAATATACATGTATGTATGTGAATGCTAAATTCAGAACCAAGTACTAATTAAAGGGAGTGTGTTAATTTAGAAAGAAGTTCATGCTATTAACAATTAGCAATCTACCAAGTAATGCAAACCAAAAAAGTTCAATATATACATCATAAACTTGTTCACCCACTTGTAAATACACTCAATCATCCAGATTTATTATAAGGGTAGCACAAAGCATACCAAAGCTGCAACTCATTATGTGTCTCCCTGTAAACCGCAAGGCTAACAAGCCAAAATGACATTTGATCATATAACACAGTGAAAAGGACTTGCAAATTCCTAATTCACACAAGAATTTAAATGCCAATTTGAAAGCACTCAAGGACAGCTACTAAGAGTATGCACACAAAAATGCATATTGTAAACATAGGTCAAAGTACCAACTAACTTACTTTGGCTGTGGGAGAAACCTCGCCAAAGGCAATAGCTTTGCAGGATCAATGTAGAACTTATCACCCGGATTGTAAGAAGTAGCAACAATTCCCTCATCCATTTTGACTGAGAAGAACTGTAAACAGCATAACAATCACAGAAAAGGGAAGAATGAGCTTTCATTCTCGACATTCTAAACCAATAGCTAACCGAAAACAACAAAGAAAACCGGAGGTAGTAGAGCATAGGAACTAACAGATTCATTGATTGGGCCGAAGATTTCATCAACTTTGCCAATCTTGGTCATGTTCTGCAAGTAAATCCCAGCGTTAAAGTAAGGTATTTTCTCGTTGGTAAGCTTGGTTATGGCTTCACCCTCGCACGCATGAAGAAACGTCGAAATCTCTGCACACCATACCAAACAGAAAGTCATAAGAAAAGAATCGAATTGAAGAAAAGAGAGAGGCATGTAACGGAAGGAGTACAAACCAACGACTTCAGAAGGAGGGCCTTCATCGTAAAATCCACGGCCGCCGCCACGACCTCCACGGCCGCCGAATCCTCCACCGCGAGCACCACGACCTCCGAAACCTCCACTGCGGCCTCCGCCGCCCCGACCGCCTCTAAAGCCGCCACCGCCCCTAGGAGGTGCCATGGATTCGAGCTTCGTGCGTGAGCGAAGAAAGGGTTTAGATTAGGGTTTTAGGAGAAGCTGCAGTTTTACTTGGGCTTCCTGAAATGACCCTTTTTATTTCTAGGGCCTCGTATTTTTGGTATTCTAGGGTAACCCTCGCTTCTCAGTTCACACTTCAGTGCAGCGGCCATTCCTGAAATGACCCTTTTTTTTTAGAAAAGATTAATAAAATGTACTGTATCACAAATTTGTTTGGCTCCCGGTTTGGTGAAATTTTTTAGAGTATATCTTGGTCATTAATTAAAATATTTATTTTTTTTACTTTTACATTTTTTATAATCAAATTTATGGGATGTATTTTCAATGGTTATCCAACATAATTTGGTTATCTGTTTTTAATATTTTATGAAGTAAAAACAAAAAATAATAAAACTTGTGGTCCGATTGTCGTGTGAAACCATCGCCCAAAATTAAGAAGTGGTCATCATCATTATGACGTGATCATCACTATCTTTCAAAATTCAAATTCATTCTCTTTCATTAAATTTAGGGAAATTTCGCGTGGTGACCACGAGGTTTCGCAAATTCCGTGTGGTACACAATATTTTCTAAAATTACGCATGGTAACCTCAAAGTTTTACAAATTCCGTGTGGTAACCTTGTAGCATTATATCATGTAAAAAGTAATTGAAAATTAGTCAAAAAATTTACTTAATTATATAAAACCCTCATATATTTAGGTATTCATACAAAAATTACCTACTCTATCTTTTTTAGAAATAATTAATGACACTACCTATTATTACTTTAAAAAACCACCCCATTTTTATTTTTATAAAAAATCAACCCTTTCAAATTTCTATAACCATTTTTTAATCATCAAAAGCCCATGCAATTTTGAAAAAAAAATCCACTATTTTTTATTTCTTCAAAAAAATTAAACTTTTTATTATTAAAAGGTAACATTTTAATGGAGATTTTTTTTTAATAAATGGGTGTATCTTTACAAAAATGTTGCTTTTAAAAAATAGTATAAAATTAGATTTAAAAAATAGCAATATATATAGTGTCATGAAAGTGCATAAATAATGTAACTATGTAAGTATTTTATAATTTTTCTACAAGGTTATAAAATTATGTGGTTTTCTAGAGTTATTTGTAAATTTGACGTATTTTTATAATTTTCTAAAATTAATAAAATTAGGTGACTTTAATAAAAAAAAAAAGATAGATTAAGTAATTTTTTATGAATACCTAAATATATGAAGGTTTTATGTAATTAAGTAAAATTTTGGGCTAATTTTCAATTACTTTTTACATTATATAATACTACAAGATTACCGCACGAAATTTGTAACCCCTCGAGGTTACCATGCGGAATTTCAAAAAATATTGTGTACCACGCGGAATTTGCGAAACCTCGGGGCCACCATGCGGAATTTCCCTTAAATTTATTACTTTTTTATTATCCATTTTCTCAATGACCAAAATTTTGGGCAACCATTGGACTTGTTATACTAAATGAGAATGATCTATCTAACCATCACAAATATATTTACTTCATTTCCATTGTTTTAAAGGTAAAATTCTTACTTTTATATTACTTCTACCATATCGTCATTGGCAAGTTATTGAGGTGATCCGTCACCCATAATTAAAATATTTATTTTAATTAAATTTTATAAAAGGCTAAAAAAGCTCTATAAAAATTGTTTGGCTCCCGTCTACGGTTTGGTGAAATTTTTTAGAGTATAGAAAATGGTTGTCCAAATTTCTTTGGTCATTAATTAAAATATTTATTTTTTTCACTTTTACATTTTTTATAATCAAATTTATGGGAAGTATTTTCAATGGTTATCCAACATAATTTGATTAACCATTTTTAAACTTTTACGAAGAAAAAATAAAAAAAAAATAAAACTTGTTGTCCGATTGCCATGTGAAACCATCATCTTCATTATGGCCTGGTCATCACTATCTCTCTTTTTTTTGGTAGTAAAGGAGGGTTATACCCGTTTTATTAATAAAACCATAAGCATTACATAAGTTCACTCATCCAAACATCAACATCTAAAATATTCTTAAGCCCCTCGGGAGGGTTATCGAAAAGAACATAATCTCCAAGTCTTATTTTGATGACTCTAGAAAGCCAATCAGCTACTTGGTTAGCTTGTCGTGGAATGTGCTTGATGGAGATCTCCCAGTGTGTCTCATTCAACAAGCTCCTAATTTTTGCTAAAATAGCCCAATTTGTTGTCGGGTGTGGATACGTTTGGGTGAGTTCTTGGATAACTTCCCACGAGTCAGCTTCGATTTCTAACTTGGTTGCTCCAATTTCCTTAGCAACTGTCAGCCCCTCCAGGATACCAATTGCATCAGCTCTGAAAGCCGAGTTTCCAACCATTTTCGCATCAAATCCCTTCAAAAACGCCCCCTTGTTATCCCTGATCAGGCCACCAGCATAAACAAAACTCTCACCTTCCATGTATGAACCATCAGAATTCCTTTTCCACCAGCCTTCCTTGGGACAAGTCCAATGTGTCATTGTTCGATCGCCAGCCCCAACAGCAGAATGTCTCGCTGCCAGCAACTGTCGAAATTCACGAGCTCTTCCAAGCACAAATTCGTGTCTCGTTTCAGTAAGCTCCATGGGCACACTAAAGGTTCTCCCATTCCTCCATTTCCATAACCACCACAACCCATAGGCAAAAGTAGTCGCCCAGCTATCGTCCCTAGAAATATTAGTCCCAATCCAGTCATTCAGAGAAGCTCCAAAAAATCAGCCCGCCTTCCATTAATAAGAAAATTATCCCAGAAATTCCTAGCAATCTCACAATCTCTCAGAATATGCAGGGTAGATTCAACTTCTGAGCAGTGAAGACAAGCGTTATTATTGCCAATGTGCCTTCGAACTCGGTTCTCATTAGATATTATAGCATTATTAGCCACCAGCCAGACAAAGGTTTTAACCCGTTCAGCAGCTTTACTTTTCCAGATTCTTCTCCATAGGTCATTATGAATTTCATCAACCCCTTTTCTTATGATCTCCATGACCGATTTGATAGAGAACATACCTGAATTATTGGGAGCCCAAAAGAAATTGTCTCCAACCTCCTCAGGCGCAACTCGTAGCTCTGCAATCTTTATCAGAATTTCAGGTTGGAGGACATGTGAAAAATCATTCCATTTCCATCCATTAACATCCCAGTATTCAGCAACAGTTCGTCCCATATCTTCCTCACTAACCTCTTCGGTTGCAAGATCAATTAAAGGCCTATCTATCACCCATGGGTGATCCCAAAACAGAGTGTTTGCACCATCCCCAATTCTCGACCGCAATCAGGATAGAAGGGGCGATTTAGCTTTCACAATACCATTCCACAAATTGGAGGCTCCCGGTTTCCTGGTGAACATATCGCGATTCACTCTCCCATTGCAGTACTTGCCTCGGATCACACAGGACCAAAGCGACTCAGGTTCCGTGATCGTTCGACATCCCATTTTAGCCATGAACGCCGAGTTAGCCTGCCTCATGCTCCTCATTCCAAGACCCCCAGCTTCTTTTGGTTTCTTTAAGTTTTCCTAATTCACCAGGTGCAATTTCTTTTTCTCATCAGTTGATCCCCACACAAAGCCTCGTGTTTTCTTTTTGATTTCATCACAAACATATCTTAGTAGCTCCACCGTTTGCATAGAGTAATAAGGGACGCTTGCAACAGCAGATTTCGCAAGCGTCACCCTCCCAGCAAGAGAAAGTGTACGAGCCTTCCAACCCGCTAATTTATTGTTCACCCTTTCAATGATATGCTTGTAAGTATCCTTGCTATTCTCTCTTTCTGCATTGGCATGCCTAAATATCTTCCAATTGCATATTTGATCGGAATGCCGCTAAACTCCCCAATCTGATTCGCCAATTCAGCCGGCGTGCTCTCAGAAAAGCAAAGAGTCGATTTCTGGAAATTCATCTTGGATCCAAAGGCTGCACAAAACTTCTGAAGACAATATTTGACGACTCGCATTTGAGCCAACGAGGCCTCTCCAAAGAGGATTAAATCATCCGCAAAGAAGAGGTGTGAAAGCTGAGGCCCGCCATTGGACAATCGGATCGTTTTCCAAGCCCCAACAAAAACCGCTTCGTCAATGACATGACCCAATCTTTCCATGCAAAGGACAAAAAGGTATGGCGAGAGCGGATCGTCTTGCCTAACTCCCCTGCTTGGCCGGAACTGTTCTCCCATGTGACCATTCCAAAGGATTTTCATCGCGCAAGAAGACACAGATTCCATAATAACTCCAACAAGATGACTCGGGATTCGTGTTTCCATCAGAGTGTCACGAAGAAAAGACCAACGGACTCTATCATAGGCTTTTTCGAGGTCAATCTTGATTGTCATAAAAGGATTACCCCTTATGCTTCTCATTGAGTGTATAAACTCTTGAGTGATCACAATGTTGTCTGTGATCTGTCTTCCTGGAACAAAGCTTGATTGATTAGGAGCAACGAGTTTTGTGAGCACCGGTTTGAGTCTCGAAACAATAGCTTTGGTGGCAATTTTCAAGGCTATGTTGCATAAACTAATAGGTCGAACTTGATTAACTGTATTAGGGTTTTCAACCTTAGGAATGAGAACAATCAGAGTCTCGTTCAAAGTCCTCGGAATAGGAGAACCACTTAGAATATCCAAAACAGCCTTCTCCACATCTTGCTTGATTTTATCCCAATTTCTTTGATAGAAAACGGCTTGGAAACCGTCAAGCCTGGGGGCTTTGTACGGTCCCATTGAATCCACAACCGTTTTGATTTCCTCACTGGTGAACCTGCTTGCTAAATTCTCCAAGTCCGTTGGTTCAATAATTGGGAATCGATCGCGCGACAAATCAATCGGCCCTTCATGGGCCTCTTTCTTAGTATAGATCAGTTTAATATGGTCAGAAACCATACTTTACATCACATCATGATCCCAGATTTGTTCTCCAAAAGCATCCACCAAGCTATTAATTTTATTTTGCCTCCGTCTCACCACCGTACACGCATGGAAATACCGCGTGTTACGATCTCCATCAAGCAGTGCATCCGTTCTTGCTTTTTGCAATCAAAAAGTATTAATCTGATCTAAGATGATATCAAGCTGTTTACGAAGCTTCGATTCCAAGTTCATATATCCTCTGGTTGGCCTCTCACACATAGATCGTTGAACGCCTTCAATACGACGTCATAGTTTGTCTCTGTTTCGGAACATGTTCCCGAAAACATTACAGTTCCATTCTTCAAGCCATGAAGCCAGATTAGATAAAGCAGTAGGTAGGGGCGTGCCTCGTTCCCAATTTCGAGCAAGAAAAAACTGAAATTCATTATGGGTTAACCATGCGGCTTGAAACCGAAACGGTCGTTTCCCCAGAATCTTATCTTGGAACCCAGTTGTTCTTAAGAGGAGAGGTGCATGATCACTCTGATTAATAGCCAGATGTCTAATGTTGTTGTTCGGGAACATGCTTTGCCATCCCACATTGCATAAACCCCTGTCGAGCCGGGTGCTAGTTCGGGTTGCAGGATCTCTACCTCTATTCCAAGTAAACTTAGCCCTAGTGTAACCCATATCCATAAGCTCCATGTCATCAATCCAGCGATTGAAGTTGTGACTTCGTCGCCGTAATTCCTCGGAATCACCAGTGCGTTCATTCATGGACTTCGTTTCATTGTAATCTCCCATTAAGAGCCATGAGTTAGAGACCGATTCTTTAAACTCCTTAAGCCGATTCCAAAGCTCCAGTCTTGAAGTCGGCCTTGGACTAGCATAAATTGCTGAAAGAAGCCAGCTTGCTTCCCCTGCCCTCGAGATCGAAACTGTCACTACTTGTCCATGGTTATCAACTTCCCGGATAGCAACTCTATCTTTCCTCCACAAAATCCAAATTCCGCCCTTAAATCCAACAACTTCCGATCGAAGTACTCCATCAAAGTCGATACGAGCACAAATACTATCAGCCTGTTTGCCGCTGATTTTGGTTTCAAAAAGCATCAAAATAGAGGGATCATGAACTTTGATGAGATCTTTGAGAGTGTATAGAAAATCCCGGTTGCCCGCTCCTTGGACATTCTAGGAAATAATTCTCATATTTGGAACAATCATATAAAACCAGTAAAGAAGATAAGGGCCGTCTTAAAGAAGACTCATCTTCTCCTTAGAGATCACTGACACCCATGATGGTGTCTCCATCGCATACTTGATCATGTGCCGTCCCACTCTCGGAGATGTCTTCTTGAATGACATCCTCCATTCGTGTATCCCTACTTGGATCTTGCTCACTCGAGGAATCATCGGATACATTATGTTCCTCACTTGGCCGCTCATTGTTCCCTGGAGGATCGCCCGTGTGTTTGTAAGTGTTTTGATTTTCTTCCGACTTACCGTATTCACGGGCAATAGGAGCCTTAAAAATATTTGGGGGTTTCCTTAAGCTGCCCTCCTTTTGATTTTTGGAAACAATAATTTTCGTGTTATTCCCATCGGCCTTTGCTATCATATGTGTAATATTTCCATCCTTTTTTATCTGGCTAATTCCCTGAATTCCTCCTTTTCCATTGATTCCTTCCTTTCCCGTATCAACTCCTGCATATTTTTTGTTCCCATTAATAGTTTTGTGTTCCTCGGCCAGCCCATTCGAAGATGGCGTTTCCAATTTCTTCATAGAAGTTTTCTTTTTATTCTCCTCTGACAAGATTTTTCCTTCTTGAATAGTGCTCTTTCCTTTTCCATTATTTGAGATCTTTCCATGGCCTAATTCTGATATGATTTCATTCTGCACAATCTCTTGTATGCCTTTTTTTATTATTTTCCTTAATTTTTGAAATTTGAGAGATCCCATCTTCTCCCGCTTCAGTAGCTTCCTTAGTTAGCGCCCTGAATCTTGAACCGTTCTGGCTCTGTTGAAACTGACCCGGTTTGGCATTATTTTTCATTGACCCGGTTTGCTCCCCGGTTCTAGGATGGCTTGCTTGACCATCTCTTCCAACCTTTGTGTCGGCAGCCTTGGGTGTGGTTTCCGATCTATCACCATTAGTTTTCAGGTCTCTTCGTCTTGCCGGACGTTTAGCAATCATCCATTCACCAAAGTTCTCCTTAGTTTCAGGCTTTTGGGCCTCCTTCATCTGCAGAGCCTTGGTAGCATTGGCCTCATCCAGAGGTTGAATGAGGTTTGGACATTTCTCCGCAGCATGACCGATCTTCCCACATTGAAGCATATCATTAAACTTATTACTTTTTTCAATGACCAAAATTCATTATCTTTCAAATTCATTATCTTTCATTAAACTTATTACTTTTTTATTATCCCTTTTCTCAATGACCAAAATTTTGGACAACCATTGGGCTTGTTATACCAAATGAGAATGATGTATCTAACCATCACTCTTGCAATATTTTAACCATATCCAATGACGATATGGTTAAAAAAAAGTAATCAAAAAAGTAATCAAATGTAACACCCCTATTTTACAATATTGGGTATTACTGCCAGTGACCTCGGACTTTACCGTCCAAAATCACCCAAGGCTTTTAGAATGATATAGAACAATAATAATGCGGAAATAAACATAATTTATGAAATAGAAAGGGTTTTCCCGAAGGAGACTTTGTTTGTACAAAACAGCTTACATTGCTTTTCAAACATGGGGTTGTACGGAATTGAAATGCAAATCCACTTGTCCTTGAAACATAATGAAACTAAAGCAAAATGACATGAAAGGTACATCTTGAAAATCCTTGTTCTTCCTTCGTCTTCACTTCACTTCACGCCTTGTTGGGATTCCTAGATTCTGACATAATTCGCGAGGGGCGAGAGAATGTCAGGCAAACATGCGGAAAAGAAGAATTAGTCTAAGAGACTAAGCAAGCGGGAATGGAACTTCCCGAGGGTATTTCGGAAATTTTCAATTATTGTCAAAAGAGATAATAAGGTTGTGTTTACGATGGGATATACGATGGGACTTGTTTATGTGGAGCTTTTGTGGTTCAAAGAAGAGTATATCTTAAGTGAAGATAACTCGATAAGCGATAGAAGAGCTACTACATTGTAAACTTCTTAAGGATTTCGAAAGTACGTTGGGAACGTTTATTAAGTCATAGAAGTAAAAACCTCTCGCGCCCTGAACGGACCGAGAGCCGGATCGATCATTTGAGACCGGTCCGGTTTTAGTATCTTAAATGGGCATACACACTTATCTTATATAGTGACGAAAGATATTCAATCTTATTAATGATTTTTTTATGGATAGTGGTGGGACACGGATAAACCGAGCCACCCGGAGGAGAACTTCAATTCTCCGGCAGTTAGCTAGAGTGTCGCACAATCCCTCCTTGCAATCGGAGCGGATGGAGATCATGATCCCGAAAGTCGTATGGACGTACGACTTAGTAAGGTTGTATAGAGGTGTCGGCTAACCCGCACCCCTTTCTAGTTTATTCAAGTTAAATCTCTGAACGAGATTGTAATCAATCAAGATAACAACATACTAGCATATATAATCCTAACAAAGGAATATAACGTATACTACGCTAACAATTGTCGTTATTTCTAGAAATCAATATTTCCTAGATTCATTTTTATTTAAGCATACAAATTGTTCCCAACATCAAGAAATATCATGTAGACGGATATAAAAGGGCACAAGGGGAAATTCCACTTGCCTTAAGCTTTTGCGAGTTCTAACAATCGAGCCTTGACGGAACTATGTAATTCACGACTTCGAGCGAGAATCCCGACCTATCGACACGGAATTTACGGAAAAGGCTCAAAATCATGATTTTCCCTCTAAAGTTCGCATTACCTCTTATAATATTTTATAAGAGGGTTTGAGATTCTAAATTATTATAATAATAATTTAGAAAGTTATTTTCCTTTAAAATAATAATATTCCTTTATTATCATTTTGGTATTGTAATATCCTTATGATTCCATAAAAACTTTTATTAAAATAATTTTCAACATAATCCCTTTACATGGAAGGTTTCCAATATTAGAAATTTCTAATTTCTTTATAAAGTAGCTTACTAAAATTAGATTAATCCTACTTTATGGTATTCCTATAGTCCTTTTATGTTATATAGTTTGTAAAATATCTTTGATCATAGATTTTTAATATCCTTATGACTTGTAAGAATATACTTTTGACTCATAATATTCTACTTTATATTTATAATTTATTATTATAATATTATAGTTTATAAGACAATATCTTCCCTCTAATTAGAAGATTTCTTCCTATGCAAGTCACCTACTCACTTTATAATATCCTAGATTATTTGTAACACTCTACTTGATATTTTTAACTTAAAAACTATGTCTTGTGCCAAATCTCTACACTTAGAGATTATTAAAATAATATTTTTCTCATAGATGACTTTAGTAATATAATTATTATTAACCTTATTCTTTTATAAAAACCAATATCTAATATCAAACTATGGTCCATTATTATAATATTTTATAAGAATTTTCTATCATTATTTAGAATAGTTATTATTATAATATGTCATATGTATTTTATCATCACTACCATATATTATAACTAAAACCATATAACAACATATATCATTTATTAATTTATAGTCACATTTATCATATTATACTAAAAACTCATATCTTGTAGTAATAATAATATCTTTAGTATATCTTTAATAATATTATTTCTCGTCTATCATATTATTTTAATAATATTTTACATCTATGATTATTGATAATATCTTCAATATATCTTTTATAATCCATACTTTAACTAAATAAATATATCTTATTATTCACATATAAAGATAGTGATGAAAAGTCCATTTTCTTATTTTAAGAAATTCTTATGTCATAAGGTTTATCTTTATAATAGAATAACACGCATGATAATATTTTATATATGTATAAGGAAGATCATAACTTTGATTTATCTTGTTCCAACTAACAAGATTTTATATCTATATTTTAATTGGGTTATTATTATAAAATCTATTATTAATTCTAAATGGCATTAGATCTCATGAAAACACAAATAAGTTAATATATATATATATATATATATTTAAATTCAGCATTTATATGCTCCAAAGTCTTTTATATTATTCTTAAAATTTATTTAATGTCTTTGCTAAATTTATTCTCTCCTAACAAACCTTATTTTATTTATTATACAATCATTTCTTTATTTTCTTTCTCTTAGAGAGAGTATGATAATAACTCAAATAATAATATTCTTTCATTATTATTTTTAAAGTGAAGTCTTACATTACTTTATAAAATTTTATATTCAACCAACTATGCATGCAAAGAGAATTTAATCATATAAATTCCTTTTAAACCACATGCAAGATTTATTCAATTTAATTAAATAAATATTATATATGGGTGGAAAATATTTCATAAAGAAATATAGAATAATATATGAGTCGGGAAATTATACCGATAGACAACGGGAGCGGAATTGGGCACGGAAATCGAGACGGGGCGGAAATGGGCTTACTTCCTCCTTTATCTAACATGGGTAATAATCTGATTTTAATTAGTATTTTGGGCCTAATATTCCCAGCCCAAACTTAATTAAAATTGCCCAAATTAAATTAGGCCCACCTACACTCTCTCTTCTTCTTCCTCTTTCACGTAAATCAGAAAGGAACCAGAGAGATGCTCCAGGCGGAACGACGATGGACACCAGGCAAGCACCAGCGGCGGTGGGAGGCTGGACGGCGGCCCTCCTGGCGGCGGGCGACGGTGCGTGGGTGGTGGCCGAAATCATGGGTGGTCCGACGGTGGTCCTATGGCCATAACATGAAGAAAGGGATTTTTGGGGATTTTTGAAGATAAAAATCAGAAATTAAAAAAAATTGATTTAGGGCTGAATTGTGCTTGATTGGGAGAGAATTATGAAGAAGAGTAAGAGAGGAATAAATTTGTGAGTCTTCCCTTGAGACCTCACCCCTTTTTATAGTGAAAATTGGGGCTTCTCTTGATCAATGGCAATGAGAATTGGCCATTGAGGAAGAAGAAAATTGGAGGGGATTGGGGGAATTTGTGTTAGTTGGATGATGACCAAAGGATGATGTAGTTTTGGTGGTCAATTGAAGCTACCATGGCAATTGGGAGGGGATGGAAGCCATGGATTGAATGTACGTCAATCAGGCTGTCAATCAGTATAATGTCAATTTGGAAGAAGAAAGAAAAGAAGAGAATAAAAGGATTAAAATTCCTTAAGGGTAGTTAAGTTACAATAGCATAGCGGAATTGAGAGTGTGTGATTAGGGGCGAGATGCAAGAGGTATCGGGTTCGAGTCCCGGCTCTTGCCTCTTTTTATTTATTTTTCCTTGTGCTGTTATTAGCTTGTTGTTCCTTTATTTTATTTAATAAATTTCGAAATTATTAACGCATTATTTTTATTTAAATACTTTTATTCCTTCATAACCCTTATAATACCTCCTTGACTTTATTTATTTAATTTATTTAAAATCTCTTTTTATAGAGAAGAAGGGTTATAAATTATATTATGAATTCTCTTTTATATGGAGAAAGGATTATAATATTATATTATAATGGTTTTACAAACCTTGGAATATTGCGGATATTACATTTATAATATTTTTATAATTTATTAAGATAATTATAAAAATAATTAAACTCTCTTTTTAAGAACAAATATTTAAATAGATATCCGACTTGCATAATATACTTACTGAAATTCTTAATTGTCATTGTAATAAACTTCTATAATCTCTTTATAATTTAATATGAGATTATAAATATTATTAAGTTCTCTACTTTAGAGAAAAAAAAATTATTGTGATAAATATCCGTTTTTTTATTTTTAAAAATTAGCGGATATTACATCAAAAAGTAAGAATTTTACCTTTAAAACAATGGAAAAGTAAGAATTTTACCTTTACATAAACGGCCCCCTGACCTTTGACCAATTGGTCACTTTGACATCCCACCTTTGAAAATGTTCGATTGAGTACCTAAACTTGCATATTGTGCCCTATTAAACACCTGTTCCGTCAAAAATTTTGCCGTGCTATACACGCGTGCCATGTCACATTTCCACGTCATATTTTTTGGTAAAAAAAATTAAAAATATATGCCACATCGTCATTAAACTTCCAGTATTAAATTTTGTTTGAATGAAACTTCCCACATTAATGTAAAAACAATAAAAAAAAAAGGAAAAAGAACTCCCATATTCAATCTCTTTCTCCTTTCTCCTTTCTCCTCCAACAAGAACTAGAACTAGATCTACATCTAAGGGCAATTCCCAGACCTCATGCCGCCTCCCCACCATTTCAGCCCACCACCCTTAAAATCCTAGCGACTCCTAGATTTAAATCTAGATCTAGATCTAATTTTCCCTCTTTTTTGTTCTCTCAAATCTAGATCTAACGAAGACACACTCAGGAGAAAACGACGAACTCGGGGGAATGAGTTTGAATTCTTCATCACCGGCAGGATAGAATGGCGAACTTAGGATAAAGAATTAAAAATCTTCACCGATGGTAGGACATAATGATGAACTCGAGCCGTGAAGTAGCGGGAGTCGGCCGGCCAAATTGATGGTTGGGTCCGGTTATTGACGGTGTTAGCGGGAGGCGCCAGTGGGTACTAAATTGAAGAAGAACGGTTGAAGGGATTGACACAAAGACAGATGAGAAGGAAAGAGATGCAGAGTATTAAAACTTGAAAGGGATGAGCCATGAGAGGGAAGAAGATCAATTGTTTGATAATTAATTAGTACAGTATAAAAAAGAAGAAAAAGAAAAAAAGAAATGAAAAAGAAAAAAAAGAAAAATGGTTGTAATCCCCTTAAGCGAAAGTTTTTTTTGTTAAAAAATAAGTTTTTTTTTTTTATAATTTTATCCACATCATCAAAGTTTCAACTGGTTCAGCATCTCACTCGCCCATTTGTGTGTGAGTTGCACGCATTTATCCACATCAGCAAACAGGTACTCAATAGGTCACAATATGCAAGTTTAGGTACTCAATCGAACATTTTTAAAGGTGGGGTGTCAAAGTGACCAATTGGTCAAAGGTCAGGGGGTCATTTATGTATTCTGTCGTTAAAATATTGCAAGAGTGATGGTAATAAATTTATTACTTTTTTTAACCATATCGTCATTGACAAGTTATTTGGGTGATCCGTCACCTATAAAAAAATATATTTACTTCATTTCCATTGTTTTAAAGGTAAAATTCTTGCTATGAGAATACAAAATCACATTATATATATATATATATATATATGTTCATGTCCTTACAAAAAAATAAAACATATGTTTTACATACGAGAGAACGAGTTGGAATTATATAGGGTTGAGATTAAATTGTATAAAAGGCTAAAAAAGCTCTATAAGATGTCCTCGAAACTCATCCAATTCTACACACAAGAAACAAATTTGTGAGACTTAATATTATATTTCTATCGACGGACCAACGTAGGAAACAAGCTCACCTTTGACTGTCAAATTATTAGGCGCAAGATAGAGTCTCTTCAAGAAGATCATGTAACACTCTCGGAAGTTCGTAAAGAATTGAGAGCAAAGAACTTTTGACTTAAGCATGTTGGGGCTATAATAGTACCAAGATGAGTGACCTCTTGAAAAGTTCTCGGATTGGCATTAGATGGAACTTCTAAAGGCTCGAGTCTTACAAAGCAATCGTCATTTGTCACCAATTTGTTGTGATATGAATTCTAGGTACAACAATTGGTTCCATCCATGGGGAGATGAACGACAATAGTTTACACATCTGAATTGATTCCTAAAATCTACTACAAAACCTCCAAACACAACACTACTACCGCCACTCTCCTTTTTGACATTCTCCCCTTTCTGAATCTTTAACGTCATTATGAAGGACCATTTTTGTCCTCCTCATGCATCCTAAGAAATTTATGACATGGTCCTTTTCATTTCAAACCTCGTAGACTTTGTCTTTTGCCTAACCAAGTCGAAGCCTCGTCCTTTGTTTTTGCACAAACTCATATATGTTCAAGAAGAGTCTTCAACGTTATTTTGTTGTTGCAAAGCTAGCACCATGTGGAGCCACCACTAACTCCGACAAACCATCTCGCAATATAATTGGGTTAGACGTGTCGTTCCTAGCCAATTTGAGTAGCCTTGGTGGCTAGTGCACTAGTATTATAACGATCCTATCAACAAGAACTTAGTAAATGTTGAACATTCATAGAAAAGAACAACAATAGCATCAAGGCCAAGATCTTAGGTCTTTTCACTACTTTAGAAGGAGTGGCATAGATATGAAAGTCATCACACTAGAGACCAAATCTAAGAAGAATGCCAAAATGACAAAACTTGTGGATGTTGCATAGGGAAGCAAAGAGATTTGTTAAGTGGTGACAAGTAAAGTGTGTCATTGGCCTCTTGAGCAATGACGTGATGGGTTATTGCAATGTGGCGATAGAAACCTTGTTGGTGGTTTACGAAAAGAGAGGATATGAAAGGAGTGAATGAGCTTGTAGCTAGAAGTGGGGTTAGAACCCCAATCAAGGAGAAGGGCATCATTAATAATGGCTTCCGCCAAGTTACCGTCTAGCATTTATTAGAACACTGGTTATGTGATCCAATAATCAAAAGGTAACATAGAATGAGGCATATAAGGGGACTAATGATTCGAACTCGATCATTCACCAATACTTTAGAATGTAAGTCATATGCTATAAATTTCTTTGGATTTTGTGAAATAAAAATAGGCCTAATGACTAAAAACCACCCGTATAATAGGGTATATGAGCAAAAACCACCCGTTATAATCAAAATTGCCAACGGGCTTCATGCTCTTCGATTGGACCCGCAAGTGCTCTGTCAAAGAGCTCGAACACCTACCATGATGGATTTGGCGGCAGATTCAAAACCGCGACCTCGATTTGACCAATCTTAGAGCAGGGTTTCAGAAAAAGGTGCAGCAAATCCCGACCATTAGGGATTGCGTTGACAAGGTCCTCTCAAACGCGGACAAGGCAAACAACTCGCCCACGTAGGAGAAGTTTTCCGACACTAGTGGCGACAATAGAGAGCGAAATTAGGGTTCTTCATCTCCTCGAGGGAGGATGAGGTCGAAATTTGAGCATTGGGTCTAATTAAAGTCGTGGTGGATCTGTGCTCAATGTATCCGCCGGTTGCCTCAACTCTTGTTGCCATTAATGAGAAGCCAACACCGGAGAAGAACATGTCTAATTCCACGGTGGATATGAGCTATGTATCCTTGCCGGCGATTAATTTTTTTGGCATTTAGATTTCCTTCTTTTGGGTTTAATTAGATGGGTCTATTTAATGATAAAGAGAAAAGATGTGTTTGCTCTATTTACTTGTTCTTCTTTTTGCAATAAATTAATTGAAGAATAGAAAAATTAAAAAAGATGACATTTAACGGATTTTAGATGGAATTATGGTCGTGGGTGGTTTGTGACTTAACGGAAGGTTTTACATGGGTGGTTTTCGGCAATTTCGATAATAACGGGTGATTTTCGCTAATAGACTTATTATATGGGTAATTTTCGGTCATTAGGCCATACAAAGAATAAAGATTTACCTAAAAATGTGAACTAAAGAGTAGTTAGGAGCCAAAAAGGGCACTATTAGCTCCATATTTTATTGATAATTGACTATTTGGATTTTGGGCTTTTTTTTTGTCTAACATATTCTTTATCCTATACCCAAAATAGGGAGGGGCGTAGATTTTTTCCCCCAAATTTGAGGAATTTTTAAAGTAGGAAGTTTCCCCCCAAATTTCACTAATTGACACCGTATTTTTCTATAAATATTCGACTATATCTTCTTAGAGTTTAGCCTGCATTTGTTTATCTTACCTTGCCGATAATTTGCAATGAATCCCATTATTGTTGGTGTACGCTCGAGCGAAAGTGATATGCGTGAAATTGACATGATCATATATTTTTTTGTTTTTGATATCATCATGTTTACAAATACGCTCATGTTCATTATGTTCATCCACAACTAGCATATTATATTTAGACTTGTTCTGGTGAAGTTTATTAGAAACTCTATAGATAGAGTTCTAAAACCCTAGTCTAAATTAGTGAATTCTAGGGGAAAAAAATAAAAAGAAAAAAATCATTAATAGATTTGGAGAGAGAACAAATTAAATCTAACCGTTGAACTATATTTGGATGGCTCAGATTTAGCCAAATCCACCGATAGAGTTATTTTAAAACTCCACCGTAACTAAACCCATATTATACATGATATCCTATTACATTTTAGGATAAAATTGCAGAGTATTTTTAATTTCTTACTAGTTAAATAAAAATAACATATTATTCTATTAAATAAAGATTGTAGAATATTTTTATATCCTTATTAGTTGAACAAAAAATGATTTAGTATTTACTAAACGAAAATTTAGAACATTTTATATCTTATAAAATAAAATAATAAATACATTTAAAATGGAGAAGTTGTCTAAATTGAGCAAGAAAATATATATTTTACCTTCGGACATCTAATCAAAAGGCTAACACATTCAAGTAGTACAATTGGATTTTCATTTCCAATTTTGGAGAATTTTTTTTGGTCTTGCCTTTTTGGCTTGCCCGGTTCGATCGGTCGAACACTGCTCTACATCCGGACTGGGTACTTCGTGGCCCCATTTTGGGGGAGACCCTCCAAATATCAGTTTCTCCATACATGACGCCAATGGGATTCGAACTTCGAATCTCTTGGACAACACTTAAGGAGTCTAGCACCCAATGTTATCAAAATCGCGATCCAGATCGTACCATCCGGATTTCACAAAACGACTAGAATCGTGCGTAATGAATCGTAACAAGTAGAATCGTAGCAGGATCGTACAAGATCGTATAGGATCGTAGGATCGTAAGTGGGATTGTAAGATCCTACAAATCATCATTTTGGTTATTTTTAGCCACTTTGGATACTAACTTATTAACTTAATACATTAAATTGTTCATAAAAGACTCATTGTTTACTTAAAATTTACATAAAAATTCAAAAACATGAAAATTGCATTCTTTCTATCTCTTATTAAAAGAAACATATCAGAGTATTAAAAAACATCATCTTATACACGAATTTGTTGTCTTTGGGGTATTTAATAAATAATGTATATGTTTTTTAATGATTAACTTTCATATTTGAGTGATATATAACATATTAATATTAATTCTTTCATTATTTTATTAATACGGTAGGATCTTACTATCTTAACGATCCGATCCTACTACCCCATACGATCCGATTCAAGAATCCCGATCCTGACAACATTGCTAGCACAATAGCACCACTTTACCACTAGACCAACTGAGCATTGGTAATTTTGGAGAAAATTTTAGAGATGTTATTAGAAACACAATCCACTTGTACCATTATGAGTCATTATTCCCAAAAGTTATATATTTTGTATTTATTATAAAATAAGACCAATTCGTATAATAGAATATAAATATGATTTGTTCCGGTTCGAATTGAAAAATCATAGATCTAAACCGGAATCAGATTTTGGAAAAACAAGAAGCAGAATCACTTATCCGAGCTTTGGTAGAGTACACACACAACTCATCATATATCGAAGTTTTACTAAACTGTGAAAAGAAAAGTTAACCAAGACAGCAAAAACACAAACGCAACAGGATCATTATTAAATGCCTGTACTGTTTTTCCCCACTTTTCAGCAAACAGCCTTTCAGGGTCAACGGCTCATATAGGTAAGAGTACCTAATCAGAGTGCATTTCTCTTTTCTCTATTTTTTTCCATATATATACCTTGCGATTTTTACAATAGATGGAGAGATTTTTAGGCAGCTTGTTTGCTTCCTTGAGGCCAAGGTTTGAAGAATTTCACCTGCCAGTATCGGTCCTCTCTCATCTGATAGGACTGCTTCTGTATATTGTCCAAGAAATACTCACGTGGCCTTTTTAATCATCAGCATACAGTTCGACCATAGCATATAGATGCGATATAAAGGTTTTTCGACCACTTCTCCTGTCAAGACGGCAGAATATCATCAATTTAATTGTACACTCGACAAGCAAACCATAGACA
This sequence comes from Fallopia convolvulus, assembly GCA_964016875.1. Lineage (NCBI taxonomy): Eukaryota > Viridiplantae > Streptophyta > Magnoliopsida > Caryophyllales > Polygonaceae > Fallopia > Fallopia convolvulus. Next base: position 56,376,835 of record OZ024718.1, on the reverse strand, counting down.
ATCATCAGAAAATTATGAAGCAAGACCGTGTATACGAACAAGCATTTCCCAAGAAGCAGCAGCCGTAAACTGGTATCATAGACAATTATGAGACAAGGAAACACGAAAACGAAAAATAATGTATTACCTTTACATGGGTGCTTGGGAAGGCAGATGTTCTAAGCGTTTCTTGTGTTTCATCCATCATTTTTCGTTTTGGAATGCTCAATATAAAGGCTGCTTGATCAGTGGTTGCAGCCATGGAAGTAATACGATAACCACTCTCCCATCTCCGGTGTATACCTTCACTTGGGTACAGGAAATCAAGCTCCACACACTTCAACAAAAGGCAAAACAACATCAGTATTTTAGAATATTAAATAAAAAACTGGAATTTTTTTACTATTATTGCAACCTTTTTTAAGGTTCAATTACCTGTTCCGAAAATCCAGCATTCCTAGACATCACCACTCCCCACCGACCACCAGCAGTAGTCATGGAGGTCACATGGAATCCCTCTTTCCACTTCTTATTTATCCACTTGAAAGGAAAAGATTCACTAACTTTGTATGATTGCTGAGTATAAGGAGTCCCTGTATGTCAGAAGTAGATTGATAGTGTCATTCCTATGTATGTACATATATGACTTGTGAAGTGAAGAAGGTTCAAATTTTCTTTGTATACATTTTTTATAGAATGAAATAGAAATCAGATGTAATAGTAGACTAGCCTTTAGACATTACAACCAAGGAGCTTCCATTCGCAGCACCAGCTATTGAGCTGATGTAGTAATTCTTTTCCCATTGCTCCATGATCCAATCCTGTTTAACAAATAGGAAACTGTAAGCAACTATCACAATCATACTAATAGGCCCTGAGCTGTAAAGCACGGAGAAAGATTCTTCCATCACTACCTTATGCAAGAACACGGTTGATAACTCCCACACCTGAGAACAGAAACCTGTACCAGCATCCATGATTAAGGCCCAAAGATTAGTAGCTGAAGCTACACAACTGATGTGTAATCCATCTTCATTGCCTTTTTCTATGTGCTGTCGAAGCCTTGAATCAGCAACATTGTAATGGTATCTACAATCCAGCAAAGGAATGAATTAGTACGTGAAATTGAAGTCAGTAGTACTTTGAAGTATAGGTGGGAAGCTGGATACAAATCTCAAAACACTAGCCTTCCGCTACGACAAGTAGCGCTTTGAAGTATCAAATCATAAAAATACTGTGCACCCTCTTGGCTACTAAACATGCAACTGTCTAGTAAAAAATCCACTAAAGATATTATATATTTCTTTGCTAAAGCAATAAAAAGAACTATCATTCAGCTAGAATAAGACATAGTTCAGTTTTTAAACTCTTCCTTCTTTCTGCTATCATACATTTCAATGTCAACGAGCCACGGTAATGGCATAGAGAATCAGCCCCATATGGTATAAGTAATCATCACTCTGCAGACATGACATGTAAAACATGCCCCTTTAAGGCTAAAAACAAAATTTATATATGACAGTATCCACCTCATAACAACAATGATAAAAATCAACCCTTTTAACAAAAAAAATTCTTCATTTACAGGTTTTGAAGACTATCCATTTCCTACAACCAATAGAAATTTAAGGAAGCGCGTCACATATTCTTCTTTACTCAGTGGCACTAATTTCTACAATAATTTAACAATTGATAACAAAGCCAAGGCACTTCCATGTGTCGCAAACAATTCAGGAATTCTGTATGTGTTCCAAAGTCCAAACATACATGGCTACAGCTGCAGCCTTGACAAAAGTCCATCATATTTATAAACTTTGATACGTTTTATTTTTAAATGCATGCATGACAACAAAAGCCGAGAGAATGTTTCACAATAACAACCTTGCAGCTAATTACATGCATTTATAAAGAAAAATATCTCAACAAATGCAGCATATAATCCAAGTAAATGGTCAGTGTCGTAATCCTGCTGCCAGATTAATCACAAGATCTGACGTAACTGTGGTCTACAGTCTACACTATAGGGATGTGTCATAGGTGCGGTGCATGCTTATCAAATCTGCCATTAAACATAAATGAAATAAAAAAAAGTTACCTCTGCTTCATGGGACGACGTGCATTATAGACTGAAATCCACTGTGTCGCAGGACTACCTAATCGAATTTTCTTCTTTGGCTGCTCATCTTCTTCCAGGTTGATAAGCAACCTTCCTCTTTTTTGCCCAACCTATGGATGTTGAAAACCAGTGAGAATTAGAGAGATGAAGCCACATGTCATTAACAAAATACGTAAACCAAATGATTTGAAGAGACACATGGAAGCCAGAACTTGCAACCTTAAGAGCTCCATCAATTTTGATTGGTCTTAGTGGTGCACAAGGTTCAATCAAGCATTCAAAAAATGATATCAGTTTAGAATAATTTGGTTCCTCGTCAAACTTCATATTCGTCACTGCTTCAAGGAACTGTTTGAATGGAGGAGGACAGAAGCAGCACATCAACTCAGGAGAGGTTCCCATTTTCTTTTTACAAACAAGAAAGCTCTTATTGTCTCCCTGTAAGGGAACAAAAAGATTATTAGACAAGGCAAGAATTTCAACAGATATAATAGATTGATAGCGTGAACTCACTTGGTAACCCTGCCAAGGTAGCCTTCCTTTGATAAGAAAAATCAAGGTGTATGCCAATGATTCAAGGTCATCCCTTCTACTACCAATTCGACCTAAATGTGCATGTACACTTGCATATCTTATTGTTCCCCTGCCAAAACAGGATACAATTATCAACACTGTCACATGCATATCTAGTATATGAAAAGCAAGAACATTCCTCCTACCACATCAACCTGGGATATAATATTACTAGATTATAGCTATATAAAAATGTCAAAAACAAACCTAAACACATCGGGTCTCTGATCATAATCAACATGTTGGCCTGATGATGCATCTTTCCATCTTGAAGCTGGATAAAAAATTGGGTCAAATAAAAAGGTTAAACAAAAGATACCAAATCCGGCAGTAGATAGCCACACAAATATTGGAAGAATAACATCTTTCAACTAAAACTGGAATTAGAATAAAGTTGAAATTTCATCATCGGGTAATTTTGGAGATTTACTATCAAATAGGGGAAAATATCAAAAAGTTCGGTCCCAAATAGTTGGATATTGCTAGGAGTTGGCAATTTAAGATGTTCAGATTTTATTCTAGACTCGAGAATCTCAAGCGATGGACACGTACCCAAACCAAGATCAATGAGATAAAGCTTCTTCTCATCATCAGTTCCTGGTTGACCGAGCAAAAAGTTTTCTGGCTTCACATCACCATGCACAAAACTACAAATGAAATAAGCCCAAAATTTAGACATGTCAAAGAGAATGATTTGTAACTTTAATATATTAGAAACAGGATCCACGTGGCGCTAACACACTAGGAATTATTATGAAGATATTTACCCTTTGGAATGAAGCTTCTCTAGAATTGATATTGATTCTACTGCAATACAAGCAACCATTTGGGGGGACATCCTGTCACAATAAACAAAAAAAAATTACAACTAATGAAAGGAGCAATAGGTATGAAGAAAAAAAAATTAAAGAGGAAAAGACATACGATTGGCCCATGGAATTCCATACATCCCAAAGACTAGGACCCAGCATGTCCATGATCTGCGCATACACGAAGGATTTATAAGCCACGTAATAATATACCAGTACATTTTTTTTCTTTTTTCAATATATCACTTAAATATTAGAAGTAAAACTTACAAGGATGTAATAGTCCCCCTGGCGGCCTTTATGGTGGACCCATGGAATCCCATAGCATCCATTCAGATTGCTTTGTCAACAAAAATTATATTAGTAGCCGACAAATTACAAGCTTACGCCATAAAAACATTAAATCTCTACCAGACAACTAAAAGACAAAGTGCAAAACTCACTTGTAAACTTGCCACTCGTATGGAGGACCATAATTGCATCCTTTACTATTGCGGTGCTCAAATTTAATGGCAACCTATCAACATCAAATCGACCACATTAAATATCACGATTGATGGTATAGAAACTCCAGAAATAGTAATAATTAAACTAGATTACATACCTCAACAGCATCAGGTCCGATTCGGTCAGTACCGCCACTTACCCTCCTACCAACATACACCTGACCAAACCCACCTTTGCCCAACTTCCGTTCAACAGTATATACAGGTGAATTACCAACTTGCACCTGCAAGAGACAAAGCACAGTACCTTTTAGAGATTCCATACTCCATAGAAAGAAACAGACTCGTAAAAGAAGAAAAATATATTTATCCCTGCAAAGAACATCAAATAAATAGCAAGCTGAGATAAAAGATAATTGTGAATACCAAAAAGTGAGCAATGAATGAAGATAAAAAGATGTTCAATAAAATAATCCATAAGAAAGATCAACCTGTCACAAAAACAATCACGGAAAATAAGGAACTTACTCTTTCAGGAACGGGAGTTTGGTTTGCATCTTCTTCAACACCCATCAGTTTATCAGCACTTCCGCCCTCCATACCAATGTTCTTATCTGCTGCTCCCTCTACTCGATTATGTACACCAGCAGCTCCTAGTGGTGCAATTTGAGGAGCAACTGTAAGTCTTTCAGGGTCTAAATCTATCAATTTAATTCCCCTGCCTCTACCAGCACCGGTTTGCCGAGTCCCTGCAGCCGTGCCTTTAGCTACAGCTGTGGCATTAGCACCTCTCCCTCTTCCACCACCACCACCTCCTCCTCTCCTTCTTGTCTTGTTCTGCACGGGTGGTACCAAGTTATCAGCTTGATCATTCACTTGCGCAGCAGGCTGTTGAAGATCATTGAGTCTTCTCGATCTTCTTGCTCCACTTCGCAGCTCAGGCATTGTCTACCCATGCAATTTACCGTTTTCCTGAATTAAACCATAATCCCTTCAGATCTCCTGAAGAAGAAAGACAAAAGACAGATTCAATTAAAGAAACATAAAACCAAGAAATGTAGACCCTGCCAGATAGACGCAAACACAGAAAGTATAACTAAACTATGACAATAGCTTCATAACAACATAAAATGGTGATTTGGAAAGAGCATGGAAAATATTTTTAAAAAAAAAGACACTGACCACTGCTACACAATGGTGACTCGGCTTAAAACAAGAAGCATTGTTCTTTACAGACACAGAAAGCAAGTAGCCCAACCTATATGTTTTTGCATTGAGACTTTGAGAATCTTCCTAGCAAAACTGACGGACACTCCTATTATACTCTCAGACATCTAACCTCCTTCCTCCCATGCTCTTTCAAGCACTATCTTACCAAACACATAAGAATGCAGCTATAGGTACTGACTACATAAATCACAACTTCTTAGGCGAGGGGGGGAAAACGCATCAAATACAGGCAAGTTCAAATAATAAAATAAAACATCAAGAAATCTTCAGAAACGGCATAAAAGGAGACACCATAAAGCTAAAAATCCAAAATAGAAAGAACACACCTAGCTTAAAATCAGAAGCTCTCAACAGACAACGGACAAACAAGTTCCAAATTGAAAAAAGCAGACCTAAAAACACGATCATTCTAAATCAAAATTTCACCCTGACAACCACACAAACATATTCACAACAAGATCATCAAAACAACAGCCATCGATCGGGTGAGTTGTAAAAGGACGAAAAACACTCACGGATCGTGTTTCCCCTGAACCGGCGCAAACCTGAAGGATCGGCGACTAAGAAAAAGGATCAAGACGGTTAAGCTCACCAAAGAGTTCGAATATGCAAACCGATCGGATTCAGATCTTCACAGATTCACATCAAAATCCGTTCTTTCCCCACCAGGCAAAAAGAAAAAAGTACTGGATTTCGTATCAGGGATTGATTTTTTGTGCTGACGCCCTGCAGATTACACCAATCCAATTCGTTCAACAATCGGAAGCCAAGTTGTCGTACTACACGGGAAAATGAGGAAAAATTTTCGGCGTTGATGGTTAGATGAGTGTTAGGATAGATGGAAATGAGGGTAAAGGGCATCTGTTGTGAATCAGTGAATGCCAATATCTTTTAGCTTGTCTTGACGATTATGCCCCCTCTCTCTCTATCTCTCTTCGTCTTCTCGGGTGGTCATGCTTTTAAACGAAAAAACATGGTGCATGCAAAATGTGGCCTTCCGTTTCTACCAAGTGATTGTTTCCTTTTTCAATTTCAGTCTAATTTACTTCATATATTTGTATTTTACTGTATTTTAGATTTCAATTCATCAATATTATTTTGGGCCTATTAATTATAAATTATTTCTTACCAGGTAAACTTGGCTGGTTGGGAAAAAGGAAAACAACAATTCCTTTCGACTTTTTTTTAAGGAGCCTTTTCTGAAAAGGCGTTGTTAATTTTAAATAATTGAAAATAAGGTTACATTATTTTTTTTTGTTGCAAAGGAGGGATAGATCCCGTTTTATTTATAATAAATTAAAAGCTTACATATGGTCATTCATCCAGTTATCCACCTCTAAAATACTTAAAAGGCCATCAGGAACAGTTTCAAACAGGGTAAACTCTCCCATACACGTAGTACTAATCCTAGTTAACCAGTCAGCAGCTTGATTGGCTTGTCTCGGGACATGCTTCACCACGATCTCCCAGTCATTTCCACTCATTAACTTCCTGCAATTAGAGATGAGTTCCCAGCAGCGTCCTGGCTGAGGATTTGGGTCTGTAACCGCTTGAACCAGGCCCAAAGCGTCAACTTCCACCATCAGTTTGCTAATTTTCATCTGCTTGGCAATGGAGAGCCCCTGCAACAAGCCCACTGCTTCAGCCATAAATGCAGTAGATCCCCGTACTCTAATGGCAAACCCCTTCATGAATTCACCATTGTGATTACGAATGAGGCCACCAGTTTTCACAAAATCATCACCTTCCTGATAAGCGCCGTCAACATTGAGCTTCTTCCAATCCATTGTTGGTTTGTGCCAAGTGTGATCATCAGCCGAAATCAATCCTCCTCTGTTCTCTTGAAGTTCGAGGTACTCCCTAGTTTTGTTGATAATATAGATGTGCTTCGGGCCATATATTTCCATGGGGGACTCGAAAACCCGACCATTTCTCCATTTCCATATCCACCAAAGCCCGTAGGCAAAGGTAGATGGCCAAGAATCGGTCCTTCTTAGCTCCTGCAGCAGCCATTCATGGAGGTTTCCAGCAAAAAAAGAATCTTTACGAGCATCAGTAAGAAAATCTGACCAGACTTCTTTAGCAATAAATAAGGTTACATTATTAATAGGGTTTGTATAATGTATGATGATGGAATGTGTGCTAGGTCACTAATAATATTAGGGTTTTTGTGGATGATGCGCTTCGCATGAGTTGGGTTTGTTTGTTTTTTTTGGGTTTGTTGAGTTACCATCTCATCCATTCAATTTACCTTAGTTTGTTTTTTCCTATTTGGTCCTACATAGTTAGTGTTGTAGGGGAGAGTTTTTTTTTTTGATAAGGAAAGGAATTAGGGAGGTCACTAACAATCTAATGACCGCCCTAGGGCATCCTGGCGGATGAGGGTACAAAATCCCAAATCAACTGCAAGTGGAACGGAAAAGACACGTCGGAAGGAGCCAGCGATGTAGTCAACCACAGAATTGCACTCGCGGTAGATATGAGCAATACTCCAATCCTGGAACCGAGCCAACAAGCAATGGATGTCCGCACGTAACAATTCGATCTCCCACGGGCAACGCCAGTCACCAAGAACGGCTTTGACCAGCTGCAAATTATCGCCTTCGATCTGAATCCGGGGAATGCCACGACGGATGGCCTCAAGAAGTCCCTGGCGCAAGGCGATGGTCTCGGATGTCAAAACAGACTGTTGACCGGTGTTGTAGGGGAGAGTTAACCGTGGGATTGGAGACTTATGTTTGAGTTTCTGTTTTGTGAAGAAAGTCATATAATTTATACATGGAAATGAGCAGATGCGAATTTATAATAAAGTGTAATATGCGAGCAAGTGTAATTTGTTCGATCTTGTGCTTTTAATGGCCAGAATGAATACACGTGTTTAAGTATTTTTATAAACGAAGGAGTATTTTCATCACTTTGTTATTAATCATCTCCTACCTTATCATTTTCGTCTCTTTGTGAGCAAGTCTACAGCTTTCTTCCTCCGAAGTCCGAATTGCTCTCCTTCCTTCTCCGATCTACTCTTCATTCGATATGCTTTCTTCCACTTTTAATTCCTACTTTAAGCATGGATTTAGGTTTTTGGAGTTTTTCTATTTAGGGGTTTTTGGTTATTCTTAGTTTTGAACTCGAAACATTGTTTAGGGTTTTTTCTATTTAGGGGTTTATGATTTCGGGATTATGGTACGTACTTCAAAATGTGTAGATTCAACAATGATTTAGTGTTATTATTGAATTTTGGTGGTTTTCTACTAATTTTGTTGTTGATTTTAATTTGTATGGATTGTCAGCCACGCATAAGAGACTATGTGAATCATGTTTTATGATCTCTATTTCTAAGATTTATTAATTACGAAGTAGATCTTCTTATTTATCTCTTTTGGTAACTTGTTTCTTTGTTCTGAGCTTGATACATCATATGTTTGATTGGATGTTGTTGTGAGGCTTAACAATTGATATATGAGAAAGGCGTTGAGCATGTCGCAAATTGTTAATTTCTATTGTTCATAAATAATGAACAATAATGACATAAATTATGAACCTAACATACCAAATTGGAAATTGGAGCATTTGAAGGAAAGATTTTAGCTTCAACAATGGATTTCGACGCATTACACATTGAAGCTTAGGATAGTTGAAATGGTCCTTAAAAGTTGGAAAATTTTACCCCCACCACACATTGATGAACTCTTAGTTAAGCTAAATGATGATCCTTTCCCCATTTTCCATCTGTACTCTAATGTCCGAACTATGATCTATAATTTTCTTCTCTCACATCTCCCCATTTGGTGAACACTATTCATCTTATTCAATATCCATTTGTGTAAAAGAGAACATTGAGGTTGTACGTGACTGCCATTGTCACCATCTTTTGACTTTTGTCTACAATCCATTCATACTCATACTAGCTCATAGTTCTTCAAAAAAAAATTGAAGCAACCAAAATTGAGGAAAAAAAAGGGAAATTGAAGCCCGTTGAAGAATTTTACAAATAGAGATATGAGAAGCAAGGACAACAGAGGGAGCTAGGGGTTTGTCCGCCTAGAAGTGCAAAGAAGAAGAAGCATTGATGAACACAAGATGAAACAAAATGGGGCACAAGTACGTGTTCGATACTAAATGAGAATATTTTTTATCTAAAGTAAGCTGATTTTATTTAATTAAAAGGAGTGTTATGGCCATTAAGGCCAACATATTCAGCTTGAACAATACTTAAAATAGGAGATGGCAGAACATTATAAATTTTTAAGGGGGAATCATGGGCAATAGCCCATTGTGCTAATGCATCAGCGGGCCTATTGGCATCACGCCTAACATGAGAGATTTGAATTCCCAATATGGCTTAACCAAAAGCTCCCAACATTGCTTGATCACGTAGTAATCCGGGTGGGTTAAAACTGACCTTGCTTGCAACAAATTGCACGCCAAAGCCGAATCTGATTCAAGAATCAGGCGTAGCCAAACCATGTCTCTCGCCTGCCGAAGTCCACGAAGAAGCGCCAATAGCTAAGAGGTGAGTGTAGAACAATGGCCACAAGCGACGGTGAAGGCGATCACGCAGGCACCAACAACAGTCTGAATCAGTCCCCCCACCCCCCGCCTGCTTTTCCTAGGTTCCTTTTGACGTACATCCACATTAAGCTTTACCCAGCCCAGCAGCGGCTCCATCCACTTAAGTTGGTGTGATTGCAAGGAACGAACCGTCGACAACAAATTTCGACGAGCCTTGGTAGTGCACGCCTCGTAAGACTCAATTATGCGTACCACGGCCAGACTAAGTGTTGAGAGGGTTTTAACTAACAACAAATAAATTTGTAGTCAAGACCCCGCTGAGTATAGGGAGGTCAGGATCGTCCACGAGAAGCAAGGTTGTTTGTTTACCGAACTAAGAAAACAAAGCAAAACAAAAGCAAAACAGCTATGACAGCCGTCGTTACCGACCTTGACAAGGTCGGTAACGACGTTGGTTTCCTACTAAAACAGAGCAAACAACACGTCTCAACTGCAGGCTCGGTACCGACCTTGATACCTCGGTAACGAGTCTGTTCCTGAGTAAAAACAAAGGAAATTCAAGTAAAGAAAAGTCTAGGACAAGGGTTACTACGACATAATTATGCAAACAAACTCATGTGAAGGATAAAGATCATGCCTTTAAAGATAAATCTATCAACTTTCGTTGACTAAACAAGCAAATCAATCAACTTTCATGAATCAATTCACTTTTCTACTTGTTTTGAATCCAAAGCTCGAAACTTTCATTATCGAACAATATCAACATTCAAGTTCACAACTTTCTCTTTCGATCAAGCAATAAACTCAAATTACTTCGACTTTCGTCTAAGTATAAGAACAAACAAGTATTTCAAAGGATAAAAGGCATTCAAAACATCAACACATTCATTCAACCATGCATAACTATGTCGGGTTTCAACCCCGATCCTAGAAAAGAGAACTACTCACTCATCATTGAAACAAAACAAACAACTATATCGAAAGAAAACATTGAATTAAAACTTACTTGAAATTAAAGAAATCTCGTCTTACAATCAACCACACGATCAAACTTAAGAGCAACGAAGATCAAAGAAGGATTTGAACTCTCTCTCTCTCGATTGAGCCTGAACTCCACAACTCGCTCTTCTAAAAACTTTGTGAACTCCAAACTAATGTCTCCCTCTTCAACTAGCGAATTCTCCTCCTAAACTAGGCTAGAATAAGGGTATTTATACTAGAGGAAACTATCTAATAAAGATCTAAAAGATAAGAACTTTCTAAACTTAAAAGATTACTAGATAAAAGATATAATTTCTCAAAGTCGGCGCCTCTCTACCGACACAGGTCACCTCGGTAACCACTGTTCTAAAAAACGGCCTAGGCAGCGCCTAGGCGCTGGAAAGGTGGTCGACCGTCCCGATTTCACCCTAGGCGGTGTTCTGGGCGACTAGGCAGGCTGGGCGGGCGCCTAGGCGGGCTAGGCGAGTGCCTAGGCGGGCTAGGAAAGTTGTGCAAGCTAGGTGGGCTGGGCGGGTTAGGCGGGTTGGGCGGCCTTCTAGGCGGGCTGGGCGGCCTTCTAGGCGGGCTAGGCAACCTTCTTAGTAGCTTGGGCGGACTCAAAGAAGGCTCTAGGCTTGAATTTATACAGAGACATTATAATAGCATTATTCTTTATTTATATATTCTTACCAATTACAAATAATAATCCTATATAAAAAATCATACCAATCCGCCCAGATCCCGCCTAGGCCCCCGCCTAACCGTCTAGGCGCTAGGCCCCAGCCCACCGCCTAGCGTTTTTTAGAACACTGTTGGTAACGACCTGCACAGGGTCGGTAGACACTGCCGAATTCTCCCAAATAAAACTCATTGCTCAACTCGGTACCAACCCTCACAGGTCGATAACGAGCACTCTGTTTCAGGTTTATTTGCACTCTTTCTCATGACTTCTCTTGGACTTCACCGGGATCTTTAAGATGCACTCTTCCTTTTCTTCTTCTATGCACTCCACCATTCACCACTTGACTTTAGCTGGCTTGAAAATGCTCCTTGCCGCTCCAAAAACCTACAAAAAGACACAAAACGGAGTAGCTTCCATACTTTTCACAAAGTATGTAAACTTATCCAAAAACACACAAAACTAACTCTAAAACTCACTAAAACTAAACCAAATAACCTAAGAAAAACAACTAAAAACACGTACATCAAAATACCCCATACTTAAGCTTGCTTGTCCTCAAGCAATCACTAAATAATAACCAAAACCAAACATCATGCTTATCAAGTAATAGCCTTCATCTAAAAAGCAACGTCAGAACATAGCAAAAATAGCAAATGACTTATTAACGTCATCACACATATATAAGCACTAATAAATAAAAGCAACTACAATCCAACCTCACCAAGGATAAAGTGTTTCTCTCAACTCTCATGTGTTTGGGCTTATAAATTCATCTCTCAACTCAATCTTATATGCAAAAACTCATAGAAATTGGAACTTATATCACCAAACTCTCCACCAAAGATTTGTCAAAACAAGCAAAAATCATCAAGAGAATTTAGGCTCAATGAAAAACTTCACAGAAGCTTCCATTCGGCCGGGTTGTAATGGGGCTTGGTAAAGACAAATAGGCATGGAAATATTTTGGTCATGTGGTGCTAATAATATCCGGGAATCAAAGACTCCTAAAAACTCACATAATTCCAAAACTCTCATAAAAGAATATACCAAACTCACTCTCTTCAAAGCACACTCTTCACTCACCTTTTAATCCTAGAAAGCCTCATAAAAACATAAAAGAATCTCTGGTTTAAACTTTTAACACACTGCACAACTTCCTTATTCTTCCTCTTTTTTTCTTCATTTTTCATCGCAACATTTTTTTCTTTTCTTCTTGACTTGCCTCGGTATCGACCTGAGAGGGTCGGTAACGAGCTGAACTTTTACTTCCTTCTCTTTTCTTCCTCCTTTATTACCATCGGTACCGAGCCCACATAGGCTGGTATCAATCTAAACATCCTTTTTCTTCCTTTTGTGCATACTTTTTACCAAGAGATCTTTTTACAAAAATAAAACCAGAGACTTCCAATCTACCCCCACCAAAACCCATATTTTGAACCAAAACATAATTTTGCACTCTACAAAAACATACCTCTCCAACTAAGTCCTAATCCCCGGATAGGGTCAAGCTTATCTCGGCTAGGGAATAATTTCGTGGAGCAACAAATAAAAGGCTAAAGCACAAATTGGTTATCAAAAACAAGAATCATGTAAGGGTGGATAGGGATTAATAGGGCTCATGAAAAATAAGTTCTCTATCATATGACCTTCACATGTAATGAACTAAAAATCTTATACATGCCTTAAGAAATAGATAACCATCACAATTTCAAGAGATAATATGCATAAAGAGAGTAAATCACACAAGAAAAGAAGAGAGATTTTTGATGTTCTCCCTATAAGGCCAAAATCAACTCACAAGGTCATTTTGTTGGTTTGCAACTACTCATGCTAAAAGTTATACATGCTCAATTTCATCAAATGCTATTTCTCTATAAAAAAAACAATTTCATAAGACTCGGGCTATACTTATCAAAAACATGCTGAAAGGAAATTACATGGTCATGCAAGCAATTAACTATCATACGACCAAAAGACAGGGTACTCATCTGTTCTAAAATCTTTTTTTGAATTATTTAAAAAAATCAATTTTTTTTTCAATTTTTTGATTTTTTCTAAACAAAGACAACTAAGACTAAAAACAAAACAAAGCAAACAAGTAAAACAAACAAACAAGCAAGTTTTCTTTTCCCTCCCCACCCCATACTTAGAATTACAATGTCCCCATTGTAATAAAGCAAAACAGAAGAAAAGAATAGGGAAAAGAAAGAAAGTCACAAGATAAACAAAAGAAGCAGAAGGAACATTTCTTGAAAGCTAAATCATCATTGTGGTGCTGGTGGAAACTGGCGCTCAAAGTTGCCTATGAACTCATACATAGTCCTTCAACGCTCCTCATCTATCATCACCCGCTGCTCCATCATCCTCCAACGAGTGTCAGCTTGTTGATGCCTTGCATCCTCAAGAGCCATGCGGGCGGAATACACACCCTCTCAACGATCCATCTGTTGAGTGAGCTGTGTCTGCTGCAGGTTCAGCTGCTGCATCTGGAAAGACAAATCTTCGGCCCACGGAGGTGGAACACTTGAACCGGTGTAGCTTGGTTGGGGCGGTGGTTGATAGTGATGATGAGGTTGGAAGTGATCTTGATAAATCACCGGATTGTAAGGCACTAGTCCATACGACTATGGCTCGGTAGGTGGAGGAACAGGCTCGTTACCGAAGTTGAATGCCTCGGTATTGACCTCAAAATACTCAGTATCAAGCCCAGGTTGCTCGTTAACGAGGTCGTCATCCTCGCCAAGTACCTCGGTACCGAGGTCATCATCCTCAATATCGAGCTCCTCCGTGGCTGCCTCGTCTTCATCCATGTCAACACCTTCTCTATCGTATCTTGTCTCACATTCCCACAGTGATGGCTCATCCTGAGGCTTCCCTTCCAACGGAAATGGATGAGACATCCAAGCTTCGTACCAATTTGGCACATAAAGCAACTCCAATTAACTTGGCCCGAGTGATCGACACCACCTGTCCAAGCACCTTGGTGGCGACTCCACTTGGAATCCTCAAAAAGATGCTAGAAGAGAACCAATACTTCGAGTCTAGCTTTTGGACGTTGTGTGGAGTGTAGCGTGTGAAGTCGACACTAAGCACCTCCGCCAAAAGACTCACCAGGTTCCCACACCATACTTTCTTTGATTTAGCCCCGTTCTTCTCTATATATTTCAACCATTCATACCCCAAATTCATGGGGGCGGGGTCCTCGAAAAGAATAGTGCGGAGGCATCCTACCTCCATTCTTGTCGGCCTTGAAAGCTCCTTCTTGGGCCAAAAAGTGGTGCCAAGACTCGAAGAATGATCCGGAAGATGGGGTTGATGATGCTTGCCCCTGGAAGTGCCGGTGCGAAAGGATTGACCTCCCTAGAAATGTAGCTCCAAGTGTCGGTGACCTTGAAATCATTGAGAGCCGTGTAATCCCGAGAGTGGTGGGGCAAGTCAAGAAGTTGGTTGAACTGGGCCATGGTGTACTCATGGTCGACGTTGCCCAAATGGAACTTGATCTTCCCGACCGATTTCTTAGACTTGAAACTGAATTGGAGTGTAGCAATGAACTCGGAGGTGAGGGCCGGGTAATGCGGTGTGTCCTCCTTCTTCAATAGATGTGGCACACCAAGAATAGCAAATGCATGCTTGACATCATCATAAATACCGATGGCCTTGCCACTTGATCTTGAGAACCACCTAGTGAAGTGGTCCTTTTGAAGGACGGAATCGAAGACTGAACTAAAACTAAAACTAAAACCGGGTTGTCTACCGTAAGCGCTATTTTTAACGTCGTTAGCCCGACGCACTTACCTGGCTAATCCGACGATGTGAGAGCCATAGTGACTCTAATCTCTTCTTCCGGGTCGGGTTGCTTATAGAATTTCTTCAATCGGTGGCCGTTGACTTTAAAGATGGCGCCATAGTTATCGATCAACTCTACTGCTCCGTGAGGGTAGATGTGGTGAACCACAAATGGCCCACTCCATCTTGTCCTTAGCTTCCTTGGAAATAAACGGAGTCTAGAGTTGAAGAGAAGTACCTTGTCACCTACTTCAAAAGTTTTGGGCACCAATTTCTGATCATGCCACCATTTGGTACGCTCCTTATAGATCTCGACGTTCTCGTATGCCTTTAGCCTCAACTCCTCTAGTGCTTGCAAATCCATGAATCTTTTTACCCGGCCGCGTCGAGGTTCATATTGAGCTCTTTGAGAGCCCATAATGCCTTATGCTCCATCTCGAACGGCAAATGGCATGCCTTGCCATACACTAAATTGTAAGGAGTGGTGCGTAGGGGCGTCTTGTATGCCGTCCTGTAAGCCCATAGAGCGTCATCCAATTTAGTTGACCAATCCTTCCTTGAGCGGGACACCGTCTTTTCCAATATGCTCTTGATTTGCCTGTTTGAAACTTCAACTTGGCCACTAGTTTGGGGATGATATGGTGTTGCCACCCGGTGTGATACCCCATACTTAGCCAAAAGTGCTTCAAAACTCCGCTCTATAAAATGAGATCCACCATCACTAATGAGGACCCTCGGGACGCCAAACTTGGGAAAAATGTTAGTTTTAATAAATTTAGCCACGATTTTTGCATCATTGGTCCTTGTAGCAACGACCTCCACCCATTTAGAGACATAATCGACCGCAACCAGGATATACTTGTAGGGGCCCGATGAAGGGAAAGGTCCCATGAAGTCTATGCCCCATACGTCGAATAATTCGACCTCTAGTATCCCGGTCAGTTGGTTTTCATGTCTCCAAGTGATGTTGCCAGAGCATTGGCATTCATCACATGCTGTCACATAGTCTTGTACGTCCTTAAAAATGGTTGGCCAATAGATACCACTTTGAAGAATCTTCGCCGTGGTTTTGAATCCTTTAGCATGGCCACCGGTAGGAAGTGTGTGACATTGACGGATCACACTCTCTATCTCCTCTTCTGGAATGCAACTCCTAAAGAGGTGATCACTTCCTTGCTTGAACAAGTAAGGATCATCCCAATAGTACTGTTTGACATCATGGAGAAACTTCTCTTTCTTTTGTGGGGTTAGTCCCTCGGGAATTACGCCTCCTACAATGTAGTTAGCAAAATCTGCAAACCAAGGGGCTTTTGACCCTCTAATAGCATGGATTGATTGAAAAGAAGTAGAAGAAAGATATGAAGAAGGAATTGAATTGAAAGAAATGAGTTCAGGTTGAGAAAATGTACCTGACTGGATCGTTACCGAGTCTGATTGGGTCGATGTCGACCTTGGAGCTTCTATATTTCCGTCGGTAACGACATCATGTGGCTCGGTATCGAGCTTCCCGATTATAGTATCGACGCGCCCTAATTTAATACCGATGTGATCGACGCCCTCCAACCTTGGTGATGGCTCGGTACTGACCCCTTTAGGGTCGGTAACGAGGGTCTTACCGTTTCGAACCTCGTTCAGCATGAGGTGTTCGTCCGGTCTGGAGCCGTTAATTGGCACTTCGTTGTTGGATTCGGTGATGTGTTCAACTAGCAACCTGGATATGTGATCCGCCACCAAGTTTTCTGCTCCCTTTTTATCTCTGATCTCATGATCAAATTCCTGCAATAAGAGGATCCAACGGAGTAGCCTAGGCTTGGCATCCTTTTTGGCCATTAGATATCTAACGGCCTCATGGTCGGTATAAACTATCACTTTTGAACCAACAAGATAGGAACGAAATTTTTCAAAAGCAAATACTACAATGAGGAATTCCTTCTCCGCCATAGTATATTTACTTTGCGCCTCATCAAGCGTTTTACTCGCATAGTAGATGGTGTGGAGCTTTTTGTCCTTCCGTTGTCCTAAAACTGCGCCAACAGCATAATCACTGGCGTCATACATAATCTCAAAGGGCAAGGTCCAATCTGGGGACTGCATAATAGGGGCGGAAACAAGGGCTTCTCTTAACTTGTAAAATGCTTCAAGACAATTTGGAGACAACTCAAACACTACATCTTTCATTAGTAGGTTAGTCAATGGTTAGCTATCTTAGAAAAATCTTTGATAAAGCGTCTGTAAAAGCCAACATGCCCTAGAAAACTCCTAATGTCTTTAATAGAAGTGGGAGGAGGTAGTTTTTCAATAAGCTCAATTTTAGCTTTATCTACTTCAATCCCTCTCTTAGAGACGAGGTGCCCTAATACAATTCCCTCTTGAACCATGAAATGACATTTTTCCCAATTAAGCACAAGGTTAGTTTCTTCACATCTTTTAAGCACACAAGCAAGATTAGCAAGACAAGTATCAAAAGAAGAACCATACACAAAAAAATCATCCATAAAGACCTCTATTATGTGCTCTAGTCTTTTCCTGATCATCAAGATGAATGGGAATCTGCCAAAATCCGCTATAGCCATCTAAATAACAGAAATAATCATGTTGGGCTAAGCGTTCCAACACTTGATCAATAAAAGGAAGCGGAAAATGATCTTTTCTAGTAGCACTATTGAGCTTCCTATAATAAATGCACATCCTTCAACTAGTTGTGGTCCTAGTGGGGATTAGCTCTCCCTTCTTGTTTTCGATAACGGTCATCCCCCCTTTTTTAGGGACTACATGGACCGGACTAAACCCATTGGCTGTCCGATATAGGAAATATGATCCCAGCATCAAGTAATTTTATGATTTCCTTTTTAAGCACCTCTTTCATATTCGGATTTAACCTACGTTGATGCTCTATGGTGGGTTTATGATTATCCTCCATGTAAATCCTATGCATGCAAAGTGAGGGGGGTATGCCAGTTATATCATCTAGGGAGCAGCTATAGCTTTTCTATGTGTCCTAAGCACAAAAAGAAGCTTTTCTACTTCTTCATCTTTTAATTTAGCATTGATGATGACACGGAAAGTAGAGTTAAGACCAAGAAATTCATACTTGAGAGAGTCTAGAAGGGGCTTGAGCGGGGGAGAAGGCTCAACTAGAATGAGAATTGGCTCTTCGGGCTTTGTCTTCAAGACCTCTTCAAGGTATTCAAATGCCGAGATTTCTTCATCTTCGGCCAGGATCGGTACCGATGCAATAGGGGTCGGTACCGAGTTGTCTTTGTCTGCCAAGAGACTCGGTACCGAGGTAGATGGCCTCGATACCGAGACTGCAGGAACTATCTCGACCCATCGTCATCTTGAGAATGTATCACTTGCCAACAGTCTTCCAACAGGGTCCCCACATTCGATGAATTCATTGTGGGTGTAGAGCATTTGAACTTCGGCTCTATCTGTCTCCTTCATTGTTGGGTTGGACCAAAATTCCACCACCTCATCCCCAATTTCGAAAGTTGGGAGTCCCCTTCTAACGTCAATTATGGCACCGGCTGTGGCGAGGAATGGTCTCCCTAAGATGATAGGCACCACCGGATCTTCGGGCATCTCCATGACTATAAAATCATTGGGAACAAAGAATTTGCCCACTTGAACCGGAAAATCTTCTACAACTCCTGTTGGCCTGACGCTGAGCCATCTGCCATATACAGCCGCATGTTGATTGGCTCTAATGGTCCCATGTTGGCTTTTGACCAAATAGACAATGGTAGGAGACTTGCACTAGCACCCAGATCACATAAAGCCTTGAATGTATGGGTGACTATCCCAATAGTGATAGCAAATCTTCCTGGGTCACCTAGCTTCTCCGGAAGGGTAATGGATCGGACCTCACTCTGTCAGCTCTGTTATGGATCTCTTCCTACTAAGAATGTCTTTCAAAAATTTTGTGTAAGCCGGCACTTCGCTGAAGGCCTCAGCGAATGGAATAGAAATATTTAAGCCCTGAAGAATTTTAACGAAACGCTTAAACTTGCCTTATGTTGAGTCCTTTGACATCTTATTAGGAAAGGGAAGAGATTTCACCAATCTCGGAGCCAAAGCGGGCTTGAGAGGTGGTGCTACCGGCTTGACAGTACGTCGGCAATGGTGATAGGTTAAATTGACGGTAAACCCATTTTTTCTACTAGTGAAGGATCGTACCGACCCTGGTGGGGTCGATATCGAGCCTGGGACTAAGAGAGGAGCTCGGTGTAGAAAACTTACCTGAGTTGGGGTCGGTGACGACCCTGGGAGCATCGGCACCGAGTGGTTCAGGCTCGGTAACGACCCTCTTCGGCACATTGTCGACCTGGGCTGTGGCGTCTTCTTCAGCATTGAGGTCCTTCTCCTTAGCTTTGGCACGATCTAGTAGTGCCTTCCCGCTTCTGAGGTGTACGACCGCAATCTGTCCCCTAGGTTTCTCTTCGGGGCGGTCCGGGAGTTGCCCTTGCGGCCTCGGAATCTGTGCAGCTAGGTTCCCTAATTGTGAGTCGACACTCTTCTTCCAAATATCGAACCTTCCCCATCTTTTCATCTGATTGTTGAAGTTGGCTTGGACTCTAGTGATTTCGTTCTTTACTCCATTGATCCCCTCATAGAGTCCTTGCACCCAAGATGGTGGCTCTTGATAGCCTAGAGGTCGATACAATGCAGGTCGTCTATCTGGAGGGGGTGCTGCATGACTCGGATTTGGATTTTGACTTCCCTAAGCCTGGTAGTTGTTTGGCCTGCCAAAATTATTAGGCGGGTTCCTGTATTGAGCTCATATAGTTCATCTCAGCATATGTCTCAGCGGCTCTAACCTGCTCGATGTTAGTGCAAGCAGAAGTACTATGGGCAGAAGAGCCACACTCTTGACAAGGTTGAGAGGTTTTCAGAAAACTTACCTGTTTCTTCAGACGGTTGATCTCATCTTGTAGAAATTGATTTTTGACATCAGGATCAACTTCGTCTTTATTAGGCATGTAGAGACGCTTCTGTGGCTGAGGTGGCTGTTGGGCTCCATACATAGCATCGTAGTTGGTCAGCTTGTCCAACAACTCCCATGCAGCGGGGGGATCCATCTCAATAAAACCGCAAGCAGTGTGCATGTTGATGCGGTTCTTCGTCTCAGCGTTAATTCCCTGGAAGAAGATTTCTTGGAGAACATATGGTGGTTGCCCATGAGTAGGACACTGTCTGAGCATCTCCTTGAATCTCTCCCACGTCTCCACAAAGGTCTCGTTAGGCAGCTGGTGATAGGAGGTGATGCGTTTTCTCAACTATGTTGTCTTGGCAGGAGGGAAAAACTTTGTCAGAATTGATCATACAAAGCCTTCCAAGTCCTGATAGACTTAGGAGGTAAGCTCTCCAACCAGCTCAGGGCCTTTCCTGTAAGAGACCACTTGAAAGCTTTTAATAGAACATGTTCTAGTGAGACACCTTTAGCAGCAATAGTGTCACATAAATCAAGAAATTTTTTAATATGTTCAATAGGGCACTCAGTAGGTTTCCCTTCAAACTGAGCCCGTTTTATTAAGGATATAAATTGAGACTTGATCTCAAAGGTCTTCTCTATTTCCGGAAGCACAATTGCAGACTCTGGCACCCTCAGTTCTGGATGCATATATTGTTTGGCATTCCTCGGATAGGCATTGAGTCTCTCTTGTGGAGTGGTCTTCTCAATTTTCGTGGCGTCGAGTTGACTTTGGAGCTCAACCATCCGTCGAGCCATCTCTTCAGGAGGTATCGCCATGGGTTGGTTTTTTCTTCTTCTGCGGTGTAGGGTACGTTCAGGTTCAGAATAATAACCAATTTTATCAAACTCGAGCCTTCGACGTCCTGCTGGCATAAGCTGAGAAAACAAACAAAAGAAAACAAAATTAAAAAAACAAAAACGAGGTCGGGCTATTCCCAGACCCACAAGTAAACAAACAAACATTGTTGCTTCCCCAACAACGGCGTCAATTTATTGAGAGGGTTTTAACTAACAACAAATAAATTTGTAGTTAAGACCCCGCTGAGTATAGGGAGGTCATGATCGTCCACGGGAAGCAAGGTTGTTTGTTTACCGAACTAAGAAAACAAGAAAACAAAGCAAAACAGCTATGACAGCCCTCGGTACCGACCTTGTTAGGGTCGGTAACGACGCTGGGTTTCTACTAAAATAGAGCAAATTACACGTCTCAACTGCAGGCTCGGTACCGACCTTGATACCTCGGTAACGAGTCTGTTCGTGAGTAAAAACAAAGGAAATTCAAGTAATGAAAAGTCTAGGACAAGGGTTACCATGACATAATTATGCAAACAAACTCATATGAAGGATAAAGATCATGCCTTTAAAGATAAATCTATCAACTTTCATTGACTAAACAAGTAAATCAATCAACTTTCATGAATCAATTCACTTTTCTACTTGTTTTCAATCCAAAGCTCGAAACTTTCATTATCGAACAATATCAACATTCAAGTTCACAACTTTCTCTTTCGATCAAGCAATAAACTCAAATTACTTCAACTTTCGTCTAAGTATAAGCACAAACAAGTATTTCAAAGGATAAAAGGCATTCAAAACATCAACACATTCATTCAACCATTCATAACTATGTCGGGTTTCAACCCCGATCCTAGAAAAGAGAACTACTCACTCATCATTGAAACAAAACAAACAACTATATCGAAAGAAAACATTGAATTAAAACTTACTTGAAATTAAAGAAATCTCGTCTTATAATCAACCACACAATCAAACTTAAGAGCAACGAAGATCAAAGAAGGATTCGAACTCTCTCTCTCGATCGAGCCTGAACTCCACAACTCGCTCTTTTAAAAACTTCGTGAACTCCAAACTAACGTCTCCTCTTCAACTAGCGAATTCTCCTCCTAAACTAGGCTAGAATAAGGGTATTTATACTAGAGGAAACTATCTAATAAAGATCTAAAAGATAAAAACTTTCTAAACTTAAAAGATTACAAGATAAAAGATATAATTTATCAAAGCCGGCGCCTCTCTACCGACACAGGTCACCTCGGTAATGACTTGCACAAGGTCAGTAGACACTGTTGAATTCTCCCAAATAAAACTCATTGCTCAGCTTGGTACCGACCCTCACAGGTCGGTAACGTGCTCTCTATTTCAGGTTTATTTGCACTCTTTCTCATGACTTCTCTTGGACTTCACCGGGATCTTTAAGATGCACTCTTCCTTTTCTTCTTCTATGCACTCCACCACTCACCACTTGACTTTAGCTCACTTGAAAATGCTCCTTTTCGCTGCAAAAACCTACAAAAAGACACAAAACGGCGTAGCTTCCATACTTTTCACAAAATATGTAAACTTATCCAAAAACACACAAAACTAACTCCAAAACTCACTAAAACTAAACCAAACAACCTAAGAAAAATAACTAAAACTATACTAAAAACACGAACATCACTAAGCATGTTCGTAGAGTCCTTGCCTTCAAAGATTAATTGGTTGTGGCATTTCCAAGTTAGCCACAACATATAGGCATTCATTGTAATATCCCTCATTTTATAAGGGTAAAAATGTAATTCTACTTTACATTTTTCCTTTAAGAAAATAAAATTCATGAGATTATTACTTTATAACATTGTAGATGTTATAAGTTGTTTATAAGTTTAAGACCTTATTTAAAGGTTACAAAAAAATTCTCATATTATAAATATTAATTATGAACCATAAAAATTATGGTTTTATGATTACTATAATATGATAGAATGTAACCATTAATAATATGTTTCTTAATTTTTTTTAATTAAAAACTATGAAAGAGCTTATATAGAAATATCATGGTATATTTCTAAAGTCCTTAATAAATACATTAAGCTAAAGTTTAAGAAAATAAATTATTTTACAATGGGTATTACTTTCTATATGTGTAAATATGTTTTTAAAACAAATAAATAAAATAAAATAAAATTGGGCAAATGTGAAATGTACATCATGGGACTCAGAATCCGTTTTTGTCGGCTTTCTTCCTCAAAGACCCAAATTGGCCATTGTCGATTGATTATCCCTCATCAATTCGATTTCAATGCTCAATTGAATGGACTTACGTTGGAATTTTTTGGTCTTATCGGATTAGAAAACAATCAATTGGATGGATAAGGATGTATTTTAGTGGGAATTGATTCAAGGGTTATCCGTTGGAGAGTTGAAGGGTTGAATCTCCTTGTATAAAGGGGTGTGTTTCTGATTAAATCCACATCAATTTTGTCTGAAACTACAGAAAGAAAAGAGGGGTTAAGGTTAGATTCAGATTGAGAAGTTGTTCGGGTTTTTCCGCCGTTGTTCGGATCCTTCACCGCCGGATCAGAGTAGGTGCAACCGCCGTTCGGTTAGGCAAGGGCGCCGCTGGTGTCGTTGGTGCTGTCGTCGTCCGCTGTCGAGTTTCTCGCCTACCGAGCCTTCGTTCCTGGTTCTTCTTCCTTCATTTATTATTGTTAGTTGTCTACTGTAGAAGAAGGAGCAACTGAGCTGTTGTTACTTTCTTTAAATTTTTTACGGTAATTTTTATTAAAACAAATGAGGTTCGGATATTAAAAAACAAATCCATATCGGTAAACAATTTCGGTTTTGTTTTGTTAAGGGAATATATATATATATATATATATATATTCCATCATCAGATTTAAAAAAAAGGTTCGGTTTTATATAAAAAATGTTATTGGTTATTTAAGTAAAAGTAAAGAAATGGGTTATTAGAAGTATACTCAAAGGTTTTTGTTTAAAATTTGGGCTTTTTGGAATATTTTACAAAATTATGTAATAGTATATCATATATGTGTATTATAATGAGTTTTACTTTAAGATAGGTTCAAAAGAAAATATACATATATATATATAAATTATTTACTTGTTAAATAAAATAAAATAATGTTATGGTTAGTTCAATTTTATGAAGAATATAGTAAATAAAATTTTCATGACATATTCCCTATATTAATAAAACGGATATATTAATATAATAATATGCAAGTTTATAATAATTTTTATTAACTTAAATCTCTTCGTAGTTCCGTATAAGATCAATGTTGACGAGTTAATGAAATAAATTAACGATAATTTATTTCGTGGTTGATTGATACAGGAACCAATCCAAGCTCGTAGTTTCCGAGTGTGTGTTTCACAACCAAGTCATAGTTATTCCTAAGGCAAGTGAACTCGGTTCCTTTTCCGCATTTGTTTTAAAGCATGATTTCTATCATGACGTTTTTAATACTAGCAATTAGGCCGCGCGTTGCGCGGCGATTATAAGACAGAGACTTCATTAGTGTAGAGATATGGAAATGATATTTTCGTAAATTTATTTAAAGGGGCATGGCTTTTTTGGAAAAGGAATATGGAAATGGCATTTCAGTAAAAAAATTTAAAGGGACATGGTTTTTTTGGTATTAATTTACTTGACTTCACGCCATCCAATGTCTTAAAACTTGTTTTATTACGTATACGAGCTTTCTTCACAACTAAGAAACAAAACTTTCCAAGCTTGCTTACGAGCGAAGTAACTCGGACACGTTTTTCGAGACATGTCAAAATTACCCGTTCACATCCAAATATCACATAAGTCGATCATGCTTTTCCAAGAATATATATCCCGAGATTACTTAAGAGCTAAGCAATACGACACGAATTTCAAGGAATATTAAAATAGCAAAATTTATTTGAGGGATGAATTAATAACAGCCGCATAATAAGATTTATGAAATTGGATGGCCGTGATTAAAAGCTATAAATTAATAATAGCCGCATGATAGTACACGCAATTTTAAGTAGCAATAAGGTCGCGCGTTGCGCAACGATTATAAGTCGGAGACTTATTTTTAACATGATGATCTGTAAGTACAAGTGTATTGTTCCTGGAAGAGTATGTGTTTGCATATGATGGAAAGGGATATGAAAATGACATTTCCGTAAATTTATTTAAAGGGGCATTTTTTTAAGAAAAGGAATATGGAAATGGAATTTTCGTAAATTTATTTAAAGGGGCATGTTTTTTTGGAAAGGAATATTAAAACGGAATTTACGTAAATTTATTTAAAGGGGCATGGTTTATTTGGAAAAGGGTATGAAAATGGCATTTCCGAAATATTTTTTAAAGAGGCATGGTTTTTTTTGGAATATGAAATGACATTTTCGTAAATTTTTTAAAAGGCATGGTTTCAAAGTAATATGAAAATGGCATTTCCGTAAATTTTTAAAAAAGACATGGTTTTTTTGGATTTACACCAAATGGCATTTTCGTAAATGTTTGTAAAGGTGTATGGTTTTTTCGGATTTACACTATTCTTTATAAAAAAAATTGGCTCTCTTTTATAGTATAATAGATAATAGATATGTTGGGAACTTCTGTGTGAATAAAATTGAACTTAGGATTGTTTTACATTCCTAGATTTAACAACTGTAATTTCTAGTCATATTTTAGGCTGCATTAGTTATGGATGTAGGCCTTATTGTCATGTGCTGTTGTGTGTATATTTATTTAAGCTTCATTGTAAGGAGTCGAACGTAAAGTCTTATGACTTATATTATATAGTAATTAATTCTCGCTAGGTCATTTTTTTAAAACCCTAGCTAAGGTCATGACCCATATCCCTCAACCGCTGAGGGGTATTCGCACTTTTTTAAGTGCCATGGGACGTAGGTGCCCGTATATCTTAAAGTAGTAATCCGAGACTTTGTATCTCGTAATTAAAGTACCTAATAATCCAAGTGGAATTATTATTAAACGCTTAAAAATAACTCAAATAAGTGTACTCGTGCACAAATTAATATGGATAGGATGGTCGGTACAAAATGGGAAGCCGTCCTCGCTCTCGGGTTCCGTTTTCATCTGCTTCCAATCTGAATTCGCACAACACGTATGCGGTGAGGTTGGTTGAGGTGAGCGGGGTCAACGAAAGTTTAATGAACCAACTATTACGATCTGTGTGTAATAACGTTCCCAGCATATCTGCATTAAAGTCTGAGGCGTCACCTTTGTGATGGTCTCTTCTTTCCTCTTTCGAAAATGCATAATGTTTTCTTGGAAGGATGTAGCAATTGGGTTTCGACCGGCTTATATTTGGATTTCGATACCCGCAACTACACTCTTTTCCTAAATAAGAACCACCTTAGAAAACCCACTTGCTTAGTTTGTCACAAGACTTACCCGACCAATATTTTTTTCCTTTGCATGGTCAGCTGGTGTCCACCGTATTTCTCGTCGCGGTACATCAGGCGATCATTCCATTTAGGTTGTGAGAAGTACACTAAAGATGGGATGAGATGTAGTTGGATATTCTATCAAAGGTTACAAGGTCAACTATATTTTCGAGTTTATGTTAAACTTGTCTAGGGTTTTATTTCTTATATAATGTATAGGCACAAGAGTGCTGTCTTGATGTAATTTCAAATACAATATTTCATGAATCTTCCGTTGTAAGGTTTTATTCTCATTTATGAGAAGTTCGCTAAAAGAAAAAAAAATTATCACGTTTTTATCCAGTATTATGTTTCAGTTTCTCTTATTTATTACAGTTAATTGTTCGGATTCAAGCCTTGGGTGGCTTCGGACTTCAAATCCGAGGTCACTGGTGTGTGACATTCCCGATGTAAAATTAGGGTGTTATAAACATAGTTGCCCACTGATCAGATTTCATAACACTCCTTGAGAGCCACTCCTTAAGATCTTGATATCCAAAAAATGCAAACGGTAGCGTATTGCTCGATAAGGCCTCCTAGACTAGGCGAATATCAATACAATCACACAACATGTGAAGCGTCGACTCGGGCTCATTGCATCGAGGGAATTCTAGATCAGCAGACTAGTGACGCAAGACTCTATTCACATTACTTAAAACATAATCATGGTTCACCAAATACACAAAATTCCTTACACGTGGTTGTGCCAAAATCTTCCAAATTGCCTGCCAAAGACCGGTCACCGACAAAACTTGTGGACCGTAGATGAGTGCAACTGCGAACCTTGTATCAAACAGACCACTCGTAGACAACCCCCAATAGAATATGCTTGTGGATGCAGTGTCGGCCCTAACCGTAATCACCATGAGTTTGGAGCGAATCTCACTTGGGAGGAAGTGGCTAATCACATTCCAAGCCCAGGCATCATTAATCCATTAGTCAACCACTGTGGCCCTTATCAAATCCTCTAGAACATCCGTCAACACACAATCAAGGAGAGGGACCTCCACCAACTAGGTATGGATCCAAAATAATAAGGCAGTGCCATTCCCGATTGACTTTCGAAGGCCCTTGATAAGAGTCGGCGCTCCATCAACTATTCCTTTCCAAACCTGTGATGAACGAGGAGGGCGACAAAACATGTCAAAGCCACGACGACCCTAACAATATTTCCTTCGAAGAACCTTTGCCCAAAGTGCATTCGGTTCTTG
The DNA here is from genome assembly GCA_964016875.1 of Fallopia convolvulus. NCBI lineage: Eukaryota > Viridiplantae > Streptophyta > Magnoliopsida > Caryophyllales > Polygonaceae > Fallopia > Fallopia convolvulus. Next base: position 56,349,310 of record OZ024718.1, on the reverse strand, counting down.
GAGCAATATCTCCATCCAAGTTTCACAAGCGTGGACATGTTTGTATGGTGCATGTCACGAAACTACAAAAAACTGCGGATTTAGCGACCACAGAAGTGGTCGCTAAATTCAGGAATCTGGTCACTAAAAATTTGGTCGCAAAACGGATTAGCAACCATGTGGCCGTTGAATTTCGTGACCACAGTAGATTAAAGGTCACGTGGACGCTACTTTGGACCTAGATTTAGCGACCACATGGACGCAACTTTGAATCCGATCCATGAACTTCTATAGGAGCTTAATCTATTCTCGATGCTCGACTACGCTCGCTTGTGTCGCTTCTTGGCTTTGCCGGAGTTCCGTCACATGTGCACACAAGGAGGCGTTCTTCTGTTGTATCTCTGCCATCCTAAGAGGTTGTCTGCGGGGCCATGACATCACTTTGGGGTTGTAGTAGTCCGATGTGGCATGGTCAAGATCGGGAACAACCCCCCCAATCCGACCCCTCCAATCGCCTCTAAAAACACCTCACACTCATCTTGAAAAGATGGTGAGGTCCCGGACTGGGAGCTCCTTTGCGTGAGAATCTCTTTGGACCGCACATACAAAAAAATATTGTTAAAAACTAACCTAATTTGACACCGAAATTTAAAATAAGAATAAAAATATCAAGGAAACATCATATAATACTTACCATGATATCAACTGCATGTTGGTCTATAAACTCTCGGTTTGAGCCCCGAGTATGCGTCTCGATGTGCAACTTGAGAGGCGTTACGTTAATTACGTCCCGTCCTTTTTGTTGTTCCTATGAGTAATTTTTTGATAAGGAAAGGAATTTGGGTGGTCACTAACATGCTAGTGACCGCCCAAGAGCATCCTGATGGATGAGGGTGTGCAAACCCGAGTCAACTGCAAGTGGAATAGAGGAGATGCGTCGGAACGAGCAAGCGATGTAGTCCACCACCGAATTGCACTCATGGTTGACGTGAGCGATACCCCAATCTTGGAAACGAGCCAACAAGCAGTGGATGTCCGAACAAAGCAACTCAATCTCCCACGGGCAGCGCCAATCACCAAGAACGGCCTTGACCAGCTGCAAATTATCGCCTTCAATCTGGATCTGGGGAATGCCACGACGAATGGCCTCGAGTAGTCCTAGCTAAAGGCGATGATCTAAGAAGTTAGAACGGACTGATGACCAATCAATCCTCCATCAAAATGGATGGGGGAGCCGTCGAAGTCCCTGAGAATGAACCCGTAAGAAGCCACGCCATCCGCATTAACTGCACCATCAAAATTCAATTTAGTAAAATCACTTCTGGGTTTTGCCCATTTTGTGAGCTTTCTCTTAGGCCCACCTTTAGCCGTTCCGGAACGTGGGTTATCAAAGGCCGATGCTTCCGCGTTTTTCCAATTTTTAATTTGGTTGTGAATAAAGTCGCAAATGTTTGCGGCGTTATTCAAGTTATTGTTGCTATCGTTGTCGAAAACTCTTTTATTCCTAGAGTAACATGGGCACCACCAGGTGTTAGCGAGGAGTTCCATTTCCCCTTTTGTTAATCGCGTCCTTATCTCATCTAGGACAAGGTGTGGGTTTTTATCCCCATAGGAAATTTGGTTGAGGATTCGGCGGACTTTGGGATCTACGGATTTGATGGTTTCCTCAGTTAATGGGCACGAGAGTAACACATGGTTAGTGTCTTCCTCTAGGCTGTTACAGGCCTCACAGCCCGGTGGAACCGGGATATGGTTGGCAACGAGCCTCATCTTAGTTGGCAAACCATTTTTCGCTACTTTCCAGACAAATTTTTTCACTTTGGGGGGGGGGGGGGATGTTAAGTTTGTTGATCCAAGCTAGGTTTATTTTTGGTTTGCCTTTAGATTGGTGGGTCCATTGCATGGTTGAATGGGTTGAGTACCAGCCATTTTTTCTAGGTTGCCAATATAGTCTGTCCGGGATTTTGTTAATAGGGTTTATGATTTTGGATATGATTTCAAGGTCGTCTAGATCAATTACCTTGCTCAATTTCTCAATGTTCCACGAATTATCCTCTCTGAGGTACTCATCCACGGTTTCGTCCTAGTTAATGAGGTTTTCCGCATCTTTGCTTGGGTTGAGGGGGCCCTTACCGGTCCAGTTGTCTTTCCATACTCGGACGGTTTTTCCATCCCCAATCTGCCAGATAAGTCCTTTCACGAATAGGTCTTTAAGGCCTATGAGCTTAGACCACTGCCAAGAGGTGTTGTGTTTTTTCTTGTAGTTTAGGATGTTTTCCATTTTAAGATATTTTTCCGTAATAATTTTGACCCATAGATTGTCTGGTTCAACTAGTATTTTCCCGAGCAGTTTCATTTGGAGTGCTTGGTTCATCTCTTCTACCTTGGCGATTCCCACCCCACCATGCGCGGGTGGGCGTCAAATGGAGTTCCAACTAATGAGTGGTTTGTAGTTGTGATCCTTGTTCTAAAAGAAATTTTTATTGATTTGGTCAATTTTTTGTAAGGTAGCTTGGGGTAGCATAAAGGATTGCATAATGTAGTTGGGTTGTGCTGATAGATTTGCTTTAATTAGGATTTTACGTCCCTCTTGGGATAGAGTGTTTGCTTTCAATTTTGCAAGTTGCGATCTTATCCGCATAATTAGTGGTTTAAAGGTGTTTTGTGTTACTCTGTCATTGATAATCGAACATCCTAGATATTTGTTCAACGCAACCGTGCTTGTGATTTGGAGGATCTGTTTGATTTGTTCCTTAGTTGTATTACTTGTATTTTTGGTGACCTGGAAGGCGGATTTGTGGAAGTTGACCTTTTGGCTAGATACCTAGCAATAGTTGTCGACAGTTTCTTTGATGTTTTTACATGCAGTGGTATTCGCTTTAGCGAAGATGATGATATCATCGACGAAAGCGAGGAATGAAATTTTTGTTCCATTTCTAGTGATTTGGACACCGATTCCACTTTTGGGGTTGGTGCTCTGCAAGTGAAGTTGTCTTGCAAGAATTTCGAATGTGAGAATGAATAGGTAAGGTGATAGGGGGTCTCCCTTTCTAAGTCCCCTTTGGGGGAATAATTGTTCTGCTGGCCCGTTATTGACCAACATAGAGAAAGAAACCGTTTCGACGCATTCTCGGATCCAGCCCAAAAATTTATCGTTAAAACCAAATTTGTGTAGGACAATTGCTAGGAAGTCCCAACTAATTCGATCATAGGCTCTTTCCATGTCTAGTTTGACAGCAATCCATCCCTCCCGGCCTTGTTTTTTCCGAAAGGAATGGAAAATCTCGTGCACGATAAGGTTATTATCGTGGATACTTCGGTTCTGGACGAACGCCCCTTGCATCGGATGTATGAGCTTGTTTAATAGTTTTTTCAACCGGTTTGTTAGGATTTTTGATATTACTTTGTATATTGTGTTGCATAACTTATGGGCCTATAATGGTTGGTGGAGCTGGGGTTTTCGCATTTTGGTAGTAGGGATATGAATGTGTGGTTTATTTGTTTTAAGAGTTTTTCGGTATGGAAGAAGCTTTTGACGACCCTTATCACATCTGAACCTTCAATGTGCCAGTACTTCTTATAAAAGCATGTCGGTATACCGTCCGGGCCAGGAGATTTATCATCCCCAATGTCGAATCAGGCCATCTTGATTTCATTGTTTGATATTGGTTTGGTAAGTTCTAAGTTGTCTTCATCGGTAACTTCTTTTTGGATGGTTTGTGTCATGTTTTGGAGCTTTCCGTGGTTAATTTCCAATTCCCGAAAACGGTTATGGAAATTTCCTTTCTGATGTTTTCAACACCCGTAATTTGTGTGCCTTCCGATGTACGGATTTCGTTAATGTTGGTTCTATTCCTTCGCCCGGTTGCAATCCGGTGGAAATATTTTGTGTTCTTATCATTTAGTCTAATGTGGGTGTTTTTGGCCCTTTGTTTCCAATAGGAGTTGTGGAAGTCTAGGAGGCATGTCCGCTTTCTCAAAAGTCGTTCTTGCTTTTGAAGGAGTTCCACGTTGTTGTGTTCAATTATATCCTTCTGGATTTGAACGAGGTTTTCGATCCAACTTTTCGACTAGGGTTCGGTTCCTACGAGTAATTATTATCGTTAAATAACAATTTTGAAATTAAAATAATTATACTAAAAAAATAAATTATTATACGTAACATTAGACGAAGGGTATCGCGGTGGGACCATGAACCGCTGGTGTGGAGGTTCGGATTTGCATTCCAGTTTGCTTTTTATGTGTCACACTTCGCCTTGAACTTGACATCGGCCTTCGGCCCGCTACCCATAGGTCCCAATCCACCGACTCTAGCTAGAGCCGTCTCGTGTTTGATCGACGACACTTTCCGACATTATCATCGTACTGTTTCTTGGTTTGCTTCTCCCACAACGTGCAAACGGTTTGTGGCATCCATGCCAGATTGCCAGGCTGCATCTCATCCCAACGGAAGTGCGCATCCAACAAAAAATATTAATAAATATAACATATTGCATAATAACTCGAAAAAGATATTACCCTCCAATTTTGAAACCAAGCCTGAGTTTCCTCACTCGCGAGGTGAAACACCACCGTGATATGGCTTGAGACGGCTCCAACCTATAAATCCTCGAAATACGTGTAATAAAATGTCTAATAAATAGAAAATGGGATTTTCCTTTTGGTGTCCCTATAGTTTCGACTTTTCCTTTTGGTGCCCAAAAAAATTCTTATTCCTTCCCTTGTGCTTCTAAAACATTCCTTCCCGTAACCTAAATACAATAAAATGTCAAATTTCATCAATTTTTTAAGATTTCCATTAAAAAAAAGAAATTAAAAACCTATCATTTTCTTTTTAATATAGCTTTTCAACATGAATAAACACATCTAATGGTGATGCAATACAACTCAGTAAGCACATTTAATTCAGTACATCAACTATTCTTGCTTAATATAGCTTTTCAACCCCCAAATTAAGCAGTGATTATAGACACTAGCAAAAGCCCCAAATTAAATCAATAAGGCATCAATTAATCAATTTCTAGAAGAGAAATTTGTGATTTATGAGACCTTGAAAGCCTGCAAATTCAAATTAGACAAATAAACAGGAGCATCAATCGTGAATGCCACGAACACTAATCCAACCTGCAATCACTCGAAATCTATCTGGAAAAGGGAAGGAAGAAGGAGATTAGAAATTTAGATCTGAGTCGAAGCTATCGGCTATGGAGGTTTCTAAATTGTTTTCATTTAAATTTCTTTGCCCCTTTAATTTCATTTTAAGCTATCGGCTATTAGATTTAGAGCATCTCTCTAATATAAAGAGAAATTAAAAAAAATTGCAGACAGGGATGCCTCTGTACCAGGAATGTTGTGGGTTTTTATTTTTTAAATTATTTTAACTGAAATTTTAAAAAATGGATGTAATTTGACATTTTAGTGTATTTGGGTTATGAGAAGGAATTGTTCATAAGTATAAGGGCACCAAAAGGAATAAGAATTTTTTTGGGCACCAAAAGGAATAGTCGAAACCACAGGGGCACCAAAAGGAAAATCCCATAAAAAATTTACTGAATTGAAATTTTTTTAAAAGGATTGTTTTCTTACTAGTCGTTTACAATGTTGAGCTCATCGATCCCGTTAGGGTCCCTCCCACATGATCAAACACGAGGGATGGGTATGCAACAACCCGATTGGGTATCATCTGGTGCCTCTAGATGACCAACAGGCAACAACACTCTACTCTACAGTCGGGCGCTCGAGAGTGTCACCCTCATCTAACGGAGAGGATGTTTCGGGCGTTGCCTTGAGCGACGGAACATCCTCCGCACAAGGCGGGTGTCTACCTCCACTTCAACCTTGGGCCATACTAAACAATTGAACAAATTCATTCATCAAATCATACATCAAAATTCATTCATCAACTCATCAATCCAAAATCCATTCATCAAATTTCATCAAATTCATATATCAACTCATCAATTCAACAAATTCATATTTTAACCCATCAATTTGACAATTCATATACCAATCCATAATTCATTCATCAAATTTCAACAAATTCATATATCAACTCATCAATTCAACAAATTCATATATCAACTCATCAATTCAACAATTCATATATCAATCCAAAATCCGTTCATCAAATTTCAACTTAATTCAATCAAATCCATTCAATCCATATATCAAATTCATAAACATAATACAAACTACACAAAATCAATATTCAATCCATACTAACCAACAATTCAACCTAAAAACCCTAAATCAATATTAACCCTAAATTCAACTACAAAAATCGACCTAAATCCAAAATCAACCTCAGATTCATTCTTCAAAATCAACCTAAACTCAACTACAAAATTCAACCTAAATCCAAAATTCATTCAATATCAAAATCAACATAAACACTTACATGTAAGGGTGAGGAGGCGACGACAAAGGCAGTGCGGGGGCGACGTGGTGGAGAGGCGGTGACGCTCGGAGGTGAGAGGAGAAATAGAGAGGAGGAGAGGAGGGGAGGGGTGAAGGGGAGAGAAGGAAGACAATTTGTCTTTGCGATTTCGGTATAAAGAAGATTTAGCGACCACGTGGTCTCTAATTAACGACCACGTGATCGCTATTTTTTTTATATTCTAGGGTTCCATATCGCGACCACGTGATCACTAATTCTATAGATTTGGATTTTGTGACCACGTGAGCACGAAATCCAAAAAATTAAAAAGCCTGCTCATGAATAAATCCCCTTCTTTTATTTTACATTAGTGATCACGTGGTCGCTAATTACCCAAAAAATTGAAAATCCCGCACAATTTTTAAATTTCCACCATAATTTTGGGCTTGGTCGCTGCTATTTAGGCGTCGCTCCCTGCCATTTTCCGTCGTCAACGTCGGAATTCACCAATTGGCGGCGGTCGCTGTCATGTTAGTAGTCGTCGCTGCCGAATCCTTTTGTGTATTAGCGACCACGTGATCGCTAAATCCCCTAAAAATTATATGGCTTTTTTTAAAGAAAATCCATTTATATGGTGATGAGTTATTTCCTTGAAAAGTAATTGAAAATCTAATTTATGCATTAAGTTTACACTAGTGATCAAATTGAAGCATTAACCGAAAAGTCGTTCTCGAGTATATTACACGAGTGATCAATTACAAACTATTGATTACAAATCTTTCTCGTCGGAATCTGATTCACTCTCAAACTCTTCTTCGAACCGAGTGGATAAGCATTGTGTGTGTCATCGATAACTCGTGGAAGTGACGAATCTTGTTAAAATGCCTCCTCAACGGCAATCCGACGTGAACTTCCGTCTTTAGGATCTCCACTAGTATCTTCATCAGGCCACTAGCGTGACTTCACTTTACATACCGCAATCTAGTCAGCGTCTGTACGTCGCACATTTGGGTAGTCGAGGAAGTAAACTTGAGTGGCTTGATGTGCTAAGATGTAACGATCCTTCGTTCTCAACATTTTATGTTTGTTCACATCAACGAGCTTTAGATGATGGTGAGTGCGGGTCCCTCCAAGGATTATAGTGTCAAACCACGAGCAGTTGAAGACAATAGGATGCTTGACGGTTGGCGAAATGTAACCGAACTCAATTATTTCGTCTAACACACCATAGTAGTCCTCCTCGTCTGGGCTGAAACTTTGTCCAAGAACACAAACTCCACTATTGTTAGTTGCCCGCATTGATGCGTGTGTCTGCGTGTGAAATCGATAACTGTTCATAACTTAACCATGATATGTCATGACTTGGAATGCGGGTCCACGAACTAGTGTTGCAATGTTCGGATCTTAAATAGCCGGACCGTCAACCTGTATATATGGAGGAATTAAAAGTAATAATCAATTACTTTATCTAATTAATTACTTCCAAAAATAATGGAGGAGACCGAGAGAATGAGGGGCTTATTAAGGTCATCAGTATTGGGAGTTTCGTGCACGGTTTCAAGCCAAAAAAAAGTAAATGGAAAAAAAATTAATGAAACCTAGCTTGTGGATTTCAAAACATGAAACTTGAGAGAGAGAGAGATTTTCATGTGAGGAAAATGCACAGAGATAGCAGGATAGGTTGCCACATGGCACATATAAAAATAAATTTAGTCCATATTAGATTTAAATGTGATTGGTTATTTTAACCTTATTTTATTTTTAAAATAAATAAATAGTTACACTATAATTCATAATTATATTTTATCTACACACAGACATCAAATTTTCATATGCTTAAAATATTTTAAAATTAAATTGGTTTTGGGGATTAATTGTTTTAGGATAATTTAACATATGTTTAGTCTTGTTTTAGTGTAATTAAACATATATTTATTTTTATTTAATACATTGAAAAACATAAATGCACAAATGAATAGAAATTGTAAATTAATGTGATGTATTTAATTAGAGTAAAAAGTTAGAATTAATAAATTATGGGTAGTTTCGTAGTTATAATTGTATATAGAAAAATATATAGTTATTGGGAAGTGAGAAAAGTAGAAAAATGGGTTTTATAGGTTTCATTGATATTTAAGGGGGTGTTTGGTATAAATTTGGGTATGGACTTGGAATAAGGTATCAGGTTGGGCTGGTATGGGGTTGAAAACCCATCCTTGAAAATAGGTGTTTGGTAAAATTATTTGGGATAAATTAGGGTTTTTTGGAGAAATATTTTATAGACAAAATTTCATCTTTCGTTAATGGGGGCTTAATCTTCTAGGCATATCACACCTTCTTCCCGACTTCTCTGCAAATCTTTTTCTTTCTCTCCCTCTAAAATCATTTTTTTTCGTTGCAAACACTGCATCACTCCGCTACTGTAATTCATCTCATACCCCATTTCTTAATTCATGTTTTGTTTCTAGTATACCAAAATTGGCGATTTGGAGATTCAATTGGAAAGTGGACTACTGTTATCCCTTCTTATTTAATTATAGTACATGAGATTGCAGGGAATAGAGAGAGTCAAAGAGGTAAATGTAAGAGACCAGATTGCGTGATATTCATATCTAGAAAAAAATTTAAAGCAAGAACGATCGAGATTCAAAGTAGAAGATTTGACAAAGTGTAAAATTAGATAAATTTCATTCCCACCTGGAATGAATTCTCAAACCCAAGCTATACGAGAGGTATGAGAAATCCATACTTGACGGGTTGAGGTATCGGTTTCAAACCTAAAAATTGGTTAAACAAACGCTAGGTATCGGGTTTTGATTCCACAACCCCATACCTCATTCTACAAACCCGATAACCAAACACCCCCTAAGTGGGTTTCATAAAATAAAATTGAAAGAGTGTAAGATGATATGAAAGAGGGAGAAATAATAAAAATAAGTGTTTTTTTTGGGTTTTACGGTTTCGTTGAAAAGTATGACCTAAGAGGTCGGGATCAAAAATAGCGGTCCAGTCCAAAATTGAACAAACCTAAAAGTAAGGAAAGAGAGGACTACCGCAAGAAAAAAATCAATAAAAAAGAAGCAACTCCTTCTAGGGCTTTTGTTTACCCCCGCTCTACTTTCGTAGTTCGAAGCCAGAGCTCTCTCACAGTCTCACTCAATTGCATAGCAGAAGAGGATTTCTCAGATCGGCGAGTTTGTGAGAAGAAAATGGGTTACCAACCATATGGCATACAGTCGATGCTTAAAGAAGGCCACAAGCATCTTTCTGGTCTCGATGAAGCCGTTCTCAAGAACATCGATGCTTGCAAGGAACTCTCCACCATTACTCGTACTTCTCTCGGTCCCAATGGTATAACTACTCACAGATCACACGTTTTCTCATGCGTTTTTTCATACGAATATTATTGTATGTATTTCTTTAGCGATTGCTATGTTTTCGAGCCGGTTATGCTGTTAAGTCAGTCGAACTCGTCTCTGGTCATGACTGATGTTCCCTATAGATGTTCAGCTCGAAGAGATTGTTTATAATATGTTCGGTTGATTGTATTGAAGTATCGGATTTGAAGAGAAAGAACCAAATTGTTTTGCCATTTTCTTCCAAGTGTATATATTTCCGCGTATCTGCTATTAGGTTTTCTCCTGTTAGCGAAGTGAAGTTCTTGTTTGCTCTACTTTCATATTCTTGGTTGATTCTATTGGATTTGGAGAACCACACATCTAGATTCATTTCTCGTATGGTTAAAATAAATAAAGTGTTGTTCCTGGCTTCTAAAACTGCTATTTGTTCAAACTTATTGCATTGTAGGAATGAATAAGATGGTCATTAATCACCTGGACAAGCTATTTGTGACAAATGATGCTGCAACCATTGTTAATGAGTTGGAGGTGCAGCACCCTGCTGCCAAACTTTTGGTTTTGGCTGGAAAGGCTCAGCAGGAAGAGATTGGAGATGGAGCTAACTTGACGATTTCATTTGCCGGGGAGCTTCTCCAAGGCGCGGAGGAGCTAATAAGGATGGGATTGCACCCAAGTGAAATCATTAGCGGGTACACAAAAGCAATCAACAAGGTAACTGTTTTTTTTCATTGTTTTCTATACTCGTGAAACTTGGATACATTTGGCACTATTTCCATAAAGCTGAGGTTATTTTCTTTCTAATCCCTTTATAGATAGTTGAGTTATTAGAGGAGTTGGTTGAGAAAGATTCGGATAAAATGGATGTGAGGAATAAGGATGAAGTAATTACTCGAATGAGAGCAGCTGTTGCTAGTAAGCAATTTGGGCAGGAAGAAACTCTATGCAGGCTTATTGCTGACGTAAGTATCTTGTTCTTAGATTTGTTCACTCGTAATTAAGAAGTAAGTTGCTATTGAAACTTTTTTGGTTTTAATATTGGTGAAACAGGCATGCATACAAGTCTGTCCCAAGAACCCAATGAACTTCAATGTGGATAATATCCGTGTTGCAAAACTTTTGGGTGGAGGTCTCCATAACAGCATGGTAGTTAGGGGCATGATTTTGAAAAGTGATGCTGTGGGAAGTATCAAACACGTGGAAAAGGCCAAGGTAAGGCTTTCTCTTTCTTTGTCATTTCAGTATCTTTTTTTGCGAATTTGATTATCTTCATTCATGCATGCACTAGTTAAATGTGTAAACTTAATTCTCTAACTCAGGCAATGCTTGTGTACAGGTTGCTGTTTTTGCTAGTGGAGTTGATACCACTGCCACTGAAACAAAAGGAACTGTTCTGATTCACAGTGCTGAACAGGTAATCGGCGAACCCTTAACTTTTTGTGTAGGTAACTCTCAACAGACAGCAAGTTTGTGCATAAGTGGAATGGAGATGTATTTTTAGTATTTTAGCATTGATTGATTGAAGTAGTAGAACAATGGCATTAGCTTTGTTAAATGTATAAAGCATTGGCTTTTTTGATGTTCTCTTGATGGATCATCTCAAAACATGCAGCTGGAATCATATGCAAAAACTGAAGAAGCAAAAGTTGAGGAACTTATTAAAGCTGTTGCAGAAAGTGGTGCAAAAGTTATTGTTAGCGGTGGATCCATTGGGGAAATGGCACAGCACTTCTGTGAACGTTACAAGTGTGTCAAATTACTCTTTCCTTTTTGTTGCCATAAGTTTGTAATTCTATGTCATGTGAAGCAATCTCATATTGACACCCTTTTGATTGTTGTTCGCAGGCTTATGGTCCTTAAGATTAGTTCCAAATTTGAGTTGCGCAGGTTTTGCCGCACAACTGGTGCTGTTGCCATCGTAAGCAGTTTGACGCATAATACATGTTTAAGTGTTTCAACAAGTTTTATATAAATTAAGCATATCCACAGTTTAATTTTCTTTCCTAATATACTTTTCTGTTCAAATATGTATTTTGGATGACAGTTGAAGCTTAGCCAACCAACCCCTGATGACCTTGGATATGTTGATTCTGTTTCAGTTGAAGAAATTGGTGGTGCTACGGTACAATCTGAACTCTCTATTCTTTTTACACGACTGTATATATGTATTAGCATTTGAATATCAATATAGCATTAGATCATTCTATTGTGCTAGGCTAATATTAGAACTGCAGCTGATATTGTGGAGCTCTTTCTCTTATTTTATGTGTAGGTTACAATTGTCAAGAATGAAGAGGGTGGAAACTCAGTTGCTACAGTAGTCTTAAGAGGAAGCACTGATAGTATACTGGATGACCTTGAAAGAGCAGTTGACGATGGTGTCAATACCTACAAGGTAATACTTTATACTTGTTGATTTTAATTGCTTGATGCACTAAAGAAGCTTTGTAAGAGATCAACTTTTCACCAAGTTATTATATCAAGCGTTTGAAGCAAAAACTAGCGAATGCTGATTCTATCAGTTTTATTTCGTCTGCAGTCAATGTGCAGGGATAGTCGGACAGTACCTGGTGCTGCAGCTACTGAAATTGAGTTAGCCAGAAAACTGAAAGAATTTTCTTTCAGGGAAACAGGGTAAGTGATGACCTTTTTTATTATTATTTATTTATTGTCTCTCTCTATCTTTCTTTCATAATCATTTATCATTGCCAAAAGAGTAATTATGCACTATGTCATACAGTTAATTGATAAAAGCTCCCATTTCTTTCCTCATTTTCACATTTTCTGGACTCATTTTGAGCCTTAGCCTGTGTTCTTTCTTCACAATTTTGAATTTCACGCACTTCCCTTAATTATCCTATACTAGGTCTAGGTAATTGTAACTCCATTGTTCGACATTTTTGATAGACCGCCTTCATGTTGGAATAGGGTGGTGAAAACTATCTTAACATCTTTGTAACTTTGCAAAAGGAAAGCTATAGCTATTAATGAACTTCTGTTTTTTTAAGTGCAACTGTGCGAGCATAAACACGCGTTAAAATCTTACTTTAAGATAGGATATGGCATGTTTATTACATGGATTTTGAATTATCCATCTTCCTTGCTGTTGTGTAGATTGGATCAGTATGCTATTGCTAAATTTGCTGAGTGTTTTGAGATGATCCCAAAAACACTGGCTGAGAATGCTGGGCTTAATGCCATGGAGATCATATCTTCTCTATATGCTGAACACTCGTCCGGTAACACCAAAGTGGGTATCGACTTGGAAGAGGGTGCGTGCAGAGATGCATCGGCCATGGGCGTATGGGACCTCCACATCACTAAGTAAGCCGAGTGTTATGGTTCTTTTGTCTCATCAATCTGATTTATATACACATATAAGCATTATCCTTTTGGCCTTTTATGTAGCTCACTTCTAGTGCGTGAGACTATTGAAGGGCATCACTTGGCTCAACTATGTACAACTAAGATATGAAATTTTTTAATATGCTTGTAAAGAATTTTGGATGAAGCGGATGATTGAGATATTTATATGTTTAGGATTGTGAAGTGCTGGGAACTTAACCATATGGATCTTTGTTCTAAATAACTGTGTTGAGCCAGGCCTAAAAAGTAATATGTAATGCTAGAACAACAGAGGCTTAGTTTATTTGCGAGGACGATGCCCTTGTTCAGACAGCTTTGTAGACCTCTATACTATATACATGCTGTTTGTAACTTGCCTGTTAAATGTTTAGGAACTTTACCCTGTTGGTGTGATTGGTTTGAAAGCTTTCTCTTCTTTCATAATCAATGAAGCTGTAGCCTGGTTGACTTTTTTATTCCCTGCATGCTTTTCACCTAACTTATATACATGCATTGTTATGTAGGCTTTTTGCACTCAAGTACGCTGCAGATGCTGCCTGCACAGTTCTTCGAGTGGATCAGGTAATTTTATTATCAGTTGTAGTCTTGAAATCTGCTATTTGGTATTTGTATTATATTCTAGAGTAGATCTAGACCTTGCCTGATCTTTATTTCTCCTGAAAAGATGCTAGACCCTGCCTAATACTTGTTTTCTCCTAATAAATAATGACCCTAACCCTTATATTATGGTACTTTTTGCCTGACTGCTAATGACCATTGACCAATCTATTTGGGTCAACACATTTAGTCTTGGCCAGTGCCCATATATTTACCTCTAAATTTTATCTTTATTTCTCAATATAGTAAAATTTCACAAAGAATATTTAGTGGACAAGCTTGAACATACTGGCATTAACCTAGTGTCAGACAAGTGATGTTATAACCGCTGCTAAAAGTGTTTGAAGTATCTACTTCTTATTTTGATAATTATTAGAAACGTAGAATAAAAAACTGTCATTGAGCCTTGTTGCCTATATCTTGGAGTACCCCCTTTTTTTGCTCCATTAGTTTACTGCCTTGTACCTTTCTTTCCTACAGATCATAATGGCAAAACCAGCCGGTGGTCCCAGAAGAGATCAGGCTCCTGCAGGAGCTATGGACGAGGACTAAGTGCTGTGCAATACAATCGTCTATGAACTCCATTCAAATCCACCATCTGCTTGTTTCCTCTGTATCAGTGTGTTTTCACCTTCGTGAATTATCTAATGGCGGTGGTTGAAGTTTTGGAAGTGAATGAGAGGGACTTGCAGCTCTCTGTTTTACTTCTGGATTGTCCAGAATATAGCTAGTGAATTGTTTGGTGTTAATTGTCTCATGAGTAGAGATGTTGCTTTCAATTTGATATCTTCAATTTTGCATTTAGCACAAAACTGTGGGTTTTGATCAAGCTCAATGGTTTGTAGACATGGGTTTGGTGGTACCAGAAATCAAGTTAAATTACATTTTTGTGAATCCATTACAAGTTCATCATCGGTTTGGATTTCGGGATGAAAAACTGATAATCAAGTTGTTTTTTCCCTTTTCCTTTCTAAATTTATTATTCTTTAGTTGAATTCCCAGGATAAGTGAAAAGAACGGATTAGATTATGTCGGACAATAACAACCCCTATTGAAAAACTCGCTCAAGAGCAAAACAAAAAATATTACGATAATAAATAGAAGTAACCCAGACACGGGTAGTGTGCAAATATTGTTTACTTTTCATCTAGGCTTAAGCATATTAGCAAATGAATAACCACTGTAGGCTTGAATGTATTATGTTGTCCATATGAGGGACAAGAAGCATGAAATACAGAAAAACAACATTCCCATCGGCACACTAGCACAACTCCCTTGATTATATGCCACAATCAAAAACATCAACATCTAGATTCTATGAATATGCTTACAGTGACAACCACAGAGTATGTTCTTCAGACTTCAAACTAGATTTCTGCTTTTCTAGACATTCCTAAATTCCTATTATAGTCATCATGTTCTTCCATGATAAGAATCAATGAGAAATCAGAATGAGTACACACTAAGTTGGAACAAGATGCAATCTTTCTTGCTCGTTGCCCAACCAGAATACTGATACGAGAACTGCAAGCAGCAGCAACATGCTGTATGACACTCTCAATGCAGTCTTTACACCCCCATTTTTCGCAGCCAATTTGCTGTTTTCTTTTCTACTATGAGAAACCTCACCAGTAAGCTGTTCATTAGCAGCTGGAACGTCTTCACTTGAATAAACCGACTCAGTCTCGCTCTGAGAAAGTTGTTCTTTGTCAGTCAAAATTCCGATGTTCTTATGTCCATGTACAATCCCATTTCGGAGGCTGTTTGAATTGTATTTTGACACTGGACTGCACCCACATTTGACCGAGCAGGGACTTGTGAATCGCGTTGTTTGATTCTCATACAAGTCTGTATTCTCCTGCTCTTCATCTTGAGGAAACTGAACAAGTTGCCTTGGAGTGCCATAGATGCTCATTCTGCCAACACTCATCTGAGAACGTGGCCTCTGAAGAATTTGCAGATTGTTAAATTTCTTAAAACATATACGCAGTATTGTAGAAACTAGAAAGTACTAACAATGCTGAATTTGTATGGTGCTTTCTTCTCAATCCTTTGAGTTGGCAAATTACAGATTTCAGAAGCAATAGTTTGAAGCTTGAGAAAGATTTATGTCAAATCAGACAGTATGCACATAGAAATTTAAAAAGACAAATAATGTCAAATTCATCACTGGGTTTTTTCCCCTTAAAAAAATTACACGCTCTTCATATAAAGAAGATTAATGAAAAACCACCCCACCCCACCTTCAATTTCATTATAGTTGGCTGTTAGTTTTGAAGCAATTTCACAAGTTTACCCTCAGAATCAGAGGTTTAGAGGGTAATGGTTCTTTTTGCTCTCTTTTGGTGAATCGTCAACACTAAACAAGTTAGAAAGGCAATGGTCCAACAGAGCCACAATCACGGGTGGTTTCCTGTAATTTTACTACAAAGCTATTTAGATTTTTCCAAGTTAAAGTCAAAATTGTCTCGTCTAAAAGCTTGAAAAAAAATCAGCAAATGTATGCATAAAAAAAATGTACCAACAAGAAAGGCATGTATAAAGATAAATGATATGCATAAAGGTAGAAGCTGACATCAAACCTTACCTGAGGACTAGGAGTTCGGCTTCGAAATCCTTCCTTTGAAGGAGTTCCAGGATAAAACCCATGAAAGCCATAATCATTATAACCTCTTTCAGAATTAGAAGCTTCACAATGCGCAGACAATGCATGTGAAGGACCACCCCTCGCAATCTCAGAGAAGATTCCATCCTTGAGTGAGATGTCAACACCTCCATTTTCATGTCTCCAAAGCTTCCTGCTGACAATTTTCCGGTTGTGATCCAAATTGCAAGAAGCCTGAGTTGTTAAAAACGGTGAATCAACCAACAAGCTGTTATCAGCAAAAGAGACGTGTGTCTGAGAACCAGGTGACAAAGATGCTGGTGATTGATCTCTAGAGGTCAAATTATATCTCAGACCACTCTTTGCATTGGAACCTGTTACTGAAACCACATCCGGATCAAACATGGGCCCTTTCAATTTCCTAGCAATCTGAAGGGCTTCAAAGGAAGCACCCCTGACATATGGCAATTCATCAGATTGACATTTCTCCATCTCCTCAATAATAAATTCAAGCTCTGAGTAAATACTCCTAATATCCAAACACTCCATCAAGAAATTTATCATCTGAATTGCTGCCAACCTCTTTTGTGAATTCCTCTCAGTGGCCCCAGCATTCAAGATTTCTAAACCAGAAGAAATTAACAGCCCAGCATAGGCCTCAACAATAAGACTATTGTGCTTGGCCAAAGACACAACCAATCCCATGTGTGAAGTAGTCTGAGTGGCATTATCCTTCAAAGCCCCAGCAATCTTTAGACAAACCTCATTCACTATATCATCTGATGCAAACCTCCAATTATCACATTCTACAAGAGCATTTAAACAAAGGGCAGCTCCACATGAAAGACTCTCCTGTGAACCTAGAATTGAATTTGAAAGGGGCTTGCAAAGGAGTCGAATTATATGCTTCTTTTCATCTTCAGGAGTGGTGGGTTCAATTGCATATCTAGCAATAGTGGGAGCAACCTTAGAACATGCCTGCTGAAGAGCGAATGAACCTCCACTTGTAGTTAGGATTCTGATGATTGTACCCATGATGATGTCAATTTGTGAGACGATATTTGGCCCATGGACTCTAGCCAAGTCCTCGTAAAGAGGAATTGTGTACTCCCCAGATGATGTTCCTGCATCCTTGGTCTCTGAAACCCGAGCAACAAAGAGAGGTATTGCTTTGGAGTCTAAATCTTTAACATATGATTTCAGAGCATTCATGGCTGATTTACGAGTATCAGTATCCTTTCCTAAATTTGTCAATTCTCTACTCAGAGAATGGCTCGAATTCTGGGACATTCTGATGACCTGGTACAATATTCCAATTTCACAAAATCAGCAAAATTGCATCATTATTTGCTATCAAGAAATCATACAAACATACAGTTTTCCAGCTGAAATGATCGTAACCGAGATTATAGCCGGAAGCAATCTAAACTATTTTCCCAACAAGATAATGACCCAGATCCAATTTTTTAATCGCGAACTGGAACATCCAAATTTCCAACTTCTACTATTAAAAACATTTTCTTTTTCACAACTATTCAAGAATTAAAGCCCACATATGAAGCAAGAAGAGAAAAGGAGCAAAACTAGATTCAAAGTGTAAAAATACTGGTGCTTTAGGATTTAGGATGGGCACAAATGCATAAATGCATGAAGGGGAGTGAAAGAAAGACGAACTTACCAAAAGGCGGGCTGTAGAGAGAGAGAGAGAGAGAGAGAGAGAGCGAAACAGTCGATTGAAACCCTTCAATTGTATAAATTGAAAAGGTAACGCCCGCCAACAGAGAACCTGTAGAAGGAAAGCGAATTTCAAAAGGAGCACTGGTATCTCAATTCTCCATTTCGGGAGCTGTGGAGAGAGAAAGAAAGCGGTAATGGAAGAAGAGAGAGAGACAGGGAGGAGAATATTGCGGGGTTTTTAGGACTCTTTTTCTTTTTAAACAAAATGATTTCATGTATAAAAAGGAATGAATTAAATTTCATTAAATACGTTCACTCCCTCTCCCTCTCCCTCTCCTTCTTCTTGAGGGGTACCTCTTGAATTTGAATCTTTTACAGAAATTCCACCGCTATCCTCTTCTTGTATTTTCATATCATTTTTAATCCCTCTTCTTGTATTTTCATATCATTTTTTAATCCAAAAAAAACACTTACAAGTTATGTGGCATGCGATATGATTGTTAACTAGTTTTACCCGTCGTACCATGTACGACTATGATTCGATATTTTATAAACATTATAAATATGATATTAATAAATAAATAAAAATAAAAATATAATATAAACTTTAATATAAGTAATTTATTGCTCGTAGAATTTATAATTTTTATACTAAAAGATTTATATTTATTTTAAAATGTTTTATCTTTAATTTTAAATACTTGTATAAGAAAGCTTTCAAAAGATATTGTTATACTAAATAGATATTTGTTAGATGTTAGAGATAAATTCAAATAGCTAAAAAAGAATTTAATAGAAAGAATTTATAATAATAGAAATAAAAATATTTTTTTTTTAAATATGAGGTGGGGCGAGAATCGCTCTGGTGGCTCGAAAAGATACATTTTTAATATATAGTTATAGATTTTAAAATATTTTAAATTTGTTATCTTTAATTTTAAATATTTGTATAAGGAAGTTTTCAAAAGATATTGTTATACTAAATAGATATTTGTTTGATGTTAAAGATAGATTTAAATAGTTAAAGAAGAATTTAATAGGAAAAAGTTAAAAATTAGGAATAGAAATTAATTTTGTAAATAAGAGGTGGGGCCAAAATCGTTCTGGTGGCTCAAAAAGGGATAGCTTTAATATATAGTTATAGATTTAAGTTAAATATTTTTTCAAAGGTCATTTGTAGTTACCTCATATTTTTTATATAGGTTTTCGATTTTTTTTATTATTCAAATAATTAAGTTTTTATACATATTTATGGAAAATCATGATTGGTATAATTAAATTATCATAAATTAGTTTATATCCCGTACCATGTAGGGACATTATTTTTTTAAATCAAATTAAAAACATAAAATTTATATTTTATACATGATATCACTTCAAGTACACCCATGACTTGTTTATAAATATTGTTAAGAAAATTGCATTCATATAAAAGATATGTATATTGTCCACATTAAAAAAGATAAAATAAAATATATGGCAAGATATTTTAAAAAGTTAAAGGATAATATATATATATATATATAAAGAAAAATAATAAGATATTATCAAAAGATATATATATATATATATATATATATATATATATAGTATTAGGATCGGGTAGAAAACCATATATAAATAGAGTACTGTTCTGATGCGTAACATTGTTAAAATGAAAAATGAAAACAAAACATGGTCGTTTGATCTAGTGAATAGACGGTAGAGATTGGGCAAAATTGGTCTGATGGAAAATAGAAAAAAATAATCAGTTCATTTAAAGTGGCATTACGGGTAAATAAGTTGAATTTCTTATTTAGGGACGAAATTACCCTTGAGATAAAAATATCCCCAAACTTGCAAACACACACAAAGTCGACATTCTCAAACCCTGCTCTCTCTCTCTCTTTCTCTCAAGGATCTTGAATTGCCCCAATCTCTCAATGATCTGCTTCGATCGCACAATCTGCTTCGATCTCCGGTCTCTGGCTTGATTGGAATGGTGGAAAAAAGGTATGAAAGCTATTCGAAGCTTTATCCGTTCAATCCGTGACTGTCGCCCTTTCCCTAGACTGGCATCGATACTTTTTCCTCCTTGAGCTTCCATCGTCTTGCTAATTTAAGTCTTAGATTTGAATTTGGTGATGCTTTGTGCTAATTTGGGTGTACTATGAAGTGGTGTTTGTTACGATTGTGATTTGAGGCTTGCTTTTGATTTAATTTCACGTCAATGGCTTTGTAATGAATAGTACTTTGCAAATCAATAAAGTTCAGCTGAATAGGTTAATTTGATGTGGTAGTGGTATGTATGTGTTTGATGTGGTATTAGACATTGATGTGAAGCTCAATCTTGTAGTTAAATTTAAGATGGTTCAGTATCAAACTAACAAGTGAAAGAGAGTTCTGGTCAAATGGCTACTGTATGCTTCTAGTAGAATTTATCTATTTGGGGTGTTAAATTCTACAAGTGTTATCTTCAACCAATCAAAAAATGATAAGGGAGTCCAAGCTGGATCTCAAATTCATGGCTTAGATGGCTATGGACCAGCATGTAGAAGAACACTTCCGAGAAAAATAATTGTAGTCCTATCACTAGAAACTGTACATATCACATTTGAGTTGAAATTAGTTGATGTAAAAACTGTTATACTGGGAGATTATGAGAAAATGTGCATGGGCACATAGATATTTGTCAAATTCTCTATTTTCATTTATAGATTTATAGTTTACTTGCTGATGGTAAAAAGTTTAATTCGTGCATTTTAAATCATAGGTTCATGCTATTATACAATATGGTTCATCGTACTTCA
This sequence comes from Fallopia convolvulus, assembly GCA_964016875.1. NCBI lineage: Eukaryota > Viridiplantae > Streptophyta > Magnoliopsida > Caryophyllales > Polygonaceae > Fallopia > Fallopia convolvulus. The sequence goes on along the minus strand of OZ024718.1, from coordinate 56,328,565 downwards.
AAGTTTGGTTCATGCGTTTTTAATTGTACTTGTTAACTCAATTTGTATTTTTATATTTAAAAGCATAGGTTCCCTGCCATTCAAATGCTTTTTTTATGTTTGTTTAAGCATATGTTAATACTATTGTGTATTATATATTCAATGAACGCTAATGTATTAAAAAGGGTTGAGATCATTCAAAGTTCGGTTCATTTATTTTAAAGCATAGGTTCATGCTATTCTACAATATGGTTCATAGCATGTCAAATTTTAGTTTTGCCTTGGAAGCTAGTTTTTTTTTGGAAATGAGGTTCATAATAATTATTCTATTGGTTCATTATTTTGTATGCTTAGGTTCTTAATAAGTGTCTATATAATTTATGTCCTTTAGTAGCCTATTAGCTCAAATGGTAGAGCAATGTGTCTATGCACATAGATGTGGGTTCAAATCCTACATACGCTATTCTTCATACAATTCACGTCTTTTGGTTCATTATAGTTGTTATTTTGGATCATATCTTTATAAGATCTGGTTTATAATATTCTATCTTACGATTCATGTCTTTTAAGTCATACTAGTTGTTATTTCGGTTCATGACATTTGTTTATTTGGTTCATATATTTATCAGCAAAGGTTCATAATATTTCATCTAATGATTCATGTCTTTTAGTTCATAATGCAGGTTGGTCTATTTGTTCATGTATTTATATTGTTAGGTTCATATCAATTGTCAATAAAGTTCATAAAATTTAGCATAGTAGCTCAAATGCATATGCATCAAAACTTCAATAATTTTATTAGTTCCTTGATAAGAAAGATGACAATAATCTATTCAAATACAAGATTATAATAAAGCAAACATAACATAGCAACCACCTCCAGGATCATTATCAACATCATAAACTAATCCTTAGAAGTAAACAAAGATAGAGCATGGAATATCTCGGAGATTAAACGAGCTTGCATTTTCTGTAGTGGTGCATATGGAGTGATTGTAATGGATCCTTCCTTTAAGCATGCAAGGTTCATTTGTCCAAAAGTTTATATTGCGATGACACGTTGAAACAACAAAATAATTCTTATCATTTAATGTGATTCATAAATGTATTAACCATATAATCGAGCATGCCAACAAATTTGATTGGATCTTGATGAACAACCTACAATAATAAAAGGGAAAAGATTAAGCTAATTTATAAGCAACATGTAACAAATAATGAGCAATAAAAAATGTGTAAAATATTGTTGTTCTTTTGGTTCACAAAGATTGTCATTGCGGTTCATAACATTACACAATAAGGTTCATTGAAAATGAAAATACGGTTCATGTAAATTAATGCACTAAATATGTTAAGACATTTTATCTAACGCTTGGTGGGCAATCAAGCAAGCATACACAATCAACCTCTATTTTCAAAGGAACTCATCAATACTAGCATCATTAAGGTATTTTTTCAATCAAGAAAACATTTCCAGTGATAAAAGGTAAAAGACTAAGAAGGTGGACAAAAGTCAACATATTTTCCATTGAAAAGTTAGGGTTCCAACAGTAGTAAAATTCATGGCCATTATGTTTCAATCAGTAAGCATAGACGAGCATATATAGACAATCTCTACTAATTATATGGTTCTCTTCACCAAAATCCATGAACAAAGGTTAAAAATGAACCTAAACACATGAAAATCCATGAAACAAAAATTGAAAACCTAAATCAACGAAAATCAAATCTAAATTCATTAATAAGGAGGGGATTGAAGATGAATTTGCTTGAGAAGAAGATAGATGAGTGTCAAATGAGTAGTTGAGATCAAAGAGATGAATTTGTGCCGATCAAAATAAGGATAATAACGAAAGTAGGTGCGTGCTTATGGGTTGAATGTAAGGTTGAAGATAGAAGAGAATAAAATGACTCAAATGCCCCTCAAACTCCAAAATTAAAAATAGTACGCGTGTCTTTAACAATCAGACCTGGACCCTTAATTTAATAAAATCAAAGGCTAATAATTAATCTCATTTTATAGGTTAAGACTTTATCTCATTTGATCCTCAATCTATAATTTATGATAAGAAATAATCTATATATGGTAATTAGAGTATAAATATTGTAGTGACACAAACCATTTCAAGCAAAAAAAAAACCATTTCAAGCTCGAAATGACGCAAATCATGCATTTAGGATGTACACTTGGAATAGGTAACCCATGTTATCGAAAGTTGTCACGTGGAGCACATAAATGTACAAACTATGTCTTTTTCGTGACCTCAGTTTTTTAAGCTTCCCCTGCTTATCCAACCCGATTAGTCTTGGAAGATGATCTATCTCATCTTATAGTTTCTCCAAACCCTGCGTTCTCCATCCTATACAGATTTATTATCTTTAGCTTATGTGGGATTAGCCTCTCATGCTTATAGTGTTGAGATTTATCATTCAATGGTTGTTAGACCTTCATTGCCCAAGCAGGGCGTTTGTGATTTGTCAACAAATTATTGGGTTATTTAGCCTTTCTATGTATTCTGTCTTCTTGACAATTTAGTCATGTTTGACCTTAGCTTAGAAGAGAAGATGGAAAGAAAAGCTAGGGAACTTCAATCTGCTAGAGATAAAATAACTCACCTAGAGAGTCAGATTAAAATTCTGGAAAGTGGGATAAATGAGAACATGGAAACATTGGAAAAACTGCTCATAAGATGTTCCTGATATAGTCTCAAGGGAATCAACACAAAGAACGAACTCTCCAAAACCCCCATCCTAAACGCTACCTTGGTGAATACTATAGGTTGTGTTTTCATTCTGGTAAGGGAGGTCATGTTCAGAAAAACTGTAGAGTTAGAAAATAAATGTCTAAAAAAAGGTTCAAAAGCAAAACCCAGGGAACAACCAGAAATAGTGGTATGGTAAGAAAATTCAAGGGTATGACAAATCTCATCAAAATAAAAGGAAACAAGCTCACCAACCACATAAGAAACAAGCTCACACAAAGGGAAAAACCATTTTGATCCCTCAAATGTTGCTTCTAGTTCCAAGAGTTCGCAGAAGGGAACCATGTTACAATCTCAAATTTATTATCATGTGTAATCTGCTAATCGATTTGGGAACGCTAAGCAAACCTGGGTCGTTAAAACTTGATTTCTTCTTTAAAGGTTGAAGTGAGGGGGAACATCCGCTGGATCCTTGACAACGGATGTTCATGTCACATGACAAGGAACGGGAGCATTTTATCCTCACTTCAGAAGAGCGCTGGAAGAAACATTTCTTTTGGCAACAACAATCAAGGAGAAATTATTGGAACATGAGAAGTCAAGCTAAATGAAAGAAAAAATGTGAAAGACGTGAGCTTGGTCAAAGGTCATACAATCTCTTGAGTATTGCTCAGATTTGTGATCGAGGGAACAATGAGGTGTCTTTCACCTCAGATGGTTGTACAATCATAAACAAAAATTCAAGTCTTGTGGCCTTGAAGGGAAAGAGGCGCAACAATGTCTATTTTGCCGACTCAAGTTTCCAACCACAAACTCTATTCACAAGATCTAGTGATAGGACTTCCAAAAGTTCTCGTGGAGAAAGACAATCTCTGTGAAGAGTGTGTGAAAGGAAAGCAAAGCCGATCATCCTTCCAACCGAAGCAGTCAATCAATACTTCTCGCCCCCTTGATATGATACACATGGATTTGTGTGGTCCCATGTGGGTGAAAAGTCAAGCCGATAGCAGGTGTGTTTTCGTCATTGTTGATGATTATACTAGATATACATGGACTATTTTTCTAGGTTCAAAAGATGAGACACTCATGGCCTTTAAAAGCTGGATCAAGAAGGTAGAAGCATCAATAGGACAAAAACTCAACGCTATCAAGTCTGACAATGGAACAGAGTTCAAGAATTCCATATTTTTATAGCTTTTGCGATGAACATGGAGTGTCTCAGAACTTCTCTGCGCCAAGGACTTCTCAACAAAATGATCAGTGCCAACTATTTGGGGGTGGCGAGGAGGGGCGGTCGCCATAGGCCCCCAAAATATAGAGGCCCCGGATAAAAAATTAATACTAGTAAAAATAAGTCCATTAATACTAAAAAAGTCCATTAATACTAAAAAATGCTGATTTGTTATCTTATATAAAAAATATATAAAAGTTATATGAAAAGACTCATTTATTTGTTGTGTTAAAAATGTCTATTTATTTGTTAAGTTTAAAAGGCCCATAAATTTTATTTCGCCCTAGAGCCCCCAAAATGTTTGAGACGGGCCTGAACCTTGAGACTCTCGATGTTTCTAAGATCGAAGCTCACAAAGCCCAATTCGAAGCTCTTCAAAAGGCCAAGCTCTCCTTGCCTTCTCCCATGTCCATAATTCAATTGAAATTTGATCAAGTTGCCAACTTAGGAGCTCAAGCCTCTGCTAAAGCTTTGACTGAACAAGGTGTTCTTCGTGACGATTATGAATCGTCCATTCGTCCTTCAGTCACTCCATCCAACAAGCCGATCGAAACAGAGGAGTGTAAAGAAGGTCTGGATGAATCAAATAAGCAGGAAGTTGATTCGCCTCCCAAAGAGGTCGAGGAACGACAACTGGAGAAGCCCATCCCGGTGAATAAGATGCCCAGATGGACCAAGCCAAAAAGGCAACCTAAGTCTTTGGCGAGGAAACGAGTCCCAAAATTTTATAAAATTCTTCATATTTTTTGATTCAGAACGTACTACTTCTCCGAAGAAGGCAAAGGTGTCTCCAACGGAAAAGAAGTACAACCTGCACTCTTTAGCAACCACCTCAAAGAAGAAGATTCAGGAGGAACCTATCATAGAAGAGGAAGTTGAATCTGAGGAAGAGGGGCTGGAATTTGAAAAGGAGGAAGTTGAGATTGAAGAAAAGGAGGAAGAAGAAGAGGAAATCGATGAAGACATCGAGGAAGAAGCTGAAGAAGATCTCAAGGCGGCAAAGGCCAAAGGGAAACAACCCATGGAACCAGAGACTCCTGCTGTCAAAGGGTCAAAACAAGTTGTCGGTCCATTAGTGATCGATGAGGAGTTTCTCAAGGAGCATGATTTGGAGGAGTTTTGGGAACTTCTCAAGTTCCAAGGGTGGGAGAAACTGTAATCTACAAGAGTAACACTATCAACTTGTTGATCTACCTACTGGACCAATGGGTTTCACTACTATTGGGATGTGGAAATCTCTTTCTCTGTTGGGCCTGCTACCAAAATTCTAGAAGTTCCTAGTTCTAGATATGGGGATGTACATACCTCGAGTCACTGGCCAAAGAATAAGAACCAGCTCATCAAGCGTGTTGATAGAGCATATAGGTATAGGCTTTAGAGCATGTTTTTATTCCAGTTATATGCATTTTTAGTTAGGATTTCGTTCTAAGTTTTAGTTTAGGTTTTATTTTCTTTTAGTTCGGAATCTACGCGTCTTTGTGCATAAATGCAGGTAGGAAGGTGGAAGACGGTAGATGGAAGGCTTGGGACGGAATCTCGGGATGCATAGGAGGCATTGAAGTGAAGACTTGAGGCAAGAATTACAAAGATGAGAAGTGAAGTGCCAAACCGCGTAGAGGTGCCTAGACCGCGCCGAGAGATCCAACTTACTGCGGCGTGAGCGCGGGGGAAACTGGGAGAGCGCGGTCGCGCTCTCATGTGCACCAAACCGCGCTCTGACGGGATGACGCGACAAGGATTTGGGCTTTGCGAGATCTTGTGGGCCGACTTCTTTAATGTTTGTTTGGATATTTTTAGCTTTTAAGATATTTTTTAGACATAAATATAAATACTTTCTTTAGATTTTATTAGGATTATTATGCTATCTATTGCTTGTGTTCTAAGTTTGAGTTTGGAGAATTGGGAGAACAAGAACCCTAGTTTTGCAATTGGAGATCAATTCAACTCTTGTAAGTTTTATTTTTCTTCAATGACAATGTCTAGCTAATTTTCTCATGTCCAACTAGTTAGTTGAAGTTGTATGCATGATTGTTTGTGAGATTTGAATAATTTTAGTTTGCCTTGACTAGATTGAATATCTCCGTGCTTGATTGATTAAATTCACTTAGGATTATAATAGATTGCCCACCTATTTTACTTCTAGGTTGAATTACAACTAGAATAATTAAATAGACGGTGGAATTTGATTATTCATGGATGAATCCTTTGATTAAATTTATAGACGGTGGAATAAGGTTAATCAAAGGCGGAGAATTTAATCACAAGACTTCATGAATAGACGGTGGAATTCATGATTATTGTTTCTATTGAATGCTTTGAACTTAATTGCATGATCAATTTGACATAGAAGGTTTTCTAGGTTAATTGGTTAAAAGGTTGTTAAAGACGGTGTATATTAACAACCACATTAAGCTTGAATTCATAAATTCACAATAGATTAGTCAAGGGAAATTGAAATAGGGATAATCAAGGATCAAATCTCATGTATGCAATGGATACGGAACTAGTTGGACGCTTTTCCCCATATTTGAATCTCAAATCACTTTGCTTGCTTTGTTTTAATTAGATTTAATTACTTAGATTTTAGTTTATAACCACAAAATCCCCCTTTTACTTTAGTAATATTACTTAAATACAAATAATCCGAGTCTCTGTGGGACCGACCCTTACTTCCACTTTACTAAGGTTAGGAAGTTAGGAATTTTCTTTGTCAGTGCTTTTATAACGACGTAAAAGTGCTCGTCAAATTTGGCGCCATTGCCGGGGACTCGGTTAATTATTTGTGTTTATCTAGTGTTACTTTTTATTTTTATTTTTGGGTGTGAACCACTTATATGGTTCATACCCGTGCTACTGATCCACCTCTTGTTGATTTTGATTCAGAAATAGAAAGAACAATTTCTAGGTTGCGCAGGCAAGCTCGTGCAATATCTCGGGAATTACAGCTCAACCTGGCATCTTCTTCTTCTGAATCTGACTCTGAAAGCGTTACTGAAATCACAGGGATGGCTAACCAGACACTGAGACAGTTGACTGCACCTGATTTGGCCCAACAACCATTGGCGGTGAAGACACATGCACTCCCTGACGGTGTCAATTTTGAGCTGAAATCAGAGCTGATTCACCTTCTTCCTCAATTCTATGGGAAGGCAGGTGAAGACCCCAACAAACATCTGTCGGATTTTCATGCTGTCTGCACTAGCATGAAACCAAACGGTGTCACTGATGAGCAAATCAAGCTGAGAGCTTTTACCTTCTCTTTGAAAGATGCAGCGAGTAACTGGCTTTATTATCTTGCTCCGGGCAGTATTGAGACTTGGGAGGAACTGAAAAAGGCTTTTCTTGAGAAGTATTTCCCAGCTACAAAGCTCTCAAGTATGAAAAAGAGCATTAGCAACATTGAACAGCTCCCGAACGAATCGCTTTACGAGTATTATGAGAGGTTCAAGAAGCTAATCTCAAGCTGCCCCTATCATGGTTATTCCAAGATGGATCTTGTTATGTACCTTCATGAAGGCTTATTGGATGAAGAACGCCGACATGTTAATGCAACCTGTGGAGGAAACATCCCGAACAAGACTCCTGATGAAGCTTTTGATCTATTTCATGAACTTTCTGAAGGCTCCCGTCAATTCAGCAAACGAGCCTCAGCAAAGGCAGCTAATTCTGTCGATGTTACAACTTTACATGAAGAGGTGAATGAGTTGAAGACAATGTTCAGGCAGTTCATGCTGAAAGGACAACCACAAGTCAAGCCTTGCGGTTTCTGCTCTGATGTGACTCATAAAACGGATGCTTGTCCTACTCTTCATGCTCAAGAGGAGGAAGTTAATGCACTTGGAGGTTATGGGCCAAGGAAACCAACATATGATCCTTATTCAAACTCATACAATCCGGGTTGGAAGGATCATCACAATTTGAGGTATGGAAACCAAAATCAACAGTATGTACCTCCAAACGGGCCTCCAGGTTTTAGACCTCCTTTTCAACACCAACCTCAGCCTCAAGCACCGACTCAAGGGCCATCCTTATCCACAGATGAAATGATCCGTGCTCTTACTCAAAACATGAATCTGATGCAGCAGTCTGTGGGGCAATACCAGCAAGATACCAAGTCAAGCATCACCAATTTGGAAAATCAGATGAGCCAACTTGCCAAGGCAATGAGCAAACTTGAAGCTAAAGATTCCAACAGGTTACGCTCTCAGACGGAACTCAATCCAAAACAGAATGTGAATGCAATATCGCTCCGTAGTGGTAAAGTGTTGGAAACCAGAGCCGACAAGCAACAAGCCTTGCATGAGGATGAAACCGAGGGGGGCAAAATTTTGGAGTTCGAATCACATTCCGACCGCGGGCAAACCAGCCAGAGCGCCCCCGCGCCACCAAGCCATCAACCGCGCTGCGAGGGGCCAAGTTTCTGAGGCCAGAGCGCGGTCGAAACCGATCAGAGCGCGGTCGCGCTCCGGGGCGACCAAACCGCGCCGGCGGTGATCCACGGGGATTCCTCGATTCCTTCGACCTCGACTCTTAAACCTCTTCCACCTTTTCCCGAAGCCTTAAAGGAGACCCTTAAGATCGAGAACGACAAAGAGATCTTCGAGACGTTTAGCAATTGCAAGGTGAACATTCCACTTCTCAAGCTTATCAAGAGCATTCCTCACTATGCTAAATTCTTGAAGGAGTTATGTACGGTCAAGCGGAATCAAAAGCAAAAAGGGAAGCAAAAGATCAAGGTTAGTGAGCAAATCTCAGCGGTCTTCCAAAGACGATTGCCACAAAAATGCGAAGATCCAGGTATGTTTACTATCCCTTGTATCATAGGTGAGACAAAATTTGAAAAAGCTATGCTAGACTTAGGTGCTTCTATCAATGTTTTGCCTTATTCAATTTATGAGTCCCTTGAGCTAGGTCCATTGCATGCAACAAGTGTGGTCATTCAATTGGCTGATAGGTCTAACGTTTACCCAAAGGGGATTATAGAAGATGTGCTTGTTATGGTTGATACATTGGTTTTCCCTGCTGATTTTTACGTACTCGAAATGGAACATGACAAGCATGCAGCTCCTATTCTCTTAGGTAGACCATTCCTTAAAACAGCCAAAACTAAAATTGATGTGTGTAGTGGTTCATTAACCATGGAGTTTGATGGGGAAAAAGTGGAATATAATATCTATGATGCTATGAAATTCCCCTATGATGTTCATTCTTTATGTTCAATTGATGTGTTAGATACTCTTGTTCAAGACTTCTTTGACATTAATGATCATGATGAATTGCAATCTACTCTTGAAAATTCTGTGGTTGATAAAGATGAAGTGGAATTTATGCTGAATGATGATATGCAAGAAATTGTAGCCGAGTTGAACGCTCACTATGAGCGACCATTCGTGCTACCGGGCTCAAAGCCCATTCCACTAACATTGCCAAGCGAGAAGCTTGTTCCTTTTGTTGTGCAGGCCCCAAAGGTAGAGCTTAAGCAACTACCGGACCACCTCAAGTACACTTTCCTAGGTGATGGAGATACCTTACCGGTGATAATCTCAAACAAGTTGACTCAAGACCAAGAGAATCGGTTGTTGGATGTTTTAAGGGAGCACAAATCCGCTATAGGATGGACTATTGCCGACATTAGAGGAATAAGCCCCTCTACATGTATGCATAGAATCCTATTGGAGGATGAAGCAAAGCCCTCAAGACAACCGCAAAGGAGGTTGAATCCGCCTATGATGGAAGTTGTGAAGAAGGAGGTCCTAAAACTTCTCCAAGCAGGTATGATCTGTCCTATCTCAGATAGCAAATGGGTAAGTCCTACTCAGGTCGTTCCAAAGAAAGGTGGAATCACGGTGAAGGAGAATCAAGATGGTGAGCTTATCCCAACAAGAATTCAAACCGGGTGGCGTGTATGCATCGATTATCGAAAGCTCAACACGGTAACCCGTAAAGATCATTTTCCTTTACCTTTTATTGACCAAATGCTTGAGCGACTTGCGGGTCGTTCCTTCTATTGTTTCTTGGATGGGTATTCAGGTTATTTTCAGATAGCGATTGCACCCGAGGATCAAGAGAAGACAACATTTACTTGCCCATTTGGCACATTCGCTTACCGAAGAATGCCATTTGGTCTATGTAATGCACCCGCAACCTTCCAAAGGTGTATGGTCAGTATATTTTCTGAGTACATAGAGAACTTCATTGAAGTCTTTATGGATGATTTCACCGTTCATGGCAATGATTTTGATTCTTGTTTAACTCACTTGACACTTGTGCTAAAACGTTGTGAGGAAACTAACCTTTGTCTTAATTCTGAAAAATGCCATTTTATGGTAGAACAGGGCATAGTTTTAGGTCATATAGTGTCATCTAAAGGGATTGAGGTTGATAAGGCAAAGGTTGAAGTAATTCAATCCTTGCCTTATCCTACTAATGTTCGGGAAGTACGCTCTTTTCTTGGTCATGCAGGTTTTTACCGCAGGTTTATCAAAGACTTCTCCAAGATAGCTTCACCCCTTTGTGAGTTACTCAAGAAGGATGTCACCTTTGACTTTAATGAAGCTTGTAAAAGAGCTTTTGATGAGTTGAAGGCGCGCCTCACCACTGCACCAATAATTCAACCCCCAGATTGGTCCCTACCATTTGAGCTGATGTGTGATGCAAGCGACTATGCGGTAGGAGCAGTTTTGGGTCAAAAGATTGGTAAGGCTTCTCATGTTATCCATTATGCTTCTATGACTTTGAATGAAGCACAGAAAAATTACTACACCACTGAGAAGGAACTCTTGGCGGTGGTTTTTGCTTTGGAAAAGTTTCGGTCTTATTTGCTAGGTACAAAGGTGATTGTCTACACGGATCATGCAGCCCTCCGTTACTTGTTGACGAAGAAGGAGGCAAAGCCCAGGTTAATTAGATGGATCTTGTTGTTGAGTGAATTCAACATTGAGATCAAAGATAAAAAAGGGGGCGGAAAACGTGGTAGCGGATCATCTTAGTCGCTTAGTTCATGAGGAGGAACGATGTGCTCAAGTCACACCGATTAGAGAAGAATTTCCAGATGATACTTTGTTTTCGGTATGTGTACTTCAACCTTGGTATGCTCATTTGGTTAATTTTCTCGTTTCGAGTGTGTTTCCTTCTAGCTTTAGCAAGGCCCAAAGGGATAAACTCAAGAGTGAAGCACGGTATTATGTGTGGGACGATCCATATCTTTGGAAACATTGTTCCGATCAGGTAATCCGGCGTTGTCTTCCGGATAATGAGGTAACTTAAGTTTTATCGTTTTGTCATTCTTATGCTTGTGGGGGGCACTTTAGTGCTAGGAAAACCGCTAGGAAAGTGTTGGATGCAGGATTCTTTTGGCCTACCATCTTTCGGGATGCATATGCCTTTTGCAAATCCTGTGACCGATGCCAAAGGGTCGGAAATATATCCCGAAGGGATGAAATGCCTCAAACTTCAATTATCTTTTGTGAGGTATTTGATGTTTGGGGTATAGATTTCATGGGCCCCTTTCCTAGCTCTTTTGGGAATATTTATATCTTATTAGCGGTGGACTACGTTTCCAAATGGGTGGAAGCGAAGGCCACCAGGACTGATGATTCTCGAGTTGTGGCAGATTTTTTGAAGGGGCATATATTCTCAAGATTTGGGATTCCTAGAGCTTTAATTAGTGACAAGGGATCCCATTTTTGCAACAAAACGGTGAGTGCACTCTTGAAGAAATATCATGTCACACACAGGATTTCTACGGCCTACCACCCACAAACGAATGGACAAGCGGAGGTGTCTAACCGAGAGATCAAAGCCATTCTTGAGAAGACGGTGTCACCAAACCGGAAGGATTGGAGTACTCGCTTAGACGATGCTCTATGGGCGTATAGGACGGCTTACAAAACACCGATTGGAATGTCGCCATTTCGGTTGGTGTTCGGTAAAGCTTGTCATCTTCCGGTGGAGATCCAACACCGAGCTTACTGGGCTGTGAAGAATTGTAGTCTACAGATGGATGAGGCCGGTGTGTTGAGGAAGCTACAATTGCAAGAGCTTGAGGAATTACGTTTGGAAGCTTATAACAATGCGGCCATATACAAGGAGAAGACCAAAGCTTGGCATGACAAGAAAATATGGAGGAAAAGTTTTAAGGTAGGTGATAAAGTTTTGTTATATCAATCTAGACTTAAACTTTTTCCAGGTAAGCTAAGGTCGAGATGGACGGGCCCGTTCATAGTAGCTAAGACGTTTCCTCATGGAGCGGTGGAAATTTATGATGGAGCTACTCATTCAGTGCAGAAGGTGAATGGACAACGTTTGAAGCCGTATTTTGAAGGATTTAACAATGCTATTCTTGAAGAAACGGTTTTGAACGAACCAAACACATGAGCGGTAATGCGTCAAGCTAATGACGTTAAAGAAGCGCTTCTTGGGAGGCAACCCAAGCTTTGTTTTTAGTTTTTATTTGTTTTCTAGATTTAGTTTTGTTTTTGGTGTGTTTTTGTGTGTTTTTCGATTTGTTTTTGTTTTTCTTAGTTGTAGGTAAAGTCGGAAAACAGGTACACGCGGTTCGAGGGAGCCGAGACGCCTTGCATTCATGGCCCGGGGACAAGCCAATCGAAGTCCGAGTTTCTGCGGCCAACCCGCGGCCAATACTGGCCAGAGCGCCCCCGCGCCACACTGCCGAAATCGCGCTCCCGAGGGCCGAGTTTCTGCGGCCAGAGCGCGGGCAAACCCGGGAGAGCGCGACCGCGCTCTGACCGGGCCCAAACCGCGCTCTGGGTAATTTCGGCGCATTAAACCCGAAAAACCCCAAACTTTTCCCATTCCTTCTTCTTCCTCATAAGGCCGCCGAGCAGCTCTCTCATTCTCCACCATTGAAGCTCTACATTCAAGCTCCATTGAAGATCAAAAACCACAAATCAAGCCCGGATTTGCACTCCTAGTCATCAAACAAGTAAGATTTCTCACTCTTTTCATCAAAATTCATCCCAAAATTGAAGATCTCACCCAAAAATTTTCTAAATTAGGTTTTACATAAAAACTCAATTTTAGGGATTTTTAGGTCTAATTTCTTCAAATTTGACTCTAGATTCCTCCATATTAGCATGATTATGAGTTAGTTTCATGTCTAGAAGTTGACAATTCCATAATTTCGAGATTAAGTAATTTTCATGCTAATTAATCTAGGTTAGTGGGGGAAGAGAGTGATTTGAGAGCAATTGTTGTTTATTATTACTTGTTTGGTGGATTGCTCTTGTCGGAGCAATCGAATTGTGCTTGCTTGTGGTGTTTTTGATTGTGTGTAGGTGAACAAGACAATGGGTAGAACTAAAGCTCCCGCCAAGGCCTCTTCCTCGGGACTTAGTCGTCCTCCAAGAGCAACCCGAGCGGCATCTTCTAGGGCCCAAGCTGTTGTGCCTTCTTCATCTCGATCCCGAGCTCCACCTAGAGCTTCTTCATCAAGCAATGAGATCACACCGGCAACTTTTGGTCTTCAATTCCGGGACATGAGGCATCTAGACCGGTTTAATCAATTGAAAGAGCGTGAAATCCAAGCTCCGAGATACATTGATTGGGATTTGTTGGAGGAGTTGGGTTTGGCTAGAGAATTGAGGCAGTTAGAGCGTAATCATAATTTGACCGTGTTGAGCATGAGATTGCCAGTTTACCGAAGCCTAGTCTTGGACTTCTTGAGCACATTAGAGGCTCAGATCTTAGAAGGGTGGTTTGCTAATGAAGGGCGGTGCACTTTTCAGTTAGGAGGGGTGATGAGGTGCATGACTCGTACAGATATCAACAAGCTGTTCAGATTTACTCAATACCAAAAGAATGTTGATAGGTGGGAGTCCAGGACTACATGGATGAACAACGAACAGTGGGTCCGACTTTCTGGGACCGATGTGTATCAGGCATCTAGAACCAAGGCGTCAGGTATTACTCATCCAATAATTTGGATTCTTCAGAGGTTCTATGCTCATTCTATCACGGGCAGAGGAGAGGGTGAAAATAACTGTCCTAGGAAGGATATCTTTCTCCTTAGAGGTCTTCTAGAGGATCAAGAGATTGATATGGGAGCTGCCATGATGCTGAACATAGACCTCATGGTTAAGAGAAGCAATGGTCGGATCGCTGTGGGTGGTATCATCATCCGGTTTGCCCAGCATTTTGGTATTGATTTGGAGCGATGTGTGGGTCGGATTGATCCTCTACCAATGAATTTGCTTTTCTTCAACAAGATGAAGGTGCTATATGTAAAGAACAATCGGTACTGTTGGGTGATTGGTAATAGCTCTTTTGCTATGAAGTTGCCTAATCCAGAGAGGGTGAAGATAGAGGTTGGTCTAGACAATGCTGACACATGGCTTATTCACCCTCAAGATGGTGATTTACCGGTTTCAGAAGTGATTGGAGGGACTAAGAGAAGAAGGCAATTAGGGAGACAGGTTGAGGAGGCTAGCTCTTCGATGGATGTTGATGAGGAGGATGAGGATGAGGAGTTTGAGGCTGCTCCTGAAGATATTGCAGCTGAAGATGATGAGGATAATGAGGAGGATGGTGATGATGAGCACACTGAAGTGCCACCAGTTCATGAGTTTGAGCAGCAAGGCCAAGGGGATTACATGACTACTCACCAATACAACCATTTGGTGGAGTTGATGGGAGGCTTGTCTACACAAGTGAGTGGCTTGCACACTCGTATGGATGGCATGACGGCTGATTTCAACCATTTTCGGGGTTATGAGACGAGCCGTTTTGATTATGTTGATGAGCAGACCCGGTATTTGCATCAGAGGATGGATACTTACACATCTGAGCAGGGTTATCAGCCATTTGCTTATCAGCCTTATCCCGGATATCCAGCTTCTGAGTATCCATACCCGGGATACCCACCACCACCACCGCCCGAGGAGTAGATTCCCGAGTTTGACAAGTTCTTGTGATAAGGTCAGTTTTCTTTTTCTCTTATGTTTTCTTTTACTTTGGGGACAAAGTAATGTTTAAGCATGGGGGAAGGGGGATTATTAATTTTGTCATGAGAGCTTGGTTTTAGTTAGATCATGTAGTTGCATGTGCATGTTTATGTTTTTGTATGCATTGATTAAAAGCTTGAAAAATCCATAAAAATTTGAAAAATTCAGAAAATTTGAAAAAAAATGGTTTGTTTGCATTTAGGATTCATTTTCCCCTTGGAACCACTTGTTTAAATAGTGAGCATGATTTCATATCCCATGACTTGTTAAGTTTATGATGGAGGTTCTAAATAAGAATTGCTTAGTTATGAAGGAGTGTACATGAAAGTGAAAACTTGAGCTAGTTATGAAGTTCTAACCAAAAATGTGCCTTGTGAGAATTCTTTTGAGCCTTTACATGCCAATTTTGCATGAAATTCTTGAGTGTATCTCTTTGCTTGTTTTAACTCTAGAACTTGCGTTTAGATTCTTTTTCGAGGCCACATTATATGTTTTGGATGCATGATGTAAAAGTGATTGAGGCAAAATTTTCTTTAGCTCATATATATCCTTATCCACCCTACGTTATACCTTTGTTTTTGTAGCCCCATTGTTTTGAGCCTTAGCCTTGTTTGTTAGCTCCACAAAAATTGATCCTAGCCAAATAAGCTTGACCCTCATCCGGGAATTAGGATTTGACTAGGGAAAGTTTGTGGGTTATTTGTGTACTTTGGGGTTGTGAGAAAGTGTTAAAGGTGTAATAGAAGGGAATGTCCAAAATGAAAAGTGTTGGAAAAGTTTAAGGATGTTGGGAATGTTATTGAAAATCTTTAAAGAAAAGTTGGTTTGAAAGGTTGATTGAGATGAGTTGTGTGTAAATTGCAAAGTGTTCTTGTGAGAGAAGAATGAAAAGAAAGAATGAATCTCAATTGGGTTTGTGGAAAGAAAGAAAGTCAAAAGTTGAGCAAAAGAAAGAAGTGCTTACAAGAAAGTAATGGAAGAAAAGGGAAGTATAAGTTGGGAGGAAGTTTTGAGAGAGAGTGTTGATGTAATTCGAGTTTTTAGTTAGTTCTAGTTCCCGAATTTAGCACCACATGGCCATATAATGATCCCCTCCTACTTGTCTATACCTTGGCCCCATTACAACCTTGAAAAAGACCTCATGATTTATGTTATGCATTTGAACATTCGTGGTGGAGATTTAGTGCACTGATGCAAGCATATGGTAGTTAGCATTCAAAGATGATTTTGAGCGAAAACACATACCTTTAAACACTTGAGTGTTGAGTGCAAACACATATACCTTGGTGAGGGTTAGAATGGATTAATAGCTTGGTTTGAAACTTTCGATAAATGTATGCAAAGATTTAATGGTTAAGTTTGTGCTTCTTGAAAATGAATTGAATTCATAGCTTGCTAGTTTGTGGTGTGGTTGATTTCTATGTCTTGCTTGAGGACAAGCAAGGTTCAAGCATGGGGGAATTTGATAGAGCATATAGGTATAGGCTTTAGAGCATGTTTTTATTCCAGTTATATGCATTTTTAGTTAGGATTTCGTTTTAAGTTTTAGTTTAGGTTTTATTTTCTTTTAGTTTGGAATCTACACGTCTTTGTGCATAAATGCAGGTAGGAAGGTGGAAGACGGTAGATGGAAGGCTTGGGACGGAATCTCGGGATGCATAGGAGGCATTGAAGTGAAGACTTGAGGCAAGAATTACAAAGATGAGAAGTGAAGTGCCAAACCGCGTAGAGGTGCCTAGACCGCGCCGAGAGATCCAACTTACTGCGGTGTGAGCGCGGTCGCGCTCTCATGACCAAACCGCGCTCCGGCGGGATGACGCGGCAAGGATTTGGGCTTTGCGAGATCTTGTGGGCCGACTTCTTTAATGTTTGTTTGGATATTTTTAGCTTTTAAGATATTTTTTAGACATAAATATAAATACTTTCTTTAGATTTTATTAGGATTATTATGCTATCTATTGCTTGTGTTCTAAGTTTGAGTTTGGAGAATTGGGAGAACAAGAACCCTAGTTTTGCAATTGGAGATCAATTCAACTCTTGTAAGTTTTATTTTTCTTCAATGACAATGTCTAGCAAATTTTCTCATGTCCAACTAGTTAGTTGAAGTTGTATGCATGATTGTTTGTGAGATTTGAATAATTTTAGTTTGCCTTGACTAGATTGAATATCTCCGTGCTTGATTGATTAAATTCACTTAGGATTATAATAGATTGCCCACCTATTTTACTTCTAGGTTGAATTACAACTAGAATAATTAAATAGACGGTGGAATTTGATTATTCATGGATGAATCCTTTGATTAAATTTATAGACGGTGGAATAAGGTTAATCAAAGGCGGAGAATTTAATCACAAGACTTCATGAATAGACGGTGGAATTCATGATTATTGTTTCTATTGAATGCTTTGAACTTAATTGCATGATCAATTTGACATAGAAGGTTTTCTAGGTTAATTGGTTAAAAGGTTGTTAAAGACGGTGTATATTAACAACCACATTAAGCTTGAATTCATAAATTCACAATAGATTAGTCAAGGGAAATTGAAATAGGGATAATCAAGGATCAAATCTCATGTATGCAATGGATACGGAACTAGTTGGACGCTTTTCCCCATATTTGAATCTCAAATCACTTTGCTTGCTTTGTTTTAATTAGATTTAATTACTTAGATTTTAGTTTATAACCACAAAATCCCCCTTTTACTTTAGTAATATTACTTAAATACAAATAATCTGAGTCTCTGTGGGATCGACCCTTACTTCCACTTTACTAAGGTTAGGAAGTTAGGAATTTTCTTTGTCAGTGCTTTTATAACGACGTAAAAGTGCTCGTCACGTGTCTTAGGGAAACAATCATTTGGTCCTTACTCGACGAGTGAGCTTGGATACACTGGGAGGATTGCCCATCAATTTCTGATCAAGGTGATGGTTCCCAGGTTGGAGAAAAGGAATTCGATCACCATCAATGACATGATCTTGCTGGACAAGTTCATGAACCGTGAGAGAATTTGCCTCCCTGAGATCATGTTGAGGCACATGGCTAAGAACACTGGAAAGAACCATGGTTTGCCTTATCCTCAATTTGTCAAAGCTATTCTGTAAACAAGGAAGCTGTATGAGCTTGCTCTAAATGAGTCATTTGGTTTTCCCCTAGATATGAGCAACATTTCCAAAATGAAGTACCGTGGTGATTTAAAGGGAATGACGGCAAAGAAGGCTACCCAGAAGGGCGTTTGGAGTTCTTCGACTGGTGGAAATGTTAGTGCCAAGATGTTGTCTGAGCTTCAACCGATTTCCTCGCAACTAAGTACCATCATTGAGTACCTAGCCAAGAGAGACACTACCCGTGATGCCGCTGATCTTGTCTCCCTGGAACCTTGAGTGGAACCCCTCTTGTTACCCTACTAGCCTATCTCCCCTCTCAAATATTATGATGTTCTCTTGGATTTAGTTGTTTTTATGTTTTTGTTTTTACTTGAATGTGACCGGAAAAACAATTATCTATGGAATGGCTTGCGTTTGCTTATGAATGATATTTAAGTTTCAATTAAATTTGTTCATTTTCTTTGTGTTTTTCTTGTTTGATTTTGACGATGTCAAAAGGGGAAAGTTAGGAAAAATGCAGTGATGCGTTATATTTAGGAAATACAGATGGAACTATGGCCAAGGGGGGATGTGTTTTTACAAGTGATGAGTAGGAACAACCTTGCTTCTGTTAAGGGGGGAACTGGAAATCAATTTGTTTTCTAGTCTATATTTTCAAATGGTTTCTAGATGTGCATTTTTTTGCATAAGTTTGTCATCATCAGAAAAGGGGAAATTGTTGGAACATTCGTTGTTTCATGGTTTCTCTTAGTTTTGACAATGACAAACTTTGATGGTATAATATGTTTCTCCATGTTAGCATTTCAGGAAAACAGGTACATTGTCAAGACTGAAGGAGCATTGTGAGGAACAATGGAGGGAACGAGTGACGATCTGGAAAGAATATCTCAAAGATACGCGACTTCCTATTTATGGCAAGTTACCAAATTTCTCACGAACGATCTTCTACGAAGATACGCCAGCTTTGTTCGGTTGTTTGTGAGAAGATCAAGGAAGAGATAAGATCAAGAGAGAACGATCTTATCTAGGTAATCCGAAATCATTCGAAACTGGAAAGAATCTTTTCGGTTAAGGATTAGAATAATTGTTGATATACTTACTCCTATTTTAATGGGATTTGTTGAGTGGAATATCAGCACAATTAGGCAAGAATTGTAATTGAGATCAGACTTGGTAATATCCTATAAAAGGCTAGGATTAGCTAGGGTTTAAGTGTGGTTGACAATGAACTTGAAGAGAGAGCATTTTCAAGTGTACGAGTTCATGTGGCTTTTTCCGATGAATAATCCACATTTGTGCGAGTACTCAGGTTTGTAGTTTACTTTTGTTTGGGTTTACGATCAGGGTAGAAGAAGTCTAGTTGTTGAACTTCGGTGGGTGCCTTAATTACCAGGGAACGTGACTTGCCTTGTAAATGTTGAAACTTAATATAAAGTATTTTATTGAAATCCTCTGAGAAGGAGTCTCAGGAATAAAAGTTTTTCTTTCTATGACTTGTTGGTCGGGCAGAAAGTTTTCCTCTCTATATATCGTGTTCATATTTATGTTTATTTCCGCTGCCCAGGGAGCATTGGTAGTTCCCTACTTTGTTACTAACACAGTAAGATTCAACAATGGCCATGGAATGGCACCAAAGGTTCTGAGGTAGAGAGTAGTGTTGATGTAAACGTCGGAAGCAATCAAGGTGTCGGATAGAGAGATCCCCACAAATATAAAAAAGGCACGATCCTCAAGGTGCAACCTTCCCGGTAAACGACCATAGAATACACGATTCTCTTGATGTATAGGAAGGATAGAATGCTAATGACGGTTGGTATGACGAAGGACAACATAAAAAAGCCTTTCTGAAGCTTATTAGCAAGAAACTTTTTCTGATTGGTCATAGCAACCACAAAGGTTGCGATCGGGTAATACAAGGAAATCTCAAGTAAAGCCCGCCGTATAGAAAGGATCTGACAGGGTTGCGTGGGCTTCAGCCTCTCCTCCCAACAGAGGAGCCGACGATACGGAATGAGAGTCAGGAGCCGGAAATGAATGTCAGTGAACGACTAGAAGGAGACTAGTGTCGGAGAATAAATGAGAAGGAGAGTGAAGGGTATGTGGATTTTGTTTTGTTTTGTTTTGGGATGTGGTATTTTGGAAAAGATAGGAATGTGGTTTTTTTTCTTATTAGAGAGAGTGAAGGGAATGGGAACGAGCTGGGAATGAGATCTGATCATTTTATCTTTACTAATTTTCTTCTTTCTTCTTCGTCTCCATTTCATGGTTCGTGGTTTTTTGGTCGGTCGAACAACAAATTTTTCATAAAATTGAAGGTGAGATGTGATATTTATAGAGGTAAAATTGTGGGAAATGGGTAGGGAGATGATTAAAAAAAAAACTTGTCGTTGGTAAAAAAGCTATAAATCGGCAATTTGGCCAGTTCGAAACGATCAAACATTCGAGGGCCGGTTATATATGTATTTTAAAAAAACTGTCAGTTCCCAACCGACGGTTTGGCATATCTCGAAATCAGGACCAACTACAAGGCCGAACCGTCGGTTCGGTTCTGAACTGGACACACCACTACTATAGACTTCATTCCATACCCAGATCCAAATTTGAACCAAAAGTCACCTTCAAGCAACCGGCTTTAAAGTGACCATAAGGACGTTCAAATACTTACAAATGGGGTTTTAGCTGTTTTACCCAAAATTGAAGAAAATTAAAATACATTGATAAATATACTTGTGGCAGGACAAGCTATTTCAGCAACAAGAGATCTCATAATGAGAATTTGATACTCCATAAATGTCAAGGACCCAACTACAAAGAAGCTCATGATATACTTATCTAATGATGTTGATGATAAGACATGACACAATTCATAGAACTCCCCCCTTGAAGTAATAGTTAATGTTGTAGCGCAATATGATTATACCATCATTTAATCACATCATTCTACATTTCTACTATTCTCTAAAGGAAAACCCAGAACCCGGTTGGTATCTCCAGAACCAATGTTCATTCGCAGGTGATGAAGGTCTAACCAAGATGGGGATGAACTATGTCTTGTTTCTGCAAATTCACAGAGGAAGTTCTTTGCAAGCAGGACAATACCATTTTCCTTTGAATCTTGTCTCTGGTGTGAGACCAACACATGCATAGTGGAACCATTCTCCTCCTTTGCACTGTGGTGGAAAAACAATTTAAAGAATCTTAGAATGTCAAAGGGACCAGAAAGTAAGTTTAAGATAGAATAATAGCTATGACAGGTCCAAACTGTTCCATAATCTGAATTACAGCAAAAAACAAGGGAAAGTTCCTATTATATGCATCATCATAATCCAAATTATGTTGCATTCTCAGTCCTTATTAAGGGATGACAACTGAGAATCTTGTTCAAACAAGAAAAGCAAGCAGAATACTTGATGATTGCTTTTTCTATTGAGGGCCAAGAGAACATGATCTAGCAATGAGCACAATATCAGTGTAACCTAAAGAACTAGAAAGGAAGAGATACTAGAAAGAGAAGTCTTGGATATTAATGATAAAATTATCTGCAAATGTAGAAAAAAAAAGAGGCAAATGCCAAATGGTAATTATTCCTGCTCAATCTAACCCTACATTAAAAAGGCTTAGATCCTTTCTATCACAGCAATGGAAAAATATCATTATTGACCTAAGATGACTTACATTGTCGTTGTCACAAGCAATCATATCTCCAAATGACACCTGCATAATTAAAGCACCATCATCATTGTCAAATACAGAAAGATGCTTCTTTTACTTAACTAAGCCACTAAAGCACATGGAATTGAATAACATTCATCTCAGAAGTTAAAACAATTAGTAGCTTATAATTCACAGAGATATCCACCTGATGACAAATGCAGTAAGTAGGTTCATTTGGATCAATTGGTTGATCAACGTCAGCTGGAACAGGGAAATCCTTCTTATGACTTCCAGGAGGTGGCATGAGCTCTGAATCCTTATCACGATCCCATTCCCTCTCCCTGTAGTCAATCCTCCTCGATATGGGTGTATTATAAACATTCCTCCGCTTTTCAATTTTAGGGATAATAGGCATAGGTGGAAGTATGGCTGGCTCATCTGGTGCTATTTTTCCCTCTGACCAGAATAGACACATATTAAGAATCAAATATTAGTATATAGCATAATTTGACAGAATATAAGTTGTAAACATAAATCTATCATGAAATAGTCATCCTTAATCCTTTAAAACAAGGTAGAGTCCTCCTATGCCAATTTCAATATGACAACAAACTGGAAAACTTGATGTTTCAGTAACAAATGACATAAGTATAAACTTAATAATCTTAGCATGATTTATAAGCCGGTTAACGACATGTGATGCTGTGTAATGCACATCCTTCTGCATTACTAAAAAGTCCAAGGAAATAGAGAATGAATATTGTGCTGACAGGTGGCTAATTTGCAGCAAAGATATGCAACCTATTGCATTAAAGACCACCAACAAGAGGCTTTTTACACAGCTGATATAATAATTATATTGCCATAATGGAGCCATAAACATCATGTCATGTCAGAGCAATGTCATCACCCAACATGATGATTCATACAATAATAAGTTTAGCTACACCTCTCAATACATGCACTATACCTTGCTTTAAATCTTCTGCAAAGTTCTGCAGATCCTCGTCTAGACGTTTTATATGACTATCAATCTGGAAGAAAGGCTCAGTTTTAGAACATGCAAGAAACTAAGCAAGTTAATCATGTAAGCAAATACTGAAAAGAATAACGCAACATAGGCTCTCATAACTGACAAGGTTTATCCTTCTCTGCATACAAAAATTACAGTATGCTTATTGAAGATGTATAAAATTAAGCAATATGAATTGCAAAACCAGCATTCACCAGAGCCTACTCAGTATTTGTTCCAACCATCATCTGGTGCAACTCAACTGGTAATTTTTGTTTGTCAGAAAACATTTTTATGTCATGCAATCGTATGCAGTCTTTGATTTACCAGTCACTTATGATGTTAATGGCAAGTTCAAAGCACCACAACCATTTATCAGTAAGAGAAAAGTCCTAAATCATACTTCATCTAGAATTACATCAACGATCACTTATTCATGGAACAGAGTACAAGGCAATCCAAGCACAGAAAAATGCCATAAGCATATACTTTCCTTCAAATCCAACTCATACAAGCGCTAAACAAATAACAAGATGCAACATTCCAATCGCAAGTCAAAGGTTATAACATAATAATAACAGTTCTCACCAGATCATGCGCTTGTCTAGCGAGTAAAACTTTCTCCGTGGAAAGGCTTAACGCATTATCCTGTGTAGCCTCAATCTCCTTGCGCAGCTTCTCTAATGACGCGTCGTCCTCCTCATGATACCCCTTTTTCGATCCATGAGACGACACTCCCAAACAGTACTTCGTCTGTTGCCTGGTCTGGTTTACCATTCCTTTTTTTTTTTCATCACAGAGCAGCAAAAACAACGACATTACGATAATAACAGAAATTGATCACATATTGTAGCTCATCAATTCAGAACATGTGGAAATCGCAACAAAAAGCTACCTTGGGAACGTTCGTCGAGTTCCCGGATCGTGTTGAGTAGCCTTTGGAGCTCAGCAGGCAAAGTATTCGCATCTGCGAGATTCAAATTATAAACAATATCAAATTTAGGACGGTTTTACATACAGCATATTGACATAAATTGGAGCTGACGAACAAATAAAACCCTAACATTCCAAATAGTCGTCGACGTAAACACCAGTCCTTGCAATCGCCATGCTTCCCTGGTTTCTCTTCCTAGGGTTTCGGAATTATAGCGTGCCTATTGCTTTCTCCTTCACCTTGTGATTGATGCGTTTCACTGATTTCTTTTAGTGCTGCGATTCGAAAGGGAAAGGGTTTCAGATTTCAGTTTTTTTACCAGTTTCACAATTTCAACGGAACCAGCCTGCAGCCTGCACATCCAACGACGTCGTTTAGCTTTAACCTTGGCTATTGAATGGCGGGACCGTCCTTTTTCTTTTTTCCTTTTTTTAAGGTAGGAGACGTTCGATGCTTAGAACATTTACATTAGGTTCGTCCTAGCAATTGTGTATACCTAAAAACATAAGGTTTGTGTTTGTAAATTTGTTTCTACTAATTAAGATAGTAAGTTTTTAATTTAATTGTTTTGATATTTCCGCCACCCAATTCACTGATCCTTCTAAATCAATTTCTGTATTATAACACACGTACGATTCAATACCCAATCTCAAAGCTGCCTCCCATAACCTCTTCTCTATTTCCATTAGGTACATGATATCAATATGCAAATGAATTTCATCCACTTAGTGATATGATAGGGCTTGACTAAATAATCTTTGATTTTTATGGTGATCTCCCTCTTGGCTCAATCAAGGATATATCCTACAAGACATTATTTTCAAGAATTTGAATTTCTCAACAAAAAGGTGGAAGTTAGCACAAGTCAAAAGCTTGGTGTCATACACGCGGGCCATGGAACAGAGTTTAAGAATGCTTCATTCATACAATTCTGTAGGACCAATGGAGTCTCTCACAACTTCTCGACCCCACAAACACCTTAACAGAATAGAGTGTTAGACATGAAGAATCGGACTTTGGAAGAAATGGCTAGAACAATGTTGATTGATAGCGAGGATGTCTACTAGGCTAAAGTAATCAACATCGTGTGCTATATTCTTAATAGAGCCATAATACATCCTTTGATTCTTAAGACCTCTTATGAGCTAATCCGAGGAAGAAAACCCAATATATCTCATTTGCAAGTCTTTGCTTGCAAGTGCTTTGTGCATATAAATGGGAATGAACTACTTGAGAAGTTTGACCCTAGGAGCAATGAGGGAATCTTTCTAGGATATGTATCCAATAGCAAGGCATACATGATCCTTAACAAAAAGACAAGAAAGATTGAAGAGAGTGTTCACGTGGTCTTTGATAAAAAGGACCGTGGTCGGGAACAATCTCCCTCAACACCTCTCAATAAGAATGCAAAGAGAATATTCCGATGATGAAGATGAAAAAGATTGTAGATATCAGTCCAATGGGAAAGTTGGTGCTCCAAGCAACAACTCTAAGCCATTTGAACCTAACAATGAAGACAATGATGATACTGATACCGAGGGATCAATGCCAGCACTTGAAGACATTGATGTTGATCAAGAAGATACTACTCCAATACCAACACAAGAAAATCCTTCAACCGAGGACCCATTTGAAGTTGATGATGCTTCTTGCATTGAGGGGGAACAACCGTGGGTAAGTACCAGATCCTCTCTAGCCAATTTTTATGCTTTCAATGTGTTTATCTTTTTTGTAGAACCCAAGACGATCGAGGAAGCTCTCCAAGATTTAGATTGGGTGGTGGCAATGTAAGAAGAGTTGAATCAATTCGAGAAGAACAAAGTGTAGAAGTTGCTACCCAAGGCTAAACACAAGACTGCAACTGGAACTATACGGGTGTTCACAAAAAAGCTTGTTGACACAAGATCAATGACTAGGAACAAGGCCAGACTGGTTGCTAAAGGGTAATACCAACAAGAAGGCTTTAACTATGATGAGATCAATACCCCTATGGCTATGACTGAGGCCATTCGACTTCTAATAACCTATGCAACTGATGTCCGCTTTTTAGTCGTGTTTTTTTAGAGTTTAGTTGAGTGTGTTTGAGTTGTTTGCTTTAGTTTTGTGTTTGGTTTGGAGTCGTTTGTGTAGGTTTTCGTATTTGTTTAAGATATGGAGTCTACATAAGCTTTGGTGGTGTTTTGTAGGTTTTTAGAGCTGTTTTAGAGCATTACAAGGAGTGGAGGAAAGCCAAGGAGAAGCATGAAAGGAATGGAGGCGGAATGAGGTGAAAAGAATGAATGATGAGCATGTATGAGCCATATATGAAGTCTGGAGACACATTAACAACCCAAAAGAGTCGATCAGAGGAAGAATCGAGAGAAAAACAACTGATAACGACCCATTTAACGAGGTGTCTATCGAGCTGAAGAGGGTCATTATCGAGGCTGACGGGGGTCGTTACCGAGGGTCCTCCATGTCGGTAGCGGTTAACTGAGTCGGCGTGCATTTAATGTAATACCCCGTGTCTTTTGTTTTTGGATAGTTTCCTTGGAGATAGATCTTTGATAGATTTTATTTCCTTAGGAGGTGTGTTAGTCTTTAGTATAAAACCCTAGTCTTAGCTTTAGTTTTCTTATCATGCAAGTTTAAGAAACACGTTAGTTTTTGGAAAAGAAGAGAGGAACACATGTTTGGGGATTGCTTTGGGAGGACCGATTGTTTTGGAACGTGTAAGTTTACTTTAAAATCAATTTAGTCGTTTTCAATGACCATGTGTGAGTAGTTTTCTCTTTTCTAAGGTTGGGGTTAGCCTAACAATAGTTGTGTGTGCTTGCCTATGATCATGATTTGAATATTTTTATCCATAATCTATCTCTTGTGCTTAAATCATTGATCAAAAGACAAGGAAATTCTTGTTTACAATTTAAATCAAAAGTGATAACTGTGAATTGGAATAGTTGATTAGGGTTTTGAAACAAAAGTTGATAAATCCTAATTAAAGTTTGAGATAGATAGAAAAGTTTATTGATTTAACGAAAGTTAATTGATTTGCTTGCATGGTTGAAAAAAGTTGACATCTTTATGTGATAAAAACATGATCTTTGTGATTCATTGGTGTTTGCATGCATAATTGTTGTTGTGGTGATCTCTAAACCTTAGAAGCCTTTCTCTTCTTGATAAAAATCCAATCTTTCTTGCTTGTCTTTGCCCTAAGTTAACGAGACTTTGGAACTGACTCTCTCTCTTGGACGAACCTGACTTCGCTATACTCAACGGGGTCTTGATCTATAAACTTATTTGCTTGTTTGGTTGATCAAGAAACCCTTACAACAACAACCCATAAAAATATCAAGTTGTATGAAATTAATGGATGTGAAGACAACATTTCTGAATGGGTATCTTCAAAGAAAAGGTGTTGATTGTCTTGACCATGTGTATAAATTAGGTAAGGCATTGTATGGATTAAAGCAAGATCCTCGAGCTTGGTATAAAAGATTCGCACAAGTCCTTTTGGCTAATGGGTATAGACGTGGTGCAATTTAAAATACACTGTTCCTAAGGGAACATAGAGGTGATATTATTGCCGTTCAAGTATATGTTGATGACATTATTTTTGGTTCCACTAACTCTACCATAGTAGAAATTTTCAAAGACCTTATGAGCAGTGAGTTTGAGATCAGCATGGTGGGAGAACACTCATTCTTCCTTGGTTTACAAATCTCTCAAACCCCCTTGGGAACAAGAATACATCAAAGAAATGCTTAAGAAGTTTGAAATTTTTTAGAGACGCGGTTATGTTCATGGTACAGAATGAATAATCTTCGACTTAGGTGGAATTGATTTTTGTTCATAACGGTAAGTAAAGATTGTTTTATCTTACTAAGGGGAAATAATATTTCTAACTTTTAATTTTTATTAGTAGTCTCTTTAAATTTTATAAAGATTTGTTATCATTAAAAAGGGGGAAATTGTTGTGACATTGTTAGGACACTAACAATCCCTGATCCTTCGAGTTTTAATGATGAAAAATCTTGTGGATTTTATGCTTTGTACTTGAAGGTGTTTCAAATATGAAATAACAAAGAGAAGGATTCTAGGATCAATGATTATGCCTTAAAGGAGCAAAGGAAGCAAGTTCCGTGTTCATTGGTCCTAGTGGAACAATGCAAAGGCGCGAGAAGCCATTTATGGAAGACAACATAAAGAGCTGGTGTGAGCTCCGAATGCGCTAGGTGGTTGAAGTGTTTAGAGATAGATTTTATTTAAGGACTTTTGTAATAGATAGAAATAAAATCTATGTGGAAGATATATTCTATTTTATATTTATGGATAGATTAAAAGTTATTCTATGATAGAATGTATGTCTAGGTTAAACTAGAAGGTCTTACATGTTGTTAGGATAAAATTAGTTTGGTGATCTAATTTTTTTATAATAGAAAATGGGGGCATATCTCATGGTGAAAGTAGGGATGGCAATGGGGCGGATTCAAGGCAGGGAATACCCTCCCCATACCCATCCCCATTTAGATATATGCTCCCCATACCCGCCCCATTACCCATCGGGGAATAAAATTTGCACTACACCATTATGCGGATTTAGCGCCATAATTTAACGATCACTCGATATGATCGCTAATTAGCGAACACATGGACGCTAATGTAAAAAAATAAAAAATAAAATCTTTAGTGACCACGTGGACGCTAATTTAGCGACCACACGTACCATGGTCGCTAAAATGTCGTGGGAAATTGTGGCGCCAAACTTTAGCGACCACATGGACGCTAATTCCAGGAATGACATTAGCGACCACATGATTGCTAATATTAGTGTCCATGTGGTCGCTAAAAGTAGAGCCACAATTTCCCGTGGCTTGGTGCCAAACACCTAAGATATTGCCTCTTGTTTGGAGACCACGTGGATGCTAAACAATTCCTATATAACCATCACGCGAGCATTCACTTCGGATCAAAAATACCCACCACACATTTCATAGCATTAGACGAATTCTGTCGGATTTTGCCCGCATTTCACAAGAGTTGAAGGTTTCCGTCGGATTAGATTGAGCCCGCTTCGATTGATAGGTATGTAATTAGTTTTTTTTGTTTTATATTGTAAAATTATTATCCTAAAAATAAGTTATAAATGATTAGATTAATTACTTTCGTATTAATACTTGAATATTTGTACGTAATTGTATTTCGGTATTACTTAAATATATAGAATGAGAACTAAACTAAGTATAGAATATTGTAATTAATTATTGTTTAGGATTGTAAATTAATTATTGGAAAACAATGGTATAAATGGTTTGATTAATTACTTTCATATTGCGACCACATGGACGATAATTAGCGTCCACATGGTCGCTAAATGTGAAAACTCAAATTAAATGGTTGTACATGCGTATTGCTTTACAGGTAAAAATGCATGAATGGATGTATTTGCGTATTATAGACGAGTTTTTGACAGACTAGTTTGTTGTTGGCGTTGAGCAATTTATTGAGTTCTGCAAGTCGATGTTGTGGTTTAACCCGCATGAATTACGATGTCCTTGTGTGAAATGCAAGAATAGGAAACTAATTTCTGTAGATGATGTGTGTTATCATCTTGTTACAAAGGGTTTTCTTTCTAACTATTACAAGTGGAGTTCGCACGGGGAGACGGATGAGATGTATATTGCATTGATGGCTGCGTCTAAGCAGCACGAAGGTTCAAGTAGTTATAATGAGCCGATGCCTGTTTCCGAGTATGAGAATCAAATGGAGCAGATGGTGTATGATGGTTTTAATTCCAAACCTCATTACACTAAACTTGTAGAAAATGAGGAGGTACGAACCAAGAGGGAGCATTATTATCCCGAAGCACCTAATCCCGATGCACAACATATGTACGACATTTTGGCGGCCGCGAATAGACAGTTATGGCCTGGATGTGATGTCACCCAATTGGAGGCATCGACTGAGCTACTTAGCCTGAAGTCGAAGTTAAGGTTGACGGAGCTAGGATACGACATGATTTTTGATTTCTGCGGACGCGTATCTCACCTTGAGACAACATTACCGGCCACATTCTATGACACAAAATAACTAGTTGAAGGTCTTGGTTTACTTTATGAAGCAATAGATTGTTGCCTAAAGTCTTGTATGATATATTGGAGTGCAGATGTTGAGTACGCTTGTTGCAAAATATGTTGACACGCTAGATGGAGGCAAGGCAAGACGAAGCTCATTCCATACTCTCATATATTTTACTTGCCAATCACGCAACGTTTACAGAGGCTATATGCATCGGTGGTTACGGCTGAACATATGCGATGGCATGCAGAGCACGTACAAGAAGATGGGGTGATGCGACACCCGTCAGATGCACAAGCATGGAAACATTTCACTGAAGTGTGGCCAGATTTCGTCGCTGAATCGCGAAATGTAAGACTTGGGTTGTGCATGGACGATTTCAATCTGTTCGTTTCTTCGAGGAGGAAGTACTCTCCCTGGCCTGTGATTTTGACATCGTACAACCTTCCACCGTCAATGTGTATGCGGGAAGAAGTTATGTTTCTGACGGTTATTGTCCTTGGACCAAAAAGCCCGAAGCAAAAATTGGATGTATACTTGCAGTCGTTCATAGCCGAGCTTTAGAGTTTGTGGATTAATGAGGCGAACACGTATCACACATGGAGGAAGAAAATTTTTGTCATGCGTGCAGCTGTACTATGGACTATTAGCGACTTTCCGGCATATTCCATGTTGTCAGGTATGTTTTATGCACATTTCATGGTTCATTAATTATAATCATGTTATTCATTGAATTTAGGGCGTTGACTGATATATGTTTTTGTAGGATGGAGTACTTTTGGAAAATATGTTTGTCCTTATTGCATGGAGGACACGGATGCATTTTATCTAATCCATGGACACAAAAGTACTCCATGATACCACTTGATGAAAGGATCGATGGAGGGGATGATGGTGCAAAGAGATCGCCACGAGAATCCAAGGAATTCCGACCACAAACACCACGCAACTGACCCGTCTTCAAATGACCGGATCTTCCTCGTCCGAACTCGGAATTGAGTGATTCCAATTCGAGAAGTTAGATCTCGGAGTCTAGCTTAACCCCTCAAAATTGCAGACCTAGATGATGAGTGGATTGAAAGATATGTAGATTTTACTGAGAGGGTGCAGAAACCTCCGAGATGGATGATGGTTCGAAAATGGAGAGAACAAGGGGATATGGATGCTTGATAACTTGGATATGACTCACCAAGCTCTCAAACAAACTAGGATGCTCGAATTGTCGGATATGACTCACCAACAATTGAACAACGAGAATTGAACGAAACAAAACAAGAACTTTGAATTGAAAATGCAAGGAAAAGAGAAGCAAATTTCGTCCAAGTCTCTAACAACAAAGGGTGAGGGGGCCGACCATATAACCTAGAAAGCAACCTCACAAAGTTAGCCCCTTCACTTAAGGAAATTACAAAAATTAAACCGAAATCCCGAAAACTTATAAAGTGTCCTTAACCGTTAAAAAAGTCACTTGTCGGAACACGAGTCAAAAGGAGACTCCAACCTTCTTCTCTGTAAACCTTTGGAAACTTATGATCCATGAGATCCTCCTTGATCTTGTCAAGTATTGCCCTAGCATGTTCTCGAGTGATGCGCCAATAATAGAGTGTCGTGCCTTGACTCGGCTCCTTAGCGCCTCGGACACCGGCCTTGGATATGTGTCCAAATGAAGACTCTCCCTTGTCGTGCAAATTGGACTTGTCTTTAGGGCTGGAATCTTCACTCAAATCATGGGGCCATGACTCGGTTGATGGAATCACATCCTCCTCCTCCCCTTCAAAAAGATTCGTCCTCGAATCTATCAAGCCTTGTGAGATCAACAAAGAAGGTAGGGCTTCTAGCTCCCTTGGTGTGGCATTCTCCATGACAAAGACATCCTTCTTGGCCTTCACAAGAAAAGGAATGTAATCACCTCTTTGAGTGACTAAAACAGCCTCGTCCTCCTCATGGAGCAAGAAGGGAAAACATGAAGGAATCTTAGGAAATGCATCCATCCATGGTGTAGCCAACGTGTTCATGGAGCTAGGAGTGATGGTAGGACGATGCTTGATTTTAAGAGACAATTCCACAACTTCCTCCTCTTCTTGCAATATGTGCATCATTTCTATTGGACACTTGATGGTAATGAGTTGTTCCAATCCATGGAAAGGAGTCTCTCTTTTTTGTTGTTCTGTGTCACACATCACTCTTTGTTGGAAGGAATTCTCCTCCCCTTTACAAGGGGTCGTCCTCGAACCTTGATCCTCTTCTCGTATATCCTTGATCTTCACCACTTGAGGCACTTGTGTCCTCTCGTCCAGCCCTAGGATTTGGCGCTCCAAGGCATCCATGCGTGTCGCTAAAGCTTCCACGGATTGTTGCATGGATTGTTGAAAAGTTTGTATCATGGCAGCCACCGAACTAGTGGACGTCTCCTCAACTTGTTCCTTATTCTTGTCATCACCTACACTTGTCATCGTAAAAACAAGGCAAAGATCAAGGTATAGAGGTCACATGAATTAATCACCAAGACTTGTCCGAGATGAAAATCCGACAAGTTGCAAGTAGGAGATGACCAACAAAATGGAACAAGAAAAGCTCAAACACAACAACACAAGATGTCTCGTCTTGGTGTCGTTCCCGTATCCTAGCACCGTAACCAACAACAAGCATGTAATGATATAAAGGGGTCAAAAGAAAGCTGGATTATGGACTCAATTCCCACGTTTTTACTCAGCTAAATTCAGCAAGACACACTTAAATCAAGCACTAAAGGAAGACATTAATCAAGCAACAAATGCACCCTTTCAACTACCAACTTTTGAAGACTCTTTTGGTGTTCTATGTGGACGTTTTTTGAGCAGTTTTTCCAGCCATGGTTGAACATCAAACTCAGCCAAGAACTTCAACAATTCAAGGACTCAAAAACGCCACAATTCAAGACAACAATTCGGACAAGGCCGAGCACAACAACAACAACGCAACCCTAAGGAGTTCGAACCTAAAACTTGCAACAAGTGGAAATTCAAGGTCGGAACAAGATTTAGATGGCGATACCTTCGCGTGGCTCTGATACCACTTGATGAGAGGATCGATGGAAGGGATGATGGTGCAAAGAGATCGCCACGAGAATCCAAGGAATTCCGACAACAAACACCACGCAACTGACCCGTCTTCAACTAGATGGATCTTCCTCGTCCGAACTCGGAATTGAGTGATTCTAATTCGAGAAGTTAGATCTCTGAGTCTAGTTTAATCCCTCAAAATTTCATACCTAGATGATGAGTGTATTGAAAGATATGTCTATTTTACTGAGGGGGTGCAGAAACCACCGAGATGGATGATGGATCGAAATGGGAAGAACAAGGGGATATGGATGCTTGACAACTTGGATATGACTCACCAAGCTCTCAAACAAACTAGGATGCCCGAGATTGTCGGATATTACTCACCAACAACTTGAACAACGAGAATTGAACGAACGAAAAAAAAAAGCAACCAAAGACAAGCCCAATCTGCACGATAAAGGGGAGCCAATACTTGGACAAGCAACCAAAGACGATGTTCGAGGCGCTATGAAGCCGAGACAAGGAGCCATACCCTATCTTGGGCGCATCACACGAGCCCTAGCTAAGTCTATACTAGACAAAATCAAGGAGGAGCTCATGGCTCATAAGTTTCCGATGGCTAATGACGGTGAAGGTTGGAGTGTTCTTGTGACTATTGGTTCGACTAGTGCTAAAACTTGAATTATGTTTTGTTAAGGGTTTTTAGTTGAATTTCTTGAAATTTAAGGGTGTTTTATGTAATTAGAGAGAAGTGAGGGTGGGTGAGTTGAGAGAGGCGTGGCATTAGGGTTATAAGGCCCATTTTTGGCCTCCTTTCTCCCTTAGAGATTGGACGAAATTTGCTTCTCTTTTCCTTGCATTTTCAATTCGAAGTTCTTGTTTTGCTTCGTTCAATTCTCGTTGTTCAATTGTTGGTGAGTCATATCCGACAATTTCGAGCATCCTAGTTTGTTTGAGAGCTTGGTGAGTCATATCCAAGTTATCAAGCATCCATATCCCCTTGTGCTCTCCATTTCGAACCATCATCCATCTCGGAGGTTTCTGCACCATCTCAGTAAATTCGACATAACTTTCAATCCGCTCATCATCTCGGTCTCATATTTTGAGGACTTCAACTAGACTCGTAGATATAACTTCTCGAATTGGAATCACTCAATTTCGAATTCGGACGAGGAAGATACAGCCAGTTGAAGACGGGTCAGTTGCGTGGTGTTTGTTGTCGGAATTCCTTGGATTCTCGTGGCGATCTCTTTGCACCATCATCCCCTCCATCGATCCGGCCATCAAGTGGTATCAGAGCCACACGAAGGTATCGCCATCTAAACCTTGTTCCGACCTTGAATTTCCAGTTGTTGCAAGTTTTAGGTTCGAACTCTTTATTGGATGCGTTGTGTTGTTGTGTGCGACCATACTGTCCTTGTTGTGTGTTGTTGTGGTCGTTGCTTTGTCTTGATCTTGTGGTTGTCTTGGCTGAGTGTGTGTTCAGCCATGGCTGCCAACCATGCTCAAAAAACGTTCCAATAGAACACTCAAAAGAGTTATCAAAAGTTGGTAGTTGAAAGGGTGCATTTGTTGCTTGATTAATGTCTTCCTTTAGTGCTTGATTTAAGTGTGTCTTGCTGAATTTGGCTGAGTAAAAACGTGGGAATTGAGTCCATAATCTAGCTTTCTTTTGACCCCTTTATATCATTACATGCTTGTTGTTGGTTACGGTGCTAGGATACGGGAACGACACCAAGACGAGACATCTTGTGTTGTTGTGTTTGAGCTTTTCTTGTTCCATTTTGTTGGTCATCTCCTACTTGCAACTTGTCGGATTTTCATCTCGGACAAGTCTTGGTGATTAATTCATGTGACCTCTATACCTTGATCTTTGCCTTGTTTTTACGATGACAAGTGTAGGTGATGACAAGAATAAGGAACAAGTTGAGGAGACGTCCACTAGTTCGGTGGCTGCCATGATACAAACTTTTCAACAATCCATGCAACAATCCGTGGAAGCTTTGGCGACACGCATGGATGCCTTGGAGCGCCAAATCCTGGGGCTGGACGAGAGGACACAAGTGCCTCAAGTGGTGAAGATCAAGGATATACGAGAAGAGGATCAAGGTTCGAGGACGACCCCTTGTAAAGGGGAGGAGAATTTCTTCCAACAAAGAGTGATGTGTGACATAGAACAACCAAAAAGAGAGACTCCTTTCCATGGATTGGAACAACTCATTACCATCAAGTGTCCAATAGAAATGATGCACATATTGCAAGAAGAGGAGGAAGTTGTGGAATTGTCTCCTAAAATCAAGCATCGTCCTACCATCACTCCTAGCTCCATGAACTCGTTGGCTACACCATGGATGGATGCATTTCCTAAGATTCCTTCATGTTTTCCCTTCTTGCTCCATGAAGAGGACGAGGCTGTTTTAGTCACTCAAAGAGGTGATTACATTCCTTTTCTTGTGGAGGCCAAGAAGGATGTCTTTGTCATGGAGAATGCCACACCAAGAGAGCTAGAAGCCCTACCTTCTTTGTTGAGCTCACAAGGCTTGATAGATTCGAGGACGAATCTTTTTGAAGGGGAGGAGGATGATGTGATTCCATCTACCGAGTCATGTCCCCATGATTTGAGTGAAGATTCCATCCCTAAAGACAAGCCCAATCTGCACGATAAAGGGGAGCCAATACTTGGACAAGCAACCAAAGACGATGTTCGAGGCGCTATGAAGCCGAGACAAGGAGCCATACCCTATCTTGGGCGCATCACACGAGCCCTAGCTAAGTCTATACTAGACAAAATCAAGGAGGAGCTCATGGCTCATAAGTTTCCGATGGCTAATGACGGTGAAGGTTGGAGTGTTCTTGTGACTATTGGTTCGACTAGTGCTAAAACTTGAATTATGTTTTGTTAAGGGTTTTTAGTTGAATTTCTTGAAATTTAAGGGTGTTTTATGTAATTAGAGAGAAGTGAGGGTGGGTGAGTTGAGAGAGGCGTGGCATTAGGGTTATAAGGCCCATTTTTGGCCTCCTTTCTCCCTTAGAGATTGGACGAAATTTGCTTCTCTTTTCCTTGCATTTTCAATTCGAAGTTCTTGTTTTGCTTCGTTCAATTCTCGTTGTTCAATTGTTGGTGAGTCATATCCGACAATTTCGAGCATCCTAGTTTGTTTGAGAGCTTGGTGAGTCATATCCAAGTTATCAAGCATCCATATCCCCTTGTGCTCTCCATTTCGAACCATCATCCATCTCGGAGGTTTCTGCACCATCTCAGTAAATTCGACATAACTTTCAATCCGCTCATCATCTCGGTCTCATATTTTGAGGACTTCAACTAGACTCATAGATATAACTTCTCGAATTGGAATCACTCAATTTCGAATTCGGACGAGGAAGATACAGCCAGTTGAAGACGGGTCAGTTGCGTGGTGTTTGTTGTCGGAATTCCTTGGATTCTCGTGGCGATCTCTTTGCACCATCATCCCCTCCATCGACCCTTTCATCACAAAATGTGCTGGTTCGATTGTCACAGGAGATTCACAAAAGAGATTAACAGTATGGGGTTGATGAAGATAACTGAACTGGGAGCCGAGGCGCATAATTTCGCAGTAAGTAGGGGTTCGGGTTCGAAGAAGAAAAACATTTTATGGGACCTACCTTACTGGGCAATTCTGTTGGTAAGCCATAATTTAGATGTCATGCACATTGAAAAAAAATGTCTTCGATAACCTATTCTTCACCATTATGAACGAGCCGGGAAAGTCGAAAGACAAGGCAAGAAAGGATATAAAAGATTTGTGCAAGCGACCAGAGTTGGAACCCGACGAGGAGGGCACTAGGTACCTAAAGGCTTGTTATGGACTCGATCGTCGTGAAAAGGAAGTGCTTCTCGAGTGGTTGACAACGGTGAAATTCCCAGATGATTATGTTTCCAACTTGAGCCGCTGCATTGACTTGCATAAACTTGGACTTTTTGGAATGAAGAGCCATGATCGTCACGTTTTCATGCAAAGGTTGTTGCTCGTCGCTTTTTGAGCATTTCCTGAGGACAAAGTTTGGGAGCCCATTGCTCAACTAAGTGCGTTTTTTAGAGACCTCACATGTTATGAGCTTAAATTTGAAGTAGTTATGAATTTGCACAAGGAAATACCCATATTATTGTGCAAGTTGGAACCTATCTTTCCCCCGGGTTTTTTTGATTCAATGGAGCACTTGCCTATTCATCTACCAAGGGAAACTTTACTTTGTGGTCCTATCAATTATAGATGGATGTATCTAGGTGAAAGGTACGTATGTGCAAGTGCACTTATATACGTTTAACTTGTTCAAGCCCGTATATTATATTAAGCTCACTTACATATGAAACACGTATTTCTAAATTTGCAGGTTCCTAAAAAGACTGAAAAACACAGTTGGTAATAAAGCTCGAGTTGAGGGATCAATACATATCTTGTTCAGGAGACGTCCACCTTTTGCTCACTTTATTTCAACTTGCATGCTGAGAGTAATCAAGTGGATTTCACCCGCAATGTAAGTTGCACACTTCCAATTGGGGTCGATGCAAGTGATTTGTACATTTTTACATGTCCTGGTCGAACATTGGGTAGAGGACGCATGCGTATGCTTACAAAAGATGTATACCATTTGATCCAAACTTATCTACTCATGAACTGCGAAGAGGTGGAGCCCTTTATTTAGTAAGTGTCATGAAATATATAAATTGTCTCTATGTTTTAATAGGTAGCCTAATTAATTTAATAAATCATTATATTGAAAAAATTATTTGATAGGTATTATTTGTCAAACATTGTCCACCCATCAAATCCAACAATAAGCGAAGCCGAAGAACAAGTCATATTGGAAAGTTTTACTCTCAGCTGTTCGTAGTGCCGAAGAGGCTCGTATCGAGCCTGTTAGGGTCGGTACCGAGGCACTCAGGTTCGGTAGCGAAGACGGAGTCAACGCTTTTAATGATCTTTTATCCCTTTTCTTTTATGTTTTTAGATAGTATTAAGGGATATATCTTATTAGAAGATTTATTTTCTTATAGATAGCTTTTAGATAGATTAGTTTCTCTATAAATACTCTTGTTCCCCCTTTAGTTTTCTTATCATTCAAGTAAGTAGTTTTAGGAGATAGAGTAGAGAGAGGAGGCGTGAGAAGAGAAGGGAGAGACGAGTGGAGATTGTGGAGGAACACCTTGTTTGGATTCAAGTTGTAAGATTTCTCTTTTATTTAATTAAGTTGTTCTTAATTATGACTTGTGAGTAGTCTTCTCTCTCTAAGGTTGGGGTTAACCCAACAATGGATGTGCAGGCTTGTTTGTGATCATGTCTTAATTGTTTTTATCTTAATTCTTTTCTCTTATTCTTAATCCTTGAAACAAAAGTTGAAGGGAACTTCTCATTCATAGTTGAAGCAAAAGCGTAAACTTTGAATCAGAATAGCTAATTAGGGTTTTGAAGTGAAAGCGGATCAATCCTAGTTGAGGTAGAAGAGATAGATAGTAAGTTTATTGATTGAACGAAAGTTAGTTGATTTACTTGCTTAAGTTAACGAAAGTTAGCGTCTTTATGTGATAAAAGCATGATCTTTATGTTTCATTAGTGTTGGAATTGCATGATTGTTGTTGTGGTGATACCTTAACTTTAGAAATCTCTTTCCTTTGATAAAATCCCTAGCTTTTGTTGATTGCTTGCGCTCTAAGTAACAAAACTTGATACATGACTTTCTCCCGTGGACGAACCTGACTGCCATGTACTCAACGGGGTCTTGATTATAAATTTATTTGTTGTCAAGAAACCCTTTCAACATTCGCATTCCATGTCATGACATATCCTGGTTATGTTGTGAACGGTTATCGCTTTCACACGAAGACACACGCATCAACACGGGCAAATGACAGTAGTGGAGTTTGTGTTCTTGGACAAAGCTTCGGGACTGATGAGGAGGACTACTACGGTGTGCTCGATGAAATAATTGAGCTTAATTATATTATGTATCACCAACCGTCAAACGTCCTATTGTCTTCAACTGCTCTTGGTTTGACACTAGAATCCGTAAAGGGACCCGCATTCACCGTCATCTAAAACTAGTTGATGTGAACAGACATAAAATGTTGAGAACAAAGGACCGTTACATCTTAGCACATCAAACCACTCAAGTTTACTTCCTAGACTACCCAAAGGTGCGATTTTCAAACGCTGATTGGATTGTTGTATGTAAAGTAAAGTCACGCCAGTGGCTTGATGAAGGTACTAGTGGAGAATCGCATGAAGGTAGTTCACGTTGGGTTGCCGTTGAGGAGGCGTTTCAACATGATCTGTCACTTCCATGAGTTATAGACGACACACAAGTTGCTTATCCACTCGGTCCGCTAAATGACCCAAGCGGTATGGATACAGTCGTTGATGTTGAAGCTGAGACGTATAGTGACGACACGTCAAAAGGGGAGTTTGAGAGTGAATCAGATACCGATGAGGAAGATTTGTAATCAATAATTTGCAACTGATATCAGTCGTGTAAACTTTATGCATAAATTGATTTTCAAATAGATCGATCATAATGGTGTATATATGAATGAGTTGATAAATATCCAAACAAATTATTTTTAAATTCGCTACCACACGGTCGCTATATTGTTGGCGGCGATTGTCGCGAATTGTGAAATTCCACCCTTAGCTGCGGTAAAATGCGACGGCGACCGCCGCCGAAAATACGGCGCTCGATTTTTTGGGCGGGGGTTCGATTTTTTTTGGAGATTAGCGGCGATGTGGTCGCTAATACCAAAAAAGGTAGCGAAGAAATTCAAAAAGGCGGGCTATCCAAATTTTTGGATTTAGCGACCACGTGGTTGCAAAAAATGGTGACTTATTTTTTTTAATATTCGTGACCACGTGGTCGCTAAAATCACGATATATTTAACCCCGAATCACTCGGGAACCCTAGATCTACGCCTCTATCTCATTCCTTCTCTCGTTCTCTCCTTCGAATCCGGCGAAAACAAACGCCTCTATCTCCGCCGTCCTCCCCTCTTCCCCTCCCTCCCTCTCCCCTCTCTTTGCTCGAGCTGAGGAGTGGATCGCCGCCGACGCTTGAGGAGCACCGCCGCCTAGTGGACCGCCGCCTCCCCTCTTCCCTCCCTCTCCACTTGCATGTAAGTTTGTTGTTGATTTTGGGTTTATTAAAGATTTTAGGGTTTATTGTTGATTTGGGATTTGTGGTTGATTTGGGGTTTTTTTAATTGATATTGTATATTTTGTTTAGGGTTTGATTTGGTTTGGTGTTTGATTTAGTTTAGGATTGTTGTTGTTGATGAATGTGGTTGTTAGATAAAGTTGATTGATTTTATGAGGAATTGGCTGAAAACCACCCGTATAATATGGCATATTTCACTTAACTACCCGTATTTTCAATAATTATAAAAAACCACCCATATTACATGCTTTGTTAAAATGTAACCACTCAAAACTCGATCCGTTAAACTCCGTCCAAAAATGCTGACATGGCACTCGTATTTTAAATTTTTTTCCCTTAAACCTTGCCACATCATACACTTCTTTAATTTTTTTTTAATTTTCATTTCTTTTTCCTCTCTCTCTCCTCCCCTCTCTTTTCTTTCCTCCCCTATCTTTTTCTTAAACCTTGCCATATCTTCTTTGCAAATTTCAATAATGACGACATATCTTCTCCCCATTCCTTGGAGGCAGCCTCAACCAGAGAGTGAGGATAGAACGACGGAGTCGCTATGCTGATGGTGAAGTTGACCAAATTTGGGTGATCCGATCTCGAATAGATTTGGGTGACTAGATCTGGACCAGATTTGGGCAACCAAATCTCGACATTTTTCCTCCCCCGATCGGCCTCCAACCTTGCCCCTCCTCCTTCAATTGAACACAAGTACAAACCGTCCATTACTCCTCTCTTACAACAAAACCCAATTTCACAAAACCCTAGATTTTCAATCTCTATATAATCAAAAGAAAGCGGTAGGGTTGTACTTCAGGGGCGGTGGTGGGTTGTCCTCAGTGGTCGACCGGTGGAGTTAAGGGAGGGTGGTTGTTGGTGAGGGAGGGTGAAGTTGAGAGATGGAGAAGGAAGAAGAAAGAGCAGAGATATTGGAGTGCGCAAGAAAGAAAAAGAAAAGAGAGGGGAGGAGAGAGAGAGAGAGGAAAAAGAAAAAGAAATGAAAATTAAAAAAAATTAAAGAAGTGTATGATGTGGCAAGCTTTAAGAAAAAAATATTCAAATGTGAATGACATGTCACTTGTATTTGACGGAAGTTAACCGATCTAGATTTTGGATGGTTACATTTTAACGGAGCATGTAATATGGGTGGTTTTTTATAATTATTGAAAATACGGGTGGTTAAGTGAAATATGCCATATTATACGGGTGGTTTTCAACCAATTCCTCTAATTTTATTGAATGAGATTTTGTTGAATGAGATTTGGGGTTTAGGGTTTGATTTTGTTGAATGAGATTCAATATTTTGATGAATGAGATTTTGTTGAATTGATAGAGTTGATTAATTTTATGGAATAGAGATGTTGTTAGATATATAAAGTTTGATGAATTTTGGGGTAATGAATGTTGTTGTTGAATGAATTTTGAATTGATATATGAATTGATGAGTTGAATTTTGATATATGAGTTTGATGAATTAATTATTAATTGGTTATTGTTGTTGGAGTTGTTGTTGTTGTTGTTCTTGGAGTTGTTGTTGTTGGACTTGTTGGACTTGTTGTTGTTGTTTTTGTTTTTGGAGTTGTTGTTGAAATTAAGTTAGGTGTGAATGGGATGATGAATTATTGAATTTTGTGTTTTTGGTTAGTATGGCTCAAGATAGAGGTAGAGGTAGAGCAGGTAGAGGTAGATGTAGACACCCACCTCGTCTAGAGGATTTTCCGTCGGCCGAGGCGACGTCGGACACATCTCCTCCGATACATGAGAGTGACACTCTCGATCGCCCGTGTAGAGGAGAGTGTTGGCAGACATTCGGATATGTCGGACGATACGTTGTCGGGTTGTTGCATACCCATTCGTCCTTGATCGCATGCGAAGGACCCCAATAGGATCGAGG
Source organism: Fallopia convolvulus (assembly GCA_964016875.1). Taxonomy (NCBI): domain Eukaryota; kingdom Viridiplantae; phylum Streptophyta; class Magnoliopsida; order Caryophyllales; family Polygonaceae; genus Fallopia; species Fallopia convolvulus. The sequence goes on along the minus strand of OZ024718.1, from coordinate 56,286,816 downwards.
AGCTCACTGTAGTGGCCGACATGTAAGCGTTTTTTCAATTCCGTCAATTTTTTAGCAATTTTAATTATAATATATATTTCGAGAATTTGTAGGTTGGAGCCTTCTCAAGCCGTGTTGAGGTGGTCGACGTTCATGACCATCCAGATCATCGAGCTTCGGAGTTCTGCCTCGCGAGCGAGGAAACCCATGCTCGTTGGTTTCAAAATTGGAGGTTAAGATTTTCTTTAGTTATTTTGCAATTTGTAATATTTACTGATATTCTTTTCCTTTTCAGCCGTACTTCCGTTGGGACGAGACCCAGCCCTGCATGGATGCCGCAACCATCCGCGAGCTATGGGAGAAGCAAGCCAAGAAGCGATACGATGACGCGGTCGAAAAGTGCCATCGAGCAAACACGAAACCGTCTTGGCTAGAGTCGGCGCCTTGGGACCTATGTATTGCGGGTTGGAAGGCCGATTCCAAGTTTCAAAAGAAGTGCGTGCGGAACAAGGGGAACCGGAAAGCAAATCCGGCCCTCCACACAAGCGCTTCGAGGTCCCTCCGTGATACAAAACTTCTAATGGTAAGTACAATTATTTTTTGAGTTTAACTATTTTATTTTCAGAATTGTTATTTATTAATAATAATTACTTGTAGGAACGAGAAAAATGGTGGGACGTAACACCTCTCGAGTTGCACATCGAGACTCATACGAGGGTCCCATGTAACACCCCTATTTTGCAACGATAGGTGTTACTGCCAGTGACCTCGGATTTTACCATCCAAAGTCACCTAAGGCTTTATAAGGTATTAAGTTAAATAAAAGCATGCAGAATTATAAAGTTATTACAATTTGAAGAGTTGCTCATATATGAGACTTTAGAAGTATTAATTACATACCATGGTTTAGTTTAGCAAAACATAAAACCTTAAGAGTCGTTAGGCAGCAAAAATTAAAATAGCATTGTTTTTGCATAAGCGTAGAGTGACCCAAAAGTGAGCAAAACACCATACTTGGCTTAAAACCGACCTTCCTTCCTTCACTTGATTGATCTTCGTTCTTTACGCTTTTGGTGGAGGTTTCCTGGATTCTGGCATTTGGCGCGAAGGGCGGAAAATGCCAGACAAAAATGCGGAAAAACAGAATTAGTCTAAAGAGACTAAGCAAGCGAGAACGGACATCCTTAAGGTAGTTTGGTAAAGTATCGAACTTATTACGAGGTAAACGAGATGTGTTTTGAGAAGTGTATACTTTAAGTGGAGTTTATTAAGAACGGAATTGAGTTAATCTCGAGATGAGATAACTCTTAAACCGAAAGAACGAACTACGAGATTGTAGAACGTCTTAGAATAGAATAAATGTTGGGAACGTTAATTACTCACAAGTTTCTAGAAAACCTCTCGCGCCCTTGTGGACCGAGAGCCAGATCGATCATTTGAGACCGGTCCGGTTTTGGTTTCTTTTAAGGTGCATTAGCACTTACTTTCTTTCGTGATCAAAACTTTCACATTAGTTAATGATTTTTAAGAGTGTGGGGGCCATGAATGGGCCGACGTACCACTTACGGGAACTGAGTTCCGACACCCAGCTAGGGTGCACACGTCCCTCCTCCGAGTAGGAGCAGACAATAGATCATGATCCTTAAAGTCGTAGGAAAGTAGGCATTTCGCGATACGACTTAATATGTTATATAGAGGTGTCGGGCCTAGCCCGCACCCCTTATTTACACTACTTACGATTTTTCATAACGAACCTCGAAAAGAGATTTTAAACAAGCAAGGCCACACAACAAGTCTAGCAATAATTCCTATTAACGATAGTAATAGTAATAATGCTAACAATGGTCATTATTTCTAACAATCGATATTTTCTAGGTTTGTTTTTATTTAGCAAGCAAGGTGTTCCCAACATTGAACAAGTTAACGGAATCGAATTTAACGAAAGGTTCAAGTAGAATGTCCACTTGCCTTGGATTTCTTTCGGAAATATTCGTTACTCGGAATTATAAGCTCTTAGAGACGTTGATCGCTTCGACCTATTTGACCAAAAGAAAGACGAACGAATTCGTATTAAAATCCTTATTTTAATATTAACTACACTTTTCTCTTATTTTCCTCTTCTAAGAGAAATAAAGTTAAATCTAAATTATTTTAGTTAATAATTTAGATATGAGATATAAAATAATAATCTTCATTATTATTTTCAAGATAGTACTCTTTATGATTTTAAAATATTTATTTTAAAGACACATGCAAAGTCTTATTTAAATATAAAGGAAATTCCTTTTAAACCATATGCAATAATTAAAATATACTTAAAATATTATTTGCATGCATTTTATTATTTCTAATGTCAAACTTTATTTTATTCCCAAAAGTTTATGTGACAAAGCAAATTTTGACATGCAAGCATATTTTAACTATGAATACACCCTTTTTCCAACTATCAAAATTTTTATACAAACTACTTAGTAAAAATTATTATTATGATCAACATTAATATCAAGTGTCATGATTGATATATTATAAAAATATAATCAAATTTATAATTGGCATGCATGTATATATTACCTTATAAATACTTTTTTTCCCACATGCAAAATAATATTCTAATTAAAAATAGAGTATGATTATGAAAAAAATCCTTTTTATTTTATTAAGAGCAAATTATACATATTTATTTCTACCTAGTGAATAAAAATAGGTTGCATGCAAGAAATGATTTTTCCCAAAGATTTTTATAAAAGTCCATGCACAACTATTTTAATTTTCTTAAGTGAATAAAACCCTTACAAGTTCATATTTAACTCTAGATGGTTCAAAACATTTTATCAATATTCATTTTAGCTAGAATTGACATGCAAAAGAGTTTTAAGTTATAAAAACTCTTTTAAAAAATACATGCAAGGCACTTTTAATTTAAATAAAATTTTTTGTTCTTATTACTCTTATTTGATCAAAAGTTCATAGAAAAGATTATACTTAGATTTATAAGAACATGCAAGAGAATTTAATTTATAAAAACTGCTTTAAAAGTACATGCAAAGACACTTTTAATTTAAAAGATCAAACTTGTCTTTATTAGACTTATCTATATTAAAAATTCATATAAAAACAACCTAAATGCTTATAACGGACATGCTTTCAAAAAAAAAAAGCTTATAAAGGACATGCATGAAGATTGCATGCATGAAAACTTTACATTATAAAATTAACAAGTTAAACTTTTATAATCAAAGAATTTTTTTATGTATAAAAAGAGAAATAAGTCTAGACTTTTAAAATAAGTAAAATTAGAATTTTCTCAAGTTAAAAGCCACTTTTATAATTCTAGGATTTATTAGAATTTATTTTGTAACTTGTAAAAATAAATTCCCTTTAAAATTCATTGCATGCAAGTTATTTTCTTATAAAAATATGTACAAGAGTAGAATTTTAGTTAGTCTGATTTTTAGAAGATATAATAGGCAAAATGGGCTCATTAAAAATACATAATAAAAATCAGCCCAAAAGAGTGTAAATAAAAAGGCCCAAAGGGAAAAATTATACCCTTCTCCTTCCGTTGAAAACACGCAGGAACAGAGAGGGCAAACAGGATAGAACGACGACTTAGGGGGAGGACGGACACCAGGCTGGGGCGGCGCCGATGGGCTCTTGGGCGGCGCGTGAGTGGGCGGCGCAGCTAGGGAAGGTGGCCCGTGATGGTCGGAGGTGGTGGTTGCTCCCAAAAGAGATGAACCCAATTTATTTTGATTTTTGGAAAAAATCAGCTTGTGTTTTAATGGGGGTTTTGGGGTCAATTAAGAGTATTGGAGAGTAGTGGATGGTTTTCTGATGTTAGAGAGACCTTTAAATAGGCAATGAAGTTAGTGGGAGGAGTAGAGAAGGAATCAAGTTCATCATTACTTACACCCCTCTTCAATGGTGAGTGGGAGAAAATGATTTTTTTTTAATTAAAATAGAGATTTAGGGAGATGATTCTCTGCATAAAAATCCTTCCCAAATCTCCCATTTAATACCCGAATTCGTGCTTCAATCGGGTCAAAAACCGGTTTTGGGAAAATTCCACTAGAAAGAAAGAGTTTAACTACAAATAGTTGTCTTAGTATATCAGAAAATTTAACTAGGTCAAGGGTTCAAATCCCCTCCTTGTCTCTACTTTTTAATAAGAACCCCTTTTAATGAATTATGATCTTTTTAAATGGTTCAGGCTAAGGCTCATTGCTTTCTTTTTAAGAAAGAAATGTTGGAATATTAAGAGAAAAGAATTTCCATTAGGATATGAATTTATTAGATTCCGTCTTTAATAAATTCATCTATTCAAATAAAAATTTATGAGATTATTTTCTTTAATAAAATAATCAAATATTACAAAATGAAATTTATTTATTTAATGGAAATTGCAAATATTACAACCCAAACCGGGAGTTTATCGACCGACGTTCAACCGATATCGCTGTAAGTATTTTTTGTACTTTCAATTAATAATTTAAATTCCGTTCTCAAATTAGATTAGTTTTTATACAAATATTTATTTCATAGGCGCGGTCCCGACAGATTCTGGAACAGAGGTCCTCCCAGTCCGGGATCCCACCTCTTTTCAAGATGAGAGCGAGGCATTTTTAGAGACGACTGGTGGGGTCGGACCGGGAGGAGTCGTTACCGGTCTTGGACGCACTGCATCGGACTACTACAACCCCGAATTGCTGTTAGGGCCCTGTAGACAGCCTCCCGGGATGTCAGAGATTTAGCAAGAGAACGCCTCCCTGCGTGCACAGGTGTCGGAACTCCGGTAGAGCCAAGTAGCGACACAAGCGAGCGTAGAGGAGCAACGAGAACAGATTGAGCTTCTATAGAAGTTCATGGAGGACATGCGCAAAAGAGAAGCCGAGCCATCCTCATCCTATCTGCCACCTCCCCCCGATGGTGGCACCTAGACGGATATATCGAGTTGTATTAGTGTTTTATGGATTGTAAAACTTTTTAATTATTGTAAAACTTTTCTAAATATTATTATTATTAGATTTTATATTTGTGTTTTAATATTTATAAATACAATTGTAATAATAATAATATATAATTATTAAAAAAAATTAAATATGCATTTAGCGACCATTTGGTCGCGAAAAGCAATTGGCGGCGGTCGTCGCTCCGGTGGCGGAGGGCGCCGCCAATTGCTGAATTCAGGCTTTAGCTACGACAATTGGCAGCGGACGCCACATTTAAAGCGGCGACATCCGCCTTTAGCTTCCATATGGACACTAATTGTTGATCATATTTAGCGTCCATATGAACGTTAATTGTTGGTCATATTTAGCATCCACGTGGACGTTAATTGTTGATCATATTTAGTGTCCATATGGACGCTAATTAGCATCCACGTGGACGCTAAATCATGGTTGGGATTTAGCGTCCAAGTGGACGCTAAATTCCGTGGTCGCTAATACTCTTTGCGACTAGACTTTTAGTGACCACTATATGGTCGCTAAATGGCTTTAGCGACTAGATTTCTGGATTTAGCGACCACTTTAGTAGTCACTAAATCCACTGTTTTTTGTAGTGTTGTCCCCGTCCCCATCCCCGTCGGGATTCCCCATCCCCGCTTGATTTCCCCATTTATAATCCCCGTTGGGGATTCCCCATCTCCGCTTGATTTCCCCATTTATAATCTCCGTCGGGGATTCCCCATCACCGTTTGGGTTTCCTCATTTATAATCTCTATCGGGGACTCCCTATCCCCGTTTGATTTTCATCTTGTATAATCCCCACGAGTTACTCGTTTTATTTTCCATTTACTTTCATGCACATTTTCCTCAACAATTCTATTGATACACCATTTACAAAATTCACCAATTAAACTTATATAATTAACAAGCCTTTAACAAGAACTTCAAAAAACAAACAAGACAATAATTTTGTAAATCCAATGATCATATCATTCATACGTATCAATTATATAATATATAGATTCCCTGGCGGGATTCCCCATGCCATGGGGTTCCCCACTGGGTCCCCCGGCGGGGATTCCCCACTGGGTCCCCCGACGGAGGATTCCCCATGGCTTTCCCCAATGGGGTTGGGGTCGGGTCGGGTGGTGGGGCGGGGACACCTATCCTCGTCCCCGTGCCCATACCCTAGCGGGTAATTACTTCCCCCCATACATGCCCCCATCCCCACTAAAAATCCCCATCCTCATACCCGTAACGGGGAATCTCCACGGGTAATGGGGAATACCCGCCCCATTGCCATCCCTAGGTCAAAGTGAAAGGCAACCAAGTTCCAACATGTTCTATCAAATGTGCAGTTCTACTAGAGAGAAGTGTCGACGAAAATTTGAAACACAATACAACAGTAGAAGTTTCATCTATGCTGAACATATCATTAGGAACCGTTCAAAGGATTTGGCAACGGGCAAAAAATACTTCAAATGGTTCATTCGTTAATGTGTCTCATTAAAGGTAAAAAAATTGTGGAAGGATGAGAGTAGAAGTTGATCTTAATTGTATTCCTGATATAGCATTGAATCGATGAATTCAATGAACAACCATACGGTCACTTGCTCACTCTTTGAATGTCAACCATATTACTTCGCATAGACGCTACAAGGATGGTCTCATTAGACGCCACTCAAATGCAATCAATTCAAATCTAGAGGATGAAAATAAGATAAGGCGACTTCAGTTTTGTATGTCTATGCTAGACACTTGCACTTTGCTGCATGATTCGAAATTTGGTAGTATGTACACCACTGTTCACATTGATAAGAAATGATTTTGTATGACAGAACAAGTAAAAAATGTACTACTTGGTCCCGAATGAAGATGATCCCTTCCGTTCTTGTCAAAGTAAGAACTATATGTTGGGAAAATTGTGTTTCTAGTTGATATTACAAGGTTGAGGTTTGAAAACGAAGACAATGAAATATTTTCAGGCAAAATAGGGGTGTTCTAACTAGTAAACTGATAGGCGCTGTTCAAAAGACATACGTATATTGAATCTTTACATGTGTCACATTAGTCTACCAATTGACGGTATAATAGACGTAGGGTCTAGCCGGATTTGATCTTACCAATATACGTATATTGAAACTTACGGATTCGATCTGCTATGGCCATTGGGCACCTTGTTCTGAGGCCTTGCATAATGCATGTCTTGCCCAACTTTTACATTTTTAATTAGTACATGCTCGGCTGCTCGCTCCCAATCCATCACCCCGATTAATTTAACATATCACGGAACTTTGACATCATTGCATATATCATCAGCCAAACTCAAGTCAAGTCAAATGCCAACTCCTTTCCCAAAAATCCGTTTTCCCTTTTGATCGACAGATCAAATTAGAACCCAATAAATCCATATATATACGAAGCCTATTGTATTTCCCAATTCGATATCATCCCCATTCCACTAATCTCTCCCGCCAAATCTCAACTTCCCTCTCAGTCTCCGTTATATACATTATACTCCGTATTGAAAAAGAATGGCTTCCGCCACCCTTCCACTGCTAGACAGGGTGGCCATAGTCACCGGCGCATCCCGTGGCATCGGGAGCTCCATCGCCCAACACCTAGCCACCCTCGGCGCCCGCGTCGTCATCAATTACGTCTCCAACTCCGCCCCGGCCGAAACCCTAGCCGCTCAAATCAACTCCTCCGCCGCCCTCTCTTCCCTCCCCGCCCCGCGCGCCGTCGCGGTGCGCTCCGACATCTCCGATCCGGTGCAAGTCACGGCTCTGTTCGACGCCGCCGAGGCGGCCTTCAGCGCTCAGCCTCACATCCTCGTCACCTCCGCGGGCGTGATGGACGCCAGCTACTCTTCCATCGCCGACACCCCGGTGGAGGAGTTCGACCGGATCTTCGCGGTGAACGCGCGGGGGACGTTCGCGTGCCTGCAGGAGGCGGCGAGGCGGGTGAGGCGGGGCGGCGGCGGGAGGATCATCACGGTGTCGACGTCGCTGGCGGCGATGTACAGGCCGGGGTATGGGGCGTACACGGCGTCGAAGGCGGCGGTGGAGACGCTGACGAAGATACTGGCGAAGGAGCTCAAGGGGACGGGGATCACGGCGAATTGCGTGGCGCCGGGGCCGATTGCGACGGAATTGTTCTTCGAAGGGAAGTCGGAGGAGGACGTGAGGAGGCTGGTGGATCTGATTCCGATGGGGCGGCTTGGGGAGACGAAGGATGTTCCGCCGGTGATAGGGTTTCTGGCGACGGATGCGGGCGAGTGGGTAAACGGCCAGATTATTCGGGTTAATGGGGGAGCTGTGTGAATCATCCATCATCAGATCGATTGCTAGCTTTGACTTTTGAGTTGTAATCACATCTATCAATGTGCTGTATTTTATGTGGAGTAGTGGAGTACCGTATTATCAAATGCTCTGCAACTTGATTTTGATTTATTTCTTGCTAGTATCTGGGTACAAAATGGTCGTTCAAAATCGCATTTCTTTTGATGGTTACTTTAACAATGGCTTTGAATAGCCACCCTATTCTGGTCTCTGGACATTGTTAAAGGCTTTGAATTATTTTCTCACCGAGCCTATTTGTTGAGCCTATTTTGTCAAGTGCTAAAAGTACAAAGACATGGATTTTAGTTCCAAATTACCCGCATAATACTAAACCTGAACAAAATTATGATCAAGCTAACTTTGACATTCAGATTCAACACTTACACTTAAATGTGACCAATCGACATTTGTAGCTTAAGAGTGAGGTACACAGATCCATACGAGGTGGCTGATCGAGATTGATATGATCAAACTACCTTGTGCTCTCTCTTCCCTTTCCCTAGTACTAGTTGAGCTGATACATACAATGTAAAAGTGCTCTTTGCTCAACCATGTCAGTTCAGCTGCCCTCTTTTATTTGCTTTTGTTGCCTTAAGTTTGAATGGGCGGGTATTCCATTTTTCGGCCGGACCGCGACGTATATTAATTAAAGTAGTCTTTATGGAAGTGAGCAATTCACTACCGTTTATAAGGCCAAAGGTAACAAAAATAATTGTAATAGTTTTTCATTGTGTTACAATAGTTGATCTAATGTAATGACTTATTATCAAGTGTAACACTATGATCTAAGGTAACACTTTAATGTAACAAATGTTTTCAAAAGCAACCCAAAGTTATAGCAATGGTAACGGTTATTAAAAAAGAAAAAAATTTAACTTAAGGTAACGGTTAATGTATTCAAGGGTAATGAATAATTATTTCCGAAAAAATGGCGCAAAATTGAAATTGAGGCGCGAGGGGGTAAAAAAATAGCGCACAAAGTAAAATATATCTTCAAATGTAATTTTATTAAAACTCCTCCATACCCTAATTGAGCCCCATTCCCCAACCTTCTTCAGCGTTTTTGAGCCCCATTCCCCAGCCACCAGAAATGGAAAACCTCAAGCGAGCCCCCTTTCTCTGAGTTTCTCCATCTAATCGATGCTCTCTTTGCACAAGACGACGAAATCTCTTGTTTGCTCTTTGAATGCTCGCTAGCCACTCTGGTATGCACTCTCTCCTTCTCTCAATAGAGTAGTATTTTGGATTCTTCGTGCCCTAATTTATTCAATGGATGAGAAGTTGAGAACAAGTGTGAAAGATTTTTCGTGGGTCAAAGTGGAGTTGCTATGACATCATTTTCAGGGGCCTAATTGTGTTAATCAAGAGTAATTGGCACTTGCGTAATTGTCGGTTCTTAATGGTTCAAAGTTGAGCTTTGTATCTTAGCGGAGAATATTTGGGTGTCTTGTGTTGTTTTTGTATGCAAATGAGATGCTGAATACGTCCATATGCTTCCTCCAGCTCAAGTGAATATAAAATGACACCTTGGTTTAGCTTGTAAGGTGATATTTATAATCTTGAAGAAATTGACTATATGTATGATTTTACTATAGAAAAAGGTCTGGAAGTTCTCTTGGAATGGCATTTCATTTCTGATGCATTAAAACGTCTGGAAGTAACTCCTATAGCCTCGAGATTATAACTATTAGGACCTTCTTTTTCAGTTTGTGTCTTACTATGCTTTTGGATAGATTTGGTGGTTTTGTTTGTGTACAAGGATATTTCAGTTTTGTGAGATTTTGATATTATCAATGGTTCATGTATAATAACAGAGGCTGAGGTTATCAAGGTACTTGATTTTTTCCACTCACATTACTACTACTTGCTCTGATCTGGACAATATTTGAAGGCAATATAAGCTACCAAGACATTGCACAGGAGGTATATAGTTATTTCTTTCATTTTTCTCCAAAGGTACATTGTTTTGATAGTCAAATCAGTGTAGCCCCTTCTTCATTATTATATTTAAATTATGTTTGTTAAAAGATGTGGGTCTAAGGTAAAAACCTCTATCCCTCTCTCTTTTTCCTTTACCTTTATGAATTTAATTAGTTTTGTGTGAGTTTGATTGGTCTTTATGCTATTGCTTTTTCAATTAGGCAAGGTTAATGTTTGATATATGTCATGAATTTCAACCATGCTATAGATTAAGGTTGTCATTTGTTTTATTGCTCAATGTATCATGACTTGAGTAATCTATGAAGTACATTTCTACTTTTTCTATGTGCTGAAGTGATTGTTTATCAAGTTTTTCTATGCAATCTGAGAGTTGTCAGTCTTGTCCAGGCTGTGAATCTAAAAAGCTTGGAGATATTGGTTCTTTCTTCATTGGTGGATTTATTTATATTACTTGTAATCACTGATCTAGCATCTATGTGCCATACAACAAATGCATTTGAGTGTGTTCCATGCACAAGAAATTAAAGCATCCTACTTTAGCTGTAATTTTAATTATTTATCAAGTTGATTAGATTATTTACGTTATATATTATGATGTTAAATCTGGTATTATGTTTTATGATGTTATTTTTAGCTCAGGTTGTATCCCACTTTAGGCATGTGAAAGATACTAAATATGTCATTTATGTTAACTTTTCTAGGCTCCAAAATGAAGAAGGTAAAGTGTCAATCTAAAATGGAGAAAGGCATGACAGAGTATGAGAAACAAAGGCTACAAAAACTCAAATTGAATGCATCAAGGATGAAAGCAGTGGGTTTAGGGTCTCTGGAAAATAAAATTCTGATTTCAAAGTATGATTCAACTGCAAAAACAGTTATGTCAGAAGGAGATGTATGCTTAGATGACATGGCTTCAAATGACATGGTCAATGAAGATGGAGAATATGAACCTAGTGATATGGAAGATAGTGAAGAAGGAGAACAAATGGATCTTGAGCAAAATCATGCACCAATAACAAAGGTACTTATTTGAAATGGATCTTGGAGCTCATTCTTTTATTTCTCAATTGATAAAACTATATTAGACTAGTAACTTTGCATATATATAATTTTTATTTATGGCTGATTTTCAGGGCTTAAAACAACAAAAAATCTCAATGGTTGAGTTGGCAATGGCAAGAAAAAATAGGAAGAAGTCTCCACCAAACCAACAAGAAACAATCCCTAGTGAAAAAGAAGGTGTTCAAGAAGAAGAAACGGTACTTGTGCAAAAACTCCCTTTTTATGTCTAGGTTTTTAAATTGTCTAATGCTTCCTTTTTATGTCTAGTAGATTAAATCCCCTTATGATTATTTCAATAAATTTTATTTTATAGGTGAAAGCTGACCTTATTTGTTCTTAAGTTGCATTTACATTAATGTGCTTTTCACATGCTAAAACTTTAGACTTGCAAAAGGATTGTCTTTTAATTAATGTGTATTCTACATGCTAAAACTTTAGATTTCTGTTATGCTCATTGTTTTCCTTTGACTTCTTATGCTCTATTTCGTTCAGTTTCTTATTTGTTTGTCTGATGTTTGTCATAACCTTTTGGGAATAATTTGCATATGATAACTAGTAAGAGAATGTTGGGATCTAGAATCTGTTTTTGGTGATGGAATCTGTTTTCACAATTCTTATAACTAAACTATACATGTGATGGAATATGGATTAAGAAAACTCTTCTTTTATTTCTTAACTTAAATAACTATATAAGACTAGTAATTTTGCATATATATATATATATAAAATTTTTGTAACTGACTGGTTTTTAGGGTTTAATGAAACAAAAAATCTCAATGGTTGAGTTGGCAATGGCAAGAAAAAATAGGAAGAAGTCTCCACCAAATCAGCAACAAACAATCCCTAGTGAAAAGGAAGGTGTTCAAGAAGAAGAAATGGTACTTGTGCAAACACTCCCTTTTTCTGTCTAGGTTTTTAATATGTCTAATGCTTCCTTTTTATATCTAGTAAATCAAATCTCCTTATGATTGTCTTTCAATAAATTTTATTTTATAGGTGAAAGCTGACCTTATTGTTTTTAAGTTGCATTTACATTAATGTGTCTTGCACATGCTAAAGCTTTAGACTAGTAACTTTGTATATATATATAAAGGTTACTAGGAGAACCTCACCAAGAGAAGCTCACCAAGACCCACAACAAGTCCCACAACAGAAAAGGTTCAACCTCATGGGAAAAGTGACAAACATAATGGCTTGAATCGTAGTCAGTTTTGTTCCCCTGGGTCGTTGGCTTTGTATAGACAAATGAAGCAAAGAAAACAACAAAGTAATGTTGGTGAGCTTTTGAGTCTTGATTTGCCTCCAACTTTGGAAGGAGATGAAGCAATTGACATCTTGTCGGATTCAACCCAACAACCAAGTGATGAATTTCCTCCTGACCTTTCAATGGATAACCAAATGAGTTGGGGTTTGAGTGCCATGAAGAAAACCAGGATAATACCTCGAAAGGTAAATACTTATATCATTCATGTGATTCATCTTTATAAGTTATGATAAATAATTTTTCAGATCAAGTATTTATTGTATAGTTTAATTTTTTTTATAATTATGACAGCTGCTGAAAAAAAGAAAAATCGAGGGCAAACAATGATGAAGAAGGTTCATCAACGCCCGTTTAATGAACGTCGGGTCATCGTCCTAAATGGATATGGCCAACCAATTGGACCTTCTGATGCCCTTGTTGAATTTAGGAACTTCTTAGGGACATTAGCAAAAACTCATCAATATGCATCTTTGAATATCCTTGATTGGAAATATATGCCAACAAAAAAGAACATTTGGAGTTTTGTCAAGGTATATTTTTGATAAATCTTTATATAATTTGAACCTCCATTTGATTCCATGGTCTATCAAGAATCCAGGAAAAGAGATCCTAAGCGTACGTACAAGACAAGTGGTTCCAAGTCCAAGACAAACATTGTAAGTTAGTTAAAATTTCAAGCACTTGCATTTAATGTCTAACATTTATTGCAGTTTTTGACTAACCTCTTACAAATGAATCAAGTGTCGGATTTTCTAACATTTTTTTATATAGGAGAAAATGAATAAAATACAATTGGAAATTGAAAAAGGTGATAAAGGTAGCAATGTAGATCCTTATCATGAAGTGGTCACAAGGAACATAGTGGACGGGCATTTCTTCAAGGACGGGGTGTGAAGGTATCTAGATAAAAAAAAAGGACAAAAAGGATGGTTACATACTTGACCAGGACTTCTTTGAAAGTTTGAAAGCGGAATGGGCTGAAGAAATAACTACAAATTTGACGTCAAAAATCCTCTCACAATTGCAAGCTGCCAATCCTCATATGAATTTGGTCATTCCAAATTTCACATCTGTAGCAGAAAACTCAACTCCAGTAATCGTGGATGAAAATTTTTCTAATGATGTTGAGCTGAATGCAACAACACAGGTTAGCCTTCTTTTATGCCCTTTTATTTTTTTGCTAATGCTTTATAGTTTTTTCTTTGGTTTCTTCTTGACTTTGTGTTGTCAATGGTTCATACTTTGCTAATGTGCAATGTTTTCACTGGTTCATAGTTAAAGTTCAAGCGAAGTTAGAATTATTTTTTTTAAAACAGAAATTGAACTCCTTGTAACAATGACATCAATGCCATATCCCAAACTTGCTGACCTTGTATTTTAAGAACAATCACCATCTGTTCTAATGAAAGGTAGTGTAAACAAGGAAATATTTGCTTAGCCTAGCTTTGGTTTCCTATTGATGTGGAACCACACTTCTTATTCAAGCTTTTATGCAACTATTGCCATGATTGAATTGAAATATTTGCTAGCTTGTTGGGGTTCCTGCTAAATTGAAATACATTCATTCATTTATTGTTGTTGGCTAATTTTGGTATTGGTTTCCTCATTTTGTTGGTTTCCTATTATTGTTGGCTGGCTTTGGTTTCCTGTTGGATATTGGCTGATTTTGATTTCCTATTCATTTGTTATTGTTGGCTGGTTTTGGTTTTGGTTTCCTATTTTTGTTGGTTTCCTACTTTTGTTGGATGGCTTTGGTTTCTTGTTGGATATTGGCTGATTTTGCCAAAGTAAAATACATTCTCATTCACATGCTAAGACTTTAGACTTGAAAAAGGCAAGGCCAGCTGATTGATCTAGCTCATTTTGGCTGATATTGTTGATGAATGATGACTCTAGCTCTAGGCATCTATTATGAGATTAAATAGCTGAACTTGAGTCTGATTTAATTCAACTATGTACTTGTTCTCATTTTTACTTTGTTATTATCCTTGCATATACTTGTAATTAAGGGTCACTTGAGTTTGATTTCAACATCTATTTACTTAAGTCTTGTGGCTGAAATTATAAGCCCTAGTCATCCATTTATTATACATTTAGGTAGTTGGTTTTAGTCTGCTTGATTTAATCAATTTTGGTTTAGTGAGAGTTTCTTGATTTGTACTTTGATATGTTCATTGTTTTCCTTAATTATACTTCTAATGTTCCACTTTATCTAACTACAGGATGAAGATGAAGCCAACTAATATACAAGAAGATTTGATGGAAGAAACAACTTTTTGGGTGCACATAATATGAAGGGTTATAATTACATTTTGATATATGTATGTATTTGTAGCTAGATATATATAACTAGCTAGCAAAACCTTTGTCAATTTGAATTTGGAGGAATATCTATTTTTTGTATCACTTTTAAGTATTATTATAAATTTTTGTTTAAATTAAAACATCTTGAATATTCTTATTCGACGTTTATATGAATTGTATATATATATATGAATTGTGTAGGTTTATATGAATTAAATTAAATAATATATAATTTGGATAGTATATTATATAGTAACGCATATAATGCCTAATGTTACGGTTGTATATTTTGTAAATAAGGTAATGGATGTACTTAAAAGGGTAATGGTTGTAAAATAGGTAATGTTATACTAGCTAATGTAATAGTTGCATCAATTGTAATGGTCATGTAACGGATGTATAGGTAATGAATTTTTATCTATTGTAATGGTTTTAGCTAAAATGATCAAACCGTTACACTAGGTTATTATACCGTTACCTTAAGGCTAAGGCAATGGCAGCTGTAGTAACTACCCAAAAAATGATAAAATCTGTTACGCTAGACCTATTGCAATGAAATTTGACTCTCTAGTAATAGTTTTAAGCCATTACCTTTGGCCTTAAAAACGGTAGTGATTCATCTGAATATATCAATGAAAAAGGTGTGTATATATATATTTCTGGTTCCTCCTTGCATGCTTAGCTTGCATGATTAGCATCTATCCCAACCTAACAATGAACTCTCTTATAGTGTCTATTTTTATAGAATTTGTTACAAGGCTAGCTTGTAACCAAGGGAAACTTTCAATATATATCGAGCATTAATTTCCCCAATTAATGATCATGTGATTATGTCTATTATCCAAGTTACTCTTGTCACTTTTAAAATCAATTCATCTTCACATTTTTAAAAAAAAATCTTGAGAAAAAAGTTCAAAGATTATGAAAGGAGCTCGTTTTAAAGCTTCTTTTTTCTTCTTCTAGTTTTTGCTTGCAATACGTGCCAATAATAAGAAATGCTATTATGTCATCATATTACAAACATTATATTGTGAGCATGTGACACACTTTTGCGAATTGATATGAATGCTCCTAGTGGAATTCAAAGTAGACATTATCCCAAGTCTTATTTGTTTGGACTTTTTAGGTGATTTTGCAAAAAAGATGAAAGTATGAAACCATTTTATATAGGTAAGTTGAAGTGATTCGAGCAAAAAAAAGAAGATAAGTTGAAGTGATGTGAAAACTACACATTTATAGACTTTCATTAAAATGCATGTAGCAAGTTTACAAGAACCGCAATCTTGTTCAATGTTTATGTATTCATATTCTTCCACCCAAACAAGTTTAAGGTTGGCATTATTATGTATAGATTTCCGGGTTTGTTTTTGAATTTTGAAAAAAGTGGGAGAATTTTGGGGACCGGATTGTGATGGATGGGGCATACGAATGGGGCATGAGAGTGTGAACTTCCCTTGAATGATTCATCTACTACACCTCCCAAGTTTTCTCCTTTTTTAATGTTTTACAAAATTAATTTTGGTTCAAGAATTTGAGACCTTTTTTTTATCTGCCGACACACCCACTGATGCTCAAAATTCCGTGTCCCCTATTTCTTACTCATCTTCTTCACTTTCCCTCTTAAGTTTACCCCAAAAACACTCATTCTCCTTCTTCTTCTTCCCCCTCCTCTCAATCTTTTCTCTGTTAATGGAGTCTTACCCAGAAGCTTCAGTTCCCGTTGGTGGAGTTCTACAGCCAGAAAGTTTGCACTTGCCAATTCTCAAAGATTCTTCTACTCTGTTAGGAGACTCAAGTGGAAGTGATGGTTTCAGTGAGGTTTTACTTGACCAGTACACTGTAAGTATTTCTTCCTCCTTCCCAATTTATTTTCATAGAATTCTTCAAAGCTTGCTCCTTTCCCTCTCTTTTCTGTTGCTTATGAGTCCAAAACCCATGTCAAAGCTACTTGCTTTCTCTATATGCATGTTTTTCTTTCCAGAATTAGCAGTTTCTGCAAATGGAAGGGCTTCTGTATTCATTCTAAAGCTTTCATCTTTTTGTCTAATGTTTCATTTTCTTCTGTAGGAAGTAGATGTGAGCTCAGAATGGCTGTCAAGCTTTGTAGAAGATTGCCTATCAAGTGCAGGGAACTGCGTCATACCACCAAAAGGCCACCAAACAATCAACACCAACACCAATTCCTCCAAAACCCTACAACAAGTCAAACCCAACAAGAAGAAAAATTCACCTACCAACCAAATTCTTGCAATTCCTGCCAAACCCAGAGGCCAAAGGAAAAGAAAAGTGGCATCTTCCAAAACCCACAAAAACCCACTAATTAAATGGTCAAACCAGCTCAAGCAAAGAAGCTCATCTCTTCAATCTGCCTTCTGGG
Source organism: Fallopia convolvulus (assembly GCA_964016875.1). Lineage (NCBI taxonomy): Eukaryota > Viridiplantae > Streptophyta > Magnoliopsida > Caryophyllales > Polygonaceae > Fallopia > Fallopia convolvulus. Next base: position 56,269,602 of record OZ024718.1, on the reverse strand, counting down.
ACCCACAATTGCTTGAACAGACCCACTGGTTAGCAGACAGTGAGCTCATAGTAATGCCTAGAAAGGAGGAGGAGGAAGAAGAAGAAGAAGAAGAGAAAGTGGTGGAGAAAGAAGAAAAAATGGAGAGAGAGGAGGATAGTGAAGGGCAGCAACAACAGCCAAGGAGGTGTAGCCATTGTCAAGCACAGAAGACTCCACAGTGGAGAGCAGGTCCATTGGGCCCAAAAACCCTTTGCAATGCATGTGGGATGAGGTATTTCAAGTCTGGAAGATTGTTGCCTGAGTATAGGCCAGCTAAGAGCCCTACTTTTGAGAGTTACAGGCATTCAAATTCACACAAGAAGGTCTTGCAGATGAGAATGGCACTTGTGTCTCCTTCCACTTCTTTTCAACAGTAAAAGATCATTTTTTTTTCTTCCCCACAACTTTTGCATTATTAATGTTGCATCTTTTGGACCAAGAGCACTTAATTAAAATGATAGAGAAGGAAGAGTGCCTACGATGGGTTCTTCGATTATTAGGCTAGCAGTAGCTCTGCAAATTGGTGAACACCACCAATTTGTTAGACTTTTAATATTTCATGAAGTTCAATTTCAGCTTCGTTGGTTAACTTGCTAGAGGAAAGGTTCTTGTATATGAATGCAATTCCGGCTTATGAATATTAGTGCTGCAGATGTCAATTAGTAAAAAACTCCCATAGTGTTGATCTCATTTTAACAACGATCTTAATGTCTCTTGGTGATGTAAGTATTTAATGTATGAATCTCTATGAGCATAACACTCTTTTTTGGAAAATTTTAACTTTAATACGTGAGATCAAGGATAGGAAAGAATCATCAGGCGTTGAAAGATTCCCTAAGATATTCAGGGTAACAACACTTACACTTTCCAAACCTGTGACTCTTTCAACTTGCAGTGTCAAAGACCACTCACCCTGCCAACTTTCTCCTGATGACAGTATTTTCATTGATGAAAGAGGGCTAAAGATGCCCCTTTTTCTGAATCTTACTACAAGAGATGTTTGCTTGCAGCAATGGCAACATGATTGAGTTATATATAATGAGTTGCTAGACTAGCACACTTTTGTTGAAAGAGATGATGCTTTTTGGAGGGTGCATCATGAGCACCCTCACAAGTCACAATCTCACAATAATGGCATTTGTGCCTTGCAAAGGAGGTAAACTTGCTAAATAGAGAAAAAGGATCAGGGTCAAGGGCTCAGATATAATACAGGTGCCACTTTGCTCAACAAAAAGAAAACCTTTTTATTTCCATTAAAACAAAATCTGTTCTACAAAAATATAGAAGAATGAGCTAACATTAACAAGAACCATAAATACATGCAAAATGATGATGAAAACAAATATTATAGCAGAAAGCAGAACTCATATCCATGAAGCTTAAATCCACAACCAAGCAATACACAAAGAAATCAACAACATTAACAAAGAAGGACTCATTCGCATTACTGTCAGCATAGCAGAAGAGGTAGTAGCAATCTGGATAATGAATTTACAGCTCCCCTGTGAGATATTCTGTTTAGTCACCACAGCAAGCCCCTGAAAGTCACAAGCCTCAGCAGCCTGATTCTGAGTCTGATAGTACACATTAAACGCAAAAGACGCGTTTGCATTTGCATCCAACGCAGCACACGAGCTCCCATAGCCTAAAGGCGTGCAATCAGCAAAAGTGCAAGCATAGTCAATGTTCTGAGCCAGCACACTTGTATTCTGAATATTTGCACTAGGATTCAGCATACACCACTGCTTAGGCTGATAGTCCACATCTTCAGCCCCCACAAGATAGTGATCCTGATTCTTCCCTGATAAATCCATTGGAAACTTTGGTTGCCCATCGAAGCTAAAGATTCCCCAATGCCTCTCAAAATTTCCAGGGGCAACGGTTTTTGTGTCTTCATCGAGTAAACCAAAGAGATACGTCTCGATGTAGCCGGGCCGAAGAGGGGTTCCAACGCTATTAGCTAGCTTCGGTAAAAGCCCCTTGTAGAATCGAACAGCATTAGCAATGTTTGCGTTCTTGTCGCCATCGGTTGGCCAGCCGACTTCTCCAACAATAATGTTCATGTTCCCGAAACCGACGGCTTTAAGAGACGAGTAGAGTGTGTCAAAGTTGGCGTCAAAGACATTGGAGTAGGAGACCCCGTTATCGATAATGGGGTTGTTGACGCCATCGAAGAACGCGTAGTCGATCGGGAAGTTGTCGTTCCCGTAAAGGCTGAGGAACGGGTATATGTTGACCATGAACGGGGCATTGTTTTGAGAGAGGAATTGGACAATAGCGGTCATGAGGTCGGTGATGTCTGAGCGGAATCTTCCGGCTGAAGGGACACTGTTTGTGGACGGGGAGCCGTAGACGTCTGCATTGAGCGGGACGGTTGCTTTTATCGAGTCTCCTAGACCGGCTTCGTTGAGGGCCTTTTGGATGTTTTGGAGGGCTGGAAATGTGACGTTTTGGAATGTTCCATTGTACGAGGTGAGGAATGGTTCGTTTCCGACTGCCACGTATCTATAAAGGGAAAGACAAAGATTTAAACACATTATATGGTAATCTTAGAAGCATTCTTTGAAGAAGGCAAGAAGCATTGCAGTTCATTGCACTATTAAACAACCACATTATCAGACTCAAGATAACAAATTTATCAATATCTATGAGTTTTTATAAGGGAGTTCATTTGTTCTCTACACCTGAAAAAGAAAGTAAATCAACACAAGATGACGAACAAAGAATTGGGTCACTACATTTACAAATGGTCAACATCATCTATGAGGCAAGGATCCAATTCACAACGAAATCAAAGAAGTTGTTTTTATGAGCTCTTGAGGCTTCCTACATGTTCTCAGAACTAGATGGTCATTTTCTTACAGAATACTTCATGTGGTTAAAGAACAGCAAATCAAATTACTCGAGTGCATTTGCAAGTATGCCACCACTAACTGCCCATGTATTGGAAAATCCCTTGATGGTCCCTGATTCATTTATACCATAAAACAAAGTTCTGCTAGGGATGTGTAATTCTTGTAGGTACAAATTCACTGTAAAGGGAATCAACCACCAAGTTTAGTAATTTAACATGTCCCCACTTGATTGTCAGACTAAACACCCATCTTCACATTCAATTCTCTTTCAGTCACTGAGACCCCATGTGTGCGTAGTCACAACAAAATACTTTAAACAAAAGCAACCAGAATATTTTTTTCATTCTTTCAACATTGGATCAATCAACCGACATATTCACACAGCCCACAATACATACACCAGCATCCAAAAAATCAGATCTTTAACAATAGAATATGCAAATCCACAAATACCCATAAACCGCCACAGGAAGAAAACAGCAAAAAAAAAGCAGTAATTGAATTAAAATAAGATAGAACAACAAAAAAAAGAAGTCATACTTGATATTAACACCTCCATTGAAGTTGTAGCGAGTAACATTCCTCTGAACCCAATCCTGAGCTCGGCTATACTCAGTCATGGCGGCCATCTCCCCATTGGGAATGGCAACCATAACTTCGAAATCAGTACCAGCAAATGCACCGAGAGTGTTCTGGTCTGCATCAAACAGCTTCACCTTCTTAATCCCATTGGCCTGAAGCATTTTAACAACTGTTTTTGGGGGAAATTTGTGAATTGCTTGAGTTCCCCAGTTAATACCAAGACCTTTCACAAAAATATGATTATCCAGAAAAAGGCCCATTGTGATTATACAGAACAAGACCCAACAGAATCTCAGCATTTTTATGGTAAATTTGATGATGTGGGTTTACAAGTAGAAGAAATTTCCCGGGAAAAATATGGGTTTTTCAGGAGAAGGAAAGATGAGTTTGTATCAAGATTGTTTTTTTTTTTTTGGCTTACTGAAATAGTAAATTTTTTTCTTCTTTTTTTCCGTTACTCCAAATTGAGAAAATGAGGGAGATGGTGGGCGAGAATAAGGGATTGCAAGTGAAAAGGGGATTCTGGGTGCTCTGGAGACAGAAACAAAAATCAAAACCCTATCAAAAATCAATTATGCCGCCTAAGGCAGAGGCTTTGACGCCAGGGAAAATGTGTGTAGAGAGAGAAGTGAATCAATTGAATTTGGGAGTTATAAATGGAATCACGAACGTTATTAGAACCTCAATCAATGAAGGAACAAGGGGATTAAATGCATCTTCAGAAAAGCTTAGCTGGATATTTATCAACAGCGAAGAAACTGCTGGCGATAATAATAATCAAAAAAGAAGAAGAAAAAGTTTAATCAAATCAGCGGATTGAAATTCCTCAATTGCGAGTAAAAAAAACATAGAAGGACTACACCGCTGAAGATTGAAGATAAATGGCCTCAACCAATTGAGAAAACAAATCTCTAATACAGAAGCATGGGGGAAATCTTCTTCAAAAATCTAATACAACTAAAACCCATAAAGAAAGGTTTAAGAGATGATTGTTAGGGATCCAACGGCTATTGATAGAAAGGTTTGGGGTTATTGAAGAAGGAGGAGGATTTGTTGTTGTCACCAGCTTTTTTGAAGTTTGAATTAACAGCTTCGAAGTCCCATAGATATTAGATAGAGGCTATACAAATCAACAACCATTATTATAATGGGATTAATTCAAGGCAGATAGAAGGTTTAAGATTCAATAGTTTAAACAATGTAAACTGCAACAGAGAGCAGATGATAGAATAAAGAAAGTTGCTTTCCTTTTTCCAAGAGAAAAAGGGCCCTCCTGGGCTGGGCGGCGAATGCATCCGTTGTTGGATTTTAATTCTCGAACTTGGCAAATGCTAACGTGTTTGTTGTTGCAGAATTACGAAAAGGGAAGAAAGGAGAAAGATATTTCCTTATTTCGTTTATTTGTAACAAGGCAGAATATATACAGGCAGCCGTACTTATGCTAAAAAATCACTTAGATAGCTCGCCTTTAGTTTTGTTCTATTAAATTTTTGAATTTAATTGTTTTTGTTCTATTAAACATCTGATCACTGACACTCTCTCAATTGTTAAACACGCGCACTGGGAAAAAGACCTTAGATATCCATTGCAAATAAAACAAAAAAAAGTAAAAATTGCAAATAAATGAAAAAAGGAAAATATTGCAAATGAAGATCGTAACCAACCAGGCTCACATATGAACAGATCTGTAAAGCCATGACCGATAGCGAGAGAAAGATTCAGGCGTGGATCGGCAGACGGTGTCGTATCGGAAGAAGACGGAGCCGGCGAAAAAAGAAGACGGACGGAAAGGGGGAAGACGGATTCGGACGGCCAATCGATCTATTTTACCCAGCCAAAGAAGAAAACGGATTCGGCATGTCCTCTTCCCCTTGCCCTCAAAGGGACGAAATCTTTGCCCGACGAAGACGGATTCGATCCGGCGAAAGAAGAAAACGAACAAATTTGACGGTGGGCAGATCCAAGCCGACATGAACAGGAGCGTCGCGAGGAATAAGAAACCCTAATCTGGCCAAAATTCGATGAGATCGGCACGAATTCGGCACCTCTATCGAACTTACATCGATTCCAATCGATGGCGGAGACAAATTCGGGATGGGTTAAGTCCAATCGGTGGCCGAGGCACAAATTCAGAAAAAAATCCCCATTTTACTGTTCAACTTCTTCGCTCCGAACAGATTCGGCGGTGGGCAGATCCATTTGGGTGACCTATTGCTCCATTTTGATTTGTTGTGATGCTGTATTTCTAGATTGGGAGGACACTTTGTTTGATTTCTCCATCAGTATGCCAGACCATTGTTACTGTCCAAAGAAACAAGAAGAAGATGAACGAATAATGAAAAAAGAAAGAGGAAAAAGAAAATGAAAAGAAATTTCCAAGAGTCTGCTAAATTAAAAGAAAAAAAAAGAGTAAAAGAAAAATGAGAAAGAAAAGAAAAATATAAATGGAATTCTCTTCACTCGCTCAAAGGAGAGTGAAATTCAATTATTATGCCACATCAGCGTTCGGGTATGTAATAGAACACAAACAATTAAATTCAAGTGTTTAATAGAACAAAACTAAAGGTGAAGTGTCTTAAGTGATTTTTTTGCACAAGTACAGGTGTCTGTATATATATTCCGTCTTATAAACAACCATGTAATAGGACATGAAGTTGTAACGATAAAGCATCTACAGTACATAAAATAAAATTCTAAAAATTACCACACTTGCTCATTGTTAAGAATGATGAACATGAAGAAGTTTTGAGATTTTTGGAGAGGAGATAAAATGAAGTGGGGGTGGCTCATGACCATGGTGGATTATGACAGAATAAATTAAGGTAGGTGAGAGTATTTAGTTTCTTGGTTTACGAAAAAAATCAACTATTACGGCCAGAGGGTGCCCGACTAGAACACCCTCGGCCGTAACAGTTGGAGCTCCTCCATCCTACGGTCGGTAGGGCTGTGCAACCAGTCCAGACCGGACCGAATGTACACAGTCCGGTCCAGACCGGTCGATCGTATTTTATAAAAAAATATGGACCGTCGACCGGACCGGAATTGTCCGGTCCGGTCTCAGGTTTGGACCAATTTGACCGTTTAGTGTTTAAATTTGATTGCGTTGGCCGAAAATCAACGACCACACCATAGAGATATAGTAATTAGCAAGATTAATTCTACTATTATAGAGTTCAAGTACCATGCCGGATGTTCTCCTTCACATTAGTAAAATGTTCAAATTTGAAACCCCATGAGATGAAGTTAAATTTTTTTATGGGATAAGACCAAACTTAAAAGCCTACCAGATTGCATTAATTTAAATAAGAACTCTACTTACATTTTCTTTTCTTTTCTTTTTTTTTTTTATATAAAAATTCATATTATTTAAACACAAGGTTGACGAGCTAAATGAAGCAGCATACTTAACTCGAATATAGTTTTACCTACCAACTGCAACTTTTTCAGAATGTTTGCAAATTGGAATCCAAAATTTGAACTTTTCCTTCAACATAAATTCGCAAGGAATGGGCTGCAACGAATGAGGGCACCACATACTTGGTGAAGGCAAAACTTCATAACTCCAAGGATCAGCACCCCTGCAATGTCCTCTGTTAATCTCTATACAACAAGTTCATCTTCAAGGAAACCGTACTCAAAAGTGAAGTCCTGCTTGATTCTTTGGCACCTGCATATTCACATAACACACTTATGGATGAAACTGACATCATTATATCAGTCAACTGACAATTACATGCTGAAAACAAATTAGTTGAGGTTTTAATACCCATCCAGCAACTCTGATTCCCTAAACATCCTAGCCTTAGAAAAGTGCTTTTTCATCTAATGAAAAAGGGTCAAATTCATCTAACTAAAAAGGCTTGAGTATATGTATATAAATGCTCATGGTGAATTTACGTACCATCCTTGTTCATCCTCGCCAACATGGAAATCAAAGTACACATATGACCCCTTTTCATAATCATCAGTTGCTTCATCAGGCTCTTCATGTCGCTGAAACCATGTATTATATTTCCTATGGAATCTCCACGCTTGCTTCTTCAAAGCTTTCGCAGCCAAATACTGCTGGTATGTATTCTACAAAAAACACAAAAATATACTAATATAATTCACTTGATAAAATAATAAGTTAAAAATTTTGACAGAAAGAAAAAACAGTACCTGCTGAAAATAAAATGCAAAGAACAGGGTGTCAGAGTTTTCATGCATATAAGCCATTCGATCCCAGAAGGCAGGACTGTTTATAACCGGGTTTTGAACTTGAGGGTAGCTTGGAGGAGTCACTGCCGGGTGTCTCTGCAGAAAGATTTACATAAATCATATAATATAGTAATATTTTTTAAACAGCTGCCAATTGAGTCTTTGAAAAGGCTCTCTTACTGGAGAGTAACCCCTTGAACGATCAGAGTCCTTAGGCTGAGGAAGCTTGTAGAATGCAGATTCAAGCATCTTGTAGTTGTGGATATGGTCATGTATCCCTACACCGGAGCTTGGTGTAGCAACAAGGTTATTATCATCAAGTGCACCAAGGTCCATTACGCTTCTTCGACCAATGACACCTAGGCTTGAAGGCTGACTGGACTGCAAGGTTTGACCAGAAGAAAGATCAATGTCTCTCGGCAATTGTCCTGATTCACTCAATGACCCAGATACAGCTTCAGCCTGCAAGATTAAAAGATTGTAACAAAAGTTATTGCTACATACATTGCTTGAAGAAAACAAGTCACTAGAGCAATGCTACTGAGAAAAGGACAGGTTTTGAATCAATTACTTTTATCAACATAATCATATTAGGCACAAAAAACAGGTAATAGAAACATCCTACATTATAGCATCTACGGTTTTTAATTCAGCTTTTCCAAAGAGAGTTCAAAAATTTTGGTCTATAATAAAAAGTTATGATTCTGCTATGTTTAAACCCTGAATAGCACTTGTCATTTTCACCCAGTAAAGTTAAAAACAGTTCATCGAGGACAACAACAACAACATTGACCCAGTGTAGCTCTGCTTCAGCGGAATCTGGGGGGTCAGGATGGGGCATCCTTGGCTTGACAACAACCTTTTTTAAAATTTATAAGACAAATCAGACCTTTAGAAGAATGGTTTCCCCTAAAACTATTCATCTCCCACTGTACCCTTCTGTTTTTAAGTATTTGCCACTTTGTTTCTGTTATCCCCTGTACCTTCTTCATACCACAACATGGAAGAAGGGGGAAGGAATGAGCTTTGTAGATATGATTTACCTTCATCTTGCTAGGAAGAGAGGGAGCAATTCATATCTTGATTTTATTTCTACTAATACTGATTTTTCTCATGCATTTTATAACATCATTTTCCAAAAGGTCCCATTCAAACCCTGTTGAGACTAGCCCCTGGCTTTATTGATTAAGTTAAATGCTCTAAGAAATTCAATCTAATGTATAAATGCTAAGTGATCGCTGCATTTTTTGTTAGTTTTCAGCCTTCATGTGTTTTCTCATTACCTATTTAAGCATGCAATACACAACACCATTGTGTGTCAAAGATGGTTAAGCACCAGAATGGACGAGTTTGTACTATATAATAGAAGTTTGGAATATTGCAGAATTTTAGTTGGTTTTCAATCCATCAAGCAATATTCTAAAACTTAGAAACAATTAGCAACACCTATTTAGCAAAAATAAGACACATCAGCAAGAATCTCTATAAGCATCAGTATGCAAACAAGATAAAGATGCTTTTGCAGTGACAAACACATACTGGAACATCCATTGGAAAAGAAGCTTTTGAATCCACGTCGGTGATACTTTTAGTAGCTGCACCAGGGGCAGGGGCGACTTCGGCAGTTGGATCATCCAAAAAAATCTGTTGCTTCTGCTCCTCAACAAATTCATGGGTACCATCTGAGCAATATTTAAATATTACACCAGTAACACAAATATATTTAATCTATGAACATCCAATAAGAACCATATACATAAACAATGATAGACAAAAACAGAAACAACCATGTAAAGAACAAAATATACCAGGATATTTTGGGCCATTAATAAGAGATTCCTGCTGAGCTGCCTGTGGATGGATTGAAGTGGATGGCTGCTCTACAGAGGCAGGCATGGCAGTATTGAGGCCTGGTGCATGAAGCCCAACAAGACCAAACCCAACTTGGGAAGGCAGTGCTGAGCTTTGAGAATTTAACTGAGCACAATAGCGAATATCATTCATTCAGAATTTTGAAGGCAATAAAAATCAGATCCAGACTACAGGAAAGAGTTATCAAAAAAAAAAAAAAGAAGAAGAAGAAGAGGAGAAGTGGCTTCATTGTAAAGTGTGTATGCAGGAAGACTATATCATGGCCAAGTATGGAATCATTAATAAGTGATAAAAGGAACTGCTGTGAAAAAAAGACTTAAGAGTCAAAGCGGTAGTATTGAGGTGGAGGAAGAACCACCAATACGACAGATAAAAGTAGTGAAGCACCACTAAGTTTTTTACTCAGCACTTCCTTGCAGATTATTTGGAGGGAGTTCGATGGTACATCAACAGTCTTAGCATTTGCTAAACAAAATTCTTCTCCCTTAAGTTTCCAGATTAGAGTAAGAATATCAATAATCTTTTTGAAATGAAAACAATTAACTTTTAATCCTGTTATCTCATCGTGCCACAGAGCTACCTATAACTGAGTATTCAAGATCAGCTTCCTATTAGAGGATTAGGAAAAAGTACAGGGATGGTTGTAACTCAGAGAGAGACAGAGACAGAGAGAGGCATAATTGGAAAGCAGGTGATTAATGCCTTCATACTATATTAGTGGCAATATTTGCATATAAAATATTTCATTAGAAGGCAATAACTTGTCAAATAAGAGCTAAAACAACCTGCGGCAGGAGCGGGTTTTGTTGCTGTCCAGAGACTTGCTTATAATCACCTCCAAGAGTCTGCATTCCAAGAAGATTGCCAGGGCCTTGCTGCTGCACTTGTTGAAGCCTCTGCAGAAACTTTTCTCTTTGGTCTGGAGCAATCTCAGTTCTTCCTCGAAATTGACCCTAAACAAGGATGAAAACATTTTTAGCTCACAATCAGCTATCAAATGATGTTAGCTATGGTTTTAAAATCCAAATCCGGGACAACAATTTTTTTTAAACCACCCTGGACATCAAAATAATGCAGCAGGAAGAATCCATTTGTACACTTCTTTGTAGTCTCTGGCTCTCTGATTTGAATAAATCATTTGAAGTGTTGTCCAAGGTCCAGAAAAGCCTTATTGTTCTTCCAAGGTGCAGTTAATGGTAACCAATATGTTTTATATCTGACACAATAATATTAAGCAACCATCTCTCACACAAAGGGTTCTCATTCATGCCATTTTTATGAGATAAGGAGTGATGCATTGTAACGTATCTCCAATTGGTTTTAATAAAGCTCATTTAACTCGGGCCACGAATAAGTAGGCAAATAGGCAAGGCTTAGCAAAGCAAAATATTAAGAAGAAACTTCAAGCGAAGGGAAGAGTTAAGTCATTAAAATTACCATTTCACTTGGATTTTGGAAGGGGCTTCCAGGCCTCCATTGCATTCCAGGAGGAATAGAAGAAGTTAAGTTTCTGCCTGCAGCAACTGCATGATCACCACCATATATAGAATCAGCTGAGCTAGTCCCATCAATTGAATTGGTGGATTGGGCTATAAGCATCCTATTTTTTAATGAGCAAGTCAGGGGAGGTTGCAACATACCACTACTTAAATGCTTTTCATCGGCTTCCAAAACCTTTCTCATTCTGACGTCAGATGTTAATGGAACTGTTCCAAGTGTCACACCACTACTAGGAATTGCAACTCCAGAGCCCAGTGGAAGGTTAGCAGGATGCACAGAAATGTCAGGCATGCCACTTCCCCTAATGACTCCACTTTCGGTGAGGGTTGTAGATGATCTTCGTCCAGGAAGATTTAGTGCGTCATCTTCAGTAGGCACATTTGAAATATTAAGTGAAGAAGATGAAACATAAGCTCCTGCATTTTCTAAAATTCCTCGAGCAGCAACTGGGCTAGAAGCAGTTGTTGAAGCAATAGGTGAAGCAGGCAGTTGAGAAGAAAAAATGGCAGGGATTAAAGTTGTGTGACTTCCTACTGGACTTGTCACACTGGCAGAGCTGACTAAATTACTTTTCAAAGGGGCCTTTGGGACACCATCAGAATTATTATCCATTGAAGCTACCCCCTCGCGCTGTTCCAATGGAGACGCACTTTGTTGAGGAGGTGTAATAGCAGTCTGTAAGAACAAGCCCATTCAGAACACATAATGATTGTTGATAGTCAGGGGCGGAGGCAGTGCATGCCCAGTGGGGGATACCGTCCCCACTGGAATTTTCACAAAAAAAAATTTTAATTTTGTTTTTAAAAATATAGTAAAAAAACTAGGTTATTTGATAAAAACTAATTTATTTGGTCATAAAAAAGCAGAATAATTTTTTTTAATATATATAATATATTGAAATGGTTTTTTATATATAAAAATACAAAATTTTCTATATAATTTTTTTTTATATACAGAAAAATACAATTTTTTTCTATATTTTATTAAAATATATAAAAAAAATTGCTGGCTTCGCCAAGAATATTTTTGTAGCCAAAAAAATTACCAAAGGAATTTAGCCCCCACTGGCACAAATTTCTGGCTACGCCACTGTTGATAGTATCATTGAAGATGCAGGCAAAAATTCCTTTTAGAAGAAATTCTTGCCTAATAGTGATTGCATCGACATACAGGGTAACATGCCATAGTATGATGAACTTAACAAGGAAAGAAGTGATTAGAGAGCCTATGGCTATTACAGCTTGCTTAGAAAAAGGAATAATGTATATGTAGCAAGAACTGAGCTGTAGATTACAACCCCGAATTAAAGAAGAAGAATAATCAATAAATTAATAGACCAATATGTTAAATTTCTCTCTAGAAGCACAAAATCTTAATTCAGTCTACTTGACACACAGAATATTACATCTACAATAAGTTTTCCTTGTTGCAAGTAACATACCAGCATTTGTGAGGAAGGTAAATCCACCAAAGTCTTCAAACTTAATCCAGAGCTGCTAGCACCACCACCCTGCTGAAACACAAAATAGGTCAAAATGAAGAATAAATGGAGAAATCATTCCTACAACAATATTTTTGGAAAGACGACAAATAAGCATAATCAAAGGAAGGCATCTTGCAAAAGTCGACAAATAAGCATAATCCAAGGAAAATGTCAGAGGTAGGAAACCAAGAAATATTTCTCAGCACAATCGTACACGCAAGAAAGGTATTGGAAGAGTATACGTGAACTAAAGTAGCCTTTGCTTGTTGGATTGAAACAAAGCATAATATACCAGAAAAATTAACACATTCCCCCCACCCACCCACCCCACCCCCACCAACACCCCCTGCGGCCCTGCATCAACCTCCTTCCCCAGTTTACACCAAGAATTCCCAAACCTCCCTATATTTCCCCAATATACCCCTACCACATTGCCTGCTTCATGTATAAAGCCTTAACCAGATACTATTATGACAATAACTAGTATAATAGTGCAGCAAGTGCTATGGTTAACTCTTATGTCCCCTAATCAGCTTCCATCTTCCCTCCTTGGTAATCACATTCTTATTCCTGGTAGTTGCAGATTGCCTTTCATGTAATCAACCTTCCTTTTTTGGTCCCTCCAGTGTACATGTAAGAAATCACGGCCTTTCACACCAGCAGATTTATCTTTATAATTCTATTCTAAAAAATTGCATCATTTATTTTCTTGATGATGCACAATGCGTCTCGGTAATACTTCTGACAATTTCCTTTCCTCTTATGTTGACACTAACTTCTTTATAAAGCAAGCTGCAGATGCTCTAGGCCAATATTGATAATTTTAGATTGCAAGGGGAAGGCTGTCGAGGACCAATTTTAACGCACGTGTGATGACAACAGTGTTTGGAAAAACTCCAGGTGCACCTAGGCGATAGAAATGCCTGGCAGTGGCGCCTAGGCGGCACCTGGCATGCCTGCCTCGCCTGAGGCTAAGCGGATGCTAGTATGGCCCAGGCGCGCCTGGGCACTCTTGCGCTGCACCTTTTCAAATACCGGATGACACAAATATTCAACCATAACGAAAATTGTGTTGCCTAAATTATTGTTCTTCTACCCACAATAAATGATTTCTACCAAAAAGATGAAGATAAGCATTAGGTAATTGCATTGTGCAGGGGATCAACTTTTAATCACAGATTACCATGAATTTCTTCAGTGAACATGTGATGTTTCCTACAATTTATATGGATCTAAAAAAGCCTCATTTAAAAGACATAGTTGAGAAGTCAAAAGAATTACTGCATTAAAGCTTCTTTACCTACATCTCTATATACAAATAAATAACACAGCTGAAAACAACATTTCTCATATTTTTAGTTCATTATTAGCAGAGTGGTGCTTTCAAAGCCAAACTACTAACAAGTATCAAATCCATTCAAATGTATATGTATACACTTATCACAATTTAACTATATGAATCAAGAATTACTCCTGTTTATTTAAGTTGCAGATATTTTTTATTCAAACTCCATCAACATCCATGATTTCACCTTTAAGATAGCAGAAAATTTCTCAACCTTATACATATCATGGTGATTTATGTATACTTGTTTAGTTGCTTTCATGTCGCAATTCTCTGTGATTTACTTTTCACATTTGCAACACATTAAATCAATTTAAATAATGATAGTGTTCAAAGGAATAAACAGTTGTTATATATAGATAGCAAACGTGACAGAGAGAATAATATCAACTTTCGGGTTGCATAATTGAAGTAGCTCTGAGAGAAAAGTAGCTAAGTAACTGAATTCTACAGCAATAATGATGTGAGCATGGTACAAACCAAAGTATAATGATGTCAAATAAACAATGAACAGATTTCTTAAACATTGGTACAAACCAAAGGACAAGAATGTGATGGTAGAATCATCGGCTACATGTCATAAGGAAATAACTAATAGATGAAGTTTTCATGTTAAGCATCAAGAGCAAACCATTTCCAACTTATGCTAAAGTCCAACAAAAAACTCAATCAAGTTTGCAAAAAAAAAAAAAAAAAATCAACCAAATGGAAAAGGAAGCACAAAAACCGACAAACCTTGACAAGACTAGGTTGACCAATTGTCACAAGATCTTCAAGAGCTTCCACTTTATCCAGAGGCAAAGATTCATAGAGCTCATCAACATCACTAAATTCATCGAAATCATCCTAATGAAAAAAATAAGGAAAATATCAAGTAAAATAAAACACATACAGTAATTCACATGTAGGAATTGTCTTAAGAGCATGGAAACCCCATTTTATTGCACTGCATATCCAGTTATCTATCTTGGATCAAATTTTAATGTGTATAACAGAAAATTGAGGAATTCTACAAGGCACCTGATTGCGTTCAACATAGTCTTCCAAAAAGTCTTTAACGTCATTGACCTGCTCAGCACTCAGCTCATCATTATCCAACAGCCTCAGAATGAGTTCAAGTTTCATTATGTGAGCCTTGTGGCGAGTAATAGAAGTCTCCAAATGGGTCTAAAAAAAATACGTTGATTGCATTATAGCAGCGATATAAAACAGAAATACGCACATGATTATTTCATGTAAAAATGTACTCTTATCTCACCAGCCTGGGAGGTCGAGTCTTTCCTTTCTTAACTGATAAACCTTCTATCTCTGCTTCAAAGTTGTCTACTTGGGACTCCAATTCTGTAACCTAACAGAGATAAACCTCTCTATGAGGTACTCATTGAGATCTCAAAAATAATTAATGTTAAAGTGAAATAAATGGTGCTATACTTGATAATTTAATCATTTTAAGGAAGTAAAAAGCTTCATAAAAAATAAAGAAAAAACTTTTACAAATCGTGAAAAAAGAGGAACTTTTCCAAAAGTCATGACAGGAATGCTATAAAATCAAGAGGGGAAAAGGATAGAAAAGATTCTAAACCAATATGCAATCAATAATGGTGCATTTAGCATACCACAACAAGAGAAGAAAGCGCTGATGAATTTGCATTAAATAGCAAGGGATAAGAAAAGTAAGTCCTAGTGGCAAGTCTGGCCAGCCTTTTGGAGGGATAGAGGGGAGAAACGAGGAAAGAAGGAGGAGATGGTGATACAGGCGGAAACACAAGTCTGTCCATCTCGTTCCTCAAATAATATGCTATGCAAGCAAGAGCCTGTTTCCTCCCACTTATTCATCCATCAGATAATTCATTGCCCAAAATAAAAATAATACATTAATAAAGAGAAGATGGAGGGCTAAGACAAGGTCCAATACCACATTGTTTATCCAATCCCTCGTTTCTGACTTGGCTTTTTCCTTGGGGTCCTGGCAAATGAACTTTAGTTAAGGGGTTATCAGCTACAAACAAAACTAGAAACAGAATACATTGTTCAAATCTTACAGTTTTTGGCTGCTGTCCAAGGCCTTCTTTTGAGAATGCCTTTGTCTTGGTTTCCTTTTCACAAATCTTAAATCTTTCCATCTCACGTTCAATTTGTTTGCGCGCATCCATCAGAGCCTGCTCATAAGAGGCACTAACCTATGTCAACATTTATCACCACAAAAGGGCAATGTCAACTTCAGGATATGGGAATGTTATCAATGTAATATTGGATCCACAACCATCATATTAACTCTAATAAACAAGTAGCAAAAGTGAAGCACACTGACGATGCTGAAAACTAAACTGCGATAGCTACCTAGTAAACAAGCCAAATGCACTATTGGAACACACATGCATAAGTGGATAGGAAGGATAAAAGTGAAAAAATATATGTTACTCTATCACCTGTGACCTGACAATCTGACATTGTTAATTAACTAGCAAAAACTTTTTTTTTCCACTTTTTAATGATACTGATCAGTGGCATAATAAATCTCAGTTCCTATTTTATGTAGCATAGACTATATATTATACAACATTGCTTCGCCACTATACACCATTAAACAGCAGAACCACACCTAAATCTAAGACCAAAGAGCTTACCTTTTTATCCTTGATCTCGCTGGATTGGATCCATGTCTTAATTTGGTCCCTATATCTCTGCAATTTTTTAATTTCCTTCTTCAAATCAGCCTCGTACTTCTCCTTCTGGTTCGCATTATCCGTATCATAAACCTAAACAAACGAAAAGGCAGCATAAGATGGAGTAACTGAGGAATTCTAATCAGTTGATGGCCCTCATGATGCACCAAACGAGATTTTACACAATCAACGTCATACAGTGAGACAAGATTGTACTAATACCTTGTTCCAGATGCTATCAAAGAGTTCTACACCTTCTTGCACTTTCTTAAGAACGCGATCGATCTCGCCCTGCAACTTTCGACTCGCCCCCATCTTGTCAAATCGAGCGGGCTAAAGAGATGGATGCCGAGGTACGATCGAATCTAGCAGACCCTAGTTGGTTCAATTTATCGATGAAGTTATACAAGGGCTAGCGAGGAGATCATCAATTGCATTTGATAGGGCACGAGAACAGTGTCGATTAAAGAGTGAGAGAGTGAAGAATATTCAGTTCACCAAACTCTGACATTCGAGAAACGTTTTTGTACGTCGCAGAGAAGCAGAGGGGTAGACCGGATCCAGGGTCGATCCGGTCCGATAAGAACCGGGTTCTCAATTTTCCGAGTCAAAAACAAACCGGGTCTGGTATAAACCACTATATACGGGCATACCGCATACTTTAACAAATCAAGTAAGAAGTTATTCAGATTAAATCAAGAGATTGTCTAATAAAATGTGGTAAAATAGTTTAACAAATCTTGAATTGCGATTAGGTTCATGCCCAAAAGATGTCTCAACTGTGAAGACATCTTACTTGATATTTAGATTAAATCAAGTAAGATATTTAGGTTCATTACCAAACGTAAACTACTGTGTGAAGACACTTTTTTTAATAAATTAAATTATATTAATGATTTTTTTTTTGCAAAAATTTAAGAAAAATTACCCATTCTTTATTATCAAACATAGATTAACCATTAGACCATTGATGAATGATGATGATCATCGAACCACATTCCACATTACCTTCTTTCTAACTTTCTTATTATTTGTTATAGAACTATTAATTTTGAGTCAATTCAATTTAGGCCTTGTTTCACTTGTCTCCTAAAAGTCCTTTTCACCTAAAAACTACTTTTAACCTCCTTGAAATTCGTGCAGCTCTTTCTACCTTTTATATTTTTCGAGATACAAAAATTAACTTTTCACCCAAAACATGTTATGTCTGGTTCTAAATTGATTTATATTTGTTACGGACCCAGCCGAACTCTCGGGTCCGTCAACAAGACTGGTTCGGGATCGGCGTAAATTGAGGCACTTGGATGATTATTGTTAAGTATTTATTTCTTTTAATTAAATAAAAATTTTATACAAAATGTTATAAACTCCTTCTCGGATTTTGTTTACAATTCTTTCGCGGGACGTTTTTATTGAACCGCTAGGACCTAGTATAAATACTCGGAAAAGACTACAGTTACACTTGGTGTAGGAATTTAAATCTTACACCCCTATAAAAATTTGCCAAGTGTTTATTTCATTTAATATTAATTTATTTTCTTTTTGAAATTTATAACTAAATAAAAATTGTATTTGGTACATTTACATTAGTACCCTTCTTCTCTTTCAATGAGAAATTGACTTCCAGTACAATCTTATCTCGTCACTCTTCTACCTCCCCCATCACCCCATGGCAAACCCATTAGACTTTTACACAGTTAAAATATTTTTACATACAAAGCTTGTTGTACTCTTTCATGTCCAACCCCAAACCCCAATTAATTCTAGTCTTTTTTCTTTAGCTTCCAGATCTGGTTGGATCTAAACGATTGCTCTCATCTCCGACGACTTCCTCCTAATCTCCGACGCCCCCTTCCCTTAATTCTACTCCACTCTCCATTCGGAAATCGGTTCCTCTGGCCCTGACCTCCTCCAAGACCACAAGTCCCGCTACTCCATTCCGCCATCGGTAATGTCAGCGTTGGCTCCGTCACCACACTACCCCTCCTCCTCTGAAGAACAAGCACGTTCTTATGGTCAAATTCTCGCAAACCAATCCCGATCGGAATTCTAATGGCGTAGTTTTTCATGGATTTGATTTAATTATGTTAATCGGTGATTGGGAGGGTGTTGGTAAGGTGAGCTTTAAAGAAAAAAAAATAGAGAGGAAAGTTAAGGTTGGAAGAAGAAGACGAAAGGTTAGAGGAAGAAGAAGGGTTAAAGATTAGATTTAGGGTAGTATTGTAAACAATTTTAAATGGGACCACTACTTTTAATTGTTTGAGAAAATTATGCCAAATGGCAGAAAGTGTAAAAATTTTAATCTACACCAAGTGTGATTGTATCATCCTCCATAAATACTCTTATATTATTATGATTTTAATTAATCATAAATTATCTAGCCCTAATCTCTTCTCTTCCTTCTTCTTTGGTCTCTTTCTATTTCTTCTCTGCCTCTTCTGCTCTTCTTCTTCTATCTTCGATCCCTTCTTCACATTTCTTATCTTGATTGCTTTGGATTCCTTGGTACCGGTTTATATAACTTTTATCAATATTATTGATAGGATTGATTGATTGCAATTATATCCAAACATTGTTTTGCTATATAAGGACTCAAAATTTAAATGTAAAGACATCATTATACAAATACAGATTAATTTCAATAAAAAAAAAACCAGTTTCACCATTCCCGCGATCCAATATCTTTGTGGAAACACAACAAAATTCAAAAGCTGTCGATTGAAAAAAAAAATCATTCCGGGTAGACCTTAATTAGTACCTTGCTTTCATAATTTGATGCAAGCTATTGGGCAAATTGCTTTCATATCCGTCCATGAAACTTACACCATTACTCAACTCGATCTCAATTCAACACGCTGCTCGATTGAATCGTGAATTGTGATCACTAACAGACCTAACATGATTAAATTTGAATCTAATCCATCCTCAGCTCAGTAGATCACGCCCAGCTGAGGCCATTAATGTCACTCTCATCTCTAGCATTCAAATCCAACCCTCCACTCAACACCCTTGTATTGTACTTGTCCTCGTCTCCTCTCTGATTCTTGCCAAACTCAAGTCCTAGATCAATCGGGAAAGTGATCGTCTCTTTGGCGTTCGGTCTATGCACAGGCGGGAAAAGAATCCTCTCATTCTCCTTTACTTGATGATAAGAAGGCCTTAGTCTCAACTCATTGTTGCTGTGCAAATCATGCTCTTTGTGAGGCCCTTCGCACGACGTGAGGTAGCTGTCAATCGAGCAATCCGCTGTGCATAACAATCCATGATTCTGTTCTGGTTGGCCGGCGGGTGCCAAATTCAGGCATTGTCTTGATACTCTGGACACCAATTCAGAAAGCTGAAGCTTTGCGTCTTCTAATCCAACCATTCCAACGTTTTGTTTTCCTAGTGTATCTTGTGCTTTCTCTAGAATTGCATGTAAGTACTTCCCTTGTGCCTCAATTCTCAATTGTAGGTGTCTTTGTACCTGTTTTTTTTACAAATTCTGTTATGTTAAAATTGCAACTTAATTAGATGTTCTTGATCAAAACTAAAAATTTTGTGTGACATATATACCTCTAGCTGCTCATGTAGCCTTCTCTGCACTTCAATTTGCATCTGCAGCGTTTCGCTTATTTGAACGTTCCTAAAGATCAGGATTTTTCATATCTAAATTAGCTTTGCCTTGTGAAAAATGCTCTCAACAGAAGCAATAAAAGATCAAAACTTACTTGTTCACTTGATGATCAATGCCAATGTCACTTGTAAGGGGTCCATTCGTTTCTGGTGTATTCTCACGCGGAATTGAAGCTGCACATATATATATTTGAATATCAACAACTCTTCCTTCCATGTGTTTAAGCATTGAGTTGTATATGACTTTGTATTCAACCAATCATACCTGTCTTGCTTATTCCACTGCTTGTTTGTTGTCCATGAAGATTCTTGCTGAGCCTGTATTTCTGCAGATCAAAGTAATTTGTAAATTTCCTTTTGTCTTTTATAAAGGCATTCAAAATCCAGTAAAAAATGAAAAGGCGCACAAATCAGAAGTGTAAATTTACCTGCAAGTGGCTCTTGAGGTGGTACAAAGTTAGTCCTGGAATTCCCATGAGTTTCATTACTGTTTTTGGAGTAGCCTCTGTGACAAGACAAAAATAAACAGTTAGCTAAAAACAGTAAACTACTATATAGACTTTTGCTAAATATTGTGTAGTGTGTATAACTAACTATATACATACTTTCTGCTCCTCCCAACTGATTTACTGCTTCTGTAAATCTATCATGAAGCTCAGGTGTCCATTTTAGTCTCGGCTTAGCATCAGTTGAGAGAACAAGGCTTGAGCCAGGCCCATTTCCACCTTGCAGGAACAATTGCCTTTCTGGATGGACAGACATCCTTGGAGACGCGTACATGCTTTTAACTTGATTCTGATGATGCTGATGATACATGAAGTTGATGATCCCCTACCCTAAAAAAACGACCGATTGCTATTCTTTAGCTTGATGGAGAAACTACAAGCTAATTATATTGAATCAGCAAGTTCATGCTCGAATCCGAGTTATATACCTGATGTGTTGTTGTTTTCCTTCCTAAACGAAATCGATAAGCCTTGGATGTGGATGCCTCAACTCAAGACTTACAAAATGCACTCTTTTTTCTTTTGCAAGTCCCAAGTTTTATTGATAAGAAAAAGTGTGCAATGTGATGGTTTTATAGGAGGAGAAAGTTGAGAGAGAGGAGAGAATCTTGGGCAAAAATGACAACAAATGTTGCCCAATCTGATATTCAAAGCAATTCAGAGAGATATTGTCCTCTCTACAACTTCTTTAACAAACTCCACCTTGTAATGGGTATCAAAATAGATTCTCGGCCTCCTTTTTCTTTTCTTTTTTTTTTCTTTTTGATAAGTTAAGAATTAATTCAACCTCAAACCCGGCTTGTAGGCTGGCCTGGGCATCCTTGTGGATGAGAGCGCGGACATCTGAATCTTTCAAAGTGTCTTACAATGAGAGTGAGTAACGAAGGGATACAAGTGTATTATTAATTAGCCACGTGGTTCATTTCTCTACATACATGAATAATCTATAGTGTCGAGAAAATAAACTGTACGTAAAAAAATAAGGATATCGGAGATGATCATCTTGATTCTTGGCCTTGTTCTTTACTCTGTATAAGTTAAGCTATATTCTTGTAATCTAGCAAGGCCGGAGACGAACCATATTCCTATAGAGAGTCTATTGGAAGTGTCTGACTTAGACAGGAGGATCCACTATTGCAAAGTCTTCCCCATCCCTCTCACCTTTTGTGTGCATATTTTTATTAGCTTCTCTGTCATTATTCTTTGCAGGACTTCAGTAATCATTTAGTTTCAGTAGTCCTTTGTACTTAATATCAAAGAAGTTCTACTCAGTTAGCAGCTGTAATAATAATAATAATGGGACATGCATGAGTTCTATTGACTGGAGCATCTTTTGAAGTACTTTAGCATTAGATGCTACTATCTTTGGGACATTGCTTCAAGGCACAGCTAGGGATAAGGAATAGATTCAAAGTAGGTCGCCGTCGGCCTCCTTCAGTAGCACTTATTATTAGGCCACACTGTGTATGAAATGGATACAATGACTTTGATCGATATCAACTAATTGGCTCAACAAACTGGTTCTATAACACAAAATTATGGGACCCGATATTTTATATATAAAAAAAAAGAGTTAATTAGCTATGTTGTACTTGCTTCATTTTCTTATAAAAGATGCAACAAGTCTTTGTTTGGCATGGGGCCACTTTGCCTTGTCCATGACTTGTTCCTTGGTTCTCCTAGACTCCAGGTTTGATGCCATATTCTTCTTTATCATGTAACTGTTCTATTTTAAATGAGTTTACATGCATTATGCATACAAACTTAAATATTTGGTAAGATGATTTTTATTCTGAGTTGAATTGTTCCATTTCATTTGAGTGATGCCTGAGAAAACAACTAATTTATGTTATATTAATAGAAGTCATATGACATTCTCAGAATAAAATCCTTGGTTGCAATTTAGCAAATTTGGAATCGATTCATCCTTAAACACATGGTTGCAGGTTGCGTGAAACTCCAAGCCTACTAATATATTATAATATTCAAGGGAAAGTTGTAGGTAAATTCTTCCTGTAACTCTTTTTAGCTTCTGAAAATCCAAAGGCACTATAAACTGTTTGGCGTTACTTGCAAAAAATGTTGTTGAAAATCATCAAATGGAAGGATTTCAAGAAGACAAGTAGTAGTATGTATTAGTTGAATTGATCTTCACAAGTGGGGTTTTGTGGAAGATCAGTTGATTCCGATTTGTCAGGATTTGTACTGAGCTTAGGGGAATCAACTGACCTCCTTTTTGTAAAGGTAATAATAAAGCACCAGCAGTTGTTAATTATATAGATTTGGAATAAGTTTCACCTCATTACTTAATCTGGAAACACACAACATTTTTTTGGTAAGCTCCTGGAATGTGGAGTCAATATGCTCCCAACTGGGTAATCAGTAATCACCCCTTGATATCAACAAAATCTCAGTTGCATTAGTTTATTGATTAATGTTAAATGTAAATTATTAGCTTTAGCTTTAGCTAGTAAATATTATTATAAGCCAATCGATCAGATGATGAAAAGATACCGTCTATACCAATCATCTCCACTAACTCTAAGAGATTTAACTTTCACGGTCTTGCAGGAATCAAAAAATTTACTTATGGTGCATATAACTTTTTTCGTCCTTAGTAACTATTAAACTGCTTTTGTTTCAAATACATGATTCCCTCACATGCAGAGAGAAATTTACAAAAAAAATAAAATAAAGGAGAGAAGAATAGATGGAAGTCTCTGTACTTATCATTTCCTTTAAAGGCTTCTTCTTGAATACAAAAAACACACCTTCTTGAATACAAAAAACACACCAAAACAACAGTTGATTAGCAATTATAATAGGCCGTGGTACCAAACCAAAGGTACTTAGGCAGAAGAATAGCATAAGTTTGTGTGTGTGTGAACCTTTTTGTAAATGGCCTGCAAAAACATGTACATGTGTAAGATGCTAAATCATTTGAGAGGCGAGCCATATATAAAAGTGACAAATGACCACAGAATGATATTCCTTGTTGCAAAGAAAATGAATATAAGCATGGAAATTAAAAGTTGGGTGGGAATATGGGAATTTTGGTTTAGGGCTTTCTTTATAAGAAAAAAGAAAAAAAGTTCATGTGGTAAAAAAAAACAAAATTCTCTTGGGCATGGTGGAATCAATGTCTCAAACTAAGGGCGGTGGGTCATTTTGTTTTTCCCTTTCCTCTTTGGTCAAGAATTTTGTATTTATTCTCGCAACTCTAATGCCACGAAAAATGGGTTCGCACATGTGCTTTCCTCGCTTCCTTTTTCCTCCTCCTTAAGCTAATATTGTGTTCTAGATACCTTCTAAACATTCATGTTTAGCCATGTGATTTTTGAATAAATTCTATTCAAATATGATGCTTTGTAGCTATTTTTAATAGTACCAATATGATACGCCTCAGGTGGAGCCGATTGTTGCTACAGCAAGGCCGAGACGTGAGCGTCGCCTACTCGCCTTCCTATGCGTTTTAAAGACTATTATTAATATTATTAGTATTTTTAGTATTTTATAAATGTAATTTTTAAATAGAGTATAATTACTCCTTCTTGGGTTTTCTATACGGTTCTTTCCCGGTACGCTTTATTGAACCGTTAGGGCTTAGCACTATAAATACTCTTGTTTTATCTTATTCTTAATCAACAAGATAATAGTATTTTGCCCTAATCTCCTATTTCCTCCCTCTCTATTTCGTCTGATCTTCCCCTGGCCGCCAGACCCTTCACCTTTCTTCTGTCAACTATATCCATCTCTTGTGTAGGCTAGCTATAGCTTGCAACAACTGGTGCTTTCATTATTGAACGCTTTCGCATCCATGTCCAACGACGGAGATAACTCGCAGATCACGAGTTCCGAGAATGAGATCCGAGACTTGCTCCAAAATCTCTCTCGCGAAGTTCAACAACAACATCATGAACATGACGTTTTACGACGACGGATGGATCAGGTTTTCCATATCTTGGATAACCAGAATATCATTGATGATCGGAATCGCGGAGTTTATGCTGAAAATCCTTTCGCGGAACCACGCGGAATGCAGCAGGGCGGGGCTAGACAACAGCCGCAGCCACCGGGGCAGGAGGCCGCGCACGCACAGCGCGATGCGCAGATTCAGCGCCTACCTCCGCCGGACCCCCCGCCGGGAAGACGCCTGGTTCATGATGAACAGGGGCGTGCCGAGCGCTATCCAAAAATTCGGATTGAGGCACCGAAATTCAACGGCACCGATCCCGCTGGTTGGGTCGATAAGGTACAATCCTATTTCGATTATTTTCATACATGTGATAACGAACGTTTGCAGTTAGTAGGTATGTTGTTCGAGCATCCGGCATCGGATTGGTTCCGCTATCAACGTCGGAACAACTTGACGGGGACGTGGTTTGAATTTTTGAATGTTGTTAAGCAAAGATTTGATCCCCATCACTATGAAGACTATGTCGGATTACTTTCTAAGCTTCAACAGAATACCACAGTGCTCGATTATCAGGCAGAGTTTGAAGCTCTGTTAAACAAAATTGAAGGGTTATCCCAAGAAACCTTGATTTTGCTGTTTAAAGCATGACTTAAGCAACCCATTAAAAGAGAGCTGAATTTGAGAAATCCAACGACATTGGCACAGGCCTTCGCCCTCGCTCGGGAATTAGCCGCATCTTATGCTGACACGGTGGCAGGGATTGCCACGAACCGCCGTAATTGGATTCCTTCTGGTTCTCGAACAGGGACTGTCACGGCTTCAAACACAACTTCTTCCTCGGCTGCACAAACGAGCAACAGTACCATCAACCAGTCGCAGTCATCTGATGCTATTTCTCGCCTCCCTATTCGGCGTTTAACACTTGCTGAACGCGAGGAACGAACAAAAAAGGGCCTTTGTTGGAACTGTGATGAGCAATACGCCCCGGTCCATCGATGCAAACACCGTTTCTTGGCCTTGTTAGGGAGCGAAGATCCGGATGAGGACGAACTTCCGTCTAATGAGGAGACGTTAGTAGTAACCGGCGATGTCTCGAGTATCAATTCCATGGAAGGGTTACCAAACCCGAAATCTCTGAAAATATTGGGGTCGATTGCTGATGTATCGGTCCAAGTTTTGATCGACGGAGGTAGTACACATAATTTCGTCCATCCCAAAGTAGTTGAGTCGCTGAAATTGCCCGTGGTTCAAATTTCTCCTTTTCGAGTCTATGTGGGCAACGGCGAATCGTTGTTATGCAATCAGCAGTGTGCAGCGACACCACTCTGTTTACAAGGTCACATATTTCCAGTCGATTTGTTTGTGCTAGCCGTCCACGGTCCTCAAGTGGTTCTGGGTGTCCAATGGTTACAAACGTTGGGGAAGGTTTCCCACGATTATGGTCAGCTCACAATGGAATTTCAGTGGCAGGGTACATCCATTATTTTGCAAGGGGATCGACAGCCTCCCAAATTAATCTCTTTGAATACATTACAGACCTTGTGCGATGCTGATGTGGTAGTTGAATGCTTCGAAATTGTGCCCTTGATTCACGAGAATGAGCTGCACTCAGCCGTGTCTAGTGTCGATTTTTCAGATGACATTCATCCTTTGATTAATGAGGTCCTGCAACGTCATGAGTCCGTGTTCAGTGTACCAAACGGGCTGCCACCCAAACGAGATTGGGACCATCGAATTCACTTGTTACATGAATCCAAACCGATCAATGTGCGACCGTATAGGTATGCTTATTACCAAAAATCTAAGATCGAGCGTCAAGTGAGAGATATGCTTCAGCAGGGTATAATTCAACATAGTACCAGTCCGTTCTCTTCACCGGCATTACTCGTCAAGAAAAAAGATGGTACTTTTCGGTTTTGTGTAGACTACAAAGCTTTGAACGTTGCGACTATTGCCGACAAATTCCCAATTCCCACAGCTGAAGAGCTATTTGATGAGCTCAGCCAAGCCGCTTTATTTACTAAGCTCGA
Organism: Fallopia convolvulus; assembly: GCA_964016875.1. Lineage (NCBI taxonomy): Eukaryota > Viridiplantae > Streptophyta > Magnoliopsida > Caryophyllales > Polygonaceae > Fallopia > Fallopia convolvulus. The sequence continues at coordinate 56,243,011 of OZ024718.1, read as the reverse complement.
TCTTCGTTCGGGGTATCATCAAATCCGAATGCACTCAGACGACATATATAAGACAACTTTCTGTACTCATGATGGGCATTTTGAATTTTTAGTCATGCCCTTTGGATTAACAAACGCACCATCTACCTTTCAGGCGACCATGAATCGTATTTTTTCCGCATATTTACGGGAATTTGTGATCGTGTTTTTTGACGATATCCTCATTTACAGCTCGTCACTATCACTACACGTTCACCATATTAATACCGTTTTGCAGATTTTAAGTGACAATCACTTCTTTGTGAAGCGGTCCAAATGTTCCTTTGGTACGTCGAAAGTTGAGTACTTAGGACATATTGTCTCCGACGGAAAATTGCTGGCCGATCCGGGGAAACTTGAGGCCATGGCCAAATGGCCAGCTCCGAAAACAATCAAGCAACTCCGGGGATTCTTGGGCTTAACAGGCTACTACCGTAAATTTGTTCGGAACTATGCTTTGCTCGCAGCGCCTCTTACACCTCTCTTGCAAAAAGATAAATTTCAGTGGTCGGATACAGCAGAGGAGGCGTTCCAACACTTGAAATCGGTTATGATGCATCCGCCTGTACTTCAATTGCTCGACTTTTCTAAGCCATTTGTGCTGGAAACAGATGCCACAGATGAAGGGATCGGGGCTGTTTTGTTGCAAGATGAACGACCTTTATCGTTTTTTAGTAAGACTCTCGGGATTCGTCGTCGCGGGTCTTCCGCTTATCACCGTGAACTATTTGCTATTGTATCAGCAGTGCAGAAGTGGAGTCAATATCTTTTAGGCCGGGAATTTCTTATCCGCACTGATTAGAAAAGTTTGAAAGAGCTCCTTTCACAGGTTATTCAGACACCCGATCAGCAATTCTTCATTCGGAAATTAATCGGTTACAAATTCCGAATCGAATACAAAACTGATTCAAGCAATAAAGTGGCTGATGCGTTATCACGTTGCATGATAGATGATGACGCAACCGTGAAACAGTTCTTCGCCATCTCCCAACCGTTGCCTGATTTGTTGAACAGGATACGCCTCGAAAATTCCTCCCTACCGGATTTAATTGATCTTCATGCCGCAGTTAACGAGGGCAAGCTGCCAGCCTCGTTTAATATTCACGATGGTATTCTCTACTATAACCATCGTGTGGTGATCGGTAAGGAGTCGCCTCTCAAGGCGGAAATTCTGGTTGAGTTCCATTCTTCGCCAAGCGCGGGACACCCGGGCATTGACCGTACTTTTCGAAGAGTCTTCGATGTATTCTTTTGGCAGGGAATGCGGAAAGATGTTAAACATTTCATTGATTCTTGTCTGACATGTCAATCGACGAAGTACAGTACACAAAAACCAGCGGGCCTTCTTCTGTAACACCCCCTTCCTACCCTGAAGGTATTATCGCCAGTAACCCCGATTAATTAAGACTAAACCGAAGCTACCCAAGGCTTTAGACTGACTGAACAAACTAAAATAAACATTACAGCGGAATAAATATAATTGGTCTTATACAAATCTTAACCCAAAAAGAATAAATAAATAGAACAACCTTCTAGTTGAACAAAATCTTCATCCATTGTAATAGCTTCCCACTTCCATTCTGAAACAGGAAGAGACTATAACATTTTATCTAGTCTTCTATACTCAATCAGGACTTCGAGATAAACTAAACATATCAAAACGAACTCGGTGACATTTCGCTTCATGTCAGGCCATCAAAAGTTTTATCTTAATTCCTTATACATTTACTTGTTCCAAAATGAACTAATTAAGCAAATAACTATGCCTCCTTTGAAATAAGCTTTCGAAGCTCATCAACAATAGACACACATGAACAGTTTCAAAACCAAGCAATCCTAGGGTATTCACACAACCTTGTTGTCATCCAAACTACATCTTTAGTCCTTCTCAAATCAGTTTCTTAACAAGGATTACTTGAAATCCTTACTCAATTTCCTTTCTTGGGATAAAATCTCGGTATTACTTTAACCAAAAATATGAGATTTATCCAACACATGACAAGACAATATAACCTATCTTGTCAATCCTTTACATCCTTTTCTCAACCAAAACTCAGCTTGAACATACTGACATCCAAAAGTAGTTATCTTACTCAACCACTTCAAACTAACTCTTATGCATTACTATACCAACATATTGGACAATAATACCTTTAGTCCAATAATTTCCAACAAAATTGTCTCCATTGACAATTTTCAGTGTTTTCATCAAAGAACTGTTTAGACTTCACTTAACATTCTGACTTGTTGAGTAACCTAACTCTTAGGATTGAAAACATATCCTCACGTGTCCACTCTCTATATCCAACAATTTATCAGGCTGAGATTGAATATTAATACTAATTTACATATCCAAACTCCAGACCCATTGTAGTTCTGCTTAAAGTCCTCACTTGACTATCTTTTCTCAAAAAGATTTAAGTTTTCAAAACAACATGAAAACAAATAACAACTAATGGAGAAATTATTAGTACATCCTTTATTCCAAAGAAAGGATTACTACAATATCATTCCTTAGAAAGGGTTCCATTTCAGGAGTCCATATCAACTTACTTTCAAGGACAATTCCGCTAAAAAGGCAATGACTTTCTTAGGTCATGACGTCAACCAAGATGAACTACTAGCAAACTGCTTAGAGAATTCCAATAATCGTTGACTGAAAACAATCCCAAACTTTTAGAGAAGTACAGAGTTACTCCATGCTCTTCAGAGATCAACACATATTTGTAAAGAATCTTACCAAATTTCTTTACTTATAATCGAACTGTTTCGGGAAGTTTGACCATATTCCTTAAATGGTATAATGCAAAAGAAAGCTTGCATCTTTTCATCTCAACCAACTACACCTGCAAAACTCATATAATTGCAAAGCTTATATGATTGCCAAATCAAACTAGAAACTATTCTTTAAAACCCAAGGAATTATGTGATCTTATTCCACCATGTGATCAGGATGAGGAGATAAAATAAACATAATCCTTTACTGCATTCTCATAGGAATAAGACATGTAATCTTGCCTTACCATGTGATCAAGATGGAAGACAAATCACACTCTTACTCACCACCATGAAAACCGTAGAAAATTTATTCATGAATTCCGTATATCAAATCAACATTTCTTTAAAATTCATACCAGAATTCTACAAAGTCCTAAGATTTTTCTCAAAAGAGAAAATCACAAAACAATTTCAAATATCTCTTAAATCATAACAGCTTGACAGGAAACTCGACATAGGTTATTAGCACACTTTCTTTAACCTTGAATATTGTGGAAACAAAGATTAGCTACCCTCTTGAAGAATTGAGCGCATCAAGCCAATGCATCGACCAAAATTACTGACCTTATCTTAATGATGCTACTAACGCTTTGCCCTAGTTCTGTGCTAACACTTCCACATTAGCTGACTTTACCAACTTGGCAAAAGTTTTGAATCATAACCGAGTCTCAAAGGAGCTAAGATACTCCAATTCACTTCTGAGCCCCACATTTCCCCTCGAATGTGACACTTCATTCCCTCCTCAAGGTAGAACTTGATGACATATCTTGACTTTTCTTAATTAGACATAATGCTAGACTTTTCTATAATCCATAGTATTGAGTAATCTCTGCCTGATTTAACTCAGTCCTAGCCCAACTTAACTTCACAAGTTCAATAAAAGAGTTGATCACTCCAATTCACTTACTTGCAAACCTTAGGGAAAATGTGATTCCGACATCTTCATACTCATAACAAGGATTCTTCTTCGATCATTCTCAACTTGTATGCCTCCTTGACATACTACTTTAAAGTTATGCAAATATGATCCATTGACAGAATTCAATACTTGAGTTCATCCATTCACAAGACAACGAACCTTCTGCAAGTGAATCTTCATATAAATTCTGATATCCAAAAGTAAACTATCAAACTCTTCTGATGAGTTTAAGGACTTTCAATCCTCTTATAACTTAATCTTCTCGATATAAAAAAAAATGAACTTTCAAACTATACATCTAGTTCAAAAGATTCAATCCTTATATCTCTCTACATATAAGGAAATTCCTTTAATTTCCAATCTCTTTTAGCAGAAGAATGCACATGACCAAACAAGGTATTCTTAAACCTTTCTCAATTCAACATTGGTGAACAAACTAAACTTCTCCATCATTCCCTTGTCTTCTCCCTTAACCATAAGGAGATTGCATATACCTTTTCATTAATTTAACTTCAAACCACACTGCAAAGGAAGAGCTTATGGTTAGGAAGCTTGCCGACAACTTAACAGTCTCACCAGTTCCACCTTAAGCTTTGGATTCGACTGATATAAAATCTTCAAAATCCAAACACAACTGAAATTATCCTTTCAGCGATATAGTCTAAGCCTTATTGATGATAGATGATTGCTATTTTTCTCCCAACTATTTAAAATATCACAAACGAACATACCAAAATCATTCCTTGAATGATCTTCTCAAAACTGAACTTTATCATTTCCATCCTTGAAGAAACATAAGCCAATATCATTGGCAATTTAGAAGATCTTACTTCTGATTCCATTACTAGTCAATTATAGACCTCAAGTCTCTTCTCATTATCTCAAGTTGGGTATCATACAACGAAACTCCAATAACGTTGTCACATAGGTTAGTCATCTGGATATCAACAACTCATGTAATCAATTAACACTTGTGCTACGTAGTTAATTGAACATACATACATCATCAATGAACTTCTTCTTGTTCAATCCTTCTTAACCAATCAACCTTATTCACATCAACCTTGGTGATTAACCACTTGTGCACCATTTGATCTGAACCAATATTCTCCCTCTCTTCCTTACTATAACCATAAAGAGATTCCCATACCATTTAGGATTCTCAATCCTCTTAACTCAAAAGATAACAACATATATGAAAATCCGAGTTTGAACACTATCAGGTTAAAAATATAATTGCATTTTCCAACAAATTAACAATTCAATCGATCCAACACTTGAGCACTTCAAAGCTCTTTAACTTCCATCTGAGCAAAGAAAAGTACAGAATATCCATGATTCTATACTATAGATTCACAAACACAGTTGTTGAAGAAAGTTTTCAAAGACAATCCTTTTCTATTCAGGATTCTTTTACATCACTTCATGATCCATACTGATCTTTTTAGAATCACTCAAGACTCATAAAATTTTCCAAATCTCAACATTGAGAAGTAGAGGTTCCAACTCCAAACTTCTATAGATAATCGAATTTCAACCAAATTCAGAAATTCCTAAGAAATATTCTCGAGAAAACTCTTACTCTTATGACTTCAAGACAACACTTGAACTTTCACATAACAAGAAAAGAAATTAACAATTTCTTTCACATAACTTTGAATCATGAACTTTTTAACAAAATTTCTTAACTTGAAATCTTCCATCATACGAGCTTAAAATAGGAAACCTTCCAACTAGAAAGTTTTTATGAAGTACAATACTTAACTTCAAAATCTAACAAGAATTTCCCTAATATGGAAGAAACAACGAGGGTACACCCAATTCAGACTCTCAAGAGAGAATAGGAATTCATTAAGAACTTGATCTAGAACCGGTTCAACTTTAGGAATCTTCACCTAATTTTACTCTGGATCCTTCTCGGAATCCATTCCCATCTCCGGGGAATCAAATGTCCACTATAGGACCTTTCTTCCACATAAACCATTACAAACTTGTTACCTCATGTTCTCCAATTCCCTTTTTCTCCTTCTATTTCTTCACGAGTCTGACCTTCAATCTTAACCACTTTCCATAAATGGTTCTAAGATAACACCAATATAAAATTCTCCATAATTCTATATGGAAGATGAAAGTCTTAAGCAAGACATAGGAACTTTTAGCTCTGATACCACTTCTGTAACACCCCCTTCCTACCCTGGAGGTATTACTGCCAGTAACCCCGATTAATTAAGACTAAACCGAAGCTACCCAAGGCTTTAGACTGACTGAACAAACTAAAATAAACATTACAGTGGAATAAATACAATTGGTCTTATACAAATCTTAACCCAAAAAGAATAAATAAATAGAACAACCTTCTAGTTGAACAAAATCTTCATCCAGTCTTCCTTAAGCTCTTATTTCTGAAACTCAGCTTCACTTTGAAGTAGTTCAACTATGATCTTCACTCAAGTATAACCATTGAAAACCTTTCTTCAACTTCTGGAGCTTCAAACATCTGAATCCGCCTCTTGAATCAACTTCTAAGAAGAACCTGATGTATCGTATACAACGGATGGACACCAGCCGACCATATAAAAGAAAAGAAGATGGACGGGTTAGTCTAATGAAAGACTAGCAAGCGGAGAATATAACTTGGTTCTTATGGTTGTAACTAAACATATTGGCATCAAAATCCGAATAGACTCAGATTATGATCCAACAGTTAGCAGTCTTATAGAGAATAAGAATGAGACTCGCATAATCAAGAGAGAGAACACCACCGCTTGTGGTTTCTTTTAAGAAGCATAAACAATTGTTGGGAATTCATATTAATCACATAACATTTTGAAAAGCCTCCATCGACTAATCAGATTGACTTAATCAAAGTTTGATTAAGAATCATTCATAACCGGGAGTAAGAATGGTTATCGAATAGACTAACCATCCGAGTACATTAATGTGCCTAACGCACTTATTTTTATTACTTTCATAACTTTTCACAAACATGTTGGTAACTTTTAAGCGGCTAAAATCGCAGAGAATCCACCTGTACATGGAGACGTCAAGATGAGAGGGATGAAATCCATTGATCATTGTCGAACACCTAGTACCAATTTGCACTTAGCTAGAGTGCATAAACACCTCTTCCAGCGTTGAGTGAGGTATGAGTCATGACCCGAATGTTGGGATATGATAGTAACGAGCTAAACCTCCCAACATAGACTGTGTTATAAAGAGGTCATCGGAGACTCGGCTCCTACCCCTGAAAAACTAACTTACTTCAAAATAATGTTTCAGCATGAGACAACATACAAGGTCACACATAACGGACCTAAATCCAGTTCTAACGCGAAACTGAATAAACAACATGGTCATTATTTCTAACAAATATAACGACCTATCATATTTTATTAATCATACAAGTTGTTTCCAACGCAAATATTAAATGGGATCCAATTCCTCATTTAATAACAATAACGCAAGAGAAAATCGTCCACTTGCCTTATAAGGCGTGCTCGACGTCCTTAGCAATTCCAACAGTAAATTGTATCATCCCTCTGACAAATATAACCAAAGGATTTCTCAGCAACGAGCTCACAGAAACACTTCTTAGTTGTATTCTTAACTCCTACAACTTTCTAATCGATAAACGATTTAATTTCCGAATATCGATATATAATAAATCCTTAGTTATCATGCTTCAAGGAGCCATCTTGGCGGAATTATAACTAATTATCCGCTTCACTTTTGAAATAATTTTCTAAATAAAAATTGTTCATCAGCAACAGTTCTTAAAGATTACCAAATCTCGGATCAAACGGATTAACAACGAATCCTGAGTAATTATCCGAAGTCCTTTACCTGCCAATCGGTATCCAAAACTTGTCTTCGCTATAACGGAAGATCCGAACGTCCCTTTCATGAGCGGTTTGAACCTGTAGGACCGTATCAACGTCAAGATTATAAAAACCATAAATTTAATTAGCAAAGCGGAGTCGAAAGACCCTTACGGTGGCTCCGTAATCAATTCGCTAATTAATTTCGATCGTATATACCTTCACTCGAGCCCATGGCTCGTTTGGCTCGATCATGGCTCGATCCCCGAGCCCGAGGGTGGCTGGGCATTGCCCGACAGCGGCTCCCATGGTGGTTGGTGGTCGTACAAGCAACCGATCGCCGGCGGCGTCACAAAACATGGCAGAGAAGAGAGCCGGCGGTGAAGGAATCTTCTCCCGAGAGCGTCGTCGTTCCGTCCTTTCTCGCTCTCGGTTCTGGTTTTACCGGCTGGTCCAGCTCCTTCTTGCAACAGCAACATGGCAAGGAAAGGGGTGAGATGGAGAAGATGATAGGAGGTGGAAGGTGGAGGAGATGGACGGGCGGAAAAGGTTGCCGGCGATGAAAGCTAGCGCCGGAGGAAGAAGATGATTCGAATTCCTCTCTCGCCCTCACTTTCTCTTATGAGATGGAGTTGAAAATAATTCAACCTTATCCAATACTCTCACGGTTCCTTCCATAATAAGCAAGAGAAAGATATGATTTTAAAACTCAAAACCCGTCTCGGAACGGGACTCGCATTAAAGCGGTAAAATTATGTACCTCGGGTGGAAAAACTTACTAAATGAAAAACGTCCTGTAAATTATGTAGACCAATAAAACCAATTTTCCATGATTTTATCTTGCTACCTTCAATTTTTAGGGCTTCCGTTTCGTATTTCAAATCCTTTCTGGTACATAATTAAAAGGACGGCTTATCCAATAAATATTCTTTTTCCACTGAAAAATCCTAGAATTCACACTGATCCATAAAATCATTTCTTTGTGATTTTAGGATATCACCAAGAATTTTCTAGGATTTAATCTCAACAAAAGATTAAGCGCTAAAACGGACCAAGGAGGTTAAAAGGATATCCGAGAAAAATTCAAAAATATCCTCAAAAACCGCAGTTATTACATCTTCAACCGTTACCGATTCCTTTAAAAGTTTGGGACGCGGTTTCCATGGATTTCATTATGTGTCTCCCTCCGTCACGTGGCTACACAACCATCTTCGTGGTAGTGGATCGCCTCTCTAAGTACACTCACTTCGGGCCTCTTGGGCAACATTATAACGCAGAAAAAGTGACGGCATTATTTGTGGATATTGTCGTAAAACACCACGGCATTTCGGCATCCATTTTATTAGACCGTGATGTCATCTTCACTAGTTCATTTTGGAAGGAGTTGCATAAATTGAGTGGCACCATGTTACGGCATAGCACAGCGTACCATCCGCAGACGGATGGACAGACTGAAGTCAAAAACCGAGGCTTGGAGCAATATTTACGAGCATTTACGCATGCCCGGCCTTCGCGTTGGGTAACATTTCTTCCCTGGGCAGAACTTGCCTTAAATTGTACGTATCATGAAGGTATAAAAATGTCGCCATTCCAAGCTTTTTATGCCCGTGAACCCCCGCCCTTGGTAAGGCTGACTCGTCCTTCAAGTCTCGAATCTGCAGCCGTAGACACTATCCACGAGCGTGACCAGGTGCTCGACTTGCTGCGGCGTAATTTGGTAAAAATGCAGCAGCGTATGGCATGCCAAGCGAATGCCCACCGACGCGATGTTGAGTATAAGGTGGACGATCTGGTTTTGCTTAAACTTCAGCCATACAGACAACATTCCGTGGCCAAGCCGCTGGCGGCTAAACTCGCTCGCCGTTTTTACGGACCATTTCGAGTAATCGAGCGAATCGGTCTGGTTGCTTACCGCCTTGAGTTGCCAGCCAATGCACGAATCCACAATGTTTTTCATGTATCACTGTTGCGGCCTTTTCTTGCAACTGACAACAGCTCGGTGCAGCCCGAGTTTCCGACTGAATTCATCAACGATCAGCCCGTGTCTAGACCCGTGCGTGCCATAGCGGAGAGGCAAGTGTTGGTGGATTCACAATCGCAACGTCAATGGCTCGTAGTGTGGGAAGATGGGACAACAGAGAATGCTTCTTGGGAACCCGTTGATCAGCTACAACACTCTTTTCCTGATTTGCGCCTTGAGGACAAGGCAAATGTCAACGGGGGAGAGATTGACGCCTCAGGTGGAGCCGATTGTTGCTACAGCAAGGCCGAGACGTGAGCGTCGCCTTCCTATGCGTTTTAAAGACTATTATTAATATTTTTAGTATTTTTAGTATTTTATAAATGTAATTTTTAAACAGAGTATAATTACTCCTTCTCGGGTTTTCTTTATGGTTCTTTCCCGGGACGCTTTTATTGAACTGTTAGGGCTTAGCACTATAAATACTCTTGTCTTATCTTATTCTTAATCAACAAGATAATAGTATTTTGCCCTAATCTCCTATTTCCTCCCTCTCTATTTCGTCTGATCTTCCCCTGGCCGCCAGGCCCTTCACCTTTCTTCTGTCAACTATATCCATCTCTTGTGTAGGCTAGCTATAGCTTGCAACACAATACTCGTGTTATTGGTAAAGTGAAATTAAATTCCTTTAGTATTACTCAAGAGTAGGGTTGTCCAAATCCGGTTAACCGAGATTTCGGTTAATCGAAGTTCAGTTAACCATCATTTCGGTTAGTTAAAATCATGCACCGAAATCGAACAGTGAATCCCGGTTAACCGTAGTTCAGTTAACCAATTTTTCGGTTCGGTTTTCTCGATTAACCGATAACCGTTTATGTAATTTACCTTAAATAATTAAGACTAAAATAATAAAATTTGAATAAAAAAGTGATCAAGCAAGATTTTTATTTTAAATACGTACTTATATCATATTATTTTGGTTGTTGTAAACAAATATCGAGAGTATATACTATATTGTATGGAATCAAACATTGTGTGTATTAATTTCTATCACATCAAATTTAATAAGCGACTCTTATATCAATGAGAACTAGAAAAATAGTGTGTAAATTGTTAAAATTGAAGAAGGAAAGACTCAAACTACATTAACACCTTGAAGATCATAGAGTTTAACCACTAAATAAATCAAAGATAACTAATATTTGAAAAAAATATTAATATATTTTCGGTTTTTCGGTTAACCGTTATATGTAAAGTCATGAACCAAAACCGAACCGATAACTGAAAATATTTTCGGTTCGGTTAACCAATCGAAATTTAAAAAAAAAAGTCGGTTTGGTTAACCTAAAAAATAATCGACTTTTTGGTTCGGTTTTTCGGTTTCGATTTTTTATGGACACCCCTACTCTCTTGAGTAACTCAAGAGACTAATAGCTAGCAAGGGTCCAAAGATTTCCCAAATGGGTAAAAAAAATTACATTAATAGTTTGAGACTAGTTGATGACCCGGGCCTTGCCCGAGAACTTTTTAAAATAAAAATTATAATATGTCAATTTAAATATAATATAATTATTATAATTTATATAATAAAAATAATATTAAAAATAATTAAATTAAATATTACATATTTGTAATTTTTTTAATTATAATAACATATATTATTAGTAAAATGTATAAAACTATTATCTTATTGTTAAAATACTATTTGTAATTTCTACCAAAAAAATAATGCTATTTGTAATATTTACGTAATAATCATAAAAATGTTGATGCTCTTAACTCGTATGGTTGACTTGAAGCCGCACAAAAACCGCAATGAATTGACCCAATCAACACGTAAATTTAGCGACACGAATCTGTACTCAACTCGAACCCGAAATGAACGAACCTAAACTCGATCGAACTGACCCGATTAACCTGTTTAAATTAAGGAATCAATAATTTTTATTTATTTATTAAGGGATTCGTAATATGAAAAATCAACATTCTTATGAATAGAAATTTAATATATTGCAACACACAACATATCTAAATCGACATTAATTAAAAAGTTGTCATACTTATTAATATAAAATTAGTATAAAAAAATCAACATACATATGGATAGAAAATTTAGAAAGTTTTCATACTTATGAATAGAAAATTAATATACGAAAATCTAAAATTTAATATAAAATCTACGATAAAAAAACATGGTCCATTTTAATTAAAAAAGTTGTCATAGTTATGGATAGGATAGTATTATAAACAATTTCAAAACTAAAAATATGGTGACTAAGACATTAAAATTTGATGACAATATTACATTTAAATGTCATATTTATAGATTAAAAATTAATATATGAAATCCAACATATTTACGGAAGAAATTTAAAGAGGCGTCATTCTTATGTATAAAAAATTAATATTGAAAAAACCGAAATTAATATGAAAAATATGGTTAATATTAATTAAAATGTTATCATACTTATAAATAATAAAATTAATGTAAAAAATCCGAAAATTAATATAAAACTTCTTGATTAAAAATATGGTTGAAACTAATTAAAAAATTTATTATACTTTTGAATAGAAAGTTAATATAAAAGAATCTGAAAATTTAATATAGAAAACCCGTAGGTTAAGATATGGTTCATATTTCATACTCATGGATATAAAAGTTATCTATTTCATTTAGAGATATTAAAATTAATTTATTATGGGGTATTATATTAAAAAAGGAAGTTGGGATATTAAATTACTATTTTATATTTGTCATACTAATTGATATAAACTTAATATTGATAGAAATTTAAAAAGTTGTCTTGTCATTCTTATGTATAAAAAATTAATATTTAAAAATCAGAAATTAATATGAAAAATGTGATGAATATTTATTAAATAAGTTGTAAATGTCATACTTAAAATAAAGAATTAATATAAAAAAATTCAAAACATAATATAAATATACATGATTAAAGATATGTTCATACTAATTGAAAATTTTATTATATTTTTGAATAAAAAGTTAATATAAAAGAATCTAAAAAATTAATATTTAAAACCAATAATTTAAAATATGGACCATATTTCATACTTATAGATATAAAAGTTATCTATTTCATTTAGAGATATTATAATATTACGGGATATTAAATTAAAAAAGGGCAATTGGGATATTAGATTACTATTTTATATTTGTCATACTTAAGGATAGAAACTTAATATTAATAATATATAATTAAAAATATGCATATAGATAGTAAAATTATATAAAAAATAATTTTATATTTATCATATTTATGGATACAAAACTTATCTATTTTACTATAATATATTAAATTAGTATGTTTTATGTGTATGGATAGAAATTAATATTAAAAAAATCCGTAATTATAAAAATGGTTACTAAAATATAAAAACTTAATGGCAAAACTACCCTTAACTGCTTCAGGTTGATCAAAAAAATTTTTGTTGATCTTATCAAAATCAACAAAGTCGAAAGCTGTACGTGGCATAGAATTGTGTTCTATTGGTTGGACATTTGTGCTCTTGAAAAGAAAATTTTGAGAGGAAGATCTGTAGGACGAAAACCACCAACAACATTGATTTAAGAAAAGTTTGATAATAAGAAAATGTCATCTTCTCCAATATGTAAAAATCTGTTAGCGATTGAATTATACATAAACGCATTAATTTTATGTCCTTGGAAAAACACAAAGAAAAACAATTAATACTTATTATACATATTAGAGTAGATAAATCATATTAGAAGAAAACTATTTGCAAAATCATGAATTTAAGAAAAGAAATAAAATCTTCTCGATCATCTACAAAGATCATCTCTTTTCCAATAATTTGAGTCTTATAATAAAAGTTGACAACAACCCACATATGTATCCAGCGAACTTGAAAGAAAAAGTATTCATTTAGAAAATTTATAGTATTGTCATTGCTCAATTGGAAGAAAAAGTATTCATTTACAAAATTTACATATAGTTTAATACTATAATAACAACAATTATGATAATAAGAATAATTATTAGGATTAAACTAAAACAAATCAATAGTAAAAATTCATATCAATTTCAATTGTAATAGGACAATAGAACAATGATTTTTTTGTAATATATAATTAATATATAAATACATAATCAATTTAATATAAATAGAATATAAAAATAAAAACTAATGTATATATGATCTTGTTATTAAAAGTAGTTAGAACATGTGCAAGATCACGTACTTTGTAATCCAACATTCATGACCCCGGCCACATTAAAAATTATAATATCCCAAAATAAAAATAATATTAAAATAATTTTTACATAAGTTGACAAATATATAATATTATATATTAATATTTCGTACTTAGGCTCATATTAATTTTAACGTACTTTTTATATGAAGAGATCAAAATAACGTTATATATTATATTATTATATATGTTAAATGTGTGTAAGATCTTGTAATATATAATTAATATGTAAATACATAACTACAAATACTAGTTTTACCCGTCGTATCATGTACGACTACGATTCGATATTTTATAAACATTATAAATAGGATAGTAATAAATAAATAAAAATACAATATAATATAAACTTTAATATAAGTAATTTATTGTTCGTAGAATGTATATAATTTTTTAACCAAATATTATATTCTTCCTATTTTATTACTTTCATGTACGTAAATTTAGAGTTTATCAAATAATTCAATATCTATTAAATATTTTATTATCCATTTTTATTAATTTTAAAAATTTTAACTATTTATTCATTACTGTAATTTTTTATAAAAGAAAATCACTATATTTCTATAAATAAATTCGTCAAAAGATATATGATAAAATATTTATATTTATTTTTAAATATTTAAATATTTTATCTTTAATTTTAAATACTTTTATAAAGAAGCTTTCAAAAAATATTGTTATACTAAATAGATATTTTTTGATGTTAGAGATGAATTTAAATAGTTAAAAAGAATTTAATAGAAAGAAGTTGTAATAATAGAAATAAAAAATAATTTTTTAAATATAAGGTGGGGCTAGAATCATTCTGGTGACTTGAAAAGGTACAACTTTGATATATAGTTATAGATATTACCTATTTTTTTTATTTTAAACATTATAAGTATTTATCATTAATTTTTTTATTATAAAAGAAAAAAATATATCTATAAATAATTTCGTGAAAAGACATCATGCTAAAAGGAAAAAGATATTTATACTTATTTAAAAATATTTTAAATTTGTTATCATTAATTTTAAATATTTGTATAAGGAAGTTTTCAAAAGATATTGTTATACTAAATAGATATTTGTTTGATGTTAAAGATAGATTTAAATAGTTAAAGAAGAATATAATAGGTAAAGTTAAAATATTAGAAATAAAAATTAATTTTGTAAATATGAGGTGGGGCCAGAATCGTTCTGGTTGCTCGAAAAGGGATAGCTTTAATATATAGTTATAGATTAACTTCAACAAAGATAAAAATAATGGGTAGAGATAAAAATTTATCCAATCTCATAGTAAATTGATTAAAAATTATTAAATAAGATGAGTGGATAAAATTGGAAATTCCATAAGGTGATTGAATTTGTAATATATAATTAATTTTAAAAAATCATTATTAAAAATAGGGTTATTGTAATATAAATTCTTAATGATGAATCTGCCCAAAAGTGTTTCAGGTTTAGAAGATACTAGTATGTATTCTCGACCTTGTACGGGTTTTTCTTGAATAAAATATTTTCAAATATATTTATTATCCGAGAAAAATAATCATGTAAATGCTTAAATATAAATTTTGAATAAATAAATATTTAAAATATTAAACTATAAAAGTTGTTTATTTAAAACAATAATATTTTATTAGTATTACGAATTAAATTAATATCCAAAGCATGATAATTTATTTAATTATAAAAATAGATAAGTATTAAGATAAAAACTTATCAATTTATTATGTACATGGGACCGTTCAAAATAAACTTAATTATAGTTATATAAGATTGTACATACATTACAATATATTTATATTAAACTTAACTATCTAAACCCAGCATATGCATTCTATCTAAAAATAAAAAAAATATCCTAATATTTGTATAATATATAGCATAAAAAATATCTTAATAATCTTCCTATTTATCATATCCAAAAATAAAAGATTATGTTTTTAAAAATTAAGAATGAGATTTTCTATCCATTGATTATAGTGATATAAGATTGTACATACATTACACTATTTTTATATTAAACTTAATTATTTTGCCAAAGATTGGTTTTTAATAAAAGTGGTGGTGTGGTCCAATCAAAAAGCGACATGTGACGTTTAATAGTTTTGTTAACCTCCGCTTTAGTATATAGTTATAATAGATAATAGATATTAAACTTAATTATTTTGCCAAAGATTGGTTTTAATAAAAGGGGTGGTGTGATCCAATCTAAAAATGACATGTGTTGTTTAATAATTTTTTAACCTCCGCTTTAGTATATAGTTATGATATGATTATGATTTTTATTTCAAAGAAATATGTGTGGCCACATGTACATATTTTTCTTATATTTTTTTAATTTATCTTTTATAAATATGAAATATAATGTCCTTTTTTATCTATATTGGTAAAATATACAAATATTATTTTATCTTTATGTTACTTGGAGATAACTTTTTTACATAATTAACTATAAAAAACTATTATTTTAATAAAGGGGTGATGTGGCGCAATGTGGTGGCAGAAATTGCTTCAGTTTTAGTTATTAGTAATAGATATATTGATTGATTAAATAGACATAACTGGATACTTGAAACCGATATTCTTACACCAATTTTGTCTAAACAAATTCAATTCAAAAAAAAATTATTTGATTTCTTTTACACTCGACTAATATAATTTTTTTAATTTGACCATAAAATTCTTTTACATATTGCAATATGCGAACACAAAATGGTATACATTTAATTCAACGGTAGTGAATCATATGAAAATCATTCTTATTGTGAAAACTGGAATTCATTTCCATCCGTTTGATCACATATCATGGATGGCTACGATCTACACGCGTGTTCTTTTAAATTTTTAGCTGCAAGGGTAGAATTGTCATTTAGCATGTTTTAATTTTCTTATCCGTAACTCACTCCTGCAACATGGAAGACTCCCATGGAGTTCTAGCTTCCAACCTCCCATTCAATCATCCTCTTCGATTAGCTTTTAATTTTCGATCGTTCCTCACCTTCCAACTTCCCATTCAAGTAATTTTTTGGCTTGTTATCGATTCAATTCCAGGTATGAGGTTTCATTCACTTTCACTTTCAATTTTTCGTTTTACTTAATTTTGGGTTTGATTTCACCTTTTGAATCTCAATTGACGTCAATTTGAGTGTGAATCGATCCTAAGTTTCAAGTATGTAGTGCTTTGATATCGTTTTTTATTGTCTATTTTCGAAAATTGTTTCTATGATGTTTTAGTGGAAGAGTTTTGAGATGCACATAACATGTTCGATAAAAGTCCTAAGAGAGGAGAGTCGCTCCTGACTTGACTTAGATTTTACGTGAACTTCATATGTTTTTAGCATGAACCTTACATCAAAATGTTTGTTATTTTATCTAATTTTTTCTTCATTCATCCTTTTATTGTAGGATGTCCATCAACTATAATTGATTAATTTAAGTGGTGAAATGTCTCATGCTTGTAGTGTTTGATGGTCACAATGATTGAGATTACGGATTTAAGTGGTATTATGAAGCTCTTTTTTCTCAAGGCCGGAGGGACGACATATTTTGTTCCCATATGCTCGAATGGTATCAAGCATGCTCTTGGAATTCAATTTAACACATCAGATGAAGGCGTTCAAATTTTCAAGGACTATGTCTATGTTGACATTTTTTTGTGTATTTCGGTTCTTAACATCTACATTCCTAAGGCAAAACTACTGTGTTGAAATATCTTCTTTGTAGTAGGAAAGGTTATAATGATGGACATAACAATAAACATGCACAACTTTTGTTCAAGTTCATTATGGTTAGTGGCTTAATTCTTCGTCTCGTACTATATGTGAACACAAATACTAAATATGTGAGCACAAATAATAAATATGTGAACCTGCAACTACAATAGCAAGGGAGGTCACCATTAATGTCAAGGTTGAGAAATTGCAGATCAAGACTTGAATCCTAATAGATGGCTTCATAAAATATAAGGACCTTATTCAAAAAATATGTGATTATGTCACCATACATAATCAATATGTTAACATACAAAGTCAATAAGTGAATGTTAACGCAATATATGTAAACTTGAACATGATACAAGGAAACTTGACTTTGAATTGAGATATCATAAGCACACTATGTAGCCTATGCGGGATTTGAACCCACATCCATGTGTCGATACACATTGCTCTACCATTTGAGCTAATAAGCTATGGCCTATGACAAATCAATTAAAAATGAGCATAAATAAAATATACAGAGATGAGGTGCAAACAAGAGTTAAAATATCACATAAAAGAGTTTAACAACAACTATCTTTGCATCAAAATTAACACCACATGAAGCAAACCGCGAAAAGAATCTACATAATTACATCACTCCAAATCTTATGCAACCAACCTTCTTTGTTCACACGATCAACATAACTCAATGCCCTTGCAAAATCCTTCAGATAATAAAATGTGAACCTTATAGTTTCCATTCATGAACATATAGATAAAATACATGAATCTACATAATTACATCACTCCAAATCTTATTCAACCAACATTCTTTGTTCACACGCTCAACATAACTCAATGCCCTTGCAAAATCCTTCACATAATAAAACGTGAACCTTATAGCTTCCATTCATGAACATATAGATAAAATACATGAATCTACATAATTACATCATTCTGAATCTTATTCAACCAACCTTCTTTGTTCACAGGCTCAACATAACTCAATGCCCTTGCAAAATCCTTCACATAATAAAATGTGAACCTTATAGTTACCATGCATGAACATATAGATAAAATACATGAACTTAGATAAAATAGTGCAGTCACTTCAAATGACGAATCCCTTATTTTGAACAAACAAGTACTTCAATTGAAAACCATTATTCATCTGCTCAACACCAAAGAATTAAAAAATTGCAAGCCGACTAACTATTACTTTAGTTTCTAACTGAATTTGAGACTTGACTTGTATGATTTACCATTCAACATCACAAGCAAATTATAACCCCCAAAATAGATCCAAAATAGAATTAGCATGTATCAAAACTTAGATTCAAAATAAAAACTCATATTCAAACAATTCAATTGTAAACTCAGATCCAAAATCGATTCAATGAACCCTAGAAATTTGTATAAAGCCTAAAACCGAAATAGAGAGTTTGTTTCTTACCTTCTTCTGTAACCTTGTTGATTATTAATTATCCTCATCTCCCATTGCCCACGAATTTGAGCTTTTTGATGGTGTTTTTGCTTGTGAATTTTGAGCGAGTTTGGTTTTCTTTCATGGAGGATGCGGAAGAGTCAAACATTGGAAAGAAGAAGACAAATGGTAGATAGGGTTTTGTTTTGCCAGTACAATGACAATAATGCCATGAACATGGCCATAATTACAAAAATGCCTCTGTAAATGATTTTCTAGATGCGCGTGTTTGTTATTTTATTTTATTTTTTTGCCATGTCTAATCTTAGTCATCTATCTTCTCCATCCAATGGTCCAAATTTATTTTCAGTTTTTATGATAAGCCCTATATTCACCCGAATCAACCTCTTAATTCAACTAATAAGTATTAAAAAATTCAATTCAATTAACTAGTTGAAGTATAATTAAAACTCAATTCAACTGTTTTAATTAAAACAAATATAAAATTACCTAATTTATGTAATTGTATTCAAAGTTAATTGTTTATAGAAGTACGAAAATCGTACTTGAAAATCATTGAACAAATTTGTGTTATGAAATTAAACTCATATGTCAAAATATTAGGCCCATCTAGAAAAAAAAAGTATGAAAAGGTAGGTTATTGGATCGTAATGCGTTAGTAAAGACCTTGGAAACAGATTTTGGACTCTTCCAAGGCAGCGAAAGTAATGTAATCACAAATAATAAAAGCAGATAAAAGCACGGTTCCTTTATAGAGGAACCCCACTACAACCAACTAGTTGTGTGGGTAACATCTACCTCCGCTTGGAGGGTTTTGAACGATCTACTTGTTTTATTGATTGTTCTTTAGTTACAACAAGGCAAGACTTACACTTCTATGTTCCTAACAGTCACCAAACTCTAGTAACACTAGTAAGTCTTCCCAACCTAGTGTCATAAATAGAGGTTATCCGCAGGTTATCCGGTTTAGTGGAGATTATCCGAATTATGTAGTTACGGATAACTAACTAGTGGATGTTATTAGAAGAGCAAGTTGTAAGCCGTACGGCAAGTTGTTCGCTGAACAAATTTATAGACTTGTAATTCCTTCGGGAAGATGATGGAAAAAGTAATGAAAGAATCTCTCTTCTCCTAACTCTTGATTCTCTTCTCACCTCATACTCTACTTTCTAATCTTCTCATCTTTTCTCTACTTTCGTTCACGATTCTCAGGATTCGTGACAAATTTGGTATCAGAGCTCCCTTGGATCCAAATCAATGGGAGAAGTTACAAGGTTGAAGACCATGGAGACGCAAATTTGACAATTGCAGCAATTTGTTGAGGCCACTCAGCAATTTATCTCAGAAACAGGTTATCCGGTTTAGTGGAGATTATCCGAATTATGTAGTTACGGATAACTAACTAGTGGATGTTATTAGAAGAGCAAGTTGTAAGCCGTACGGCAAGTTGTTCGCTGAACAAATTTATAGACTTGTAATTCCTTCGGGAAGATGATGGAAAAAGTAATGAAAGAATCTCTCTTCTCCTAACTCTTGATTCTCTTCTCACCTCATACTCTACTTTCTAATCTTCTCATCTTTTCTCTACTTTCGTTCACGATTCTCAGGATTCGTGACAAATTTGGTATCAGAGCTCCCTTGGATCCAAATCAATGGGAGAAGTTACAAGGTTGAAGACCATGGAGACGCAAATTTGACAATTGCAGCAATTTGTTGAGGCCACTCAGCAATTTATCTCAGAAACACGACAGAAACAGGATAATCATCAAAAGGCGATAGAAGAGCTTGGGGTTCAACAACAGAGGTCGATAGATGGATTAGGGCAAAAGACGGAAGGATAGTTCAAGGAATTAGTCGATATGATGACCTCTCTTCGATCGATTGTTCTTGGAAATCAAATTTCGGAATCAAGATCCACGCCAACTTTGGTGGAAGATCCACGACGTTTGATGACAAATTTGGTGACGCCACAACCTTGTCTTGGAGGGAAAGGACTTCTTGGTACTGGTTCGAAGCCAAATCCTGGTGAAGCAGGGAAGGAAGTGAGTGCATGGAAGATTCCGAATCCACAATTCCAGGAAAATTCTGATCGGAATTCTTCTTGGGGTACTGATTTTCGAGGGAACAGATTTCCAAAGATCGATTTTCCACATTTTGATGGTGATAAGCCAAGAAGCTGGATACGCAAGTGTGAGAAATACTTCGCAATATTTGCGATTCAGGAAGCACAGAGAGTAGAAATTGCTGCAATGTATGTTCAGGGACGTGCAAATGTCTGGCTACAAGGGTTCTTGATGCAAAGATCGAAAGTTTCGTGGGAGGAATTCAGGGAGGCAATTTGTATCAGATTTGGAGAAAGGCAATGATCTGATATTGTTGAGGATTTCAACAAACTGGAGCAAAAGGAGGATCTGGAAGATTACAATGAGAAGTTTGAAGAATTAAGAGCATATATGTTAGCGTATAATTCCCAACTACCAGAATCTTATTTCATTTCGAGTTATGTTAGTGGGCTCCGAAATGAGATTAAGTCACTGGTTAAACTCAGTCGCCCAAGTTCGTTAATGGAAGCATTCGAGCAGGCAAAATTGCACAATAATGCTGTCCAAGCCATTGTTAAGTTGAGTAAGCCGGCTTGGAAGACAACAACACCATTCACTGGTTTCAGCAAGAATCAGGCAAATGATGCCAGGAGTACCCAAAAATTTCCAAATGTGAACCCTGCAACTAACACAATTGCAAATAACGCCAAGAATCAGTGGAATGTTGGTAATTCAGGAAGTGAGACGAGAGAAACTAGGAGGATGGATGGTCTTTGTTATAAATGTGGGGACAAATACTTTGTTGGCCATAAGTGTAAAACTCAAACCCTGCATAGTCTGTTAGCTGAGCAAGTTGGGGAATTTTCTGGTGAATCAGAAGTAGTGGGAACCAATGAGGGAGATATTGCTGAGACAGAGGAAACATGTCCAGAAGTATATGTACACGCTATCACAGGTAGTAGAGGAAAGAGCCTTACTATACTAGTTGATAGTGGTGCTACGCACAGTTTCATTGATCCGAGGATAGTTAAGGAGACTGCATTTCAGTTGCATCCAGCATCTGTGATGGAGGTGTCGGTTGCAAATGGTCACAAATTGTATAGTCAACAAATGTGCAAAGGGTTTAGTTGGGATATGCAGAATCTTAGCTTTGTGTTTGACTTGAGAGTACTGAAATTGGGTGGATGTGATTTAGTGCTTGGAGGAGACTGGTTGAGAGAGTTCAGCCCGGTGCTTTTTGACTTTAAAACACTCAAGATTTCATTTCTCAAAGAAGGGAAGCATGTGGAATTAAGAGGAGTTACTGATGAAGCAAGTCTGAAAAGCATGAGTGGGTTGAAGTTGCACAAGCTAATCAAGAAAGGTGTTCAAATGTTGATTACGCAGGTGGCAATGTTGATTACGCAGATGGCACAGTTATTTTCAATAGAGGGGATTTCTCATAAGGTTCTAGAAGAAGTGAATAAGTTGTTGATTCAGTTTGAAGATGTGTTTCAGGAGCCAAAGTCATTACCTCCTGAAAGGGGATTCGAGCACTCCATTCCCCTCAAACCAGGTACGACACCAGTATGCTCCAGGCCTTATAGATACCCGTATTTTCAAAAGAATGAAATAGAAAAGCAGGTGCAGGAGATGCTCAAATCTGCAATTATCAGGCCTATTCAATCACCATTTGCCTCTCTTACACTTCTTGTTAAGAAGAAGGATGGCACATGGAGATTTTGTGTTGACTATAGACAATTGAATGATATTACTATCAAGGACAAATTTCCAATACCACACATTGAGGAGTTGCTAGATGAGTTAAATGGTGCATGTGTTTTCTCTAAGCTGGATTTGAGGGCAGGTTACCACCAGGTTTGGGTTTGTGTAGCTGATATACCAAAGACTGCATTCCGGACTCATTGTAATAACCGCTATTTTTAGGATTACTTTTTTTTCATATAATTTTAATCATTAATCATTTATTGAATAAAATAAATTCATAATATTCATTTTGTTCGAAACTTTTCTCTGAAAAAATGGAGTATAATTCTTATGAAATAATTAATCTAATAAATAAAATTTATTAAAAATAGAATATAATAAATTATTATCCTAACGGAAATGCTCTTCTAAAAAAATAGTTTCTTTCTTAAAAAGAAAGCAATGGGCCTTAACCCGGCCCATTTAAAAAGCCCATATATCATTTAAAGGGTTTTATAAAAAAGAAATAGAGACAAGGGTGAGATTTGATCTCTTGACCTCGGTTTTTCTGATGTACTAAGACAACCAGTAGTATTTAAACCCTTCCTTTTTTCATCAAAAAAAACCCTTCCTTTTCAGTGGAATTTTTACCAATCCGAAATTCCGATCCAGTTGAAGCTCGTTTTGGGATTTTAAGAGGGGAGATTTGGTAGGATTTTATGCAGACAATATTCCCCTCTCTCTCTAATTTTTTTTTATCATTTTTCCCACTCACCATTGATGAGATTTGGAGGAATTATGAGTTTGATTCTCTTCCTCTCTCAATCCCCCACCTCTTTGCCTATTTAAAGGCTTCATACAACTCAGAGAAAGCACCCTCTACTCCCCAACATTCCCAATTTACTCTCCAAAACCCCTCAAGCGCAATCTGATTTTTCAAAAAAATAAATAAAAGAAATCCAGGTTTTATTTTTTTTGGGTGCCCAGACCATCTCCGACCACCCCAGGCGGCCCCACCTAGCCACGCCGGCCACTCGCCGCCGCCCAGCAGCACCGCCGGAGCCGCCTGCCCTGGTGTCGCGCCCTCCTCTGTCCTTGGTCGTTCAGTCCAGATTCCTCTGATTTCCTTCCTGCGTGTTTTGGAACAAGGAGAAGAAGAGGGGTATTCACTTGGGCCTTTTATTATACTCTTATGGGCTAATTTTAATTGTTATGTATTTTAAATAGGCCCATTCTCTAAAAATCAGATTTTATAAATACCAAATTTGTACATATTTTATTAAATAAGTAGCATGCATGCAATGTTTTAAAGGGGATTTTTTTTACAAGTCATGGGATAAATTCTAATAAATCTCAAATTTATAAAGGTGGTTTTAATTGAAAAAAAATTCTGATTTTATTTAATTTAAAAAGCCTAGACCTTCTTTCTCTTTTTATACAAAAAAATGCTTAGGTTATAAAAATTTGACTTGTTAATTTTATAATGTAAAGTTTTCATGCATGCAAACTTCATGCATGTCCTTTATAAGCATTTAAATTGTTTTTATATGAATTTTTAATATTAATAAGTCTAGTAAAGACAAATTTGATTTTTTAAATTAAAAGTGCCTTTGTGTGTACTTTTATTAGAGTTTTTATAAATTAAATTCTCTTGCATGTATTGATAAACTTAAGAATAATCTTTTCTATGGATTTTTTTTATAAAATAGAAGTTAATGAGAATAACATATTTTATTTAAATTAGAAGTGTCTTGTTGTGTTTTTAAAAAAGAGTTTTTTTATAGCTTAAAACTCTTTTGCATGTAAATTCTAGCTAAAAATAAATAATGATAAAATATTTTAAACCATCTAGAGTTTAAAAATGAACTTATAAGGTTTTTATCCACTTAAGAAAATTAAAATAGTAGTACATAGATTTTTATAAAAATATTTATGAAAAATCCTTTCTTGCATGTAACCAAGTTTTGTTCACTAGGTGAAAATAAATATGTATATATATATACTCCTTTTAATAAAAGAAAAAGGAATTGTTATAATCATACCCTATTTAATTAGTATATTATCTTGCATGTAGGAAATAAAGTATTTTTATAAGTTATTATATGCATGCATGTCAATTAGAGACTTTATTATATTTTTATAACATATCATTCATGATATTTAAATATTAATGTTGATCATAATAATAATTTTTACTAAGTAGTTTGTATAAAATTTTGATAGTTGTAAAAAGGGTTTATTCATAAATAAAATATGCTTGCATGTCAAAATTTGCTTTGTCAAATAAACTTTTGGGAATAAAATAAAGTTTGACTTGTGAATTAATAAAGTACATGAAAATCAAATTTTAAGTAGGTTTTAATTATTGCATATGGTTTAAAAAGGAATTTTCTTTATATTTAAATAACATTGTACATGTGTCTTTAAAATAAATATTTTAAAATCATAAAAAGTATTATCTTGAAAATAATAATAAGGATTATTATTTTCTATCCCATATCTAAATTGTTACCTAAAATAATTTAGATTTATTGTTCTTTCTCTTAGAAGAGAAAAATAAGAGAAAAGCGTATTTAATATTAAAATAAGGATTTTAATACGTTTCCGTTCGTCTTTCCTTTCGATCAAATAGGTCGAAGTGCTCGACGTCTCTAGGAGTTTATAATTCCGATTTACGAATATTCCGAAAGAAATCCAAGGCAAGTGGACTTTCTACTTGAACCTTTCGATAATTCAATTTCCGTTAGCTTGTTCTATGTTGGGAACACTTTGCTTGTTAAATAAAAACGAACCTAGGAAATACCGATTGTTAGAGGTAATGACCATTGTTAGCATTATTACTATTACTATTGTTAGTAGGATTATTGCTAGACTTGTCGTGTGGCCTTGTTTGTTTAAAAATCTCGTTTTGAGATTTGTTATGAATATTCGCAAGTAGCGTAGTAAGGGGTGCGGGCTAGGCCCGACACCTCTATATAACTCTTAAGTCGTATCGTGAAATACCAACTTTCCTACGATTGTACTATGGTGAAGGTGGGGAATTCTTTAAAAGATTCTCGTTATAAGAATTTTCCTCACTCGTGGAAGTTACTATGGTGAAGGTTTCAAGAAAAGTTCTAACTTAGGTGGTTAAGTTTAACGAGTTGAAACATATTTATTACTTAAGTAAAAAAGGGGAATTTCTAAAGGTAAAAGTTCTAGAACTAAGTTAAAATTTTAAAAAAGAATTTTAAGGACTTTCTTAGCTAAGAAGTTTAGAAAATTGATACTTTTAAGTTTCTTAAGGAATATAAAGAAGAAAACTCTCTAGAAATAGGAGTTTTGCTTTTGCGAAATGAAAACTTGGGTTTTAAAAGTTCTTGGTTTTCAAAAATTTTTGTTTTAGAAGTTTTCGGTTTTGAAAACAAAACGTTCGGCTCTGATACCATAATTGTAACACCCCTATTTTTCAACGTTGGGTATTACCGCCGGTGACCTCGGATTTTACCATCCAAAGTCACCCAAGGCTTTTAGAATGATATAGAATAATAAAATGCGGAATTTAAACATACTTAGATAAATAAAAGGTGCTTCCGAAGAAGACTTTGTTCTTACAACCCAAATCACATGATTAGAAACTTGTTCGGAAATTACAATTCATGAAAGAAACCGTCTTGAAAGCATAATGAAAATAAACCGAAAAGAGATTCGATTACATCTTTGAAACTTCTTTCCCTTCCTTTGTTTTTCACCTTACGCCTTGTGATTAATCCTAGGTTCTGACATAATTCGCGAGGGGCGATAAAATGCCAGGCAAACATGCGGAAAAGAAGAATTAGTCTAGGAGACTAAGCAAGCGGGAATGGAACTTTCCCAAGGGTACTTCGGTAATTTAACGAAATAATGACGAAGATAACAATAGGTTGTGTTTCAAGATAGGGTTTGTTTATGTGGGGTTTTAACGGTACGAGGGAGAGCGTGTGATAGCTCATTAGTTTAGAGGAGACTACTAAATTATAGGCCTCTTTTAGCATCGAGAATAAAAGATATGTTGGGAACATTATTAATTCATACGAGTTAAACCTCTCGCGCCCTGAGCGGACCGAGTGCCAGATCGATCATTTGAGATCGGTCTGATTTTAGTATCTTAAATGTGCATTGGCACTTATGTAGCGTATTTGATTTAATGATTTTAAAAAGGGTGGGAATTCGGTGAGCCCGATCCACCAAGGAAAACCCAATTTCCCGGCACTTAGCTAGAGTGCGCACATCCCTCCTTGCAATCGGAGCGGATGAGATCATGATCCCGAAAGTCGTACTTCAAACACGTAGGCACTTACGACTTAGAAGGGTTATATAGAGGCGTCGGTTATTCCGCGCCCCTTACTAGTTCATTCAACGTTGACCTCTGAACGAGTCCATAAACAACCAAAGCCATAATCACACTAGCATAAATAGTCCTATGAGATAATAATAGTGAACTATACTAACAAAGGTCGTTATATTTAACAATCGATATTTCCTAGGTTCATTCGTTACTTAGCACACAATTTGTTCCCAACATCGAGAATTTCATGGAAACGAATTTATAAAGGTCACAAGGGGAAAATCCACTTGCCTTGGTTCGGAAGATAACGGACTTAGTGATAAGACGGAGGTGGGGTTCGCGACTTTGAACGAGATTCCCGACCTATCGACACGGAAATTTACGAATGGTTTTAGATATGAAATTCCTTTTAAGATTCGGATTTCTCAAGTGTACTTAGCTTAGGTGGATGGAAAGATTCTAATAATATAATAATTTAGTTAGCCAAATTAAAATAATAATATTCCTTTATTATTATTTTAAATTTCGTAATATCCTTTTATTCCATTTAGAATAAAACTTATTGATTATTCAAAATAATTTTCTTACTTTTAATGGTATTCAAGGGTTATTTAAAATCATTTTCCCTTTACGAAAATACTTTTTCAATAATATTCTCTCAATAAAAATCCTTTTTAACTAAGGGGTTATAATAAAAGAGATAGAATAATATTAGGTTTTCTCTTAGTAATTTTCCATAAATAGAAATTCTTATTTACTATATGGGGTAAGCTTTATAAAATGGTCATAATATAAAAATAAATATTCTTATTTATTTTATTTCGAAATTCCTTGTTATAATTCATCTATAGTTATAAGATCATGGCATAAAATATTTAAACTTCTCCTTACAGTATATTTTTAGGATATTTCAAGTCACAAAATAATATTCTTTTCTATATTATACAATATCTTTCTAGGTGAGATATTTTTAAATACTTAACAATATAATGTTATAATTCATATTATTGTCCATACCCTTGTATTTATAAAAGAACTTAGGTCTTGTAGGAAAACTTTACTCTAGAGATAAGTTAAACTAATATTATATTAAATAATTAAAATAATCATTATTAATATTCTTATTCCCATATAATTTGGTATTTCTCTATACTTAGAGATAAGTAGAAGTATTTCTTGGAAAAGCTTATAGAAGAAATAATGGTGATATTTAATATAGAGGCAAAATCATAAGTTAATAAATTTATAAAATAAAAACACTTATTATAAGGTCTTCTTAGAATAATGTCTTTACTAATCATATGATAATTTCAACCATGGTTTATTAAATGGATTTATTTCCTTCTTCCCACTAGTAATATTCACATAATATTCTCATACATCTAACAATTTTGCAAAATAGTTCTATATAGTCTTTTTAATTTTAATATCATATTTTAGTAACATAAATAAAATAAATAAATTACAAAAATTAGAATTAGGGATTTTAGAGTTTACTGATGTTCTTGCCTGTGTGTTACAGAATACAGGAGAAGAGGAGGTAGAGGGTGCCTGCGGTGAGGGGCGACACCAGGGGGGCGGCGGTTGCAAGGCGGTGCGCTGGAGGGGGCGCGGTGGTCGCCGGCGGTGGTGCTGGTGGTCGGAAGTGGTGGCCGGCGGTCCAAGGGAGGGAGAAGAAGAAGCCCCTTGGTGGGATTTTTGAAGGGAAACTCAAGCTTTTGAGGCTGATTTTAGAGGGAATTGAGAGCAAACTTGTATTGAGGAGAATGAATGAGATGGGTGAGTTCTAAGTGGGGATTTCAGCCCCTTTAAATAGGTAGAGCCATGGGACATTGCCATGGATTTGACCAATGGAGAAGAGGAGGGAGAATGGTGATTGGGGAGGGTTGGTGAGAATGGTGATGTCACCTTGATGAGGTAAGCAAGGTGATGTCATGGCTAGGAGCTATGGTGGAAAGGAGAGGCATGGATTGGTTTCTTTTCATTCTACGTAAAAAGCATCAGGTTGAAGAAGAAGGGTTTTATTTTATTTTGTTTTATTTATTTTAATAAATTTTGAGATTTAAAAATTAGCCCTAATTTTATTCAAAGTTTTTAAATTGCCCAAAATTCCTTATGAAGTATTCCTTAATTTTACTTAATTAATTTTTTTTTCACAAATTTCCTTTTTTTCCAAGAGAAGTTTAAAGTTTATTACTCCCTCCGATCCAAAATAATTGTCGTTTTAGCTTTGGACACAAGAATTAAGAAAAGCATTAACTAAACTCAAAAAGGTAAATTTTTTATAAATTTTACCACTAATCACCTTTTTCAACCAATGAATGAATAACATTAATTAATAAAAACACATTCCAATAACAATTCTCATAACTCACTCCTAATCAATTGCCTAGAAAACCTAAAACGACAAATAAAATGGATCAAATTTGAAGTGCTAAAACGACAATTAATTTGAATCGGAGGGAGTATAAAAATTTTAGAAATAGAAATAGATAATAAAAAAAAATTATATTAAATTTCATTTCTAAAATCTTGAAATATGGCGGATATTACAATAGTACCCCCTTAAATTAGTTTCGTCCCCGAAACTAGGGAAAGGTAGGGTGGTACTAGGATGGGAAGGAAGGAAAGTGACTACAACACTTCTTGACTTGTGAGGACACAACGGGTCTAGTACCCCCTTAAAAAGGTAAAACTACTGGTTCTTAGGGTGACATTAACTCGGGGAAGCGTTTCTGCATATCTTGCTCGGTTTCCCAGGTTTCCCAAGTTGTACCTTCCTTGCCATCTTTAGACCAGAGTATCCGAACTAAAGGTACTTCTTTGTTGCGTAGTTGCTTCACTCGATGCTCCACTATCTTAATCGGTCTTTCTTCGTAGGTGGCGTCCGATTGGATTTTGACATCGTCGAAGTTGATTACATTGGATTCGTCGGGCACGTACTTTCTTAGAAGGGACACGTGGAACACATTATGCACAGGGTGAGCAGCAGGTGGTAAAGCAACTCGGTAAGCTAGGTTGCCGACTCTTTCTAAGATTTCAAAGGGTCCCACATATCGAGGGTTAAGCTTGCCTCGTTTTCCGAATCGGACGACGCCTTTCGAGGGAGACACCTTGACGAAAACCTTATCTCCAACTATGAACTCGATATCTCGTCTTTTTAGGTCGGCATAAGACTTTTTCTGACTCTGAGCAATCAACATTCTCCGGCGTATGAGGGCAACCTCGGATGTAGTCTTTTCTATCAAATCTGGACCTAGAAGGATCTTGTCGACATTGTCGTCCCAACAGAGCGGGGAACGACACTTTCTGCCGTATAAAGCTTCGAAGGGAGCCATCTTGATCGTGGAATGCCAGCTATTGTTGTATGTGAATTCTATGAGACTTAAGCTGTCATCCCAACTTGTGGTGCGGTCCAGCACACAGGCTCGAAGCATATCTTCAAGAGTCTGGATGGTTCTTTCAGATTGCCCATCTGTCTGAGGGTGGAAGGCGGTGCTAAACTTCAGTTCGGTACCCATGGCCTTATGTAACTCTTTCCAGAAAGATGCCGTGTATCGACCATCTCGATCGGAGATGATCGTTTTCGGGGTTCCGTGGAGGCGGACTATTTCCTTGATGAAGACTGATGCCAGCTTTAGGGCTTTCCACTTCTTCTGAATTGCGATGAAGTGAGCGCTCTTGGTAAGCCGGTCTACAATAACCCAGATTGAGTCCTTCTACTTTTGAGTCTTGGGTAGGTCAGTTACTAAGTCCATTGCTATATCCTCCCATTTCCATTCTGGCACGGGGAGGGATTGCAATTTTCCTCCAGGCCTTCTGTGTTCGATCTTCACTTTCTGACAAACTAAACACTTGGATATGAACTCTGCAACTTCTTGTTTCAATTTCGGCCACCAAAAGTTTCTTCGTACATCCTTGTACATTTTGCTTGCTCCTGGGTGGACGGAATAGGCAGATGCGTGGGCTTCTTTTAATATGATCTTTCTAAGCTCGCCCACTGCTGGCACACAGATTCGGTTTTGGAACCAAAGGGAACCGTCATCTTGAATGACGAACCCAGGTGCCTTGCCTTCTTGTACTTCGCCACTGATCCTGATCAGCATGACATCATCAGTTTGCTTCTCTCTGATTTCGGCTAACAAGTCGGAATGGATTTCCAAGGTGTTTAGGCAACCTTGTTGTCTTCCAAACCAGACCTCGATGCCTTCTCTGATCAGTTCTTGCTGCAACTTTGGTTGGACCGTTAGCATTGCGACCAAACCCTCTTGTTGGGTCTTTCGACTGAGAGCGTCTGCTACGACGTTAGCTTTGCCCGGATGGTAGAGCAGCTCTATGTCGTAGTCGTTTAGTAGTTCCAACCATCTTCTTTGCCTCATGTTCAGTTCCTTCTGAGTGAACACATACTTCAAACTCTTGTGATCGGTGAAAATCTGACATTTGACCCCGTACAAGTAATGTCGCCAAATTTTTAAGGCAAACACCACTGTTGCTAGTTCGAGGTCGTGCGCCAGATAGTTCACCTCGTAAACTTTGAGTTGTCTGGATGCATAGGCGATCACTTTCCCTTTTTGCATTAGTACGCATCCCAACCCTTGTTTTGAGGCATCACTGTAGACCACGTAGTCTTCGTGTCCATCTGGTAGAGTCAAAACTGGTGCGCTTGTGAGGCGCTTCTTGAGTTCTTGAAAGCTTTCTTCACACTTCTCATCCCACACGAACTTCTTGTGGATCTTCCGGAGTAGTTTTGTCATCGGAAGGGCAATCTTCGAGAATCCTTCGACGAACCTCCTGTAGTATCCTGCTAGTCCTAGGAAGCTGCGAATTTCTTTCACATTCTTCGGTTGCTTCCATTTTGAGACTGCTTCGATTTTCTTTGGGTCCACCATAACTCCTTCTTGGTTGATGATGTGGCCTAAGAAAGCCACTTCTGTAAGCCATAGGTCACACTTGGACAACTTGGCGTAAAGTTGATGGTGCCTTAGAATCTGTAGCACGGTTCGGAGGTGTTCTTCATGTTTTGCACGATCCTCGGAGTAGATTAAGATGTCGTCGATGAAGACGATGACAAACTTGTCGAGGTACTCATGGAAGCATCGGTGCATCAGATCCATGAAAACCGCAGGTGCGTTGGTCAATCCAAATGGCATCACCACAAACTCGTAGTGGCCATAGCGGGTGCGAAAAGCTGTCTTCGGAATGTCTTCCTCGCGGATCCGAAGTTGATGATAGCCTGATCTTAGGTCGACCTTGGAGAAAACCTTTGCACCCCGGAGTTGGTCTAAAAGATCGTCTATCCTCGGAAGAGGATATTTGTTCTTGATGGTGACCTTATTCAATTCTCTGTAGTCGATGCATAGACGGAAAGTCCCATCCTTTTTCTTCACAAATAGAACGGGTGCGCCCCAAGGTGAAGCACTCGGTCGGATGTAACCTTTCTCGAGTAATTCTTCGAGTTGACTCTTGAGTTCTTTCATCTCCAGTGGAGCCATCCTATAAGGGGCCTTGGAGATTGGGGCGGTTCCGGGTTCGAGGCTTATTGTAAACTCGACTTCCCTTCGGGGAGGTAATCTAGTAAGTTCTTCTGGGAAGACATCGGGAAATTCTATGGCCACTGGAATTTCTTGAATATCTATAACCTTTTTCTCCGCTGGCTCGAGGTAGCAAAGATACCCAACACAGCCTTGTCGGAGTAGCTTCCCGGCCTTCATGGCATTGATCACTTTTCCATTTTCTTCTTCTCGTTTTCCTTTGAATTTACATATGTGCTTCCCTCCTGAGTTGATGGTCACAGTTCGGGTATAGAAGTCGATTACCGCTCCATGCTGAGATAACCAATCTCTTCTGAGAATGAGGTCATAAGGGTCCATTGGAATGCATATCAAGTTGGAGCTGAAGTTCCCTCGAATGCATAAGGGTTTGGTATCGCAGCGGGGATGGCCTCTTGTACCAACTGTTGTACTAGAGCGCATAAGGCGGCTATTGTTTCGGCATTGAGGGCAATGGGAGCTACAGGTGCTGGAGGTGGGTTAGCTCGAGGTCCTCTTCCGACCTCGGATTCGCTTTCAGCCTGGCATTCTCTAATGTCATCATGACTGCGATTGGTAGCCCTTGTGTTGACCATCTGAATGTTTTAGGTTGGTTTTATTTGTTAATTCAAAAATACATGCAAGAATTAACACGCAGGCTTTAGTAAAGGAAAGGACAATTTACTAATAATTGTTTAAAAAGGTAGTACAAGGCTTCATAACTTGAACCAATCCATGCTAAGAAAATAAAGAAAAACTAAGCCGATTTGACTCCTTAAGGACAAAAATGGAGTCGGGGAGAAGCGGTCTAAGCTCACTTCCTTGAAAGGAAAAGTACAAACTACGGGGATCTAGGAGTGGTGGTGTACTTGTCGAGGAAACCTTCCTCGAAGAGTGGCTCGTTAATCATCCCTGGGTCACTGTTGAGGAGGAGATTTGCCTGTTCTATCCATCTGCTTTGACGGTTCTCCCGAGCCTGAAGTTCTGCGATACAGATCCGATGTTGGATCCTCTCATCTTGTGACCTTTCTCTTTCCTGCAACCAACCTCTCTTGTCGCTTTCCAGAAGGTTGTAGTCGATCCTGCGGTTTCTAGAGGGCATGGCTCCCGGGGGTGGCGGAAAATTCACCAATGGTTGGCGAGCTTGTCTGCTTGAGGATTCCCCCTCCATCCAATTGGTGAGTCCTTCCATATGACTTTCCAAGGATGCTTGACTTGCCCTTTCGTACAGTGATGGTTGCCCGGGGTGTTCCCACGGGCGGTTCGGGTGACGGGGTGGGGCAATTTTCGCCCTTGGGACTTGAATCGGGGATGGCATGACCCTCGGGACCTGGATCATGGGCGGCATAGGTGTCGGGGGCACGTATTCCATTCTTGGAGGTGGTGGGGGTGGTGTCTCGGGGTCGGTAACCACCCCGTCCGAATCTTCTTCCTCAGATTCCTCAAATTCTTGTTGTATCATAGCCTGCCATTCTTCATTCTCTTGCACCATTAGTTCGAGCTCCTCTTCATCTTCCCCTTGCCCAATGTTGAAATCGGGTACAATTCCCCCCGGTTGGTATTGGGGCACCCATCCCTCGTTCTCGTCGTCAGTATTATCTTCCGGTACGTAGTCGGGTGCTATCTCTTCATCCCCCGAGGAGTAGTCCTCGGGGTAATATGCCGGGGATGGTGGGGGTGCGATGGGCACTGGGTAGTCTTCATGGATCTCGATAGGGAGGTCGGGGTCCTCCTCTGGATCTTCTTCGGATTCTTCCCAGTGTTCCACATTCTGATCAATCTCCATGTTTCCTCCGAGATGATTCTCTTGATGGAAGAAGTTGTTTGGAGCGTCTTCATAAGGAAAGTATGGGTTGGGGGCCTGCATTCCAAAGTGGGCTTCGTGGTCTTGGTTTCCTAAGTGGTACTATTACTATTGTTAGTAGGATTATTGCTAGACTTGTCGTGTGGCCTTGTTTGTTTAAAAATCTCGTTTTGAGATTTGTTATGAATATTCGCAAGTAGCGTAGTAAGGGGTGCGGGCTAGGCCCGACACCTCTATATAACTCTTAAGTCGTATCGTGAAATACCAACTTTCCTACGATTGTACTATGGTGAAGGTGGGGAATTCTTTAAAAGATTCTCGTTATAAGAATTTTCCTCACTCGTGGAAGTTACTATGGTGAAGGTTTCAAGAAAAGTTCTAACTTAGGTGGTTAAGTTTAACGAGTTGAAACATATTTATTACTTAAGTAAAAAGGGGAATTTCTAAAGGTAAAAGTTCTAGAACTAAGTTAAAATTTTAAAAAAGAATTTTAAGGACTTTCTTAGCTAAGAAGTTTAGAAAATTGATACTTTTAAGTTTCTTAAGGAATATAAAGAAGAAAACTCTCTAGAAATAGGAGTTTTGCTTTTGCGAAATGAAAACTTGGGTTTTAAAAGTTCTTGGTTTTCAAAAATTTTTGTTTTAGAAGTTTTCGATTTTGAAAACAAAACGTTCGGCTCTGATACCATAATTGTAACACCCCTATTTTTCAACGTTGGGTATTACCGCCGGTGACCTCGGATTTTACCATCCAAAGTCACCCAAGGCTTTTAGAATGATATAGAATAATAAAATGCGGAATTTAAACATACTTAGATAAATAAAAGGTGCTTCCGAAGAAGACTTTGTTCTTACAACCCAAATCACATGATTAGAAACTTGTTCGGAAATTACAATTCATGAAAGAAACCGTCTTGAAAGCATAATGAAAATAAACCGAAAAGAGATTCGATTACATCTTTGAAACTTCTTTCCCTTCCTTTGTTTTTCACCTTACGCCTTGTGATTAATCCTAGGTTCTGACATAATTCGCGAGGGGCGATAAAATGCCAGGCAAACATGCGGAAAAGAAGAATTAGTCTAGGAGACTAAGCAAGCGGGAATGGAACTTTCCCAAGGGTACTTCGGTAATTTAACGAAATAATGACGAAGATAACAATAGGTTGTGTTTCAAGATAGGGTTTGTTTATGTGGGGTTTTAACGGTACGAGGGAGAGCGTGTGATAGCTCATTAGTTTAGAGGAGACTACTAAATTATAGGCCTCTTTTAGCATCGAGAATAAAAGATATGTTGGGAACATTATTAATTCATACGAGTTAAACCTCTCGCGCCCTGAGCGGACCGAGTGCCAGATCGATCATTTGAGATCGGTCTGATTTTAGTATCTTAAATGTGCATTGGCACTTATGTAGCGTATTTGATTTAATGATTTTAAAAAGGGTGGGAATTCGGTGAGCCCGATCCACCAAGGAAAACCCAGTTTCCCGACACTTAGCTAGAGTGCGCACATCCCTCCTTGCAATCGGAGCGGATGAGATCATGATCCCGAAAGTCGTACTTCAAACACGTAGGCACTTACGACTTAGAAGGGTTATATAGAGGCGTCGGTTATTCCGCGCCCCTTACTAGTTCATTCAAAGTGGACCTCTAAACGAGTCCATAAACAACCAAAGCCATAATCACACTAGCATAAATAGTCCTATGAGATAATAATAGTGAACTATACTAACAAAGGTCGTTATATCTAACAATCGATATTTCCTAGGTTCATTCGTTACTTAGCACACAATTTGTTCCCAACATCGAGAATTTCATGGAAACGAATTTATAAAGGTCACAAGGGGAAAATCCACTTGCCTTGGTTCGGAAGATAACGGACTTAGTGATAAGACGGAGGTGGGGTTCGCGACTTTGAACGAGATTCCCGACCTATCGACACGGAAATTTACGAATGGTTTTAGATATGAAATTCCTTTTAAGATTCGGATTTCTCAAGTGTACTTAGCTTAGGTGGATGGAAAGATTCTAATAATATAATAATTTAGTTAGCCAAATTAAAATAATAATATTCCTTTATTATTATTTTAAATTTCGTAATATCCTTTTATTCCATTTAGAATAAAACTTATTGATTATTCAAAATAATTTCCTTACTTTTAATGGTATTCAAGGGTTATTTAAAATCATTTTCCCTTTACGAAAATACTTTTTCAATAATATTCTCTCAATAAAAATCCTTTTTAACTAAGGGGTTATAATAAAAGAGATAGAATAATATTAGGTTTTCTCTTAGTAATTTTCCATAAATAGAAATTCTTATTTACTATATGGGGTAAGCTTTATAAAATGATCATAATATAAAAATAAATATTCTTATTTATTTTATTTCGAAATTCCTTCTTATAATTCATCTATAGTTATAAGATCATGGCATAAAATATTTAAACTTCTCCTTATAGTATGTTTTTAGGATATTTCAAGTCACAAAATAATATTCTTTTCTATATTATACAATATCTTTCTAGGTGAGATATTTTTAAATACTTAACAATATAATGTTATAATTCATATTATTGTCCATACCCTTGTATTTATTAAAGAACTTAGGTCTTGTAGGAAAACTTTACTCTAGAGATAAGTTAAACTAATATTATATTAAATAATTAAAATAATCATTATTAATATTCTTATTCCCATATAATTTGGTATTTCTCTATACTTAGAGATAAGTAGAAGTATTTCTTGGAAAAGCTTATAGAAGGTATAATGGTGATATTTAATATAGAGGCAAAATCATAAGTTAATAAATTTATAAAATAAAAACACTTTTTATAAGGTCTTCTTAGAATAATGTCTTTACTAATCATATGATAATTTCAACCATGGTTTATTAAATGGATTTATTTCCTTCTTCACACTAGTAATATTCACATAATATTCTCATACATCTAACAATTTTGCAAAATAGTTCTATATAGTCTTTTTAATTTTAATAGCATATTTTAGTAACATAAATAAAATAAATAAATTACAAAAATTAGAATTAGGGATTTTAGAGTTTACTGATGTTCTTGCATGTGTGTTACAGAATACAAGAGAAGAGGAGGTAGAGGGTGCCGGCAGTGTGGGGCGACACCAGGGGGGGCGGCGGTGGCAAGGCGGTGTGCTGGAGGGGGCGCGGTGGTCGCCGGCGGTGGTGCTGGTGGTCGGAAGTGGTGGCCGGCGGTCCAAGGGAGGGAGAAGAAGAAGCCCCTTGGTGGGATTTTTGAAGGGAAACTCAAGCTTTTGAGGCTGATTTTAGAGGGAATTGAGAGCAAACTTGTATTGAGGAGGAGAACGAATGAGATGGGTGAGTTCTAAGTAGGGATTTCGACCCCTTTAAATAGGTAGAGCCATGGGACATTGCCATGGATTTGACCAATGGAGAAGAGGAGGGAGAATGGTGATTGGGGAGGGTTGGTGAGAATGGTGATGTCACCTTGATGAGGTAAGCAAGGTGATGTCATGGCTAGGAGCTATGGTGGAAAGGAGAGGCATGGATTGGTTTCTTTTCATTCTACGTAAAAAGCATCAGGTTGAAGAAGAAGGGTTTTATTTTATTTTGTTTTATTTATTTTAATAAATTTTGAGATTTAAAAATAAGCCCTAATTTTATTCAACGTTTTTAGATTGCCCAAAATTCCTTAGGAGTATTCCTTAATTTTACTTACTTAATTTTTTTTTTCACAAAATTCCTTTTTTTCCAAGAGAAGTTTAAAGTTTATTATAAAAATTTTAGAAATAGAAATAGATAATAAAAAAAATATTATATTAAATTTCATTTCTAAAATCTTGAAATATGGAGGATATTACAAAGTATACACTTCTCAAAACCCATCTCGAATACCTCGTAGTAAGTTCGATACTTTACCAAACTACCTTAAGATTGTCCGCTCTCGCTTGCTTGTCTCTTTAGACAAATTCTGTTTTTCCGCATTTCTGTCTGGCATTTTCCGCCTTTTGCGCCAAATGTCTGAATCCAGGAAACCTCCATCAAAGGCGTGAAGGAAGAAGATCAATCAAAGAGAAGGAAGGAAATCGATTTTAAATCAAGTATGGTATTTTGCTCACTTTCGGGTCACTCCACATATATGTTAAAACAATGTTCTGTTAATTTCCGCTTCCAAACAATACTTAAGGTCTTAGGTTTTGCTAAACTAAACCATGGTATGAAATTAGTATTCGAAAGTCTCATATATGAGCAACTCTTTAATTGTAATAACTTTATAATTCCGCATGTTTTCATTTAACGTAATACCTTATAAAGCCTTGAGTGACTTTGGATGGTAAAAATCCGAGGTCACTGGCGGTAACACCTATCGTTGCAAAATAGGGGTGTTACACTCATAATGGACATTATGAGTTCAAGGTTATGCCATTCAGGCTGACCAATGCTCCAGCCACTTTTCAATCCATGATGAATAGTGTGTTTAATGGAATTTCTGAGGAAGTTTGTCCTAGTTTTCTTTGACGACATACTTGTGTACAATCAGTCTCTTCAACGACATTTGCAACATTTGGAGGTGGTATTATAGCTCTTGAGAAGTAATAAATTGTTTGCAAAAAGATCAAAGTGTGAATTTGCTTGCCAACAGGTGGAATACCTTGGTCACATAATTTTTGGTGTTGGTGTGTCGGCTGATTCAAGGAAGATAGAAGCTATGTCATCCTGGCCAGTTCCCAAGAATGTGAAAGGGTTGCGTGGGTTTTTGGGTTTGACAGGATATTACAGAAGGTTTATTCAAGGGTATGGGATGATTGCTAAGCCTCTAACAGACTTGTTAAAGAAAGATGCTTTTTGTTGGTCAGAAGAGGCAAACCAAGCTTTTTTATTTTTGAAGAAGGCCATGACTGAAGCTCCAGTATTACGAATGCCTGATTTTACCAAACCTTTCATTTTGGAAACTGATGCTTGTGATAAAGGGGTTCGAGCTGTGCTGATGCAGGAAGGGTGGCCTATTGCTTTCATTAGCCAGGCAATTAAGGATGAACATAGGCACCTGTCTACTTATGAGAAGGAGTTATTAGCAGTTTTGTTGGCAATTGATCGGTGGAGGCATTATTTAGAGCATGATCATTTTTTTACTAAGATTGATCACCAATCATTAAGGCACTTACTTTATCAGAAGTTGTCCACACACATGCAGAAGAAGGCTATAAGGAAGTTGCTTGGCCTCTCTTACTCTATTATGTATAAAAAGGGTGTGGAAAATAAGGTTGCAGACGCCTTATCTAGAAGAGAAGAAGATGATGAATCTGAGCTACAGGCTATTTATGTGGTTCAGCCTAAATGGTTGCAGGAAGTATTGCACAGTTATGAGCAGGATCATGAGGCACAAAGTTTGTTGATTGCTGCAGCTGTGCAATCTGATGATCAGTTCTGTTTGAAGGAGGGCTTGTTGAGGTACAAAAACAAAATTTATATTGGGGCTAATGGTGAATACAGGAGCAAGGTCATTGCTGCTTTTCATGAAACACCGGTTGGAGGACACTCGGGAATTCAAGGTACGTATCAAAGACTTAAGGTACGTATCAAAGACTTAAGGAGGGCTAATGGTGAATAAGGAGGGCCTGTTTATGGTCGAGGAGTTTGTGAAACATTGTGACAACTGTCAAAGAAACAAAAATGAGCATGTCAAGAGTCCGGTATTGTTACAGCCTTTGTGAGTTCCTGAGACAGCTTGGAGTCATATATCCTTGGATTTCATTGATGGACTTCCAAAGTCACAAGGAAAAGACTCTATTTTAGTGGTGGTGGACCGATTTACAAAGTACGACCATTTTATCCCACTAAGTCACCCTTACTCAGCTGCAAAAGTTGCTCAAGTATTCATGAATTTCATTTTCAAACTTCATGGGTTGCCTAAGAGTATTGTATCTAATCGGGATAGAATCTTCATAAGCCATTTCTAGAGGGAATTGTTCTCAGCTTTGGGAACTTCTTTGCATCTTTCTATGGCTTACCACCCTCAGTCTGATGGACAAACTGAGAGGGTGAATCAGTGCCTCGAAAATTATTTGAGGAGTATGACTTGTGACCGGCCTGGTAAATGGGTTCATTGGTTGCCAATGGCCGAATGGTGGTATAACACTAATTACCATAGCTCGCTCAAAGTCACTCCATTTCAAGCATTATATGGGATACCTCCTCCATAGTTAGGCGTTGATGCTTCATCTGTGTCTACAGCAGCTGTTGGCGATTGGTTGAAGACAGGGAAGAAATGTTGAGTCAATTAAAAAAGAATTTACTACAAGCCCAAGCCAGAATGAAAGTAATGGTTGATAGGAACAGGACTGAAAGGGAATTTCAGATTGGATATTGGGTATACTTAAAACTTCATCCTTATAGGCAAGCTTCAGTGGCTGTTAGGAAGAGCTTAAAGCTATGCTCCAAGTATTATGGGCCCTATGAGGTAATTGACAGAGTTGGAAAGGTTGCTTATAAGCTTAAGTTGCCTCCCCAATCTCGTATCCATCCTGTTTTTCATATCTCTCAGCTCAAGAAGAAGATCGGGTATGTTCAGACTGTTAAGGATCAATTACCAGTTGTCTCGAACACTGGAGAGCCTGTGGTTGCACCTGAAGCTGTTTTGGACAGTCGGGTTACTTATCTTAAGAATGGTGAGCCTGTTACTGAATGGTTGATATTATGGAAGAATTTAGATGCCTCAGAGGCAACTTGGGAGCCTGTTGGCCACATGATACATCAGTTTCCAACTTTGTTAGAAGATAATGCAGAGTTGAAGTCTTGAGACAAGACTTTTTAAAGGAGGGGTAATGTCATAAATAGAGGTTATCCGGTTTAGTGGAGATTATCCGAATTATGTAGTTACGGATAACTAACTAGTGGATGTTGTTAGAAGAGCAAGTTGTAAGCCGTATGGCAAGTTGTTGGCTGAACAGATTTATAGACTTGTAAATTGTAATTCCTTCGGGAAGATGGTGGAAAAAGTAATGAAAGAATCTCTCTTCTCCTAACTCTTGATTCTCTTCTCACCTCATACTCTACTTTCTAATCTTCTCATCTTTTTCTCTACTTTCGTTCACGATTCTCAGGATTCGTGACACCTAGTTTCTAAGCAAATGACTCAACTAAAGACAAGCAAATCGAACCTTACACTTCAACTTCACAATCACAGTTCTGTAACACTCCTATTTTGCAACGATGGATATTACCGCCAATGACCTCAGATTTTACCATCCAAAGTCACCCAAGACTTTAAATAATTTAATTAAACATAATTAAGGGACAATGAATTGAAAGCGGAAATTTTATTTATTAAAAAGAACATTCGTTCATTACAATGGTAGTTGTTTTACAATGAATATAACAGCGGAATACAAAGCCCATATTACGAAAAGGATGAAAAGACGTATTGAAATTCAAGTATATTTCCCCAAGACTAATCATATGATGATGATTTGCTTGGCCAAAAAATAGAAGAGTTGGTGCACTCTCTTCTGAATGCTTTGCTCTATAAAAAAAAACCATTCCTTCCTTCAACGTCGTCCTGCCTTGACCTTCTATCCTTGCAACTCTTCTCGAACCTTCTAGACTTTGTATTCAAAACATCGATGTGAACTTCCTAGAGTCTGGTATTTATCGCAAAGGGCGAGAAATACCAAACAAAAATGCGGAAATAGTGGAATTAGTCTAAGGAGACTAAGCAAGTGAGAATGGAAATTATCAAGGGTAGTTTGGTAATTTTATTATCTCATCAAGGATATTAAGGGAAGAAGTACTTGAAAATTATAATCACTTTGTGGAGCTTATAAGGACGAAATTTAGTTGATCTTGAAAAGAGATAAACTTGGATTCGAAAAGAAGGAAACCACGAGATTGTAGTTCCTCTTAGAGTACAATTAATGTTGGGAACGTTTTAGGCCACATCAATTTTCTAGAAAACCTCTCGCACCCTTTTCGGACCGAAAGTCGGGTTGGTTTTACACGTGGTGCTAAACCGGCCCGGTTTTAATTCATTTTAATGTGCACTAGCACTTATCTTTATTACGTGTCAAAACGTTTCATATTATTATAAATTTTAAGGGTGTGGAGGTTGTGAAAGAGTCGAGTCCACCTAAAGGAAATGAAGGAATTTCAGGCCTCTTTCATCCTGAGTGTTCATGCCTCTTTCATCTTGAGTGTGTATGCCTCTTTCATCCTGAGTGTGCGGGCCTCTTTCATCCTGAGTGTGCAATATCGCCTATGCTAATCCATAACAAATCTCGAAAAGAGATTGAAACAAACAAGACCACAAATCAACGGTTCTAAAGTTCAGTACTAGCGTAGTATGAATCATAATAACAATATATCGTTATTTCTAAGTAAATGAATAAACCTAAGTTCATTCATTTTAACAAACATGTAGTTCCCAACATAGAAGAATTTCCTTAACGGAAACGAAATATATATATATATATATATATATAAAAGTTACAAGGGAGAATATCCACTTGCCTTGATTTGCGTACGGTTTCTTTTCGTACGATTTAGAATTAGACGACCTAGACGGGTTCAAATCTTCGACCTAGCGACACAGAGATAACGAGCGAATTTTTATTAAAATTCTTTATCTCTTCTAAGTTATTATCTTCTCTTATTTTTCCTTTTTACAAGAGAACTCAATAAAGCTAAATTATTTAAATAATAATTTAGGTGGAGATTTTATATAATAATAATCTTTTATTATTATTCTCAAATATATGCTTTTAAAATAACTTATAAAAATAATTATATTCGTATAAAGTTTCATGCAAGAGTTGAAATAGGCCAAGAATTTTCTTTTTACAACTTACTAGCAATATTTATTTACTTTGATTAAATAAATATTATTCCCAAACTTTTTA
The DNA here is from genome assembly GCA_964016875.1 of Fallopia convolvulus. Taxonomy (NCBI): domain Eukaryota; kingdom Viridiplantae; phylum Streptophyta; class Magnoliopsida; order Caryophyllales; family Polygonaceae; genus Fallopia; species Fallopia convolvulus. Next base: position 56,199,895 of record OZ024718.1, on the reverse strand, counting down.
TTAAGTATAAGGTTATTTATAACATTTTCCAAAACTTATTATCTACCTAATACATTACAAAGCAGAAACCATGTCCGTTGAAAGAATTTCGCCACGTGACATTACTTGAATAAAATAATGTCAAGCTTTTAAAAAATAACTTGTATTATTCTTTCTATACATACAAATTTTTATATTATAATAACTTGATTTATCTATATGTTAATACTTTCTATATTAATTTTATGCATATCTCTTAACAAAATTTGATCTATATGCAAATATTTTTCATATTAATTTTATACATAATAAACTTTCTTTTATCTTTTAACAAATCTTGCACTCCAAGTATATAATTTTTTTAACTATATGTTGATATTTTACAATATAATAAATTATTTATAGAATATATGGTATATTTTAGTATACATTGGTATGTCTACCTAAATTTTTTAATAAATTAACGTTAAAAACTATTTTAATTAGTCATATTACCTTTGCTAGATATCCTACCGTAATTATCTTTAAGTTATACCATTATATTTTTTCTCTCTATTTTATCTTTTATATCAATCTTTATATTAATGTGCTCCATATTTAAAAATATTATTATATTCATTATAAAGTAAAAGATAAGAACTCTACATAACCTTAATAAATATTTTATAAAATTGATTATTTTATGCATATTAATATCTTAAAAAATAAAAAATTTAAATATATTCAATTCAAGTAAAATTAACATTTAAAATTTTTAATCAAAATATGGAGCAAGATCTCAACAACTAATGAAAAATAATTTTTAAATATTTTCAATTAAAAATTACATGATTTTATTGCGATATAATATACAAGTATTTTATATTTTATATTAATATCAGATTATAGTATAATCTTTAGAAAATCAACCCATGAGTACCACGGGAATTCAACTAGTTAAAGTCTTAAAATTGAAATGCAAGAATGATTTAAGTTAGATAAGGTCCTTTTTACCCACATGCAATTACTTATTTAAATTATTTAATCCCATTCTTGTTCTTATTAAAATATTTTATTCAAAATATCTCACAAATATTATTTCAAAGCTTATAAGGGTATTAAAAGACATGCAAGTCTATTTTCCTTTTTAATAGAATCTTATTTTAATAAATCTCCTTATCTTACATTATTTCTTTTATAATAAAGGGAAATATACCTAAGTTAACTCTTTTTCAATATTTAAACCAAATATGCTTACAATATTATTCTTATGAATATCAAACTTCTAGGAAATTCATATATGGTTTAATAAAATTATATTTCTCCTAGATGGGCATGCGGATGAATTTTATTCCATAAATTCCTTTTTAATAACCCACTTATAATATTTATTCAATTAATTTAAATAAATATTATATATATATGTAGAAATTATTTTATAAAAAGATATTAATTAAAATGTGAGTTGGGAAATTATACCGAGAGTTAACGGGAGCGGAATTGGGCACGGATTTCAAGATGCACGGATTGGGCTTCTTTCTTCTCCTTTTTCCTTTAATAAAAATCCTGATGTGCTAATAAAAGGGTAAATGGGCCTAATTTATTTTATTCTCTACAACCCAACTTCAACTAAGCTCATATGACTACTCATCCTTCATTCCAACAAGAAATATGAACGTTCAACAGTAGCATCACCATGGTGGACGAGCAGGTGGTGGTGGGCGTCCCTGGGCAGCTCCGGCGGGTGGGTGGTGGCGCGCGCGCATGGAGGGCGGCCTGACTGGTGGTCGCGGTGGTCCGACGTCCAAGACGGAGGAGAAAAGGCTTTTGTGTGAATTTTTCAAAAAAAAAAACAGATTTGGGGGAAAAAATAATTTGGGATTTCTAGGCTTCAATTAGAACGAATTTATGATGGAGAAGGAGAGGAAATTGCTTGTGTATTTCTCCTTTGCTCTAACCCCTTTAAATAGTGGAGATTTGAAGCTCTAGGGCTCCTCCCATGGTGAGGTGGAGGAAAGCTTGTTCAGGAGGAGAAAAATTGATTGGTGGAAGGGGGTAGTGATGCATGTAGCTTGATTGGATGAAGAGAAGGTGGAGGTGGAGGGGGATTGGAGAAGAAAAGAGGTGAAAATTGTGTAGATTGGTTCTACGTCAAATCACCATTGTTGATTTCTTGAAAGCTTTGTAGAAAAAGAATACAATAAAAATATATCCTTTAATGACAAGCATTACTTGATAGCATAGCGGAAAGTGTTGGGTGTTGTTAGCTTGGGAAATGCAAAAGATCATGGGTTTGAGTCCTACCTCTTGCATAATTTTTGTCCCATGCTTCTTATTTTTATTCTGAATTTAATTTAAATATGAATTTAATATTGAAATATTATTTACCCTTAGTTAATTAAATTTATTTATTTGCCATTATGCTAAGCTTTTATAATTTTTTAATATTATACTACAAAAATCATTGTAATACTTAAACTCTCTATTTTTAGAAAATTAATTAATTAAATAAATAAATAAAATAACCGCTTTTTATATAGAAATAGCGGCTATTACAAGTTCCCTCGCTCTTGGGAACCTTGGATTCGCCGTCGCTCAGATCGGACACCCGTCGTCGGGGACTTCTCTTGAGTGTTCCAACCTTCTTTCATGGTTCTATGCTTGAGGCTTTGAGAGTTCTGAGAGAAGTACATCTTTAGTGCACTATTCATTGGCTTATATAATCTTTTGGTCTTGGGCTAATCTTCATTTTCCTTGATGTTCGAAATGCCCCTGTCTTGCAAGCCAAGTATGTCCTTTTCTCACATGTGACTTTATTTGAAATTGGTCAACTTTGAATGTCAATCAGACCATTAGATCAATCGGCTCAATCTGTTCTTCAGACTGTGGTGTTTGTCATTATCAAAACTGAGGAATGTGTCATTGTTCCGATGTTGTGAAACCTGAGTTCCCAACACCGTCCCAACATAAGTGATGCACGTGGACTTGCTCTCATACAATTAGACCAAACACATTATTCTATCATGTATTCGAAATCACAAATCCCGTGCTACCAATTGCAGTTCTTCAAGGGAAGAGGGGTCATCTGCCTCTCTCTGCCCTTCCATAACTCCACCCATTAGGAGGGTCATTCCCAAGTTTCAATCGAGGTCATAGAGTATCCGATCCATACTTAAAGTGACACTAGCTAATGAAATTGGGGCGATTTATAAGAAAAGAACAAAGAAAAGGGTTGCACTTAATTGTTTCATAGAATTTTCACAACATAGGGTGTATGCTCCAAATTAGGATTGTGGTATTCAAGCTCATATGTGAATTATTGCATCATTATAATCACGATCATAAGCAATGTCCAATCGGGTTACAATGAACAAAGGGGGTGATAAGCATCATTTGGGTTGGGGATCGACATATCTTGATAATATTCTAGATGGTTATACCTTGTAAATTATGAGGGTGGAAAAGGTAATAAAGCATCCATTAAAGGCGTCGTATTAAAGGATTGGTAGCTTAGATAAGATGGAGAACAAGAAGGGATTTTTTTTTTTGATAAGGTAAGAATTCGGAATACCAAAAAAACTTGGTAAATCGAGAGATCGTAATAAAACGGTAACCGTGAATGGCTAAAAGAGTAAAAAACAAGCAGGAATAGCTAAGAAAAGTACAAATCTCTGAAAAAAAGAAGCAAGAAGAGTTTGAGATCGGGGTGAGTAAAACACTAGAAGAATAGCGTCGCGGGCAGCTGGTTGACCCCTCCTGGGCGTGCGAAATGGACAACTGACATTCCCTTCACCGAAATGAAGGATCTTCAGAGGCCCCAGAGCACCAAGCAACCAGGCCCAATACAACTCGATCCAATGTCAAAACTTGCAACGCAAGTAGACACAAACTTGCTCCTCAAGTAAATTTGATTCGCAAGAAAAGATACTTGCCACCCAAGAAACAAAGCAAAACCAGAATTTCTTTATCTTTTTTTTCATTTTATTTTTTATTATTTATTAATTTTTTTTCCTTTTCCATTCATTATTTTGGTATATGCTTGCAAGGCAAGCAACTATTCGACGGAGGAGGGCCTCCGGGCTGCCGACGACAAAGGGTCGAGCGCTTATCTTGAGAGAGTGTGTAAGGCAACCAGGGCTTCTTGCCTAAGGTGGTTGGAACGGCTTCCACGACCAAAGGACCAACCTCATCAAGTCTTTTTGAAACACTACCGTTGGAGGTCTCCTCGACCATGGTAGGTTGGGTTCTATGTTGATCATGTGGAACACATAATCAGCTTGTTCTTTAGAATATTGGTCATCAGACCACATCGATTTCGATTTCTTAAAGGATCTTTTATTTTTCTCCATTAGAGCCAAATGGTTCTTCATAGAGCTTTTCCAAACGGATCACTCTAGGACCGAAGATTACAGTTTTCAAAGAGAGTGAAAAACTAGATAACCCCCAAGCTAGATACATATAATACAAAGCCACCCACAAGGAATAAAAATTTCAACAAGGTCTTATCAAAGATATGAGGGAACAGAACAATCCGATAAAATTTGAGAGTTGCCATTCATTCTTCGTTCTCCAGAGACGTTCAGCAAGACCCGTGATGCGTTTGCTACTATGACCGCCGCTGAGGAAGAGGAGGCCATGTCGGTTCGATCCAACGGACCCTTGACGCGAGCCCGCGCCAAGGCTATAGGTCGGGCTACGGTTTCCATCATAAGGAGAGCTAACCAATCTGTGAGTTCGGTTCAAGATCCGCCTTCGATGATATTGATGACATCTTTGGTTCGAGAAGCATTTTCGGATCAATTGGAGAAGTCGGGAATCGAGCCAAGCATGTCCGAAGGATTCACCGACGACGCGATCAAAGTCCAAGCCGAGCGCCCTCGCGCTTCAACCGCTGGCGGCCGCGCCGAAGCTGCAGAACAAAGCCACTTTGGAGCGCGGGAAGAACGCCGGGAACGCGACCGCGCTCCGGCCGGTCGTGACCGCGCTCCGCACGCAGTGTGACGACGCCCTCGGGCACGGCCTAGCCCCTCAAAGCGCGACCGCGCTCCCTTGGGCCAAGCCGCGCTCCGACTGGCGGTGATTCGGATATGACCAAGTCCATCGCGAGTCTTTCCGAGGCCTCGGGTCTTCGGGTTTCTATCTTTACTTTTATGTCGGGATTTTAATAGAAACGATTACTTAATTTGGTATTATTTATATTTCCGCTATTTATTTTAATTAGCGAGATGGGTTGGGCTTGCATGCTAGGACCCATTCTCACTAGGGTTTCTAGGTTTAGATCTAGCTTTCTATAAAAGTTGTCAGACTCTCATATTTTCAGTTTACGCTTGAATGAGTTGAATTTGCCTTTGTTGAATCGAGTTTCTCTTCCCTAGGCATCAGGCGTCACAATCCTTCTATCCCTTCTACCAATCACCCTACAATCCTTTTGAGGTTTCGCTTGTCGGAATCATTACCACATCGAGACGCCGCTAGAACCCTAGCGTCATACTATCAATCTCGCTTGCTTCCGCTCCATTGTTCATTTGAGATCGTGACGGGATTCATAACACGAGACGTCGATCCTTGTAGCGAGTCGAAACGCATCAACTGGCATCAGAGCCATCGTCTTGTAAGTCTCCTGATTCGATCTTTGTACTTTCATCACTACAATTCCGCCATTAATTCAGCAAAAAAAATCAAAATGTTTTTTTTAGCCAAACCCTAGTTAATTGTCTTGTCCTTTGAAGTATACTAGTGGTGTGATTTGTTCATTACTTTGCGATGGCTTGATTGATTGCCCATTGATAGTGATTTTCAATTACTTGATAGGCTATCTTGCTTGTGTTTGATTGCATTGAACTATATTTATCACTTGATATTTATCGTTGCTTGTTTGAGGTCACCGAAATTCCGCTTAAACAAAAAAAACAAGCAATTTTCGGCCCTAATTAAAAAAAAAATCAGTTGTGGGTGTCATAGCCAAAATAAGGTAAGCCATTAAACCACATTTGTTAAAAAAAAGAGAAGAGAGAATTTGTGGGTGGTAAAGCCAAAATAAGGTAAGCCATAAGCCACACTTTGTTAGTGATTTTCACTTTGTTAGTGCTCGCATCATTCCTGGTTTGCTAGTACTACTTGTTGATATTACTCAATTGTGTGGGTTTATATCTTGCTTTAACTTTTCTTTGTTCAATAACACCATTGTTTTACTCATGAGCCTAAGCCGGCTCTCGCACAAAGAGCCACCCAAGACCTTGTGTGAGTGCATTGCTCGGATCAAGAGCTAAGACTTTGTGTATTTGCTTGCCATTGTTCGTTTTGTTCTTTGTTACTCGCCATGTCTTCTCCTTCTGCTTCAGGTGCTTTGCAAAATCAAGAGGATGATCCTACACTCAATCCTACTGCCTTGATTGAGGCCATGCCTGTAGAACAAGAAATTGCTCTTTTAAGGCAACAAATTGCTCTTTGACACCCAACTTGCAGCCCTTGCTTCGCCATCCACATCGGCTCAAATGCCGCAACAGGGCGTCAACACTTCGAGTCCACCACAAGACCCTATCTTGGCTGCCCCCCCGGCACCACAACAACTCCCTCCCGGGCCCTTGACGCACGCCCGCGCTAAGGCCTCTGGTATCACCATTGGTGCACCAACATCATCAGTGGCTCCGATCATGCATACTCAGCCTACGTCGCTTGCTACACAGGATCCCCGCCGCAAGGACAAGGGCCCCATTGAGCCTAATCCGCCACCGGTGGAGGTCGTGACCGAATCAAGGCAAGGTCAGGAAGCCCACGTTTTGCATAGCGATCCATTTGATAATGCTCCGTCTTCGAGTGCCTACGCCGAAGACCAAGGTATGTATTCTCAACCGCCTATTTTTTATTCTTATGGTCCCGAGGATGATGGCTACTACGCCACCACCTCGCGCGGTGCTCCGACTCGCCCACAATTTGTGGATGACGCTAGAGCACGCCGGCTTTATGGAATGCGTGACCAACGCTTTCCGGCACCGGCTTTTGACCATAATGCTTTTGCTACAACCAAACGGACTTATGAGAAGGAACCTAGTCACAATCGTCGACATGGTTCCTTGGAGTACAATTTCGCTACACCGGTTATCCATGACGACTTCAAGGAGTTCGATGATGAACAAATTGAAGATTCGGGCATGGTTAACCCTCATAATTTTCCAGCGTTGGGCGATCCTCCTGAATTGAATGAGCGCCGATCGGATTGGATTCCGCTAGCCCCCACCCCTAATTATGGTAATGCCCAAATGCGTCAAAACCGGCGCGCCTATGATCATGTTACTGAGCGGCGCACCCAAGCCCCGCTCCGGCAACATCATCAAGGGCAATATCATTATTACGGGAAGGTGCCGGCCCGGCCTAGGTCCCCTATTGATCGTGGCTATGATGTTCGTGTTGCTCATGGCGATCGGGACACTTCCCGGTACCAACGACACGAAGTCAAGGTCATGATTGAACCGTTTGAAGGGCACCATGACCCTGCGGTCTTTTTAGAATGGGTTACTGCGACGGCGCATACTTTGCGCTATTGTAATATCCCCGCTTATGAGCATGTTACTAAACAATGTACCATTTCCTTTTCCATTGGTCCCTATACAGATACTATTCTTTGTGATGTAGTTGCAATGGACGTCACACATTTATTGTTGGGACGCCCATGGCAATTTGATAGACTTGTCCTTCACGATGGTTACTTGAACACTTATGTGTTTACGTACCACTGGAAGCGCGTCAAGCTCTTACCTATGTCGTCGAGTGAGATTTTGTAGGATCAGGTTCAATGGGATCGTCAAAAAGCAATTGAAGCTGAGGAAAAAGCTAGCAAGGCCAAGGGTGTACCCAAACTAAACCTCTTTGATGAGAAAGGCAACGGTACACACCCATTTGGTTCGAACAAGGCACCGCCACAGCATCCACAACAGCGGCCACGCCAACCGGCACCGCCTGGGCCGCCCCTACAAGGCTCGACCGAGCGACACCTCCTGTTGGCCCGACTGTCGTCCATTACAGCATCGTTGCAAGGCCGCGCCCCATGCTTTCTTTTGGTGCCGATGTCCTTGACATCTTCTAGCACCGACACCCCGACATTACCAAACGAGGTAACTTCCTTACTTAGTGAATTCAACGATTTTTTTCCTAACGAGTTGCCTGCTAGTTTGCCACCTATACGAGGTATTAAGCACCAAATCGATTTGGTTCTCGGTGCTTCATTGCCTAATAGGGCTCCTTACAAGGCCGGCCCGAATGAGACCAGGGAACTTCAAAAACAAGTTCAGGAGCTACTTGAGAGAGGCTATGTTAGAGAGTCGATGAGTCCGTGTGGTGTGCCAGTCATCCTTGTTCCTAAGAAGGACGGCTCATAGCGCATGTGCATGGATTGTCGGGCCATCAATCAGATTACCGTCAAATACCGACATCCGATTCCACGACTCGATGACATGTTGGATGAGCTCCATGGCGCCTCCATTTTCTCTAAGATTGACTTGAAGTCCGGTTATCATCAAATCCGGATGAAAGAAGGAGATGAATGGAAAACCGCTTTCAAGACCAAATTCGGTCTTTACGAGTGGTTAGTGATGCCCTTTGGCCTCACCAATGTGCCGAGCACATTCATGAGATTGATGAATCACGTCCTCCGTGATTTTATTGGTAAGTTCCTTGTGGTCTATTTTGATGATATTTTAATTTATTCTAAGACTTTGACTGGCCACGTGGACCATTTGAGGCTCATTCTGGCGCGCTTGGGCCGAGAGACACTTTTTGCCAATTTGGCCAAGTGTACTTTTTGTAGCCCATCCACTATTTTTCTTGGCTTTGTGGTGTCTTCTCGTGGTTTACAGGTGGATGATGCTAAAATTAAGGCCATAACGGAGTGGCCTACGCCTACCACCGCTACTATGGTTCGCTATTTCTTGGGCATGGCCGGATTTTATCACCGGTTTGTGCACAATTTCTCTTCTATAGCGGCGCCCCTACATACCTTGAATAAAAAGGGCACCGTTATAGAATGAAAACAGCACCACGAGAGGGAGTTCCAAGATTTGAAGGATGCCTTGAGCCATGCTCCTTTGCTACAATTACCAGATTTCTCTAGGTCGTTTGAGGTGGAATGCGATGCTTCTAACACTGGCATTGGAGGCGTCCTCCACCAAGAGAAGAAGCCGATCGCTTATTTTAGCGAAAAGCTCACCGGGGCACAGCTCAATTATCCGACATACGACAAGGAGCTATATGCCTTAATCCGAGTTCTCCAAAATTGGAAGCACTACTTGTGGCCGCGGGAATTTTTGATTCATAGTGACCATGCGGCGCTTTCTTACCTCAAGAGCCAAGCACATTTGAATAGAAGACATGCTCGATGGGTGGAATTCTTGGAGACATTTCCATATGTCGTCCAACACAAGAAGGGAAAAGAGAATGTGGTCGCCGACGCCCTTTCTCGCAGGTATGTGCTTCTTACTCAATTGCAAACTCGTTTACTTGGCTTCTCTTTGATGAAGGAGCTCTATGCTTCGGATCCTTTCTTTGGACCAATCTTTGAGAAGTGCTCGGTTCATCGTGAGTGGGACTCTTATTTTTTAGATGACGGTTACTTATACAAGGTTGGGAAACTTTGTATTCCAGCCTTGTCTATAAGGCACCATTTAATTAAAGAGGCTCATGATGGACGGGGACATTTCGGGGTGAACAAAACTGTTGCAGCTTTGCGTGAACATTTCTTTTGGCCTAACTTGGTCTCGAATGTCACCAAATTTTGTAGGAGTTGTGTTCCATGCTGAAAGGCCAAGTCAACTACTTTACCTTACGGACTTTACTCGCCTTTGCATGTGCCTAACATCCCGTGGGAGGACATTTCGATGGACTTCATTACGGGCTTGCCTATGTCAAAGCGAGGCAAAGATTCCATTTTTGTTGTTGTGTGCCGATTCTCTAAGATGGCTCATTTTATCGCTTGTAAAAGTACGAATAACGCTACGGAAGTGGCTTCTTTGTTCTTTGACAATGTGGTAAAATACCATGGTGTGCCGAGAACTATTATTAGTGACCGGGACACCAAGTTTGTGGGCCATTTTTGGAGAACACTTTGGGGGAAACTCGACACCAAATTATTGTTTTCTACTAGTTATCACCCCCAAACAGATGGCCAAACGGAGGTCACCAATCGTACCTTGGATTCACTCTTACGAGTGATGCTCAAATCAAACCCACGCCGGTGGGAGGACTTACTATCTACCCTTGAGTTTTGCTATAACAGGTCCAAACATTCGGCGCATTCTTTGACTCCGTTTCAAGTCGTTTATGGGCGCAATCCCATTACGCCTTTGGATTTGGTCCCCAAGCCGTTGAAGCAAGGAGAACATGTTGATACCGCTAATCGCGCCAACCAAATTCAGCAACTCCACGCTAGGACCAAGGCACACCTTGAGCGGCGCGCTATTCAGTACTCAGCGCAACACAACCGGGGCCGTGTTTCTATGATTTTTGAGCCTGGCGATCTTGTTTGGCTTCATTTGAGCAAGGAACGGTTCCCGGCAGCACGGAAGACCAAGCTCCATCAACGTGGTGATGGGCCATTTCGTATTCTTAAGCGAATTGGTCCTAACGCATACAAGTTGGATCTTCCAGATTCATATGGCAATGTACATGCGACGTTCAACGTGTCGGATCTTTCTCCCTTTGTTGAGCCGGATTTTGATTTTGAGGAAGCGGGGACGCTTCCCACTCAAGGGGGGAGGATGATGCGTTTGCTACTATGACCGCCGCTGAGGAAGAGGAGGCCATGTCGGTTCGATCCAACGGACCCTTGACGCGAGCCCGCGTCAAGGCTATAGGTCGGGCTACGGTTTCCATCATAAGGAGAGCTAACCAATCCGTGAGTTCGGTTCAAGATCCGCCTTCGATGATATTGATGGCATCTTTGGTTCGAGAAGCATTTTCGGATCAATTGGAGAAGTCGGGAATCGAGCCAAGCATGTCCGAAGGATTCACCGACGGCGCGATCAAAGTCCAAGCCGAGCGCCCTCGCGCTTCAACCGCTGGCGGCCGCGCCGAAGCTGCAGAACAAAGCCACTTCGGAGAGCGGGAAGAACGCCGGGAGCGCGACCGCGCTCCGACCGGTCGTGACCGCGCTCCGCCCGCAGTGTGACGACACCCTCGGGCGCGGCCTAGCCCCTCAAAGCGCGACCGCGCTCCCTTGGGCCAAGCCGCGCTTCGACTGGCGGTGATTCAGATATGACCGAGTCCATCGCGAGTCTTTCCGAGGCCTCGGGTCTTCGGGTTTCTATCTTTACTTTTATGTCGGGATTTTAATAGAAACGATTACTTAATTTGGTATTATTTATATTTCCGCTATTTATTTTAATTAGCGAGATGGGTTGGGCTTGCATGCTTGGACCCATTCTCACTAGGGTTTCTAGGTTTAGATCTAGCTTTCTATTAAAGTTGTTAGACTCTCATATTTTCAGTTTACGCTTGAATGAATTGAATTTGCCTTTGTTGAATTGAGTTTCTCTTCCCTTGGCATCAAGCATCACAATCCTTCTATCCCTTATTCCAATCGCCCTACATTCCTTTTGAGGTTTCTCTTGTCGGAATCATTACCACATCGAGACGCCGCTAGAACCCTAGCGTCGTACTATCAATCTCGCTTGCTTCCACTCCATTGTTCATTCGAGATCGTGACGGGATTCATAACACGAGACGTCGGTCCTTGTAGCGAGTCGAAACGCATCAACCCGCCTCACGGACTAGCACCTGTCTCCGCACCCAGAAACGTCGTCTTACCTGAAGACTCGCAAAAGCCCCAAAAGTTCCCCTGATGAACGGTATTGGACGAAACTTTATCTTCTCCAACCCTAGCCTCCAAAGAGATCGCAGATCCAGGGAGGAAAGGCAGCGACGCCTCAAGCGTCGCCTTCTCATGGCAGGAAGGATCTTTCCCTTAGGATCGTAGGCCTCGATGGCGCTGGCTTGGATCGAGACTCGAGACCTTACGCCCCATGAACTTATATATTTTTCCAGGTTTTGGGGCGTTTTCTTCCACCTTGCATCCCAAGGAATGCAATCTTCATCATAATAGAAAAGAAAGGAGATGATAATTGTGGCTATTGCTTCAATTGGGACTAGTTTTCGAGATCTAGGGTTTCTGATTTTCCATCGGGGGTACTGTTCTCTGGTTTAGAACAAGAAGGAATATGTACGTGAACAAGTTTTATTTCTACTTTTTTTTTTGGATTTTAGGGGTTATAATTAATGGTAGTAACTAGTAAGTAATCTATTTTAACTATATATTGTTATTTTAACTATTAGAATATTGCAATATTTTAACTATTAGGATTGGTAGCTTAGATAAGATGGAGAAAAACTAACATAGTACCCCTAAGGTTCCAAAGTTCACGGAGCTTACGTTCCATGATTGCATGAGGAATCATACCACCCAAGAATTTTACAATAAGCAAAGATTGCCAAACTATCGCCAGAGCTTGAAGTACCTCCGTCTCAAAATTAAAGACCGAATTGTCGTCTTCCCTATCCAGAAGAGACATAACAACCTTCCCTTTTAGAAATTCATCCGACAATATGATGCGCTCTTCTCCAATATCACCCTTCACTAAGTCACTCCAAGATTTTGGAGAGATAGTTTCCACCATCCTCGTTGTCTCCATAGAACTTCCACTCTTTCCGTTATCGATCTGCATTCCATCTTGGCTTGTTAGGGTTGTCGGAGTTCTGGCCAGATAGGCCGAATCCCTACTCATGCTGAGAAAACATAGCGCCAAAACTAAAAAAACCCTAGATGATGTCGCATTTGCATCATTTGTTAATGGGATATATTATTGAAATATGCTAAAAGTAATCGTATTGATTTATAGAGATGGCATCAACTTATATAGCTTTTACATGCATACTAATCTACCTAATATATTATAAAGTAAAAATTATCTATGTTGAAAGAATTGCATCACGTGGCATAATCTTAATAAAATAACTTTAAAACACTATTTTAATTAATTATATTATATTTTCTAGACACCCTACCCTAATTATCTTTGATTTATACTAGTACATTGTATTTTCTCTCTATATTGTATTCTCTACCAATTTTTATATTAATGTTTTCTATTTTTTGTATAAGTGATGGTAACGGAAATGAGGATGATGAGATGGATGTGCGGTCACACGCTCTGGGACATGATCAGAAATGAGGAGATCAAGAGCAAGGTGGGGGTTGCCAGTATAAGGGATAAGCTGAGAGAATCTAGACTACAATGGTTCGGACATGTGAAGAAGTGGGGTACAGGGGAGCCAGTCCGTAGGTGTGAGAGCTTGGACCTTGGAGACTTTCGTAGAGGCAGGGGACATCCTAAGAAATGCTGGAGGGACAACATAAAGGAGTATATCGATCAGTTGGGGATTTCAGCAGAGCTAGCAATATGTAGGGACAGATGGAGGGAGAAGATTAAGGTGTCGGACAGCTAATCGCCAAGACAGACAGTCACACGTGCTTTGTTTTGTTTGTCGTTTTGGTTCTAGTGTTTTGCTTTGTTTGGTTAGTGTGTTTTGTTTTGTGTGTCTTTTTTTGTGCTTTTGTTGGGGTTGGTGTGTTGTGGTGAGTTGCTTGGTTTGGGTGTCAACTGTGGTATTGTGCTCTCAGGGTTTATGGTTGGTGGTCCTACCCGAGCCTTTCAGGGCATTCCCCCTCGGCTTTAAGCCAGGGGTGTTCCTATCTTGGCCCCCAGATTCTGCTGAAGCGGAGTACACTAGTTCATGGTTGTTGTTGTTATTTTTTATACGTGAAAGAGATTAGAGGACCCAAACTAGCGAGAAGTGGGTCGCCCTAGGGCATCCTTGAGGATGAGATCACGAAGACCTAGATCAACTACAACTGGGACGAACGTGACATAACAAAACGAGACTGCGATGAAGTTCACAACAGATAAAAACTCTAATAATAATAATACATAACCTTAATAACTTAACTTCAAATTTTTATTTTAATAAATTATGTTATGCTTGTTAAATACCCTACCCTAATTATTATTATCTTTATATAATTTAAGTATTTTATGCATATTATTCTCTTATAAAAATGAAAAAATATTTTAAAATATCCAATTCAAGTGAAATTAAAATTGAAATAATTTTAATCCAAATTTAGGACAATATCTTATAAAATAATGGAAAAAATCGATATATTCAATATAAATAAGGGACACGATCTAAAAAATTAATTCCCAAAACTTACATAATTTTAGTAACGATATTATGTACTTATATTTTTTTATTAAGGTCATACAATATTTATAGTATTTGGTAATATCATCCAGTAAATATCATGAGACTTCAACTACTTTTATTTAATTTCAAAATTTATACTCGGGAATTGTTTACTCGAGAAGAATTAAGCAACCCTGATCAGATACAAATCCTCCATTTCATCTTCGGTGCTCTATTTTATGTTCCACTTGAATTTTAAGTATCAAACTAATGTTAAAAAATTTTAAAAATTATATTTATCTTCTAAAAAAACTATATATATATATATGTGTGTGTATGTGTGCAAATTTTTATTTTAAAACTCATATTATAAAAATTTTGAAATTAAAAGGATGATTTTCGTACAAAATATCTCTTTTTTTAATTTTCAAAATTATATAATAGGATTTTCAAGCTAAAAATTGCACAAACATTATACATATGAATATAATTTTTTGAAATATAAATATAATTTTAATTTTTTTAACATTTATTATATAATTATAGAGTTTGGTTATAAATTAAACAATAAAACTTAAATCTATTTATTTCGGGTCTACTCAAAAGAGTAGCTCAAAATTTAAATTTAACAAAAAAGCCTCAAAGCCCAATAGCTCATTATGGTTGGGCTTCACACAATTGACTTCTTCTCTTCTCCTTCCCTTTTTATAAGCCTCAAAGCCCTTTTGGTACCCCTAGGATTTTGACTATTCCTTTTGGTGTCCTAAATAAAAAGTTATTCCTTTTGGTACCCTTCAAGTTTCGACCAATTCCTTTCCGTAGTCAATCTTACCCAAAAAACCAAAATCCGTCCAACTTCCGTTCATAGCTACATGAAAAACTTCTTCTTGCAAGTCAAAAGAAAGATCACACAGGGCATACTTTCACTAAATCGGATAACATATAGTTTTTAATTATTTGGTCTTTATCCATTGAAAGAGAGAATATCTACCAACACCAATTAAACTGGGAGCAAATTTTCATGGAAGCAACAAATTATAAATAATATCTCCACCAACACCAATCATAGGGAGGGCAAATTGTCATGGAATTCGTAATTAACCAGCAAAATCAATTGTCAATATGTGCAAATCACGAGCACTTTCAGGCTTTTCATCCCAATTTGAACTATAATTAGAACCCCAATTTCAATATTATCTTAATCCCTAATTTTTACCCCAATTTGAAACTCCTTGAATTGAAATCTTCATTCTAGTTACGAATCATAGTTAATCAAATTTGAACTGAAAAGACTGAAATTAAAACTCAAATTGGGTTGGCACCGATAACGATCGTCGTAGCCTCGCAGGTATCGTTGTGGGCGTGGCGGGTCCAGCGACCCGACCAAAGATTCCGGTTAAAGTCGGAGCTTTTGCAGGCGGGGAGTGGAGGGGATTCAATCCGGATCCGGGTCGGGTGAAGAGGATTGGAGTTTTCCGTTGTCGTAGTCCGTCATCCGAGGGCACGATTTCCATCTCTCGCCGAAGAGGTCGGTCTCGAAGAAGCCATCACCCAGGCAACGAGAAGTCTTGTTCTCGGCCAATGCTTGGAAGAAGATCTCGTGCAAATCCCCTACCAGGAGAGAAATTAGCTCTGAATTCGGGTCGAGTCTTGGTATTTGGATCTCGTGGGTTTGGTGGAGTCTTGGTATCCAAATCTCGTAGGTTGAAAGGAGAGTTGTAAATGGTGGATTTGTCAAACACTGTGTGTTAGGCGTTTTTAAATTTTTTTAACGGAAGTTTTGAAAAGTGGATGGAATTTGATAGTTTAGTGTATTTAGGTTACGGGAGGGACTTGTTTAAAAATATAAGGGCACCAAAAGGAATAAGAATTTTTTTTGGACACCAAAAGGAAAAGTCGAAATCACAGGGGCACCAAAAGCCTCTTCCCTCATCGACATTTCATTGAAAGTTGCTCTTCGTCTCTCCTTTATATAACATGTTTTTCTCCTCTCTTACTTCAAATTAAGCTTATTATTAATAAGTTTAATTATTAAACTTTAAGCTTATAAAAAAAATTATTAATAAGTTTAATTTTATAAAATAATACAAAAAAAGAACAGCCAAAAAATTTACCCAAAAGATTTAGCCCGCACTTGGCTACACCACTGGGTGAAACGCTGACCAAGAAGAATTATGCACCTCTCAATCAATCCATAACATTAGCACTAACTAAGTACATAGCCTCTTAGATTTGGATAAGAAAATAGGGAAAATTGCATTTAACCACCCTTTATTTTCACACCTTTGCATTTGACCACCCTTTTTTTTAAAAGTTGCAAAGAACCACCCTTTATTTTAAATCTGTTACCAAACAAACACCCCTCCGTTAAGATTAAATTCTTTATACAGAATAAATCATTAAAATTCTATATTTAATGAGTTAATTGTATATTCAACCATAGCTGCATTACAATTTTTTTGGGGGGTTAGGTTTTACAAATGAGTTTGATTTTCACCCAAAACAAATATAGTAAAGCCAAAAACAAATTACAAACGGACTAGTAATTTGATGTGTACTTTAATTTGATTTTCAGCCAAAACAAACCAGTGAAGCCAAACCAAAAAGAAGATGATTCTACAAATTTATGTAATGATTTTCACCCCTCTGTTATACAAACGAGTTTGATTTTCATCTTGGTGCCTAGCTTTATTTTGATGATGGTGTACTTTGATGTGATTAATCTCAGATCCAACCGCCTTCTTCACTTTACAAAGCCCATCGAACCCATCCCGAATTCGACCCTTCCCGTCAACCCCCATATCAGATCTGGCCACCCTTCTTCCCTTTACAAAGACCGTCGCTTCATCCCGAATCCGACCCTTCCCATCAACCTCGTCCCAGATCTGGCCGCCTTCGTCGATATTTACTTTGCCTTTCACCGGTTCAAACATCTGCTCAAAATCTAACTCCGCCTTCCATCGTTGTCGAGACCCGTGAGATCTCTTCAATGGTCCTCTGACCAAGCTCTTTAATGGTCTTCCTAATAAATTAATAATCAACGGCCGGTGAGCTCGAATCTCCAAGCTCCTCGACCCGACCAACACACTACTTTCCTCGATAGATCTAAGCTCTGCCTTTCGTTCCCATTCAACTCCGGCGAAGGCAAAAAGAAGATGACGAGGGTGCCACCTTCCATCTTCTTCTTCATTCTTACTGTACTTTTCTTACTGTACTTTTCTAGGTTACTTTTATGTGTAAATAAAATAAAAACAAAGGTAAAATAGTAATTTAATTATAGCTAACGGAGACTTAACAGAATCTGTCAAAAAGGTGGTAAATTGTAGAAATTAGGTATATAGTAGGTGATTTCTTGCAACTTTTAAGATAAAGGGTGGTTAAATACAAAAGTATGAAAATAAAGGGTGATTTAATGCAATTTTCCCAAGAAAATGAAAAAGGTGAGATATCGCCAAAAATACGGATACGTTGTTGCAGATCGTTCGGGTATAAATGAGGAGGGGGTGAAATGCATTACCATAGGAAAATATTTAATTTAGAATTGAAAAATTGATTTCGTATATATCCAAGTACAACAAATCATCGATTAGTACATTTCAACTTATGTGGTAACATGGTATTTGGTCGGGATTTTGATTCAATACTAGATAGTACATGCATATCGTAAGTGGGTGAGGGTATTCCTGTAAATATAACAAAATGGCAATCCCTATTAAAATTGTCCCACATCGATTTATGAGTTATGCTACAAAGGATGTTACGTCTATAAGAGAAGAGTGCAAGTGAAAAGAAAGATGTGCGTTTAGTGAACATATATACATTTAATAAAGGTTAAAGTTGGTCAAAGAAGGGAATATGAGTGAACCTTACCCTGATCGGCTTAACGTAACCGTGAAGAGGACATACATAATACAGGGAATTATCTGATCATGGATTATAGTAATTAATTTTGATGAAATCTTACTATATAAATGCAGCGTGGAGAATACCAGTTGTTTGATTTTGTTGATTTTCTCTCTCAACAAACGTTCCCCAAATCTTCCAAGGTATTAGCGCGTTTCTTTAGCATTTTATTAGTCTCATATTACATTTTTATCGTTAGTCTTTGAATATTAATCATTTTTTTTGTTCAAAATATTAATCATTTTACTCTGCTGTTGTATGGTTAATTTCGAAGATGACACCTCTGGATCAGCACGTCCTGGAAGGAAAGGAGTATGAAGATTTTATTCCGGCTCCTCCTGTGGGTATTAGACCGGAAGAGGTTCCACCAGGCGCCCTTCCTATTCCAAGATTGTCTAAAAAGCAATGTAAATTACACCCTAATTATAGGATTAGGGAAAAATCAGTTGCAATTAGAAATGTAGATGCGCCAAACCGCATCCCCCAGCCGCCAACTGTAAATCTTCATCCAGTACAGTGGGGGGTTATCTCGTCCCCTGTTTCTCGTCATTAGTTATCTGTACGGAGTACTCTTTATTAAGATAAGTTTATAAGGATTTGTTTCATTATGTCTTTAATAATACATTTACATGTATTTTACTTTTAAAATTGCTATTTTTTTTACACATTTTAAAGTATTTAAAAATAATAAATACGTACATTCAAAGGTTTCATAGGTAATAAAGTAATTATTCATGGCGTTTTTATATGTTTAATTCATAATTAACATAAATCCAAAAAATTCAGAAAATCATACATACGTATTATGATACATAATATAAGAAAAATACTATTTAAAATGAACATTAACTTTGTCAAGGGGCATTGATGCGGTATTTTAGTCATATCAACTAATGTAGTCGATAAGTATGGGTCCATCCCATAAAGACTTGTGTATTTGTATGTCTATTTTATATACCAAGAATAATAAGATAAAATGGGGTGATTGATTATCTAAGCTAAGAACTAATGCAAATAAACAAAAGCATATGAATGTGAAGTATGTTTGATTAACCAATATTCACTTGCAAACTCAATTACCAATCATTGAAAAACCATAACTCTATTCCTTTTGAATAACTTATCGTGAAATTTATCCTTCAATCAAGTAGTAATTAGGTCAATTAGACTCTAAAAATACTTATTATCAAACAACCCAAAAACTATCTAGATTCAATTCAATAATAGCAATGCACACCAAAGAAATTGATAAGAACAATTGATATCAAACAACTAGTTCAACTAGCTCAATTGTAAATTAACCCTTTTATAATAAACTAGTTCAACTAGCTCTAAAGAATTACAATTTCTACTTTAATCTATATGAGTCAACTAGAAATCAATAGATATAGTAATAGATTGATTCTAACAATTATTAGGTGATTAAACTAACAAAATCCTAAAATCAAATCATCAACAATAAAACACATAGAATTAAATTTACGGAAGAAAAATTAAGAGAAAGAGTAAATCTCATAGTAGTTGTGAGTCTGAATCTTCAATGGGTTATGTTGGAACAATAGTTGTTCCATGGTTTCTCTTAGTTTTGATGATAACAAACTTAGTTAATATAACTTGCTTCTACATGTAAGTGTTTCAGGAAAACAGGTACATGGTCACGAGTGACGGAACATCGTGAGGAACGATGGAGGGAACGAGTGACAGATTTAGGAAGCGCGTCTCAGAAGGAACACGGCTTTCTATAAATGGCAAGTTACCTTATCTTCTGCGAGCGATCTTCTACGAAGATCTCCAGCTGTAGGCGGTTGCTTAAGGAGATAAAAGAAAGGATAAGATCAATCTTCACATGATCTTATCTTAGGAAATCCGAGATCATTCGGTTTTGGGAAGAATCTGCATGGTTGAGGATCCGAAATCACAAACAATCTTTTTCCTTATTGTGTGGGATTTGTTAAGTGGAATATCAGCGTAATTAGGCAAGAATTACGTGTGAGATCAGACTTAACTTATCTTATAAATAGCTAGGATTAGCTAGGGTTAAAAGTGTGGTTGAACGAGTGTTGAAGACGACGAACTTGGAGAGAGAGCTTTTCAAGTGTTTGAGTGTGTGGCTTTTTCCGGTGAAGAATCCACAAGTAAGTCAGTAGTTTACTTTCGATTTAGGTTTACGCTTAGGGTTGTAGAAGTCTAGTTGGTTGAACTTTGGTCGGTGCCTTAGTTACCAGGGAACTTGACTTGCCTTGTAATCGTTGAAACTTAATAAAAGTATTCTATTGAAAATCCTCTGAGAAGGAGTCTCAGGGGTAGAGGTTTTTCTTTCTACGACTTGTTGGTCGGACAGAAAGTTTTCCTCTCTAAATTCTGTGTTCTATTGTTTATTTCCGCTGCCCAGGGAACCTTACTAGTTCCCTGTATTGTTACTAATGCGTCACGATCCAACAATTGGTATCAGAGCAGGTTTGCTCTGGATTGTGTGTTAGTGCAGGAATACAGAATGAACTCAAACAACACTCACAACGTCATTGAAAACATCACCACCAGAAGGGGAGTCTTTACATTGGAAGAAGACTCTGACGTGGCTCTCACAACAGAAACAATGAGGGCATTCTACAAGAGAGGCAAGAAGCAAGGAGCCTTGAAGGAAAAAGAGAAGGTCAACTCTGAGAAGAAGGAGACCAAGGACGTTACCTGCTTCAAAGGTAACGAGTCTGCGAACGAGAAGAAAAAGGCCCATATCGCTGCATGGGATCTTGACTCAGATGATGAATCTGAATTAAAGATCTGTGTCATGGCTCTGAAGACCGAAGATGCTGACCCAGAGGTAACTCTTGAACAATTCCTTGATAGTTTAAAGAATGCTAAACAGTCTAATCTTCTTATCCTTGTTAAAAAGCTTTTTGAAGATAACATAAATATGCAAGAAGAAATAGAAGTTTCTGATGAGAAATGTCTTAATCTTGAAGAAAAATTATCAGAAACTACTGTTACCAGTGTTGTTCCTTGTTCTGAGTGTGACGATATTAAGAAAGATATTAAAACTCTCACTGAAACCAACAACGAACTTAGAACGGATTTGCTTGTCTTTAAACTCAAAGGTGAGAAATTAGAGAATGAGCTTAATAAACGAACTCAGGTTGTGTTTAATCCGGCTAGGTGTGGTATTGGTTATGGAAAAGATAAATCTGAATATCCTCCTGATGACCTTAGCTTTGAAGAAAAGATGAAAAGAAAAGCTAGGGATCTTCAATCTGCTAGAGATAAAGTCACTCATCTAGAGGGTAGGGTTAAGATTCTTGAGAGTAATTTAAGTAATAACTCAGAGTGGTATTCTGGAAAAACGACTCATAAGATATATCTAAAACAGTCTCAAGGGAACCAACATAGAGTTTCTTCTAAGGAACGAGAGAAGGAACTTACCCTCCAGAAACCACATCCTAAGCGCTATCTTGGCGAATATTATAGGGTGTGCTATCACTGTGGTGGGGGAGGTCATGTTCAAAAAGACTGTAAAGTAAGGTTAGAAGAGTCTAACAAAAGAAGTCAAAACCAGAACACAGGGAACAACAAGAAACAGTGGTCTGGTAAGAAAAATCAAGGGTATGACAAATCTCATCAAAATAAAAGGAAACCAGCTCCACAACCACAAAAGAAGCAAAATTCTAAAACTGACAAAGGGAAAAACCATGTTGATCCCTCAAACATTGCTTCTAGTTCCAAGAGTCCACAGAAAGCTACTTTAGTTCAATCACAAATCTATCATTCTGTGAGCTATGCTAACCGACCCGGGAAGGCTAAGCAGGCCTGGGTCGTTAAAACGTGATTTCTTTCTTGCAGGTTGAAGTGAGGGGGAACATCCGCTGGATCCTTGACAGCGGGTGTTCATGTCACATGACAGGGAACAAGAGTATTCTGTCCTCACTTCAAAACAAAGCTGGAGGAAACATTTCCTTTGGCAACAACAATCAAGGAGAAATCATTGGAACAGGTGAAGTCAAGCTAAATGACAAGATCAGCGTTAGAGACGTAAGCTTGGTGAAAGGTCTTAGTTGCAATTTGTTGAGTATTGCTCAGCTCTGTGACCAAGGGAACAACGAGGTATCCTTTACCTCAGAATGCTGTATGATCAGGAATCTGAAATCAAATCTTGTGGTCTTGAAAGGAAAGAGGCGCAACAATGTGTATTTTGTCGACTCAAGTTTCCAACCACGAGAAGATCTTTGCTTTGTAACATTAGGTGACAAGACTGACCTCTGGCATAGGAGGTTTGGTCATGCAAATCATCGAGGAATTCACAAACTTTACTCACAAAACCTGGTGGTAGGACTTCCCAAAGTTCTTACAGAAAAGGAAAGCCTGTGTGAAGAGTGTGCAAAAGGAAAACAAAGCAAGTCATCTTTTCAGCCTAAGTTGTCAGTCAGCACCTCTCATCCCCTTGAGATGATACACATGGATTTGTGTGGTCCCATGTGGGTGAGAAGTCATGGTGGTAGCAGGTACATTTTTGTTATTGTTGATGATTTTACTAGATATACATGGACTCTTTTTCTAGGTTCCAAAGATGAGACGTTCATGGCTTTCAAAAGCTGGATCAAGAAGGTAGAAGCATCAACAGAGCAGAAGTTAAAATCTATCAGGTCTGACAATGGAACAGAGTTCAAGAATTCCTTGTTCCATAGCTACTGTGATGAACATGGAGTTTCTCAGAACTTCTCTGCGCCAAGGACTCCTCAACAGAATGGTGTAGCTGAGAGAAAGAATGGAACACTACAAAACATGGCTCGAACTATGATGTTGGCAAGTAACTTGCCTCGGTCCTTCTGGGCTGAGGCAGTCGGTACCGCTTGCTACATCATTAATCGAGTCACCATACGTTCCAACTTCTCTAAAACTCCATATGAACTAATCAAGGGCAGAAAGCCAAATATTTCCCACTTGAAAGTCTTTGGGTGCAGGTGCTTTATTCACAACAACGGAAAAGACGAGCTTAGCAAGTTTGATCCAAGGAGTGACGAAGGTATCTTTCTGGGATATG
The DNA here is from genome assembly GCA_964016875.1 of Fallopia convolvulus. Taxonomy (NCBI): domain Eukaryota; kingdom Viridiplantae; phylum Streptophyta; class Magnoliopsida; order Caryophyllales; family Polygonaceae; genus Fallopia; species Fallopia convolvulus. Next base: position 56,176,773 of record OZ024718.1, on the reverse strand, counting down.
CATCCAACAGCAAGGCTTACAAGGTGTTCAATAAAAGGACTAAGAAGTTTGAAGAAAGCATTCATGTTGTCTTTGACGAGTCCAAAAATGGAGGGAACCTCTCTAGTAACGAGGATGTACTGAAGGTTCTAAATACAGATTCAGATGATGAAGTCGATCCAGATAAAGATGCACAAGCTCCAAATGATGATGTTATGCCTCCAAGTCCTGACTTAGATGGAGATGACACAGAAAGTGCCCTAGTTCCTGAGGATGATACTTCACAAAATGAAGAAATAGAGGAAGATCATGGGGAAGGAACTTCACATGGAACGACAAGCCAACAGGAACAAGAGGAGTCAAGTACAGATCCCACTCAGATTGAAGTCAGGAATTACCATCAAAAGAGGGATCATCCTGTTGACAACATCATCACTCCATATGATAAAGGTGTGCTTACTCATTCCTCTATTAAGAATTTTTGTGCTTTCAATGCGTTTATCTCTCTTGCAGAGCCAAAGAATGTGAAGGAAGCATTAAAAGACCCTGACTGGATAGTTGCTATGCAAGAGGAACTACACCAGTTCGAGAGGAACAAAGTATGGAGATTAGTTCCCAAGCCAAAGCACAAGATGGCTATAGGAACAAAGTGGGTTTTCAGGAATAAACTTGATGACACCGGAGCTGTCACAAGGAATAAGGCGAGACTTGTAGCAAAAGGATACAATCAACAAGAAGGGATTGATTACGATGAAACGTATGCTCCTGTTGCAAGAATAGAAGCCATCCGTCTTCTAATCGCCTATGCTGCTCACATAGGATTCAAGCTGTATCAAATGGATGTGAAGACAGCATTCCTGAATGGGTACCTACAAGAAGAGGTTTATGTGCTACAACCTCCAGGATTTGAAGATGTTGATCACCCTGACCATGTCTATGTACTGGATAAGGCCCTTTACGGTCTCAAACAGGCTCCTCGTGCTTGGTATGATAGATTCGCTCAGTTTCTATTAGCCAATGGATACAGACGTGGTGTGATCGACAAGACATTGTTCCTAAGGGAACAAGACGGTGAGGTTTTAGTAGTTCAAGTTTATGTTGACGATATTATATTTGGTTCTACTAACCCTAAACTTGTAGAAAGCTTCAAGAATCTCATGAGTAGTGAGTTTGAGATGAGCATGATCGATGAACTCACTTTCTTTCTTGGTCTACAAGTGGTACAAAGTGATGAGGGAACAAAGGTACATCAACAAAAGTACATCAAGGAACTATTGAAGAAGTATGGTATGGATTCTACAAAAAGTTTTGGTACCCCTATTTCTCCTAATACTCGTCTTGATGCTGATCTTAATGGTGTTGATGTTGATCAAACGATGTACCGTGGCATGATTGGTTCCCTATTGTACCTAACGGCCAGCCGACCAGATATTATGTTCAGTGTGTGTCTTTGTGCTAGATTCCAGGCTAATCCTAAAGAAACACATCTGAAAGAAGTGAAGAGAATTCTACGATACTTGAAAGGGAACGATGGGTTATGTCTGTGGTATCCAAGACACAACTCGTTCCATCTTGTCGGATTCTCGGATGCAGATTTTGCAGGTCACTTAGTAGATAGGAAGAGCACATCAGGCATGGCCCAATTTCTTGGTCCCTGTTTGGTGTCTTGGGGATCGAAGAAGCAAAATTCGGTTGCTCTTTCAACGGCCGAGGCAGAGTATGTTGCAACAGCTGCATGTTGTTCCCAGGTATTATGGTTAAAGCAGCAATTGGTGGATTTTGGTATGTCTCTTGGAACTATTCCTATCTTATGTGATAATACAAGTGCAATCAATATCTCCAAAAAATCCAGTGCATCATTCTAGAACCAAACAAATAGATATTCGACATCATTTCTTGAGAGATAATGTTGAAAAAGGTTTCATCAAGATGGATCATTGTAGGACTGAAAATCAAGTGACAAATATTTTTACCAAGGCCTTGGACAGAAAACCCTATGAACATCTGAGGATGTTACTAGGAATGATTTCCTTGGAGTAAACAAGTCCCGATCCTCTATTCCCTTAGTGTCTGACTAAAGAGGTAACTTCTCAGGTAACTACATATCATTTGACAAGTTTTCTAATGGCTTATATCCTTCCTCTGTGCATAGATGGTGTATATATTAGAAATTGTTAAGTGTTACATGCTAAAAGGAACTAAAACTGAATTGCTTACATCTAAGATTTTTTTTTGGCCCAAAATAACCAACTTGATTTATTCTATCCCTCACTTCAAGCCGAAATGATAGTTGGTTATAAGTTGTCCCCAGCCTGGTCCACACAAACGTTCCCTATGAACCTCTTTTGATTACCTTTAAACGGGGAATAATTGTGTGGATGTCACAAATTGTCCTAGCTCACAAAAAGTTTGAATGGAACATCTCTTGTCCCTTGTCTGTTCAAACACGCCTTTTTATCCACTCTTGGTAACGAGGAGGGGAACAATGCTCAAAGGGAATGTGAATCCAAAAGCAGTGGGTGAAGAAGCAAAAGCTCCAACAGAAAAGGGTGTTCTAGAGGTTAAAAGGGGGGGGGGGGGGGGGGGTTGAGGAAAAAGAACAAAAGGGAACTAATCAAGTTACTTCTGCAGTCCCGAAAAATCTATGTGTTACTGAAGAGAAGTTTAACTTGGATATGAGAAATTTCTCGAGGATGAAGTTCCAAGGCGAGTCAAAAGGGTCTATGGCGAAGAAAATTGTTAAGAAGGTTGGTGGAAGTGTTAATGCCAAGATGTTGTCTGAGCTTCAAAATATTTCCTCTCAGCTGAGTATCGTCATTGGTTACCTGGCTAAGAGAGACATTGACACTGCTGTTGCTGATTCCACCTCCTCCGAACCATGAAGTGGACCCTCTCTAGTTCCTTAGCCTATCTATCCCCAGTTTAAAATGTTTCTTTTGTTTCTTGGATGTTAAGACTTGTATGTTTTTATGCTTTCTCTAGGTTGTGACCCCTACAACAATTATCTATAATAATAACTGTCTTTTGCTTATGAATGGTTTAAGTTTCAATTGAATTTGTTCATTTGCTCTATGTTTTTGCTTGATGATTGTTGACCTTTTGATGATGTCAAAAGGGGGAAGTTAGGAAAAATGCAGAGATGCGTTCTATCCAGGAAATACAGAGGGAACTTTGGCTAAGGGGGAATATTTTGTTAACTCTGAAGAGTAAGAATAACAGTGCATTTGTTAAGGGGGAACCACACAGGAATTTTTTTCTGATCTATATTTCTTTTGGTTTCTAGACATGCATTTTTGGTATAGGTTTGTCATCATCAAAAAGGGGGAAATTGTTGGAACAATAGTTGTTCCATGGTTTCTCTTAGTTTTGATGATAACAAACTTAGTTAATATAACTTGCTTCTACATGTAAGTGTTTCAGGAAAACAGGTACATGGTCACGAGTGACGGAACATCGTGAGGAACGATGGAGGGAACGAGTGACAGATTTAGGAAGCGCGTCTCAGAAGGAACGCGGCTTTCTATAAATGGCAAGTTACCTTATCTTCTGCGAGCGATCTTCTACAAAGATCTCCAGCTGTAGGCGGTTGCTTAAGGAGATAAAAGAAAGGATAAGATCAATCTTCACACGATCTTATCTTAGAAAATCCGAGATCATTCGGTTTTGGGAAGAATCGGCATGGTTGAGGATCCGAAATCACAAACAATCTTTTTCCTTATTTTGTGGGATTTGTTAAGTGTAATATCAGCGTAATTAGGCAAGAATTACGTGTGAGATCAGACTTAACTTATCTTATAAATAGCTAGGATTAGCTAGGGTTAAAAGTGTGGTTGAACAGTGTTGAAGACGACGAACTTGGAGAGAGAGCTTTTCAAGTGTTTGAGTGTGTGGCTTTTTTCGGTGAAGAATCCACAAGTAAGTCAGTAGTTTACTTCCGATTTAGGTTTACGCTTAGGGTTGTAGAAGTCTAGTTGGTTGAACTTTGGTCAGTGCCTTAGTTACCAGGGAACTTGACTTGCCTTGTAATCGTTGAAACTTAATAAAAGTATTCTATTGAAAATCCTCTGAGAAGGAGTCTCAGGGGTAGAGGTTTTTCTTTCTACGACTTGTTGGTCGGACAGAAAGTTCTCCTCTCTAAATTCTGTGTTCTATTGTTTATTTCCGCTGCCCAGGGAACCTTACTAGTTCCCTGTATTGTTACTAACGCGTCACGATCCAACAGGTTAGTCAAATAAAGAAGTTTATGTCTCCATAGAAAAAAAAACAAAATTTCCAAACTAGGGTTCTTCGATCTCTTCCAAATTATGAGATTAGATCCTTAAAACAGTCTAAAAAAAGATTTATACTAAAGGAAACTACTTAAGATGGAAGTTAAAAGGAAAGAAAATAATCCCGAGTCAGCGTACAAACCCTTGCACGAAACGTGGGAAAGCACGGCCATGTTCCCCACCCGTGTTCTTCCCTGTTACCAAAGCACGGCTGGGACTGAAAGTGCGGTCGCTAAAGTCGTTAGCGACCAACCCCATGTATTTATCCAGGAGGGTCCCGAAGGATAAGATGGGATGATTGAACATGTTGGAAATTTAGGAGTAACTTGGCTGAGCGTACGGATGTAGTATAAAGTAAAACAATAATCATATATAGATAGCTAGGCTGCTATGGTAGCACGGATCAAAGTGTCAAACTGTAATGTACGCTTGCAGTATACATATCCAAGTTCGTATGGTTTAAAAAATTTACTCAAGAGTTGCTAAAAAATTTGAGACGGCAATATAATAATATAAATAAGATAGAAACTTTATTCATAATGGAGACAAACTGATAGGCGTCAATGACTGCATTATATAGCAGGTAGCATATCTGATATCTGCATAGGGTAAATTAAGAATTAATAAGGTGGGGCGGGTGGCATTAGTACGTAGTAATGGATTGATTTAATTGCAAAGTAGAAGTAGGTGATGCCGTAGTCGTCGACACGCGCCGGGTTGACCCCATAGCAGGCCTGATCGAGCGTTACAATGTCCGTGATTCTGTCAAGGGGAGGGACCCACGCGGTACCGTCGATATGGAAGCACAACAGATTCCTTATTCTGGCCATTCTCAGCCCTTGTTGGGGATTAGCGGCGTCGTCGACGAGTAGGCCGCTGCCCATTTGCGTAGTGGTGGGAACCTCGAGTAGCGCCGCTGGAGAGTCCTGGGAAGTAGGAAACATCCCAGTATCCCACCAACGTCTCTTGAACATAAAGAAGCCAATTGCCATCACCTGCGTTCTGCACGCGCGCGCGTACGTTATTTTCTAATTATTTCCTCCGTAATTAAATTGATTAATACATCCGTCTAGCTAGCTTTCGTAATGTAAAGTGGACTCTGTACGTACGTGCTCTCTCCATATATATGTATGTATATGCATATAATTAATTAGTCACGTACGTACGTACCATCCATCCAGCTTCGAGTGATTCAAACAGGTGACCATCTGCATCATTCACAATCCAGATTTGAGCAAGACTGAAGTCATCCGGTTCGGTCAAGGGTCTCCATACCCCTATTCCTGCATTACCTCCATAAACTCGTCCCGCGTTCTCGATATATTGTTTGACAGCATGCTGATAAGTTATGAAAATTGCATGTAAACATTCTTAGCATGCCTATACATTATTCATCAATAATATGTAATCTAGGCCAAAATGTTAAAAATAGAGGAACGCCCTGCAAATTAATTACTGACGCATACAACAATTAATTTTATAACCATCAAGAGAGATCAATAAACCATGCATACAATGTGTTTCTCTCCAGCTCCTGTTCCGACTTGACACACTAGAATTGCTAACGATACCCAACACCACCACAATGGCGCCATGCTGCTACGTTGAGCTGATGCAAGAAAACAATACATGCATATGGTTATAGATAATAATTCAAGTGCGTAATCAATCTAAATAGCAACCAAAACCAAGAAAACATTTCTCACCCGGGCTTCACTAAATGATCGAGAGTGTACCTACGTCTTTCTTTAACCTTAAAGTATGGAAAATATATGTGGGCTTACAACAATGCATGCTTCCACGAATATATATATTCTAAAAACTTGCTAATTTTGGAGGGGATAATTAAGAGTTGCACACTACTTGCACGAGCAATATTCATCCTCCCACGCAACACAAAAAAAAAATATATTTGATTATTTGGTGCACCTGATTTTATATAAACTTAAGACGGTTACATAGCATATTAAGAATATATGCAATTTAATTATTTGGCTCATTGGCTGTGCCTTCAATTAGCAAATTAACATCTAGCTAGTTATATATAATAATATTATTACGGAGTATTTAATTACTACAGAGTATTATATTCTATATGCATTCACCATACATTTAAATTTGTACGTTGATGGCCCATCATCATTGATCTAAATGTATTTTTGGTCACAATCACTGAAACACAAGTAAAGAATCAAAAGTTTGAATGCGACTTGAAACTAACGAACATTAATAGTAATAGAGCGGCCCTCTTGTTACATGAATGCACATTTCGATTAATTGTACGTCCATTCATTTCCATATGCAGATTTCACCATCATTAATTCGCACCAGAAGCGAGGATACGCGGATACGTACGTACACAAGTAATGACTTAATTATAGTAATTAAGTTAACCACAAAAACATGTATATATCAGCAACACCCACGCAAAGACAAATGATTGATCTCTAGTGACTCCATCGATCTAATGAATAGGTCAAGGATGCGATCGGGTGATTTGGGTAAATTATATATAGCACACCTAGAAGGATAGTTATTCTATCAACGTAATTAATACACACATTTGCACTATATATATATTGTTACTTTATACAATTATTCTATTAAAATAGCATTACAATTGAATTTATCAAACAATATCGATCATATATATTTAACTTGGGTTCTTTTTCTTTTGTATCGTGTGATTTTGTAAATATGCAGAATACAAATTGAACGATGCCCATAAAGGAGATGGATGGGCCCAATATAAAAACAAGCCTTTAAAAGGGATATGGGCCTCCAAGATCAACACTGCACTTTTGATTTATGTATTCAGGGAACGCCAGCCCAGTCTTGCGCGCAATTTGATTTAAGAATGAGAGGGCTTCCAATTCAGCTTATTTTGGATAAAAAAAGCAAACTTGAGCTAGATTTATCGGGTCAACTTAGTTTATATACCATGATTTTTCTCATAGAGTATTAATTAACTCACATTTTCAGCAAGCAAATAGCAAGCTACGTGTAATATGTTCAGATTGGGTTATGTACATGTGAGCACTAAGTGCGAATGAGCCCTTCCTTCCTATAATAAGTGTAGCATTTTTTTATTGGGCTTAGCACAATTCCTGTTGATATGCTCCTACTCGTCACAGTTTTAGCAAATTCAAGAGAGAACCATCCACATGCCTTAGTATTCATGTTTAATCTCGTGACGATGAATAATTAGAATTATGAGACAGAAAAGGCTCGAGAACTTGTTCGAGCTTGGGTTGGACCGAAAATATATGAAATAATTTACAATTAATTATTTTTCTCTTTATAAATAGTAAAGAAAGTCATTATTTCCTTATAACCATTTTTAAGGGTAAATATAAATTATTATTCCTTTTAATAATTCATATTTCAATATGCTCACAAATAAATTCTCATTTTTATTTGTTGATAAAAATGGCGTCATGAGGTTATAAAATTTACAATTTAACGGTGAGCATGATAATGAACTTTATTCGTATAATTTTTATGCAAGTCTCGGGTTATATATTTTATACAGAATTGTCATTATAAGTCGTGAGAGTGAATCATATGAAAATCATTCTTATAATGAAAATTGGAATTCATTCCTATCCGTTTGATCATATACCATGAACGGCTACGATCGACACGCGTGTTTTTTTTATTTTTAAACTGCAAGGGTAAATTTGTCATTTATCTTGTTTTAATTGTCTTATCCGTGTCTCACACCTGCAACATGGATGACTTCCATGGAGTTCTAGCTTCCAACCTCCCATTCAATCTTCCTCTTCGATTAGCTTTTAATTTTCGATCGTTCCTCAGCTTCCAACCTCCCATTCAAGTAATTTTTTGGCTTGTTATGGATTCAATTCCATGTATGAGGTTCCATTCACTTTCAATTTTGATTTTTCGTTTTACTGAATTTTGGCTTGGATTTCACCTTATGAATCTCAATTGGCAACAATATGAGTGTGAATCGATCATAAGTTTCAAGTATGTAGTGCTTTGATATCGTTTTTTACTGTCTATTTTCGAAAATTATTTCTATGATGTTTTAGTGTAAGAGTTTTGAGATGCATATAACATGTTCGATAAAAGTCCTAAGAGAGGAGAGTTGCTCCTGACTTGACTTAGATTTTATGTGAACATACTGTAATTTTACGTGAACTTCATATGTTTTTAGCATGAACCTTACATCAAAATGTTATTTTATCTAATTCTTTCTTCATTCATCCTTTTATTGTAGGATGTCCATCAACTATAATTGATTAATTTGAGTGGTGAAATGTCTCATGCTTGTAGTGTTGATGGTCACAATGATTGAGATTACGGATTTAAGTGGTATTATGAAGCTCTTTTTCTCAAGGAGGGACGACATATTTTGTTCCCATTTTTCCGAATGGTATCAAGCATGCTCTTGGAATTCAATTTAGCACATTAGATGAAGGCATTCAAAATTTCAAGGCCTATGTCTCTGTTGACATTTTTATGTATATTTAGGTTCTGGCCGTCTACATTCCTAAGGCAAAACTACTGTGTTGAAATACCTTCTTTGTAGTAAGAAAGGTTATAATGATGGACATAACAATAAACATGCACAACTTTTGTTCAAGTTCATTATGGTTAGTGGCTTAATTTTTCATCCCATACTATATGTGAACACAAATACTAAATATGTGACCAAAAATAATAATTATGTGAACATACAACTACTATAGCAAGGGAGGCCACACCATTAATGTCAAGGCTGAGAAATTGCAAATAAAGACTCGAATCCTAGTAGATGACTTCATAAAATATAAGGATCTTGTTCAAAAATATGTGATTATGTGACCATAAATAATCAATATGTTAACATACAAAGTCAATAAGTGAATGTTAAGACAATATATGTAACCTTGAACATGATACAAGGAAACTCGACTTTGAATTGAGATATCATAAGCACACTATGTAGCCTATGAGGGATTTGAACTCACATCCACGTGTATCAACACATTGCTCTACCATTTGAGCTAATAGGCTATGACAAATCAATTAAAAATGAGCATAAATAAAATAGACAGAGATGAGGTGCAAGCAAGAGTTAAAATATCACATAAAAGAGTTTAACAACAACTATCTTTACATCAAAATTAACACCACATAAAGCAAACCGCGAAAAGAATCAAATACTTTGAAAATGTAACCAACATAAAGCAGATTTCGAAGCAAGAATGAATAGCAAGTGTACAATAATGAAAGAGAAGCATCAAATAGCTCAAGTCATCAGCAAAAAATCAACAAATATGTTGGACGAGATAGTGATAAAGGTTTGCAATACCAAAACAAATACAATAGCAATCAAGAGGGATAAACATCTAAAACATTAGCAATAAGAGAGACAAAATCAGACACAATAAATGAAAATTTTTCAAATGAAAAAATATGAACATTGGAATATTATAAATGAACATTTCAATGTTATACATGAACCCAACTCTAAACTGTTAGAAAAGGAGGGAGATTTCCACCACTTTGAAGAATGTGGGTACTTAGATGTATTCATTTCTAATTTCATACAGTTATTTTAATCTTGCACTTACCACAAAATAAGGGATTCATTGCTCATCTAATTTAAGTATATTCTAGAATCTAATCTAAGCATATCCCAGAATCATTAAGCTAGCCTTGCATAAACATCAAGTGCATATTTGAGAACTTTGCTTCCCTAACTCAATTTTAAGCATAAACATTAATCATTAAAAAAAAGTTTGTAGTCAAGTTGTGACAAAAATACAAAAGTAACAGGGGAGAGTTAGGATAGACCACATTGCACCAGCAAAGATCTTAGGCTTAGGGAAAGAACCTCTCATGACAACCTTTTGCACGTCATGAATCTAAATAAATACATTATTCCAAATCTTATTCAACCAACCTTCTTTGTTCACACGCTCAACATAACTCAATGCCCTTGCAAAATCCTTCACATAATAAAACGTGAACCTTATAGTTTCCATTCATGAACACATAGATAAAATATGTGAATCTACATAAATACATCACTCCAAATCTTATTAAACCAACCTTCTTTGTTCACACGCTCAACATAACTCAATGCCCTTGCAAAATCCTTCATATAATAAAACGTGAACCTTATAGTCATCACACATGAACATATAACTAAAATACATGAACTTCAACACAGGAATAGCATAGTCACATTACAAATCACGAGCCTCATATCTAGAACAATACGAATCCAATAGAAGTTGAAACACGAAAAGTCTTATGAAGCTAGAAACTTGCAATACAAAACAGATCTAATATTGATAGCAAACGAACACTTGATACAACAATTGAAAACTCATTTCAAATTGGGACAAGAAGAACACAACCCTAAATCTATGAACCCTAGAAATTGTATTTCTTACCTTCATTCGAACTGCTTTTTGATGAGTTATCCACCTTATTTGCCATGAATTACTAAATTAGTATCTTAGGAGATCTTATGGCTCGTGATTGAGAATGGCAAGTTTCTTCAATGGTGGCTCAAGTAGAAGCGTGAATGAAAGGTCAAAAGAAGGTGTTGTGTGTTTTTACCTTAGAGCCATTTCAAATTAGACTTATTACAAAAATGCCACTGAAAAAATTTGTAAAGCCACGCGCTTCCTTTTTTAATTTGTTATCTCCGTTTAATCTAAACGTTTGATATATTCAATCTAACGGATGAAATTAATTTTCAGTTTTCATTATAACACTGATTTCCATCTGAACCGCCCTCTATAAGTCGTTATGACTAATGTTTAAATTAGTTAAAAATAAGGAAACAAAATGAGGGGTCAAAATTTATACCTACATGAGTTGGATGATGTCTTACGAACAAAAATGGGCACACAAATGAGGTGGGCCGGTGCTAAACCTTTCCACACACTCCTTTATTTCTTTCCCTAGCCTTGTTTAGGAATTGGATACCTCTAGGTGCTCGACCTAACAGATAGACCCGCTCGCTCCCTCGCCCTTCTCCTTCCCTCGTTTCCTTTGTTCAAAACAATGAGTAAATCCGGCGTCAATGGTGTAGTCTCGGACGGTGCTTGACGTGGACTGTGGTGGCGGATGCAACACTGGAGGCGGCGAAGATGGCAACAAGTGGCAACGCAAGGCGTTAGAACGAAAAAAAAATCTTTTTCGACAATTCTCTAGCAAAAACAAATTAAGTAAAAAAATTCTGAAATTCTTAACCACTAAATCGAATTACATGGAGAAATTCCCTCTTTGAATTGAAAATTTCAACTGAAAGAGAGGAGGGGATTTATATGGAAAATTCTTCCATGGAGTAATCCCCTTTTACAGAGAAATTGGAGGGGGAGAGAGGAATTTTGACCATAGGTGAGAAGGGTTGTAGGGGGGCGACATTAGGGGGGTAAGTTGCAGGTGTAGGGAGCGCGGAAGGCAATAAGGGTCGATGGGACGAGTGGAGGGAGACGTCGAAGTTGGCAGAGGAGTTCTCGCAACTTGCAACCAGATAAAGGGTTCAAGGAGAACATAAAAATAAGGCGGATTTGCAAGGGTACCCCTTGCACAAAAATAGTTTGCAAAAGTACCCCACATTATAAGAAATTGCAAATCATGCATTTTTGGCATTTATGCAATTTTATTTTTTATTTTTTTATTGTTTAATTATTTGAATTTATATTTGTAATGTTTTTTTAGAAATGAATTATTAAATTCAAAAAATTAAAATCATAAAACAAAAATTGTAAAAATAAATAAATAAAAGGCATATGAAAAGATATTTGAAAATATATTTTAAAGTGATTTATTAGTTATAATATACAGATGCTAATGAGTAAAATGGAAAAAAAAAGTCAAAGATATGGAAAAGATCCTAATGGGTTGAGATTTCCGTAAGAATCTAGTCGGGCTAGATGTTATACTGTCATACTTGTGTATTCTACTGTCATACCACAATATGCTCCTGTCACGGACTTAAAAAGAAGAAAGAAATTGCTAACGAATTAGATTTGTTACGAAATCTTTTCTATCCTTTATCTTAAAATATACGAATCTTAATGCAAACAATAATAGCCAATTATTCTACATAAAGATACGAAATCTTTTCTATCCAGTCTTATATGTTCATTCAATTTTGATATACGAACAAACGTAGAGGCACATTGAGTTCTACCATGGGTAAGTAGTATATGATTGAATTGTTTCGATAATCATTTATTGCTTCTAAGTATTACGATTGAATTGTTTCGATAATCATTTATTGGTTCTAAGTATTACGATTTGTGTATTTTCAGGTCGAAACAACATATTACTTACGTTAATTACAAATGGTGAATGGAATGTCTTGGGAGATAACTGGTCTTATGAAGGGGGGGGGGACAAGAAGGCAATAGCACTCGTTGTATCCGATACTATAAAATTTGAATCCCTTGAGGATAAAATAGTGGAGAAATTATCCATTGATTGTGAAAAGTACAATCTACATTTGCACTATGTGTCGCCCATAAAGGTAAACCTTCCACCCTTTGAAGTTAATGGTGAAGATGATCTTGAAGCCTACAGATTTTTGAATTCAAAATCATCAAAAAAAGGGATATGGTCGATAGATTTGTACACAAGCATTAAGGAGAAGAAAAATATTCAGTTTATGGACGAGGGTGTTGACAGGAAAGTCTTTGAGTTTCAAACTCCAAACTCTATGCAAGAGATGAGAGTCCCATCAAGTGCACCTCTTGTAAGCCAGTGTGATCGAACACCGATTAAGGATGACAGGACTTTAGATGAAATCATCGACGATGATAATAATGTCTCCTCTGATAAGGGTGTCAGGAAATTTGGGAATGGTGACAGGATCCCTGAAGACAGTGACAGGTTACGAAACAGGAATACTTCCCCGATTAATTTCATATCATAGGAGTAAAGGCCTACTGTCGTACTTCATTCATTATCTTGTCATCCTTTGCCAAAAAATCCTCTTATGTAGACGGTTTCTTGTCATTCCTTTTTACTTGTGAAACGTCTATCCGGTCAACCTTTCTAAACTTACTGTCACATTACAATTTGTGTCCTGTCACTCTATAAGAAAGTTGAACATGGATTGATGTTAGCTTCATTTGAATTCCAAATTCATATGAAAAAAGCTATACTGTCACACTTTAAGAATTTTTAATGTCATCATGCAACGTTTATCCTGTCACCCTATAAGAAAGTTGAACATGAATTGATGTTTGCTTCATTTGAATTCCAAATTGATATGAGAAAAGCTATACTGTCACACTTTAATAATTATCTTGTCATCATACACTTTTTATCCTGTCACCATATAAGAAAGTTGTACATGGATTGATGTTTGTTTCATTTGAATTTCAAATCCATATGAGAAAAGCTATATTGTCACTCTTTAATAGTTTTCTTGTCATAATACAATTTTTATCATGTCACCCTATAAGAAAGTTGAACATGGATTGATGTTAGCTTCATTTGAATTCCAAATTCATATGAGAAAAGCTATACTGTCACACTATAAGAATTTTTACTGTCATCATGCAATTTTTACTGTCACACCACAACGGCCTCCCGGTGGTGATTATTTATGCTCAGGTGATACTGAAGACCCCTTGAGCAGCACTGAACCCACAACATATATATGGCATGGGCAAGTTTTAGTCATAATGGGAGGTAAATGTATACAGTAAGATCAAACAAATTGTGATGTCGACCATTGACAATAATTGCTTAACCTTAAGGTGAGCATTACTCATCAACAATAAAATGTGGCTTTTGGTTTGCAGCTTCACTCAAGCTTGAAATAAATTAAAAATTGATAACCCGAAAATTGAAATAACTATAGTTGAAATATAACTAAAATAATCAGAAATTACAACTAGAAACTAAAATCCAATATTGCCTTGTAATTTTTCTTTTTTTATTCCAGAATTACATACCCACCTCCTTTGCGCTGACTGAATACTAAGTTACCACAGAAAAATAATCCAAAAGCCAATTAGGAGCCACGGAAATCAAACTACGCTAATGATTAATTTATCCTTGAAGAATGAAGATATATAGTTCCAACAGCCTACTATTCTTCATTCGTCAGTATCCCTGCAATTCAGTAGTCTGAGAGCGATATCTATACAATGTGAGTGATCCTGCACCATACAAAAGAATACTACAGTTAGATCACAGACAATAAGCTGCCAATAAACCAAAAAAAATGCACAACTGAAACTATTAAGTTCACATGTCATGCCTTCTATGTAGGTTTTTAAGGCATTTTTTCAAGGTTCAATACTATTAAGTTTAGCTATCATCAAAAAAACTTCACCATACAAATTTGATGCAATGTGCTGAGATTTTTAGTTAAATGCAGTGTACATCTCCTCATACCTAGTTGGGGCGATACTAGCGTCATCAATCTACAGTTGAAAGCATGGACTGGATGTCAAAAATAATGAAAAGGACGCCACCAGAAAGTGCAACCTGCAGAAGAAAGTTTCGCAAAATTTATGCAGGTTAAACAACATTATTACAAACACAGTAACTATAATGGATAAGAATCTAAAAGCTTTTACCATCTTCTTAGATATTTGAGATGCCAAGCTCTTCCCACCCAAGACAACAACCGTTGTACATAGAGCTTGCCCCCTTAAATGGAACAAAAAATTGATAATAAGATCAAATTGAAATATTGTCCAAATAAATAGGCATATACAAGATCATAGTTTCAATATTATTAAGCAGTATTGTTATAGACATTTGATTCTTTCAAACATCATTATCGACTTTAAGAGGATGCATAGCTTATAACAACACTATCTTTAAAATTTCAAAGTATATCATACAATAAAAAAAAAGCTTAGATGAGAGAGGTACAAGATCACTAAGTGTAATATTCAGTTTTTGTTTTGGCTTAATTAATTATTAAGTTAGTAAAAATATATATATATATATATCAACTAAGTTAGTTAAAAATCTATCTTGGTTAGTAAAAATCTATCAACTTAATCAATTATTAAGTCTATCTACCAAACCTTAATTTCGAATTTTGTTTGTTCGGATTCTTTCTCATCTAAACCGAGAAACATATCTCTCAAAGCCAGATCTTTTCCAAGTTAAAACCGATAGCATCCAATTCAAACTCGGGAAACCAAGCCTGACTTCTTCTTTCCTCCTCCGGCGGTCAAGCGAGAGGCACCGAGCCTCTCTTCCATCCATCGGTTATTTCTTCTTTTTCGGCGATCAACCTCAGTGGTTCCGGTTAGTCCGTCGCCGCGAGTCCGTGAGCAAACGACTGCTAGTTGATCCAACCACCGGGTCACCGGCGCCAAGGAAGCCGCTTTCGACATCGTCATGGACGAGCGACACCATCCTTCTTCCGCTTAAGGCTGGTGATCGAGTTTTTAGGTGAGTCATGCTTCCTCTCGGTTCAGCTAACTAGTAGTATGTAGGGTCGGGTCCTGTCGGGCTCTGGTGTCGCTCGGGGTCGGCCAGAGCAGGGGAAGGTTGCACTTAATTTCCTTGTAGTAGAGATAGGCGGGCGTATGAGAATTTTGGCCGTCGTTTGGTTACAGGGAAGGGGCGGTTTAATTTTCCATGGCTGCTGCTGGTAAGTTGGTTCACGCTAATGGGGTTCATAAGTGATAGTTGGATTAATTGTTAATTATATATATAGGTTAGTGTTAATTAGTGAAATTTGGCTAATTTGGTTAATGGACCGAAGCATGGATATAGTATAATGTTGGATTTATTATTATGTCAGTATTATTACCTGTCTTTTGTTTTCCTCAAATAATTTATTGTTAGTAGTGATTCGTTGAATATGAATATTTATGTTTTTGGGAACGCATACATAACTCTGTTTTCTAATTTTTATAAAATAAAAAGGTTGGATGTTTTTATTAAGTTTTCTCGTCGTGCCCGCCTTGTAAGATCCTAAAGTGCTGTTGAAAGACGGGGTGTTACACTAAGCACATAAAATTACAAAGTGCTCAAATAAAAATCAAAATTCCACCAAGAACAACACCGAATGGGTTTTTGTCTGCTGCTAGACCAATGTTAGCCAACTGAAATCAATTTTTTTTTCTAAGTTTAAGAATGAAGAAGAAAAGGGAAACCAAAATAGTTGAATGAAACCGCTTTAGGTCAATGCAAGAGCTGAATCAAACAATGATTTACAAATAGTACATACACAAAATAAGTTTTAAGCAAATTAACTGGCTCTTGTCACCCCATTCACCAAAAAAAGTAATGGAAAATGTTTGCAGGGAAAAACATGATTCGAAAACAGTAAAAACTAGCAAGTCGAATAGAAGGGAACATGTGTGCGGAAAATAAAGCAATAAGAAAATAAAAATCTTGTAACCTTCAATAATATGGGGGGAAAACCCGACAAGAAATGATCTTCATTCCTTCTTTTGTGTATCATCATCATCCTAAAATATGCAAAAGTAAGGAGTATCTTTTAGAAAGATCAGATCAACCAAATCGAAAGAGTTCAACTTCTTGTTTGATTATAAGAAGATCACTGGATGACACATCAAAAACCAATCAATAAAGATCAGTGTGCTCTGAAAAATTATAAACAAATAAAAATAAGACTCTGGGATAAAACAACAAAAAAAACTGTTCAAACTAAACAACATTAAATACAAATTCAGAAGCATGCATAGAAATATCTTGGTCATTGCAGTTAAGCCAAGCAATTTCTTGACATTCTAGAACTACTAGTTTGGAACTTGGAGTTGCACCACTTTAATAACAAGGGTTCACACAAGACCAAAAATTTTTGCCTACTGATCATGAAGGTCTTGTCACTCTTGTTTATGGTTTGAACAGGAATTCATAGCCAAAAGTAACAAAAAGGTAGAAATTTCAGCCTAAAAGATTACAAGATACTAGCACTTAATATCATAAAAACCACTCATCTTGTCTAGGTTTAACAAAGCATTCATCCCCTAAAGCACTCAAACAGAGCAATTGTAAGGACAAAGAATACCAATTGAGGGGCTAATCCGGCCAAAAGACCACGTGTCAATAATATTGGCATTTCAAACTTCAATACTAAACCACAAACATCACAACTTCACTACACAAAGAAAAAGGTCCCAAAACACCACATATGTCAAACAAATTCACCTTTCCAAAGTTCAACACAATCTAAGAACAACCCAAAATTTTGAGGCATTTTGGGAAAATCCCTACCATACTACTTACTGATGTCAAACACACTCCATATGTTTAATTTAAAAAGTGAACTTTGTGATTGTGAATCAATCCGTGGAATGAATGTATTCATAAAATAAACAAATTAAGATCAAACAAATCCCCATTCCTCTAAAAAACCCCAAAAGAAGAAAGTGACAGACTAAAATTGAATTATTTCTGTAACTAATCAACTTCTCTACAACTTAATCAGTCAAGCCAATCACAATCTTTGCCGCAACAAATCCTCCCAAAATTTCCTATTTCAAAACGTCGAATATAAAGTTCATAAACACTGAGGTACACCGATGTGCAAAATAGAAATTGATAGAATATACTCACAACCTTCTCGCGCTCCCCTAGCTCGATGTGGTATCCACGATGAGGCACAAAGGAACTTTCCGCTTTCTTCAGAGACACACAGAGAGGAGTGAGATAACACTTTGATCGATTGAGCACAGAAAAGTTAAGAAAGTAGACAGATTTACCGATTGGTGAGATCGCAACTGAGAGAAAATGTTCTTGTTTGCCAAAAACGCCATAGCTTGGTTCAACGAAGCTTTCCGAGAGGAAGAATTTGGGAGCAAAACCAACCAACAATGGAGGTACGATGGTCGATGATGAGCAGTTGAGCAGAAACTGTTGTGTTCGCCAATGGCGTTTTTGCATATCTGTGTTTGAGAGTTTGCATGGTGAAGAAGAACAATGAAGAAGGAACCAGACGAATGGTGATGGGGCGAGAGACGGAATTGAGAGATGAATGGAGAAGATAAATCTAGGGTTTATTATCTAACAGGAATTCAAGTCAATAGGTAAATTAATTACTAAAGTTATTAAATATAATTTGTAAAAATCAATTTAATTTAAAGCTAAAAATAAATTTAAATTGATTTTATTTATAAATTGGTTTTCAATGATAAAGAAAAATCGAATTATTTTAATATTTGTCTAAAATAGGAAAGGGCATGATTTTGGGCATTTTTGCTATATTTTTAGGCATTTATGCTATTGTTTTGGGCATTGATGTAACATTAGAAATAACAAGGCATTTTTACAAACTAATTTATAAAGTGAGGCATGAGGGTACTAATTCCTCTAAAAATAACTTATACATTGTTCTAAAAAACGCTATGCGGACGGACCCTGGGCGGAAAGGAGCTGCCTAGCGCTTAGAAGACCAGAACGGTTGTCTAAGCGGGCCTAGACGGCCTGGGATCTTCTAGTACCTAGGCAGGCCTAGACATGATTTTTAGAACAATGTGCTTATACTAGTAAGAAAGAGTTGATAGCGGAGATGGCCTGGCGCTCGCAGGCTTGTGCAGTCGAGAGGTCGCAGGTTCGACCCTCACTCGTTACTTCCCCATCCTCTTTCCTCATCTTTCTTTCTATTTGAGCCACGCTTGGGCCGAAAGAATTGGGCCTTGCCCAATTCGGTTCGGTTAAGTGAGATTTAAATCGAGTGGGTCATTTTCATTTGGCCCACTCAGTTTATTCTTACCAAAATTAAGTCTAAAATGTATATCTTTGCCCAATTATTTATAACCTAATTTTATTTTTAGATACGGGTTTTAATCTGGAATGTACTTAATTGAAATAATCCTTAATTAAATACAATAATTAAACACCTTAATTCCTTTTTATAAAATAGCGGGATATTACAATTTGATGCACAAACATTAGAGCTGTCAAAAGCTGACCCGACCCGAACTGCCCGAAAAATTTAGGGTCAAGACCCGAAAATTTGAACCCGAAACCCAAAATAAACCGAACCCGATAGACCCGAAACCCGTTGGGTTCAAACTCGAAAAAACCGTTGGGTCAACCCGACCCGCCCGACATTTTGAAAATTATAATATATTTTATTATTAAAATATATAAAAATAATAGATTTATTATTAAATATCATTTTTTAAATAAAAAATATTTTAATAATTGTAAAAAAATCAATTTTCTTGACCTGTTAGGTCAACCCGACCCGCCCGACAACCCGAAATGACCTGACCCGATTGACCCGTTCGGCCCCTTAAGGGGGCGTTTTATTAATAAAAGAAAAAGAGCTAAGTAGTCAGCAAACGGGGGATAGCCCGACCCCTTACATCATCAACAAGCAGAATAGTAATCCCCTCTAGCGAGGCAAGCAATACATGACAACCAACATGAAAAATTAAAGCAACAGATACAATACGATCAACTACAATATTAGCTTCACGATACACATGATGAAATCGGATAACCCAATTCCTCTAATAAAGCCGACATTGCATAACAACGGATGGTATTTATTTTTTCCTTTGTATAACGAAACAATTCGATTCGCACCCCATATTCGTCTCCATACAATAACTCCCATTCATTCACATTTTACGCCTAAGAAAATGCAAATGTTCGCACAAAATCTCAACCCTTGAAAATTTCCAATTAGGATTGTGGTAAGTATAACATAAAAATGGAATTTCCCTATTATAATTGTCCCACATCGGTTAATGAGTTATGCTGCAAAGGATATTACGTCTATAAGACATGAGTGCAGAACCAGTGTGAATGCTTACTTCCTGTCAAAATACATTCAATATAAAAAGTCAAAGTTGATCAAAGAAAGGAATATGAGTGAAACTTACCCTGAACGGCTCAAAGGAACCGTGAAGAGGTAGCTTCAATTAATCTTGTCTGATCATGTTTGATAGTATAGGATTGTTTGATTTTGTTGATTTAATCTCTCAACAACAAACGTTCCCACAATCTTCCAAGGTATTGGCACCTTTTATAACATTTTATTAGTCTTGTAATTGTAGTAGATTCTTATTGTTAAATCATTGTATATTAATACTCTTACTTTGCTAAATGATTCATTTTTGTAGATGACGGATCTAGATCAGCACGTCCTAGAAGGAAAGGAGTATGAAGATTTTATTCCGGCTCCTCCTGTGGGTATTAGACCGGAAGAGGTTCCACCAGGCGCCCTTCCTATTCCAAGATTGTCTAAAAAGCAATGTAAATATTGGACTAGTGAAGAATCAGTTGTAATTAAAGACTTGGACAACCCAAACTGCATTCCCCCGCCGGTTTATATAGATCTTCCTCTTCCAGAAGGCGCATATACTCCAACAAATTTTCCTCCTCCAGAAGGGGCATATACTCCAATAAAAACCGGAGTTTTACAATATTTGTCTTTCTAGCAAATGGCACATTATTTAAGAAAGGTATCAAAAATACTAATATACCCTTATTTATTACTTTATTTTTCTATTTTGTTGAAAATCACTACTAAACCTATTATTAATTGTAAGGGTAAATATGTAAAGTAAAAGTTAAAATAAATAAAAAGATATATATTATAAACAAAAAATCAAGATTAAAAAGTCATATATTATGAAACGGATGGTCAAATATTAAAGCAAATTTTGCGAAGACGTAATTTGCGATTGGAACTACAAACACACGTGGCGTAGTCACGTAATTGATAGATGGATGATAAAGATTGTAGAAGGATGGGAAGTAAAGGATTTTGTTTGGCGTGTGTGGTCAATGGTTGAAGCGTTCAAGTTGGAATCATCAATCTATCCAAATAATCCACGTCGACGAATATTCAACGTGTGGAACAAGTCAACCAGGTGGCGGCCTAATAATAATTAAGCCTTCTCATTTCCCCCCAATTTCCTTCCTCTCTTCTTGATCTATCCAGCTACTTGTTTGTGTATATGTATATATATGTACACACACAGCCCTCCCTCCGATGATCAATTAAGAGTATCAGCCCATCGAAGAAGTAAGTTTAAGTTATAAATGGAGAGTGTTTTTGATTGGTCTGCAGCCGATGTTCTGGTGAAGGTGGTCGTATTCGTGTTAATCCAAGGTCTGGTTTATGTGATCCTCTCAAAATCGTCGAGCATCTTCTCGAAGAGCAAGATGGGGAGATCCTTTAGCTTCAGGCCGCCTCGATCCTCGAGCATCCGCCGCATCATCGGCTCTATCTCCGACCTCCCAGCCGTCGAAGACTCCTCTCCCAGGCCTGTCGCTAGCTAAACAGTAATTAATTAGCCTTCGCCTTCCGTTTCGGGTGGCTTCGTTCCTCTTTTGTTTCGAGTCGTGTCTGCTACTCTGCTTCTTGTGATATTGGGAATTCATTTGTAAAGTAAAATATTGTGTGATACGCTATGCCAATTCATAACCATATATGATATATGAATTGTGTAAATACCAGAGCCTTTTAATTCATTTGGTCCTCAATTCTTTATATATAGTGAGTCGATCGATCTATTGATTCAAATCCTTGGGTTTGTACATTTGCCTTTTCTTCGTAATTAATTTTGTAAGAGTCCGTGAGCTATAAACTAATAGCCGTACATACACAAGTCTAATACTGTAAGTTTTTGTAATTGTATCGTAAATTCATTCACTTATTTTCTCATAAAAGAGTAATGTATTTATACAAGAGTTTTTGGCACTCCTTGGAGCCCAAGATAGGATAGAATTATATGCACAAGATAATATCTTTCCCTAATATAAAATTCTATCCTAATATATGAAATTCTTATCCTAATACCCCACAAGCTCATGGAGGAGAATGGACATGCAGCTTGGAACGTAATGTCTGGAACCTGGCAGTGCCAACTGCTTTAGTAAAGCTTTAGTAAAGATGTCTGCAACTTGATCAGAGGCCTTAACATGACGAACAACTAAAGAACCATCATCAACCTGTTCTCTGACAAAGTCATAGTCAATTTTGATATGCTTAGACCACTGATGAAATACTGGATTCGCAGACATATAAGTAGCACTTAAGTTGTCACATAATAAAATAGGTGGTATCTGTAATGGCGCATGAAGCTCCTGAAGAAGCTGTTGAATCCAAATCAACTCGGTAGAAGCAAAAGCAATGGCCCTATATTCAGCCTCTGAACTAGACTTGGCAACAACATTCTGCTTCTTAGAAGCCCAGCTGATTAAATTACCACCATAATAAATAGCAAAACCATGTTGAGATCGACAATCATCACCATCAGACGCCTAACCTGCATCAGAAAAGGCAACAAGACGATTGTCTTTGGCTGGCCGAATAGTAAGGCCATAATGAATGGTCCCCTTTAGATATCGAAGCAGTCGTTTGACTGCCTGCCAATGAATCTCAGTCGGATTGTGCATAAACTGACAGACTCTATTAACTGCATAAGCAATCTCAGGACGAGTAATAGTGACATACTGTAAGGCACCACCTATGCTCCGATAAAGATGTTGATCAACGACTGGATCTCCAGTTTGAACAAGACGGGAAGCCGGTTTAGCAGGTGATGCAATAGGCTTAGCATCATGCATTTTACTCCTGAGAAGAAGATCCTTAATGTACTTTTGTTGAGTAAGCACAATAGAATCCTGAGTACACTTCAGCTCAATACCCAAAAAGTAATTCAAGTTGCCAAGATCTTTTAGAGAAAAAGTAGAGTTCAACAGCTGAATAAAGGCATCAATTTGTGCAGGTACAGATCCAGTGACAATTAGATCATCAACATACACCAAAACATACAGAATAGCACCTGAATTGCGTCTGATGAACAAAGTGGTATCGGACTGACAAGCAACAAACCCTTGCTGAAATAAAAACGACCTGAGCTTGTGAAACCATGCCCTTGGAGCCTGTTTTAATCCATACAGAGCTTTCCTCAAAAGGCAAACATGATTAGGCCGAGATTGATCAATAAAGCCAGGTGGTTGATGCATATAAACAGTCTCATGAAGATCACCATTCAAGAAGGCATTATTAATGTCAACTTGCCTCAAAAGCCAATTATGAGAAAGAGCAAGAGACAAGACAATCCGAATTGTAGTCGGTTTAACAACAGGACTGAAAGTGTCAAAGTAGTCAATACCTTCTTCTTGATTGAATCCCTTGGCAACAAGGCGAGCTTTGTAACGCTCGATAGAACCATCAGCCTTCCGTTTTATCCTGTAAACCCACTTACAGCCGACAATATTAGCATTACAAGGTGGAATAGTAAGTGTCCAAGTCCTATTGTGAATTAGGGCATCGTTCTCAACCTGCATTGCATTTTGTCATTCAGGTAATTTGGATGCTTGGCTGAAGGTTTTAGGTTCATCAGGAATGTCAGGCAAAGAAGGTAACAGATGTTTTGTGGTGGAAAACATTTTAGGCTTAAGATTACCCGTTTTAGAGCGAGTAACCATGGGATGATTAGAGTTATCAACAGGCCTAAAAATAGTAGATGGAGTGGGAGAAGAGATGTTACCTGTGTTAATGTCGGAATGAGCAGGTGGAGACGCCTGTAAGGACTGTGAGGGCGAGCTGTCCAACATTGTAGGGAGCGGATTTGTGGGGCCTGGTGAGGGTGATTCGGCATGCATGGGTGATTGGGACTGAGGGAGGTCAAGAGAGGGAGTGTCGGGCTGGGTAGTGGACGTGAGGAATGGCTCAGAAAATGGTCGAGTCACTTGGGCCGAGGCCGGAATGTATGGTGTATGACCAGCCGAGTTGTTGTCCATGAAGGCCGCAATTTGCAGCGGTTGGGAGGAAATTGATGGAGAATTGTGGTAAGATTGTGGTTGAGAGGATTGGTTTTGAGCGGGATAGTGGTAGGTTGTCTCATCAAATATAACATGGCGAGCAATATAAATTCGGTTTGATGGAACATGAAGACAAAGATATCCCCTATGTTGTGAACTATATCCAAAAAATATACAAGGGGATGAACGAAATTCTAACTTGTTGACATTGTAGGGACGAATAAGAGGATAACATAAACACCCAAAAGACTTAAGAAATGAGTAGTCAGGCGATTTGCCATAAAGACACTCAAAGGGAGATTTTTGACCTAATATGGGGGTAAGGGTCCTATTATGGAGATAGACAGAAGTATGAAAGGCATGTTCCCAAAAGGAATGAGGCAACCGAGAATGGGCAAGCAAAGCTAACCCTTTTTCCACAATCGTTCGGTGTCTGCGCTCAGCGGCCCCATTTTGAGACTGTGTATGGGGACATGAGACTCTGTGAACTATACCCTATGTTTGAAGATAAGTAGAGACGTTTCTATATTCACCACCCCTGTCAGACTGAAATTGTTTAATTTTGGTGAGAACTGTGTTTCTACCATCTTTTGAAACATTTGAAACGTAGAGAGAACTTGAGATTTTTGATGCAAAAAGAAAATCCAAACAAACTTAGTACAATCATCAACGAAAATTAAGAAATATTTATTGCCATTGAATGAAGGAACAGGTGCAGGACCCCAAACATCAGAATAAACAAGTTCAAACGGAATTAAACTAGACTCATGACGACTAGGCAAGGGAAGTCTATGACTTTTCCCAAGTTGACAAGACTCACAAACTAAAGGAAGATTATTGCTAGAAACTGGTAAATTAAATCTAGAGACGAGACGCTTAAGAGAGGACTCGTTGGGATGACCGAATCTATGATGCCATGTTTGAAGAGACGCCCTTTCACCCAAGTAAACCCGAGGTGAAGGTCGGTTGTTTTGTGGAGGTTGAAGTTGATACAGCCCATCCTCAACGGTTCCTTTGAGGAGTGTCCTACCCTGCAAATCCTTGACAAAACAACAAGTAGGGTAAAAAAATCATATAAACATTATTATCTTTAGTGAGTTTACAAACACTAAGCAAACTTTTGGTGAGTTCAGGGACAAATAGAATATTTTTGAGATGAATTGGTTTATACGATGCAGGAAGAGTCGAATAACCTAAATGAGTAATGGACAAGGACGTACCATTGCCAACCTGTAAGCCATCATTACCAGAGTAGTTGGATTTGACAGAGATATTACCGAAGTCCGATGTTGCGTGTGAATTGGCTCCGGTGTCAAAGTACCAGTTTGGATCGACTATTTGTGATGGTGGATTGACAGCATGATAAGCTTGTCGAGGCTGAAATTGCTGCTGTTGAAACTGTTGAAACTAATCTTGGTTTCCAGCCCTGGAATTGGTACGCTGCTGGCTGCCTTTATTATTTCCAAACGACCGAGGCAGGCAGGGGTTTTTGACTGGATAGACTTCAAAATTAGATCGATGCCAACAGTCTATGGCTGCATGCTCCGGTTTTGTGCAGATTTGGCACGTTGGACAAGTGGGCGAATCAGTTGAGTTCTCCTGCTGGTTCGAGCGAGATTTAGAACTTTGACCAGACTTGGTGTTCGACCTTGACACTGTCATTGCAACCATGGAAGAAGAGAGTGATTTTTCAGCATTCAATCTCTCCTCTTCACGTAGTAATAGGCCAAGCAACTCATCAGAACTAATCAGGTAGCGCTGTAGGTTGTAAGCCGACATAAAGGCCGAGTAGGAGCTATCAAGGCCATGTAAGATGCTTTCAACAAAATCTTCATCCGGGACAAAGTAGTTGCATTCAGCCAAGGAGTCGGAAAAGGCGCACTTCTTCTCGACGTATTTGAGCATCGAAAGATCGCCCTTTTTGAAGTCTTGTAACTGAGATTTCAAGTACATCAACTGAGCGCGGGTTTGGGAGTAGAACATGCGTTCGAGAATTCCCCAAGCACCATGAGACGTCTTAGCCCTAACAACATGAGCAAGAAGCGGAGTTGTAAGGGTCAATTGGATCCAAAGCAGGATATAGCGATCCTTTTCGCGCCAGGACAAGTATGCAGGATTTGTGATTTCCGGAGCATTAGCATCCGAAGTCGCCGGTAAAGTTGGTGAGGGCTTTGACGTAGGAAGCAGGAAGGACTCAAGATTGTAGGCCTCGAGCGCAGACTTCACCGAGTGGCGCCACAATGTGTAGTTGGTGCGGTCTAGTTTGACGGCCAGTGTTGGAAAATTCAGTTTGAAAGTGCGTGACGCGGCCGACGCCGCTTGGAGTAGGTTACCCGTGTTCGTTGTCTGGTGCGATTCATTGGAGAGAAGAACGCCACCATCTTCATTGTCAGATCCATGTGCACTCATGGTGAACAGAACAGAATTTAGTGAAAAAGGCGGAAGCTTTTGTGATTAGGGTTGTGATTTGAGGGGGATCGGTAGTTAGGCTGATACCATGTAAGTTTTTGTAATTGTATCGTAAATTCATTCACTTATTTTCTCATAAAAGAGTAATGTATTTATACAAGAGTTTTTGGCACTCCTTGGAGCCCAAGATAGGATAAAATTATATGCACAAGATAATATCTTTCCCTAATATAAAATTCTATCCTAATATATGAAATTCTTATCCTAATAAATACACAAGTCTTATCCAATGGATTCTATCATACTCGCCTGATTGTGATTTGGTGCTACCAAAAGTCGTCATTAATGAATTCATCCGGTATAGTTGAAAGTTGAAGCGCACCAAAATTCCTTAGGTATATTCTGTTGGAAAATAAGAGAAGATCGGACTCAATTGCATGCATCATTCATTGATAAAACAAGGCTATAAATAGCCATTACAAGATACTAATTGACACAACACTAACACGGTATTTAAGCTATGTTAGTCTAGTGTGTGTAAGATAATTGAGTCATCCCACCAGACTTCTAAACAGTTTCTCATCACCTTTCTATGCCCTATCTTTCTTCTGCATCTTTTCATTTGTGTTCATTGGCGTCTTTGCTATCTCACATTCTTCCATGTGAGATTTCTTGAGCAAATCCTTGGCAATTGGCATAATTTCTCTAGCACAAGAAAATTCCATCCTTTCCTTGTCTCACTTCCAAACTGAGGAAGTATTTCAGAACTCCCAAGTCAGTCATCCATCATTGAGATTTTGAACTCATCTAGCATCCTTTGTGAGGAACTAAAGTATATTATATCATCAACATAAAGACATACTACTATGAACTCATGAATACCTTGCCTTTTGACATACAAGGTGGGCTCATTCTCACTCCTTTAAAAGACGGTGTTGATGAAGAAAGCATCTATCTTGCTATAGCAGGCCCTTGGAGCTTGCTTCAAGCATTGAGATCCTTTCTTAACTTGTACACCTTTCCTTCTTCTCCATCTTTGACAAATCATTGTGGTTGCTCAACAAATACTTCCTCTTGCAATTCCCCATTGAGAAATGTAGACTTTACATCAAGTTGGAACACTAGTAGTCCCCATTGTGCATGCTATCAAAATCATGAACATCAACAATAGATTCCAAATCCAAGTTGTAGTTTCAAAGCCAAAACAATTCTCACTGTTTCAAACCTTACAATAAGTGAGAAAGTCTCCTCATAACCAATTCCTCTTGTTGAGCATACCCTTTTGCTACTAGTTGTACCTTGTGTTTCAGAATGCTCCCATCTGAGTTATACTTGGTTTTGAACACCCACATCGAGTCATTTAAATTCTTGTCTTTTGGTAGACTTACCAACTCCCATGTCCCATTCTTTTAGACGGACCACTTCTATTCTTTTCATTGCCCTTTTCCACTCAGCTTGGTTGACAACTTCATTAAAGATTATAGGTTTTGTCACAACTAGAGCAAAGTCACAACTCTCATAGATCTCAACTAAGGATCTTACACGTCTTGGTGGTGAGTCACTTGATGAGCTTGGAGAGGACGGGGAACTCAGATTGCTTGAAGATGTTGATCGATGATGATTCTAGTGTTGATGGTGGACTTGGCATGGATTCAGTAATGATAGTTTCATCAAACTATATATTCTTCAAGTGTGATTGATTTCTAAACATTATTTCCACTATTCTTCTTTTACTCCCATCTCCATCTTTCATTCTCATCAAATACTACATTTCTACCTATGATAACCTTGCCACTAAGAGGTTTGTACAGTCTATATACTTTAGATTGAATTTTATAACCAATGAAAATGCACTTCTCAGTTTTTTCATCAAGTTTGGCTCTCAAATTTACTAAAGCATATGCTATACAACCAAAAATTCTTAGATGACTTACAAAGGGTTTCTTCTTTCTCCAAGCTTCAAATGGGGTTGAATTCATGACAACTTTTGTTGGAGAGACATTGAGAATATAGACAATTGTTGCAACTGCCCCACTTCAAAACTCATTTGGTTTTTCCGAGGCCTTTAGCATACTCCTTGCCATTTCAACCACAATCTATTTTTCCTCTCTAGCATGCCATTATGCTCTGATGTATATGTTATAGTGAGTTCTCTTCTGATGCCTCTTCACAGAATTTAATGAATTCATGTGACACAAATTCCCTTCCTCTGTCAGTTCTCAAGGCTTTTCGACATTTTCCACTGTGTTTCTCCACCATGGCTTTGAACTTCTTGAAGTTCTTAAACGATTATGGCTTTGCCTTTTGGAAGTATACCCACCTCATCCTGATGTAATCATATGTGATTAGGAAAAAAAACTTGCTACCACCGAGAGATTGTGTTTGCATAGGTCTACATAGATCAACATGGACTAGATCCAAACACTCACTTGCTCTCCATGACCTTCCACTTGGAAAGGATCCTTTTGCCTGCTTTCCATATACACACCCTTCATAGAATTCTAGATCACATTTAGCAAAATTCAATATTATTAATTAGATGTATGATCTTGTGAACTACTTGGTGCCAGAACCATTAGCCGACTAATTTGGATTTGGATACAATAGAGGCCTCTTTGGAAGCGATCTTTCCAATTCGATGGAATATAAGTTCTTGCAACGAAAAATTGGGACTAATAAAGTGTAGTATATGAGTTTGATGAGTTAAACCTCTCATTGCTAGTTGATATTAGAAGAGAATCCTATTAAATTTATACATTGAACTTACATGTGTGTGACTTCTAGTTTTTCAGTCCACGTGCGACTTGCATAGTCCGATTATACTACACTTTTTCGAGTTAAAAGGGTTTGACCTATGAATTCCCAATCATCACCATGGGCGGACCTAGGCGGGGTGGCCACCCCCGCATCCGGCTGGTGGAACGACGAGTTTACGTGCGGAGGTTCAGGAATAAATGAAAAATTTTGGAATTTCGCCCCCATAGGCTGGCCCAGGTGGGGATGGAGGTGGAGGCAAGCAATGGAAGGCGAGGAGGGCTGGAGGAGGAAGAGGGAGAGGGATTTGTACAAGTTTACCAGTATAATAACTGCGGTTTTTGAGGATATTTTTGAATTTTTCTCGGATATCCTTCTAACCTCTTTGTCCGTTTTAACGCTTAATCCAATATTTTGTTGGAGATTTAATCCAAGAAAATTCTTGGTGATATCCTAAAATCACAAAGAAATGATTTTATGGATCGGTGTGAATTCTAGGATTTTTCGGTGGAAAAAGAATATTTATTGGATAAGCCGTCTTTTTAATTAGGTATTGTAAAGGATTTAAAATAACAAATGGAAGCCTTAAAAATTGAAGGTAGCGTGATAAAATCATGAAAAATTGATTTTATTGGTCTACATAATTTACGGGACGTTTTGTATTTAGTAAGTTTTTCCACCCGAGGTACATAATTTTACCGCTTTAACGCGAGTTCCGTTCCGAGACGATTTTGGATTTTTAAACCGACTTCTCTGCCTTGTCTTAATGAGGAAGGAATGGGAGAGAATTGTTAAGATAGAGTTGGACTTTTCAACTCGTTGAAAACAAGAAAATTGGAACTAGAGCGAGGGAAAGGACGGAACGAACGACCGGCTCGGGCGGATGAATTCGAATCACACCGCCGGCTATCTCCCGCCACGACCTCACCTCCACCTCTCACCTTCTTCTTCCATGTGCGAGCTGGCTGCAAGGGGGAGCTGGACCAGCCGGGGAATCGGGTCGGAACGCCGGACTCGGGGAGAAAGAATTCCTTCACCGCCGGTTGTCTTCATGCTCGTCAACCGACGTCGCCGGCGTTCAACAGCCCTCCGACCACCAACCACCATGGGAGCCGCTTTCGGGCAACGCCCATCCACCCTCGGGCTCGGGGATCGAGCCATGATCGAGCCAAACGAGCCATGGGTTCGAGTGAAGGTATATACGATCGGAATTAATTAGCGGTTTGATTACGGAGCCACCCTAAGGGCCTTTCGGTGCCGCTTTTCTAATTAAATTTATGGTTTTTATAATCTTGACGTTGATACGGTCCCACAGGTTCGAACCGCTCGAGAAACGGACGTCCGGATCTTCCGTTATAGCGAAGACAAGTTTTGGTTACCGATTGGCAGGTAAAGGACTTCGGATAATTACTCAGGATTCGTTGTTAATCCGTTTGATCCGAGATTTGATAATCTTTAAGAATTGTTGCTAATGAACAATTTTTATTTAGAAAATTATTTCAAAAGTGAAGCGGATAATTAGTTATAATTCCGCCAAGATGGATCCTTGAAGCATGATAACTAAGGATTTATTATATATCGATATTCGGAAATTAAATCGTTTATCGATTAGGAAGTTGTAGAAGCTGAGTATACAACTAAGAATTGTTTTCTATGAGCTCGTTGCTGAGAAATCATTTTGTTATATTTGTCAGAAGGATGATAAAGATTTCTGTTGGAATTGCTAAGGACGTTGAGTACACCTTTTAAGGCAAGTGGACGATTCTCTCTTGCGTTATTGTTATTAAATGAGGAATTGGATCCCATTTAATATTTGCGTTGGGAACAACTTGTATGATTAATAAAATATGATAGGTTGTTATATTTGTTAGAAATAATGACCATGATGTTATTCAGTTTTGCGCTAGAACTGGATTTAGGTCCGTTATAGGTGACCTTGTATGCTGTCTCACGCTGAGACTTTGTTGTGATTAAGGTAGTTTCAGGGAGGGGAACGTGGTTCCATATCCTCTCTTTAAAACAATATTACATTAGGAGGGGCCTAATCCTAATGGTGAGTCATGACTCTGATCCCCTACTCTTCGTGTGAGAGGGATGATAGGCACTCTAGCTAAGTGCAGGTTCGGTACGGTGGAGTGTAGACGACCTGGTAATAGGCCTCTGGGATCTCTACCTCACCATATGCAAATGAAAGATCAAGGATAGCTTAAGTCCTGTGATCTTGGTACAGAGTAGATGACATGGATGAAATACTCCGATGATCTCTACAATACCAAAATATTTCGGCAGTAGTTCGGGCCGATTAAAAGCCACCAACTTGTTTGTGAAAAGTGTTGAAAGTAATATAAGATAAGTGTGTTAGGCACACTAATATACCTGAATGGTTCGTCCAGTCGGGAAGCCATTCTTGCTTTTCAAGATGTTATGTGATTAATATGAATTCCCAACAATTGTTTAAGCTTCTTAAAAGAAACCACAAGCGGTGGTGTTCTCTCTCTTGATTATACGAGTCTCCTTCTTATTCTCTATAAGACTGCTAACTGTTGGATCATAATCCGAGTCTAATCGGATTTTTGATGCCAATATGTTTAGTTACAACCATAAGAACCAAGTTAGTTTCACCGCTTGCTAGTCTTTCATTAGACTAACCCGTCCATTTTCTTTTCTTTTATATGGTCGGCTGGTGTCCACCGTTGTATTCGATACATCAGGTTCTTCTTGGAAGTTGATTCAAGAGGCGGATTCAGAGGTTTGAAGCTCCAGAAGTTGAAGAAAGGTTTCCAATGGCTATACTTGAATGAAGTTCTTGGTTAAGTCGCTTCAAAGCGAAATGATAAAGAAGTCAAGAATCTACGGAAAGCTTTTTAAAGACTTTGTTCAAATAGAAGGTTGTTCTATTTATTTACTCTGTTTAAGTTAAGGTTTGTATAAGAACCTTTTGTTTGTTTTTCCGCTGTAATATTTTACTTAATTTTGTTAGGTTTTAAATGGTTTCATTTACCTTGTTTTTAGTTTGTTCAGTCAGTTTAAAACCTTGGGTAGCTTCGGTTTAGTCTTAATCGGGGTTACTGGCGGTAATATCTCCAGGGTAAGAAGGGGGTGTTACAGAAGTGGTATCAGAGCTAAAAGTTCCTAAGTCTTGCTTAAGACTTTCATCTTTCATATAGAATTATGGAGAATTCTATATTGGTGTTGTCTTAGAACCATTTATGGAAAGTGGTTAAGATTGGAGGTCAGACTCGTGAAGAGATAGGAGGAAAAGGAATTGGAGAACACGTGGTAACAAGTTTGTAATGGTTTATGTGAAAAAGGTCCTATAGTGGGAATTTGATTCCCTAGAGATAGGAATGGATTCCGAGAAGGATCCAGAGTAAGATTAGGTGAAGATCCTAAAGTTGAACCGGTTGTAGACCAAGTTCTCAATGAATTCCTATTCTCTCTTGAAAGTCTGAATTGGGTGTACCCTCGTCGTTTCTTCCATATTAGGAAACTTCTTGTGAGATTTTAAAGTTAAGTATTGTACTTCATAAAGACTTTCTATTTTGAATGTTTCCTATTTTAAGCTCGTATGATGGAAGATTTCAAGTAAGAATTTTTGTTAGAAAGTTCATGATTTAAAGTTATGTGAAGGAAATTGTTAATTTCTTTTATTGAAATGTGAAAGCTCAAGTGTTGTCTTTAAAAAGAAATTTTAAAGTGAGTTTCTTTGAAGAGTAAGAGTTTTCACGAGTATATTCTTATATGAATTTCTAAATTTTAAAATTCGAGTATCAAGAGAAGTTTGGATTGGAACCTCTACTTCTAAGTATTGGGATTTGGAAAATCTTGTGAGTGTTGAGTGATTCTAAAAGATCAGTATGGATCATGAAGTGATGTAAGAGAATCCTGAATAGAAAGGGATTACCTTTGGAAACTTTCTTCAACAACTATGTTTGTGACTCTATAGTATAGAATCATGGATATTCTATACTTTTCTTTGCTCAGTTGGAAGTTAAAGAGCTTTGAAGTGCTTAAGTGTTGGATCGATTGAATTGTTAATCTATTGGAAAATGCAATTCAATTTTAACCTGATAGTGTTCAAACTCGGATTTTCATATATGTTGATATCCTTTGAGTTAAGAGGATTGAGAATCCTAAATGGAATGGGAATTTCTTATGATTATAGTAAGAAAGGAAGGAAGAATGTTGGTTCAGTTTAAGTTGTGAACAAGTGGTTAATCATCAAGGTTGTTGTGAATAAGGTTGATTGGTCAAAATGGATTGAACAGGTAAAAGTTCATCAGTAATGTGTTTATGTTCAATTAACTACTTAGCACAAGTGCTAATTGATTACATGAGTTGTTGATATCCAGATGACTAACTTATGTGACAAAGTTATTGGAGTTTCGTTGTATGATACCCAACTCGGGATAATGAGAAAAGACTTGAGGTCTACAATGGACTAGAAAGGGAATCAACATTGAGATGTTCTAAATATCCAATGATATTGGCTTATGTTTCTTCAAGGATGGAAATGATAAAGTTTAGTTTTGAGAAAATCATTAAGGAATGATTTTGATATGTTCTTCTGTGACATTTTAAACATTTGGGAGAAAAATAGAAATCATCTATCGTCAATAAGGCTTAGACTCTATCGCTGAAAGGATAATTCAGTTGTGTTTGAGTTTTGAAGATTTTATATCAGTCAAACCTAATGTCTAAGGTAGTACTGGTGAAACTATTAAGTTGTTGGCAAGTCTCCTAACCACAAATTCTTCCTTTGCAATGTGGTTTGAACTTGAGCTAATAAAAGGGTATATGCAATCTCCTTATGGTTAAGTAAGAAGACAAGGGAATGATGGATAAGTTTAGTTGTTTACCAATGTTGAATTGAGATAGGTTTAAGAATACCTTGTTTGGTCATTTGCATTCTTCTGCTAAAAAGAGATTGGAAATTAAAGGAATTTCCTTATATGTAGAGAGATATAAGGATTGGATGTTTTGAACTTTATGCAAAGTTTGAAAGTTCATTTTTTATATTGAGAGGATTAAGTCGTAAAAGGATTGAAAGGCCTTAAACTCATCAGAAGAGTTTGATAGTCACTCTTGGATATCGGAATTTAAATGACTATTAACTTGCAGAAGGCTTGTTGTTTTGTGAATGGATGAACTCAAGTATTAAATTTTTGTTTATGGATCATGTATGCATAACTTTAAAGTAGTATGTCAAGGAGGCATACAAGTTGAGAGCGACCTTGGAAGAAGTTGTCATGAGTATGAAGATGTTGGAATCACATTTCCCTAAGGTTTGCAAGTAAGTGGATTGGAGTGATCAACCCTTTAATTGAACTTGTGAAGTTAATATGGGTTAAGACTGAGTAAATCAGGCAGAGATTACTCAATACTATGGATTATAGAAAAGTCTAGCAGTATGTTTAATTAAGAAAAGTCAAGGTATGTCATCAAGTTCTACCTTGAGGAGGGAATGAAGTGTCACATTCAAGGGGAAATGTGGGGCTCGGAAGCGAATTGGATTGTATTAGGTCCTTTAAGACTCGGTTTTGATTTGAAACTTTGCTCAAGTTGGTAAGGCCAGCTAATGTGCAAATGTCAGCACAGAACTAGGGCAAAGTGTTAGTAGCATCATTAAGATAAGGTCAGCAATTTTATTTGATGCATTGGCTTGACGCGCCCATTTCTTCATAAAGTAGCTAATCTTTGTTTTAGCGACATTCAAAGTTAAAGTCTGTATGCTTGTAACCTATGTCGAGTTCATGTCAAGCTGTTATGATTTAAGGGATATTTGAAATCATTTTGTGATTTTCTCTTTTGAGAAAAATCTTATGACCTTGTAGAGTTCTGGTAGGAAATTTTAAAGAAATGTTGATTTGATATATGGGATTCATAAATAAATTTTCTACGGTTTTCATGGTGGTGAGTAAGAGTGTGATTTGTCTTCCATCTTGATCACATGGTAAGGCAAGATTACATGTCTTATTCCTATGAGAATGCAGTAAAGGATTATGTTTATTTTATCTCCCCATCCTGATCACATGGTGGAATAAGATCACATAATTCCTTGGGTTTTAAAGAATAGTTTCTAGTATGCTTTGGCAATCATATAGATTTTGTAATTATATGAGTGTTGCAAGTGTAGTTGTTTGAGATGTAAAGACGCAAGTTTTCTTTTGCATTATAGCAATTGCTATATCTATTGCTATATCTAGTATCTGGTAAAACTTCTTTTGAGTTAGTATATTCTTGGTACCTTATACCATTTAAGGAGTATGACCAAACTTCCCAAAGCAGTTCGATTATATGTAAAGAAATTTGGTAAGATTCTTTACAAATCTGTGTTGGTCTCTGAAGAGCATGGAGTAACTCTGTACTTCTCTAAAAGTTTGGGATTGTTTTCAGTCAACGATTATTGGAATTCTCTAAACAGTTTGTTAGTAGTCCATCTTGGTTGACGACTTGACGTCATGACCTAAGAAAGTCATTGTCTTTTTAGCGGAATTGTCCTTGAAAGTAAGTTGATATGAACTCCTAGGATGGAACCCTTTCTAAGGAATGATATTGTAGTAATCCTTTCTTTGAAATAAAGGATGTACTAGTAATTTCTCCGTTAGTTGTTATTTGTTTTCATGTTGTCTTGAAAACTTAAATCTCTTTGAGATAAGATAGTCAAGTGAGGACTTTAAGCAGAACTCCAATGGCTCTGAAGTTTGGATATGTAAATTAGTATTGATTTTCAATCTCAGCCTGATAAGTTGTTGGATATAGAGAGTGGACATGTGAGGATATGTTTTTAATCCTAAGAGTTAAGTTGCTCAACAAGTCAAAATGTTAAGTGAAGTCTAAACAGTTCTTTGATGAAAAAGACTGAAAATTGTCAATGGAGACAATTTGTTTGGAAATTATTGGACTAAAGATATTATTGTCCAATATGTTGGTATAGTAATGCATAAGAGTTTAGTTTGAAGTAGTTGAGAGAAATAACTACTTTTGAATGTCAGTATGCCCAAGATGAGTTTTGGTTGAGAAAAGAATGTAAAGGATTGACAAAATATGTTATTATCTTGTCATGTGTTGGATAAATCTCATATTCTTGGTTAAAGTAATACTGAGATTTTATCTCAAAAAGGAAATTAAGTAAGGATTTTAAGTAATCCTTGTAAAGAAACTAATTTGAGAAGGACTAAAGGTTTAGTTTGGATGACAACAAGGTTGTGTGAATACCCTAGGATTCTATTCCGAATTTGTTGACCAAATCAAGGAAAAGTAGTATGGGAAAATAATATTGTTTAAGATCAATGAAGAAGATCAAGAAGGTAAAACACTGGAATTTGTTATTCAAGATTATGGATTGTTTGGTTTCAAAACTGTTCATGAGTATCTGTTGATGAGCTTTGAAAGCTTATTTCAAAGGAAGCATAGTTATTTGCTTAATTGGTTCATCCTGGAACAAGTAAATGTATAAGGATTTAGGATAAACCTTTTGATGGATTGATATGAAGCAAAATGTCACCGAATTGTTTTGATATGTTTAGTTTATCTGGAAGTCCTGATTGAGTATAGAAGACCAGATAAAATGTTATAGTCTCTTCCTGTTTCAGAATGGAAGTGGGAAGATATTACAATGGATTCTTGTCATTAGTCGTTCAAGACTTAATGAAAGAAAGCTGCATATGGAGGTTGTTAAGAAACTCATCTAGAGTGTTCTTTCTAATGCATTTAAGATAACTTAAAGAATACAGAAGTTAGATGAGGTGTTCATGCATGAAGTTTTTCATCTTCATAAAACTCCAAAGACTATTATCTCTGATTGAGATGAATGGTTCATGCTAAGGTTTTGAAAGGAGTGATATCAAGCTTTGTGGATTGAATTGAATTTTAGTATTGGCTTCCCTCATCAAATTGATGAATGATGTAAAGAAACAAATTCAAACTTCTGAGGACATGTATTCTGGATTCCACATGAGTTGGAATGGTAGTTTGAGTTTGAGTGAATTCACATACAACAATTTTGAGTTCACGATAAAGAAATGAATCTTTTAAGGCTTTATAAAGTCAGAAGTGTTGGTTGTCAAGTTGTTGGAATGACAACACTGACAAGGTTCTTCATGGGCCAGATTTGGCCAAGAGAACAATAGTTGATATTGCACTATCACGATCAAGGGTGTTAACTGCTCAAAAGCAACAATAGTCATGTGTTGTTTTAATTTGAGAGCATGTTGAGTTCATTTTAAAGAACAACGTTTTTGTTCTGGTATCCGCCTTGAAAGGCATATTCTGCTGGGGAGTGCGAGACAACGTAAATGCTCGCTATGTTGGATCTTTTGAGATACTGGAAAGAACTGATAAGCTTGTTTATCGGTTGGCATTGCCACCTTTAGTGCATTCTATCTGTAATGTTTTCCTTAATAGTATGCAATCAATATATCTTATGTACTCAACAATAATTAGATGGATATTCAACCAAATGACCCCTGTGAAGAAGGGCTAAGTTGAATCGTGAATAAGAAAAAAATACCTTTGATTAGGTTACCTTGGCCTAAAAATGGAAGTGAACAAAAGACTTCCAGAACCAGGCAGGAAATGCTGAGTCATTTTTCAAAGTTCATGAACGTTGTAAAGAAGAAGTTTGGTAACTAAGCAATGGTTGATTGTGCTTGGTGCAGAAGTAACAGTATGTTTTTAAGGGGGTACTACAAACTTCTGTATAGGTTTGTAGTGGTTGTATGTGTGTATGCTTATGCTATCCTTCCTTGTGATCTGAGTTCTCCTTGGTTTCGAGGACGAAACCATTTTTAAGGGGGTACTAATGTAATAACTGCGGTTTTTGAGGATATTTTTGAATTTTTCTCGGATATCCTTCTAACCTCTTTGTCCGTTTTAACGCTTAATCCAATATTTTGTTGGAGATTTAATCCTAGAAAATTCTTGGTGATATCCTAAAATCACAAAGAAATGATTTTATGGATCGGTGTGAATTCTAGGATTTTTCGGTGGAAAAAGAATATTTATTGGATAAGCCGTCTTTTTAATCAGGTACTGTAAAGGATTTAAAATACAAAACGGAAGCCTTAAAAATTGAAGGTAGCGTGATAAAATCATGGAAAATTGATTTTATTGGTCTACGTAATTTACGGGACGTTTTGTATTTAGTAAGTTTTTCCACCCGAGGTACATAATTTTACCGCTTTAACGCGAGTTCTGTTCCGAGACGATTTTGGATTTTTAAACCGACTTCTCTGCCTTGTCTTAATGAGGAAGGAATGGGAGAGAATTGTTAAGATAGAGTTGGACTTTTCAACTCGTTGAAAACAAGAAAATTGGAACTAGAGCGAGGGAAAGGACGGAACGAACGACCGGCTCGGGCGGATGAATTCGAATCACACCGCCGGCTATCTCCCGCCACGACCTCACCTCCACCTCTCACCTTCTTCTTCCATGTGCGAGCTGGCTGCAAGGGGGAGCTGGACCAGCCGGGGAATCGGGTCGGAACGCCGGACTCGGGGAGAAAGAATTCCTTCACCGCCGGTTGTCTTCATGCTCGTCAACCGACGTCGCCGGCGTTCAACAGCCCTCCGACCACCAACCACCATGGGAGCCGCTGTCGGGAAACGCCCAGCCACCCTCGGGCTCGGGGATCGAGCCATGATCGAGCCAAACGAGCCATGGGTTCGAGTGAAGGTATATACGATCGGAATTAATTAGCGGTTTGATTACGGAGCCACCGTAAGGGCCTTTCGGTGCCGCTTTTCTAATTAAATTTATGGTTTTTATAATCTTGACGTTGATACGGTCCCACAGGTTCGAACTGCTCGAGAAACGGACGTCCGGATCTTCCGTTATAGCGAAGACAAGTTTTGGTTACCGATTGGCAGGTAAAGGACTTGGATAATTACTCAGGATTCGTTGTTAATCCGTTTGATCCGAGATTTGGTAATCTTTAAGAACTGTTGCTAATGAACAATTTTTATTTAGAAAATTATTTCAAAAGTGAAGCGGATAATTAGTTATAATTCCGCCAAGATGGATCCTTGAAGCATGATAACTAATGATTTATTATATATCGATATTCGGAAATTAAATCGTTTATCGATTAGGAAGTTGTAGAAGCTGAGTATACAACTAAGAATTGTTTTCTATGAGCTCGTTGCTGAGAAATCATTTTGTTATATTTGTCAGAAGGATGATAAAGATTTCTGTTGGAATTGCTAAGGACGTTGAGTACACCTTTTAAGGCAAGTGGACGATTCTCTCTTGCGTTATTGTTATTAAATGAGGAATTGGATCCCATTTAATATTTGCGTTGGGAACAACTTGTATGATTAATAAAATATGATAGGTTGTTATATTTGTTAGAAATAATGACCATGATGTTATTCAGTTTTGCGCTAGAACTGGATTTAGGTCCGTTATAGGTGACCTTGTATGCTGTCTCACGCTGAGACTTTGTTGTGATTAAGGTAGTTTCAGGGAGGGGAACGTGGTTCCATATCCTCTCTTTAAAACAATATTACATTAGGAGGGGCCTAATCCTAATGGTGAGTCATGACTCTGATCCCCTACTCTTCGTGTGAGAGGGATGATAGGCACTCTAGCTAAGTGCAGGTTCGGTACGGTGGAGTGTAGACGACCTAGTAATAGGCCTCTGGGATCTCTACCTCACCATATGCAAATGAAAGATCAAGGATAGCTTAAGTCCTGTGATCTTGGTACAGAGTAGATGACATGGATGAAATACTCCGATGATCTCTACAATACCAAAATATTTCGGCAGTAGTTCGGGCCGATTAAAAGCCACCAACTTGTTTGTGAAAAGTGTTGAAAGTAATATAAGATAAGTGTGTTAGGCACACTAATATACCTGAATGGTTCGTCCAGTCGGGAAGCCATTCTTGCTTTTCAAGATGTTATGTGATTAATATGAATTCCCAACAATTGTTTAAGCTTCTTAAAAGAAACCACAAGCGGTGGTGTTCTCTCTCTTGATTATACGAGTCTCCTTCTTATTCTCTATAAGACTGCTAACTGTTGGATCATAATCCGAGTCTAATCGGATTTTTGATGCCAATATGTTTAGTTACAACCATAAGAACCAAGTTAGTTTCACCGCTTGCTAGTCTTTCATTAGACTAACCCGTCCATTTTCTTTTCTT
The DNA here is from genome assembly GCA_964016875.1 of Fallopia convolvulus. Taxonomy (NCBI): domain Eukaryota; kingdom Viridiplantae; phylum Streptophyta; class Magnoliopsida; order Caryophyllales; family Polygonaceae; genus Fallopia; species Fallopia convolvulus. Next base: position 56,136,509 of record OZ024718.1, on the reverse strand, counting down.
TTATATGGTCGGCTGGTGTCCACCGTTGTATTCGATACATCAGGTTCTTCTTGGAAGTTGATTCAAGAGGCGGATTCAGAGGTTTGAAGCTCCAGAAGTTGAAGAAAGGTTTCCAATGGCTATACTTGAATGAAGTTCTTGGTTAAGTCGCTTCAAAGCGAAATGATAAAGAAGTCAAGAATCTACGGAAAGCTTTTTAAAGACTTTGTTCAAATAGAAGGTTGTTCTATTTATTTACTCTGTTTAAGTTAAGGTTTGTATAAGAACCTTTTGTTTGTTTTTCCGCTGTAATATTTTACTTAATAATGTTAGGTTTTAAATGGTTTCATTTACCTTGTTTTTAGTTTGTTCAGTTAGTTTAAAGCCTTGGGTAGCTTCGGTTTAGTCTTAATCGGGGTTACTGGCGGTAATATCTCCAGGGTAGGAAGGGGGTGTTACAACCAGTGATTCAATGAAGGTGAGAGACGAACAAGATTAAGATTGAGGACGAAAATAATACAATGTCATTGTGGTTCAATTGTTTTTAAAAAATTGACTTTTAGCCCAAATTTTAGGATTTATTATTCAACCATTCATACTCAATTCTCAATTTTCCGCAATATATGTGTTAATTTATTAAGATGTAAGTTGTAATTCAATATTTCAATTAATTTAATTTGTTAATGTGTGAGAAATTTTGAAATATTTAACAATTTGTTAAGCTCATTCGGATAGGTGTTGTTGATATAGGTTTTGTTAAGAAATATTTGATAATTAATTTTTTAAGTTCCAATCCTTAATAATTAATTAATTTAATTGATAGGTTCAGTAAAAAATGTAAAATTGATAAGTTAATATTGAAAAGTTTGAAAATTTTACCTAATTTGATTTGTCTGAAGTTAATTTTTGTATACTAACTTGATATATTATCTGTTCTAGGGGTGTCCAAACCCGGTTAACCGCGATTTCGGTACTTCGGTTAACCATGTTTTCGGTTAGCTAAAATCATGAACCGTGAATTTCGGTTAACTGTAGTTCGGTTAACCGATTTTTCGGTTTAGTTTTCTCGGTTAACCGATAACCATTTATATAATTTTATCTTAAATAATTGAAACTAAAATAATAAAATTTGAATAAAAAAATTGATCAAGCTTGACTTTTATTTTAAATATGTACTTATACCATATTTTTTCGGTTGCTGTAAACAAATATCGAGAGTATACATTATAGTGTCTAAAATCAAACATTGTGTGTATTAGTTTTTATCCTATCAAATTTAACTAGTTGAAGTCCCGTGATATTCACGTGATAATTTTACTAAAAAACTATACAACTTTACGATATTAATTTAAAATACTAAATATATTTATATAATCTCATAATAAATTATGCAATAGACAAATTATTTTTTTTAGATTGTACTCCATATCTTAAATGAATATATTTTAAATATTTTTTCATTATTTGTGGAGATCTTGTCCAAATTTAGATTGAAATTATTAAAATATTGATTTTACTTTATTTTGAATATTTTTAAATAATATTTTCTTATTTTTTTAGACACTAATATGCATAAAATACTTGGTTTTTGCATAGAGATAATAATAATTAGGATAGGTTATCTACAAAGCATAATATAATTTATTAAAATATTTTTTTAAAGTTAATTTATTAAAATTATATATTAGAGTTCTTATCTTTTACTCTATAATAATAAGAATGTTTGTAAATATGAAAAATACAATATAAAGATTAGTATAGAAGAGAACATTGTCCTTGATTTAAGAGTTAAAATATAGAGAAAATTATCTATGTATTATTTTGCAAAATTCAATCCATCTATAAAGTTGTTTCCATACTAAATTTAAATAAATAAAAAATATAAAGGAAATTAATGTATATGAAAATTTATAAAATTCAATGTATTAATCAATCTATCATCCATATTAAATTACCAAAAAACATAGAGATAAAAAAGTAAGGTGGGGCTAGATAAAAAGTATTCTATATTTACATAAATAAAATAAAAAGGATATTATGAAAAATGTAATGTAAATTTTTATCAAAATTCAATTTATGCAAGTATTCATCAAGATTTGTAAATTTGTTTTTATCAAACTTTGATTTAAGACAAAATATTTAATATAAATGCATAAAAAGATAAAGAAAATCTAATTTTATTAATTAAAATTAAAATTCGAATTTTTTTTTGACATTTACAAATAATATTAGTCATCAACATAAAATTATATCTTTTCCTCAAAATAAAAATATATCAACATAATAAAATTTATTATTTAAAATTATATCTTTATGTAGATATAAATTTTATACTTGGAGTCTAGCCTTGTTAAAAGATAAAAATATATATATTAAGATCCTAAATATTGTTAAGAGATAAAAATATTAAATTAATATGGAAATATCATCTCATAAGAATTTATGTATATGCAAATTATATAAATATGTTATCTATTGTAGTAAATAATACATAATCCATAGATAGAAAATATATACATAAAAAATTATATAAACATGTTATCTATTTAGTATATATAGCAAGAATACTATAAGTTGTTACAAAATTTATTAAAATATAATTTCACATTAATTTATTCAAAAATGCCACGTGGCGCAAATTTTACAACAGACTTGAGTTTTGCTTTATAATGTATTAGGGTAGATAAGTGTGTCTTATATCAATGTGAAGTGGAAAAATAGTGTGAAGGGATGTGAAAATTGGAGAAAGAAAGACTCAAACTAGAACAACACCTTGAAAATCATAGAGTTATCCACTAAATAAAGTACAGGTAACTAATATTTGAATAAAATATTAATATATTTTCGGTTTTTCGGTTAACCGTTATATGTAAAGCCGTGAACCGAAACCGAACCGATAAACTGAAATTTTTTTTAGTTCGATCAACCAAACTGAAATTTCAAAAAAAAATCGGTTTGATTAACCTAAAAAATAGTCAATTTTTCGATTTCGGTTTTTTGTGGACACCCCTAATCTGTTCAACCGCCCCACAATTAGACGTACTAGTAAAGGGAACGCGATATATGCACAAATCCTAGTCATCAACAAACGGATTTTCACACCTAGCTTGAACAAGGGACCCAAGTCACCCAACTCCTCCCCTCCCCGGGAAATTGATACAAATTTCATCATTCTATTGCATGAAAGCACCGATATTATAGTTGAAAAAATTAATTTATTTTGAAGGTAAGTCGAAAAGAGTAAAATGAAAGATGTTTTGTCACTAAGACTTTTAATTAATGACTAAATTCATCACTGTGTTAGCAATCATTTTGAAAGACGTTTTGTCACTAAGACTTTTTATATCATGCCATAAAAATAACATTTTCTATGTTCTATGATACACATAGAAGATTATGTCAAACTTTATTTTAATCTCTTATAACATTTATTTTTTTTTTTTTGACAAGGTGATGTTTGGCAGAAAACATATGTATTTGCTTTTTTTTCCCTTTTGGTCTTGATATCATGATATGTATTTGCATTTTTAGAGATGTCGACCCAACAAAAAGATTGGAGACGAATAAGTACGGTACGTAGTACTAGTATACTACTATATGTATGATGGTAATAAGACTATAAGAAAGTGCTCTGCTTCTCTATAAAACCACTTGTTAGAGATACCCTCAATTACTAACGTAATTGTCTCATCTTTCTCTTCTTCCCTCCATTTCTTGGATCGAAATCGAAAGAGAGGGGGAGAGACAGGTGCTGCATTGTCCAATGGCGGCCTTCAATGCGTTCTACTCTGCTCTACTATTTATCCTTCTGGCTTTCGTCGGAGCAACGGCCATTGTTACAAATTCCGGCGAACAGGCGCCTTCCGTCGCCAGGTCAGCTAGCTTGTTCTTTTTTAACCTTCTCCCGATCATCCTCCTCGTTAATAATTATTGTTCCAAGTTGATTTCTGCCTCCAAGCTTTGTCGATTATAGCCACATTTATTTATCTTTTTTGGATCCCTAGTGCATTATTTTAGGAGTTGAGAGCGAAATTTAGATTCACCGTTATATTATTATTATAATGCGCGCTGTGATTCATTTAGGCAAGAGCTCAGTATAGCCATTCTTGTTTTCATGGATTAATGAATTATAGGAGAAGCATGGCGGGGAGGATGATGAACTCCAAGGACTCGTCGCCCATGGCGGAAAGGTAAATCAACTTGAATCGATCAACTAGTGGATTCGATTTCAACTTGTTCGATATGTAGGATTAGGGGCGAGGATAGCCATTGATCGATTTCAAACTGTTTGATTCGCTAATTCTTAACCATTTATTATTGGCCGGTTAATAGTGAGCCCGATTTCATCAAATTCCGTGGGATTTTTTTTATTTCAATTATTGAAGATCGATCCAAATGAAGCCAATTCCGTATGATTTGATCAATTCGACGACCGTGTTACATTACATTCCATATTTACATTATAATATTTGATGGTACAAATTAATTTGTACATTTCCCGCCGACGCTCGCACCTTTCCCTGAGACACGGCTAATGTGAAATGACCACAATGCCCCGCCCATCATTGTCATGCACAAAGTTTTAACCCAAGTGGGACCTTGATGGGATTATTTTTCTGATGAAAAGGTCAGGCTCTAATGACTCGAAATACCTGCTTGTGCTTGTGCTTGTGCTTGTGGGGAATATCAACATGTCTACCCCACCCCACCACACCCCATACTGATTATTATCAATGTAGTACTATTTATTATACTCGACTGTACAAAATCTGGTTGTTTGCCACAACTTGTATCCGTCCGCATTTAATTTTATTCATCTTTATACTTATTTTTATAAGAAGAAGATAAAGTAAATACTTTGGCGGTGCAAGTTAAGTGTAAATGTATATTTTTCAGGTCGTCGGAGGATTTGTTTAATGTGGACGCGGGTACCGACCCTGAAGAGGTTGTGTCCATGGTTCACATGTAAGTACTCCACCTCCATCTCCCGCATTCAATTCTTCTTAAAATACAATTATCAAGGAAATGGTTATTTATGTTACCTTCGTCCAGGCCCATGATGCCCGTCCGTAATTATATGCGGATTTTTAACTGACTATTGTGCTAAAGTTGAGATGATAGTCGATTGTCTCCATCCTGTTTTGCATACTAATTCAGATTATATATGGACATTGCTTATCTCGATCTGTAACACCTAACGTTAATTTCTGGCTGTCACATTACGTACTGTAAAATTCTCATGTGTCAGTGTGTCACGCACTATATATATGTCATATGTGTACCTTGTTTTAGCTATATTGGTTGTTCGTTTATTCGTTTATGTAAGTAACACATTCTATTTCTTATGTACGTATATTTTGAAAATCAGATACATAATCATAACAGAGTTATTCAACAAATAAATGTGTTTTTTCCTCTCTCGCCTAGGTGGAGAGTTTTGCAAATTAAGGACCGTACGTCAGTACATGTACAAATATGGCATAGTTTTGGTTTAGTACTATACTATCGATAAAATATTGATCACTTAATTATCACTATATATGTGCATACAAGCCGTGAAATTTCCCAAGCCCATCGTCATCCTTTTGGAGTAATTTTTTGGTAGTGGCATTGGCATGCATTGAGTGAAAGCTTGCAATTTGGTAAATCATGAACCCAAAGTTAATATTATTATTCTTAGAAAAGTACTTATGTGGAATATATAACTGGCTAGAATTATTTTTTACATGGCGTAAAAATCCCGTGCATTTTTCAAACCAATCATTTAATGCCATCACATGCTTCACCTTCATCCTGTTCTTCATTGGTTCCACAGTCCACACCCTATAGGGTAAATTAGCTGGATTTGTATTATTGGTCTTATAAAACTGAGCCAACTATTGAATGTACGTTCAGCATGAGGCCCACGCAGTTAGAATTGTCTGCATACCCAGACACAGCCAACCTTGTCATGTTCCAATCTTCCACAAACTTTATAAACTGCAAAAAGTTTGACCAATATATACATTATCAAATAATTGATAACAGAAGACACCTTGTCATAAAAACAGATCACATTTTCTTAACTTTACCCCCATGTTTTCACTCCACCATAACTTTACTTGTAATTGTGGGGTTTAATTAAAAAATATATGCTTTACATTCTTATGTTAAAAAAAAAAATATTCAGGATCATACGGAACAGTACGGAGCGGAGGAGGAAGCTAGGCTACTTGACGTCATCATGCGTAACGGGCAACCCGATCGACGACTGCTGGCGGTGCGACCAACACTGGCACCTCAACCGCAAGCGCTTGGCGGATTGCGGGATCGGATTCGGTCGTAACGCGATGGGAGGTCGAAACGGCCGTTTCTACGTGGTGAACGACCCGAGCGACCACGACCTGGCAAACCCGACACCTGGCACCCTCCGCCACGCTGTCATCCAGGAGGAGCCGCTCTGGATCATCTTTGAGCGCGACATGTCGATCCGTCTCAAGGAGGAGCTCCTCGTCAACAGTTTTAAGACCATCGACGGACGAGGAGCGAACGTGCACATTGCCAATGGAGGGTGCATAACTCTGCAGTTCGTGACCAATGTGATCATCCATGGAGTTCATATTCATGATTGCAAGCCCACCGGGAATCATTTGGTCAGGAGCTCGCCTTCCATGGATGGGTGGATTACCAAGGCGGATGGCGATGGGATCTCGGTGTTTGGTTCGAGTTTGATTTGGATTGACCATAGCTCGCTTGCGCGGTGTGCCGATGGGCTTATCGATGCTATTATGGGTTCCACTGCTATTAGTATTACTAACAACCACTTTGCCCATCATAATGAGGTGCCTTGATTTGATGATATATTCATTCAATTCATCTTTGATCAATTTTAATTAATTTGTACTAACTAACATTTTTACTTGTAAATTGTACGTGTTTGCTTAATTAGGTGATGCTGTTGGGTCATAGTGACTCTTATGTGAAAGACAAGCAAATGCAAGTGACGATTGCTTTCAACCATTTTGGAGAAGGCCTAATACAGAGAATGCCAAGGTGCATATATAACTGATCAAGCTTAAGCTAATGTATCGATCACTATTGTTGCCAACGTAAATGAGTTGATGTTGTGTAACAATTTATATATACACACACAGGTGCAGACATGGATACTTCCATGTGGTGAACAATGACTACACTCATTGGGAAATGTACGCCATTGGAGGGAGTGCAAGTCCAACCATCAATAGCCAGGGCAATAGATACCTTGCCCCATCAAACACAAATGCAAAAGAGGTGACAAAGAGGGTGGACACGGAAGAAGATGAATGGAAGGGGTGGAATTGGAGGTCAGAGGGAGACTTGATGCTCAACGGCGCCTTCTTCACCTCGTCGGGGGCGGGTGCGTCGTCCAACTACGCAAAAGCGTCGAGCCTGGGTGCCAAGACGTCGTCCATGGTCGCAGACATGACTGCTCATGCGGGCCCTCTCTCCTGCCGTAAAGACCACCCCTGTTATAACTAATTCATTACCCGGCCTTCAATTACTCCTGTATTTTTGATCTTACATACACAACAACAACAAGGTCATTCTTTGGTTACTTTCTCTAATTTGGTCCCTTTATTTCACCCACATCTTTTAATGGTTATGTGGCAACCTCAAGTATTCTTAATACCATTTTCTGTCCTAGCTATAACACCAAAGGTGATGTATTATCCTACTATATATATGATCATTTGTCCAACCAAAAACTTTGAGGAATTCAAGGAATGTATGTGATTGTTTTATAAATTGTTGTTTGTTTTATGCATGTTATGAACACAATCGTCCGATGGCAATTTGGGCGGAATGGGCAGCGAAAATTAGTTAGTTTACGATTTAATTGAAATTGGGTCTCTCCATGAGCAGCGTTGGGCTAGCCAGTAAAAATGTTCTTAAGATATAGCCCAACTTTTAGCCCAGTCATTTTATACACGTAGAAGTAGATTTTAGGACGGATTTTTTTTTTTTCCTTGCTAATTTGTCCGAATTTTTTTGGTCAGGAAACAATTTGTCCTTTTACTGTCCCTCTGTAAGATATGAACAATCTTTTTTTTTTTTTTGGCTAAATCTCAAAATTGTCATTATGATCTGCCGGACTCCGAAGGACTTACGTGATATCGATCTATTAATGAAAACTTTTTAAAAAGCCAATATACGTCCACGGTCTACACTATAATGTTCACCCACCTCACATACATATTGTGTTATATGTATTTGATCTAAACTAGTGTTGAACCACCTCATTGTATAGACTCAATTATTGTGTGAGATATTCACATGGTTTTTGCTATACAAATTAGAATTGAATAATGATTTAATAACTAAACCAACATGAAAGAAATTAAAATTTTGAGATCAATCTTTCTTGGCCTTATTCGTGGCACCCTTGACTTCTTCTTGAGCTTCCTTGCCTAGGACGCGGTCCTTGATCTTGTCGACCATCTTGTCTTCGAACCTCTTGGTGGCCTTCCCCCAAGCGTCTGTTAGAAACCCGTCCATGGGCTCCTTCATCTTCTCCTTGACCGCCTCTGTCACCGCTGTAATCCTATCTGTCACCTCCTTTGTCGCCCTGGTAACTGTGTTTGAAGTAGACTCTGTTGTCTCCCGCACGAATTGACAGGTCTCCTTCACCTGCTTTGCCCCGTCCTTGAGAGACTCCGCCGCCTCCAACGCCTTCTCGCACACCTCCTCTTCGTCCTTCTCCTTCTTCTATAACATCTACGTAAGATTAGGCTATGCATGCATGCATGCATTCTTGAATTACTTATTATTAATATAAAGACGGGAAACCAATTTTTGAATAAATGATTACTTGCAAGGGTCTCGTTGCTGCCGCTACAAACGCCCTATGGCCGCCGCGGGTGGTCGGTGTTACCACTGGGATTGATCTCGCGATCATCAACGTTCTTCTTGTGAGATTTAATCTTGACGTCATCTTCTTTGATCAATTAGAGTTTTTTTTTTGTTGTTGGGCGGATTTGAGGTGAATATTTATGGGGTGATGTGATTGATCCAAGATGCCTAAAAGAAAGGAGCGCGTATCAATGGATCCCGATGGATTGGAGCTTTTCTCTCCTTCTTAGGGTTTGCCAATAATTAAAAAGTAAATATTTTGTTATTATGTTTGGTTTATTTTAGATATATTTCAACTTGTATAATTCTGATGTAAAATAAACATATTACAAGGTACCCCGAAACTGTAGTAAATGCCAAGATTTTGAATATAAACAAGCATTCCCTTGTATGGCCCCATAATTAATTCTTCAGTCTGCCCATTGTGTAATCCCCACCTTTGATGATCATCAGCCAGGTGACAAAGGAGATTCGAACTGAGTTCTATAGCTAGTTCACAATATAAATGTAAGGGTACATTAGTTTATTAAATTCTCGAAAGAGCTTTATAAGACTAAATTAGTGTATATTTAGTGACATGTTATAGGTCGACTAAATTAGTGACATGTTATATAATTTCTCTCAATAAAAAAGTCAATTTATTTCTACAAAAAAAAATCAATTTAATTTCTTTGACTTCAACGAGTTCAGTTTTATTTTTTTTGGTGGAAAAAATGATAAAAACCACGAGTTCAGTTTTATTTTGGTACAAACTTTTTTACTTGCTTCAAATTTTGAAACAAAATTTAATTTCATAACACCTAAGGTCTCGTTTGTTTCTATATCAAGAATCGGGCTGGAATGACGAATCAGATTGGAATAGGAATCACTCATACCTTAGTTTTGAGATGAGTATAAATTCTAGTGTATTTGACTGGTATGGAAATTATCTATTCCTATCCCCTTAGTTAAAGCAAACATTAGTATGACTTTGACTCATTTCCTATCCAAGGGTATAGGAACAAACGGGACCTAAATAAGATTTTTCCTAATGTATCCTTGTGATTATATAGATACAAAATGTATATTGGGGGGGGGGGGGATGTCATAAACAAAGCAACAAAGCAAATGTTGTTATCTATAGGCTAGAATAATACATTTTCTTAGTCTTTTATAATTTGTATGTATGTATATATTTTCATCAGTTCATCTTGATTGTAATTCTTTTTTATTTGTTTGTTCAAAAATAAGTGAAATGGGAGAAATTTGAGGAGGTCACTTTTAGAAAATTAATTTAAATCAACCAATTCGATCCGATCAATACCTAACAATAATAGACATATAATCAACAAATTAAGGCCAAAAGTGCGACATTAAGCTCCAAATAATGGTACACTATACATCGATCGATCCCAAAAAAATCCAAAAAAAACATGCCCTCATCAATTCAAAGTAGTTCTTTGATCCGGCCAATTGATCGAAAGATGATGAGAAACAAAACTCATCATAATGATCTTTACAAGAACTCTCCGAATTTGAAGATGACATCAATAATCATCCTATTGGTGACATCTCTTCTTTGCTCTTCCTCTAGGGCCTCCCTTTTCGAGAACACGTTCCACCTCCGGATCGCCAACAACATGGGCCCGGGTTGGGTCCTGACGGCCCAATGCAAGTCCAACAACAACGAGGCGAGAGAGGAGGAGCTACAACTCGGGGAAGCCATGTCCATGGAGCTCACCGACGAGCTGTTCAACCGGACCGAGGTGGTCTGCGACTTCTCCGGGGCAGGATCCGGATCCGGAAAGAAGGTTTCGGGTCATTTCAAGGTGTTCGTGGAGGGGGAGACGGGCTACAAGTGCGGGGACGTGTGCAAGTATAGCGCCAGGGAGGACGGCTTGTGGTTGTTTGACTACAGGGACGGTGAATGGGACAAGCTTGGTGCCTGGGTTCGTCATTAATTTAATTACCCTATATATAGTATGATTGATTAAGACAAGTTTGGTTTAGGATTATGTAATAGTATGACTAAACCTGTTGTGTAACTTTTGGTTAACCGGTTGAGCTGGTAGAAGCTATTAATACTGCTGTAATGGGGATTGGGGACCTTTGATCGAAATAACAGAAAAGTCATGCTTTATTATTCTTCTCATTTCTCTTCTCAAATTCTATCGGGACACCACAAATTTTGAATTATGATGGATAAAAGTGTACTTTTTCATACACATATACACATGTAATATTCGTTAATAGTACATGTTTAGCTTATAAGTCAATCCTAATCCTGACAACCGCCGCCACTGTACGCCAATCCCTTACCGGCACAGTTACCGCGACCGCCAGACCATCTTACGGACAATCGGGCCTCTCTGCGGGCGCCACTAGGCCAAGATAATATTCCGAAAATCAGAGTCGATGCCCCTTGTTTTAACGGGACTGATCCGAATGGTTGGATTTTCAAAGTTCAGGCGTGTTTTGATTACTTCCATACAACGGATCATGATCGTCTAAGGCTGGTCGGTATGTTGTTTGGCCACCCCGCCTCGGATTGGTTTCGTTATCAACGACGAAACCATTGTGGAGAAACTTGGCCAACGTTCCTTCTGTCAGTTCAGCAACGCTTTGATCCGACATATTATGAGGATTATACTGGACCTTGGTAAATTTGAAACAAAAGACCTCAGTAATTGAATACCAAACGGAATTTGAAGCCTTGTTGATAAAGTGACCGGCTTATCCCAAGCCACTTTGATTTCTCTCTTCAAAGCGGGATTGAAACAATCGGTGCCCGTGAATTGAATTTACACAATCCGATGACATTAGCTTAGGCCTCTGCTTTGGCTCGTGAGTTAGCGGCTTCGTTCGCCGAGACCGCTTCACCATGGCTGGTTAATAGGCGGCCATGGACACCAACCGCGGCTCGACAAGGTCTTGAACCACAGAAATCGACGGCGGCGCCTACTTCGAGTACATCTACATCAGCGCAGCCAGCGCCCAACCCCAACGGTAATTATTCCTCTCTTCCAATTAGACTTCTTTCTATTGTTGAACGAGAAGAACGTACTAAGAAAGGTTTATATCGGAATTGTGATGAGAGGTACTCCCGGGGACACCGCTGTACACCCCGCTTCTTGGCGTTATTAAGTTGTGATGACAGTGACGATGAAGACAATGAAGACGTCACGAATGAGCTCGCTGTAACCGGCGATATTTCTAGCCTCCATTCCATGTAGGGCCTGCCGAATCCGCGCTCTTTGAGACTTTCAGGAGCGATTAATGTCGTACAGGTTCAGGTTCTCATAGATGGCGGGAGCACTCATAATTTTATTCACCCTGACCTTGCCGAACAGTTACAACTGCCCTTGTTAAAAATATCGCCATTTCGTGTCTTTGTTGGGAATGGTGCTTATTTATTATGCACCCATCAGTGTCCGACCACTGGTGTTGATTTACAAGGACATTCTTTCTCTATTGATCTGTATGTTTTGGCAGTGCATGGTCCACAGATTGTTCTCGGCGTTCAGTGGTTACAAACATTGGGTATTGTTGCTCATGATTATGCTAAGTTGACAATGCAATTCTCATGGAATGATACAACTGTATTTCTGAAAGGTGACCGACAATCGCCGAAGCCAATTTCTTTGTTTGAACTTCATTCTCTATGTGCTTCTGATGGGATCGTTGAATGTTTTGAGATCCTCAGTTTTCCGACGGCCTCCACCGCCGATGCACACGCCTTGCCGACGGATTTGATTCCGGTAGTTCGTGACATACTTCAACGTCAATTGGTGGTGTTCAAATTGTCGAAGGGCCTTCCTCTACCTCGGGCTTGGGATAACCGAATTCACTTGCAACCGGGCTCTAAACCGGTAAATGTTCTCCCCTACCGTTATCCTTATTTTCAGAAATCAGAAATCGAACGGCAGGTTAAAGCGATGCTCGATCAGGGGATTATTCAGCACAGCACCAACCCTTTTTCATCCCCGGCACTTCTAGTTAAAAAGAAAGACAACAGTTTTCGCTTCTGCATTGATTACAGAGCACTCAATAACATCACTATTGCAGATAAGATTCCTATTCCTACAACTGATGAATTATTTGATGAGCTGGGACATGCTATTATTTTTACTAAACTTGACCTTCGTTCTGGGTACCATCAGATTAGAATGCATTCTTCAGATATTTATAAGACTGTTTTTCGTACCTATGACGGTCATTTTGAATTCTTAGTCATGTCTTTCGGATTGACTAATGCGCCATCTACGTTCCAGGTAGCAATGAATCACTTATTTGCTCAGTATGTGCATGATTTTGTGATCGTCTTCTTTGATGACATTTTAATCTACAGTCCGTTAGTTGTTGCTCATGCTTCTCATCTTGATATAGTTTTGCAGATTCTTCAGGATAATCACTTCTTTGTCAAAGGGTCTAAATGTTCCTTTGGTACAGCTAAGGTGGAGTATTTAGGGCATATTGTGACCGCAGGGCAGTTGTTAGCGGATCCGGCTAAATTATCAACTATGGCTGATTGGCCAACACCTAAATTAGTTAAACAATTGCGTGGCTTTCTAGGTCTTACCGGTTATTACAGGAAGTTCATTCGCCATTATGCTCTGCTTGCTGCGCCATTGACTGATCTCTTGCAGAAGGATAAATTTGTTTGGTCTGATGCCGATGACCTGGCATTTAAACGTCTGAAAGAGACAATGATGCAAACGCCTATTCTCCAACTCCCAGATTTCTCCAAACCATTTGTAGTTGAGACTGATGGTTCTGATGAAGGCGTCGGCGCCGTGTTATTACAGGATGATCTCCCTCTATCTTTTTTCAATAAAAAATTGGGCATTCGTCGTCGTGCTTCTTCAGCATATCATAGAGATCTTTTCACAATCGTCTCTGCCGTCCAAAAATGGCACCAATATTTGCTAGGCCGTGAGTTTTTTATTCGCAGCGATCAGAAAAGCCTTAAGGAGCTCCTAACTCAGGTAATTTAGACGCCTGATCAGCAGTTTTTTATTCGGATGCTTATGGGCTATAAATTCCGTATTGAATATAAGTCCGGCACTAGCAACCGCGTGGTAGATGCCCTATCTCGGTGCATGATTGATGATGACACTACTCTGCATCAATTTCTCTCGTTCTCGGCACCACTTCCGGAATTAATTCAGCGGCTCCGCCACGAGAACTCAACCTTGGATGATTTGAAGGCTTGGCATGCCGCTGCGGCCGTCGGCACATTGGCCGCCCCGTTCAAGGTGCACGGCGACATTCTTTATTTTGGGCATCGTTTGGTTGTGGGGGCTTATTCTCCGATTAAGGCCGAAATTTTGGCCGAGTTTCATGCCACGCCTAGCGCTGGCCATCCCGGCGTTGACCGGGCATTCCGTCGTGTTGCTGGTGTCTTCTTTTGGAAGGGCATGTGAGCTGATGTAAAGCGTTTTGTTGATTCTTGCCTTATCTTTCAATCCATCAAGTACAACACAAGAAAACCTGGCGGGTTAATTCATCCCTTACCCGTTCCTCATCAAGTCTGGGACGACGTTTCAATGGATTTTATTACAGGGTTGCCCCCGTCCCGTGGTCACACGACAATTTTAGTGGTAGTTGATAGGCTCACTAAATATGCTCATTTTGGTGCCCTCGGCCCATCATTTGACGCCCCTCGGGTTGCCGCTCTGTTTGTTGATATAGTGGCGAAACTACACGGCATTTCGGCGTTTATTTTTTCCGGCAGGGACCCTATCTTTCGCAGTACATTTTGGTCTGAATTACACCGCCTGAGCGGTACTAAGCTTCGTCATAATATTGCCTATCATCCGTAGATGGACGGTCAGACTAAGGTCAAGAACCGTAGTCTGGAGCAATATCTGCGTACTTTTACTCAGGGTTGGGCCCGACGTTGGTTCGACTTCTTAACATGGGCCGAATTGGCGTTGAATTCTATGTTCCATAAAGGATTGGGGATGAAACCGTTAAAGCTATGTATGGTTGTGATGCGCCCCCCCCCCCCATTGCCCGAGCTACTCTACCTGCCGGGCCACCTTCGCCGGCGGCAGAAGCAATCCATGATCGTGAGCAAGTCCTCGACCTGATTCGAACAAATCTTATCAAAATGCAACAGCGAATGACTTCTCAGGCTAATAAACATCGAAAAGACGTCGAATTTCAGGTTGGTGATCGGGTTTTATTAAAACTTCAGCCTTATCGGCAGCATTCGGTGAGCCGGCCTCTTTCCGCCAAGTTCGCTCGTCGTTTTTATGGACCTTTCGCGATAACCGAGCGTATTGGCCCCGTTGCATATCACTTAGAGCTCCCAGTCACGGCCCGCATACACAACGTCTTTCATGTCTCTTTGCTTAAGCCATTTATCCGTGACAGATCCCCGGTTCTTCCGGCATCCTTACCCGCCGAGTTTTATATGATAGACCGATTTCCCGACCATTACAGGCCACCGCTGGCCGCGAAGTAATGGTGGATGGACACCGTTAGGGCTTAGCTTTAAATACTCCTATCTTGTCTTCCTAATTAATTATCCAAGAATTATTTTGCCCTAATTTTTCTTTTCCTCTCTTTTACTGCATTCATAGAGTTGGAGTCCGCGTCGGACTAGACTCAATCCCTTGACCAACAAGGGCTCGATACGAATCCACCTCGGGTCCGTATCAGATTCACCATCAATAGAAGACAAAAATCAGTAGAAGTACAAATTATCTAATCGTCATCTCAAATTCAACAATTTCCTTATCAAATCTAAAATAAGCTCAACGTAGTAAAGATTCGGTGAAATTAGGTTTTGTACCTCACACTGCCGATGATGATAAATAGATAAGCTCCATTGCCACCAACGAAGATGCCGACAATGGGATTACACTGGAGAATTTCAACGGAGAGATGTAATTCCAGGAGCACTTGAGGATCGGGAAGAAGAAGACGCTGGCAGTGAAGTAAGGCGTGGTGGAGAAGAAGAGTTTGTCGGAGTCGATGGAGGGCTGATCTGGAGAGAACGGAATAGATATGACGGAAATAGGGAGTTTCCATGGCTTCTTAGTTGTGGAGACGCAGGATGAGAAGGAGGCGGAGGAGGTGGTCGAAGAGGAAGCCAAAGGAGAGTGGGGGCGAGAAAGTCGAGGCTGTCGAGTAGTGAGGTCCTTTGTTAGAGGGTTATATGGACGATAAAAACAAATTTGCCGATGAACGTGTAAATAGAAAGTTTAAAGGGATATATGCGCCAATTCCCTCAATTTTATAACGTAGGTTAAATCGATCGAGGAGCAACTCAAACACAAACGTATACATGGTTTACCACTAATTTATTTTTATTAGAATTCAATTGGACCTATATTCACAATTGCTAGTTCGTACGCTTCATGTTGCTTCGATTCGGTGAAAATAAACAAAAGAATAAATTAAAGAAATTAAGGAAAGGAAATTAAAACAATAAAAAAAACACTAGGGGAGTGGGGGCAACCTGGCTTTCAAGGAGCACAACTACTTGGTTTATTGGCCGGCGGGGCCTTAGGTGGTGCTGCTGTCGGAGTTGGAGTCGGTCAGCAACCACTTGGTCCAGACCTTCGCATCCCCATTGTGGTCCATCCTCAAGTGGCGCCACAACTACAACAACAGCTGCAGTTGCAGTTGATCCACCAGAAGAGCATCCTCCGGAGGACTCGGCCGGAGATGCTAACACCGGTAACTCTCTCAATCCTTCTCCTGATTTTGGGAATTGGATTTGGTGGGCTCCAGCTGTATGGAAGTTCATTTTCACTCTGCTAGCTTCCCTTGTGCTTTTAAGTTCCACCACCCTGCTTTTTCTCTTTATTCGTTTTACAAGCATGGAAGCTAGGGGACATTCCCCTTGCATCCTAACAAATACTTGAGAGGCCAAATTTTATAGATTGGTTGTTGGTCTTTTAATTGCTGGGGGAGTAATTTTGGGGGTTGGAGGGTTCTTTTTCATTCAAGTTGTGCACATCATTAGGAATTTAGGATGTGTGAACCAATGCAATTTATTTGCTTCCCTAAGTCTTTTTTTAGCTGCCCTAATCCTATCAAATCTATCTTATTTATATGTTCCACCTAGAAGGTGGATTATCAGTTTCTTACACCTAACAAGTCACCTTACTTTATTTTTGGAAAAAATGTTATCATCCTTGGGACTTAGGCTCTTCTCCTATTTACTAAGTAAATCTTGGTACATTCAAAGTGATATTGCTTAAACCTAGGTTTGGGTTTTCTACAATATACTAGACTATGCAAGTCATCCTCTACTCCTACCCCTACTCCTCTCCTGGCCGGAGAAAATTTCAGGTAGTTGACTTTGTGGACTCCGGAAATAGTCAAATGGAAGTTTATTCTTACTTTACTAGCTTCATTGGAGCTCTTAATCTCAACTATTCTTCTTTTCTCTTCATTCGAATTGCAAG
The DNA here is from genome assembly GCA_964016875.1 of Fallopia convolvulus. Lineage (NCBI taxonomy): Eukaryota > Viridiplantae > Streptophyta > Magnoliopsida > Caryophyllales > Polygonaceae > Fallopia > Fallopia convolvulus. The sequence continues at coordinate 56,119,257 of OZ024718.1, read as the reverse complement.
TATTAAAACTAGGGGGAATGCCCCTTGCATTCTAACAAGCAGTGGGGAGGGTAAGTTCTGTGGGTTGGTTGTTGGGCTTTTGATTGCTGGTGGAATAATTATACGGAGTGGAGATTTTTTCACACAAGTTGTGCATATTATTAGAAACATAGGTTGTGTGAACCCAAAAAATTTGTTTGTTTCAATTATTCTTTTTTAACAACTTTAATCCTATCAAATTTCCCTAATGTCATATATCCTCAAAATGGGTGGGGATTTTGGTGTTCTTTCTCTTATCATCTCTACTTTTGGATGATGGAAATTGCATTATCTATTTAAACAAACACTAATATGCATTCCACATTTGCTTACATCAATTTATCTTCATCTTTTTATCTCATTCTTTCCACTAAACATTTCCATTTCATGGTTTTGATTAGACCATTGTTAGTCCCTATTGTTGTTCTTGTTGTTGGTCTTCACACTATTTCATATATTATGCTCAAACAATTCTAGTTGAACAATCCCAATCTAAATGCAAACTCTGCCCTCAACCCAAACCCTAATCCCAACCTAAACCCCAACCCTAATCAAACCACTTGGACAAGACCTCCGCATCCCCATTGTGGTCCATCCTCAAGTGGCGCCACAACTACAACAACAACTGCGGCTGCAGATTGATCCACCAGAAGAGCATCCTCCGGAGGAATCGGCCGGAGATGCTAACACCGGTAACTCTCTCAATCCTTCTCCTGATTTTGGCAATTGGACTTGGTGGGCTCCAGGTGTATGAAAGTTCATTTTCACTCTACTAGTTTCCCTTGTGCTTTTAAGTTCAACCACCCTACTTTTTCTCTTTATTCGTTTTACAAGAATGGAAGCTAGGGGACATTCCCCTTGCATCCTAACAAACACTGGAGAGGCCAAATTTTATAGATTGGTTGTTGGTCTTTTAATTGTTGGGGGAGTAATTTTGGGGTTTGGAGAGTTCTTTTTCGTTCAAGTTGTGCACATCATTAGGAATTTAGGATGTGTGAACCCAGGCAATTTATTTGCTTCCCTTAGTCTCTTTTTAGCTGCCCTAATCTTATCAAATCTATCTTATCTATATGTTCCGCCTAGAAGGTGGATTATCGGTTTCTTACACCTAACAAGTCACCTTACTTTATTTCTGGAAAAAAATGTTATCATCTTTGGGACGTAGGCTCTTCTACTATTTACTAAGTAAATCTTGGTACATTCAAAGTGATATTGCTTAAACTTAGGTTTGGGTTTTCTACAATATACTAGACTATGTAAGTCATCCTCTACTCCTACCCCTACTCCTCTACTGGCCGGAGAAAATTTCAGGTAGTTGACTTTGTGGGCTCCGAGAATAGTCAAATGGAAGTTTATTCTTATTTTACTAGCTTCATTGGTGCTCTTAATCTCAACTATTCTTCTTTTCTCTTCATTCGAATTGCAAGTATTAAAGCTAGGGGGAATGCTCCTTGCATTCTAACAAGCAGTGGGGAGGGTAAGTTTTGTGGGTTGGTTGTTGGGCTTTTGATTGTTGGTGGAATAATTATACGGAGTGGAGATTTTTTTTCACACAAGTTGTGCATATTATTAGAAACATAGGTTGTGTGAACCCGAAAAATTTATTTGCTTCAATTATTCTTTTTTAACAACTTTAATCCTATCAAATTTCCGTAATGTCATATATCCTGAAAATGGGTGGGGATTTTGGTGTTCTTTTTCTTATCATCTCTACTTTTGGATGATGGAAATTGCATTATCTATTTAAACAAACACTAATATGCATTCCACATTTGCTTCCATCAATTTATCTTCATCTTTTTATCTCATTCTTTCCACTAAACATTTCCATTTCATGGTTTTGATTAAACCATTGTTAGTCCCTATTGTTGTTGTTGTTGTTGTTGGACTTCACAATATTTCATATATTGTGCTCAAACAATTCTAGTTGAACAATCCCAATCTAAATGCAAACTCTGCCCTCAACCCAAACCCTAAACCCCAACCCTAATCAAACCACTTGGTCAAGACCTCCGCATCCCCATTGTGGTCCATCCTCAAGTGGCGCCACAACTACAACAACAACTGCGGCTGCAGATTGATCCACCAGAAGAGCATCCTCCGGAGGACTCGGCCGGAGATGCTAACTCTGGTAACTCTCTCAATCCTTCTCCTGATTTTGGCAATTGGACTTGGTGGGCTCCAAGTGTATGAAAGTTCATTTTCACTCTGCTAGTTTCCCTTGTGCTTTTAAGTTCAACCACCCTACTTTTTCTCTTTATTCGTTTTACAAGAATGGAAGCTAGGGGACATTCCCCTTGTATCCTAACAAACACTGGAGAGGTCAAATTTTATAGATTGGTTGTTGGTCTTTTAATTGTTGGGGGAGTAATTTTGGGGTTTGGAGAGTTCTTTTTCGTTCAAGTTGTGCACATCATTAGGAATTTAGGATGTGTGAACCCAGGCAATTTATTTGCTTCCCTTAGTCTCTTTTAGCTGCCCTAATCTTATCAAATCTATCTTATCTATATGTTCCGCCTAGAAGGTGGATTATCGGTTTCTTACACCTAACAAGTCACCTTACTCTATTTCTGGAAAAAAATGTTATCATCCTTGGGACGTAGGCTCTTCTACTATTTACTAAGTAAATCTTGGTACATTCAAAGTGATATTGCTTAAACTTAGGTTTGGGTTTTCTACAATATACTAGACTATGCAAGTCATCCTCTACTCCTACCCCTACTCCTCTCCTGGCCGGAGAAAATTTCAGGTAGTTGACTTTGTGGGCTCCGGAAATAGTCAAATGGAAGTTTATTCTTATTTTACTAGCTTCATTGGTGCTCTTAATCTCAACTATTCTTCTTTTCTCTTCATTCGAATTGCAAGTATTAAAGCTAGGGGGAATGCTCCTTGCATTCTAACAAGCAGTGGGGAGGGTAAGTTTTGTAGGTTGGTTGTTGGGCTTTTGATTGTTGGTGGAATAATTATACGGAGTGGAGATTTTTTTTCACACAAGTTGTGCATATTATTAGAAACATAGGTTGTGTGAACCCGAAAAATTTATTTGCTTCAATTATTCTTTTTTAACAACTTTAATCCTATCAAATTTCCCTAATGTCATATATCCTGAAAATGGGTGGGGATTTTGGTGTTCTTTTTCTTATCATCTCTACTTTTGGATGATGGAAATTGCATTATCTATTTAAACAAACACTAATATGCATTCCACATTTGCTTCCATCAATTTATCTTCATCTTTTTATCTCATTCTTTCCACTAAACATTTCCATTTCATGGTTTTGATTAAACCATTGTTAGTCCCTATTGTTGTTGTTGTTGTTGTTGGACTTCACAATATTTCATATATTGTGCTCAAACAATTCTAGTTGAACAATCCCAATCTAAATGCAAACTCTGCCCTCAACCCAAACCCTAAACCCCAACCCTAATCAAACCACTTAGTCCAGACCTTCGCATCCCCATTGTGGTCCATCCTCAAGTGGCGCCACAACTACAACAACAGCCGCGGCTGCAGATTGATCCACCAGAAGAGCATCCTCCGGAGGACTCGGCCGGAGATGCTAACTCTGGTAACTCTCTCAATCCTTCTCCTAATTTTGGTAATTGGACTTGGTGGGCTCCAGCTGTATGGAAGTTCATTTTCACTCTGCAAGCTTCCCTTGTGCTTTTAAGTTCAACCACCCTACTTTTTCTCTTTATTCGTTTTACAAGCATGGAAGCTAGGGGATATTCCCCTTGCATCCTAACAAACACTGGAGAGGCCAAATTTTATAGATTGGTTGTTGGTCTTTTAATTGCTGGGGGAGTAATTTTGGGGTTTGGAGGATTGTTTTTCATTCAAGTTGTGCACATGATTAGGAATTTAGGATGTGTGAACCCAGACAATTTATTTGCTTCCCTTAGTCTCTTTTTAGCTGCCCTAATCTTATCAAATCTATCTTATCTATATGTTCCGCCTAGAAGGTGGATTATCGGTTTCTTACACCTAACAAGTCACCTTACTTTATTTCTGGAAAAAAATGTTATCATCCTTGGGACGTAGGCTCTTCTACTATTTACTAAGTAAATCTTGGTACATTCAAAGTGATATTGCTTAAACTTAGGTTTGGGTTTTCTACAATATACTAGACTATGCAAGTCATCCTCTACTCCTACCCCTACTCCTCTCCTGGCCGGAGAAAATTTTAGGTAGTTGACTTTTTGGGCTCCGGAAATAGTCAAATGGAAGTTTATTCTTACTTTACTAGATTCATTGGTGCTCTTAATCTCAACTATTCTTCTTTTCTCTTCATTCGAATTGCAAGTATTAAAGCTAGGGGGAATGCCCCTTGCATTCTAACAAGTAGTGGGGAGGGTATGTTTTGTGGGTTGGTTGTTGGGCTTTTGATTGCTGGTGGAATAATTATACGGAGTGGAGATTTTTTCAGACAAGTTGTGCATATATTAGAAACATAGGTTGTGTGAATCCAAAAAAATTGTTTGCTTCAATTATTCCTTTTTAACAACTTTAATCCTATCAAATTTCTCTAATGTCATATATCCTCAAAATGGGTGGGGATTTTGGTGTTCTTTCTCTTATCATCTCTACTTTTGGATGATGGAAACTGCATTATCTATTTAAACAAACACTAATATGCATTCCACATTTGCTTCCATAAATTTATCTTCATCTTTTTATCTCATTCTTTCCACTAAACATTTCCATTTTAGGGTTTTGATTAGACCATTGTTAGTCCCTATTGTTGTTGACTTGTTGTTGTTGTTGTTGGACCTCACACTATTTCATATATTGTGCTCAAACAATTCTAGTTGAACAATCCCATTCTAAATGCAAACTCTGCCCTCAACCCAAACCCTAATCCCAACCTAAACCCCAACCCTAATCAAACTTACTTGGTAAAATAATCTTAACCTTAATTTTACAAGAGTAAGCATCGTGTTCCAATCCCTGTTCCGCCCATCCTTTTCGTCCTTCCCCTACTCTTCTCCTGACCGGAGAAAATTTTAGGTAGTAGACTTTGTGGGCTCCGAGAATAGACAAATGGAAGTTTATTTTTACTTTACTAGCTTCATTGGTACTCTTAATCTCAACAACTCTTCTATTGTCTTCATTGAATTTGCATGTATTAAAGCTAGGGGAAATCCTCCTCGCATTCTAACAAGCAGTAGGGAGGGTAAGTTTTATGGATTGGTTGTTGAGCTTTTGATTACTAGTGGAATAGTTATTCTGAAAGTTTTACTTCATAGGTGACTCATTACTATGTATTTATTCTTTTGATAGTTATGAAAGGAAAAAAAAAACAAGGGCTTAATGCATGATGTTTCAAAAATTCGTAATGTAGGAAAGTAAAATGAGCAGATCATCGTGTATTTAGATTGGTCGAGAACTTATGCATGAACTTGATTTTGTCTTTGAGGGATTTCTTTTAAGTGAAGAAAGATGTAAAGGTCCAAAACATGTATTTTATCGCTCTTTATTTTTAGTTGATGTATATATAAGGAAAAATCATCATTATCTTGCATTGTTGTCATAGGGACCAACTAAATTTATAGAAACCTTGAATCGGGTAACTGTTATCACACTTGTTATTATTTTTAAGACACGCGACATTGCTGAGGCTGAACATCTTGGAATTTGAATGAGTGTACCGATATTTCTTACTTTTAAAAGAGGTAAATTCCTATTTAACCTTACAAAAAGTTGAATCGTTACTTCCTATCCTTTACTAATGTGCTACAAAAAGGTTTTCAAGTGGTACTTATCTTGGTGTCAACATTGTGGGAAACCAGGGAGTGTAGGAAAGACGAAAATGTAGACAAATGTCATGTCAGGAGATCTCTCAAAGAGAGGCCTTATATTTTATCAACCTTGGAATTTGGTGTTGTGGGGGATAGGACAACATTAAAAACGATTGCTTTCCAGATACAAATTTCTACCTTAAATCCTTTGCGGATAAGGGTGATGCTTAGCTATATGTTCTGCCTGGGACGGGATTATTGGTTTCTTACACCTAACAAGTCACCTTACTTTATTTCTGGAAAAAGATGTTGTCATCCTTGGGACTCAGGCTCTGATCCTTTACTAAGTAAATCTTGGTACATTCAAAGTGATATTGCTTAAACCTAGGTTTGGGTTTTCTACAATATACTAGACTATGTAGATCATCCTCTACTCCTACCCCTACTCCTCTCCTACCCCTTATTCATACAAGTTGTGCATATCATTAGAAACATAGGTTTTGTGAATCCATGAAATTTGTTTGCTTCATTTAGTCTTTTTTAACAACTTTAATCATATCAAATTTCCCTAATGTCATATATCCTCAAAATGGATGGGGATTTTGGTGTTTTTTCTCTTATCATCTCTGCTTTTGGATTATAGGAACTTAATTATCTATTTAAACAAACACTAATCTGCCTTCCACCTTTGCTTCCATCAATTTATCTTCATCTTTTAATCTCATTCTTGCCACTAAACATTTCCATACATGGTTTTATTTAGGCCATTGTTAGTCCTTGTTGTTGTTGTTGTTGTTGTTGGACTTCACACTATTTCATATATTGTACTCAAACAATTCCAATTGAACAATCCCAATCCAAATCTAAACTCTACCCTCAAACCAAATCTCAATCCCAACCTAAACCCCAATCCTAACCAAACTTACTTGGTAAAATAGTCTTAACCCAATTTTACAAGAGTAAGAATCGTGTTCCAATCCTTGTTCCCTTTTGTTGATTGCATTCCTTGAACACACGTCTGGCTTTGTTTCTCACAACATTCCCCTTATCATCTAGCTTATTCTTGAACACCCATCATGTTCCAATCACTATTCTACCCTTGGTCTAGGAACTAGATGTCATATATACACTCTCTCACACACACACAACCCTTATTTCTCTCAAACTGATGGAGTTCTTCTTGCATAGCACCACCCAATTTGGATCCTTCAAGGCTTAATCCAATACTTTTGATTCCATCATAGAGATAATTTCATTGAATGCACAAAAGTTTTGTAAGAAAGAGCGAGTGTGAAAACCTTTTGAAAAATCTGATATGATGTTGCTAACGAAATGAGCATCTTTCTATTGATAGTGTAGTTCAAGTTGTATGAGGTTGACCACCTCATTTTCATGATGCTCTTCAAATTCAGAGTTACCAACATTCTGATGTTCTCCACTTTCACCAGAAGCTAATTCTTCACCATTCTTATCACTATCGTTTCTTGCTTCTACTAGAGGTGACATGTTAGAATCATTTGTATCATCCAGTTGCTCTGAGTTGGCGATGTCTTCAACTGTCCTTTGTTCTACAAAAGGAACCTCTTCATCCTCAACAAGATGAAAACCTTCATCATCACCATCACTATCTTTAATGGAGCTACCACCCATTGTGTTCTCATGAAACACAACATGAACATTTTCCTCCACTTTCCTTGTTCTCTTGTTGAAAACCTTGTATGCTTTACTGTGCTAAGAGTAACTCACAAAATTTCCTTCGCCACTTCTAGAATCAAGTTTTCCTAGATTATCCTTTCCATTGTTATGTACGAAGCATTTGCAACCAAACATCCTCAGGTGGGCAATATTCGATTTTCTTCCTTTTAAGAGCACATATGTTGTTTTGCCAAGGAGTGGACGAACCATAGCTTTGTTTAGCACATAGCATGCAACATTGATAGCTTCTCCTCAACAATTCCTTGGTAGGCCACTCGAGATAAGTAATGTCCTTGACATGTCCTCCAAAGTTTGATTCTTTCTCTCAACAACACCGTTCTGTTGGGGGGGGGGGGGGGTCCTTGGAGCCGAAAAGTTATGACCTACACCATTCTTCTTGCAAAATCCATGAATTGAGCATTTTCAAATTCTGTCCCACGATCTGATTTGATTGAAACTAAAGGTACTTGAAGCACCTTCTCTGTTAACTTTACACATGCAAAATTCTTCGAATACCTGGTCCTTAGGAGACAAGAAAATGGTCGATGTGTACCATGAAAAGTCATCAACAATAACAAAAATATATCTCTTACCTCCTCGATTTATCACCCACATAGATCCATATGAATTAATTCCAAAGGTTTAGATGAACTTACCTCCCTCTTGGATTTGAAAGAAGATCTAACATGTTTCCCTTTGACACATGCTTCACATATTTCATACTTGTTTGGATTAATCTTTGGTAACCCACATACCAAATTCTTTTTGTGAAGTTTGTCAATAAGTTTTAGACTTTCATGACCAACTTAAATTTATTGTGCTAGTGGTTGGCAACGTCTTCGATTACTTGGAGACACATGCTTTCTTCAAGTATAAAACAAGGATCGACTTTATAAAGATTGTTCTCACATATTCCCTTCAAAAGAATCCTACTTGAGTTGTTTTCAATAACTTGACATCCATTTGAATCAAAGACCACTTGATGTTGATTGTTAGCACAAAGTTGGGAAACACTCAAAAGATTATATCCTAGTCCACTCACAAAACTAACGTTATTGACACTAAAATTTTCAGAAATACTTACCTTTCCTATGCCCATGATTTTCCCTTTGCTATTGTTTCTGAAGGCGATATTGCTACCTTCATGTTGTTCAAGTAAGATGATAGACTTAAAGCTTCCCATCGTATGAGTTGAGCAAGCACTATCGAAGAATCAGGGACAACTTTCACTCACTTAATTCTGCAAGGTAAAAGTTACAACTCCTCTAGGTTGGGCAACATAGTGTCTTTCGGGATTTCTTTCATGGTAGACACTTTCAGGATCAATGGTTGACTCATGTTCATGAGCATCCCAAAGATCGTAGGATTTACTATCTCTTTTTTTTCCTACACTCATGTTGATACTAACCTTCTTTTCCACAATACTAAAAAAGTTTTGTCGGATTTCAAACCCACATACTTACTATAGATAGGATAGATCGACTTGTTGTTTAGACAAGATTGAAAGTCAATTCGTGAAGGTTTCAAGTTCTAAACTTGTTTTTTCCACATTTTGTGTACCTCATGCTCCGAATATCGAGGCTGTCTACCTTTGTCTATGTTTCCCACCTTACTAGTAGAACAATTTGCATTGTACCAACATAAAGGAGCGTGATACCAAAACTTAGGAGATCATGTGACAATCGAACCTTTCAGTACATGAGAATATCCAAGTCCATGTCTTGACCTTACAAACGTCTTTGCATAGTCCTCGGTAGATTTCTTAGCAATAAACTCTTCTATCCATTTGTTCTTTTTAACCTCAACACGTATTTTGATATTCTCAAGATCATTAGCTAATTTAGCATTTCCAAATTTTAACATGAGATTTTCACCTTCCAGGTTTGTGACTTTCTTATCTCAGTTCTCAACTTCCATTTTAAGCCCATCACAAGTTTTACAAACAACAAACATAGAAATATATGACTCTTTTTCTAACATAATAACATTTTAAGACCATCCCTTATTATCATCCATTAAGTTAGAAATATTATCCTCTTTTTCTTCAAATTTTCACTGAGTTTGTAAATCTGAGTTCTAGACTTCTCAATGATTGTATGCAATTGTTCTTTGAACTTACCAAACAAGAGAGAGAGAGAGAGAGAGAGAGAGAGAGAGAGAGAGAGAAGTTCAGAATCTTTTACCTCTTTTGGAGAGTCAACGACCATGAGACATATTTCTCCTTATTGACTTGAATCTTCCTCAACATCGAAATCATCCCAGGTGGCCAATATAGTACTTTTGCCACCTTCTGTCTTCTTTTTTAGATAATTTCTTGCGAAGTGTCATTTTTCTTGGCAATGACAACACACATCTCTCATATTCGTGTCAAGTAAGGCTATAATACTAATTGTAGGATCATTAGTATGTCTAAGTCTCCGACTTCTACTAAGTCACCGACCTTAGTGTATACAAAGCAGAAATTAAAAAATCAGAAAAGAATTACTTGACACGAATATCTTTTATAGTAGAAACACTTAGTCAATGGACTTTGTTAACTAAGTGAAAAACCACTCCTTCTAGAAAACCGTAGCTTGCTTTATTGATCTCTTGAATATGTTTACAAGAACGACACGGAGCTAACCCTACTCGATCTTTCAGTATGCTAACACTTATTTGAACCAAGTAAAACCCTACTCTCAATCAAATCTATGATCCTACGCTTTCTTCTTCTTCTTTCGAACTCTCTAACAACTGATTTTTCTTTCACACAATCTAGAGTATAGAGTTCGTGCTATGTTAACCTAATCACTAGGCTTAAATAGAACGAAACTAGATTAATTATCAATATATTATCTTACAATTCAGTTATGGAAAGATAATATAAATCTAATCTTACAAAACCATCCCGAGAAAGTAAAGCATGTCAAAATAAGATAATGCTTAGGGAATAAGGCAACTTCGACGCCCTATCATATATGAGAAGATTCTCTCTATAACCAAACTATCTTAATCCAATTCACAATATCTCAAGCGTCTTCAAGATCTTATCGACTTGTCTTTACTTCATTTCGGGGACATCACACACGTTGGCGACCTATTTTGTAGTCCCAAAGTTGGCCACTTCACTTGCATTTGGAACCATCAAAATCAAAGCTTCGCTTTTTCTAACAATTAGGGTTAATTATCTAATGTTTTCTTATATAGTTCATGTATTTGTAACTGGGGGAGGGTCTTTCGATCTAAGATACCAACTCAAGACATTCGTAATTCCAAAAACTCCATTATACAAAATATTATCGAATTGTGACTCTCAATTGTGATCCTTAATTTCTAAGACGTTAGAGTAAATCTGTCACTTTTCGTCCAAAATAACACTCTTTTTACCATTCCCTTCCTCGGTATTATCTCTCCCGTAACCACTCGGTGCTGCGTAGTTTAGTACACTGGAAACTAACTTGAATATTTCACAATCTCATTAAACTCATGATGAGATCGCCCCTTTTCCATTAAATTAAGCTTATTTGGATTAATCAGCTAAACTAATTATGCCCATATAACACGTCGGACTTGAGAAGTGTTTCACTTTCATTACTCTACCTTCTTGACCCAAAACAAGAAACTTTTTGTTCGAGTTCCAAGTTTTTAGTGCAGTTAGTGAACTATTCTAACTCAAACGACTCTTGGTATGGACTTCTTCCGATGTCATGCATTTTGTGTCGCTCACAGTGTAAGTGTATAGCCTCATACTCATCCTGTTAAGATTCATATGTCATTTTAGATTAAAAAAAGAAGACAATTTTACACATATTTAGTATTAGGATAAATATATTTTATTTGTAAAATGATATCTTTAGAATAGTCTAGAGTTTCTTGGAGCATAAGAAGCCCAAGTTTAACCTAGAATCGCTTGTATAAATACTTATCACATTAATGAGAAAATCATAATCTTCTCAACAAATTAATTCTCTCACATGGTATCAGCCTAAAAAGATCCTCTCGACACCAAAAACCCTAACTTTTGCCTCCTTTCTTCACGTTCATGACCACCATGAGTAACCCCGATTCTCTAACCACATCTATGCAAAATGAGTCCAATGACTCGTCGCACAAACAAAACACCAGCAATCTGCTCACAATTGCTTCTGGTTCTTCGGGAACCTTCAATCTCAACTTTCCAACGCTCACAATCAAGTTAGAGCGCACAAACTACACCCTATGGCGTCACACAGTGAAATCAGTTCTTGAAACCTACGCCATTGATGGATTTCTTTGATCCTCGTATGAGCCTGTCAAGATGGTGTTGACGACGTCTGCTTGTGATGCACCTCTTATTCCCACTCCTGAACATGTCGATTGGACGAAGAAAGACCGCTACATTCTGCTCTGGATTCGCTCCACTCTTATAGCGCCATTCGTTGCTCATGTGGCTAGGGTGAAAACCATGACTGAAGCTTGGACCATCCTCGAGCAGATGTTCTATTCCTAGACTAGGGAACAAATAATGCATCTCAAGAATCAACTCCAAAATTTTCCAAAAGGTACTCTTTCAATTTTAGAGTATGTTGAAAAGAAGTGAGCCTTTTCCGAAGCATTGGCTAAATGTGCTTATATTGTGCATGATGACGACTTTGTTGAATTTGTTCTCAATGGCCTCGACTCGTCTTACTCGTCTTTTCTTTCAGCGTTTAGTTTGCAAACTCGAAAAATCTCACACGATGAGTTACTTGGGCTTCTCTTGAGAGACGGGGAGAGGCTCAATCCCACCGAATCTACTCCTTCACCGTCAATGTTGGCTAATGTTGCTAGTAAACCAGCTAGCTCTTCACATATTGAATCGTTGGAGTCCACTCGCCCTACTTGCCAGTTGTGTCAAAAGTGTGGCCATGAGGCCATTAATTGTTGGTATCGGGACAATTTTGACGCCTTTCCTATGACAAATCCTTGCCAGCAGCGTGGTAACAACAGCCGGTGTGGTGGCGGGCAGCAGAGTGGCCATCAAAACTTTTCTCGTGAGCAACAACAAAAGCAGCAGCCGAACAGGCAGGTTTACCATGTTTCCAATTCACCATCCAGTATTGTAGACCATGCCTAGCTGTTTGACTCTAGCACCAACAATCACTGTACTTCAGATTTCGGTAAATTATCCATTCAATCCAACTACTCCGGCAATGACGGCATGCAAATCGGTAATCGTATGTCTCTACCTATTTCTCATATAGGAAAATTTGTTCTTCCTGCACAACATCAGTCCATTCATCTTAACAATATTCTTGTTGTCCCTCAAATAAAGAAAAGCCTTTTAAGTAGTAGCCAACTCACAAAAGATAATAATGTCTATGTTATTTTTTATCCTAACCAATGTCTAGTCAAGGATATGCAAGGTCGGACATTCCTAAAAGGAACCGTTGAGAACGGACTTTACCAACTCCGATCACCATCACCCAACCCTAGCCGACCTCAAGCTTACCCTGGTGAGCGCACTTCTCTTCAAATATGGCATGAACGGCTTGGTCATCCCAATGAGTCTACCTTAAAGAGTCTTGTGTCTAGGTTTAGTTTACCAATTTCAGTCAATAATTTACATTCTGTTTGTGAGTCATGTCAAGTTGCTAAGAGTCGTCGTTTACATGTTTCGAGTTCTCATACTCCTAGTCGTACTCCATTTGAAATTGTTTACTCAGATGTTTGGGGTCCTGCCAGTGTTTCCTCATTTAAAAGGGCGATTTGTTTGCGCACTCCTATTTTTGGGTTTCGCACTCAGCTATGGGCGGGTTCCAAACCAGCCCAAAAAAAGAAAAATTATGGGCGGGTTTTAAACCCGCACAACAAAAATAGCATAAAACATGGGCGGATTTCAAACCCGTAAAAAAAAACCCGTATATTTATGGACGGGTTTAGAATCCGCACAAAGTGGAGTGCGCATCCGAAAAAACAGAGTGCGCAAAATCTACCCGTTTAAAAGCAATAAGTATTTCCTTATTTTTGTGGATGATTGAACCAAATTTGTATGAATTTACTTTTTGCACCATAAATCTCAAGTTCTTACATTCTTTAAGGTCTTTCAAACAATGATCGAAACTCAATTCTCCACCAAGATTAAACAGTTTCAATCTGATTGGGGAGGGGAGTATCGAAATATTTCCACCTATCTTCAAACACAAGGCATTCTCCATCGGGTCACTTGTCCACACACTCAATCACAAAATGGGGCAGCCGAACGTCGTCATAGAACCATTGTGGAAAAGGGTTTGGCTCTACTCTCTCATGCTAAAATGCCCGTTTCATTTTGAGAACATGCTTTCATACCTCGGTTTTTCTCCATAATAGAACAATTATGCCCACTCTAAACCAAAAATCCCCTTTTGAGTGTCTTTACAACAAGTCTCCCGATTATACCTTTCTCAAGATCTTTGGGTGTTTATGCTACCCCTTCCTTCGATTGTACACTCAAAATAAACTCGAGTTTTGGTCAGCCTCATGTGTCTTTGTCGGCTATAGTTCCCAACACAAGGGATATTTATGCCTTCATGTTCCTTCTAATCGAGTCTACATTGCCCGCCATGTCGTATTTGATGAGACATCCTTTCCTTACCAAAAACACACCCAACCCAGCCCCACACACCAACCGTGCAGTTCGCAAAACCTAGAAATTGGTCCTCATGAATTTGATGCACAATCACCTCCAAACCACTCCACAACACAAGCCACTTTACCGCCGCTCGCCTCACCCATACCGAGCCCACATGAACCATGCACTACGTCAATCGTGCCTGGTGATGTCACACCAACCCACTCACCCAACCTTGTTGAACAACCAAGTCCAATCTCACGGCTTTCTACAGAATTCGACAATGCTTGCATGGCTTCGACAGGTACTTCTTCTGCTCCCTCTCCTTCTTTACCTTCTAATTTACCATATTTTCACTCATATTTTCGACCAACAGATCAAAGTACACATACCATGGTCACTAGGTCGAAAACCTCCAATCTAAAGCCTAAAACACACTTGGCTACAAAACATCCCTTACCCGAAATGTTCAATATACCCAGTGAGCCTAAAACTTTTGCTCATGCCTCTAATTTTCCAGAATAGCAAAACGCCATGCGGGTTGAATATGATGCTCTTGTTGGGAATAGGACTTGGGACCTTACTTTGCCTCCTCGTAATGCTAATGTTATTGGTTGTAAGTGGGTTTTCAAGATTAAGCGTCGTGTTGATGGTACTATTGAGCGGTATAAGGCTTGGCTTGTGGCAAAAGGTTTTAATCAAGAAGAAGGTATTGAGTACTTTGACACTTTCAGTCCTGTAATTAAGCCTACTACAATTCGGGTTGTTCTTTCTCTTGCTCTCACACACAGTTGGAGTTTGAGGCAGGTTGATATTCACAATGCTTTTCTAAATTGAGATTTAGCTGAACGAGTCTATATGGCTCAACCCCCAGGCTTTACTATTTGAGCCGGCCTAATCATGTTTGTCTCCTTAAAAAGGCGCTCTATGGCCTCGAACAAGCACTCGGGGCCTGGTTCACTAAGCTCAGTCTATTTCTGCATTGGCATTCTTTTGTTATGTGCAAGTCAGACACCACGCTCTTTATTCGGCGTAGTCAGTCCTCCATTTTATTCATTCTGGTCTATGTAGATGACCTTATTATTACAAGGTCTGATTCAGCTAAGATTGCCCAGTTTATTCAGCATCTCAATGCAGCCTTCTCTCTGCGTGATCTTGTCAACCTCCATTATTTCTTAGGCATTGAACTTGTTCGTAATAAAGACACCATTGTTTTGTCTCAACAGAAGTACATTCGAGAGTTGTTGGAGCGCAGCAAAATGCAGGACACAGAACGCATTTCATCCCCTACAGAACCGGCCTCTCGTTTAACTAAAATAGATGATCCTACTGCTGATCCAAATCTTTACAGATGCATAGTTGGTGCCCTTCAGTATGTTACAATTACACGCCCTGAGATCTCCTATGCAGTTTAAGGAGTTTGTCAGTTTATGCATAACTAGTTGAAGTCCCGTGATATTCACGGGATAATTTTACTAAAAAAAATATACATTTCTACAATATTAATTTAAAATACTAAATATATTTATATAATATCATAATAAATTACACAATAGACAAATTAATTTTTTTTAGATTGTACTCCATATTTTAATTGAATATATTTTTAAATATTTTCCATTATTTGTGGATATGTCCAAATTTAGATTGAATTATTAAAATATTGATTTTAATTTTTATTGAATATTTTTAAATAATATTTTCTTATTTTTTTAGACAAATTAATTTTTTATTGACAAATTAATTTTTTATTGAATATTTTTAAATAAAGATAATAATAATTATGATAGGTTATATATAAAGCATAATATAATTTATTAAAATATTTTTTTAAAGTTAATTTATTAAAATTATATATTAGGGTTTTTATCTTTTACTCTATAATAATAAGAGTGTTTCTAAATATGAAAAATACAATATAAAGATTAGTATAGAAGAGAACATTGTCCTTGATTTAAGAGATAAAATATAGAGAAATTTATCTATGTATTATTTTGCAAAATTCAATCCATCTATAAAGTTGTTTCCATACTAAATTTACATAATGAAAAGATAAAATATAAAGGAAATTAATGTATATGAAATCTACAAAATTCAATGTATTAATCAACCTATCATCCATATTAAATTACAAAAAAATATAAAGATAAAAAAATTGAATGTAAGGTGGGGCTAGCCGGCTAGATAAAAAAAATATATTCTATATTTACATAAATAAAATAAAAAGGAAATTAAGAAAAATGTAATGTAAATTTTTATCGAAATTCAATTTAAGCAAGGATTTATCAAGATTTGTAATTTTTTTAATAAAACTTTGATTTAAGAAAAATTCTTTAATATAAATGCATAAAAAGATAAAGAAAATATAATTTTATTAATTTAAATTAAAATTCGATTTTTTTTATTGTTTTTGACACTTACATATAATCTTAGTCATCAACATAAACTTATATCTTTTTTTCAAAATAAAAATATATCAACAACAAAATTTATTATTAAAAATTATATTATTATATAAATATACATTTTATACTTGAAGCTCAAGCCTTGTTAAAAGATAAAAAAATATATTAAGACCCTAAATATTGTTAAGAGATTATAATATTAAATTAATATGGAAAATATTATCTCATAGGAATATATGTATATAAAAATTGTATAAATATGCTATCTATTGTAGTAAACTAATACATAATTCATAGATAGAAAATTATATACATAAAAAAATTTATAAATATGTTATCTATTTAGTATATATAGCAAGAAGACTATAAGTTGTTACAAAATTTATTAAATATAAGTTCACATTAATTTATTCAAAAATGCCACGTGGCGCAAATTTTACAACAGAATTGGGCTCTGCTTTATAATGTATTAGGGTAGATCCCACTGAGAGGCACTGGCAAGCTGTCAAGTGCCTCTTACGGTACCTTAAAGGCGCAATTACAGTAGGTCTTACTCTTAAGAGTGCTACAGACAGCCGACTTGTTGCTTTTTCAGATGTTGGTTGGGCTTCTGATTATGATGATTGTCGGTCTCAACATGGATTTGCAGTTTACTATGGTGGTAATCTGATTAGTTGGGCCTCGAAGAAATAGAATGTTGTTGCCAAGTCGAGTACAGAAGCGGAATATAGAGTCATTGCATTTGCTTTTACTGAAATTATTTGGTTACAACAGTTAATTTAGGAACTTCGAGGTCCTTTACAAATGTCGCCAATTCTTTTGTGTGACAACTTGAGTGCCACTTACATGTCTGCCAATCCTATGTTTCATCAGCGATCTAAATATATATATATATAAATTGACTATCATTTTGTACAGGAAGAGGTTAATGATGACACTCTTATTGTTCGTCATGTTAGAGCTCAAGATCAAATTGCTGACATCTTTACAAAAGTTGTCGGTTCAGCCCAATTTCAAGCACTAAGATCCAAGCTGCATGTCCATACACCTCCATGAGCTTGCAGGAGGGTATTAGGATAGAGTTTGGTTCAAATGAAACAAACTCTTATTCTTAAAGATGAAACGAATGCACTTTTCCTAGTTCATAGTGCACTTTTACTACTTCGGAGTGCACTTTTTCGCATTTGCACTTTTCGTACATTGTAGTGCACTTTTCATATTTTTTGTAGTACACTCTTCAGATTGCACTTTTTGTATTTTGTAATGCACTTTTCGTACTTTATAGTGCACTTTTTATTTTTCGGGATAAGAGTTTGTTTCATTTGAACCAAAATAACCGAACCCGATTTAAACCGAACCCGAAATAGCGGAACCCGAACCCGCCCGACCCGACCCGATTGACAGGTCTAATCAGAACAAAAATCAACTCATATGCTACAATCTCTAAATCCCAAAAATTCGGAATTGTTTTTTCCTTCCCATGATGATGTTGTTCATTAAAAAATCCATTGTTACATCATCTTCAATTCAAAATTACACGATTGCTAGCTTTTGTTCCAACCATAGCAATCCACAAAGGTTCTGCCACGAGGGTATATCAAGCAAGGGCCGGTCTCCTTGATGATCCAATTACATTGGCTTCCACATTTATAAAGATCCCTATTTTGCAAATATAGATCAAACCAATGACCTTCCCCTAGAAACATAAAAAAACAATAGTAATCCGCTTCCCCCCAAGCCACGTTCTTAGCTTGAAACTCATACGAATGTTGGTACGGAACCATTGCTAACCCGAGGTCTTGATGTTTGTCCTTGCAATGAACTTGGAGAGGGGCTTGGGCTTCCAACTCGTTGGTGAGGTGCACCATCGTTCTCCATCTAAAATCCGTCGAACCGAGCCCAAGAAAGAGGGCCATAGTTAGGAGGAGTAAGCTGGCTTTAGGGTTGCACATTGGCGGAGATTGTTTAAATTTTAGTTTTTGGTGAGGAGTTTCTTTTGATATGGTGATGTTTGGGAGGTTCATATATAACCTTTGAGTTGGGTTTAAGGTTTGACTTTGATATAACCGTACGTTTAAGTGCATAGAAATGTATAAATAATAGTAATACTTTGTATATCATTTATTGTTGGTCATTAGTTGTTCTTCGATCAATGAAACGACTCGATCAATTGAGTGGTTCTAGTGGTAACTGAAATCTAGAGATTAATAGCCAAGGAGTTATGTGTCATTATTTATATGGAAGTATTTATGTGTGATTATTTATGGAATCTACGTATATTATTAAAAAAACATTACCGGGAAATTATAATTGAAAATTATAATTGTAATTGGATAAATTTGTATGTAAATTATAAAAAAAAATCAAAATTGAAAATTCAAAGATATATCATAATTGAATTTAAAGATTTGGCAACAAAAAGATTCGATCCTATCTAAATATCATAATGGGAAAAAAAATATATTAACAAAAAAAATTGACTTGATTTGTACATAGATTGTAAAATCGTAACTCATTTTTTCTATATATTTATTATGATTCATTTTTTTAATACCGTAACTCATATTGGAAAAGTCAAAACAATGATAAGGTTGTCGAAAATATGTTAAGATTATCTCTAGACATATCTATTCTAATTCTTTTTTTAGAAAAAATGTTAATTATTAAATTTTCTGTTCAATTTATTCGTTATGTACATATGGTCATATGGATTAATAACAATTTATTATTAGTTTTGTAATTTAAAAGTATTATAGATAAGATCTCGGTCTATATTTATGTGAGTTTTTTTAGATTATATTGGAGAGTTGTTAGGATGATGAAGATATGTTAAAATCTTATCCTATAAAATACATAAAAAATATTTTTATGTCAATTTCATGGAAATTAATTTTTACGAATCAGTTTTTATTTTGCTAGAAAATAGGTTAACTGTTAATTTTGTTGTTCAATATATTCGTTATGTAATTACATATATGATCATATCATATATATGCATCATTAACAATCTATTATTAATTTTGTAGTTTAAAAATATTATAGGATAAGATCTCGGTATATATTTATAGGAGTTTTTTTTTGGTAGATTATATTGGAGAGTTGTTAGGATCATAAAGATATGGTAAAAAATATTTTTATATGTAAATTTCTCGAAATATGTAACTAAATTTCTAAAAAAGCATTATTGTAATCCAATATAAAAAAAAATAAAAAAAAAATTGATTGAGATTTGTAGATTATGTGGCAATATGATGTGTACATAACATATAAGTGACATGGAAAAATTTTGACATGTGGACTATGACATGAAATATTTATAAAGACGTCTAAATTATAAGAAAATGACACGTGTAAAAATCTAAGGTGGCTTAATATAGGATCGACATGTGGCGAAATCCTAGGTGGCGTAATGAGAAGGTTCCAAACCTTATTACTTTTATATATATAGTAGATTGAGAAATTTGGAGATAACCACCCGTTAAATATGCTACATTATCAATAACAATTCGCTATAGAAAAAATTGTAAGAAAAATACCCTTTATCATCATTTTGTTAGCGATTAGCTACCCTCGAATGTTTTCCATCCATTTTCACCGATACAAAGGATAAAATATCATTTACCCTTAGGAGAGTTTGGATTCAAGCTCGTCTTGGGCAAATTCAAATAGAAGAGGGTCCAAATTCGGGATTTACAAAAGCTTGTGCGCCTTCCTGCCCACACCACCATCTAACTCTATGACGTTCGGCCACCTTGGCTTTGACCGCCCCATTAGGGTCATCGATTGGATTGTTAACGAGGCCAAGGTTGCCACTAACAAGCTCGATGAGCTCCCTCTTGGAACCCCCTCCACCGCCTCCCTCAAGTGCAAATATGGCAAGAGCAAAACCTAAGGATGTGTAAACGAGGCAATGGAGGACGACATAGAAGAAGATGAGATGTATAAAGATAGAATCACACAAATTCGTCATGAAACACGACCTAACGGGTTATGGACTGAAAAATTTCTCAAATAACAAGTGGTTTTCTGCAAATTTCTCAAATAATATTTGTCATTTATTTTATTGTATACCCGCTCAATTAGGAAATATAGTAGCTAGAAGTTTAGGTCACAACTCACAAGGAACCCATCATCGGTGAAAAACCTCGGGCTCGTGACCTAGCCGACAAGGACGATGAACTAGGTAAATCAGCTTGTGTCGACCGCTTTGACCTGATGGAAGAAAGAGTAGTGAGACTTAATTTGTTTTTCACACAAGTAAAGGAGCGAAGGCATAAATAAAATCCAAGACCACCCAACAAAAATAGACCTAATCAAATGCGAATACAAGCCAATATGGGTTGAACTAGGCGTTATTTCAATTCTCAGCCTGCTAGCGGTCCAAGCCTGGCTTATGCCCACTCTTCAAGGTCCCGATACCTTGACCATATTTTTACATAAAATAAGAAAATTCTTAGAGATCGTATTAGACTAGGGGTATATTAGTCTTATACTTGTTGTAACTTGTCTTGTATGATACTCTATGTAATCTCTATAAATATCATATATGTAAATGCCAAGGGCGAGGGTTTTTCCCGTATGCTTCTGTTGCGTTAACTTAGCAGATCGAGACATCTAATAACAATCAAATTAAAGCTAATTCTATCTAAGAAAATAAAGTAAGTGAAATTTGAATATGATTTGAATATTTGATTCAAGTGTAAAGATAGCTCGTTCACGCCTCAAGTAAACAAAGATCATATTATAATGTTGAGTGTATAATTTGATTCACGCAAAAACTCATCTGATTACATCATATCCATAATGCATGGAGTTTATTTTTGAGAGATTTGTAATATGTTTTATATATACATGGTTAGGGCTATGGACCGGGCTTTAAACCTCACATGGAACTCAGCTAATAGCCATATATACCTGGCCCTTTAAGTTAGGGCTGGTCATGGGTCGAGTTATGGATGGGTGGAGCACTTCCACCACCCGACCCGTAAATTTTTTTTATCACCCGACCCACCCATCACCCGCGGAAAAAATTTCACCCATATCCGACCCACCCATTACTCGCGGGTGAGTCGGGGGACCCGTTTCACCCGCGAATTCTAAAATTACAATAGAATTTTATAAAATTTAGTAATTCATATAAAAAAATTTAATGCAACAATCCGCATACATTGGATACCTAAGATTCACATATGTTGTAAAAACCAACATTCATACCCCTTAGCAAAAAGCCAATAACGTCATTAAGAAATCTAAAGAAATCTGCAAAATTGGGTCGGGTGTTGTGCGGCGCGAGAGTGTTGAGCGGCTCGGGAGTGATGTGCGGCGCGAGAGTGTTGAGCGGCGCGAGAGCTGATCAAACTCGAGAGGGCAAGCGGCACGAGCGTATGGAGGGAGAGCGGCGCAAGAACAGATGGAGGCCGAGAGGACGACCGACGCGAGAGTGGATGGAGGCCGAGAGGGCAAGCGGCGCTCCAGAAAACTGAGAATGACGAGAATTAGTTCTGGAATTATATGGAGTAGTTTTAATATCTTAAAAAACCCTAAAATTTTTTTAAAAAGCCCTAAGGTCCCAAACTTTTTTTATGATAAAACTAACCCTATTTTTAATTTATGATAAATTTAACGGGTGGTAGACGGGTGAAACGGGTGGTGGGTGATGGGTCGGGTGGTGGGTCGGGTTAAACGGGTGTAAAATTTCACCCATATCCGACCTGTCACCCGTTTCACCCGTCACCCGACCCACCCGTCACCCGCTTTATTACGATTTTTCACCCGTAAAATTGGATCGAGTGAAGCGGATGGGTCGATCACCCGCGGATAATGTCCAGCCCTACTCTAAGTCATGTGGGTGAGGCTACATATGTTGTCCACAATCCACACACACTTGATCTGTCAGGCGGAGCGAGCAAGCCAGCATGCGTTTTCTCGTATTATTTTAGGTAAATACTTTAATAGTTTGTATACAATTTAATTATTTTTAAACTTTGTACTATTGTTAGGTCAAAGTAAATATTTTTTTATATATAGAAGGTTGAAAGTAGATATTTAGTATTGATTTCAAATATTAAACACCCAGCTCAATATAATTGACATGGCTATCTACACTACCTTGAATTGAGAGAGAGAGAGAGAGAGAGAGAGAGAGAGAGAGAGAGAGAGAGAGAGAGAGAGAAATCAGCCGTTGTTTATAATCTAAGAATTTGATGTATCAACCTATCTGATAAATCAAGTGATAACAAAATCGACAGTGTAACAAACTAGAACAGATTAATTAAGAAATCGATCAACCAATATACTACAAGCTCCAAATCCCAAAAACTAGGAATTACTTAATCTCCTTCCCATAAAATTATTCATTAAAAGCCAGCTAAACGATTGCTAGTTTGTGTTCCAACCATAGCAATCCGCAAATATTTTGCCACCAGGGTTTATCAAGCAAGGGCCGGCCTCCTTGATCTCCCAATTACATTGGCCTTCACACTTATAAACATCCCTATCTTCCACATATACATCAAACCAATGATTTTTGCCTAGAAATAAAAACGAACAAAAGTATTGCGTTTGCCCCCAAAACATGTTCCTAACCCGAAACTGATACGATTGTTGGTAAGGAACCATTGCTAACCCGAGGTCATGGTGTTTGTCCTTGCAATGAACTTGGAGGTGGACTTGGGACTTCAGCTCGTTCGTGAGTTGCACCACCGTGCTCCACCTATAATTCGTCTTTGGGGGCTCCGTCGAACCGAACCCAAACCCGAGAAAGAGGGCCAGAGTTAGGAGGATCAAGGTGGCTTTAGGGTTGGACATTTTGATGTTGTTGTTTGGGTGGTTCTTATCTAACTTTGAGTTGGGCTTAGTTAGATCAGTTTTATATGAGCGTACGTTTAATGTATCAATAATTATATCATTTATTGTGAGTGAGTGGTTAGTTGTTCTTCAATCAATGAATTAAGTAGAGGTCTTCTCTTCTAGTGTAACTGAAATTTAGTAGTTAAGCAAGGATGACTTTATTTATGTGTGAATGAATATCTAGAGCTCAATCGGACGGGTTCCCCCGACTAGACGGGAACGAGTTAGGTAGGGATATGGGATCACTTTTATATCCCCTATTTGAGCGACGTGCAAAGACGGAGGACCCTAAACGCGAGAACTTTTTTAATTCATAAACGCGAGAACTTTATACAACGGGTTTATTTATTTTCGCACAACACTCATCTAGGAAGAGCGCTCACCCAGAGAGAGAAAGGAAATCATCTCTATCACGTACACTAGGTGCTTTCATTCCAAGGAGAGTGATCTCTTATACAATGTTGCAGTTGCACATGAGTTTGTTAAAGGTTATGAAAGGAAAGGGATTTCTCCCAGATGCATGATCTAGGTAGACATTCAAAAAGCCTATGATTGTGTAAGTTGGATTTTTTTTTTGGTCAATGTAAGTACGTTGGAATTTTCTCGAGGAAGCCTTGAGATATTTTCATTTTCCTCCTAAAATTATAGGTTGGATAATGCAATGTGTGACAACTCTTTGGTATTCTATCATTATTAATGGTGAGGCTAGAGGATACTTTCCAGGGAAGAGAGGACTTAGACAAGGTGATCCATTATCACCTTTTCTTCTTGTCATATTTATGGAAATGTTCTCAAGAAAAATGAATTTGATAAACAAGAGGAGAGGTTTCAGTTTTCATCCTAGATGTAAGCAATTGGGTTTGACAAACATCGCCTTTGCAGATGATCTGCTCATTTTTTGCAAGCCTAATAGAAGCACCTTACACTTGATCAAAGAAACACTGCTTGAGTTTGGAAGGGAATCTGGATTAAGTGCTAATGCAGCAAAGAGCAAAGTCTTCTTTGGCGGCCTTTCTTGTATTGAGGAGAAAGACGCGAGTAATCTGCTTGGTATAGAGTTGGGTGCTTTCCCCATAAGATATCTAGGCCTTCGATCCCTTGCATTCAAGAAGGTTGAATGTGGGTGAATATATCATCTACTAAATAAAATTATAAGATTGATACAAAAGAGGAATGTTAGATGCTTGTCTTATGCAGGAAGAATTCGTGTGATAAGGTTTGTAATTGAGGGAGTTGTATCTTTTTGGATGCAAGTGATCCCCTTTCCAAAAAAAAGTTGTTAAGAAAATTGAGGGGATATGCAGGGCTTTCCTTGAGGTGTAGAAAGAAGAAAAAGCTTAGTGGCATAGAGTAAAGTCAGCAAACCAATTGAGGAAGGCAGATTGAATTTCAAGGAATTGCTTTTATGGAATAAAAGCCTCCTTTTTAAGTTGGGTTATGATGTTTTTATGAAGAAAGAAAATCTCCAGAATACTTGGGTTTCCAAAAAATTATTGAAAGGTTAGGATTTCTAGGTTGTTGATAAAATAGAAAGGGGATCTTGGATCTGGAAAAATGTTCTGCATCTAAGGAATGTAGTCATGTAGCATATGAGAGATACCCAGGATTATGATTTGATGACACTCTCCAAATTAGATAACAAAGTGAATTGCGGTGCTATTTATGAGCTGTTAAAGCCTCAGTCAGAGAGGATTGAGTGGTGTTCTCTTGATCTGTTTAGGAATTCAGTCTAGGAGGTGGTCCTTTTACTGTTGGCTTGCCACCCTTAATAGGTTGCCATCAGCAACTAGGCTATGCAGGATGGGGTTGATTGCAACATCAAACTGTGTCTTGTGTGATCATGATAGCGAGGATGTAAACCACCTTTGGTTTCTATGCAGTTTTTCAAAGGTGGCAGACAAAGTTTGGAACTGGATGCATGTCTCTGTCAAGTATGATTCCATTATTGAATGGTGTGTTAAAAAACTCAAACCCGGAAATTCCATTAACACAATTCCAACGCTCGGTTTTTCTCATACAACACACAAATTGCCTTTACGTATGTTTACATAGGCATTACATTCGCCTATAACTACCCGGGAGACATTACCTTCGCTCCCGTTACAACCCCGGAACAACCCTTCGTTCCGATTACCCGGGGCAATACCTTTGCCCTCTACTCATATATATATACTACTAACTATTAACTGCCAGTAACCACTTTAGAAGACAGTTAAATAACTTCTGTAAATAAACTTAATTAATAAAACTAATTATTAAACAAGTTTAATCCCAACATGGTGGGACTAGTTTCCAAGTTGCAACAGAAGGAAGAATAACATCTACCAGTCTAATCTAGCGGCTTGTATGTGCATCATATACAACATTTGGTGGATGAGAAATGAAGTAGTCTTTAGTCAAATGAAGCCTAATGTTGATGCTTGTGATCATTGAGGAGTACTGTAAGCTGAGGTTTACACTGAAGCTGAAGTTAAATGGCAGAAGGGGTCAAGCTCTAAGACCTCTTTTAAGACTCTAGCTTCAATTCTTGGGGGCAGGGGTAGGACTTTATAGTTTTTTTAGGGTAGTTTTGTGTAAAATACTACACATACCCTCTATGCTAAATAGGATTGTTGATGTAAGACTGTGAGGATGTTAGACTTGTCTACTCTAACATGGTATTAGTGCTTTGGCATTGGTATATACCATGTTGTAGAGTCTGACCGGATATTCGGTACATGTTCATAAGTTTGTTGAGTTTTGATGATATATCTCTTTGGATATATGGTTTTGTGTATACCTTCCTTTCTTTCTATAAAATTTACCACTTGCGAAAATATAATTGATCAAATACACTTGCTGGGTTGGATTTGAACCTATCACTTATACACACTCTTTGTAGAAGACAAATTAAGTTACTTCTTATTTACCACATTCACAATAAAATTATGTTTTCAATTGTGTTATTGTAATAGTGAGTATATGATAGATGATTTCCCAACAATAAGAAAAAGGATTTACAAACTATAAAGAAGGATCTCATTGCTATACCTGGGGAAGCCAATTAGATACATTCAAGAATGAGAAACCCTAAAAAAAGAATAATACTACATAAACATACTAGTTCATCTAAAAAAAAATCTACTCCAACCACAAAAAACAGAGAAGTCTTCCTCCTTTATTTGTGGTTAGCGTCACAAGGCATTGTCTTTCAAGGGCAGATCATGAAACGATGCCGTCGAATCCAACTGCCTTCTACGCTCCTGCAGCTCATCAGACTCGATCAACATCGACACGACCTCTCTCATCGAGGGCCGATCGAAAGGCGACATGCTCGTACACAACAACGCGATCTTCATAACCGTCATCATGTGATCGATGACGTCTTTTCCTCCTTTGTCTTGGAGCGTTAACCGAGAGTCTAGAATCTCGATTGTCAACGAGTGCTCTCGAACGTCCTGTCTTACAAGAGAGACGAGATCTCCCCCTTGTTCCAATGGCTGCACTGGCGTCTTGCCTGTTAGAAGCTCCAATAAGACGACTCCGTAGCTATAGATATCACACTTTTCCGTGACCTTCATTGTGTATGCATATTCTGCCAAGATCCATTGCAAACATAATGTGTTTTAAGATCACAACTATTTTTTTTGTACATGTATAATGAAGATATGATGACTATAAAGTTTTTCCATTATCAGAAGTTCTTGTAAGAATCGTAGAGTAGATTTAAATTATGAAACTAGACAAAAAGGGTGGAAAAATAAGACATACCAGGGGCAATATAACCATAAGATCCAGCAACTGCAGACATAGATTTGGATTGAGGCATGTCAATGACCTTTGCCAGCCCAAAATCACCCACATGAGCTTCAAACTTGCCATCCAACAAAATGTTGTTAGACTTTATGTCACGGTGAATGATCCTCGGCTTACAATCATGGTGCAAGTAAGCCAATCCCTGAGCCGCCCCAAGTGCAATCCCAAACCGAGTAGCCCAATCCAAGCAACAATAAGAAGAAGACCCATGAAGCAATTCCCCCAAACTACCCCTCTCCATGTACTCGTATAACAAAAGATTTGATCCCTGATGATGGCAAAACCCGTAAAGCTTCACTATATTCCGGTGCCTGATCTTTCCAAGTGTCATGATCTCAGCACGAAAGCTGTTCTCTATGTTGTTGTTCCCTTCTCTATTTGACTCGAGTTTCTTGACAGCAATTGTTAGTCCTGAACTCATAACCGCCTTGTAGACGGTCCCACACGCTCCCTTTCCCACAACATAGCTTTCTTGGAAGTTCTTGGTGGCGTCTACTAAATCTTGGAAGGTGAATCCCTCTTTTGGAGGGAAATAGATGTCTGAGACTGGAGATGATGCCGTCATTGACACGTCGTCTTCATATGAAGCAACTAGTTCAACTGGTTTTCTCATGTGGAACAGAATTATGATTATTAGGACGAGTGAAACTCCTCCTACACAGGCTGCAATGACAGTTATTATCTTCCCTGTAGGAGATGCTTGGGTCTTGAGTGGCCATGGGGAATGAGAGAGTGTTCCATTACAAGACTCAAGAGGCTGGCCACAAAGTCCTCTGTTCCCAATGAAGCTGCTTGTTGCCATGTTCTGAAAAAGTGGTAGTGAAGGGATTGGACCGGAGAGATCATTAAACGAGAAGTTGACTCCCATCAAGCTTGAAAGATTCCCAAATGTGGTTGGGATTCCGCCTGTCAAATGGTTGTTGTTGAGTAACAAGAATTCGAGTAAGATGAGATTACCGAGCTCAGAAGGTATGTTTCCTGAGAGATTGTTGTTGCTTAAGTTCATTGCAATCTGTAGGCTTGAAAGAGAGCCTAATCTTGCTGGGATTTCACCAGAGAATGAGTTTCCACCCATCTGCAATGCAGTTAAATGAGAGAGATTACCCAATGCAGCTGGAATTTGGCCTGAGAAATTGTTGTCTGACAGCATGAGAAGCTCCAATTGAGCAAGGCTACCAAGCTGAGCTGGCAGGACACCATGGAAAGAATTGGAGCTGATATCAAGACGCTGAAGCGCCTTGCAATTGATGAGCTCAAGAGGGATCTGTCCTGTAAGAAGATTGGATGAGATATTGATTGTCCCAAGTTGTGACAAAAGGCCTATCTCCTTAGGCAAATTGGAGACGAAGTTGTTGTTAGCAAGGATCAATCTTTGTAGCTTCTTGCAGTTTCCAATCACTTGAGGTATTGTCCCACTGAATCTGTTGTGGCCTAATTCAATGGCTGAGATGTTGACAAGCTTGCAAAGCTCGGTTGGGAAGGATCCTGTGAGCCTGTTGCTGTTAAGACGAAGCTGCACTAAAGACGGGCATTTCAAGACACCGGTTGGAATGTTTCCTTGCAACTTGTTGGATTCAAGATTCAGCAAAATGAGATTAGACTGGCGACAGATGAAAGGCGGTATCGTTCCTGTCAAGTTGTTATCTGAGAAATCAAGAACCCATAGGCGGCTGTAAAGACCGAGTCCATGAGGAATGCTCCCACTCAGCGAATTTTGAAAGAGCTGAAGCTGAAGCATTCTAGGAAGGAACTGAAAACCGGAGGGGATTGGGCCAGTGAGAAAGTTGATTGAGAGGTCAAGCTTTGTTAAGTTGAAAAGGGAGCTGAATTCATTTGGTATGATGCCAGTAAGTTGGTTTTGGAAGAGGTAAAGTAGGCTGAGACCTTTTATCTTGCTGAACTCTGATGGAATCTCTCCTGTTAGCTGATTCTCTGAGAAATCAATCTGTAATGCCATTGAAAGATTCCCTAGCTCACGGGGAATCGTCCCATTTAACTGATTTCTGTATAGATACAGCCTCTTCAGGAACATAAGGTTTCCTAGCTCAGCTGGTATTGGCCCAATAAGACTGTTTCCATACAAGGCAAGCGTCTCAAGACTTGTGCAGCTGGAAAGCTCTTTTGGTATGAACCCTGACAAATTGTTATCCCAAAGAATCAATTCTGTCAACTTCTTGAGATTTCCAACCTCCTCAGGCAACTCTCCATCTAACTGATTCTGTGCAAGACCAAGGTACATTAAGTTACCACATTTACCTATTTCTGAGGGTAAGCTTCCAGTTATTGCATTTTGGCCAGCTCTAAACGTCCTTAGCTGAGTCAAATTCCCAAGAGAAGAAGGCAAAGGGCCGGTTATGTTGTTAGTGTATGCCACAAAATCAAGCAATGAAACCAAGTTTCCAAACTCGTTCGGAATCGGCCCCGAAAGCTCATTGTTGCACAAATTGAGGGTTTCAAGAAATGACAAAAGACCCAATTCTGGTGGGATTTGTCCACTGAAGTGGTTATTTTGCAACTGGAGAGTTTGTAGCTTCAAGCAGTTTCCTAGCTCGCTTGGAATAGTTCCAGAGAGGGAGTTTTTGGAGATGTCTAGGGAGGTTAAGTGGACTAAACAGCCAATGCTGGGACTTAATTGGCCAGAAAGATCCATGGAATGCAGATCAAGAGACCAGACCACAGGATTGCTGTAATTGGTAGAGCAAGTCACACCTTTCCAAGAGCAAGGTGTTTGGTCAATTGGGTTCCAGCTTTTGAGGTGGTTGGATTCATCATGAAGGCCAGTCTTGAGTTGGAGAAGGCATTGTCCCTCTGAATTCAATCCAGTTGATAGGGAAATTAACAAGGCCGTGACAAGGGATAACAAAGCAAATCTCAAAGGCCAGATTTTATGTGACAATGACATTGTGGAACCTCCCTCTATTCAGATAAGCAAGTCTCATATAGTAATCCAAGAAATTGCAAGGCCAGGAGCAAAAAATTTCCCCTTTTGCCAATCAACAGGAACGGCCTTCAAATTTGATCTTCAATTCCTGTCATCCATGAGCCATAAAAAGAAATGGTTATATGAATATGAGCTCTAATCTCTAATTAATGAGGAAAGAACAAGTGGTTGGAAACAAAATGGGTAGTCAAGAATTTGAATCAAACAGGGAAATTTTGAGATGGGCAAAGATTTTTTGCACTTATTTCCTCAAATTTTGAAAAGTGTGCACAAAAATAAGATGAGAAGGGCCAATAGCTTATAAGCTATGTTTCAGAGCAAAGCTCAAAAATTCAGAAAGTCCTGGAAGAATTTGGCAAATAGCTAAGAAGCACTGAAAGCTAAAAAGTTAAGAGACAAAAAAACATACCTCTCTGAAGTCCATTATCTCTTATGAATGCTTGTGGTAGATGGCAGACCTGCCATTTGTAAGGAGCTTCTATGAAGAGATAAATACTGGGCAGCCATGGATTTCATAGATTAGGTGAAATACAAAAAGGGGAGATTACCCAGCTCAGCTCACCTTTTTGCTTATCCTTTTCACCAAGATTAAGAGGGGGATCTTTGAATCAAAAAGGCCTGATTTTCCAGTGAAAAGGAGGAATCAAGAGACCTTTTGTCTGCAAGAGAGAGAATAGAGAGGGAGTGCACAGAACTCCAAGTGCAATGAATCAGTGAGAGAGAAAGAGTTTTTTTTTAGTGACTGATCTGATTCTTTATTTTTAAATACTACTAGTAATAAATCTTATTTGAAGCTTTGAAGGCTGTGAACCCCATGACATGGTGGTTTTTAGGAAGAGAGAATAGAAGGTACTATGAACGAAAGGAGATGGAGATTGAATGGATGAGAGCTCTAAGATTGAAGCTTTAATGGCAGACAAAGCATGGCTTCCATATCTCTCTATCTATCTAGTCTAGCTCCTCATCCTTCTAGCTACAGAAAGAGATGTGCCTTCCTCTCTATCTATCTTGGAGTTCAGAGCTTCAAAAGGTTGCACCTTTTTGGGGGAAACAAATAGTTTTTCATTTGGCTTCCTTTTTTTATTATTATTCATTTAAGCATTGGGAAATTATAAAATGCAAAGGATTAGGAGGAGTTTAATAA
This sequence comes from Fallopia convolvulus, assembly GCA_964016875.1. Lineage (NCBI taxonomy): Eukaryota > Viridiplantae > Streptophyta > Magnoliopsida > Caryophyllales > Polygonaceae > Fallopia > Fallopia convolvulus. Next base: position 56,088,121 of record OZ024718.1, on the reverse strand, counting down.
TCTCTTGGATTAGGACAGGTTGGTATGTTGGCAGAGGAGATTAAAAATCTTTGAATATAAAAATAAAATAATGATAATGGTTGTATAATACTAGTACGGAGTGTGTTTTGGACATGACTCTCTTGTTCGATCTATAAAAACAAATATATAGCATTATTTACATGCCTAAACTCCGAAGGATTGCTTTATAATTTTCTGCGTCGTATTCATATCTCAATATAAAAGAATATTGATTTTGCTGAATTTGGTGTTTAGAAAAAAAAAAAATAGAGCGTATCGATCCCTAGATGTACGTACGCCTAGCCAAGTAAGTGAATAGATTGATTAGGGTGACGAAATACAATTAATTAAGTTGAACGCATGATTAAAATTTGACAAATCAATAGCTAGTAATTTATCATGTAGTATAACTCTTGTGATCTTAATCCCATTTAATTATAATAGGCTTAATTAGCACTGTCTCATACAAACAAATAAATAAATAAATTCAATAATCGATTAGTAGTAGTATCTTTTCGGATAAGCTTATAGTATGTATTATGGGCTGAATTATAAATTAAAAGTAATTGTCTTTCTGATTTCATTCATTTACCAAAGCCATGTCCTAATCATTTGTCCTTCTGGGCTTCTTCTACATGCAGCCAGCATGCTTGTGCGGTTGTGCCATTCTATATAAAACAGAAACTAAAGCAAAAGCAAACCATATGGGTGAATCTACTTTACTATGATTTCACCATTAAATTTTTAGGGTACATTTCAATTTTTTATACAAACATGTATAGATAAGGATGATCCAGCTTAAGTTATCAATCTCTCATATGAAAGACTTGAGAAGTTCTTAGCTTTTCATTTCTGTACGTTGTCATTAACTCTAAACAAATCCAATTAGTTACCTACCCTCCTAGCTCAAAGAAATCCCTATATATCTTGCCTTTTTCTACCACCATCTATAAATTGGCATTTAGTCATTTAGATCATTTTTTAGTATTTGTTAATTTTAGTTATATGCATTTTGAAAAATATTTTTAACAATATGGCATTTTTAACTAAAAAACATTAATTTAGCCTTAAAACACCATCGTGCATAAAAAAAAGGTTTATTATGTTTTTTTTTTTTGATAAAAAAGGTTTATTATATATGATTGCCCATTACATAATAACGTATTTTTTATTGAAAATTTATAATATATTAGCAATACATATGCAATCAGTTACAAATTTTCAATTAAAATCATCAAGTTTCTTTTCAATGTATTCGATATATACGGAGTACTAAAAGGCGCTTTCTAACCCAAAAAAAGACGCTTTTCAAAGAATGACTAAAATTCCTTTCGAAAAAAAATGACCGAAAATTTAAGCGGGTCCTCTCTAGAGATTCACTAGGAGGCTGTAAAAGACCCACTAATTCGAGCAAAATATTGGAGGGAAAAAATTTTATATACATACATAAAGTTGATAGACTTGAGAATGCTCTGCTTTGTTACTTTGCTCGGTGGAAATTATAATTTCCATCGCGCAAGAATTTATATTAGGATGGGTTAATTTTTCCTAAAAAATTTAAATGAGCTAACTTATCTTAATTTAACTAATTTATTATTAAATTTAACTTATTTTTATATTAAATTTACATTTTTTTTATTTTTTTATTATTTGTTTGGGTCGGGGGCGTCCGTCCTTGATTTCCACCTTTTAAAGAACTCATATCGGTAGGTTTTTTTTTATTTAGATGAAAAACAAGTTACTTCGTATCTTTTTTACAATTGAGCTAAGTTAATATGAATTTCGTAACATTTTCTGACTTTATTCGTTAATGCAAGTTGATTTACCTAAATGGTTTTTATCAGTTGAATCGCTAACTTAAAATTACTTGCAAAGGTGAATTTCTCATCATAAAAAAAACCATCAAACAAATTTGATCTCCAAACCTAACACGAGAAGTATAAATACAAACACTTAACATGTCCGAATTCATGGTACTTGGGAAGTCATGTAAATGCATTATGCATTAGTAATTGAAGTTGAATTTGGTTTGTGTTCGTGGAAAGGCATGTGCATTTCCCATGTCAAGCGGCTCAAGTTTCTGCCTTTTTTTAATTTTTGGGTGGGAAGGTGTTTGCAAGTCTTCCTACTCATTATTTCATCTTGGAAGGTAAGATTGGTAAGAACAAACTTAAATCAATGGCCCACCCACCCATACACACAAATTACCCTACCACATACATATAGGTTAGAAAAGTTCATTTCTCAAAAGTATTATAAGCTCACAATTATTTTCGTACACCTCTTATCTTTCTTATACGCATAACTAGTTGAATTCATGTGTCATATACTTTTCTTTCTTATACATATATAAAGTAGTTTATATTCAATAATATAATATTAAGGTTTTTTTATTAAAAATTAAAGTTAAGGTGCTCAACGATATGGGATGATAAAATTAAAGAACACATGTGAAGGAAAGGAGGCTGGCCTGGCCATGAGGCCCATTTGATGATTTTGTTTTTACTTGCAATCTTAACCAAAAATTAACGTCAGCCCACCCACCACGGGTGACAAAATTCTAGAAAGATGTGTTTTTTTTTTATATAAATGTATTATTTTGTTAATTTATTTTCACCTTTTTTAATCAAGGTATGTATATAAGATGTTTTAGTTTGGCAAACTTATGTGATTTTTTTCATTAGAAATGCTAAATCATCCCACAGAAAAAAACTAAATTTGTAACCTTCTAATGTTTAAATACTAGTTATAAAATCTGGAAGAAAAAAATTTGATAGTTTGTCCATATATGTGTTGGGTTGGCCTCCTTCCATTATAGATTTATAGAGAAGAAGGCTAGAGATGATGATGTGTCTTGTGACTTGAGAGTGTTTTTTTTCTCTTTTTTGCAAGTGGGCTATGTGTTGTTCACTTTGTGTTTAGGCCACAATTTATGCCTTTTTTTATGTTGGTGAAAAAATGAATTATAAATATTGGTATTGGAAAGCTATATCATTGAGAATGACCTTAGATAAATAAGTTAGTTCATATCCGGTGTGGGATTTTGTGTGTTTTTGAAAGTCTTTGCAATCTTGGTGTAAAGCTACATCTAGATGAGTATCCTCTTCTCTATCTTTGCTCTATTCACGTACTCTAGGTTTTATCTATTAGTTTAGGGTAAATTGCACCACCCCTCTTTTATATTTACGTTATATGTACGAAGTAATACTTTTCACCTTTCATTCATGTTTTATCTAAAAACCACTAATTACAAGTGTTTTATCTTTTTAAAAACTTAAAAAAAAAAACAAGAGATAAGGTGATACAAAGAGATAGGTTTATCTATTAGAAGGACCATCTAAAACTAGAGATAGATGAGTTTATAACACTATAAATTAAGACATGGTATAATGCTAAACGTGTAGATGATGATCCAATACCTACCTCAAATCTACAACCAAAAGGAGTAAAGAAGAGGAATAAGAAATGGACCAAATTGGAATATGAATTTGTAAAGATCAATTTTGATAGATAAAAAAAATGGCATGGCAACTGCAGGATACATTTTTTTGGGATCACAATGGAAAAAATATTTCTATAAATGCCTCATCAAATGAAATTTGGAATGTTATCCAAGAGGAAGCAAGAGGAATGAACAAGCCCGTCTATGAAGTGCAAAGAAGAAATATATCGAAGATTGAGGTTGAAGGAGATAGACTTATTGTGATAAACGCGTTAAAAGGTAGCAAATCGTGTTCGTGGGAGATAGAGATGTTGATTTCAGATACTTTGGTCCTCTTACAATCTTTTGAGGTAGTCAGAATTGCACATGTATATCGTGACCATAATAAGACGACTAATTTGATTGCCGGACTACACCATTCATGTAGCTCCTTTTAAACTCAGACCCATTCAAGACTTCGGCTCCTCATCCAAAAAGATGCGCTAGACTAACTTGTTTCAGTCTAATTTTTTCATACTAAAAAAGATAATATTTTATCGATTTAACCCCTTCATTCATTTCCTTTTAAAAAAGGATATATTTTACCTTAAACACAAACTTTTGTATCAGATAAAATGGTTAATAATTTTTTTTCCTAAAACAAAACATGGTGTACTGGTGTGGCTTCATCATCTCCGTTCGTATTTGATCCTTTAATAATTTTACTGATGTATAAAAAATCAACAATTTTGTCCACTTTATTGGCTTTTATATGATTTTTAGCTTAATAGGAGTTTCATTGATCTAGTATTAAATTTAAATCCAACCATCTAAATGTGTGTTTATTACATTAATTATTTTACTTTTGTTCAGATCTAATGCCTTTGGTTACCAAAAAACGTTTAGGGTTATATAGAGCTTCCTCTTTCTTCTTCCTCTATGACAATAGGTTGTGGGAGCTAGGGTTTCCTTGTCGGCACTGTGCAAGATTCATCGCTTTTGGAGATGATTCTTGTTTCTAGTTTGATCTAGGCTTGGTTTTGTTCAATAGCAACATGGTAAAAGGAAAAGATTTGCACTCAATCGTTGATTAATGTGTTGTGGCAGTTAATTCTACTTCAATGAAGAAGGCTCCTCGGGTGAGCACTTTATCTTTAGTCGGACACTACTAACGAATAGGTCGTTCAATATCTTTGCTTTGAAATCTATAATGAAGGGAGCATGGAAGACAAATAAAAGCTTTGTTTTCAAAGAACTTCGGAGCAATGTATTCATAATACAATTCATGGAGCAATGTTTTCAAAGAAATTCATGGTGGACCTTGAGCTTTTGGTCGAGCTTTCTTAGTGTTGCGCGAACCGGGTGTGGAACAACCGTCAAAGATGGTTTTCGATCATGTTGAGGCCGGTTCATCAGAATTAGGGTTACAATTGATATCACGAAATTGCTAAGGTGGGGAGTGACGATTTTCTTAGGAGGGAAGAAAATGTGGTCAGAGGTTAATTATAAGCGATTATTGAATTTTTGCTACACTTGTGGTATGCTTGGTCACGTTGAATTGGACTGTGAAAATGAAGGGGCCAAAGCTTTTCAAAATGAACATGGTGACTAGCTTAGAGCATCTCCACTCACGAACCTTAACGAGAGAATGGCAATGGAAAGAGCAAGAGAGTTGGAGCTGTTGAAACAAGTCAAGGATGACAAAAAAAAATTCAGAATCTAAGAAAATTCAAGGGGGAGAGAGAGAGAGAGAGAGAGAGAGAGAGAGAGAGAGAGAGAGAGAGAGGTTGTAGACACTCACTATTGGATTCACTGGAAGATGAACACAATGAAGATAGCAATGAGACGTCTTCAAATATGATGGCTAATGAACAAATAGATGTTATTGTTCTAGTAGAGAATTGCAAATCAAAGAAAAAGAAAGGGATGAGGGAGCAAAGATCGAATCAGGTTTGAGGAAGGAGAAATTGCATGGGGTTGTTCACATAGAAAAGGTGCCAAGAGAAATAGAAGATCGTGATGGCTTTGATGGAGGCTAAACAACAAGAAGAGAAAAGAGAGGGCATCAATAGTGATCATACACTGGAAATTACTGGAGCGACAAAGGGGACTATGAGTAGGACAAAAAACGAAAGGGCATTGATGATGAGATGATCAATGACAATGACATGGGGAACTTGACATGGTGAGTGATATGGAAAAGAAAAGGAAAACCAATGATGCTTCGCATAACATTTAGATATCAACAAGGAAGTGTGAGATCCTCCCTTGTTGGAAACCATGAGTATCATCAGCTACAACTGTCGGGGATTGTGGAAGGCCCGAGAAGTTGACCATCTCACAGAACTAGTTAGAAGAGAGACCTTGCAAATTTTGCTTCTGATGGAAACAAAATGTGACAAGAAGAATCTGGAAAGTGTTCGAAGAAGATTAGGTCTGCAAAGTTGTTTTGGTTTGGATTGTATTGGCAACTCAAGAGGTATTTGCTTAATGTGGGAAGAAGGGGTGGATGTTCGGATTGTTTCTTATATGATGCACCATCTGGATGCTATTGTTTCATTTGGAAACAATACAACATCGCATTGACTCACATGTATGTATGGGAAGCCAAGAAGAGAGGAGAAGGGTCGCAATCTAGAGTTGTTGAAAAGATTGAATGAAGATGATCATCATGCTTGGATGTGTTTATGGGATTTCAACCAAATATTGGGAGTAGTCGACAAAGAAGACAGAAATAATCCCAATTTTGGGCAGATAACCGACATCTATGCTACTCTTGATACTTGTGGCCTACAAGAATTCCCATTTTCGGGTCCTCTCTTTATGTGGGAAATGGAAGAGAGGGGATTGACTTCATTCAAAAGCGGTTGGATTTCTCTATCGGGAATGAGGAATTGCGAGATGTTTCCGAATGAAAATATTTGGCACCTTGACAAACGAGGGTCGAATCATGACCATATAGCCCTTATCTTATGGGAACCAGAAGAAGAGGTTCCAAGTGAGAGGAGAACAAGGTTGTTTCGCTTCGAGGCTATGTGGTTGGAAGTTGAGGGTTGCATGGAAGTCGTTAGAAATGCATGAGACAAACCATGCAACATGCTAGGTTCCTCGGAGGTTGAAAGCAAATTAATGCGAACGATTGTAATTTAAGGGACTGGGATCGTGATCACTTTGGGCATGTGGGAAGGGAGTTAAGAAATACAAAGGGGAAGACTCATTTATATAGAGGAGCTCCAAACTAACCCTAGAGAGGCAAAAGGGACGGCTAGGGCAATGTGAGCACACGAGCCCAACGCCGGCCCAAGTCCATAAATACCTTACTAGAACAAGCACTTATCAAACTAGAATGTTTTAAGAAATGAAAGATACTAAATAAAGCAATAAAAGGATAGTGGTCATGGTGGCCTAGTTGCGAGTATCGCAACAAGGGCGTGACAAGGGCTGGCGTGGCACGCCAGCGTCATTGGGCAAGGCTGTCGCGAGATGATGTGTGCGGCATGACATGCCTGGCGTGCACGGGAACCTCATGTGCCGACGTTGGGTTGACCCGGTGCTAGCATGGTGGGGGCGTTGTCCGAGGTCAGGTCCTCGGTGCCGAGTGATGGGTCCGCTGGAGACGATGCACGCAAAGGCTGGCTCGGTCGTGGGTGTGCCGTGACTAGAGAGTGTGCGTGGGACGATGGACGTCGTGGCACGAGCTATGCTACGGGTCCTGGCTTGTGTAATGGGTCCGTCGGAGCGCACAGACATAGACTCCTTCTGGCTAGGCATCAAGGGCGGGGTCATATCAGTACGCCTCGAAACTGAAGGCGTGGTGGCCTCGATGTACTATGTCACTAGAATCGGTTGTGGTGCATGCCAAGAGCGGACTCGGGTAGGGACTCGAGGATCGACACGGTCTTGGCGCATGCCAAGAGCTCGGAGACTTGGTGCTCCAATGCGGCAAGCCGGTCCTCGGTAGGCAGAGGCTTGTGCAGCATGACCACGGGAAGTGGTGACGGTGTTGGTGTCGTGCTACTCTTGTCCAACGGTGCTCTCTTTGGAGCGATCACCATGTTGAACCTATGAAGCTCTCTTTGTTTGGCCATGCGCTTCATGATATACTCTTGAAATAATACGGCATCTACATGTGGCACAAAGTGTCCAGCCATGTGGCAAACAAGATGGGACCATGTCTCAATGGGACGTCGTCGCCTAGACAATTGATCATCGTCAAGGTGAACATTTTTAGTAAATCTAACAATAGAAATAGACTAAAATAGGAAAACAACAAAAATATAGTAAAATACATAAAATAAGCATAAGCCCTAATCCAAGGGGGACGTCATGATCTCGGAGGCCTCAGACTAGTCGGAACTGGGTCTGACCCTAGGCAAGGTCGCATCAGGGTTGCTCATTACCAACGAGAGTTTGGTATGTTATCTCTCTTGAAAATCCCTAATACCATGAGCAAGTAGTTTAGTGGTGGGAAAAGAATCCTTTCTAGATTGAGTTGTATTGGAGGGGTGTTTGATATCTTTGAGTTTGTCCCGACGCGTGAAATCGACTTGTGTATTGCTAAACACTTGTACAGATTTGTTGATTAGTGGATCAATTTGGCTTGGTTGGCCGAGTCGTGAGTTTTTCCCCCTCTAGTTTTGAGGGTTTTTCCATGTCAAATCCCTATATTGATTCTATATTTATTTTAATTGTTTGATTATGTCTAGATTTGGTTGTATTGAGATTCTGTGCTTTGTCAACATATGGGTATTGTTGGGTTGCTGGTATAGATTGTTGTTGCTTTAATCAACTTGAATGCAGGGCCGGCCTTTTGGGTTGTTCGGGTAGGGCGCCGGCCCAGGGCCCCAGCTTTTTACAGGGCCCTATTTTAATAAAATAAGTTATATGATAATATTTGGCAAGTAAATTTCAATGGCCCGGTGATATTTAATTCACACGTTAACTTGATAGGCTACATCACTTTTTAGAGGGCCCATATTTAAATTTGTTATATAGGTATATAATTTTTAAGTAGATAAAAAAAATAAACCATTAGTACATTATATAAAGCTTTACCTTTGAGTCCAAAGGTCTTGACGTACGCATTATTTTTTAGGCTCACTTTCTCTATTAAAAATGTTAAACCCTACCTCTTAAAATTGAATTTTAAAATTTTTAAAATCTCAATGACTCATGGAATTTTTTAAAATTCTATTTTTAGCCTACGTCTTAAAATTGAATTTTATTTAATAAATTTGTATACTTTCATACCTATATTTCATAAAAATTCAACTATCCAACCTTATGTTTTTTATGCCTAAATTTTTTTATTAAATAATTTTTTGTTTTCCCCTAATCTTTATATTTCACATATATGGTTTTTTTTTAATTTTCAAAATGGTTTCCCTATTTTTTTTTATTAATTCCTATATTTTAATTTCGAATTTCCTTAGTATGTATGTTAATAAAAAAATTATTATCTAAATTATGTAGCAAAATTTTAAAAAAATACCAAAATTTGTAAAAAAAAAAAGATCGTTTATTGGGGCCTACAAATTTTATTCGCCCTAGGGCCTACGAAATGAATGCATGGACCGGCCCTGCTTGAATGGCATAGATTGTTGTTGCTCCTAATTAACTTAAATGGTATAGATTGCTGTTGCTCTAATTAACTGGAATTGCGTTTCTGCATGCCGAACAAAAGTGTGGGTTTTTTTTTTACATACTTAGATATATTATATATACTACACTACGTATATAAAGGATTTGCGCAAATTCACAAGGGAAAAAAATTATCATAGCCTTTTTCCTTTTTTTCCTTTGCCATATTGAAATAATGTCAAAACTTGTGAATTTATTGAAACATTCAACATCAAGGGATTGGTATTATTAATGTAAGTGGACGGATCGAAACTGATCACTCACACAATCACACGTGATAAAAATTAATTTCGATGTGTTTGTGTTGAAATCAATTTCCTTTTCATCATATGCTTTCTGTCTATAGATGATTAATAAGTTATATAAATATCTGCACATCTTACTCTATATATTTTATATCCTTACTATAAAAAAATAAAATTAATATGCCTTTCGTTAAAAAGAAAACCTTTTGTTAAAAGGAAAGTCTTTAATAAGATAATAAAGCAAATATGACTAATTAGTTCATTAGAAACCTCCATCGCAGTGTTTATAATATAGTGATAAAGTCGAGTGGGGACATGTTCGTCCGAGCATGCATATACATGATAAGTTTAGTATCTAAGTTTCATCATAAAATCACTTAACTATAAAAAAAAAGTATCTAGGGTTTTTCCATCTCATGAGCAAGTAGTTTTTATGTTTTCAATTTTTGATGTGGGACTTTATTTCCACACACTGACTTAAAAAAATAGTCAAATTTAATTGTCACTCGACATCAAGTCTTAAGATTGACAAGCTCAAATATATCTTAAGGTAAATAAGCTTAATCAATTAAGAATCACTCTTCGACTAGAATTAAATATGTTTATTATGATAAAGTGCCGATTAACAAAAGACGTATCCGTTCAAGCTCAAATACACAATAAGCCCAATATTTAAGCCTTCAGTTGCATCCTAAAATTAATTAATTATACGAAAAATATCTCATTAACCTTGAGCGTTTATCTTTTCAATTTGCAATAGGAGATTTTATTTTCAAATTTACATTTCTAAAAATATTGCAAATAAAAATAAGTGGAATAGATTACGGACATGTCTTTGAAAAAACTAAAAATTGTCAAATTCTGTAGGCCACCATTTGAAACTTCATGGTCAACGTGAATATGTAAGCTCAGTACACAAGTCAAGTAGTTCCATCCTAAAACCAATTGGTAATAAGAGGAGTAACCCAAGAATATTTATACTGGCTTATTTCTCTTGAGATTTCCAATATGGAATGAGTAACCAAGTGTATTTATACTGACTTATTTCTCTTGAAGTAGTATATTTTTTATAATGATTATTTTATTAAAATTCCTAATGAATAAGTCGTTTTCCGGAATGATCCTCATTTTCTAAATACTTGTACAATGTCTCAACATAGGGTTTTACACCGGGTCGATCAGACATGACTCGTAAAAAATCAATCGATCCATAATTCGACCTGTAACTCGGTTTATAGGCTGGATCTTGGGTTGACTAGTTGACTTGTTTGATTAGGTCAAATGTATTAAAATGATCCATTTGACCAGTTGACCTTCTTGACCCTTGACTCATTTGACTTGACTATGGGACATTTTTACCCGTTTGTCCTATTTAAATAGAAAAAAATGACTAATTATAACTACTTCAAAGATTTTAGGGTATTGTTATATTATTATAAAGAGTAATTATTGTTATACTATTATAAAAAAGATATTTTAAAAAATAATATTACAATTTACGGCTCGGGTTACGGATTTTACGGGTTGATGTTAAATTTCGGATCGGGTCATGTCGGGTAGCGGTCGTCGGGTCATTTAAACAACCCTACCCCAACATATGTCATGGGTACTTCAGCATGATATCATTGAAAAGTTATGGTGCTAAAGTAGAGTGGTGGACCTTGGTCGATGCTTGACCATAGTAAGGGTAATATTGTCCTTTGACTCCAATCCATCCCCCAGAAGTCATAAACCTTCATTTTATTGTGGGCCAAGCTAGGTTGGACCGTAAATTAGGCCCATCGGGTAAGGTCTATATAGTTGTAAGACTCATCTTTTTGTCTAATATTAATGGTTTGTGATATGTAAAGGCATGCTAATGGACATTCCACCAGCAATGGAAGAAGAGCCTGTATTATATTGTTTTCAGCTCTTTACCATAATTCTGTACGGTCACATTGAACGATTGGATTGTTTTTTTTTAGCAAGTATACATCGAACTTTTTGAAAAGGCTTAAAACATATACAGCCCCCCGTACTAAGGTCCAAATCAAAGGTGAGGTGTCTATCGATCAAGTGTTTAATAGGTCCTAATTGTTAAGTTTAAGTGTTCAATAGGTCCAAACCAAAGGTGAGATGTCTATCTGACAAATTTGCACAAGTACAGGGAGCTGTATATGTTTTAAGTCTTTTTGAAAATCTTTATCACAAGCTAGCACCCCATCAAAAAAAATCATATATTGATTAAGAGGTCCTTGTCAAAAATCTTTATCATCGTGAGTTACACGGTTAGAACCATATCAATTGGCCAAATTGTTGCACACGGGTTGCTCTCATTAATATCGTGTTTGACATTACAAACATAGTGCTTTAGGTTGTGAAGATAACACTAGTTGTTGGTAGAAGAATAGTCAAAACAACGAGAAGAACAATTTGTTGGAATCGTAGGAATTCAACGCAGGTGATTTGACGTTATGTTTGCATAGTGGTCTTGTGGTTTATTTTTAGTTGATTAGACATGCTTGCAAAGAATTATTACCCGACCTTTGATTGCATTGACGATTCTTTTCCAAGGTTGATAGCCTCTCTTGATAACTAAGTCATTTTAACATAAGCACATGCATGTCTGACATATTTACTAATCATGGCCCGGTTCTTGGAACCGTTAGCGTTGGATCCCGGTTTGGGTGGAACCGGAACCAGAACTGGTTAAGGGCCAAATCTCTGATTCCGCTCCGATTCCGATTGACCGGTTCTTTGACATGTTCATTGATTGGTTTCGGTATCGCTTCCTACCATTTCTTTAAAAAATTCAAAAAAACTTCATTATGTTAAACGATTAATTGGAAAGAGACTTTTCGGATATTACAATTTCAAATTCGATTACAAAAGGTTAACAAAAAAAACATCCTTAAATAACAAGATTACAACCATACAAAAGTCTAATGATTAATGAATAGATCAAATTCCAAAAAATGAGTTGGAAAATTAAAGGGTGTTAGTGCAAAAAATCGTCAATGCAATTAAAGATCGCGTTTGAATCTTCTACATCCTTAAAGATCCCAACCTAACTTGTAAAACAATGGAAAAAGAGGGTGTAATCACCTAACCCCCCTCTGATGCCTAAGTTAGTAAGGATCTTACTTGAAATGTTGTGTATTCTCAAAGCAATTCTTATCGTATTTATTGGAGTAACCCGTTCTCCTCGTACATAGGGCCGGCCACCCCGCTTGCTTGTCCTACAAGCAATCCAAAATTTTATCCATTTGTAGATATAATATCTTCTTTTATAAGAGTAATAATCAAACAAGATAATAATTTTCTATCTATGCAATTAACGCACCAAAGATAGCATAAAAGAGCATAATAAATACTATCCTAAAATAAGATAGCATCTAACTAACTAAATATATTAAAGAGGCGAATAATGTGCATATATGATAGCTTGCATATAGATAGTGGTCAGAGAGCATGTTTAGACTTGTTTTGCATGATTTTAGCTAGTTTTAGTCTAGTTTCTTTGGTTTAGTAGTTTAGTTAGAAGATTCGGAATCTACACTCATTTGATGCTATTTTGCTGATTAAATGATGAGCGAGTGTGGACGATACGGGAACTGACTGATCATGGTGAGAAGTTTGGAATAGCTTGGAGCTAGGAGGTGGATAAAGGAGGATCTAAGAGAAGTCAAGACAAGAATTGAAGACTATGAAGTGCACGGTTTGGGCAAAGAGATGCTCAACCGAGCACTTGAAGACCGATCCTACACAATGGAACACAGAGAGGAAAGCGCGAGCGAGAGTGGTGAAAGTGCGGCCGCGCTATTGGGGTACCAAACCGTGCTTTGGCGCGTGTCACATGAAGACTTCTGCTAATGTGGATATTTCGAGTTATAATTATTTTATGTATTTTTGGATGTTTTCCTTCAGGATTATACTTTTGGGACATTATGTCTAGTTAGTTTTATCTTTTAGTATTTTTCATTATCAACTTTTGGATTAGGGTTTGTTCTTGAGATAGGAAGACTTTGAAACCTAAGTTGTAAGTTTTAATATCAATAATGCATTGCTAAATCTTTTGTGTTTAATTAATTAATTGAAGTTGTGGATTGCATAATATTGTGAGGTTCAATTGATTCTCAACAAACTTGAGTAGCATTTATCCCTTTTCTTAATTGAATCATAATTGGTCTAGGTTTTTGTTAGATTGATCACCTAATGAGATTTATAGATTAATTTACAACTAAACCGATTAAGAAAAGGAAAGAATGAGTTGGTTAAAGTAGAATCTATACTTGATTAGGATTGGTTGTCCTGATTAAGTATAGAAGGGTTAAATTCACAAATAGCTTAAATGGATGGCTGCTTTAAGGAATTTGGCTGCGTCGATACTTGAGTCTTTATGTTGTTGTTTTATTGAATCTAGAAGGTTTTCTAGGTTGTTGAATGATTAGGGTTGTTAGATTGGTAGTTCTAATAACTAAAATTGAAGCTTAGAATAAAAATCCATGATAGATTACTCAAGAAAAGCGAGAATCAAGTGAATCAATGATCAATAAGCACATTCATAAGGGATATTAACTAGTTAAACATGTCTTTCTCATACTTTACTTAAATAAACACATTTGCATTCTTACCTTGATTAGGTTTTGCATATTAGAAATTAGATAGTTACTCAAACAATCAAAACCCCTTTTTATTTCATTACTTGGCACACAAGGAAACACACTTTTACACGAGTCTCTATGAGGTCGATCATTGCTTACCACTCTACTGAGTCTGGTTAGTTAAGGTTTCTTTATTAGATATAACGACTACGAAAAAATACCTCATTAAATTTGGCGTCATTGTCGGGGACTCGATGCTAATTATGTGTCTATTTTGTGCTAATTTGGGCATGAACGTGTCTTATGGTTCACACTTGTGCTACTAATACATCTCCTTTTCTATTTGATTTAGACATTGATAGGACTCTTTTCAGATTACGGAAGGAGATTCACGATGACTTTCACGCTTTTCCATTCTTTCTTGAAGATACTGAAGCAATTGAGACGGGTGATCAAACATTAAGACAATTGATTGCGCTGAATCTGGCACAATACCTTAGCGGTGCAGTTCCCCGCATTGGCGAATGGGGTCAAATTTGAGCTGAAGTCTACATTGATTCACCTTTTGCCCCAATTTCATAGGCATAGCGGTGAGGATCCCAATAAGCATTTGGCTGAATTTCACGTCGTGTGCACGAGCATGAAACCTGCTATGGTTATTGAGGACCAAATCAAGTTGAGGGTCTTTCCTTTCTCTCTCAAGGATCAGGCCAATGATTGGTTCTACTACTTAGCTCCAAGAAGTATCGACACATGGGCTAAGATGAAGAAGGCTTTTCTAGGGAAATACTTCCCAACTACAAGGTTCAACAATTTGAAAAAGAGCATAAGCAAAATTGAGCAGCACTCCAATGAGACTTTGTATGATTACTATGAGAGATTCAAGTGGTTGATCGCCAACTGCCCCTACCATGGGTATTTAGATCTGGATTTGTTATTGTATTTGTTTGTTGGTATCTCAAATGATGAGTGACGGATGGTCAATGGAGCATGTGTTGTTGAGATGGCGAGAATAATATCATGTAAATTATGAGTGGAGTGTGCAAGCAACCAAGGGCACAATGACAAAGAAGCCCAAATTGGTTGTGACCGCATTAGATAAATCTTGACCTTATACAATAACACTCATTTGAATAACTTACAAACCCTTGCGATCTACTCCCTCCGTACCCATTTGTTTGTCTAAAAGGACGGATTTTCACGATTATTAAGAAGAGTATAAAGTAGTATTGGTAAATGGGAAAGTTGAATAATGGAGGTAAAAAATAAGATTAAATGGGGTAGTTTTGTAATTTAATGGATGTAAATAGTTAAAAAGTGATAAAGTTGGATAAAATGGGTAAAAAATGATACTCTCTCCGTTTCACAATAGATGTCCATAGATAAATTTGCACATATATTAAGGAATTTTTTTCTCAAAATTATCCCTATTAAAAAGTACAGTACTTCTTACTCCTAAAAGTTGTTTTTTGTGAGAAGTGTATAGGATTAATGTGGTATAATTATTAGGGGTTTAAATGGACAAAATTCTTATATGCACATCTATTGTGAAACAGAAAAAAAGTCTATATGGACATCTATTGTAAAACGGGGGGAGTATTAGATAAGGGTAATATAGAAGAAAAGTGTAGTTATAAAAGAAAAATGGACAGACATGTTAGTGTGAAAAAAACCCTAGTTTCTGAGAGCGATTAGGGCAGTCGTCCCCTGGCGATTTTCCGATCGATCTTACTCCCTTCGATGACTAGCCGTGCGAGACAGGGTCTTCCCGCCGACAACGTGCGGGCTTCACCAGTAAGTGTGTGTGTTCAAAGAGGTTTTTGTAGCGGATAGGGTTGGGAGGATGGGTGACAATAAAGAGAAACGTACCTTCCATCTTACGGAAGAAGAATGTGAAACAATTGAAGCACCGGTTGACGATGATCGTGGCGATCAGCACCAAGCGTTGATGTTGGTTGGATCATTGCTAACGAATAGACCCTTCAATGCATATGCGCTTAAAACAACTATGAAGGGTGCATGGAAGTTGAAGGGGGGTTTATTTTTCATGAGTTACAACTAAATCTCTTTATGTTCAAATTCGGTGATAGGGTTGACAAGGAGAAGGTGATGAAAGAAGGGTCTTGGGCTTTTGATCGGTCCTTGCTTGCGCTGAAAGAACCGGGAGTAGAACAACCTTCGAAGATTGTGATCACAAGGGTTCCGTTTTGGATTCGTGTCTACGACCTTCCGTTGGAGGCCATGACTGTGGCTACTGCTGAGATAGTAGGGAAGGTCTTTGGAGGGGTCGAGGAGGTTGCCGAAGAAGATTTTCTGTTATGTGCCAAATTCATTCGAATAAGGGTTATGGTGGATATTACTAGACCACTGCAGAGGGGTATCATGATGAGGATCAAACGCAAGAAAATGTGGGTCGATGTAAAGTATGAACTTCTCCCTAATTTCTATTATTCTTGTGGCAAATTGGGCCACGTTGATTCAAAGGACATGCAAGGGGAATATGGAGATTGGCTGCGTGCATCACCTTTGAAACTTCACCAAGCAAGGGGCGAGTATGAAAGAGAGCAGGAGAGAAGCTTGCTGAAGAGATTCGGGAAGAAGGGCAAAGAGGTCGAAGAGAGTAGTAGCAAGGGGCCAATAGTGATTAAGGCACAAAAGTCTTTGCTTGAATTACTTGCTGATGAAAAGGTCGAGGAGGAAAGTGGCAAAAATGAAAACGTAAATAAGAAAGCAGTGCAAGAAGAAAGTAGCAATAATGTGCAACAAGTGGAGGGAGGTGGAGCTGGTGGAAAGTTGGACGAAGTTGTAAAAGAGACCCAGGAGAAATTAAAGGCAATATGTGTGGGGAGTGATGCTGAAAATGAGGGGGAAAAAGGTGCTAAAAATGATGGGGAAAAATATGATGAAACTGTTGAAGAGGTTTTAGGGGAGGCAACTAGTAAGAGAAGGGAAGGAGTTAATGAAGGTGGAGATGTTGTACAGACGAGGGAGAATGAGAGTAAGGGGGAGCGAGAGAATGGAGGCACAAAAAATGGGGTTGGGAAATGGAAAAGAAGGGCTCGAAAGGGAGGGGTGGACAGTCAAAGTGAAAAGGGCATTGCGAAGAGGAAGATGGGGGAGAGTGGTTCAGTTGATATGGAGATTGATGTGGAGGGTGAATCTCAAAAAGACTCAGGAAATAAGAAACTAAGATCGGCGGGAGAGACGTGCAGTCTCTCTTGTCGGGCATTATGAATATAATAAGCTACAATGGTCGGGCATTGGGGACGACCCAGGCAATTGGGAGACTCACTAATTTAGTGAGAAGAGAGGCCCCGAGGGTGGTGTTTCTAATGGAAACAAAAGGGGATCGTAGGAAAATGGAAGAAGTTAGGGACAAGATTGGTTTTGAGGGTTGTTTTGCTATTGATTGTGTTAGGAAGTCGGGTGGCCTATGCTTGATATGGGAGAAAGGATTCTCTGTGTCTTTGAGATCTTACACATCTAATCATATTGATGTAGATGTGAGTTTGGAGAAGGACTCTATGTGGAGGTTTATTGGATTATATGGATGGCCGAAGAAAACTGAAAAATACTTTACGTGGGAACTGATTAGGAAATTGGCGGAGGAAGATCATGAGGGATGGGTGTGTTTGGGTGATTTTAATCAAGTCCTTCATTTGGAGGATAAGGAGGGCGGAAATGCTATAGATTGGGAAATCATGAATAAATTCAGGGAAGTGTTGGAGGAGAGTGGTTTAGAAGAACTTAGTTTTTCGGGATGGAGATTCACCTGGGATAATGGGAGAGTGGGGAATGATTTTGTGCAAGAGAGGTTGGACTATGGTTATGCAAATGAAAAGTGGCTCTTAGAGTTTCCGGGCGGAAAAGTTAGACATCTTGAGAGACAAGGGTCTGATCATGTTCCGGTGGAGCTTGAATATTATCCGAGAATGGAGGAGGTGGATGATGAGGTATGTATGGGCAGGAGGCCGAGGAGATTTGAGGCGCTATGGGTCCAAAATGAGGGCTGTCAGGCTGTTGTTAGTAATGCTTGGTGTAACCCTAGTGCTTCAAATCAAGAAAGGGGAGTGGTTGGGAAAGTTGAGAGATGTCTTGAAGAGCTGGTGGATTGGAATAAAATGGAGTTTGGAAACATTTTGTTCAAATTGAGGAAAGTAAGGGGGGATCTTCGTAGTTTGAACAAAAACGGTTTTGATGGAAATTTGGTAATGAGAAGGCGTCAATTGGAAAGAGAAGAATCTGAGTTGATGGAGCGAGATGTTGTGGTTTCAAAGGGCGAAGGAGAATAATCTCAGGTGGGGAGATAGAAATTCCGCTTTCTTCCATCATAAGGCTAATGGCAGAATGAAGCGGAATAAATTAAGGAGATTGGTGGATGATGATGGATTGGAATGGAGAATGAGGGGTAATATGATGAGGGTGGCAGTGAATTACTTTGAAGGGTTGTTTAAAACTGATTTGAACACACACTCTTTGCTGGCTCCTCAAGGAATCTCACCTTTATTGTCGGTGGAGGATAACGCTGAGCTCACACGTCCTTTCACTGGTGAAGAGGTATTTTCTGCTCTTTTCTCCATGCATCCAACAAAATCACCTAGTCCGGATGGTATGTCAGCTTTGTTTTTCCAGAAACACTGACATATTGTTGGGACTCAAGTGACCAATTTTGTTCTTAATATTCTCCATGGGGGTGACTTCCCTGATAGACTTAATCATACTTTTATCTCTTTAATTCCAAAGGTTATTGACCCTTTTCGAATGAAAGATCTTCGGCCTATTAGCGTGTGCAACGTGCTTTATAAAATTGTTTCAAAAGTGCTGGCTAACAAGTTGAAAGTGGTGCTAAACAAAGTTGTCTCAAGTTGTCAGAGTGCTTTTGTGCCTAGTCGTCTTATTACAAACAATGTTTTGGCGGCGTTTGAGTTATTCCATTACATGAAAAATAAGAAGACTGGGAAAGCATGTTATATGGCTCTCAAATTGGATATGGTGAAAGCATATGACAGGGTGGAATGGGAGTTTTTGGAGAGTTGCATGCTGAAGTTAGGGTTTGATGCTCAATGGGTTGCTTTGATTATGAGGTGTGTGTGGAGTGTTTCCTTTTTCAGTTTTGATGGATGGTATCCCTTCTCAAGTGTTTTTTCCATCCCGAGGTTTCTGCCAAGGGGACCCACTGTCGCCATATTTGTTCTTGATTTGTGTTGAGGGTCTTTCGGCATTGATCAAAAATAGCGAAAGGGAGGGCCGAATTCAGGGAATCAAGATTGCAAGGACCGCCCCAAGAATTTCACACTTGTTTTTTGCGGATGATAGTATTCTTTTGGCTGGTTCTACTTGTCAACAAGCGCATGAAATTGTCAAAATCCTCCATGATTATGAAGCAGTTTCTAGACAACAAGTTAATTTTGCAAAGTCGGGGCTATCTTTTAGCAACAATGTAAGTATGGGTTTGCGGAGTGTAATTTAGGGTATTCTTGATATCCAAGAGATGGAAAAACATGAGAAGTATTTGGGTTTACCTACAATGGTAGGGAGATCCAAAAAGGTGATCTTTGAGCAAGTGAAGGAAAAGGTGTGGAAGAGAATAAAAGGGTGGAAGGCCAATTCACTTTCTAGGGAAGGGAAAGAAATTCTTGTCAAACCAGTTTTGTAGTCTATCCCTACCTACACAATGGCGTGTTTTCAACTTCCAGCTGGTTTGTGTCATGATATTCAACAACTTATGTGTGACTTTCTTTGGGGGTCGAAAGGGGAAAAGAAAGGAACGAATTGGATGAGTTGGGATCGGATGTGTCAACCTAAGAGTTGTGGAGGCTTGGGTTTTAGACGGTTGGGGGAATTCAATCTGGCTATGTTAGCACGTCAAGGATGGAGATTTATCATTGACCCAGATTCTCTTGTAGCACGATTGATGAAAGCTAGGTATTATCCAAAGAGGAGTATCTTTAATCCAACTCATCCGATCCTTGATGTTCAAGATCAGCTTATATGGTTCTACACGAAGGATGGTAACTTTTCGGTTAGGAGTGCTTATCATCTTTGTATGGAGAGGAGAAAGAATAGGGTTGGAGTGGGTGAATCTTCAGATGGTGGAATGACTAAGAAGTTGTGGGCATGGATGTGGGGGATTGATATCATTCCTCGGACACGTGAATTTATGTGGCGTGCTTGCAAGGAAATTCTACAATGCAAACAAATTTTGTGTCAGAGGAAAATGACGGCCAATAACTTGTGTGATCTTTGTGGAGCTCCTGAGACTGCTTTGCATTGTCTAAGAGATTGTAAGCTGGCGAGATCCATCTGGAAAAGATTTCCAATAGCTAGCGGCTTAGGGCGTGGAGCTGGCTCAATTCTAGACTGGGTAGAGCAAATAAAGGCAGAATGTGATGATGGTGCTCAGCGTCTATGGGTTCTATTAATGTGGGAGATTTGGAAGGCCCGGAATAGGCGGATCTCTGATGGAGTGATGGCTGACACTGGGCATATCTTTGAGGTCTGTTGTAGTGAATTGGAGGAGTTCAGCAGGGCGCAACTGAAATACGAGTGCACTGCTGGTGTTTCAAGTGCAGAATCATGGAAAAAAACCAGCTGTGGGGTGGATTTCAATCCGATGTGACGCCTCAGTTAAGGGAGCTGACTGTGGTATTGGTGGGCAGAAATGCAAATGGAGATGTGGTGTTTGTGGGCGCTTGACGAATTCAGCGTGGGACTGATGTCGAAATGGAGGAGGGTGAGGCTATTTCATGGGGACTGCAGTTGGCGCATGAAGTTCATGCTGAACGAGTTTGTGTGCAATCTGATTGCAAATCCTTGATTCTCAAATGCAAACAGGGCTCCATTCCGAGGATTTTATTGGGTGATCTCATTTTTCGCATTGTTGATTTTAGTTATGTTTTTGATTTCTGTAATTGGGAGTTTGTGCGTCGGAGCGCCAATCGGGCTGCTCATTGGCTCAATCGGTGGCTACCGACGTCTCACGTTGTTCAGTTCTTTGATTTTCATTTCTCGCTTGAGTTTTATGATATGTTGTCGGACGATTTGGCTTTAAGTTAATATATTGGAGTAATTTTATAAAAAAAAAATAGACAAATAAAAGAAAACAACGAAAATGAAAATTGGACAAGCAAATGGAGAGTGATGCATTTTTGGAAGCAACAACTCGTTAAAAAAAAACTTCATTGTTCACGGGAAAATATTAAACCATTACTCGGCTTGGAGAGTTTGTGCACAAAAAGATTCAATCCTGCACCAAAAAGAGGGTCGTCTTTTGGTAGGCTCGCCAAGAATGGAGTCCTCCGAATCCAAGCCCTTCCCGATTGTACTTGAATCCGATTGGGGCGACAGAGCCTGGAGCTTCCTCTCCAAACTCCGCCAGCAATCGCCATTAATCCAATGCATCACCAACTACGTTTCCATGGACATAATGGCCAACACCCTCCTATCCGCCGGCGCTTCCCCCGCCATGGTCCACTCTATCCACGAGATCCCTGATTTCACTCCCATCACCAACGCACTCTGCGTAAACGTCGGCACGCTCACCGCCGATTGGCTTCCGGCAATGAAGTCCGCCGCCGAGATTGCCGTCCGGCTCGGCAAGCCCTGGGTGCTCGACCCCGTCGCCGCCCGCGTGTCCGAGTTCCGGTTGAGGGCTTGCTTAGAATTGGTTAGGTTGAAGCCCAGTGTTATTAGGGGGAATGGGTCTGAAATTATTGCTCTTTCTACTTCCTCCATGGGCTCCAACAAGGTAAAGTTTTGTGACTTGGGGAGCGCTTATTTGCTATTAGTTTTGCAGTTTAGGTTTTTGTGTTTATGTCTTTGGTTGGTTTGATTTCTGATTTCCTATTGCAATTCATGATCTATGCGCTCTAATGCTTGAGTTTAGGTGTTTCAGTGAAAATTGAACATGAATTTCGTGGTTTTCAAGTTCTAGATACTTAGATAGTAGGATGGGGTAAACTGATGATCAATTTTGAGTGGCAAGCTTGTATCTGTTAAATGATGCTGTTTCAAAGTTATGACCAATTTCATGAACTGAATAGGAAAAAAACACAGCATGTTAACAGTTGGATTGTTTCTTACTTCTCCATTCAAAATTGTATTTTTGGGTCCTGTAACCAGGGAGCAGACAGCATCCATGAATCAACAGATGCCCTGGAAGCAGCCAAGTCCTTGGCCAAAGAAACCGGTGCAATTGTTGCAGTATCTGGAGCTGTTGACATAATCACAGATGGAGAACGGGTCTTTGGAGTGCATAACGGCGTTCAAATGCTGCAGCGAATAACAGCAACAGGTTGTGCCGTGACAGCCCTCATCACTGCCTTTGTTTCACTTGACCCTCCAAATGCTCTTGAAGCAACAGTCTCTGCATTGTCTGTTTTTGGACTTGCTGGTGAGCTTGGGATGGACCAAGCAAAGGGCCCCGCTTCTTTGCGGGTTCACCTGATTGATTCATTGTATGGGCTCGATGAAGCAGCTGTGCGCACCGGTGTCAAAGTTACTATCCTCAAGTGAGTTGTTTGGTTATCCTTATTTTTATGTTTTCTTTGGTGTACTTGCTCTAAAGTTATGTAGATTGATTTGTTGATGAGTAGAAAAGGGTTGTAATGTTCAATGAGCCCCTTGTTTAGGTAAATATTGTAGACAATTACAATATGAAATCATATCACTTTTGAATCCTTGTCATACACAATCACATGCCAAATTTAAACACCAGAAAATACAAACAAACCACACAGGCATTGTTCCAATCAACACAAGCTCTCCTCAGTAGGACAAATGGACAACAATCCTTAGCAGCGTTTCGGCTCCATCAAGAATCTGCTGACCTGGCGGCACCAACGGCCTTAGCTCAGCAAACCCACAGGCATTACTAAACTTTCCAGTACCACCGGTGACTGACAGCTGAGACATGGTACTCCCAATCTTGTACACTCCGAAGAAGTTAATACTGTCGCCATACTCACCTCCTTCAAGCATGGCAGTGAACGCCATCAGCTGACTAGACCCGTCAGCTGAGCTGGCAACATAAACACCCTGAGCCTTCCCAACCTTCTGGTTACCCAAATCAGGGGAAGCTGTCAAAATATCATCTATGACTGTGATGGTGCCGAACCCTAACCCTAAGCCATCAGGTGCCAGCTGGGTGTTGATAGTCTGGACATTGTTTGTTGTTTTTGTTGTGCCAGCAAAGGCGCTTCCTGCTAGCCCTGTTCCAAGAGGGACGCCATTGACCCCGTTGACTGTTGGAAGTGCACCGTTGCTGTTGGGAACGGCAATCCCATTCTTTGGAGGCTGAAATCCCAAGGGCCTTGCAAAGGGCACTTGGCCGCTGTAGATGTTTCCTAGTAGGCCTGTGATTGGCCTTGCTGTTGGACTGCTTCCACCGAGTATGTCGTGCATGTAGAATTCGATGACGGGTGCTTCTGCTGCACCAGCTCCCGCTGCAGCTGCACCGGCTCCTGCTCCAGCTGCACCAACTCCCGCTCCCGCTCCAGCTGCACCGGCTCCTGCTCCAGCTGCACCAACTCCCGCTCCCGCTCCCGCTGCACCAGCTCCTGCTCCCACTCCCGTTCCCGTTCCCACTCCAACTGCGCCAGCTCCCACTCCAGCTGTACCAGCTCCCACTCCTGCTCCAGGTGCCGGATCAATGGCACTCGCAGTTTCTGTGAAGTGCATTGCTGCTACAAGGATTGCAATGAAAAGAGAAAGGGAGACCTTCTTGCACATCCTTTGGGTTTTCATGGTTTCTGAAGGTAGGTGGGTTTTTGTGTGTGTTGATTGTTTTGTGTGGTTTGCTTTTGAAGTTCTTTGAAGTACTTAGGAGGTGAATGGAATGAGAACAAGCCCTGTTGGTTTATATAGGAGGTACAGATTGGAGAATTGTTCTTTTGTGGAGTTGTTTTGATGCACAAGAATGACAAGATGTTGAAGTAGTTGTACTTGAACCAAGATTGCTTTTTCTGGAACGCAGTTGAATGATTTTTGGGTAGGGAGGCAGTTCTGGATCGTCTGATGGGATGATTATGTGATCTCAGCCGTTGATTCTGTGTGGAAGGACTTAACTAATCCATTAACTTACTAGGTTTTTTTAATGTATGTAGCCCTTGAGATGATAATTATGATGATCTTTTTTAGCGATGAGCTGGAGTTATTTTTTCTATGATTAAATCACATAAAGCATTGTTTTAGAGAAACTTAATAAATTGGCGAAATTCATTTGATTCATTATAGAATTGAAATGATCCGGATGTGCGCTTTTAAATTGGCCCGTTATGAGTGGATCAATCTAATCACTAACAATTATTAAGGAAAAAAATTCATCTCTTCGGCTCTTGTACAAGCTGAAAAAAAACACGGTTTTACATATTCATTTACCAAACTCCTAAGGTGAAACCCATTTGTATATGCAGATGAAAAAATGGCTCTTTGATTCGCTTCGAGACTCGAGTACATACACCAAACGACACAACACTAACAAAAGCTCCTTAGATTCCTACAGCCACACACGCTTTTATTGTTGAGACACTAAAAAATGCCTATTGTATGCTTGGTGTTGTCCATTTTCGCTTACTAACATAGCTAAAAGCGAAAGGTGGACAGGACCTGATACACGATAGAGTTTCTCCCCAAGGATCAGTCTTCCAATGAATGAACTAACCGACATGAGATTCAAGTAACCTTGATCCTTGATATTTCATGGTGGCGGCGCTTTTTTACATGTTTGCCTGTTGCATTGCTGCTTCTTGATCCATCACCTTGGCTTCTCTCACAACAGGCGAAATCAGCTTCCACACTGGAATTGGTAAAATTTGTGACAAACAGAAGACAATGTTTAAGTTATGGGAATCCATAATTCAGCAGCAATTCCTTGAGCTGAGAGCACCAATTGAGTACAATATGTTTGGATTACCCAAGAAAATGCATTATCTTTGGGTAGCAAAGTGTACTTACAATATATGGTGGCTGCAAACCACTCGTTGATGATCTTCACCCAGGTACTCGCCCAACCCACATCAATGCTCCATCTATATATACACATTACAAAGAAAAATCAGACACTGAAATATGCTTGTGCTAATGAACTGACATGGAAGAGCTACTGGCCCTTACACTCTTGTTGACTTGTTGAGATTCCAGCTGACGAACAACATTGCAAAGTACATGGCACCGAGGGCGAATACCATGTGGAAGAAACCGTACTTGTACGGTATATCATCCTCCTCATTAGCATCATCCTTCCGAAACTGAAATTCAAACACATTTGAGATAAAAATCAGCTTTCAGAAAATTACTGCCAGTTTGCATTTGAATGTACACCTGAGACTGTGGTTCACCTGGAAGGAGTCCGAGTCGATTCCTGTTGAAAAGGTTGCCATGACAATTGCACCTATTGCAATGAGGAAGCTCTGCAAGCACAGTACCCAGAAATGAGGTTTTGCAGTTACAAGATCTAAGATTAATTCCTTACTTTTTTAGAACATTAACAAAAAAAAATTTGGCTTGATGCTTACAAGAACAGTGATCCAATCGTGATGTCTGCTCGTCTCCTTCTGAGGGCTGCATTTGTCACTGGCTGGCTCACTAGCAATCAGTTTACTCCAAATCAATAAGCATTCTTGAGATGGAATGAAAAAATAACAATAAACAGATGCAATTAGAGCAAGCACAGATCCTGACCTTCTGATAGCAGACCAACACAGAAATACAAGATAGGCTGCCATAATCCCTGAAGATAGAAGACCCCTATTAACCTGATTCAAGGATCCAAAACTCAGTTTTTTTTGTTATAAGATGTAGTTTTTTTTTGTTATAAGATGCAGTTTATTTGTTCAAGTATATATACCTTTGAATGTAAAGATATGGCCATCATTACTATGATCAAGATAGCAGTCCACGCAATGAAGAATATGTTAAGTGTACAGGAGGATCTTGGTACATAGAGTGCAAACATCAGCCCGGTTCCACATATGGAACCTACGTATAAAATGGTCGATGTGAATGCCCCAAGAAAGCAGCTGCAAGAATTAAATGAAGAAGATCATGATAATAAATTTCTTGGCTGTATACTCACAAGCAGAATTGTCAAAAAAAAAAAGCAGGATCAGTAGTATCCATCTCTTGTTAAAACAAAACAAGAATTTGCTAACCTTTGTTTCTTTTTCTCATCAGGCATCCAGCACTTGTTACACCAAGTGATGAACTGAATCACACTAATGAGTTGCAGAGCAAGAAAAACCCTACACAGCAAAAATCATGATAAGAAAAGTTGTCAATTCAAAATTGAATTCAGATGTTGATAGGTTTTTGTTTAAGATTGGAAGTTCTAAGAGATGGAATTTGGAGATTACCCTGCACCAATACGTGCGAACTCACCTGCAAGAGCATACAGGATTCTTCATTAATTCACTAGCTCCAGCTGATAATCTAAGTATAATTGTAATGCACTTTTTAAAGTAAAACTTACCATATAGCTGAATAATATAAGCAGGAAGAAAGAAGGGAGATGTTACTGAAACAACTAAAAGAATAGATTTTAATGGCCACCATCTTGAATGCCAGCCATTGCGAATTTCATACAATTTGCCGGTTCCAATTGTGGTGAGAAACATCAAGAAGAAAAATATCTAGAATTGATGTCAAGGATGATCAAGCGAGAATATGAGCAATTATATTACAAAAATATCATGTTTCTTGTTCTATGCTATATTGAGTATGGATACAAAGCATCCAAAGCTAATGCGTAGGACTCCCATTGTATGAAAACATTCATAACCCGTCTTCCCACAAGCTCTCAGATCTGCAATGAAGATCAAAGAACAATCAGCAGCTATTTCCAGA
This sequence comes from Fallopia convolvulus, assembly GCA_964016875.1. Lineage (NCBI taxonomy): Eukaryota > Viridiplantae > Streptophyta > Magnoliopsida > Caryophyllales > Polygonaceae > Fallopia > Fallopia convolvulus. Next base: position 56,061,392 of record OZ024718.1, on the reverse strand, counting down.
TTGAGAATCACATTTCAAAAGGGAAAATTCATGTGACTTACAAAAGTTTCCTGGAAGAATCCTTTGTCCATAATCGCGAACAAACCAGGCAACGAGATTCGTTAGCAAGAAGATAATTCCGTAGTAATACCGAGCTCTCAAGGACTTATTTTTCTCAGCTGAGCACTCAATACTCTCTCTCTCCAACAACCCAGGAAGCTCTTCTGCGGAAATAACCACGTGGCTTCTAGAATTGCTCATCCTGTATGACTTGGTCTAAATTAACTTTTGTAGGCGCATTCAACCTGTAAAATGCTCACCAAACCTAGTAAGGAAAAGCTGAAAATTTCCACCAAAACTGTAGCTGAACACAAACAAGCCTGAATTGAGTGAATTATTGTATTCTGCACTAAAAATTCCAGAGCATTATGTTGTAATCCCACAGAACTTAGATGGATAAAATCTCATAAAAGCTTGAAACTTTACTGAATTTGAACCCGTTGTTTGAACAGATTATTAATGAACACTAAAAGGTGAAGCAAACAGCAATGTCGAAAGTATGCAATGAAGAACCAAAAAGAAATGGCAAACAGAAAAAGTAAAAGAAACCCACAATTGTGGAAAGTAAAGAGCAATAAATGGTAAATGCAGCAGCTAGCTAACCTCTTAACTTGCCGTTTGAAGAGTAAGAAAGTGAGACTGAAAAAATGTCTGGTTTGGCTGTTGCTCTTCCTTCTTCCTTCTTAATGGATTAAGAAGAATAGGGAGAAAACAGGCTTTCAGGAGAAGGTAACCATGGTCATGCTTGTGTTTTGTGTGAGCGCTCACACTCCACCTACGCTACGCTCTTTAAGAAATCCAGTAGTTTGAACTTTGAAGAGAGCTTCCTTCCACGAAAGAGAAAGAAGAAAGATAAATAATTTATTTATCACGGAGTATATTAGTAGTGAATAGTGATGAATAAATGTACATAACATTTTTTGATCTCTCGCTCGGTTCGATTAGCCGGGGCCAATCTACGTCCGAACTCAATTTTTTCCATACACGCCGTCAGGAAGATTCGAACTTCGAACCTCCTGAACAAACGCTTAAGGAGCCTAGCACCTCATCCCACTAGACCAATTGGTTATTGGTAGGTTAAGCATTCTTATTTAAAAAACTAAAACCTATATGGAAACAAATGAACCCTATTAGAAAAAATTAAATTACCCCATATAATAAAAATCAACAAAATCTTTCCATTTCAAGTGTCTTAACCTATGCCCTTGGGGCATAGGTTAGAAAAATCGAATTAATAAAATTTGCTAGTTATGTAGTACTTGGGAAGTTTTGATCATCGATCATTTTTAATAGCAAACTTGTAACATGAAAAACTGGAACACTTTTCAGCTTGATAAGCTTCAAAATGGAACAAAATAAGATTCCTCTATCTCTAATTTTATTAAACCTTGCTTACGTTCATATATTTGAAAGATCTATATATATGCAAAATACCTCAGTTCAAGCCCCATAGATGGCGCTGTGATATACCACCTTTCCGTGGCCCAGGGCAGAGTCCGTGAAGGCAAAGACTAATGGGAATTCGAGACCGCTTTCTGGGAAGCAGGTTCGAGCCCCGGGGGTGGAAACCCGCGACCCAACCCCAAAAAATAAATAAATAAAATTTTGTCGAATGTGTAGCTAAATAATTAGTTTTTTATAAACATTATCGTAGTAATACATATTTAATTACAATTAAAATTTATGTGGGTGTAAAAATTTAGTGAGTATTATAAAAGCATGCTTACCTCTCTAATTTTGTACTAACCTCAAGACTTGGGTGCTCATGAATCGTGATGCCACCATCTTAGATGGCCCACTTCCTACTACGCGGTGTGTGTGTGATTGCTTGATTACATTTAGGTAAGTTAGGCTTTAATAAGATTGTTATACACCAATAAGTGAATTTATTTTCAGAATGTAACTCTTAGAGAGTTTGAGAAATATTACATATAATTAATGACTAACGATTTGGATCCCGTAACTCTACCTTAGCTAAACCAGTGTATGTGAATTTATTTTCAGAATGTAATGAAAATCTTTAATTGTAATTTAGCCCCAAGGATAGAGTTGATATATAATCTAATAAATTAGATTTTATTAGGGCAATAATAGTAATCATACTGGATCCATATCCGAATCCATGTTGTAGTTACGTTACAAATTGATGTTTTAGGGGAAATGTCTGGTCCTTGTCTAAACTGTTATCTTCGTACAAGAAACGTAATTAATCTGTGGACATGAAAACTGAGAAGCGTGAACTTAATAAATCTTCAAAAATAATAATGGAGTTCATATTTCAAGTGTTAATTACAGAACTATAAATCTACAGCAAGAAGTTAGCCATATAGAATTTTGTTAGCGTTTGGTACGAAAAGTAGAAGATATCAAACAAATGAAGACAGAAGGAAAGCAAAAAAGAGAGCCAGCTGTGGCATTGCGGGCCCTATCTTTCACTTTACGCGGGTTTATAGGTTTGGGCCCACTGATTCCGACTTGTTTACCGTTGCACAAGCCCAGTAGCGGGGCTCGAGGCCGCTCTTACCTATTCTTAGAACGAAACGTGAAAAAATAAATACCTATTAGTAGGATATACTCCGTATCATATTGTTTGTCTATAAAGTAGCTTTGCACAATTTTTAAGGAATGGAAAGAGAAAAAATTAAAAGTACACATTGCATTTATTGAAAAGGAAGAGCAATCAGATCATGAATGGGGCAATCCTCACACTTTAAATTCAACCAATGAGAATCAACCTTACAAAATTTTCAACCAATAGGAACTCAGAATAAAGCATACACGGATCAAGCCATTTTCACAATCCCTGTCTTCTTCTTAAGACAGAAAGCAAAGAGAATGTACAGAGCATTTACATCTTCCTCACAGTTCCAAAAAAAAACAGATCATTTACTCAAAACAGAAATTCGGGGACAACTTAAGGGGAAAACAGAGCATTTAGTTCTTCATTTCTGCATCACTGCCTGACATTAATGGCCTCAGCTTTAAATCTCAATGACATCCCTCAAGATGGAGCAAGTAATGACGATGAGTAGGGACATATATTTGATCTCAACGAGCCAATGTTCCCTTTAAATGGTGATGAGCAGGGGCAACATGCTTTTGATCCAAATGAGCCAGCTTGGGAAAATCAAGACCAAGCACAACAGGGACATCCAACTCACCATCAACAAGGGAATCAAACAACACAACCAACACATCATCAGCCATATTAAACCAGGCTCAGTAGTGATAAAAAAAGAAAATATTGATGAAGCTTGTTCAAATAGCATAGGGGGGGACAACTTCCAAAGAATACATACAAAGCTGTTGCACAAGAATTCAATCTGTCAACAAGGACAATAGCCAGATTATGGAAGACATCCAGGGAACAACTAAATGCAATGCAAGTGCCAAGTATCAGTACAAACTACCATAATTGTGGTAGGAAGAGGATTGCAATTCAAAATGATGCAATCACATCAATCAATATGGGGGACAGATCTTGCATAAGGGATTTAGCAAGCAAGCTCAACATATCAAAGAGCACAACACATAGAATGGTCAAGAGAAAAGTTATAAGACAACATACTAATTCACTCCATCCGAGACTCAAGGAAGCAAACATGAAAACAAGATTGCAATGGATATCGGATCTTCTACAAGGGAGCAAACGAGAGAGTAAGAGACAATACTATACCATGTTTGATTTTGTTCACATTGATGAAAAGTGGTTTCAATTGAGCAAAAAATCTCAAAGGGTCTATCTAGCACAACATGAAAGGGGAAAGTACAGAGCAGCCAGTTCAAGCAAATTCATACCAAAAGTAATGTTCACAGCAGCTGTAGCAAGACCAAGATTCAATTCAAAGGGACATTGTACTTTTGATGGCAAAATAGACATATTTCCTTTCACTTATCAAGAGGCAGCAAAGAGAAAGTAAAAAAACAGGGAGAAGGGGACTATTGTTACAAAACTAGTTGAATCAGTCAACAAAACAGTGACAAGGAGGATGCTTATAGACCAGATTGTTCCAGCAATAAAGGCGAAATGGCCACAAGACCCAGGTCACAAAGTAATTTTCATCAGAAAACCTCTGGCGTCTGCCGCCATACTAAATCGACGATCTTTATTTTTATGTTTACCGAGGTGGACTCGATTGAACAAACGTGGCACCGGAAGGAATTCGATTTGATGCGTTATTAATATAACAATAAGATAATGCAAAGGCACACATTACTCATGAAGATGCAGAATGGCAGCAGGTTTATCAACAGGAAGGTTTCACATTCATTTTAATCCAGCAACCACCAAACAGTCCTGATCTTAACATACTTGATTTAGAGTTTTTCAGAAGCATTCAGTCATTAATGCACAAGAAAATGCCCAAAGATATAGACCACATGTTACAAGCAGTCAATCAAGCATTCTATGAGCTACAACCAAGAACATTAGCAAATGTATGGATGACATTACAATATGTTATGAATGAAATTCTCAAGGTCAAAGGAAGCAATGACTATGATGTCCCTCATGTTGGAAAGGACAGGTTAAGAGCTCAAGGGAATCTGCTAGATCAAGTACAAGCACCAGTGTGGGCAGTTTTACAAGCATGGAACAAAATTCATGGGGATGCACATGACACAGAAGCAACTCAAGGGACTCAAGCAAGCCATGTAAATGAAGACAGTCAAGAGGATCTAGAGGAAGACAGTCAGTACATTTAGGGGACTCAAGCAAACTCTTAATCTGTTCTTGCCCACATGTGGGCAAGAACAAATTAAGAGTTCATTATTGTAAGACCATATTTTGTCTATCACTTTTGGGGACCTTTATATATAAATGAAAAGTACATCACTTTTGGGAATTTATGTTGAAGCACACTGCAAAAATGTAATCTCAGATGTCCCCTGAAATCATTGACACATATTAATCCACATTCCTTAACAAGAAACTTGCCTCCTTCAACCAAAATTATGGTGGGTGGCCTGATCCATGTCAAAAAAAGTCGTTAGACATAATTTGCATCTCATTTTGTAACATACTCGTCATTGATTCAAAGAAAAAAACATTTATCTCAGATGTCCCCAGATATCATTGATACAAAAAGGAACCACAAACCTTAACAAGAAAAAGGCCTCCTTCAACCAAAATAATGGTGGGTAGCCTAATCCATGTCAAGAAAAGTGGATGGACCTAATTTGCATCTCATTTTTTTAGACTCATCATTGATTCAGTTTTGGCACATACATATAGTGAAAAAACAGATCATTTAGTTTGGGAACATTCATTCAGTTTTGGAACCATATTTTATGGACAAACATATTGGGACAGGTTGGAACATGCAGTCAGTTATCACATGAAGCATATCAACAACAACAATGCACAACATTGGGGACACAAACACATGAAGCATAGGCAAGGAGTGGCACAAACACATAAAGTTCACAACAGAGATCGAGCAGAGCCAAGACAAGGGGACATCAATAGCCAATCAAAGCATAAATTCCACAAAATGTAAAATGCTAGGCCAAAGGGACTTAGCTACTCATCAGGATCAGAATCAGGGACGACACATCCATCCAAATCGGGCACATCCTCAGCTTCACCATTACCAGCCATCACTGGACTCGCAACAGCCTCGACAGGACACGACTGATCAACAGGTGCTTCACCTTCGAGTCCACAAATGCCCTCAACAGTCTCTTCAGATCGACGAGGGCTATAGGAGTGATTACCATCACACATTGGGCCCCACTCACAATTAGGATCCTCAAAGCATGCGAGTGAAGAGGATATCGCCGAATCCAGGGGACATTCAAGTCCAAAGACGTCGGACTCCGAAGCCATCTGAAGAAAAACGACCAAGATAGAGAGAGTTAGAGAGAGATCAAGAGAGATAGACAGATGTGAAGAGAGATCGAGAGAGATAGACAAAGATCGAGAGAGATAGACAGAGATCGAGAAATACCGAGAGAGATCGAGATATACTACCTCAAATGGGACGATTTCTTGAGCGTTTGAACGCTTGTTAGCGAGATTGAGAGAGATCGAGTGATTTGGACAACTTTCCAAATATTTCCAGAGAGATCGAATGTGCAAGAGCGCGAGAGAAGCAATAGATGAGAGATCAAGTGCAATCAAGAGTTTTGTGAGGAATCGAGGGAGATACAGTGAGATTGGAGGAAGAAAACAAGATTCGCCGCCACAAAATCTAGGGTTTTGAAGCTCGTTCGCATGAATTGCTAGAGAGCGTTTCAGAGAATTGAAGAAGAGGCAAGATATGTAATGAGGAGCTAGGGTTTCGAGAGGTTAAAAGGGGAGTTTATTGGACCAGTTGATCCCAAAAATGGAGGTCCAACAATGGAGATCAACCCGGTCCACGATGGAAATCCACAATGGAGGTCCACACAATCCTAAAAAGCCCCAAACAACCCAAAAAAAATTGTTTTATTTTATGCAAAATAAAAAATCGTGGATTAAAAAAAATTGGGTTTGTGAAAAATGGTTCTTCAAGGTAAATTTAATGGAGATTTTGAGGTGGAGAGAGATAAAGTAGATGAAAGAGATGGATAAAATGGGTATAATTTGATATTGGATGGGTAAAATTGTAAAAGAAGTATGGATATAAAAGGAAAGAAAGGGGAGGAGGACAAACATTTTGGGATGTCGGAAAAGGAAAGTGGACAAACATTATGGGACGGAGGGAGTATATCACAAGAACACATGCCAAGATGATCTCATTAAGAAATTAGAGTTGAGCCTTGTTTTTAATTGGTCCTAGAATGTGTCAATGGAATATGATGGTTTTCACAATTCACAACTATATCTTTTCATGTGATGTGGCACAATCAGGTCTTTAGTTTCATACCTAAATCATAGTACCTCAAAAGTGACATATCATACCGTCAATCATAACCAGTTAAGCTAAAAATCAAGAAAATCAAAGGAAATCCAAAGCAATACTAGTAATTTCAGTGTTAGATTAGCTGGTCCTTTTGAAGCAGTAGTGATCGAACACGCGACCTTCAGATCTTCCGTCTGACATTTTAAATGTGTGTAAGACTTAACATTTTAAATGTACTGAAATATACATGTGGCCGAGAAGTTTGCATGTGACTTGAACAAAAGCATAAACGGTTTGCAGCTTTTCCTGACTTAAGCTGAACAAGATTTGACTCATCCAAGAAATGTGGAAAATATTGCAGTACATTAATTGTCAACATGCATGTGAAATTCAAGCGTGTGCTAGCTAGCTAGTAATTTGGAAAATACTACACGTCTATTCAGTTTCAATGTGGCAAATATTACATTAATTGTCCAACCTTACAGCATGACCCTTCCATGTCTCTGTCTTTCTTAGAGCACCTATAGTCGTACTCTTTTCGAGTGTATGGTGTCAGGAAGGGAATCAAAAAATATAAACTAGACATGTACTTCCTCCGTCCCATAATGTTTGTCCATAAAGCGGAATTGCGCAAGTTGTAAGAAAATAAAGAGATGAAAAAGTAACCAATAGAAGTATGAGAGATTGTGATGTTGATGGATAAAGTTGAGAAGAAAGAGAAGATAAATGGAAATGATTAAAAAGGGTATTGGGGTAGATTTTTAATTGGATAATATGGATAAAGGTGATATTGAATGAGGGTAAAATTGTAAGAAAAGTATGGATATAAAAGGAAAGTGGACAAACATTTTGGGACAACGGAAAAGGAAAGTGGACAAACATTATGGGACGGAGGGAGCAAAATATAACATGTCTTTGTAATATCTTTTCCATATCTTTTTGTTATTTTATCTTGAAGCCCTAGAAAGATAAGATCACTAGGGTTACAAGTTCCATTGTATAAATACTGTTTTGATAATTCAATACAAGGCAAGAGTCGTTCATACAATTATATGGTATCAGATTTCTCTTAACGATCCTCCTTCCGCTCTCACAAAACTCTAAACATGGCCGATGGAAACAAATCTCCGGATGATGGTTCTGGCTTGCCGATTGATGACACTGTTTTGCCGAGTTCTTCTGATCCCAAAACCACCGGCAACCTTCTCATGGCTGTTGTTGGATCGCATAACATGACTCTTCAATTTCACAATCTTAAATTCAAGCTCGAAAGGCATAACTACACGTTATGGAGGCATTCCGTCAAATCCTCTCTTCAAGCCTATAACATCGATAGCTTTCTGAAATTTGGAAGTGCACCGCTTGCGTCCTTACCCGTCGCCGCCGGCTCTACAGCACCTCTCATTCCCAATCCGGAGTTCATTGATTGGACCCAAAAGGACCGATTCATTCTCTTGTGGGTTTGTTCCACACTTTCTACGCCTGTTTTGGCACATGTTGCCCGTGCAAAGACTACTGCTGAGGCATGGGGTATACTTGAGCGGATGTTTTTCGCTCAGACTCATGCTCGATCCATATATCTCAAGCAACAGATGCAAAACCTCAAGAAAGGCTCTATTATGGAGTATGTTGAGAAAAAGCGGAGCTTTTCTGATGCTCTCGCTGAATGCGGTTATGTTGTTTCTCATCCAGACTTTATCGAATGCATTCTAACCGGTCTTGATTTGACCTACTCGGCGTTTTTAACGTCCTTCAATATGCAAAAGGACCCTGTGTCTTCAGACGAACTTCTTGGTCTTCTCCTGCGTGAAGAAGAGATGCTTGCATCGCATCTCCAACCGACGTCTGACTCCTTACTCTCGGCTAATACAGCAAGCCGTACTTTGAAGGGATCCAACTCTGATTCAGCATCCTCGTCTCGTCCTACAGGCCAGATCTGTGCCGCACCGGGCCATGAGGCCATCAACTGCTGGCAAAGGGCGAATTTATCTGAATTTCCGCCAACAAATCCGAACTACCACAACAGAGGCGGCGGTCACAGCGGCTCCTACATCAGTGATGGCGCTTCTTAATCTTATTACTCGAACCAGCAATAACAGTATGCTCCACAAAGTTTTCCGTCTGTGCCGCCTCGTCAGACATATCTTCTAGGCCAATAGCCCTAAGCCTTGATGGATCCGAATTGGTGCTTTGATTCGGGTTCTACCAACCATGTCACTTCCGACTTCGGTAATCTTTTTGTGCATTCTAATTACACTGGCAATGATGGTTTTCAAGTAGGCAACGGTATGTCTCTTCCCATTACGCATTTGGGCAAAACTTCATTACCTGCCTATCCTAAATTCGTTCAACTTCATAATATTCTATTTGTTCCTCAAATTAAGAAAAATTTACTTAGTGTTTCTCAGTTAACGAAAGATAACGATGCTTACATGGTTTTTAATCCTACATGTTGTTTTGTAAACGACAAGCAGGGGTGAACACTCCTCAAAGGAATCGTTGAGAATGGACTGTATCACTTGATCAACCCTCGGCCGCCCCCTATTCATCCACCTCGAGCTTATCTTGGAGAGAAGACCACTCTTCAAATTTGGCATGAATGCTTTGGTCACCCTCACGAGTCAATCTTTCGTCGTTTAGTGTCTAGATTTCAATTACCTGTCTCTTTGAATAATTTAAAACCTGTTTGTGAGTCCTGCCAATTAGGAAAAAGTCATAGACTTTCTATTTCTAGCCGTCATTCCTCATGTTTGTCTCCATTTGAGTTAGTTTATTCAGATGTTTGGGGTCCTGCCCCAGTGACTTCGTTTAATGGCAATATATATTTCCTTATTTGTGTTGATGACTGCACCAAGTTTGTATGGATTTACTTTTTGTCCCAAAAATCGCAGGTTCTACCCACCGTTCAGCTATTCAAAATAATTGTTGAAACTCAATTTTCAACCAAAATAAAACAATTTCAGTCTGATTGGGGGGGGGGGGTGAATATCGAAATGTCTCTCAATTTCTTCAATCTCAGGGAATTCTTCATAGAGTATCCTGTCCTCATACACAATCCCAGAACGGTGCGGCGGAACGTCGTCATCGTACTATTGTCGAAAAAGCTTTGGTTATTCTTTCTCATGCAAAAATGCCTTCCTTATTTTGGGAACATGCTTTCCATATTGCAGTTTATCTACATAACAAAACTTTGACTTCAATCCTCAATTTCAAATCACCTTTTGAAGTTATGTACAACAAAGTGCCTGATTATAAATTTCTAAAGAGTTTTGGGTGTCTCTGTTATCCTTTTCTTCGTCCTTACACATCCAACAAACTTGAGTTCCGGTCTTCTCCTTGTGTTTTCATTGGGTATAGTTCCAAACACAAAGGTTATCTTTGTCTTAATGTCCCTACCAATCGGGTTTACATTGCGCGGCATGTCATTTTTTATGAGACTTCTTTTCCATATACACTTCATGCTCAAAATCCCGACAAATTGCCTGAAATTCTTACCGAACCACCAAACTCATTACTTCAATTAGCCGCTTCTTCCTCACCTCAGCCGCCACCTCTGGCGTCCCCGCAGCTGTCACCTCTGGCGTCACCTCCGCCATGCATCACAACCAACGTCCCTAATGACTCACCACCTGCGACTCCAACGTCGCCAATCTCGTCCATGCAGCCACTAATTGCCTCACCAACGGACCCTCAAACACACGACCATAATCAAGTTGATCGTTCTTCTTCCTTACACATGTCAAACAATAATGTTTGCTTCGAGAGTTCGTCAAAACTGCATTAAGTGATCGATATTGTGATAATAGAAAAAATATCTACAATATAATTTTCAAGTGTCTAGTGATAAACTCGTTAGATATAATGTATGTAATATTTCATGGGTAGAGTTCAAGTGCAAAATGACGTCCACATGTGAAATGAAAAAGAATAAAGATGGTTGGATCGATGGAAAGAAATTAAGCATGGAGGATCAGTGCATTAAAAAAAAATAAAAATAACATATATTTTTAGAAAAAATGAATATAGAACGGCTGGAACTATATATGGGGTTAGAAGTGGCCTGACCTCCAATCCATTTTTTTTTTTGCTATTTTTCTTTTCGTTGATAGTTTCGATTTGATATGTTATAAGCTTTAATCCGATATCTGAGCAAAAAGTTATGATTGTTTGAAGATTATAAGTATGCAAACCACTTTCATATGTCTTTTACTTAGTTAGAATGTCTTTTTTTTTTAAACATTTACCTTCATAAGGTAATTGAATATGAGAATTTTAAAAGAATAGGTTATATTAAAATACTTGACTATTGTATAATAAAGTACGAGTGCATGTTCTAAGTACTTATTTTAGTGCCTTCGGGCACCTACTCAAGCGGATAGCATTTCAAGCTAGGTAAATGAGGTATACGTTTCGGCTCTCACGACCATTGTCCTTGAACAAAAAATTAGTTATTCTAGTTACGCATTTATAACTTTTGAGGTTTTTTTAAGGATTTTCACAGTTTTGTATTTTTTTTTAAAATTGAAAATTCTTTTATAGCTACACCGGAAAATTGTTTGGCCCATCCAAAAAAAATTCTGGTTCTGCCCCTGTATAGAACACGCGCGAGATGTGCATAAAAAAGGCTTTTTGTGAATCAAAGTTGTTTCTTTTTGCATTAAAATTGGTTAAATGTGTATAAAAAATGGTCAAATGTGCAACAAAATTAGTTGTATGTGCATCAAAAGCATTTGTATGTGCATCAGAACAACTAAAAAATATATCTTGTTTGAGTGCATATCAAAACTAATTTTATGTGCATTTAAAGTGGCCAAATGTGTATCAAAACTATGTGTATAGATATATATGTTTTATGTATAAAAAAGAACCATATATGCATCAAAACAACCAAAAAAGTGTATTTTTAGTGTATCAAAACTAGCTGAATGTACATCAAATTTGCAAAATGTGCATCGAAAATAAAAATGTTTGAAATCGATGCACAAATATCTAGTTTTGATGCACATACAACGCGAAACCAATACACGAAAGTATGTATTATTTATGCATGTTCATCAAAACTAATCGTAGGAGCATCAAAACAACTAGAAAGTGCATCTTATTTTACATGTGCATCAAAACTAACGGTATGTGCATATATAAAAAAGTAGTAAATATTATATTCATACACATAACGTAAAAAAGTAAAAAAAAATCAAAATTGATGTACATTGTGCATAAAAAATCGATGCACAAACAACAAGTTTTGATACACATGGGCTATTTTTTATGCACATTAATGGCAAAAATGATACACATGCTACACATATTACCTAAAAATGAAATTTTCAAAAAATACTTGAGGAATATGCTCGTGCCCCTTGTTACCCTTTGATGAAAGTGCAATGTGGGCCATTGATTTTTTTAAGAAACATATAAGATTCATTCCTATTTCTCAAGTGGGTGCCCTTTCTTACGGAATCCTTCTTCCATATTTTATTACATTGTATCGGTAAATCCGATTTTGTCCTTACACGTTATGCAATGTTGTCGTTATATATTAGTATGTTGTCTATTATTGCCGATGCAAATCATCTGTCCCATTTTCATGTATCCTACCATATCTCATTGATTATGATTGGTTAAGATTTCTTTTATTAAACATATGATAGTATTACTTGATAATTTTTAATTAATTTTTAACAAATCACAAGCAATGGAACATAGTAGGAGACATAAAAAAAGGACAGAGGATTTGCATCGCCATTATTACATGTTTCCGATTTTCTATAACATGCCCTTGGAAAGATTTGAATAGATTTGATTTTTGGAGATTATTTAAGATTAATAGGGTTTATTTTTTTAAGGTTTATTTTTTAAATTAAGTATCTTTTTATTATGTATTCTTAGAACTCATTGTAGAAAAAACGACACAATTATAGTACTCATTGGCAGGCACGGAACCAGGGGTGGGCTGGGGTTTGCTACAGCCCACCCCAAAAATATATTTATATATATGTCTTAGTAGTATTAATGTACAGAATATAAATCTAGAGCAAATGGTACATGAGGTTACAATTATAGTACTCATTGGCAGGCACGGAACCAGGGGTGGGCTGGGGTTTACTACAGCCCACCCCAAAAATATATTTATATATATGTCTTAGTAGTATTAATGTACAGAATATAAATCTAGAGCAAATGGTACATGAGGGCGAGATTAATGGAGAAATGAGTTGGTAGAAAAATTTATTTTATACTTGTGTGAGACAAGGCAATTAGCGTACATGTAGTTGGTGGAAAGGTGGTAGGAATTCTCACTTTGAGGAACCATCCACATAATCAATTAATTACGTTTACGTGCTTCTTCGCAGAATGTCCGCACGCCTACTCAAAAACTAGACCAGCAAAATGTATGTACACTTCACCACGCCCGGCTTCTATATATAAATTACAAGTGTAATTCCCGATCGAGTCTTGCATGAGATTTATATAAAATTTTCTTACAAAACATTAAAATATAACAATAAAGAAAATTTTAAATATATTATTAAATATTTTATATTATGATATAATATTAATATGATGATAAATTGATAATATATATAGACTATAATAATAATAAAAATATAGGAATTGTGTTCATTAAAAACTTAATAAACCGAAATGTTACGAAGAAGAATTAAAAATTTAACATGCTTAAGTTCTTATTATTGTAGGTTTGTTTTTATCATACCCAAATTTTAGGAAAAAGAATTTTAAAAAAATGGAAAAAATCAGCAAAAAAATTGAACTTTAATCTCATGCTAATGTGATAAGATATCTATTACTAATAACTAAAGCCGAAGCAATTTCTGCCACCACGGGATAAAATTTTATGTAAAAATTTATCCCCAAATAAACATAAATATAAAATAATATTAGTAGATTTGAACAATATAGATAAAAAACATATTATATTTATTATATTTGTAAAGGATAAATTAAAAAAAAAAGATAAGAAAAATATGTACACATGATCACATATATATCTTTGAAATAAAAATAGTCATATCTATCTATAATTATATATTTAAGTAAAAATAACCAACACATTAATTCTGGCTCCACCTTATATTTAAAAAATTATTTATATTATTTTTTTCAATTAAATTCCTTTCTATTTATTCATGTAGAAAAAAATTAATTCGAATTTTAATTAAAAATAACAAAAATTATTTTATCTTTATCTTTTTATCGATTTATAAAAATTATTTATCTTAAATCAAATTTTGATAAAAAAATATTAAAATATTAAAATATCTATGTAATTACTTGCCTAAATTAAATTTTTATTAAAAAATTATATTATTTTTTCCTTAATTTCCTTTTTGGATTTTTATGTAAATATAAAAGATTTTTTATTTTTAAAAAAAAATTATTTTTATAATTTTTTAATATTTTCTTATTAATTATCTTTTAAATTTTTTATTGAAAAGATTTTTAAATAAATTATTATGTTTTGGATATTAATTTCATTCGTAATACTAATAAAATATTATTATTTCAAATAAACAACTTTTATATTTTATTGATTTTAAATATTTATTAAAAAATTATATTTAAGTATTTACATGATTATTTTTCTCGGATAATAAATATATTTCAAAATATTTTACTATTAATATTTTAATTAAGAAAAACCCGTACAAGGTACGTGAATACATACTAGTATATCCCAAAAGTATCAAAAATTGCCAAAAATCTCAAAAAATTAGGGGTTTTTAAAATAATGAAAATCTCCATACAGTGTTAATAGAATATAACTAGTTGTACCCGTCGTGCCATACACGACTACGACTCATCAATTTTTAGATATATTATAAATATGATATTAATAAAGTAAATATAATAAATAAATAAAAAGTCAAAAATAATTTAAATTCTTAAATAAATTAATCAAATTTAATTCTTTAAAAATTTCTTCAATAAAAATTTAAAAGGATATTTAATAAGAAAATATTAAAAAAATATAGAATTTTTTAAAGATAAAAAAATCTTCTATATTTACATAAAAATCCAAAAGGAAATTAAGGAAAAAATAATATAATTTTTTTATAAAATTTAATTTAGGCAAGTAATTATATAGATATTTAAAAAATTTACTTTTTTATATCAAAATTTTATTTATGATAAATATTTTTTTATAAATAGATAAAAAGATAAAGATAAAATAATATTTGTTATTTTTAATTAAAATTCAAATCAATTTTTTTCCACATAAATAAATAGAAAGTAATTTAATGGAAAAACTAATATAAATATTTTTTAAAATATAAGGTGGGGCCAAAACTGATGTGTGATGGTGCGCAAAGTAGCGGAGTATGAATAGTCGGACCAAAGTACGAGAAATAGCGGGATCCGGCGGGATTTCTGAGGTTAAACTCAAAGGCCTTTGCCATACCCATCTTAAAAAAAGGCAAATCCCTGCCCAAGCGAGGCCTTAGGACCACGATCACGAGGTCCAGACCTCGTCGAACTCATAAAATAGGACGGTTAAGCGGACTCTCCCCAACTAATAACAAAACCCAAACCTCGTTGTTCAAAAGCTAACATCACCGCCCCATTCGACCACTCAACGACCACCATATTCTCAACCAATGACCAACGTACTGCCTCACTCTCGACCAATCAAAGAGCTTGATCTCGGGCGTCCCACATCGACCAAACATCAAAACCATGTTCCTCAAACCTCTATAAGTAGAGGAGAACGTCGAAGGTAGAAAGGGGTCGAAAAACATCTTGAACTCAAGAACTATCTTGTTCGTTGAAGATCGACGTGTTGAAACATCGTTAAAGACCGTGCTAGAGCCAAGTGAAGGTCCACAAAAAGACTTCAACAAGTCGCCCAAAGAGACCTCGTCTCAATCAAAGATCTCACCTACGTCACTTCGCAAACCACAATCCCTGCATGCACAATAAACTCTTCGACCTCGCCACAAGACACCAGGCCTAGGCTTGTAACCGGAGCAGAGCTTTTTAATAGTCTGTTAAGTGATAGAATCTCACAGTAGTTAGGAGGTCTCAAATCTTGTTAGGATGAGACCTCGAATCCTCCGAGAAGAGATCTAGGGCATAATCCTGTCGTTTGTAACCTCGTTGTTTGTAATCTCGTTGTTGTAACCTCGTTCTAAAAAGATAAATAAAAGCAAGTGTTTGCCTAGTCGAATAAAAATCTCGTTCTTGTCTTCTAGCGCTGGTTTATTTCGGGTTTCATCAATGTGGTGGTTAGAAAAGTTACAACTTTAATATATAGTTATAGATAGATGTGGCTATTTTTATTTCAAAGATATATAAGTGGTCACGTGACATATTTTTTCTTATCTTTTTTTAATTTATCTTTTACAAATATAATGTCCTTTTTTATCTATATTGGTCAAATTTACAAATATTATTTTATCTTTATGTTTATTTGGGGATAAATTTTTACAAATATTATTTTATCTTTATGTTTACTTGGAAATAACTTTTTTGCATAATTAACTATTTAAAATTATTATTTTAATAAAGGAGTGATGTTGTAATAGCCACAATTTTCGTTAAAAGAATAAAATTCATTTTCTTAATATTTAATTATTTATTAAATAAAATAACCTTATAAAAGGGCCTTTTTACTTCAAAATTTTATTTTTCTAAAATACGTAAATTATAACATTATTATGAAATATTTATTCGAGTAAATGGATTTATTAAGAATGGAACTTAATAAATTTGTAGCTAATGGAAATTCTTTTCGTAAAACCCGATTGTTCCGACACGCGTTTCAAAACGACTCTCGGTCCGTTTTGCGAACGCGTCAGATCATTCATTAGAGAGATCTAAGGAGATTTTGGTAGAGATTCTCCCCTCATTACGGTGGATTATTTCATCAATGTCATATTCTCCTTTATTCCACTAACATGACTTAAGTTATTATAATACTCTAAGTTAGTCTTCCGCCACCTTAAAGGAGAGATTGCCAACTATCATTGAAAATCTCTACAACCTCCGCTAACCAAGATTTTCTTTATTTAAAGGGGTCATGTCTTGAGAGAGAGCTCACCAAAACACTCTCTAGCTCTCTCCTTTTCAGTTATTTCTCCCACCTAAAGCCTTTATTGTGCCTTACAAACACCACCACACCACCGGCTGCCATCACCACCACTGCCGGCCGCAGCAGCACTACCTCCCGGAGACGCGCGCCACCAGGCCGCCGCCCCTCTTCAATTCCCCCTTTGCTTCTTTGGGTGATTTTTCCTCCTAGATCAAACACTTTAAGGGTATATTTTCTTAGCCTTTTTAATTTATTCTAAACTTGTTTCTTAGCATCTTAAGCTCTTTTAGATGATCATAATTTTTACAAAAAAAAAACAGATTACAAAAGTTTACAAAACTTAGGATATCTCTTAGAATTTGTACATGCATGCAAGATTTTGTTAAAGAGGAATTTTCCTACAAATTATGAGAATGTTGTACTAAAATCCTACACTTTTAAAAGGTGATTTTTACTTGTTATATTCTTCTTTTTATTTAAATTAAAAGGGCCTAGAATGTCTTTCTTTTATACAAGGATCCTTGAGTTTATAAAGATATTTTCTTTGATAACTACTTAAGATATAACTATCATGCATAAAACCTTCATACATGTCATTCTTGATCCTTGAAATGAATTTTTATGAGGAATTTTAATTTTTATAAGCTGTCAAACATAAGTTAAAAGCTACTAAGATGAGATTGTACTTCCATGTCCCTTTAAAGAGGTTTTTATGAATTTAAGTCTTCATGCATGTCTTCTATAAACTTTTTAGGTGATTTTATATTAACTTTGAAAATAAATAGGTCTAGTAATAATAAGACATACTTAATTAAATCTTAAATGTTCTTGCATGTAACCTTTAAATGGTTTTTTATTAAATAAAATTCCCTTGCATGTCTTGTAAAATCTTAAGAAGATTTTTAAGATGAAGTTTTATTTGTGAAAGTCCTTTTTGAGAATAAAAGATGATCAAATAGATTACATATTCGTTGTATGGATTTTTAAAAGGAATATTATGGATTAAATCCTATTACATGTTCTTTTTCCTAAAAAATTTTTAACACTTGAATAAATGGTTTATGATTTTTTTAAGAACCGAAAATAATTTATAAAAATTAATAGACACTTAAATAAATTCTATAAGGTTATGCATGTTGAGCTCATGGAGTTTTTAGAATAAATCTTATCTTGCATGTGTTCTAGAATTACTAAGATAGTGATTTATAATACCTTGTAATAAAACGAAACATTTTTAAGCATAAGTTATATTGAATCATTTAAAGTATTGCATGTGGGAAGTAAAAAGTATTTTTATAAGGTACTTATGCACTTGCATGACAATCCTAGAAATTTCCTATAAGTAAGTTATGATTTGTCTGAAAATTGGTTATAAGCACAATTTTCAATATAGTAGTCTTACATAAAAATGATGCATGCAAATCATGGATATAATTTATTTTTAAATATATATATATATATATATGTATATATATTTACATGTGGGTTAAAAAGATTTTCATTAGACTAATTAAAACCTTGCATTAGTTTTCTTAAACTAAGCATTTTTAAGTTATAAAATCCTTACAAGTATCACCAAGAAAATCATAATAAAAGAATTATTATTTTAACCTTTTCCTAGCTAAATTATTAAACCAAATAATTTAGTTTAACTTGCCTTCTCTTAAAAGAGGAAAATAAGAATTATGAAAGAAAATGCTCCCAAGACTCCCGAAACCCTCGCCCCTTTTCCCGAAAACCTTGCTTGCCCAAATCAAGAACCCTAGATCGAGAATCGTTTCTCTAATCAATACAATCTTCCATCTCTTACTATCACAAATCGATGATAATGAATCTAAAATCCCTTGGGCACTAATTCGATGGAATCCGTCCAAGTTTTCTGCGGCGAACAATTGGTCGTGCGGGGCTCATCGGTACTCTTTGCCTCGTGGAGAGGAATTTCCGACCTGGGGTTCCTCTGGGATGAATCCCTCCGTATTGTCAAGGCGGCGCGGGAGACGACGAAGACTAGCAATCCTGGAACAACGGGCATATTGGCGATTAGGGTTGGTACGCCTTCGATATGGCGTAGGTATGTCAATGGTGGATGCAATGGGGGATGTTGAGAGGGCAATGGCGGTACAACTTCTCTGGAACTGGAGACGGATGGCTAATCTTAAGGAGAAGCTACTCTACTGGCTAGGGACTTTCAGGCAAGAACATCGGGTGAACTCAGTTATCAGATTATTGCTTATCTTGTATACCAATGACAAATTACTTGTGTACTTGTCCAAGACCATTAGGATATGTGAGGTCTTGACCTGTCTAAGGAGCTGTTGGGGATCTTTCTCCCCCACGCTTCTTGATATCACTATTTTCCCATCTCTAGTCACTTATCGAAATATTAACATAACCTCTGTTTGGGAATTCACTCTGATTTTCATTGCCTTGGAGAATAATTCTGAGGTGATGAAGACAAACAAAAAAACCTTTAAGAAGGTAATTTGGTCTGATGCCCAATTTTCTAAAGAACATGATGAGTATGATTCTACTCATACTCATTCTCAGAATAAGACTACCATGGTTAGTGAGACCTTAAAGGGTAGCAATTCCAACAAGCCTTTTGAGGCTGGGCCCTCGGGGTCTAAGAAAGAAAAGTGCAGGGGGAGAGATAAGCTTGCATTGTTTGCCTCCCTGAGCCAGTTGATTGTGCTCAAGAAGAATATCCAACATCTTAAAGAAACTCTGCCTTTTGACCCCATCCTTGGGAACGATATTGAAAAAATAAGAAAGGACTGGCAGATGATGGGGAATTCTATTGTTCTTGTGAGAACACATCCACTCACTAATCAAGCTATATGGTTCTTTTTGAATAGTGACAATCTGGATGGCACTCCCATGATTGTTTATGACAAAGGTGGAAGTATAATGAACACTTTTATCTTATTTTGGTTAAGCCTATTATATCTAGTTATGATATTTTACTATATGTGGAGAACTCATGAGAAATTAAGTCAAATAGAACAATATGGCTCTTCCATAAATTTTACTTTAGTTCACAATGAACTGGGGTGCCACTGGAGGAGATCAACTCCAATGGGTGCTTTATCTGTTACAAGCAAACAAATCTATGCAGAAGCTGAACTTATGCATTGTCTCATTATGAATTATAATACCAATGTGAGAAATGATGATACTGGTGTTTACACTACTGAAAATTTGATCTCAAAACACTTCTCCTTTCTAAATAATATGCAGGCTCGTGAATGTAGATCTAGAAATACAGCCCTTATTCAAATGAATGAAATACTGCAGTTATCCTTGCTAAATAATATGATCTTTGTCCTGAGGAACTTGAATCCATTATATTACTGGTTGAATGACTATATTAATATTCTATTAAGTGCGTGCTCCACTATTGCTTACTTGCATTTTAATTTGGAAGAGGATGATTATAATATGACGTTACTTAGCGCTTACTGTATTATTGTTTACATTCATAGAATCACTAAAGAAAAAGCTACTACAAATATTAAAGGAGGAAGATCAAGAAAGATTAATAATGACTATAACAATTGGGAGCTGGTAATGAATGATGAAGGCTATAGTGTGATAGTTGGGTTGTACCATTACAAAAACCTGAATTTTTATAAAAAAATTCAAGAAGAATATAAAGGATAATAATTGTGTAAAAGCATTGAATGATGGGGAAAATAAAAATAGACAACCAAATGAATACCTAACTCGCCTATTTGATCAGACAAGTGTCACAAATAGACATTTAGAATTGGTAATTAATTTCCGAATAAGTGTGTGGCAAGAAAGAATTTGGAATTATATTTCAGTTTCTCAGAACAACAATGACCTGCAACAAGAAAATTGGAAATACTGCTGCTATGTATTTGAACCTCCTTTTTAGGGTGCATTCATTTATAACAAATTATATGAAGATAGGGCTATGGAATTGTAGGGGAATGGGCCGGAAGTCATTCTGGCCGGAGGTTGACTCCTTCTGCAAAATCGAAAGAGTACAAATCATGGCCATTGTAGAAACCAAAACGAAAAAGGAACCAAGCGATCAAATGTGGAGAAGAGCAGGATTCGACAATTTCGTATGGTCCCCGGCCTGTGGTAAGGCAGGTGGCATCGGGGTCATGTGGAAGGAACATCAACTCATTAACGAAGCGGTAACTATACTAGCCCATGAATCAAGATATATCATATCAAAATATTATCACATAAATATAGCAATTTGCCTTGCATATGCTCCGCCAAACGAAGGGCGTAAAGATGAATTTTGGGAAAACATAACAAACACGCTACAAAACTTGAATATACCTATTATCATATTAGGAGACCTAAACGAAATTCAAGATCCGGGAGAAAAGAAAGGGGGTTCTTACCCTAATCAACAAAGATTTAGAAGGCTAATAAAGTTTAAAAACGATTGTGAACTAGTAGATATCCCTACAATAGGAAACCTCTTCACTTGGAGAAAAAATAAAACAGAAAATGAAAATACCTATGAAAAACTTGATCGGGCTCTTGTGAGTAATGAAGTGCCGCAATGGTTTCCAAACATTAAGGCAAAAAATTATGCATTTACAACTTCTGACCATTGTATGGTTGCAGTGGATCTATGTAATGAAGAGGTCACTAAAGGAATCCCCTTTAAAATGGAGAAAATGTGGATGAATAGAAAGGATTTTAGGAATATAGTAAAACAGGCTTGGAGATTGGATGTTCCAGGATCCAACATGTTTAAACTAGTAAGGAAAACTCAATTGTTAAAGAAAAATGCAAAAATTTGGAATAGACATACGTTTGGAAATACCTTTGAGAAACTAAAAGAAATAGAAGATACCATGTTGAACCTTCAAAAACAAATACTAATCTCTCCACAACCAAGTTTAATACAAAAACAAATCCGAATCATTAAACAAAAAAAATGTTTATTGAATTATCACAAAACTTATTGGAAACAGAGGGCAAAGACAAAGCATATTAAGCTATCAGATGCAAATACGGGATATTTCCATAAAATTGCTAGTGGTAAGAGAAACAGGAAAAATATTAAAGAAATAAGAACCAATGATGGCACATTAATTATTGGATTAGAAAATATCAAAAATGAAATCAAAAAGGATTTCAAACTTAGATATACAAAGGAACCAACCAACCAATCTTTAACCCAAGAATACCTTAATTTAATATCTAGAGAAATAACTGAGGAAGATAATGCCAATCTGACAAAGCAAGTAACCAATGAAGAAATTAAAGAAATAGTGATGCAATTAGGGTCAAACAAATCTCCAGGACCAAATGGAATGACAACGGAATTTTATCAAAAATATTGGGATATTGTGAGCCCGTCTGTTATCAAGGCGGTTAAAAGTTTTTTCCATTCAGGGAAGATACTAAAACAAATTAATCATACGTTTATATCTCTAATCCCAAAGATTGAAAACCCAAACTCGACGAATCACTATAGACCTATAAGTCTGTGTGCAACAATATATAAAGTCATCTCCAAAATAATCACAGAAAGACTAAAGAAAATAACAGGCAAAATCATACATCCACTTCAGGGTGCTTTTGTAAATGGTAGGTCAATAGAAGATAATGTACTCATTGCACATGAAATCTTCCACTCCTTTAGAGGAAGTAAGGCAAAAGATGGGTGGGTTGCAGTCAAACTTGATATGGAAAAGGCATACGATAGAGTGGATTGGGAATTTCTTATCACAGTCCTAGAAAAATTCGGTTTTGATAATAAATTCATTGGATGGATTCGCGAGTGCATCTGTACAGTATCTTTTTCAGTTCTTGTTAATAATGGACCGATAGAACCTTTTTTCCCAGAATGGGGATTGCGACAAGGTGATCCTCTGTCACCCTTGTTGTTTGTCATTGGAGCGGAAATTCTAGCTAGAAAATTACAATCCATAAGCAATATTGATAGAAAATCCATTGGATTTCCAATTTCTCGAGGTGGAATCAGGATTCCTTTCCTTTGCAGATGATATTATTATCTTTGCTAAAGGAACCCAAGGATCTTGTGCAAAAATTAAAGAAATTATAGAAGAATATTGTGCTATATCAGGACAAAAAGTGAATTATCATAAATCAGCTTTTCAAACATTAAAAAATGTTAACAACTAGCAAAAACAACAAATCCAGCAAGCATTGGGTATAACTGCAATGACTGATATAGAAAAATATCTAGGATGTCCTATCATAAATGGGAAAGTAGAAACGTTTAAGGACACAATTGGAAAAGCGCATCAACAGTTAACAAAATGGAAAGCGAACAATCTTTCCCAAGAGGGAAGAACAATTCTAATCATAGCAAACTTGGCAACTAAACCAAATTATATTATGCAAAGCTTTATGCTCCCAACTAAAATTCATGAAGAAATGGATAGAATTAATAGGGGCTTTTTCTGGAACAAAGATCAACAGTACAAACCACTTATAGGCTGGGATAGGATATGTAAGCCAAAAACTTTCGGAGGACTAGGTATAAGGAAAACAGAGCATATGAACAAAGCACTACAAATGAAACTCCTTTGGAAAATTCTTGCAGAACCGGAAAATATTTGGGTTAAAATAGTAAGAGAGAAATATATGAAAAATGATGACCTTTTCACCTACAAAGTTAAACAAAATACCTCTTGGCAGTGGAAACGTCTAATGAACTTACGCAAGGAATTTGAAAAGGGACTAATATGGCAAATTGGAAATGGACAACGAATTAAATTTTGGGAGGATAATTGGGCTTTGGATCACCCCCTTAAGGGCTTGGCCCTACAGTCATATGTTCAAGATGGAACCGAAAGGGTCTCGGATTATTTATTGGCGGATAGAAAATGGAATATACAAAAACTTAAAGCAGTTCTTCCTGATGAAATTGTCAATATCATACAGGATATTGTCATTCCGATTCACAATATCACGGATCGTCTATATTGGACCCCAAGTAAGAATGGTTGGTTTTCTACCTTTTCAGCCATGAAATTAATAACACAAGAAAAATTACAAATGCCAAAAACTTCATTTGGAAAATCATTGCGAATGGATTACCAACCAAAGCGAGATTGAGAGACAAACATGTCTCAACACCAGGAGGATGTGTCCTTTGTAATTGCACTGAGGAAAATACCACACATCTATTGACAAAATGCCCTTATACAATAAGTACAATCAAAAACATAAATCAAGTAACCAAACAAATAATACGAAATTATGACCCAGAAAATAAAACAACAAAAACTATCCTGAATGAACTATTCCAAAGCTTAGGGAGAAAGAACTTCTCTGAATTAGCTGTCACTTGGTGGTGTATATGGCATCAAAGAAATAAATCAATTTTCCAAAATACAAATGACATTATATCGGACCTACCTTCATACATAAAAAGACAACTAGATCAATGGAACAAGTCAAAAATATGGAATGAAGATGAAGAAGAAAATAAAATGACAAATAAAAGACCGGAAAAAACACATAAGTCAAAACAAAAATCATGGAAAAAACCACAAGGAGGGTTTGTTAAATGTAACTTTAACGGATCAAAATTGAATAATGGATCCGCTTCTGGAGGGGCGATACTAAGGGACCATAATGGCAATATGATTGATATAATATCAAACAAGTTTGGCAATATCTCGGTGATAAGGGCAGAAGCTCTAGCTTTAAGGGATGGGATTAATCTGGCACGAATGTGGAAATGCAATAATATAGAAATAGAAGGGGACAATTTGCAAGTCATAAAAGCTACACAAGGAGCTAGAAATTGTCCATGGGAAATTGAAATGATTTTGGCGGATGTTTTGGCTTTGCTCCAAGAGTTCTAGAACATCAAAATCATTCATGTTAACAGGGAGTCTAACGTTGTGGCTGATACTATTGCTAGACTGGGCCACAGTCTCCCTGTTAATGATATTCGGAACCACCAAGAACTTAAAGTTCTCATCCGCCAGGATGCTCTAGGACGCCCTCCCTAGAGGAGTGACTCCTAATCCTTACCTAATCAAAAAAAAAAGGAAAATAAGAGAAAGGTAAAATTAAATTAAAATAAGGATTTTAATACATGTTCGTTCGTCATTCTTTTCGGTTAAATAGGTCGAAGCGTACAAACGTCTCTAAGATATTCTAATTTCGAGTTGCGTAGATTTATGAAAGAAATCCAAGGCAAGTGGATATTCTCGGATTCTCCTTGTAACTTTTTCGATATCTCGATTCCGTTAAACTTCGCTATGTTGGAAACAAACTTGTTTGCTTAAATAAATAAACATAGGATATATCGATTGCTAGAAATAACGACATCACATTATCGTTATTATTATTCAAATGCTAGAAATGAACTTAGGACCGATGATTGCGGCCTTGTTTGTTTAAAATGTCTCCTTTAGAGACATCTCTTGGAAAAGTATAGGAAAAAGTGTTGGACATAAGTTTTTAACCACTTTTTATAACATCATATTAATTATAAGTAGGTCGTGACTCTACTCTTAATTCGTTGACTGAAGTCTTAAGCAATGTCGAAATAGAAAGGTTTCGTCTGAAGTCTAATGCAATGTCATACGGAAAATTAATGTTGGCTGAAGTATTAAAGCAATATCGAAATAAAAAGGTTTCGTCTAAAGTCTTAAGCAATGCCGCATAAAATGGAAAAGACGACTAAAGTCTCTTACTAACGTCTATGTTATGCAGACATTCAAAATTATAATAAGGCTAAAGGTTTGCCTTGTTCAATCCATTAAATAAACTTATGCTATGTTCTAACTAAGTGTTAGAACTCCGTTCCCTTAAATGGGATCGGCTGTTTAATAGCCTTCACACCCTTAAAAGTCATTAATGCTATGTAAAGTTTTGACACGTAATAAAGATAAGTGCTAGTGCACATTAAAAGACTTCAAAACCGGGCCGGTTTTAGAAGACCAACCCGGCTCTCGGTCCGATAAGGGCGCGAGAGGTTTTCTAGAAACTTGTGTACAATTAAAACATTCCTAACATAATTCTACTCTAAAAAGTTCTGCAATCTCATAGTTCGTTCTTTTCGGTTTAGAGTTATCTCACTTCGAGATATACTCATTTCCGTCCTCAAGCTCCACATAAAGATTATTCATCTCAAACATATTTCGCATACCTCTTTAATGATTTGTTAAGTTACCAGATTACCCTTGAGAATTTCCATTCTCACTTGCTTAATCTCCTTAGACTAAGTCCGCTATTTTTGTTTTCCGCATTTTGTCTGGTATTTCTCGCCCTTCGCGACAAATGCCAGACTCTGGAAAATCATTGTCGAAGGTTTAAAGACGAAGATCCATCAAAGCTGAAGGAAGGAAGGTCGGTTACTCTCAAGGATGTTTTCTTGTTTATTTTGGGTTACACTTCGTTTGTGCAAACAATGTTTCACTAATTCCGATTCTTAAACTCTTTCATGTTTTGTTATTTGAAATTAAGTTAAGGATGTAATGATAACAATTTAAAGTCTCATGTTTGAGCATTCTTGTTAATATGTAATATCGTTGGATTTTCGCATTTTTATTTAAATTTAATACATTAAAAAGTCTTGGGTGACTTTTGATGGTAAAATCTGAGGTCACTGGCGGTAATACCCTTCTTGCAAAATAGGGGTGTTACAGATGTGACACAATGTGGTGGCATAAATTGATTCGGCTTCAGTTATTAGTAAAAGATGAAATAAAAATTAATGTAACAAACTTAATAATAAGCACAGTTTCATTCATTTTCTCATTTAAAAATAATCAAAATTGGAAAAATTAATTAAAGATAACACTTATTAGATCACATGGCTAAATGGTAGTATTACTATACAAAATAATTTTATAATTATAATTAGAAATTTTATATTTTGTTTGATAAAGTGCTAGACCAAAATTGAAAATGATATAGGCTATGTTTGTTAAGTCATTAAAAAAACTAGTTGGAGTTGTAAAACTAGTTGAAATTGTAAAACTAGTTGTAAAAATAGTTGGAGTTTTAAGAAAATACATAAAAACTGTTTGGTAATGTTCAACTAATTTATTATAATATATAATAATTTTGAATTCCAGTTGATATAAAACAATAATAATTAAATTTTTGGAAATTCACTATTATTTAGAAAAATATTTTATTTATTTCAAAAACTACTAAAAACTACCAAAAACTAGCACAAAAGCTTTAAAAACTAGCTTTCTGAGAAAGCTAGTTTTACAACTAGTTGTTAGCTTTTTTTTGTCAAACAAACAACGATTATGCGAGTTTGTGCAACTAGTTTGAAAACCCCAACTAGTTTTTCGTACACAAAAAACATAGCCATAGGCTCCTTCCATAATACATGTAAAATACTGCATCGAAGATGCTTTGATGACTCCTTTTATTTTATCACCTTGTAAAAATAACAATAAAATATATTAATCTATAACAACTTAAAAGTTATCCTCAAAGGCCACATAAATGCATAGAATTTATTACAAATCTATGTATAATATAAATTTAGGTGATAAAAATTCAAAAAAAGATCTATAGCATAGTGGTAATGGTGTTTCTTAATAACTCATAGGTCTGAAGTTCAAATCTTCTTGAGAGCATTTTTTTTACCAAATTATTTTTAAACAACAACAACAACAACAACAACAACAACAACAATAATAATAATAATTAATCTTAAGCTATTGTAAATCTATTATAAAGTTAAAATGTTTTGCTCAATAATAGTCAATCTTAATTTTGCAACTTTTGGTATTACACACAAAATATGTCATCAACATTTGGTATTATACACATAGCATAATATCAACCTTTGGCATTACACCATTAATTTTGCAACCATTAATATTAAACACAATGATAACATCAAACATTTGGTATTACCTAAGTAATTTAAAATCATTAAATTATAACTTTTGATATTACAAACAAAAGTAAAAAAAGATAAGCCGATCATTCACATTACAAACAAAAGATAAGTTCTAATTTAATGTATAATTTTTTATGTTCTACTATTTTCTCATTATAAGTCTTTCACTTTTTGTATATGTATTTCATTCACTATTAAGCCAAAAAAAAGATAACCCAATTTGCAAGAAAAGAATGAACAATATAAGATTTTGCTCGAGAGGGTATTGCGGAAAAATAGAAGTTAAATAGAAACATATTACATACCAATATACCATACACAAAATAATATTATTCCGTTCGAATTAAAATTTTCACGGTTTATTTTTATTCAATCTTTTTATATGATAATATTTAGATTTAAGTCAAAACATGTTATAATTACCTTATGATAACCAAAAATATATTTTTCAAATAATAAACATAGTACATAAATTTGCCCCGTCCAACGGACGGGTTAAACATTCTAGTGTATTATATGGTTATGTACAAAGTAAGGATATTAAAAATATATCATAAATTGAGAAAAAAAAATAAACATAATATGAATTTTTTTTATTTTATAAATAAGGTACATTAATTACTCTTTCATCCATCATAATGAATTCAGTAGTAATATGAATGCCTAGATCACCTTTCTTCTTAAGCTTTCACATACGAATTACATGAACTCTTAACTCTTTGATATAACCCCTCTTATTAGATCATCTGCATTGAAAAAAATTATACAATTGTTAGATTGAAGAATCAGTGGATAGAACGAATCAACAAAATGGCACACCAAGAGATAGAACGAAGGAACATAACCAAGCAACATAAAGAAAAAATGGCACACCAAGAGATAGAACAAAGGAACATAACCAAGCGACATATAGAAAAAATGGCACATTTGACCCAAAAAGAGAAAAGAAAAAATGGCACACCAAGAGATAGAACACCAAGTGATAGAACGAAGGAGAGTGAAAGTTATTAACAAATGAACACCATCTATATAAAAGATGAGGGGTGAAATGTTAATTTAACTTACCGAAATATTTGTTTTATAATTAGTAAAATTGGAAAAAAAAATCCTTGCTTGATTTTGTTATGGAACAAATAAATTGAATACAGTAGGAAACAAAACAATACACACAAATCTAGAAATTGTTAAAGATAGGGCCAATATTTATTTTTGCAAAAATTTGTTAGAAACTCACAAATTTAAAGTTTGAATACATAAGATTTTTTTCAAATATGTGATCCATTAATTTAGGAAAATCTTCATTGTAGAATAATGTCAAATTGGAAACATGAAATATTACCAAAAAAATTGAAAAAATTAAACAAAATTTGAAAAAAACTCTTGCACTTATTTGAATTTGAAAACCATATGTTAACCAAAATCTAGGATTTGTTGAAGATATGTCACATATTGGTACTCTTATTAAACTCGAATCTCTCTATCCTATTTGTCACTCATCTAACTATGCCACATGAGCATCTTAATTTTTAAATTTACTTCTTTACCGTTTCTTCTTTTTAAAATTTACAATCCTTAAAAATATATAATATAATAATATTACTATTGCTATTAATATACAATGATCTACTACTTTCTTTTATGGACAATTTAAATATTATATAATTGTACATCATCATCTTTAATATGTATCGTTATTTTTTTTTTCAATGACAAGTATGAAATTATCCATACATAACATCTCTAATATATAATGATCTACTACATTTTTATGGACAAAATTTAAATATTATATAATTGTACATCATCATCTTTTCAATAATTAAATAATACGGAGTAATATATAATATAATATTATTGCTAATGTTATTAATATATAATTGTATCCTTAAATTACAGTATAATTTTTATCCTTTTTCCAATATTATATGTACGTTCTTTTTGATAATGTATCTTAATTTTTTTTTCAATGATAAATAGTAAATTTAATATTATGCCACGTAGATATATTTAAATGTTCATTTATCTCTTTGTCCTTAATAGTTTTTAGAATTTACACTCCCTATATATTATAATAATATTATCTCATTTATCATTATTACTTACCATATTCAATTAAAAAATTCAATTATCTATGTTATTAATAAGCATTCTATACATATTGTAATAATATTACCTCATTTATTACTATTACTTACCATATTTAACTAATAAGTATGAAATACTTACCATATTCAATTAATGAGTATGGGAATATTGTTTAGTTTTTTAGTTTATATTTACCTATATATTATATAATATTATCACATTTCAAAAATTAAATCACATATCCTATTATAAATAAATAAATATTTTTTTACATTCCCTACATATTATAATAATTCTCACTTGAAATTTTTATTGAGGAAATTATTTTATTTTATCAAATAAGTTTATGTAAAATTCAATCGATAAGTATGATTCCTACATAAATATTTTTTCAAATCATCATCGTGCATGGAAATTTGAACTAGTTGAATTCCAGTGATACTCACGGGAGATTTACTAAAGATTATACAATAATTTGATAGACTTGTATAAAATATCGCAATAAAATCATGTAATTTATATTAAAAAAAAACTTTATTTTGATTAAATTTAAAGATTATTTTCATTATTTGTTGAGATCTTGTCCATTATTTTGATTAAATTTTTAAAATGTTAATTTCACTTAAATTGAATATTTTTAATTTTTTTATTTTTTAAAGATATTAATATGCATAAAACAATCAGTTTTTATAAAATATTTATTAAGGTTATGTAGAGTTCTTATCTTTTACTTTGTAATGAATATAATAACATATAGAAAAAAAAATAATATAATGCTATAACTTAAATATAATTACAGTATGATATCTAGCAAGGATAATATATTTTATTAAAATATTTTTTAACGTTAATTTTTAAAATTTAGGTAGGTCAATCAATGCATACTATAATATATCATATATTCTATAAATACTTTATTATATTGCAAAATATCAACATATAGTTAAAAAAATTATATACTTGGAATGCAAGATTTGTCAAAAGATAAAAGAAAATTTTTTATGTATAAAACTAATATAAAAATATTAGCATATAAATCAAATTTTGTTAAGAGATATGCATAAAATTAGTATACAAAGTATCAACGTATAGATAGATCAAATTATTATAATATAAAATTTTGGATATATAGAAAGAAAAATACAAGTTATTTTTTAAAAGCTTGACATTATTTTATTCAAGTAATGACACGCGGCGCAATTTTTTCAACAGGTGCTTTATAATGTATTAGGTAGATTACACATAAAATTATATCTTTTCTCAAAATAAAAATATATCAACATAAAAAAAATTATTATTTAAAATTATATCATTATATAGATATAAATTTTATACTTGGAGCTCAAGCCTTGTTAAAAGATAAAAAAAATATATTAAGACCCTAAATCTTGTTAAGAGATAAAAATATTAAATTAATATGGAAAATATCATCTCATAGGAATTTATGTATATAAAAATTATATAAATATGTTATCTATAGTAGTAAACTAATACATAATCCATAGATAGATAAATTATATACATAAAAAATTATATAAACATGTTATCTATTTAGTATATATAGCAAGAATAGTATAAATTGTTACAAAATTTATTAAAATATAATTTCACATTAATTTATTCAAAAATGCCACGTGGCGCAAATTTTACAACAGACTTGGGTTCTGCTTTATAATGTATTAGGGTAGATGAATTTGAAAACATGACACCTATCTTTAACTAACCATATTTGTAAATCAATCCTAGTAGTAAAATAAAATCCGTAAATCAATCTTAATAATAAATAATTCCTAAAAAATCTAAGATATTATAGATAAAATTTATTTGGGTGGGAAATTTTCAAATTTAAAGTTCGTTTAAATTGATAAACCGAGATATATTTGTCTGAATATCTACAAATATCATATTTTTAATAAAAATTTAGAATTAATATATAATCAAGATTAGAAGGTTTTTAATATTTATAATATTTGATCTTGATTATTAAGATCAGAAGTTTTTATTATATTATATTAATGTTAAGGAAAAAAATAATTATAAAATCGATATAATAGAACTTTGAAATCAATGAAACTATATACAGAGAAATATGTAATTAATTTCATTTTTTACAATATTACCTTCACTCAATTTCATTTTTGGGATTTTCCTTTTGGTGCCCTTGAGATTTGGACTTTCCTTTTGATACCCAATAAATTTTGGTTTTCCTTTTGGTACCCTTGTGTTTTGTACCAAATTTATCCCGTAACCTAAACTACCCCAAAATCTACATGTTCATTGATCCTTATGAAAAACATGTGTGCTTACCACTAGGCCAACATCACCCATGCCGCTTACCACTAGGCCACCCCACTATAAACACATGTTCATTCACTTGTTTTTCCCAATAATTTTCTACAATATCATGCAATGAACAACAAATTGAGCTTTGTACTTTGACAGAGAGCTTGGGATTGGAATAGTTCCATACAGTCCTCTTGGCCTCTTGGGCGTGGTTTCTTTGGTGAAAGGGCAGTTGTGGAAACTTTACCTGAGAACAATTTCTTGGTATGAACTTTGGTTTGCATGATTCAATACCCTTTTCAAATAAAAAAGCGTTCCAAAAAAGCTATAATGTGTTCTTAATGCTTGAATGTGTTGTCATTGACAGGCTAAGTATCCACGTTTCTCGCTAGAAAACTTAGACAAGAACAAGAATCTACACGAGACTAGAAAACCTATCCAAGAAGCATGGTTGCATACCGTCTCAGCTTGCTCTGGCGTGGCTGATGCATCAAGGAGACGACGTTGTCCCCATCCCAGGCGAGTTTTGATTTGCACAGTCCATATGGGCAAGTAAGTTAATGAAGTTGAGAGTTGATTTGGTTTAACTAATATGGGTGTTTATAACACAGGCACAATCAAGATCAAGAACTTGGAGTCAAATGTTGGGGCTACGAAGCTAAAGCTAGCAGAAGCTTGAGGTGAAAGAGGTTTTAGATGCTGCACCCGCCACTGATATTGCGGGTGAAAGGACGCTTCAGATGTTTATGGCTAATTCCTGGAAGTATGCAGATACCCCCCAAGAGTTTAAGAGCTTTTGTTGATGTTTAAGGCCATTGATCCTTATGAATGAATGCTTTTTTTTGGTTGAAATCCTTATGAATGCTTTTTTCATGACTGATGCATAATAATAAAATTTTGGAGTTATTGTTTTGTTTTTTTTGGCAGATTGCGGTAATTTGTACCTTTTCTGTGAGTTTGTTGGTAGTTGAAATCATATTAGCAAATTAGCAGCAAGTTTTACCTAATCAAGAGAGTTTCCCTTTTCTCAATGCCTCATTTAAACTTAATGTCATGCAATTATGGAAAATACTTAAAAATGGTAATAAGCCAACTGTGGCGCACAGGCACAGTAATGTCAAATGACAGGCATATAGATTTCACAATCATTAAGTACATCAGAAACAGATGAGAAATTGAATCTTTTAAAGCTCATGATAGTTTTCATAAGCTAAGTAATGGCCGAGAACATATTGATAAATGACACAAGATTCATTAAAGAGATATAACATGGGCAAATTTTCAAGGGACGATGGTTCAAACCAAATGATGCACGGTAGTAGAGCATTAAACCTGTGAGCCATCCTGTTGTCTTCCTTATCTTCAGATCAGTGATTATCCTCGATTTTCTTCAAGTCCTTCATGTCTGTCGTTTCCACCCTGTTTTCAGCAAAGATTTATTATCACCAATTCCCGAGCATGCAAATAGAGTCGTTAACGGTAATTGGTGAATCCATTATCCATAGATAGCATAAAAAAACATCATAACAGCATTTGGAAGCAAATTGACACAAACACATCTCAAAGACCGACACAGGAAGTGATTTCAAATAACTAGCTGATAGTTCCACAGAATGCTACTGATCTAAAAGAAGAAAGGGAACAATGATCATGGTGTGTGTGTGCTTTACTTTTTTCAACAGCTCAGAGGATTAAACATTTAAAAAAAGAGCTTCAAATATTCATTCATTGAGGTTGTGAGACTGCATGAATACAAAATGAAATTGACATCAAGTGCGGTGCATCATGTTGAGAAAATTCAGTGAAGTTTCCAAGATTAGTATCCCCATTTCTAGATCCTGAATCCTACCAGTCTAAGTACCAGATTAAAAAACACCAGACAAGGTAAAATTTCTATTCAAATAAGATATAAAAAAGATCTGAGCAAGTAAAGTAGACTTACGTTGTCCCATACAGAGCAATTTTCTGAACCTTGGTAACTTCAGAATCAGATTGATTGTCCTCAATAAAAATTGTCAAGCTAAACAACATAAATAGTCATGATCAGTGTCAATCCAATAAGTTTATATCATATGCATGAGAAGAATGGATAAGGAAAAGGAGGTGACAAGATTATACCTACGAACATTTTGAAATTTGACATACTTCACAACTACTGGCTTTTCCTGCAAAGAACAAATTATTGTTGATCTGTTTTAATGAAAAGAAAGCTAGTCTATAATGAAAAATAATGGCGCAGTTCCATTATTGTTGAGAGAGAAGTAAGCAATCCACATTAATAAGCAACTCCCTAGAAGGACAAAATTATATTTTGAAGAGTGTGATGAAGTAGGATATTTACCTGTAGATGATCAGTAGAAAGGACAGCTGAGTCACTAGGAGGGAAATCATTCACATTACTGCAGATCATTATGGACATATCTTAGAATAAATACATTGACACATAGAAATATATTTCTTATGTTGTAATAAAATTTTAGAATCAGGATGTAAATCAACACGATAAACTGTACCTGAATCCCATATTCTCTCTGTTTGAGTGAAGTTTAACAGTCTTGGGACCTGAAATTAGTTCAAAATTAGAGCTCTGATCAATGACGCTTCCAGTCAGGAAATAAATAGCATGTAATTCTAATTCCAAAAAAAGAAATACATTCTTTTCATATTTAAAAACCAAGAAGAAATACATAGGGCATGATAATGCATCAAGAAAATACACAAATTCCACAAAGTCGATTTAGATACAAAATATAAGGTTACGGTAATCAAAATAGAGCAAACATGACCCAAACTGAGTTACATTGCATGTTGAGAAAAGAAGTTGCGGAATAGAATATGGAGAACTGATGCTGATAAGGATACAACCAAGTGTTTTTCAGTGAAGTAATGGATTTGCAAACGATTGTTTACTTATTTCAGGGAAGCAATGAAGTAATGATTACAACATTTGAATCAAAATTTTGAATCATAAAGACCAACAGAGAAACGTATGTACTTTAATATGCATACACAAGAACGAAAAGGATCAAATATTATAAAGCAGTCAAGTATCCTAAATATCTTATAGCCTCTTCTGATGAACAATATAAACTTCAAATTTTATGCCGCAAACAGATTTAATAAACATGCTGGTGCTTCTCATTATATTAACATATATTGTAGCAAACGAATGCAACTTTATTGCTCAGTATTTACAGTTATTGGAGGCGCATCACTTGTCAGCAAGCTGCCGAGTGTTTATAGTTAATGCTCATACCTTCTTCTTCTTCAGGGCCTTTACTTGCAAAAGAATGCAACTTTATAACTTGAGTGAAGGGAATATATATCAACAACTGTTCATCAGCATCACTCTCTAACTTCAAGCCATCATCTTCTCTAGAACCCTGTTCCACCAGCAATCACAACCCCCATTAAAATTAATCTAAACAAATTGAATTAACAATATTTGAATACACCAGCAAAGATTTATTCATCAGCACACAGCATAAACAACTAACATTCAACCCGGAATACCATTACAAGTACATTCACCGATTTAATAACCTATACATCATTGAATAGAAGAAGTACGTATGTTCCAAGCCCAATTCCCTCAAAACAAGAGGAGCGTTTTATAAAGAACATGATCGAACAGCCACCGTAGAACGAAAAATTCAACGACCGGCCGATGAGTAGCGAGTAGCGCGCGTTTATTTATTGTAGTGTTGATAATCAAAGTATCAAACAACATATATATTACAGGGGATTCAAACGTACACACGGAATGGACAAACAACGACGGACTCTTTTGCTTGGAATTTTTGAAGTTTTCACACAACAGGCATAAAAATCTCGTTGGTTCTGAAAAAGGGCAACGTCCATGGAGGATTATACCTAGCCAGAATAGGATCCCCAATCACCCTAAACCCATCTCTCTCCAAACATTTCCTCAACTTGTCAGTTTTCTCCGCCACATCCTTATCCTTCAAACTCCTCACAAGCCCACTGAATTTGACCACGCCATACTTCATCTCCCCCTGTTCCCTCAGCTGCACCCTCTCATCCAACGGCTTGGGAGCCTCCTCCACCGACTTGTACTTCTCCGGCAACATAAACTCCATCGTCATAGTCTTCCCTTCTCCTTCCTTCGTCACCACCGGCGCCGTCATCGCGATCGCCTCTTTCGTAATCACCGGCGCCGTCATCGCGATCGCCTCCGGCGCAGTGTTCTTGACGTTCTTAGGGTTCCCAAATGCCCCAATGTAATTAGCCAGGATGTCGAATCCGTAGCCGTCCTTATCCTTCACCTCCGATTGGTCGTAGGTGACCTGCGCCACCACGCGGGGCGGGTAATTTCTGATCTCGTACTCATCCGTGCTTTTGATCGTCTCGTACTTGGGAGTCTCCACTGGGATTTTGCCGAATATCATTACGAACACGTCTAATATCGCCATGTCCGGTACTCTGGTTTTGTGAGGGATTTAGGGTTTCGACTAGTGATGGGGATTTAGGGAGGGGTTTGCAGTGTTTATATAGGGTGTGTCTGCTGTATGCAATATAGGGTGGCGACCGGCGACGAACAGAATCATGCCCAATTCCAATTTGATGTGCGGGTTGATTTTGCGGAAGAGAGTAGAGGTTGAATTCGCGGCCCTAGTTCGTCCACGTCTACTTTCTTACTCAGTTTGCTTTCAAGATTATTTTTTAATATTACCCTTGGGTCTGGGCTTTTTCGGATAGCTCTAGAGAAAATTATTTCGAGTTTATTTTTGAACTTTTATAAAAATTCGACAAAATATTTTTATTTGTAAATTTTAGTTATATTATAATAAAAAATTAGTTTCTAATTAAAAAATCATTTTTATATTTTATTAAGTTAATACTTAATTATATTTTAGAAATAATTAAGATAATTTTAAAATTGACTCTATAAAAATATTAAAATAAATATATTATATAATTTAAAATTTTCAAATTAAAACCTAAAATATTTCAATATTTATATTAAATTACATTTATTTTTATTTATATAGATTTTATGTCGTAAGTTGTAAAAAATTATAAAAAAATATTCGATCTATTATCATGTAAATTAATTAAGTCAAAATTTTGAAGTACATAAATTTAAGGAAAAATGACTTTAAATAATATCAAGAATACACTTTGAACTAAAAATAATACGAATTTTAAAAATCACCAAGAGCGATACGAACTATTACGATATTAACCTAAAATAATACAAGACTGTTTTTCGATAGATTTTCCGGAGTAAATATTGACGTGGTTGTCGGAAATCCCGATGGATTAATAGATTGGATAGGAAGTATTGAATCACGATGGATTAATAGATTAATAAAATAATGACAATTATTTTAGCTTAGAAAAAATAGTATCCTTTTATAAACGAAACAATTTTAGTTTGTTACTAGTTGTACCCGTCGGCCATGCACGACTATAATTTGGTATTTTTTTAGATATATTATAAAAAAGATATTAATACATAAAAAAATAATATAAAATTTAATGTAAGTAATTTATTGCCTATAATATGTATAAAAAATTTTTTTTTTTGAAATCAAATAAAACAACTTAAATCTAGATTATTAATTTTAAAATTGAAGATAAACATAGATTATTAAGATAAAATAATCTAAATTGCTCTTTTTCCTTAACAATATTTCATAACCAGGTTTAACTCGTTATACTCATTGTGTCGTGCACGACTATATGAATTTAATACATAATTTATTTAATGAATAGTATTTTAATTTAATATAAAAATAAAAGTAACGTATTTATTAGAAAAATCATTAAGTTGAGCCAATATAATGTGAGGTACAACCAAAGTTGTTAAGGCGAGTCCACTAGAAGTTTGATAACTTAATGATAATTTATTTATAAGAAAAGTATAAATAAAAATTATTTTAATTAGAATCATTAAATTTTATAAATGTTTTACAAAAAATATTTTCGGCCAAAAATAATGTAAATTCTTTTAATTTTTTAATCAAATTCAATTCTTTAAAAATCTTTTCAATAAAAAATTAATAAGATAATTAATAAGAAAAGATATAAAAAAATATGAATGAATATAGAATTTTTTTAAAGATAAAAAATTATTTATATTAACATAAATAATCCAAAAAGAAAATTAAGGAAAAGATAATAAATTTTTGACAAATTAGTAGTAAATATACCAAAAAAAAGTCAAAATTGCAAAAAAGGTATACATTTTTTCAAATTTGCAGTTTTACCAAAATTAATTAAGTGGGTACCCATTTTTATTGCAAAAATGCCCACTCAGCCCCCAAATGCAATTTAATTTGTAGGAATTAAAGAAAAAAGTAAATTAAATATTTATGTTTATTTTTGTTAAATACGAAAATCGCCTTTTTTGAATTGCGAAGCCTTCGACTTCTTCGCCTCCTTCAACGTCAACTTCAATTCCCATGGTGAGTTTCGAATCTCCACCAAACGCTTTTCATGTTTCTGAATGCTCTATCTTCGGCTCCAATGGCGACCAAACCCTACCGCACTCCGCCACCCGTTGGATCGCTACGCGTGGAGGACCTCGCGGCAATGGCTCGGACCTCAGATCGAGGTCAATCGAACGGGAAAGTAATTCTGTGAACGACAATCCTCTGATCGATGTCTCCAGGAACAAGGCTCTCCATGGCGGCAACTTCCAGGTACCAAATTGCTTCTGAGAAAATTCGATTAGATTTTCGAATTTGTTGCGAATTTGTGAATTGAATGGCGTAATTGATCTTGATTTTGTGTTTTTCTTCCTCTAGGTGTAATACTCGGATATTCCTAGTTAATTATTTATATTAATAAAAACTAATTTTATTAAATAATTGCTAAGATAGGATCATGTGCTTTTAGTAACATTATTTTAAGAAAATATTATGGAGTTGTTAAACTAATCTCACATGTTATGTATACATTTGTATACACACTTGTAAACGTAGGTAACTAAGCTATATTTAACAACTAAGTTAACATGATTTTTTTTTATAAAATTAGTTAGCTGCTTTATATACCGACCTTTTTTCCCTTAATGCCCAAGTCTTTCCCCATTATAAATGTGGACTTATCCAAACATTTGCACAGCTTTATACATATCTTTATGTATATCTACTTTCTAAAGGCGAAATCATCAAGAGTAGCCACTTGCCCTTCGTATTTCTATTTTCCTTAAAACGTTAAACCTTTGTCACCGCCTAAAACACCATTGATTTCTAGCACCACAATTACCTTCACCATCACCTTCTATCGTCAACTCGCGCAGCCATCCCCACCCTCCTTTGCCTGCTCAATCCATTAACATAGACGTCTTCATGTACCCGTTTAGCTTCACTCGCGATCGTTTAGCGCCGCCGTCTACATCGAAGTGCCGCCACCAAACCTTAGAAGCGTAGAAGTGGTTTGTGGGTTATATACCTTCTAATCTTCCATTACATGTCATCAATTTCTTATTTGTAAATTTGTGGGCAAGGATATGTTAAGGTATAATTAAAATTGTATGGGTCAGTTATGTTTTAGAATAAATTAAGGGTCATTTGATTAAGTGTATACTGCATGGAAGCAAGATGGTGATCTTGATCGGTTTTAATGGGGAGATTGGGGGATAAGTGGGGAATCATTTGATTTGGTGATTAGCTAATTACAAAACTAAACTAAGTTAACTTATATATTGCTATTGTGTATGTACGTGGTTAAATTGTTCTTGGTTAAATAACTCTTTACCTTGAAAATATCTTAATGACTAGTAAACGATAAACTATCTAACTACTTAATATTTTTGTAGGTTATCACAAATATTATTAATTTGTAAGATAGGAGATGTATAAGGCTTCACACAGAGTGAAGATGTTCTTATATATAAATTAATTAGTTAGTGTAAATTGAGATCATATACATACTCTGGTATCGAGTCAATTAGTGGGTAATTGGGTTATGTCTTTCTCGAGAACTTTAACTTGTTTCATTTAGATTGTCATCCTTATGAGTGTTATTCTTATTCCTAGGTAACTAGCTTCACCAATTCCATTTCAATATCCTTGGAAATCTTTCGTTGAGGTAAGTCGTCTAGACTTACTTAGTTATCAATTTTGATGTGTGTTGGATGTGTAGATATGATGTGTAGACCTGTATTTTGGGATTCTTTCCTATATATTTTATATGTCTATTTGAAAATAATTCGCTATTTTAGAAAATTATAATAGATAAATAATATTTTGTATTTTATTCGGATTTCTAAACATTGGCACCTAACCGATACGGCTATGATTAGGGATAGTCGGGAAGGCGGAGACATCCCTAACTTAGTTGTATGTCAAGGAGGGCCCCTTCAAAATTATAATAAAATGTTTTGGCGAGTGCTCCCGAGGAGGCTTGACCAGGGGTAAGAAGGTGAATGATGAGGGTGTGAGTGGTTCGGATAAACGGTGGAGGCCGCCGTCCACTACCCCGCGTAAGGCTGGAGGATGCCATGCTTGTTTAATAAATTATGTCGATTGACAATTGATGGGTTGCAATTGAACAATTATTGAGACGAAAAGTGATTGAGGTGATACTTAAGTGAAATGATGTGCTATTATTAGTATGCATTGTATGGCTATAAGTATTATTATGTGCGTTTTATAATTATAAGTATTGTTGTGCGTTTGTTTGTTATGGTGAATGTTCTATATGTGAACTATTATATTACGACTCTTATTATGTAATTGAATAAATTGATTTTGCTTCTGCATGTTGCATTTACTATCCAGTGCATATTATAATTGTTAGCTAACCCTTCGGGGTGTTGTTTTTCTTTTAGGTAATCACTCTGGAATGAATAATGCTCCAAGGAATCTTCTCCAAGATGATGGTGAGCCAGATCGACGTGGTGTGTCTTAGGATGCAGTCGGATAATGATTTGTAGGACTGTAGGTCCTAGGAGTCTATGTTATCTTGTTAAGTTAGATGTTTGTAAATATTGGTTAAGGTCTAGAGATCAGAAATGAGAGTTGTGTTGGAGTGGGTTAATGCGCATGTGCATGACTTTGTTACTATTAAAGAAACATAGTTGGATGTTTTTCTTGTATTTCTCGTCGTGCCTTTGTTGCAAGGTCCAGCATTGTGAAATTGTTGTTAAATTAGCTTGAGTGGACCCAAGTGAGGTCCACAACCAAGTGACATTCTGGTATTTAAATTCGGGGTGTTACACTAGGGCACACCAATTGGAGTTTCGATGGATAACACTCGTCTTGCGCTAGCAGCAATCGGAAAGCTCATGTTCTCCTAATTCTCCGAGCTTGTGAACGACTTCTACAACAACGGATTACCTTCAAACCTCACTGCTAGCAGAAACCCTAGCTTAGACTACGGATTCAAAAGCGCAGAGATCGCCATGGCTTCTTACTGTTCAGAGCTTCAATTCCTAGGCAATCTAGTGACAAACCATGTCCAAAGCGCTGAGCAACACAACCAAGACGTGAACTCCCTAGGGCTCATCTCATCAAGAAAGACAGCTGAAGCCGTCGAGATCCTCAAACTCATGAGCTCGACTTACTTGTTTGCGCTATGCCAGGCTGTGGACTTGAGACACCTGGAAGAGAATCTGAAGAGCGTGATCAAGAACGTGGTGAGCCAGGTGGTGAAACGGGTTCTAACCACCAATGC
Organism: Fallopia convolvulus; assembly: GCA_964016875.1. NCBI lineage: Eukaryota > Viridiplantae > Streptophyta > Magnoliopsida > Caryophyllales > Polygonaceae > Fallopia > Fallopia convolvulus. The sequence goes on along the minus strand of OZ024718.1, from coordinate 56,019,613 downwards.
CAACGACGAGCTCCACCCTTCTCGGTTCTGTGAGCTGGATTTGGCTCGAGTTGTCGAGAGGGAGTACGTGTTCTCGTACGCTGACGATCCTTGTAGCTCGACTTATATCTTGATGCCGAAGCTGAGGCAAGTGTTGGTTGATCATGCGTTGAAGAATGGAGATGGGGAGAAGAAATTGAACACGTCGATCTTCTTGAAGATCGGATTGTTCGAGGAGGACCTCAAGGCCCGGTTGCCGAAGGAGGTTGAAGGTGTGAGGGCTGCTTATGATGCAGGGAATGCTGGAATTGGTAACCAGATTAAGGATTGTGTGTCTTATCCATTGTTTAGATTTGTGAGGGAGGAGTTGGGAATAAATCAAAAATAGAATTTAATAAAAAAGATTTATTAATGTTCCTTTTATAGCAAAGATGCCCACGTGGTTATTCAAATGCTATTTTAGTATAACATGGTCATTTTTGCAAAAAACATTTTTAGTTGGTGTATTACTGCAAAATCGTCTAAATTTTTTTATCAAAATTTAATTTAGCCAAGCAATTATATACATATTTAAAAATTTTAATTTTTTATCTAAATTTGATTTAAGATAAATGTTTAATCTTTTTACATAAATAGATAAAAGTATAAATATAAAATATTTTTTTATTTTTAATTAAAATTCGAATTAATTTTTCCGAAATATAAAATATAGTGTAATGTTAGTTTTAGATAGAAAAATTAATAGTAAAAATATTTTCCTACCTTACTATGATAACAATCTATCATTATATATTAAAAAAATCTTATGTTTTATTTTTCCTTTCTTTTAGTTTTTATAAAAATTAGATAGATTTGTAGAAAATTTAAAAGAAAAAATTATAAATAATAAGAATACAAAATTACTTTTAAATATAAGGTGGGCCAAAATTGTTCTGGTGGTTCAAAAAGGTTGGGCTTTAATATAGAGTTATAGGTAGACGGATATTTCAAAGATATTATCATGTATATGGCTATTTTTATTTCAAAGATATATATCATATGTGACCACATGTAATGTACATATTTTTTATTATATTTTCTTAATTTATCTTTTACAAATATGATAGATATAATGTCCTTTTTTATCTATATTGGTAAAATTTACTAATATTATTTTATCTTTATGTTTATTTGTAGATAAATCATCATCATAACAACTTAAAAGTTATCCTCAAGGACACATAAATGTAATATTATTTATCACAAATTTATGTATAATATAAATTTAGGTGATAAAAATTAAAAAAAAATCATCTATAGCATAGTGGTAATGTTGCTTCTTAATAACCAATAGGTCTTAAGTTCAAATCTTCTTGAGAGCATTTTATTTTGCAAAATTATTTGTTTACTTCTAGAAATTTATTATATTATATACTGATATTAGAAGGTTTGAACTTAAGACGTATTCTCTCAAAAAAAAACTTAAGACGTATATGTTAAAGTTAGAAGGTTTTGCTCAATAATGGTCAATCTTAATTTTACAACTTTTGGTATTATACACAAAGAATAATATCAACCATTGGCATTACACCATTAATTTAGCAATAATTGATATTAAATACAATGATAACATCAAACTTTTAGTATTACATAAGTAATTTAAAATTATTAAATTATAACTTTTGAGATTACAAATAAAAGTAAAAAAAGACAAGACAACCATTGACATTAAAAACAAATGATAAGTTGTAATTTAATGTATAACTTTTTATGTTCTACTCTTTTCTCATTATAAGTCTTTCGCTTTTTACATATGTATTTCATTCACTATTACCCAAAAAATCAACAACCCAATTTGCAAGAAAAGAATGAACAAGACAAGATTTTGCTCGAGAGGGTATTGCGGAAGCATAATAGAAGTTAAATAGAAACATATTACATACCATACACAAAATAATATTATTTCGATCAAGTTAAAATTTTCACAATTTATTTTTATTTAATCTTTTATATCATAATATTTAGATTTTAGTCAATACATGTATAATTACCTTATGATTACCAAAAATATATTCATTTTTCAAATAATAAACATAGAGCATAAATTTTCCCCGTCCAACGAACGGGTTAAGCATTCTAGTTTTTAAAAATATTACTTTATCTTTATGTTTACTTGGAGATAACTTTTTTGCATAATTAACTATAAAAACTATTAGTTTAATAAAGGGTTGATGTGGTGCAATGTGGTGGCAGAAATTGTTCCGGCTTTAGTTATTAGTAATATATTTATATTATGCTTTTTCTATCGCATGATAATAAAAAAATATGTAAGATTATTTGTATAATAAGATGAAGCATAAACATATTTGCAGAAAAGTCCAAAAACTTGATATCATATTTACATCCTTAAGAGTTTGGTTCAAATGAAACCAATCCTTAACATGAAACGGAAGGAGAGTTGTCAGCCGTCGGATCACATGATCCAATGACTCAGATTACTCCTGTAATTTTGAAAAAAAAATAAAACAAATCAGCAAGGTGGCAATTTTGTAAATACATCCAATTTCTATACCCTTAACTTCACTCTCAAATATCAAAAATAAGCCCAATCGAAGTCTCCACAAACGCTCGATCCAGGACGACAGACGACGGATGATCAAAGTCTCCAAAAGATCGAAGGCTCCACAAACACTCAATCCAGAAACGTGATTCGGTCCATCGCCCTCACCTTCACCTTCGATCTCACCTTCGCCTTTAATCTCTCCCACGAATCACGATGCCTCCAAAAACAAATCGAAAAGGTATAAGCCCTAATTTTCTTCACCTTATGCGATTGAAGAAGGAAATTTGCCAGATTCTGATATTTTTTGTTCTTTGTTTATGCGATTGAAGAAGGAAATTTGTCGATGAATTTTGTATGTTAATCGATGTGTTCTGTTTTAATTTGTGACGAGCTTAGGAATTTGCTGTGAAATCAGTGGTTTGCTGTTGATGACTGATGTGTCTCTGTTGTTACATTCAATTGCTTGATTGACTTGCGAGAAATTTGTGTTTTCCGACATTCACAATTTCTGTACTCATCATCACTTGTTTTATTCTTTACATGATCCTACTTTCCCATCAGACTGGTTATTTATTTTATTCATTCTACTGCAATGAGGACAAGACAGTGTATATGGATCTAAAATCTGTATAAACCCACACTACAACCATGGACCTTGAAAATTGGATTTATCTTTTCGAAAGTTGCATGAATCTTGGTTCTCTCCACAATACAGTCACTTGAGGCCATTTCTTGTAGCAATAGACCACCATTTCGAGCAAAATTCCTGGCTCTTCGCCTTTGTTCCTTCCTTCTCTTTAGCATTCGTTAGATCCAGTAGAAATCGAATAACAATGTAAAAGTGCATTAAAAACATGTAAAAGTGCACCAGAAACTAATAATAGTGCATAGGAAAGAAGTGCAAGTATAATGTCAAAAAGTGCATTAAAACATGTAAAAGTGCATTAAAAACATGTAAAAGTGCACCATAAACTAATAATAGTGCATAAGAAAGAAGTGCAAGTATAATGTCAAAAAGTGCATTAAAAACATGTAAAAGTGCAACAGAAACTAATAATAGTCCATAAGAAAGAAGTGCAAGTATAATGTCAAAAAGTGCATTAAAAACATGTAAAAGTGCACCATAAACTAATAATAGTGCAAAAGAAAGAAGTGCAAGTATAATGTCAAAAAGTGCATTACAAACATGTAAAAGTGCATTTAAAAACATGTAAAAGTGCACCATAAACTAATAATAGTGCATAAGAAAGAAGTGCAAGTATAATGTCAAAAAGTGCATTAAAAACATGTAAAAGTGCACCATAAACTAATAATAGTGCATAAGAAAGAAGTGTAAGTATAATGTCAAAAAGTGTAACACCCCGACTTCCGTCGAGGCGCTACTAGGGAATAGACCTTACAAGGTACTATTATTTAGGTTGACAACTACACTGTAGGATCTTACAACTCGGGCACGACGAGAAAATATAATAAAACATCCAACCTTTATTTAGTAAAATTTAGAAAATGTATCATGCATGAATCCCCAAAAAAAATCATAAATAATCCAATACGTCATAACGCCTACTGAAACTGAACCATCTGAACCGAAAGATAATAACCGAAACGAAATACCAACTCCGTCTAACAAATATTAAAATCAATATTCTAACTAATATAGATAACTAATATAAACCGATCCCACTATGACACGCGCTCTTTACCGCTCCGGCCCGCCATCTTGCCTCGGTTCCTGCACGGCTCCCTGATTCATACCTGGAACTGAAAAATGTTCCCCGAAGGGTCAGCGTCTAATCTACCAAGCTAGAAAGAATATGGAAACTGTAGAACGTTTTGAAATCATTTCTCTAAAGTCAGCATACAAATCCACAACCGCAATCATAACTCTAGAGGCCAATACCTAAATTAATTATGTCAGTCACAACAGTCACATACGCATTTACAATCACAGTCACACAACAATGCAATTCTTCCTTTGTCCACAATCCGTCTTCCAAGGCGCTCATCACCGCGCCGAGTGCAGAGGCAGGCCCTCCCACTCCACTTCCCAATCTCCCTTCTAACTCCGGGCTAAGCCTCCACTGGAGCGCTTGCCAAAAACACACAGATAAGAATTTTCGTTTGAAGGGGTACGATTTTCCCAGTCACACGGGTCAAAGTAGCCAACTCTTCCTCAACACCAGCTACAATGGGCCGTGTCGGAAACGGTACCAACACAGAGAAAACGTTCCAAAATAATTTCCGATAAAATACATTCAAAATCATTAACGCACACAACACACAAGGAGTTCAAAACAATTTAAAAGGGTATTCGGGACTAGCTCCCAAAACCCGCCCTACAATATCGATACGCAATCTAACAAGGGAGAAAAGAACCGAGCAAGTCGAAAAACGACTTACCTCGAATGAAGAATCCTCGGAAAGACGAACTACGATCTCAAACGGAACGATTCCCTAAAGAATTATTAAGGGAAGGATTAACTTACATACAAACTGATATACCTAACTTTTATTAAGAAAATTCTAATTAATAAATATTAGAGTATGCTAATTAACCCCTTGTAAAATTTATCTCAAAATTTATCAATCTAATTCAACCAACCTAACTAACCACATTAACATTAAGGAACAATTTTACCCAATTCGAAAACCCCTCTCCATTAAATCGGACCAGCCCAACTGAAAGGAGAACCAGCCCCAATTTAATTACCCATCTCCCAGCCCATCGTACAAGAAAATTTGAAAGCATGATCGGCCCAAATGATAGGCCCGAATTCCCCTTATTCGGTCCATTGACCCAACCCCCCCATGTTTGACCAGGACCCCACCATTCTTGACCTAACTCACGGGGCCCACTCCCCCTTTCTTCAACCTTGCGAGAACCTGCTCCCCCGTCGCCCAACTTCGCCGCGTCTTCTTCTTCCTCACGTCGTAGCCTCCGAGCCCCTCGGTTACTGGCTCGCCTCCTCCCTCTCGTCCCTAAATCCGGCCACGGCGTACTCCGACCCCAACCCACCTACCTGCTACCCGCCCCACAACACAGTAGGAAGACAGAGGAGTAAAAACAGAGGAGCTTACCGGTGATCGTCTCCGACGGTGATTGACGTCAGCCTCTCCCACCAGCGTTTAATCCTATAGGCGGTATAACGAGATTGGTCGGAGGAGAAAGAAAAGGAAGCAACGAAAGCAAGGAAAGCAGAACCGTCCCGGTTGCTCGGAGGATGAACAGGAACGACCGGTCTCGACTTACCGGAAAATTTGCGAGAGAGCTTGAACGCCTCAATTTCGGACTTCAACGCCAAAACGGGAAGAAAGTGTTTGATCAGATTTTTGGGTTTATCAGAATAGTTAGTTTGGATAATAGGAGGCTTTGATCGGGGAAGGAGGTGTTAATATAGGAGGCTTTAGATAAGAACTGATTTTTGATAGATTTGGATAAAATTAAAAATTGATTTTTGATTGATCTTCCTCCCGTGATCAAGCTATACATATATTTTATTTATTTTTATTTTATTTTATTTTATTTTATTTGTAACTGATTCCATGTAATTAAATATATAATATGTGTATACCTATAGAGCTTATGGAATAATGAAATAATGGTGTCGTGCCTGTTTACGTACGGTTAAGCTACTAATATTTTTATATGGATCATTATAACGAAATATTTACCGGTCAAGGATTAGAACTATGGTCGCTTATTTGTCGACTAAGAAACCAATTTTTCGAACACTCGTTAACTAATAAACCTATCTTCCGCCTTACAAGACCTAAAACGACTACGAGTATTACAAAAAGTGCATTAAAAACATGTAAAAGTGCATTAAAAACATGTAAAAGTGCACCATAAACTAATAATAGTGCATAAGAAAGAAGTGCAAGTATAATGTCAAAAAGTGCATTAAAAACATGTAAAAGTGCACCATAAACTAATAATAGTGCATAAGAAAGAAGTGCAAGTATAATGTCAAAACGTGCATTAAAAACATGTAAAAGTGCATTAATTTAACAAAAGCTTATTAGCTCAAATGGAAGAGCAATGTGCTTATGCACAGAGATGTGGGTTCGAATCCCATATAAGCTAATTTGATCATGATCTTCTTTGAAAAATAGTGGTTTATTAGTTATTTGACACACGATAAAATATAACTTCTTTTAGTACCTAGCTAGTTAGGTTAGGAATAAATGTGTTAAGAATTAATTTTTGTAAGATATTATATTAGCCCATGTAGGAATCGAACCTACATCTTTGTGCACAAAGCACACCGCTCTACCATTTGAGCTAACAGGCTACTTGTACTAAAACAAAAATTTGACCTTCATATGGTTTCAACTCGGATGGACATGTGGGCAAATAGTATGTCATTCCCCCTTGAGATAGCTCAATGAAATATTCACCACTGTTTTTAGGTGATTCCTCATTCAGAATAGTAGTTGAAGAAGAGTTTGATGTCCCCACTACAACAACATAAAAGGGAAATATAAAGGTGTTAGTTGAAAATCAATAAAAGTGCATTGAAAGTATAATAAAGTGCATTGTATACTAAGAAAAGTACATTACCTAAACTACTAACTAAATCAGTGAAAAGTAAAAAATATAAAAAGTGCTATTAAGTAGAAAAAGTGCACTCTTAAGTGTAAAAAGTGCATTATTAACTGTGAAAAGTGCAATAAAAATATGTTCTCTATAACAAATGAAATAGATATGGTCAAATATATGTTCTCTAAACTAAAATGAAAAGTGCATTGTTAAGTATAAAAAGTGCACTCTTAAGTTTGAAAAGTGCATTGGCATATACTAGTAATACTCCTTTATGAAAAGTGCAAGTAAGTATGAAAAGTGCACTAGTAAGTATGAAAAGTGCATTATTAAGTCCTAAAAGTGCATTCTCATTATTTAGTCCGAAAAGTGCAACGTCGAATTTTGCAAGATTGGCCTAGTTTACAGGAAAATTTACACAGTTCAATCGATTCACACAGTTCAATCGATCCAACTAGATTCACACAATTCAATTGACCAGTTCAATCGATTCCGAAATTCACACAGTTCGATCTCGTTCAACGAGTTCAATTGACCGGTTCAATCGATTCCGAAAAATCACATAGTTCGATCTCGTTCAATGGATTTGTGAATTCCTCTTACCACTTTCTGCCATGGTTGGAACGAGACTCGTAGATTCAAACTCGTTGGATTTCGGATTCGGCGATTGCGATCTCCTTCCGTTTCAATCGAAGGGCACAATCTTCGATCTCGTTTGAATGAAATCGATTCAATCGAAGGGCAAAATCGATTCAATCTCGTTTGAACGAAATCGAAGGTCAAAATCGATTCAATCTCGTTTGAACGAAATCGAAGGGCAAAATCGATTCAATCGATTGAGTCTTCAATTTACCCCTAAAAACAAAAAAAAGAGAAAAATGATTAATTAATTAGAGTGGGAAAAGACATAATTGCCCCCGTCTTTAATAAAAGGAGAAAGAAGATCAACCCTTGGATCAAGGTGATCCAAGGGCCCAAAATTCTCCTTCCGTTTCATGTTAAGGGGGTGTTTTATGGGAACCAAACTCTTACATTTAATTGGATCAAATTTTTACCAAAAAAAATCTACTTTGGTGCATGTCAAAAAATTGAATCTAAAGTTATTGATATAGGAATTGAGCCACCTAAATAAACTTTAGCTTTAATTCTGTTACTCGTATTTCTGTCCTGCTTTGTTAATCCGGTTGTATCCGGTTCACTTACTTTTATCCTAAAACCGGGGTTTGTCCGAGTAAAATACTATAAGATCGTGGGTCTACAAAAGTTGTATAGAAAGCCTCAATTGGCTACTTTCTCAGTTATCCAAATATAGAAAACTTTCCCCAAATATCTCCTTCTCGGTTACTCTCTCTGGTTTCCTTCAGATCGAACTTCACTTCCCTTATCGATCTCAGGTCAGGGAATACTTGAATCCGAATATTCATTGATTCCTTTCGAGTTTTATCTTTCTAATTTTGCTAAACTCTGAAATTCTGTTTCAGTTAGCCATTATAAAATTAGTTACATTAAACACACATACATATACATGAAAATGAAGGAACAAATTAAACTCGGAGAATGGGGATTAGGAGAATAATGGTAGCAACATGAGAGATTGTTTTTACGATGATGATAAACTATAAATTATAATTTATAAAGAAACAAAGACAACTTCTCCAGCTTAACCATATGAGTAAATCGATCTAACCAATATATAATGAAAAAGGTGAAAAAGGTGATAGGAAATCATACGTGATGGATTTATGGCTAATTCAAGTATCCAACCCATAATGGATGTTTTGTATCCATATACTCCTTTATATTGTGTCACAATTTCTTTATGGGCTTTTCATTTCCCTAATTATTATTGAGAGTTGAAAATATAGAAAAATATAGTAGTCTTTTCATTTTCCTAATTAATTATTAGGAGTTGAAAAGATGGAAAAATGTAGTAGTCTTTTCATTTTCCTAATTAATTATTGAGAGTTGAAAAGATGGAAAAAGATACTTCGTAGTAGTCTTTTCATTTTTCTAATTAATAATTGGGAGTTGAAAATGTGAAAAAATAGTGGTCTTTTCATTTCCCTAATATCAATGTAAACATTACCTTTTATTTTCATATTTTAATATTATCATGAGATTACTAGTAGTGTTTTTTTACGCATAATGAAAGGTGTTTTTTTGGTAATTTTACTTTTTTTTTCTTAAATTACTTTTTTATGGAATTGTTCATGGTAATTTTCATGATATATGTTAGATAGATATTCGATTGATTTTTTTGTATGAAATTTAATTTCATATAGTCATTATAAAAATATTTCTCTTATAAATTAGAATATGTACTTAATTTATGGATTCTTTGGAATATGTAAGAATTTATCTTTTGAGTTTCAATAAAATTTCGCATTAAATGTACGAGCATTAGAGTTGTCAAATGGGTCGGTCAAGTCAGGTTCGAGTCCGGTTATTTCGGGTTCGGGTTGAGTCGGGTTCGGGTCGTAATAGGTCATCGGTCAAATCGGGTCGGGTCATTGCGGGTTTTCGGGCTGGTCGGGTCAACACAACAGGTCAAGAAAATCGAATTTTTTACAATTATTAAAATATTATTTTATTTAAAAATGATATTTAATAATAATCTATTATTTTTATATATTTTGATAATAAAACATATTATAATTTTCAAAATATATTATTTATATTCTAAAAATATAAAAAATCGTGTTAACCCAACGGGTTTCGGGTTTGAACCCAACGGGTTCGGGTCTATCGAGTTCGGTTTATTTTTGGTTTCGGGTTCAAATTTTCGGGTCTTGACCCTAAAATTTTCGGTCGGGTCGGGTCAGCTTTTGATAGCTCTAATAAGCATTCATTGTAAAAATATGTGTCTTCTATGTTTATACATAAGAGAGAAGTTTTTTGTATTTTTTTCTATGTGCTTAATTATAGAATTGGTCATAAATGAGCTTATTTTTTCTAGGGGTGATACCCGTGCAACACACGAATTGGTCACAAATTTTTATCTTTTTCTTAATATATGATAAGATTTTATAAGTTCATTAAAAAATCAACAATGAAAGCCTCTATATTTCTCCCTTTTATCCCTATTATGTTGATTGTTTGTTAGCATTTAGAATACGTTATTTTTGTAATTATCAATTATTTATGGTTGAAAATCTAAGTTTTAATATTTTCATATTGTTAAATATTTTACGTAATTACAGTCAATAACATATTTTTCATATTATTATGGTTTCAATATTATCTTATTATTTATGGTTATGATACCCGTGCATAAAAAAAGGAGTTACAAAACTCTTGTCATTCATATCATGAACGCATTTGAACAACTCATTTCAACTCATTCACAACTTTATATGGATACATTGAAATTAGACATGTCAATCAGGTTGGGTCGGGTGGGTTCGGGTTTGGTCATTTCGGATTCGGTTTAAATCGGGTTCGGTTTCGTTATGGGTTACGGGTCAATCGGGTCGGTTTGTAGCGGGTTTTCGGTCGGGTCGGGTTGACCAACGGGTCTATAATATCCTTTTTTACGATTATTAAAATCAATTTTTAATTATAATATTTTATTTTCACTTATTTGAATAATTAAATATATTATAATTTTCAAAATAAATTTTAAAAAATCTTTAAATATACTAAATCGGTCAACCCAACGGGTTTCGTGTTTCAACCCAACGAGTTTCGGGTTCTATCGAGTTCGGCTGAGTTCGGGTTTCGGGTTCAAATTTTCGGGTCTTGACCCTAAAATTATCGGACGGTTCAGGTCGGGTTAGCGGGTTCGGTTAGCTTTTGACAGCTCTAATTGAAATTGTGGATTTTTTTAATTGACATTCAATGCTTAATTAAAGTTGCTTATGATCTTGTATAGAAATCATGTATTATGAATAAAATGTGGGGCATTAATATTCATTGAAATTTAGTCTTATAGTATTACTAGAATGCTTAACCCGTCCGTTATACGGGACAAATTTATGCTCTATGTTTATTATTTGAAAAATGAAAATATTTTTGGTAATCATATGCTCATTATAACATTTATTGAATAAAATCTAAATATTATCTTATAAAAGGATTAATAAAAATAAATTATGAAAATTTTAACTTGAACGAAATATTATTATTTTGTGTACAATATGTAATATGTTTCTAGTTAACTTCTACTATTTTTCCGCAATACCCTCTCGAGCAAAATCTTGTATTGTTCGTTCTTTTGTTGCAAATTGGGTTGTATTTTTTTTTTTTGCGTAATAGTGAATGAAATACATATATAAAAAGTGAAAGACTTATAATGAGAAAAGAGTAGAACATAAAAAATTATACATTAAATTAGAACTTATCTTTTGTTTTTAATGTCAATGGTTGTCTTATCTTTTTTACTTTTATTTGTAATCTCAAAAGTTATAATTTAATGATTTTAAATTACTTATGTAATACCAAAGTTTGATGTTATCATTGTGTTTAATATCAATGGTTGCTAAATTAATGGTGTAATGCCAAAGGTTGATATTATGCTTTGTGTGTCATACCAAAGGTTGATGTCATATTTTGTGTGTAATACCAAAAGTTATAAAATTAAGATTGACCATTATTGAGCAAAACCTTCTAACTTTAACCCATAGGTCTTAAGTTCAAACCTAGTAGTACATAATATAATAAATTTCTAGAAGTAAAAAAATAATTTGGCAACTTTAACTCATAGATCTTAAGTTCAAACCTTCTAACTTTATAGGGGGTATTTGTTTACATGGGTTGGGGAATCAGGTATAGGGTTGTGGAATGGAAACCCCATACATGGTGTTTGTTAGAAGAATTTTTAGGTTTCAAACCGATACCCTAAACCTCCTTGGTATGGGGTTCTCATACCTCACATATTGCTAGGGTATGAGATTTCATTCCATGTGGGAATGAAAATTACCATTTTTACGCTGCTACTACTCCATCTTCTTTATATTTGCAATTGATCTTGATTTTAGGCTCCAATTTCAGTCTCTATTTTAGGGCTTCATTTTCCTTAATTACCATCTTCTTCTTGCCCAGCTCTCTTGCTCACCATTAGAACTTCATAAGAGGTAAAAAACGTACAGGTGGAGGACCAAAAAAAAAACAAAACAATGGAGTTTGCTTCTATAGTATGTGTTCCTTCTTGATTGAGTGTTGAGTGATAAGGTAGGAAGAAAGAAATTAAAAATAAAGAAGAAGATGATTGTAGGAGAACACGCAAGAAAAAATCGCACAGTAGGAGGAGGAAAAAGAGAAAGTTAAATCTCTTAAAAAACCCTAATTTTATCTCTGAATTTTTACCAAACATCTAAAGTAATGTATGGGTTTCCAACCCCATACCTATTCAACCCGATACCTCATCTCATTCCCATACCCGAAATTATACCAAACGCCCCCATAGTAGTATATAATATAATAAGGATGCGTTCGGGTAAACTTTGCAGATAAGTTACTGATAAGTAAATTGTGTTGATAAGTTACTTAAAGTGGATTGTGCTGATAAGTAAAAACTTATTTTTGTTGTAAGCAAGTGGTGTTCGGTTGGAGGGTTTGCTGATTTTTAAAAGGTAATTAAGGAAATGTCCAAATTACCCTTAAAAAATCATATTTTAATAAAATATCTAAAAACCTTTTTTTCATAAAATTTGTGACTTTGAACGTTGAGGTAGTGAAGATATATGCTCGTAGTGAAGAGCTTCTTCGTCCTGAGTCCATCGTCCATTCTGATTCTCTCTCTGGTTCCTTCTTTGGGTTGTTTATCAGTTGAATGAACTTATGCCGACGTTGTCGTTCCGGCCGGATTCTTTCTCCCGAGCCCGTAGTTCTGTCTGGATTCTTTCTCCCGGGATTGTTGTTCTGTTCGGCGGCGTCGCCGTTCCGTTCCGGTTGTTGGTGGCTAATTGGGCAGATTGACGAAGCATATGAATTAGAAGACGAAATTGTAGACATTGACGAGGACAAATTCAAATCGATAAATTTTGGAGACGAATTTCTGGACATTGACGAGGCAGACGAATTTCGTCCGGCATCGTCGTCGTTCTCCCTAATCTGTCGTTTCAGTCCAGATTCTTTCTCCCGAGTTCGTCGTTCCGGTCGGATGATGGGCTTGAATGGTTGAGAAAGCTTGGAGGGCGTTAATGGCGGCCGTCAATGGCGGGCGTCTTGGAGGAGGGCATCAATGGCGGGCGTCTTCCCGAACCAGAGAGTGAAGGGAGGGAGGAGAGAGGAAGGAGAGACAAGAATAAAAAGGGGATTTGGGGGTAATAAAAAAAACTTAAGGGGTGGGGTCCACGTGCTTACACTTTTGGGGATAAGTTTGCTTAAATCCGATAAGCATTGGGGGTGTTGATTATTTTTTTTTGCTTATAAGTATCGGAAATAATTTTGCTTAAAATCGATAAGCAAAGTGCGTTCGGGTAAACTTTTTTGCTTATTTCAACAAATAAGCATTTTTGTGCTTATAAGCACACACTTTAAGCATTCCCAAACGCACCCTAAATTTCTAGAAGTAAAAATTTTTTTTGGCAAACTAAAATGCTCTAAAGAAGATTTGAACTTAATACCTATGATTTATTAAGAAGCACCATTACAACTATGCTATATATGATTTTTATGAATTTTTATCACTTAAATTTATATTATACATAAATTTATAATAAATATTATGGCATTTATGTGGCCTTGATGATAACTTTTAAGTTGTTATGATTTAAATTAGAATACAAATGCAAATTATATTTGTTAACCCGTCCAATAAAACAATGAGCAAACCAATGAGCAATATTGCTCCACGCAGTGCATTGTATAAGATTCCCCTATAATCATAAATGAATAAAACTATATTAAGAGGAAAGTTTTTTTTACAAATTCGGCCTCCAAATGTGTCATGTTTTACAAATTAGTTGCATTCCCCCCTCTTAATACACACACACACACAATTACTCCTTAAATATTTTTTATTTAATTGGATGATAGTTTGAATATGTTCTAAAAGCATACATATATGGTAGTAAATATTATATCGAAACTCATAAAAATGAATGATTGAGATTAATTCCATCAAGATCTAAATCTTAAAAACTAAAGCAATCCAATCAAGCCTTGCAAAAAGACTCATTTGTCAATCCAAGCAACAATAGAAATTCGAATGGATAAATAACATATAAATATAAAATTATTTGACATAAATTATAATGCCATAGCATAAAAAATTGTGAGAAGGATGGTTTCTTTTCACAAACTATACGGAAAAAAATCCAAGTGATAATCATTTGTGTTATATATTTAGAAATTGATTTTAAATATTTATAAAAAAATCATACAAATACATTGATGATTTACCTTTATTACAAAAGAAATTTCTATCATTCTTTCTTTAGTCTTCTGCTCTTCTTCCATATGCAAAAATATAACCATATCATCAACACTAAAACTAAACAAACAAATATTGAAAAATACAATTTGTCTAAAGATATGAATCAATATAATATATTTTCCAATTTGTATAAAAATAATTAATTAAAAATTATTTAAATTTAAAATATAATAAGAATTTACCTCAATAATCTTGTTGTAGATTACATCGTAAACATGACTATTATGCATTTCTTCAAACTACAAACATAATGCAAATAATTTACTTATTTTCTATTTTTTCTCATCTTCTCCTTGCTCAACAACACCCTTCTTTTATTGTATGTGAATCTCTCCATATTTCTTCTTATTAGGTTTCACTATAATTGTATTTATAGGCAAGATAAAATTTAGCTACTACAAATTAAAGAAAACTTTTAACCTTCCCTCACAATGGTAGAATTAATTTGTGGCTAATTAATAATTATAAAGTGGCAAATAAATTGGTTCACATTTATTATTCTCAAATTAATTCATACATTTTCTTTTTGACCTTCCAACTCTCCTCTCAACTGCTTTTAAAAGGAAATTAGTGATAAATTACATTGAATTAGATTAAATTGCATTGAATATGATTAAATTAGTGATACATTCTATCTTATCCTATTAGTCAAATCCTATTAAACCACATTTACTGGTTCACATTTAGTAATTAATTGAAAAATGAACATATATCTCCTTAAAAAGAAAATGACATAAAACATAAATATAAAATATTAGTGATATATAAAAAAAGAAGTTAAATAGTTTATTACAATTAGGATAAAAAATATTTATCATTTTAACAAATATACATATATCTCTAATTTACTCCCATTTATATGTCTCAATCCACTTATTTCAAAAATATATTTGATTAATTAGATACCTTTAAAAATCAGCTTTATATATTTATTTGATAGAAATGTCTTTTTGTGGATATTTACATAGTGATGGGTTAATAAAATAAGATAAAATATTATCGATTCAGCATTTAACCCATGCCGGTACATAAGGAATAACAATTTTTTACTCATAGTGATGGAAACCTTCTAATTGATAATTTATATTCAATATGTACTAAAGTAATGCATATTATAATACTCAAATGAATAATTGTTTGGTATTTGGATTAAACATATGGGTAAATTTTAATATGTTTTTTAAGTTTACATGTTTATTGAAATAATAGATTGGGATTGACATTATTAAATGGCAAAACGCTTATTAATTATATGAGCATTGATGGCTAAAAAAAGCTTCTCTCTAATTTTAAATGGCCGAATATATAAATAGGTCCCTGAATTTTGACGATTTTAGCATCCATATTCCTGTACTTTTGGGGTTTCAAATAGGTCCCTGTATTATACATTGTTTTGTCATTTAAACACAAATCACTTGACCTACACCTGTGTGCAATCCACTCGCGCTGACTGTATAAATTTTTTTGCCACATAAGCATCTCACTTATGCCACCTAGATAATTTTTATTAAATATAGATTTTCTTTTTTTTTTTCTTTTTTTTTTGTAAAGTCTTCTTTCTATTTTTCCTTTCAATTGAAGTACCCCTAGGAAAGAATTCAATTCTTCAACCGGCATATCTTGTCTGCCGCATTCCATATATTTTCTTTTTTTCTTTTTTTTTGTAACGTCTTCTCCCTTTTCTTCTTTTTCAATTGATGTAAAGCCCTGGGAAGGAATTCAGAAAGAATTCGAACAGCGTTGGGAAGGAATTCAGAATCAGGACGGAACGTTGGACTCGGGAGAAAGAATTCGATCCTTCACAACCGGCATATCTTCTCTGCCCCATCCTTCACCAGCGCCCCTCCTCCTCCCCGAGTTCGTCGACGGTGGTAAAGAATTCAGATCTAGTGAATTTGGACGGAATGACTCGTTCCAACCTGGAAGATCTAGATCTGGAAAATCGTTCCGTCCTTTTCCCTAGTCCATCTTTACATTCTTCTCCTCCAAATCTGGAGCTAGAAAATATCTCTTCTCTTCCCTAGATCTGGAAAATTCGTTCCGTCCCTTCACTGCCCTTTCCGCCGTCGTTCCGTACCCTCTCTGGTTCTGGTTTCTTCGTTCCATCGTTCTATCTCATCTGGATAAAACAAATAAAAAAGAAAAAAATATAAAAAGAAATGAAAGTTGGGCTTTGTATTTAAGAGAAAAAAGGAAAAACTTTATCATCAAAAAATCCTCCTAAGATAAAAAAAGATTTGATTTTTTTTAGAGTGGTGGACATTGTTACGCGCATCTACGAGAGTCACGTACACGCGTTTTGTCACTTCAGATTTTTGTGTTTAAATGACAAAAAAATGTATAGTACAGGGACCTATTTGAAACCGCAAAAGTATAGGTATATGGATGCTAAAATTGTCAAAGTTCAGGGACCTATTTATGTATTCGGCCAATTTTAAATGGTCATTATAGATATAAATTTTATTGTATACTTACAATGAAATTATAAAATATCTTATTATTTGTATGAACATTAATTGTTAAGTTATTTAAGTTTACAGTATTATATTATAAATAGATTATAGATATTATACCAATGCTACGCACGAGTAAAACATATATTTAAATTTATTTATAATTAATAATTTTATGCATTATGATAATTAATTAGTAGAAAAAATTAAGAAAGAACAAAAAAAATTAAATATTTATCAATGTATAAAATTCTTAAATAAGTGAGAATAAAATTTATAATATACACAAATGAGATATAAAAATAAAAATAAATTAAAATGTATTGATCTTGATGAAGCACCTCATACTAATAAAATTAATTTTATTCCTAATTTTTAACTTTTTTCTATTAAATTCTTCTTTAACTATTTAAATCTATTTTTAACATCAAACAAATATCTATTTAGTATAACAATATCTTTTGAAAACTTCCTTATACAAATATTTAAAATTAAAGATAGCAAATTTAAAATATTTTAAAATCTATAACTATATATTAAAAATGTATCTTTTCGAGCCACTAGGTTTATTCTTGCCCCACTTCATATTTAAAAAATTAATTTTATTTCTATTATTATAAATTCATTCTATTAAATTCTTTTTAGCTATTTGTATTTATCTCTAACATCTAACAAATATCTATTTAGTATAACAATATCTTTTGAAAGCTTCCTTATACAAGTATTTAAAATTAAAGATAAAATATTTTAAAATAAATATAAATCTTTTAGTATATATCGTTTGATGAATTTCTTTATAGATATATAGTGGTTTTCTTTTATAAAAAATTAATAATAAATATATAACTATATATTAAAGCTGTCCCTTTTCGAGTCACCAGAATGATTCTGGCTCCACCTCCAATTTAAAAAAATAATTTTATTTTTATTATTATAACTTCTTTCTATTAAATTCTTTTTTAACTATTTAAATTTATCTCTAACATCAAACAAATATCTATTCAATATAGCAATATCTTTTGAAAACTTCCTTATACAAGTATTTAAAATTAAAGATAAGATATTTCAAAATAAATATAAATCTTTTATCATAAATCTTTTGACGAATTTATTTATAGATATATAGTGATTTTATTTTATAAAAAAATTAATGATAAATATTTATAATGTTTAAAATTAATGAAAATAGATAATAAAATATGTAATAGATATATTGAAATATTTGATAATCACTATATTCACGTACATGAAAATTAATAAAATATAATGAATATAATATTTGATTAAAAAGTATACCTTCTACGAGTAATAAATTACTTATATTAAAGTTTATATTATATTTTAATTTATTAATATCCTATTTATAATGTCTATAAAATATTGAATCGTAGTCGTACATGGTACGCATTTTATCATATATCTTTTGACGAATTTATTTATAGAAATATAGTGATTTTCTTTTATAAAAAAAATTAATGATAAATAGTTAAAATTTTTAAAATTAATAAAAATGGATAATAAAATATTTAATAGATATTGAAATATTTGATGAAATCTAATTTACGTACATGAAAAGTAATAAAACATGAAAAATATAATATTTGATTAAAAAATTATATACATTCTACGAACAATAAATTTCTTATATTAAAGTTTATATTATATTTTTTATTTATTTATTAATATCCTATTTATAATGTTTATAAAATATCGAATCGTAGTCGTACATGGTACGACGGGTAAAACTAGTAGTTCTAATTTTTTTAGCAACAAATGTAATATAAAAAATTAATATAAACTAAAAAATATTAAATACCAAATTATTTTAAGGATACATGTTTTGCTTTTGAAAGAACTTGTATTCTGATGTAACTTACTTAACTTTGTGGTTGTTAATTTCGATTCAAAATCCTCTTTAAATTGGTAATCTGTAATCTTCATTAGGAGCTTGGCTTCGGTATCCTTGCATTTTCCGAGATATATATGTTAAGTGAGAGAATAACAATAATACATTTCAAGTATAAAAATAACTATATATATTGACCTTATCAAAATGAGTTTCTTGAAAAACATCATAATTAAAACGATGACATGACCCTCATTTTATCTCACCTGCATTTGTTCGCCATATGTGGATGCAATTAGATTTGATATTTGTGGATTTTCTGAGAATACACATCTCCTTTCAACAACTTTTATGTTCTCGAAACCTAAATTTGCTTCTAGTTCTCAAGTATATAAAGGTGTGAGACTTGTAGGTATGGATTTTTGTTAGTTTTAGTTAGTGTTGTTAGTTGAAGGTTAGATTCGGCTCTTGTAGACCCCGAAGGGTAGTCAAGACGATTGAGTAGACCCCGAAGGGTAATCTCGTGAGTAGACCCGAAGGTAATCTCGTTGGGTGTAGACCACAAGGCTAATCACCGCCGAATGTTGTTAGTTTAAGTTAGCACAAGTTAAAACTTTAAAACCATAAACAACATGACTTGTCTAGATAAGGCAACGAGTCGAAAGGTTAGACCGATCTTTCCTTCAACGTTTATTGCCCCTATTAATATGCCTAGGGTATTACCACAATAACGTTGTGAGATAAAACGTTGCTATACAATGAACATGTGGCAAGCATGTATCATCATTGCATATATACGCACCTCGTTCTTCAATAAGTGTCTTGTGAATTGATGTAGAATAATCAAACACAAATCTCGTGATTTTGTTAGAACTCACGACCCTCTTTAGAGAATGAATTCTCGAACCTTTGTGCTAGAGGCGCCCCGTCTCTATTTATAGGCAAGAAGATGGGTGGTTATGGAGAGAGAAATGGGAAGTTATTTTGTTGAGAAAATTAAGGAGAAAAACAAGGAGAAGAAATAGGAAAGTTGTTGTAACCACCTTGGTAACTTCCCTCAACAAACTTTCAAATTTCAAACTTCATCCTTATCCAAAACTCAAGGCAAAAGGCCCAAAATGGCCCATAGGCGCGCGCGGCCCATTATGGGGGAAGCTAGCTTCGAGCTAGCTTGGCACGCCCACACGCTCGAGACATGAAACGTATGTCTCGTCACTACGAGGCTCAGTGAAGCTTTCGCGAAGCCAAAAGGACAACGCCCTAGCTCAAACCTAGCTCAAACCAAAAACAGCTCCTAACTTGAGCTAGCTTAAAACCGAGGTTCCAAGCTTTGGTTATCTCTCAAATTTTGCCACATAGTCCTTGAGCTTTATTTCTCAACCTAGGAATCATCACATTGCCAATTCATTACATGAATCAAGCCACATTTGCAAAACACTCAAAACAGTGCCCTCGACGCGCCTAGCCTAACCGCGACGGTCGCGCGCTTGCACCGTCGCAGCGGCGCACCGGCGCTAGTGCCTCGGCACTAGCCGCGCATCCGCTGGTGCGTCTCGGCGTGCCACGCCGACGCACGGTGCTCGGCACACACGAGGTTCAAGCCTCGTGCCTTGGCCAGTCCGCGAACCTCATATTTGGTTCGATCGATCAAGGCGCGCCCTTGCACCGATGCCAACACCGATCCACACACATGATTCCTAACCTCTCTTTCAACCCTTAGAACTACCATTGGGCCGATCACTAGACCGTTCCTCCCGCACTCCCCAAGCCTAAGCGATACCCTTGGTAATTCCCACACTTATCCATTTACAACTCACACCAAATGGATTGATGACTTTCACAAATCACCAACATTCCTCCCCCATTTGTGCAACGTCATAAATTTGAACTTTTATAAAACAAACTCTATGTATAGATGTAAATGTCCGTAGACTTGAATTTACAACTTGTAATCATCACATTCATGCACTAAAGAATCGTGGTGCTCCTAAGGTTTGAACCACATCAACTTGTTTAAGTACATGTAGTAACTTTTACACATGAGTTTCTTAGCGTATACGTGCTATCCTTGACGCTTTTGTAAAAAGGCTCTTTCGTCCATTATCTTCTCACATGTGCTTTAGTCAAGTAATCCTCGGACTCTAACTTGGAAGAAGCCTTATACTTCCACACATGCATAGTTGAGTCTTCTAACGTGCCTTACATAGCAATTTCCAAAGACTCATTAATGAAACTTTGTTTCAAGACTAGTTTCATGTAGGCCTAGAGCATTTACCTTTGATGGGATTTTAGTATGCTCTCCAACTCCATGACTTGGCTTTCCACATTGAATTCAGCCCACACCTTTCGATGAGGGGGAATTGGGTGTCCAAATCTTAGAGTTGTAAGGATTTTAGCCCCATCCCTCGTGATGCCTTATACACCAAATCTTTTGCCAAACTCTTCGTCAAGTGATCGGCAAGGTTATTGTGTGTTCAAACGAAGACAACCGAGATGACTCCATGTGTGATAAATTCTCTAACCGAACTATGCCTCACACCAAGGTGTCTTGATTTCCCATTATACACATGGCTATAGGCCTTTGCCAACGTGCTTTGGCTATCACAAAAGATAGCGATGGGGGAAATCGGCTTTGGCCACAAGGGGATCTCCAACACGAGATTCCTAAGCCATTCAGCCTCCTTGCCCGCCGCGGCAAGTGCAACGAACTCCGATTCCATGGTAGAAGTCGTTATGCAAGATTGCTTCTTGGATGCCCAAGAGATTGCGCCACCACCCAATAGGAATACCCAACCACTTGTTGACGAGTGGTCTTCCATATTGGTGATCCAACTTGCATTGGTATAGCCTTCTAAAGTAGAAGGATTACCCATGTATACAATACCATAAGTCATTGTTCCCTTCAAATAACGAAGCACTCTTCTTAGAGCGTTCCAATGACTATCACTTGGTCGACTTGTGTATCGACTCAATTTGCCCAAGGCATATGCTATGTCGGGGCATGTACTCGTCATTGCATTCATTAAGCACCCTATAACTTGCGAATACTCAAGTTGTGAAATTGGTTCTCCTAGGTTAGGAAGGAGTTTCACATTAGGATCCATAGGCGTGCTCATCGGCATGGATTTATCACATAAAATCGTTTCACCACTTTTTCGATGTAATGGGATTGTGTTAGGGCCAAGCCCTTGCCATCCCTCACTATCTTAATTCCTAAGATCACATCGGCCTCTCCAAGATCCTTCATGGAGAACTTAGTAGACAAGAACACTTTTGTCTTATCCACTAACATTTGGTTTGTACCAAATATAAGCATGTCATCAACATATAGACAAATGATAACTCCTTGACCAGATTTATCAAACTTGCTATACACACACTTATCCGCTTGATTTATCTTGAAACCATTGGCCAAGATTACTTCATCAAACTTATTATGCCATTGTTTAGGCGCTTGCTTAAGACCATAAAGAGATTTGATCAAACGACATACCTTATGTTCTTGTCCTTCCACTACGAATCCTTCGGGTTGCTTCATGTAAACCTCTTCATCCAAATATCCATTGAGGAACACCGTCTTCATGTCCATTTGATGGATGACAAGACCATGAATGCTTGCCAAAGCAATCAAGAGTCTTATCGTGGTGATTCTTGCCACGGGGGCATAGGTGTCAAAATAATCTACACCCTCTCTTTGTCTAAAGCCTTGGATTACCAATCGAGCCTTAAACTTGTCAATGGACCCATCGGCCTTCATCTTCCTTTTGAAGATCCATTTCGACAACTCCCATGTGTTGTTGCCAACAATGGAGTCCATCTCATCTTGGATTGCTTCTTTCCAAAATGAAACATCTTGAGAAGTCATGGCTTCGTTGAAAGTCTTGGAATCCTCATCCATATGTAAATATGAAATTCTTTGACCCACGTTTTCTCTAGACCCTTCAACCAAGAACATCTCAAATATGGGCTCGCGAGACTTGTGTCCCATCGCAAGTGCCTCATGCACTCGACGTCGCTTTCGCTTTTGAGCCCTCGGCGTAGGCGCGCCGGCGTCTCTCATGCCAAGCAATGCCACGGCGTCGACCTCGGCATCACTAGGCGCTCCGACATCCTCATCCTCGATCTCCGCAGCCTTGCGCCTTGGCGATCTCAATTCCTCACTCGGGTCCGATCCCTCGAGCATCGGCGTCATGCCGGTGTCGTCTCCACTCGGCGCCAAGGGCGCGCCTTGCGACGCCCTTCCGGATGTGCCTTGTGTCGCGCCTTGTGGCACGGCGGCACGGGACATGGACCGAGTTATTCTCGGTCCAAGCGCCGATGTTTGTTCTTCCTCGGTTTCCATTGGATCCGAGGATGGATCAACTTCTTCTTGGTCCTTTTCTCTAGGCCTCGGACTAGATGTGAATCTAGTCTCATCAAATATTACATCACGCGATTCTATAACGGTATTTACCGAAATTGCATGATTTGGCTCTATAACAAAGAACCTATAGGCCTTAGAATTATGTGCATATTCAATGAAGATGCACTCAACGCCCCTGTCTCCCAAAGTCTTTCGTTTAGGGTCCGTGAGTCTTACGACCGCACGACATCCCCATATACGAAGATGATCAAGACTAGGCTTCTTCTTGAACCACAACTCATAAGGTGATTGGCGACTTCTTTTGCTAGGCACTCTATTCAAGATAAAGTTGTCCGTAAGCATCGCTTCACCCCAAAATGAGTTCTTTAACCCGGAGTATGACAACATGGCATTAACCATGTCCTTAAGCACACGATTCTTTTGTTCCGCCACCCCAATTATTTGAGGGGTATATGGAGCCGTTGTCTCATGGATTATACCACAAGACTCAAAGTACTCCTTGTCCATATATTCACCACCACGATCGGTTCGTAGTCTTTTGATCTTATTTCCGGTTTGCAATTCTACTTCGGTTTTATATGCCTTGAATCTATCAAGTGCCTCACTCTTTGAATGAACAAGATAGATATAGCAATACCTAGAGTAGTCATCAATAAACGTTATGTAATAACGCTTTTGACCCAACGATGGCGTTGCATGCAAATCCCCCAAGTCCGAATGGACTAGCCCTAGGACTCCTTCTTCTCTTTCAATCCTCTTGAAAGGAAGCCTTGTTATCTTGGTTAGCAAGCAAGTTTTACACTTTTCTTGTGTAGGTTCAAAGTTAGGAATAACTTGTTCCTTTGCCATATCCATCATGCGTTTCATGTGGACATGCCCTAACCTCGCGTGCCACAAATCATAAACCGATTCATTTGACACCACCATGTAATCATACATAACTTTATTATTATTGATTACATTAAGTAGGAACATATTGTTCTTATAGTGGCCAAAGCCTACAAATATTCCTGCCCTACTTATTACTAGACGATCGGCGTCAAAGACCAATCGATATCCCAACTTATTCAATACACCACCACTTACAACATTCTTTCTAATGTTGGGTGCGTACAATACATTATGTAGAATAAGTTCCTTCCCACTTGTAAAGTGTAGAAGCACGTCTCCTTTTCCTAAGACCGGAGTCGTCGACTCGTTTCCCATGTAGAGAACTAAACCGTCCTCCACATCCTTCATGTGCTTGAACCATCTTTTGTCCATGCACACATGTGTGGTGGCTCCCGAGTCAAGCCACCAATTTAAATTCTCATCCTTCAAGACAAGACATTCATCAATATTAGATACACTAAACAATGAATCATTTTTAGATAAACCAAATTCCATTGGAGTACCTTGCTCGTGGATTGCGCCCGAGCCCGACTTAGGCGTAGGCGCGCCCTTGTCTTTGCGCACGGGTTTGGCGTCGCAATCCCGTTTCATGTGGCCAATCTTGCCACAATTCCAGCATGTCCCTTTGATCTTTTCATTAGAGACACGCTTAATGCCTTTGCTTATTTTACCACCCTTGGACTTCTTGGGCCACTTGGCGCCCTTGGCGCCCTTGCCCTTGCGTTTGGCCGCCTCTATGGTATTCACCGAATGGGCGGTCTTGTCCTCATTCTTCTTCCCTTTATCGTTCATTTTTAACTCCTCCTCAATCCGTAGATGGGAGCCAAGTTGGACAAGATTCATGTCCTCCTTAGAATGCTTGAGAAGATGTTTTGCCTCTTTCCATGAAGAAGGCAACTTATCCACTATGGATGAGACGGCGTAATTCTCGTCCATAGCAATTCCATGTTGGGTAAGTTGACCCAATATGCGTACCAATTCATGGTATTGATCCATCACCGGTCTAGACTCCACCATTTTATAATTGTTGAAGTTAGAAACAAGGAACTTCTTGGACGAAGCATCTTCGGCCAAATATTTCCCTTCGAGTGCATCCCACAAACCACGAGCGGACTCATAGTTTTGATACACATCGAAGAGGGAGTCTGCCATACCATTCAAGATATGACCACGACATATGTAGTCGTCATTCTCCCATTTCCCATAACGCCTATGTTCGAGCGCTATGGCTTGCCATTGTTGGCTTTGTTCCTCGGTCTCATTCTCGACCACATCGGTATGGGGGGTGGTATCTCTGGACATGGTGTTTTAAGCACATACACCACTTTCAAAGAAGTAAGCAAGAAATGCATCTTCTTTTGCCATCGACGGAAATCCAGGCCCTCAAACTTTTCGAGTTTCACGAACTTAGAGGCCATCTCCTTAATCGATGATTCACTCGTTTTTGCCATTATCAATTGCCTTGCAAGTCACAAAACAACAAAAACTAAAACAGTAAATAAACGTTGAAGATTGTTAGTTTTAGTTAGTGTTGTTAGTTGAAGGTTAGATTCGGCTCTTATAGACCCCGAAGGGTAGTCAAGACGATTGAGTAGACCCCGAAGGGTAATCTCGTGAGTAGACCCGAAGGTAATCTCGTTGGGTGTAGACCACAAGGCTAATCACCGCCGAATGTTGTTAGTTTAAGTTAGCACAAGTTAAAACTTTAAAACCATAAACAACATGACTTGTCTAGATAAGGCAACGAGTCGAAAGGTTAGACCGATCTTTCCTTCAATGTTTATTGCCCCTATTAATATGCCTAGGGTATTACCACAATAACGTTGTGAGATAAAACGTTGCTATACAATGAACATGTGGCAAGCATGTATCATCATTGCATATATACGCACCTCGTTCTTCAATAAGTGTCTTGTGAATTGATGTAGAATAATCAAACACAAATCTCGTGATTTTGTTAGAACTCACGACCCTCTTTAGAGAATGAATTCTCGAACCTTTGTGCAAGAGGCGCTCCATCTCTATTTATAGGCAAGAGGATGGGTGGTTATGGAGAGAGAAATGGGAAGGTTATTTTGTTGAGAAAATTAAGGAGAAAAACAAGGAGAAGAAATAGGAAAGTTGTTGTAACCACCTTGGTAACTTCCCTCAACAAACTTTCAAATTTCAAACCGCGGCTGTCGCGTGCTTGCACCGTTGTAGCGGCGCGCCGACGCTAGTGCCTCGGCACTAGGCGCGCGTCCGCTGGTGCGTCTCGGCGTGCCACGCCAACGCACGGTGCTCGGCACACACGAGGTTCAAGCCTCGTGCCTTGGCCAGTCCGCGAACCTTATATTTGGTTCGATCGATCAAGGCGCGCCCTTGGCGCCCTTGCACCGATGCCAACGCCAATCCACACACATGATTCCTAACCTCTCTTTCAACCCTTAGAACTACAATTGGGCCGATCACTAGACCGTGCCTCCCGCACACCCCAAGCCTAAGCGATACCCTTGGTAATTCCCACACTTATCCATTTACAACTCACACCAAATGGATTGATGACTTTCACAAATCACCAACAATTTTTGTGGCATTTGAAAAGTTGTGTGGGTTACAAATTTAAAATGACCAAACTTTACTATGATATGATAAGATAAAATGTAGGCAAGATGTTCTTAAATGTCATTGTTTCTGTTATGATGACATTTAATAAAATGTTATTAATGCATTACCTATTACTCTATTAGAATCTATATATCTATCTATATATATATATTATAAAATAGAAAAATTTGAGTAATTAATGACTAAACATCTAATGTAATAACGAGTGAGTAAAAAAAGGAAAATAGTAAAATAAAAAGTGGGCCTCTAAGCCTATAAAGAATCTAATGACGTTAAATATTATCAATGCCAAAACGTTTTTAAATTGATTGACACACAATTAACCATAATCATCACATTAAAAATAATCCCATTTATTACATTGAAGGAGTACAAAAAAAAAAGAAAATGGCAAAAGAAAAGTTGGGCCTCTAAGCCCATAAAGAATCCAATGACATTAAATATTATCAATGCTGAAACGTTTTTAAATTGATTGACACACAATTAACCATAATCATCCCACATGTAATGTAATAACGAGTGAGTAAAAAAAAGGAAATAGTAAGAGAAAAGTTGGGCCTCTAAGCCCATAAAGAATCCAATGACTTTAAATATTGTCAATGCAGAAACGTTTTTAAATCGATTGACACATAATTAAACATAATCATTCCATTAAAAATAATCTCATTTATTACATTGAGGGAGTACAAAAAAAAAGAAAATTGTAAAAGAAAAGTTGGGCCTCTAAGCCCATAAAGAATCCAATGGCGTTAAATATTATCAATGCTGAAACATTTTTAAACTAATTGACACACAATTAAGCATAATCATCCCATTAAAAATAATCCCATTTATTATATTGAATGCAGAGAATATGAAGGTTCAAGCATTGCAATCCAATGGAAAACAACCGCAAGTAATCATCCAATTTTATACATGTTTTTGGCAGTAAAAGAAAACCCAACAGAATTGACCCATTATTGTTACAACTCTGCATCAACCTTAAACGTTCACACTATATAAAGCCTCATAAACATAGGAACAACTACTTCTCACTCTTCCCTCAACCTTACAAATCTACACTATATATAGCCTCATAAACATAGGAACAAGTACTTCTTACTCTTGCTTCACAATTCCAACAGCAAGACAATGTCGTCATCACCTGCGTTTTTTGTAGGCGGCAAGTGATGCTTCTAAGCTACCAATAATTCTACAAAATCTGATTAGGACAAGGCATATCATAGAGACCAAGACATGCACTTACTATCCAAGAGGAACTTCCAACCAGTTCATTTGCAATGACACCTTCCCTATATCAGTCAAAGAGGTTTGACAATACCCTGAAATATGAGAAATCCTCCTGTCATATTCACCATAAAGAATGAAATATGTTTTCATTGCATCTCACAGAATGTTGCAATTGCAAAGCTTAACAAGCCGACACCTTTTTCGAGCCAAGAGGTTAAGCACATGCTACCAAAAGAAGGGTCAATTCTAGAGTTGTTGGAATGGTCCAGAGCTAAAAAAGAGGTAAAGTTGTATTACAAGTTCAGATGTAATAATACAATTGCCTCTACCAAAGACTTTAATATTTTATATTATTGTTATGACACAAAAGGCCGCAACCTTCTACTGCACCGTCAAGATTACAAAGCTCCAAACTCGAAATCCATGGTACTACTTTGTATGCAACAGCGGTAAATGCATGAAGGGGGTCACACGCCACATGGTAATTTTTTTTGGTGTGAATCTTGTGAGATGATGATAAGTTTTCCTAAAACAAGGTACTACTTTCTACATTTTGTACTCTTTATCGTCCTCCATAACCATGTCATATTTAAACTCAAATTCCATGACAAAACTAATGGTTCAAGCTACAACTTAAAGTGGAAGATGATAGCCATGCCACTATTGTCACCATATTTGATGAGACAACTGAAAAATTGGTGAAGGCTACGACTGCATCACTGTTACAAGAGCGTGTGGTACACATACATTTTTGGTAAATACATCTACTCATTTAGAAGCCTATGTTTCTGAGATTATGTTTTACATGATGAGACCGAGAAGAGTATCCTGCCTAAAGCCTTGGACAATATCATCAACACCATAAACACTATGGAAATCATGTCTTATACTTACTATGCACCTACAGAATGCTTCATGTGCACTGATCTCATTGCTGAAAATAATACTCAGAATAAGGTAAGTATGTTAAAATGTTTTGAGGCATATTATGCTTAATAATGAAAGATATATTGACACATTTAAAATGACAGATGATACCTAGAGGTTCAAACGAGCAATCAAGGGAGCAGGGAAGAAACCCTAATGGTGAAGAAGGAAAGATTGGCGCAGATAAAGGAAAGCAAAAGTGAGAGATTACTTTTTAAAAATACATTTATGAAATACAATTTCACCACTAACAGAAACAAATTATTTGCTGATTTGTAGGAGTATAGGAGGTGACATACAAACTGTTGGAGAGGAGGACCCTATAGACTCTGGGAACAATGCAAAGAAAAGGAAAAATGTGGTCCTCTAATCCGACGAGGAGGCATAAACAAAGTTGTTCATCATCATCAATCCCCACTATGCACCCATTTCAACCAATATTAAGTTCTTTCTAGAATAGTAATAAAGTTGTCATCTTTGTTTAGGACATTATTAGTATTTAGTTTTTTCAAAGCCTATCAGGAAAGAAGTTCACAAGTATCAATGTTTTTACAATTTTAATTACGTTAATCAAAGAAGTATATTTTGTTTTTCTACGAGCAAAAGAGTTGATTCATGCATACAATTTCCATAAACTGAAACAAGATTATCCTAAACACTAATATTGACTATTTAAACAAATATTTTAATGTAGTTTTGGGAAAAAAAGTACTACAGACCTCACAATAATCAAAATCATTAACAAAATATCAAGTTGCTGAATATAAATTATAACTAAAATTTAAGAAGAGTTGTACAAACCTGACTTTATCCTGAACCCGTTGTACTCTCTATTGTTGCTCTGAAAATAATAAACATTGAGTTTGTTAAATCTTAAAACTAAATTGACACATCAACAAAAAGTTGTTGACGTTCATATAACAAACAAATATAAATGAGAAAACCATAATACTTCATGTGCAGTGGCTAAACCATAATACTTCATGTGAAATTGTCAAATTAATAAATTACTGTTTTGATCCAATTGTTAAGTTGATTAAGCTCAGCCCTATGAAATAGAAATGACTCATAGCTTAATCGTTACACATCTCTTTATAAATCATCTTGGTTTATTCACATTTAAATTTTGTTACGTCTATTTAAAATTCAAACCCCTAATTTTGGACCCATAAAAATGTGTGGATGTTTGGGATAATTGGACTTGCAGACCTCATAACAGTGAAAGACTTTACATAAACCCTAACAAATATTTTACTATGTACATCATTTATATCCTTTAATGAAGATTAGTAGTTCTAACTTTTTAATGTGCAAATTTTCCATATCTTTCTAATTTACAATTACATTGTACCTTTCATAAGTTGTAACAGTTTCTACAATCAAGCATGGAATAAATTGAGGGAATGTCAACAGCTTAAAAACAATAAAACTCTTCCTTCAAAAACACATTTACTTCAGGGAATGGCAATAACTTAAAAAGTGTAATTGCTGAAATTCAGTTGTAATGTTTAGATTGAATCCAAACAACAACTGACTTTTACACCTATTTAGTCCATATTTAGGGAAAATTAATAGTAAGTATAGATTAATTGTCATTCTAATTCAGATGATTGAAACACTCCAACAACAATATTTGAAGGGACACTCTAATTCAGTTTCAATGTTTACAGTTAATGCAAAAAAAAACAACAACTGACTGTTACCCAAATATTATGGCCATAATGTTTAGGTCAAATTAGTGATATTTACAAATTAACAGTCATTTTTACTTTAGATAGCTATTACACCACATACCTAGGGCATTTATTTACGCATATTTGAAGGGCAAACAAACATGTACATATTTCTTGCAGTCAATCCAATTAACTGACGCAATTCTACTAATCTAATTTAATTTCAACGTTTACAACTAATGTAAAAAACAGCTGCCAGTTACACCAAATATTATGGCCATAATGTTTAAGGGAAATAAATGATAATTACAAATTAACAATCGTTTCAATTAGGCTGATTAGAACACTAAACGACACCTTATTGCAATGAATGGAAATAGGATAAAAATATCCCTTCAA
The DNA here is from genome assembly GCA_964016875.1 of Fallopia convolvulus. Taxonomy (NCBI): domain Eukaryota; kingdom Viridiplantae; phylum Streptophyta; class Magnoliopsida; order Caryophyllales; family Polygonaceae; genus Fallopia; species Fallopia convolvulus. The sequence goes on along the minus strand of OZ024718.1, from coordinate 55,988,785 downwards.
AAACTTCCACAAGAAGACCTCCTATCTTCTGCCTATTTACACCCAAGGCCTATAAATACTATATTTTACTCTCACATCTTTCATAACATTAGACTCTATTACCCTCCTATCTTTCTTCCACATCCAAAACAAACATGTTAAAGAAAGTTGCACTTGAAGAATTTGTCACAAGATCTAAACCTCTTGACCAATTGGTAGAAGGTCTAACCTCTACAATTAAAGTTATAGTTTGTCTCAAATGGGGTGTATTTAATCGCCATGGGAGATACATCAGCACTGATTTCATTCTCGTTGACAATATGGTATATTACTAATTTAAATTTACTATGTTTCTTGCATTCTAATAGTACTATACATATATATATATATTAACTAATAAGTCATTTGCATCTTATTTGAAGGCAAACCTCATTCATTGCACTGCAAAAAGCAATGTTGCCCATTGTTTTATTAAGTTTGAAGAAGGCTTTGTTTACCACTTGAAAGATTACATTGTGTTGCCTAACAAGCCTAAATATCGTGTTGTGAAGAATAACAAGTTCATGCTTGAGCTTAATGGATCTACAATTGTAAAGAAACTTCCAAACACACCTCTTGGATATCCAAGATTTTGTTTTGATATAACTGAAATTGAAGACGTTAAGCTTTCCAAGAACAATGATCTAATTGGTAAGGATAGGCTTGATTATAATATTTGAAATGTTTTTTACCTTTAACTAAAAGACCAACACTAAGTATAAATTTCCTATGTCTATCCACAAATGTAATAGGCTATGTCTGCAACATTGGACCCCCTACAACAGTTACATCTTCAAGTAAGCTTGTGGTGTCTCACAGACAGTTGATTTCCATCTAATCAACACTGAGTAAGATACCTTACAAAAAAAATTCATGAAATTAAATCATGCGCTATAGCTCATGAAATGACATACGTTTACGTAACAATACAAGGGAAGGAGTATGAAAGTTACTTTATGGGACAATCTAGGAGATGAGCTTATTCAAAGAAAGCAATCACAAAACAATCTTTATGCTATCATACTGGCAACAATGAATGTCAAAGAATATAAGAGTAACAATATATATGCCGTTTTCCAATTTCATTTACATTGTCATTACAATTGTGCTTTGTCAATACTACATGTTTTATCTTATATATGTTGATAAACTAACATGAATTTTGTACCCTGTACTATTTAGAGGTCGTGTATCTTTCAAGCACTTTGTTGTGATGGTTTCCCACACACTCGCAAGAATACGAGATCTATTGTAGTAGTAGATCAGGATCGAATCACGGGGATTATTTCCGTTTTAGTAAATTCTAGAAACCAATTCCTAAGCCAAATAAATGATTATGAAGTAATTCTAACTAAAGAAAGCAAGTAAAACAAGTAAATTATGTGGATAAAAAGTATATGATAAAGCAAAGTTCCAAGGCAAGGAATCACCACAACTTTGATCCACGGAGTTTCAATCTCACTTTCACCTAAACTGAGTTGGATATTTTGTTATGAAGGTTATTGTCTAATGTCATAAATTAACTTTTCTCAAAGTTTAACTTAATGTACTTCTATCAAATTACGAACCCACTCTCATGACGAAACAAAACCGATAGAAACCCTTTAAACACTTAGAAATATAGATGGTAAACCAAAATTGCCCCACTCTCGTGATGCATCAAACTTGACTCAAACACCTAGAAATTCTATGACAATTAACCACATGAAAATCTAATTCTCAAGTTCAATTCTAGTTTTTCCAAATAGATAGAACCACCTCTTGATGTGCTCTCTCTATTTTATTTACTTACTTAGACTACCACCTCTCGATGCAACCTAAACAAGACTGTAACAAGTTTAAACCTATTAGATTAAGCCCCTAGAATCAAATCATATTAGTTTTCCAACTCAATTCAAGCAAAAGATATTGATTCTAATCTGCTTCACATCGTTGGGATCAACCAAACCCTAGAACTATAAAGTTTAGCCTAACATAATTAAATTCATGATCAAAATAATTAAATCAAACATGGAAGAAGAAATAAAAGCAATATTGAAGGAGAAACTTACTAGAAATTCAATTGAAAGAACAATTAGATCCAAAGTGCAAAGCAAATCTCCAAAGCGAAAGAGTGTAGAACTAAAAACCCTAGAAATTGTCTCTTCTCTCAACTTGATTAGAAAAATAATAATAATGCATAAAAAATCATCTAACTTAATCCCCAAGTAGTCTTATAAAAGTCCTAAAACTTATGCTAAAAGATATTGATAGCATGCATTTTAGTCTAGGATAAAGCATGTTTATTTCCTTAGTTTAGTTGTTTTTATTTTATTTTCCTCTTGGTTTTATTGTCTTTTTAGTAGATTTTGTAGTTTCGGTTTCTACTCTTGCTTTGTTCGATTTCAGGATCATTTGGAGGTGGATTCAAGGAGTTTTGGCAACGACAAGGACAAGGGCAAGAGGAGCAACCCGATAGGAAGTGTCTAGGAGTCAAGCGGATGCAAGGAATTGAAGAGAAGATTGGCAAAAGCTCGGTGGAAGGCACGGGAGGAAGCTCATTTGACATTTCAAACGGAGCAGTGCACCAGCCCAAAACTCGGTCCAGGTCAGGACCGAGTTCTGGACCGAGTTTTACAAAACTCGGTCTGAAACTCGACCGAGTTTCAGACCGAGTCGCGTCTTTTTCCGAAATTTCTCCTCCGCGTGTTTTATTTATTAATTTCGGGCCTTTTCTATCTTGTTTTTAGGGTTTCATATAAATACTTAGAGATTAAGTTTGGATGAGGATTACGTATTATTTTCTTAGCCTCTCTCTTTGAAGAACCCTAGATTGGAGATTTGTGGATTTTTGGCAAGACTTGATTGGAGTTGAATTTAGATCTATTGAAAAGACAATTGGTATGTTTCTCTTTGATTTAGATTTCTTATCTCTCCATATTATGTCTAGCTAATTTCTTAGTTCTAAGGAAGGGTGAACCCAATGGTTTAATAGGTAGATTTAATGGTGATGATTGGTTGAATTGAGATTTGAATTGTTGTTTGATTCAACCTAGGATGCTTAATGACCTAATTTGCTTGAATTAGGAATCTTGTTATAATTTGAGACCGAGAGGAGATAAGAATAACAAGGGATTGATTGAATTGAATTCACAAATTGTTAATTCATGTTAGATCCCTAGGTTTGAACTTGTTGAATTATTTGTGCGAGAGTGACTTAATTCACTTGTGGAACTTAACCTATCCTAGAAATTATTGATTGAGTAGTCTTAACTGAGCGCGAGAGCGGATGTTATTTCTATTGATTCGTTGATCTCTAAAGAACTTAAAGGACCTAAATAAGACTTGCTTTGTGCGAGAGTGATTGCTAGTCGAGTCTAGGTACATGCATTAATCGTCTGAAAAGAGTTAATGTTGACACTTGAGATAGTTAGTCCTTCAAACAACATTTGAATTGAAATCCAAATAAATATCATCGGTAATCTACTGAATGATCATTGTGGGAATCCTGACCTTGGAATGCTTTTCTCCATTGATAGTTACTTCTTAATTTTGATTTTGATTATTTCTGAATACAATTACAACTTCTTTTTTCTTATTTTTGGCTTAGTCTACTGAATCGTGTTATAATCAATACTACAAAGTTCCCTGTGTTCGACACCTTGATTACTACAACCGAACCGTATACTTGCGGTGTAGGAAAATAGCCTATCAAGTTTTTGGCGCCGTTGCCGGGGAACTTTTCTAGTATTGGTTGTGTTCCACAACCGGTAGATTAAGTCTTGTTTTTATTTTTGATTTGTTTCTTTTTGGTTTTGGTTCCAGTTTGTTCTCCTTCTTATGAGAAGAACTCTGAGCGCTAGTGCACTTAACAACTACAATTCTGAACCCGAGCGTGCTTTTCATAGGAGAAGAAGAGAGCAAAGGGAAGCTGAAACACAAGTTATGGAAGGCGATCAGGCAAATGCACAACAACAATTGTTGTTGCAACAACAACAACAACTACAACAACAACAATTGTTGCAACAACAGCTGAATGCTCAACCACCTATGACATTGGGTGATTATGTGTTGCCACGCCATCAAGGACCCACAACTGGTGTGGTCCGACCTCCCATTCAGGCCAGGAATTTTGAGCTGAAGCCATCTCTGATTAATATGGTTCAGCAGAATCAGTTTGGAGGTCTACCTTCTGAGAATCCTCACCAACATCTCAACACTTTTCTGGAGCTTATGGATACGGTGAAGATTCATGACGTTTCTGATGACGCGCTTTATTTGCGCACCTTTTCATTCTCTCTAAGAGACAGGGCTAAAGCATGGTTCAAGGCCCTGCCTCGTGGCACTATCACTACATGGGATGAGTTGGCCAAAGCTTTCCTGACCAAGTATTTCCCACCTAAGAAGACTGCAGAGATGAGGAATCAGATCAGTTCATTTCAGATGAAGGATGGGGAATCTCTTTATGAAGGTTGGGAGAGGTTCAAGGAGCTTCTATTGTTATGTCCTCACCATGGAATAGACAAGTGGATGCTTCTTCACACTTTTTACAATGCTGTTGACAACACCACCAGGCTGCTCATTGATGCCTCATCTGGAGGTACTATTATGAAGATGAATGTTAATAATGCTTGGGATCAGATTGAGGATATTGCTCAGCATACTCACTACTATAATGATGCTCGATCTATTCCAAGCTCTAAGAGACCAGCTGGGCTTTATGAGGTTGATACAGAGACTTTGCACCAGGCACAGATTGATGCCATGACTCAGGAGATCAGACAGTTGAAATTACAGATGAATGGTTCTCCCGTTTCTACTAGTGGAAGTCCTTCTCAAGTTGTTTCGAGTGTTGTTTGTCAGTTTTGTGGAGCTAGTGATCATTCCATCAAATCTTGTGAGTTGTTTGCTTCTAAGGAGGAACCACATGAGGAGGAGGTGAGATACATGAATAACTTTGACAGGGGGCCTAGGAATGATCCCTACTCTAATTCCTACAACCCTGGTTGGAGAAATCACCCCAACTTCTCTTATGGGAACAATCAGTCACAACAGCGAGCACCTCCTGGGTTTCCACCAAGGGATCCACTGCACCCAAACCAAGATGCTCAACCCTCCCAAAAGCCTGCATGGGAGATTGCTATTGAAAGCCTTGCCACCTCCATGAAGACACTAACAGAAGAAGTGAGAGCTCAGGGGAAGAATTTGAAGATCATAGAACAACAAGTGGCTCAACAAGCTTTGAATGTTCCTAGACCGCCTGGTCAATTGCCTGGGCAACCTGAAGTCAATCCTAAGGAGCAATGTCGGGTTGTCACTCTAAGGAGTGGAAAAGAGCTTGAAGAGCTCCCACCGGTGAAAGAAGGAGTCGCAGAAAAGACAATAGAGAAGCCATCTAATGACGAAGAACCTAAATATATTGCTCCCCCACCTTACAAACCGCCTCTACCTTTCCCACAACGGAAGATTCAGGTGGTGCAAGAGCAACTATTTGGGAAATTCATGAGTATGATAAAGAAGCTCCACATTGACATTCCTTTCATCGATGTCCTCACTCAAATGCCAACATATGCAAAATTCTTAAAGGAGATTCTATGCAAAAAGAGGAGGATTGAAGACTATGAGACAGTCGCCTTGGTGATGGATCAAGTTGAGAAGATGCCAAGAAAGCTAAAAGATCTAGGCGAGTTCTTTATCCCTGCTGGTTTTGGTTCTCTTCAATTTGATTGCCTTTGTGATCTTGGTTCTAGTGTCAATATCATGCCCTTGTCAATTTGAAAAAATCTGAATTTGGGTGATCCTATTCCAACCAAGATGCGTCTTATCATGGCTGATAATTCAGTCACTCATCCTGTGGGCATTATTGAGAACTTTCCAGTGAAGGTGGGCAAGTTCTTTATACCAGGAGATTTTGTGATTCTTGATATGGAGGTGATGAATGATAGGACTCCTATCATCTTTGGGAGACCCTTTTTAGCCACTGCTGGAGCTAACATTGATCTCAGGAATGACAAGATCTCACTCACTATTGGGGAAGAGAAGATAGAGTATGAATATTTCAAAGATAACTTCCTTGAAGTGCAAAAGAATCCTCCACAAGAGACTGTCAAAGCAACTTGTTGTAATATTGAAGCGAAGCTGGCTAATGAGGAGATTCAATCTGATATTGCTCAACCTTCTCAAGAAACCTTAGAAGTTAAAAGCCTCATGGATGGTGGTATTGTTGAGGATATAAAGGGTAGGGATCACAAGAAAAAGAAGAAGGCCCGAGCAAAAGCTGAGATTAAAAAAGGAGACAAGGTGAAGTTATTTCATGAAAGATCCAATATGTTTCCTGGGAGCAAAGGAACAAGATGGTCAGGGCCATACATAGTAACTCGAGTTTTAAAAGGAGGAGGAACTGAGCTTTGGCATAAAAACTCGGGGAAGTTCAAAGTGCAAAGAAATAGGTTGAAGCTTGTAGAAGACCCTGATCCAGTCAAGGTGAGTACCAAAGACCCTCCTGACCCAAGAACTTGAAGAAGATGGGAGGTCGAGCTAACGACCTTAAACAAGCGCTGCTTGGGAGGCAACCCAAGGTTAGTGTTTTCTTATCTCTCTCTCTTTTATTCTCTACATTGGGGACAATGTAGGTTTTAAGCTTGGGGGTGGGAACATTTTCATGTTTTGCATTGCATATAGTTTAGTTCGCATATTTAGTTTGAATTTTGCTTGCAAAAAAAAAAAAAAATATATATATATATATAAAAAATTTGCATTCTAGGAGCTATGGATTTCTCTTCAAGTGAAACACCCCTTGTCCTCAAAAATTTTCTCTATGGAATTCTACCCCTTTGACTTGCTTGAAATGCTTGAAGTTTTGATGATGACTGACTATGTTATGAATTAGTTTGATGATTGAATGAGCTTGCATATTCTTTGAAACTTGAGTCAATATTGAAATTCTAGACAAAAAGCCTTGTGAGGATTATTGTTTGCCTTTCTTAGGACTAAATAATGTCATGATGTCCTTTCTTTTGTGTGTGATGCTCACTTTGATTGCTTCCTCTAGAACTTGCTTTTGACTCTTTTTCAAGACCGCTCTTATGACTCTTGCATGCGACTTTGAAGTGATTGAGGCACTATTTTCTTAACCTTTATACTCCCTATCCGCCTTGCATAATTTCCTTTGTTTGAAGCCCCTTCTCGAGACTTAGCCTTATTCTTTTGAAGCTCCACAAAATTAATCCGAGCCTTTGTAAGCCTGACCCACCCGGGAACTAGGATAACTACTCGATTGACTCTGTGGTTGCAAGCTAAGCTTGGGGGAGACTTATACGTATTTGGTGATTGGGTTGTGTAATGTGCTAGTACTTTTTATCTTTGAAAAAAAAAAATTAGAAAATGCTTGGAAAAAGGAAAAAAAAAAAAGGAAAAAGAAAAAAAAAAGAGTATGAGAAATAAGGGAATAAAGGGTGTTGGTGGTGTATGAGAATAAGTTGCTTGGAAAGAAAATCATGAGACATGGTGTTCAATCGAGTTTAGTTAAGTCTAGATTCCCGGGATTTAGCACCACATGGCCTAAATATTTCCCCACCTATTTCTTATCACCTTGGCCCCATTACAACCCAATAAAAGACCTCTTGATCATTGTTGGATGCAAGGTCCCATGCGGTGGAGATTTAGAACGCTTTTGCAAGCCTATGGTAGCTAAGCTTTCAAATGTGAGATTTGAGTGAAACACGTCCTATTTAAACACTTGAGAGAAAGCGAAAAACACATTATCCTAAGTGAGGTCTAGAATGAATATGTTGACTCAGTTTCTTTGAATTTCTCAAATGCACGCTATGATTTTGATTGTTGATCTATACTTCTAAACTCTTTGTCTAGTTCGTTGTCAAGATGGATGCATGACTTGCTTGTTTTGTGGGGTGTCAGATTCTATTTCTTGCTTGAGGACAAGCAAGGTTTAAGCTTGGGGGATTTTGATAGCATGCATTTTAGTCTAGGATAAAGCATGTTTATTTCCTTAGTTTAGTTGTTTTTATTTTATTTTCCTCTTGGTTTTATTGTCTTTTTAGTAGATTTTGTAGTTTCGGTTTCTACTCTTGCTTTGTTCGATTTCAGGATCATTTGGAGGTGGATTCAAGGAGTTTTGGCAACGACAAGGACAAGGGCAAGAGGAGCAACCCGATAGGAAGTGTCTAGGAGTCAAGCGGATGCAAGGAATTGAAGAGAAGATTGGCAAAAGCTCGGTGGAAGGCACGGGAGGAAGCTCATTTGACATTTCAAACGGAGCAGTGCACCAGCCCAAAACTCGGTCCAGGTCAGGACCGAGTTCTGGACCGAGTTTTACAAAACTCGGTCTGAAACTCGACCGAGTTTCAGACCGAGTCGCGTCTTTTTCCGAAATTTCTCCTCCGCGTGTTTTATTTATTAATTTCGGGCCTTTTCTATCTTGTTTTTAGGGTTTCATATAAATACTTAGAGATTAAGTTTGGATGAGGATTACGTATTATTTTCTTAGCCTCTCTCTTTGAAGAACCCTAGATTGGAGATTTGTGGATTTTTGGCAAGACTTGATTGGAGTTGAATTTAGATCTATTGAAAAGACAATTGGTATGTTTCTCTTTGATTTAGATTTCTTATCTCTCCATATTATGTCTAGCTAATTTCTTAGTTCTAAGGAAGGGTGAACCCAATGGTTTAATAGGTAGATTTAATGGTGATGATTGGTTGAATTGAGATTTGAATTGTTGTTTGATTCAACCTAGGATGCTTAATGACCTAATTTGCTTGAATTAGGAATCTTGTTATAATTTGAGACCGAGAGGAGATAAGAATAACAAGGGATTGATTGAATTGAATTCACAAATTGTTAATTCATGTTAGATCCCTAGGTTTGAACTTGTTGAATTATTTGTGCGAGAGTGACTTAATTCACTTGTGGAACTTAACCTATCCTAGAAATTATTGATTGAGTAGTCTTAACTGAGCGCGAGAGCGGATGTTATTTCTATTGATTCGTTGATCTCTAAAGAACTTAAAGGACCTAAATAAGACTTGCTTTGTGCGAGAGTGATTGCTAGTCGAGTCTAGGTACATGCATTAATCGTCTGAAAAGAGTTAATGTTGACACTTGAGATAGTTAGTCCTTCAAACAACATTTGAATTGAAATCCAAATAAATATCATCGGTAATCTACTGAATGATCATTGTGGGAATCCTGACCTTGGAATGCTTTTCTCCATTGATAGTTACTTCTTAATTTTGATTTTGATTATTTCTGAATACAATTACAACTTCTTTTTTCTTATTTTTGGCTTAGTCTACTGAATCGTGTTATAATCAATACTACAAAGTTCCCTGTGTTCGACACCTTGATTACTACAACCGAACCGTATACTTGCGGTGTAGGAAAATAGCCTATCAGATATCCCAAAAATAAAACCAACTCGGGACCAAAAAGAAACAAGAAAAGCCCAAAACTCTCGCGCGCAGCGTGATGATCACGACCCGTGATCACCCATCTGAGAACACATATTTGCTCTGTTTCTTCTTGTTTTGGCTCGTGATGGCCTCCACGACTGATGATGGCCCTTCTAACCTCTTCCTTCACTCCTTAGCTTGCATTTTGACTTGTAATAGCTCCTCCACAACTCTTGAAAGCTCTTGGAATCCTCAAATCTTTATTCCTTAGTGTTAGTTGTGGTCTTTAAGCTTCACTAAGATCTTTTCCTCATGTCTTCCTCTCCATTCGACTCCAAAACACCATCAAATGACCTATAAAAGCAAAATAAACTTGTGTAGACCTCCATACTACGAATAATACGAAAATCAAAACAAAAAGACCAAAACCTAAGCTAGAAAAGGAGAAATCTAATCCCAAATGCATATGCAAACCAAGTAAAACTAGATGACATCACACTTCAGCCAGTGCAATATTTGATTCCAGTGACATCCCCCAGTTAGTTGAATTCAAAAACTGTCTTACGTACTATTCTGTCCATTATGTTATTACGTGCAATTTAAGAACACAAATTCAAGACATACCTTCATATTCTTCATATATTTCCCAATATGAAATTGCAGTATGAATTACAGGAATAATAACTTTGACGACCGAAACATCATGGTCGAACTTGCACCTCAACACGACAATGTGGAGTTGCCACCAATAGAAGGCATGATTATGGAGTTGTTGGAATGGTGCGGGTCTAAACAATAGGTAACACATCATTAAACATACACATCTTATAGCAGCAATTGACTTTACCACTACTAAAACTAATTTACTAATATTGACATTACATACAGATATGCAACCTTCTACTGCAAAGTGAAGATCACAAAGATCGAGAGTAGAAACCCATGGTACTATTTTGCATGCACAAATGGAAAATGCAAGAAAGGCGTGACTCGGCGTAGTGGTAATTTTTGGTGCCAAACCTGTGAGATGATGATTAGTTTTTCCAAAACAAGGTACTATCCATTCATTTTTGCACTCATTATGAAACTCCTAAAATTAATGACTCAAATGTTTAACTAAGGTACTCAATTCTATTTCTTTATAGTCACCTACACATATTTTGTGATAACATTATGTATCGCATAGATGAAAAATTAATCTATTCAATTATCATGACATACACTTATTTTATGAAAAAAGTATTTATCTTGTAGATGAGAACTTCATGACACTAAAAATAGGTTTAAACTACGACTTAAAGTGGAAGATGACAGCCATGCTACAGTTGTAACCCTATTTGATGAGGCTGTTGAGAAATTGGTTAAGGCTCGAGCTGAAACTTTGTTGCAAGAATAAGACGTATGCATACATAATTGTTTCCATTAATTGAATTAATTGCCAACCTATATGTCTAAACTAAACTTTTTCTTAGGATGACACCGTTGGAAGTGTGTTGCCCAATGCTTTGGCCAATATTATCAACACTTCACACACTTTGGAAATCAAATCTTGCACTTATTATCCACCTATTGAAGCCTTCACGTGCACCAACCTCATTGCTCCAAATACTACTCCTAATGAGGTAAGTATTGTTACAATTCCGTTGAAACACATTGAACATTATGCTCCACAATGAAAGATTATTCAACACATTGAAATTTAACAGGTTCTAAAGAAAGGGCCAGAAGAAGAACAAATAGAAAAAGGAAAGGAAGAAGGAAGTCACAATCATGCTAAAGAAGAAAAGCTTGGAGCAAATAAGGAAAAGACAATGTGAGAATACTTTTTCCCCTACAAATTTACAAACACAATTTCCCTATGATACCAAAAAACTATTTCCTTATTTGTAGGATTCAAGAAAGTGAAGTATCAAGTGTTGCAGAAGAGGACCCAATAGATGTCGTAAACAATTCAAAAAAAAGGAAAAAATGGTCATCTCATCTAATGAGGAGGAATAAATTTGGCCATCACCGTGAACTCTCACTTTCCAACCAACTCAAGCAACATTTAGTTCTTTCGTAGATTATTAAGACAATTGTCGCCTTCAACAAAGTAGATTTTTCGTATTTTGTTTTATCAAAGCTGCTTAGAAAATAAGACCAATGGTTTATATGTTTCTATAATTCCAATCATTTTAAGCAAATAAGTTCAGTTTGTTTATCACCCATCAGCACTCAGTTTATAAATCAAGTTAATTTGTTCATCTCTATAATACCTAACAATATTGGATTTGTCTATTTATATACACATAAACCCTGAGATAGCTTAGGTCATATATGAAGTCATTCATAGCTTAATTTGAAAGGCTCAATAGAACAACCAAAGCCATACATAACCAACTACCAAATTAGGATTTAATTACCCTATTGCCAAAAGACAAAAAAACAATTGGAAACGTAACTTTTAAAATAAATTAGAATACATACCTGCCATCCCATGCATAGTAGAGAGACTGATTTAAATACATTGCCCTTGCTATATAATTGTACTGCCTATTGAAATCATTTCAAGGGTTTTTTAGTTCTTATTGAAGCCAATCCAAATATAAAAGTGTAATGTTTCAATATATGTAAATGATGATTATAAGAGATAACAAATTGCATGTTCATCAATTATGTTCCATTTTTTATTTTAAGAGATAACCAAATGCATTTTGATCAATAAATCGAGATATTTTAAGAGAACAAAATGAACATCCTGTACTCAATGACATGTTGTTTGTGATTTCAAATTTCCTAATCAACCATGAAATTTGCACGAGTTACCAATATAACACCCTGTCTGGCAAATACCTAGGAGTCACAAGGTTGTAGGCCTCACAATGGGTCTACCAGAACAAACTGACAACAATAGACTGTATTGGACCTTGCAACAAAAGCACTGCGAGTAAATTCAACTAAACCATCCAATTTAGAGGTTCAAAATTCATTTCATAAAATCATATGCATGCAAATGCCATAAATCTGTAAGACATGACAACAAGACGTCATAGCTAGTTTAAAAGCCAAACACTCAACATATACTCCAAAAGGACTCATTGTCAAAGCATCATTCACAGTCTAAGAAAAACCAAAAGACTAAACTACTAAAGTTGTTCTTCTAAGACACGACACGTCAAGACTGAGCTCCACCATCCGGAATGCAACCTCCTGGCACATTTCCCATGCCGGAATCCTTACCTAAAACGCCACAAATTGATCACATTAGCCTACGATCCCGGTATGAGTCGAACAAGCAAATCAAACATGTAACAAAACATTTTTAGTAAAATAAACTTGCATATATATATATATATATACATATTACTTAAAGGCACACACAATTATAGTCACAAAGAAATATAATGGTAGCCAACATAATATATATTCAAACATGAAATCATTCATAACAACGTCAACAAGGATATTAACAACAAGAATAAGTATATTACCAAAGCACACATAACCACAACATACATTCTCTTAAGTCACCACTCAAGCATTTTAGACCGTTCAAACAAAATCCATCAAATGCAATAGCAATCAAACGTCGTCCTCAAATATATGGCACCCTCCGGCCTCTCATCTATGGCGCACGGTCAGGGCGCGTACCTAAACACATGCCCATTTCCTCCATTCACCCTTCTTTCCCCTGCTAAACCTCTATTAGAGCGTTTGCCAAAACAATTTAATTTATTTTTATGAAGGGGGTTCCTTCCAGCCGCATGACCATGCCCGGGGGCCACTTCATCTCCAACTTATCCCGTGATCCATGATCATGCCGGTGGAACCCAGTGCACACATAACGAAGACATTTAAAAGCGATTTCCATAATTTAAAATATATATACAAGCACGTAATATGGAATCATTCCAAAATAGGGGCTACACATTCAATCTACTTATTCAACACATAACGAGTCGTAAACTAAGTAAGTCGGCAAGCGACTTACCTCGAAGGCGAGACACTAACACGTAACGGGAGAAAGGAAGCTCGAACAAGTCACACACGAACGTTATCGAATCCTAACAAATAAATAACGAAAACTATAACATTCGAAGAGAAGAGAAACATAAACTTAACGCCCCCAAAGCTAAGATTTCTTTCTAAGCGATGCTCATTCACGTGTATCGATTTTAGCTTATCCCTTCCAAATCCAAACCAACCTATCCTTGTCCCCCGTTTGATTCCAACTTAGGGTACTAGTTACTAGCACCCTTCAAATAAGTGACATTCTTACAATAAGAATCCACTCAATTGATATAATAGTATTTTAACTTACTATTCTAAGACAAGACATTCAAAGAAAACAACAAGAAGTGCAATAATAACATTGCTGATCGAATATTTAAACAATCTCCATGACCACATTAATTGATAACCAATTCCTGTACCTTTTCCCATATGGATAAACAATTAATTTAGTCACCCACAATTGTAACTGTTCTCCACTTAAACGCCATTAATGATCAACGTTGTTCTTGACCAAATTGATCGACTAGTTCGATTCAACAGTAGACCCATAAGAATTCGACCATTCCCAAACATCCCTAGTTGACTCTATTAGGTGAATTCCTTTAGTATTACAACAAGCAGGAAATAACCCATCCAACAATTCAATAAAGGAACCGAAAAGATTGGATCCTAATTGTTCAATTATGTAAAAACAATAATGACAACAACATGTATATTGATTTGAACGAGAACGAATCTGGACAAGAGTCACAACCTCCTGACTTCTATCGTTTGCAAGAATTGGGAACGTAGGTCGATCTTCGCAAGGGTGGCGGTCGTTGACGGCAACGACCCTCGAAATTGAAGCATCGCACTCAACCTCTTCGCTCTTCTGGATAGTTGTAGCAACCTGGCGTCATTCACTCTTTGCCTTTTGAAGACAGTGAGACCGAGTTGGAATGGCGGTGGATGGAGGCGTCGTTGAAGAGGAGAGGTCGCACGCCAAGCTTTCCGGTGAGTTGTTCTTCAGTTTGGTAGTTCCGATGAGACGTTCCGAAGAAGCGACGAGCACTTGGCGACCACCTGTGGAAGTGAAGACTCGCGCAACAACTTGTCCTCTCCGAGATCAGCGACGACGGTCCCCGGGGACTCGCTGGTTTGGAGAGTTTGAATGGAGGTGAGGAAAAGAGAGAGGTGAGATGAAAACGGGAATGGGAACCAGAGAGAGCGGCAGCCAAAGAAGAAGATCAACAGTGATCTCTCTTCCAAGGCAATTAGGGCTAGAAGGGAAAAGAAAGTGGGCTTGGGCCTATGCATTAACATTCAGCCCAAAATGAAATTGAAAGGGAAAATAGATTGAAAGCAAGTAGATTGGCTCGAAATTTTTAAAAACCCGGAATGGAACTTAAACTCTATAACGCTCGAAAAATATAATATCATCCATTAAAACCCGGGTATTACAACCAAGAATCCTTGAGATTTTCAAAGCATTTAAGGCTTGACATTAACTACCAAGTCTACACTGACAAGAACCAAGGATTTAAGGGAAAAATAATATTCAGATGTAACTCCCTAACATTAATTTCTACAAATAATTTATGGTCATATGTAACTCCCACCAAATTTACTCCTATAATAACACACCTTTAACCTTCCCACCAAATAGTATACCTTTGAAATACCATTACACTAGATTAACAGATTTCAATTGAGGGAACGAATAAATATTAAAATAAAGTTATTAATACCATACAAATTCCTTAAATGTCTTTCTTATTGTTACACACGTGAAACCTTAACAACAGCCAATAAATGTTCCTAAAACATCCTAAACACATTTTCAGCCTCCAATTGCAAAACAAATAGGGTTTACACATCTGCAACCTCTTTTCTAAAAGACTCAAAACATCCTAAACACATTTTATGCAAACACTAGAAGAGATCCCGCATACAAAATCACTGATGCAAGCATAATAGAATATGAAGCCAGGTATATTGTTCAAAACACC
Organism: Fallopia convolvulus; assembly: GCA_964016875.1. Taxonomy (NCBI): domain Eukaryota; kingdom Viridiplantae; phylum Streptophyta; class Magnoliopsida; order Caryophyllales; family Polygonaceae; genus Fallopia; species Fallopia convolvulus. The sequence goes on along the minus strand of OZ024718.1, from coordinate 55,973,399 downwards.
AAATGTATTGATGCTTCACCAAGTGAAACACTTACAAATATTTCTATACTTATACAACATTACTATATTGGTTGACTAACATATATTTTTCTTTCAAAAAAGATCTTTTGTGCAGATTTACCACACCCTTGACACCCTCATCTAAGTATGACACAAAATTAGTATTGGTTTTAAAATTACAAATCAGACCAAATGGAAAGATACAATGATATTGGACCTACTACTTACAAAAACGTTGAACTTGAAACCAGGTAATTTGTACTTTCTACTAATAAAAATCTATATTTTAATACATTGTGTATACAAGTAGCAAAAAATGTAGAAAATGGAAGCAAAACACACATACTACAACGTTACATGTTGTCCTGAAATTGTGAAATTTATAAGTAATTCCACATGCAAACATCTGCACACACACATCAGTAGTAATAAGTGGTAAACAATTGAAATAAATTCTAAATAAAGAAATACATATTATCAACAAAATCAATCGGTGAATATGATTATTAGACTAATATTTTAAATAAACTAATTGTTGAAATTCATCATGACAGATGGTGATGTTCCTACTTCATAAAAAAAAAACAAATTCAACACCAGTTGTAAACTCAAACGGTAAGAGTACAACTAACCATTTACTTCTCAATGAAATTAAAATAAAAACAAAGATACTACCTTCTCACATATGTAAATTTCTAAAAGTTATTTTGTCATGGTATTTGGTAATGTTGCATCCTCATCACAAACAAAGACAAATAAAGCCCCAGCTATAAACTCACAAGGTAAGTGAATATTAAAACATAATTCCCCTTTTCCTTTCATTACTTGATATAAAAATATTGTCTACATATTAAATAGGTATCCAAGTACCATACGACAAACTTGACTGCCCAAACTACACATGTCAATCTTGCAATGCAAAAATGTGGTTTGAGGAAAAAACAGGTGATTGCAAAGTAGGTCAAAATCCAGTATTTTCCATGTGTTTCCAACAAGGAAAGATAAGATTGGATAAAATAAAACAACCTCCTACACGCTAAATTGGCTTCTTAGTTCTACTAATGATCTTGTTGCAACAAAGTTCAAGCAGAAAATTCGAGTGTATAATAGCATTTTGTGTTTCACATCTTTTGGAGGGCCAATTGATAATAAAATCAATCAGACAAAAGGACCTTACACTTTCAGAATGTCAGGCCAAAACTATCACAAATTTGGCTCGTTACTACCTATTAAAGGAAAGAGACCCATGTTTGCTCAGCTCTACTTTTATTATGCTGAAAACGAAGTCCAAAATAGGATGGCATGCATGAATGAGGATGAAGAACAACTTGATGAGTCAATAGTCAAGGAATTGATTAGCATGTTGGATTCAAATAGCGAAGTAGCTAAAGCTTTCAGGATGGCTAGGGACTGGTGCAACACAAACAATTCCCAAGAGCTAAAACTGAGGCTTATTGGAGAAAGGCAGCCAATAGCAAGGCAGTATACTTCACCTAATGTTCTAGAAATTGCATAACTTATTATTGGGGCTTTTGGACACAACATTGGAAAAAGAGATATCGTGATACATTGTAAAACACGTGGACTCCAAAGAATCTCTGAGTTGCACCCACTTTACATGGCATTGCAATATCCACTCCTCTTTCCATATGGTGAAGATGGGTATCATGAAAGAATACAATATCATTCCAATTCAAGAAAGCAGAAAACAAAGAGAAGTTATTTGACCAAGAGAGAGTATTACTGCTACAGAATCCAACAGAGAGGCAATGAAGGATTGACATTAATAACAGGTGGCAGGCTATATCAGCAGTATTTAGTTGATGCTTATACAGTGGTGGAGGAAGAGAGGTTGAGGTGGATGAGACACAACCAAGATAATTTGCGTGCAGCTTTGTACCAGAATATTTATGATGCAGTGACCAAAGGAGACACAAATGCAACAACAATTGGAAAAAGAATTGTACTACCATCAACTTTTATAGGTGGCCCTAGATACATGGTCCAAAACTTCCAAGATGCAATGACTATTTGTCGAGTTTATGGAAACCTGACACTTTTCATAACATTCACATCCAACCAAAAGTGGCCAGAAATACAAGAAATGTTACCTAAAATACCAGGCCAACAAGCAACAGATAGACCAGATGTCATGTCAAGGTTGTTCAAAATAAAGCTAGCACAATTAATGAAGGATATTCAAGTTTACAATATATTTGGAAGATGTCGAGGAGGTAACTTACTAACTTTGTAATTGCTTTTGCTTTCACTACATTTACTACTTTTTATTCCATTTCCTATGTCCAACAATAGAACAACCATTTAGTCATGACATCAAAACAAGTTTAGAAGACAACAAGAATATAATATTCCCCTGATTTTCAAACCAGAAATTCAATTAATCATTTACTACCATAGCTTCTAAAAAATAACATTTGCATCATATAAGATACTATAAGCATTGATATATGTACTGTGTTGTCAAAACAAGTCAAAATTATTACTATTGTAAGAGCCTGATGTTAGAATAAAAAATTAGACAAGACACAATTTCCTAAGAAAATAGATTTCCTATAATGGACACATATTTTTTGGAATGAAAAACAATGCTTATTCATTTTTACCAATTTTGCAGTTGTTTATACCATAGAATTCCAAAAAAGAGAACTACCTCATGCACACATTTTAGTGTTGCTAGGTGATGAATGCAGATGCGAGAGTGCAAGTGACATTGACAAGTTCATTTCTGCTGAAATCCCTAACAAAGATGAAGATCTGACAGGCTATGAAGTAGTGAGTGAATATATGCTACATGGACCATGCGGCAGTGCAAACTCAAATTCACCATGCATGAAAAATAGCAAATGCAAAAAGCATCACCCTAAGCCATTCTATGCAGAAAAAAATATTGATGAAGAGGGTTTTCCAGTTTACAGACGCATAAATAACGGAGTTCAGGTGAAAAAGGGAACTAAGATGCTTGACAACAGATTTGTCGTACCTTACAATCGTTAACTCTTACTTAGGTATCGTGCCCATATCAACGTTGAATGGTGCAACATGTCTAGGGCCATTAAGTACCTCTTCAAGTACTTGAACAAGGGGCGAGACAGAGCAACTGCAGTAATATAAGAAAACATCATATCATCAGACTCTTCAAAAACAGAAAAAATATTAGAAGTTGATGAAATAAAGCAGTATTTGGATTGTCGGTACTTATCTGCATGTGAAGCATGTTGGCGCATGTTCAGTTTTGACATTCACTATTCCAGACCACCAGTTATGAGGTTGACATTCCACTTGCCCAACCAGAATCCAGTCACACTAAGGGACTCGGCAAACCTACCAGCATTTATTGATAAAGAAGGCATTAAGGATACAATGTTTACTGAATGGTTCAAACTAAATACAATCGATGCAAATGCAAGAGAATTGAGCTACGTTGAGATACCAAAGCAGTATGTTTGGAATGTTGAGGACAAAATGTGGACAGAGCGAAAGCAAAAGAATAGAATAAGCATTGGAAGAATAGCTTATTGTCATCCTACAACTAGAGAGAGATATTATCTACGAATGTTGTTAAATGTTGTCAAGAGGCCGAAATCATTTGAAGAAATCAGGAAAATTAATGGAAAAGTATATCAAACATACAGAGAAACTTGCTATATATTGGAAATGGTGAATGATGACAAAGAATGGACATCAGCAGTTACAAAAGCACATCAGTGGGCAACAGCAACACAACTTTGTGAGCTATTTGTAACTATACTGTTATTTTGTGAAGTCAACAACCCAAGACAATTTTAGGACAACACATGGCAAGCATTATCTAAAGATATTCTATACCAGAAACAAAAACAGTTCAGTTTTCCTGATATAGTCCTCACAGAATCCCAAATTCAAAACTATTGTCTGCTACATCTAGAAGGCATTCTCAATCAGAACGAGAAGTCCCTTTCAGATTATTCTGATTTACCTATGCCAGATGCAACACTGTTGACTAAAACAGACAATCGTCTAATACAAGAAGAAATGAACTACAACATAAATGAACTGGCTGCAGAACATCAAATGCTACATGCATCACTGAATTCAGAACAACTATTAATATTTAAAAGTTAATTTCATCTGTACGTGATCAAACAAGTGGTATGTTCTTTGTCTATGGTGCATGAGGTACAGGGAAAACATACTTATACCAGGCTGTAATTGCAAGATTAAGATCAGAAAAAAACGTAGTCCTATCTGTTGCATCTTCAGGTATGTTGCATAAAATCAGGTTTGAAAGTACTATATACTTATACTACTTAACAGAACATATATGATGCTGCTTTGCAACATGTTTAATTCTATTCAGTGATGTATGACAACATATAATGTAGCTTTCAATGTTTACATCAGTAATATACACATTTAGAAAAATTTACCTTTCATGCTAAATACATTACCATGAAACTACCATTGTTTTCTTAACACCTAATGACATGGTTTTGCAAACATTATTTCCCATATTCAAATACTTTTGGTTCTAACATAGTTGAAAAAAAATCCATTAACGGAATCAAGCCTGCAGATACATAGTTGAAAAAATACCATGTTCATATATTATGCAGGAATTGCTTCTCTACTATTGCTTGGCGGAAGAACGGCACATAGTCGATTTGTAATTCCCTTGGAATTAATGGAAAACAGCACATGTGGCATAAAACAGAACACCCATTTAGCACAATTGATGAATGAGGTGAAATTGATTATATGGGATGAAGCCACCATGACCCAGAGATTTGCCTTTGAAGCTCTTGATATAACATTAAGAGACATTTGTGCAAGCAAGCAAGAGATAAACATAACAAAAATGTTTGGTGGTGTTACTCTTCTACTAGGAGGCGATATCAGGCAAATTTTGTCGGTTATTCCAAAAGGAAGAAGACATGACATTGTTCAAGCATGCATCAATAATTCACCTTTGTGGAGAGCTTGCACATTCTTAACTCTATCAAAAGGTATGAGAGTAAATGAAGTAGACTCGAATGGAGATATTGATATGTGTAAAAAGAAATTCAATCAGTGGGTTTTGAGCGTCGGAGATGGGAATGTACAAGCAAAATCAAAAGAGGGAGAAGATGAAGCCACTTGGATTGAAATACCAAATGAATTCATCACAGATGCAGGAAAATGTCCAATCCAAAAGATTGTGGCTGAAATATTTCCACATTTCATACAAAAGCAAAATGATGCAATCTTTCTTCGAGAAAGAGCTATTCTCACCCCTCTAAATGATGATGCAGATGCAATCAATCAGTACATGTATGCAATGTTACAAGCACTGTTCTAAAAAACCCTTCTAGGCCCCGCCTAGGCGCTGGAAGGTCCAAGCCCGCCTAGCCATCCAGACCGCCTAGGCACCCGTCTAGGACCGCCTAAGCCACCGTCCAAGCCGTCTAGGCGCTAGGCGGCCCCTCTCCGCCCAACGTCCGCCTAGCGTTTTTTAGAACATTGGTTACAAGGAAAATCAAAGTAGTATAGGAGTTCAGATGAGATATGCAAAGCCTCAACATATGCTATAGATCAAGAAAACATGTACCCAATAGAATTCCTTAATTCTCTAAACTTTTCAGGTTTGTTGCACACATATCTCAATTCTCCCTATTTAAATATAACGATTGCACTTCCTAAATCATCCCACACCCTAAAAAAATTAAATAATTATTTTTCCTACCGCTTGCAGGAATGCCACCACACCTCCTTAGTCTCAAGGAAGGATTACCAGTGATGCTCTTAAGAACTGTCAACCCAAGTCAAGGTTTGTGCAATGGAACAAGGTTGATTATAATACATTTGGGCGAATGGATAGTTGAAGCTCTTATCATTACTGGAAGCAATATTGGAAAGAATGTATTGATACCAAGAATAACAATGAGTTCTAAAAGCGGTCAACGACTTTTCATAATGAAACGCAGATAATTGCCTATCAAGCCATGTTATGCAATGACAATTAACAAGAGCCAGGGACAATCACTCAAGTATGTCAGAGTATACTTACCAAAGCCTGTCTTCTGCCATGGCCAATTGTATGTTGCAATTTCACGAGTAACTGACCCCAAGGGCTTGAAGTTTGTGTTAAAACAAGAAGAAGGCCAAACCTGCAATGAAACCAGAAATATTGTCTTCAAAGAAGTGTTCAACAACCTCAGCATGTAGAATGTGGTACAAAAACATACTTGCATCACTTAAATATAAACCTTACAAATTACATATGATATTGATTTCAGCTTTGTTTATAAAATTATACAGGTACTGAGCGACAACAAGAAGTCAAAATTGACTACACAATAACATGGGATCTAAACGCCAAGGACAAGTCTACCAGAATAACTGAAAAGGTATCATGAATCAGCGTTTTAGAATATGTAATGACACCACTCAGACAACTATTTGAGCTTTACCCCAGTGTACCTTTTCAAACTACATGGTATTGAGCTTGCATATTTCGTTTACAAACGCACTATTTCGTACTTTACAACAACAAATACATGAACAAAACTAGAGAGGCTTTAGCACTTTTAATTGAACTACATGAATTGGGGTTGATTTAATTCAACTATGTGTATAGTAAAGGGTTGTTCCTTTCTAACCTGTACAATGTACATGATTTATTATCATAAAAAAACATATAAGGTTTTAATGGTTTGATGCACGTGACACCTTAACTGATATACCTACTAATTGAATTTGATAAAAGAAGGGAAATCAAAGGAGTGAGCAACTCATAAGTACTTACATTGCTTCCCACATATTCTGAGATGGATCCAAGGATTTTCTCTCCACAACCACATAGTCCACTTTGAAATAATCCTACACAAGAACCAGAAAACACAACCCCAAATGAATCAGCCAGGGAATTAAAGTAAATTCATAGAGACGGCTAAAAAACCACAAAACAAATTCACCCACTTCACATGCCATGGCATTATAGTCCAACATCATACAATAGGGATAAATTATAGTCCAACATCATGGTAGCTCCTAAACAATGTATGTAAAGCCAGTGAGGAATGATATCTCCTAATATTAGATACAATTTCTCATATGTTATCCTTCACACAATATCCATATGCAACAAACAATTCAACCTAAAATTAATAATCACGTTGAATTTTTCCTAATATAGAATTTCTTATATGTTATTCGTCTCTTTTTATTTACTTATTTTAGTGCATTTCAACAAAGTACTAAACACGACTTAAAAAAACAAAATCAACATCTACTTTGTAATAACAACAAGGACGTATATAATACAGTTATGAAAAACCAACATATTTAATTACAATGCACCATCCATATGGGACCTTAGAGCAACCCTAAAAGATTCTCTATATACATTGATATTTGTGTTTTTGGAGAATGTTAGACTTTTTTTGGCCCAACAGATCCTCTAACACATTCTTCATAATAGGGATGGAGGGAAAAAAGTGAAGTGTTTTCCCTAAATTTAGGGAATTCTCCAAATGCATTTGGAGGATGAATTAAATGTAGATGTATACATGTTAACTTACAATTGGTCATAATAAATTTTATAGTATTTTGTACAATATTTTATATATAAAATAAAATTAATAAATGATAGGTTCTTCAAAATAAAGAAACTGTTGGAGTTAAAGTAGATATTATTTAGAGAATTTGACTTTAGGTTCCCTATTTTAGAGAAAGTTATAGGGAAACTGTTGGGCATGCCCTTACTATCTTAATGAAAAAGCTTCTTCTTTATAAAAAACTTTCCATCACACACACTACGTCCATATGAGAACTTACAAGGGCACAATAAAAATATTATACATTTTAAGATTGTTCAAATGTTGGATAAATCTATTTGGGAAGATGAAAAAGAATAACTTCAGAATTACAAAGATCAATACACTATACATCTAAAAATATGAAAGTAGAAAAAAGAATACCGTCAGACCAACCAATCTAATGGGTGTAGCCTTCGAAGGAACAATGCAAATTCATTTCACATTGTACATTACTGAATGTTCCCATCATATATCTTCACTTGATACAATTCTGAAATTTTTCTGCACCTATGTCACAACAAGACTGCAACTAAGTATAGACACCAAACAAGTTTTAACAAAAAACCAACATAAAAGATCTACACACAATTGGACTAAAATTAGTGCAAACAAGTTTCAAGCGCATTTACAAAAAAAGGACGAATAACTAGAAACTATCAAAAACCCAAATAACGAATCTTGTAGGAAGCGATAGTGGTATTTGACCGGAAGATTCCGTTAACCGAGCATCCACTTCCCCTGCGCATCTCGCAAGTGAAGAAACTCACGAGGTCACAGTGACAGACTCTTATACTAAGAAATACAGACCAAAGAAGCTGAGAATCTTAATCAACATTAAACAAAGCAAATCTAAATCTAACTTCACTTCTTTAAGAAGCACAATGTGTTTCTAACAAAATAAAAATGGCTACTAAGAAATGTTCAACTAACACGTCCTAAATTATCAAGACAAGAGACTGCATAAATAAAATAACTAATAACATAGCAACAAAAGAAGTGTGAGAGAACAAGGCTCATAAATGATTGTTGCCATCATATGGCTTCACTCGATACAGTTCTCATATTTGATATTTTCATGTGCCTGTGTAAAACCAAGAATGGAAGTCAGTCAAGAAAGCAAGGAAATTTATTACAAGATAATAGAGTACAGCTACACACATCAGTTCTAGAACTAGCACACACAAATTTCAGCCGCATCTACAAACAAGGACGAGTAACAAGAAACTATCAAAAAACCAGAAAACTACTACTGTAGGAAGCGATAGTGGTATAACACCAGAAGATTCTGTTAACTAACCATCCACTTTCCATGTGAACCTCTTAAGTCAAGCAACTGACAAGACCACAATGACTGACTCTTACACAAACAGATCAAGAGCAACGAAGCTGAGAATCATTATCAATGGAGATTTTAATAAGATACCAAATCAAGTTAACCAACGAAGCTGCGAATCATTATTATGAATCGTCTATATACCAACTAAATTTTTTTAACCTCAGATAATTCATCTATTAACTTAATTTTAGAAGTAATTAACACAAAAATGCATGTGTGGTTCACAGTTTGCAACAAAACTTTCCTAACATTTAATGGACTCTAGAAATAAGTTTCCCACATGAAACTGAAACACAAGAAATTAAAGACCTAAACTTGAGAGAAACACGACACAAATTCAAACTCAAAATAAAACAAAGTTTATATTAAGTTATTTCACTTTAAGTATAATTTAATTTCTGAATTGAATGAACCTAGCAAGCCACATTCTGAAACAACACGACCCGAATGAATCAAAAACAAATGGAAGCATCCCAGAACAGTCATTGTCAATTTCAATCTATATATGACTCCCAAACATGGAAACAAAGTGAGCTCAGGACAAAAAGCATCAGGACATCCAAAGAAAGAAAACATAACGAACATAATACCTCCGCTCGCTAAGGTAACCATTGAGCTTTTCTTCCGTAAAAGGTGAATTTGCAAAAAGTGCAGTTGCAATCTACTCAATATAAATTGAAAAAGATTCAACTCAAATCCATGTTGACCTGTAAGAGGGGAGAAGCAACTAATATTTCAACATCAGATTGCCAACTGCCATGAATTTTTATCCGATAGAAATAAGGCTTCACTTGCCTGAACAGCATATCAAGTCCAAGGGACCCCACTTTCGGCATATAATTCCTCATCATTTCATATCTTCCCTGATCCAAGAAAACAATTGGGATCAAGGATTTTACAATATATGATAAAGAAAAGTTTAAAATGAAAGCAACAATGAGCATCAATAATGAAGATTTTTTCAGGCAGGAGAATTGAATACACTATAATGTACTTCTCTAATAGAACAAAAAACCTACCTTCGCCATGATAGGAATGTCATTGATTCCCTATTTTAGCTGGAAATCAATTCGTAGAAATCTAATCCCCATTTCTTCAGTGACAGCTTTCACTTGTTAAAGAGTGAATTATTTATTGTTGACATTACATATGAAACAACAACATCTTATAGTATGATTAGATATAGAGCAGTAAAAATTACACACTGACATTGGGCTAATCGTAAAGTCTGATTATACATGTCATATGAGAATACAACTTTTCCATCTTTTCAACATACAAGGGAAAATATAGCTCAAATTCAAGGATAATCATGGATTTGATGATTTTAAAAAGTCAAATTATTCAAATATAGCTCAAATTCAAGGATAATCATGATGCTCTCCTGAAAATTCTATTCCACTCTGTCATACGCTTTTGCCATATCCAGTTTCAAAGCCATATATCCTTGCTTCCCCTACTTTATGAAACACCTCAAAAGCCGCAAGAACATTATCAGTGATGAGACGTCCTGGAACAAAAGCACTCTAACAATTGGACACCACCTTGTTAAGCACCATTTTCAGCATGTTCGCTAACACCTTGGAAATAATTTTATAGATAACATTGCATAAACTGATGGGACGAAGATCTTTCATAAGAAAAGGGTCAGTAATTTTAGGAATTAAGGAGATAAAAGTATGATTGAAATGATCAGGGAAAGCACCCGCATGGAGAATAAAAAGAACAAAATTTGTCACTTTAGTCCCAACAATATGCCAATGTTTTTGAAAAAACAAAGTTGACATACCATCAAGACCCAATGATTTTGTTGGATGCATTGAGAAAAGGGCAGAATATACCTCTTCACCAGTGAAAGGACATATGAGCTCAGCGTTATCCTCCACCGTCAATAAAGGCGAGATTCCTTGAGGAGCCAGTAAAGCTTGTGTGTTCAAATCAGTTTTAAACAACCCCTTAAAGTAATTCACCTCCACTCTCATCATATTCCCCCTAGTCCTCCATTCACAACCATCATCATCAACTAGCCTCCTTAATTTATTTAGCTTCCGACGCCCATTTGCTCTACTATGGAAGAAAGCCGAGTTTCTATCTCCCCATTTTAAATTATTCTCTTTCGCCTGTTGAAACCACAACATTTCTTCTTTCTCCATCAAATCAGTCTCCTCCCTCTCTAGTTGCCTTCTATGTCCAACTAGATTAACAGAGAAACCATTTTTATTCAAGTTTCGTAGTTCTTCCCTTACTCGTTTCAACTTGAACAAAATGTTACCAAACTCTTTTTTGTTCCACTCCACTAATTCCTCCAATCATCTTCCAATTTTCCCTACCACCCACCCTCATTGTTTTAGGCACTTGGATTTCTCCAAGCATTGTTAACAATCTCCTTATACCCCTCGTTTTGTACCCATAATGCCTCAAAACGTCGAGGCCTTCGAACCCTTCTATCAAAATCACACTCGACCTCCTCCTCATGACGGAAATGTTCCAAAGAAATTGGGACATGATCCGACCCTTGTCTCTCCAAGTGTCTAATTCTTCCACCCGAGAAATCCAACAACCACTTCTCATTTGCATATCCATAGTCTATTCTTTCTTGCACAAAATCATCCCCGATTCTTCCATTATCCCAAGTAAACCTCCATCCCGAAAAGGACATCTCCTCCAAACCACACTCCTCCAAAGCTTCTCTAAACTTCACCATATTCTCCCAATCAATCGGACTACCCCCTTCCTTATCTTCCGTATGAAGTACTTGATTAAAATCTCCCAAGCAAACCCACCCCTCACTAGCCTCCTCTGCTAGCTTCCTAATCAACTCCCACGTGAACTTCTTTCCCCCTCGTTTCGACCAACCATAGACACCCGTGAATCTCCTTAGCACACCATTCTCCATCTTCACATCCACAACAATGTGATGAGGCGTGTATGATCTAAGGGAGACGTAAACATCTTTCTCCCAAAGTAAACAAAGGCCCCCAGGTCTCCCTACACAATCTACCACAAAACACCCTTCAAAACCTAGCTTCTCCCTTATGTCTTCCATTCTCCTATGGTCACTTTTCATTTCCATAAGAAAAACCACCATTTGGGCCTCCCTCCTCACTAAATTAGTGAGAATGCATATGTTAGGTTTAGATAATTAAGTTTAATATAAAGATAGTGTAATATACGTACAATCTTGTATCAGTATAATTAAGTTTATTTTGAATGGTCTCATGTATATAATAAATTGATAAGTTTTTATCTTATTACTTATCTATTTTCATAATTAAACAAATTATCATATTTTGGATATTAATTTAATTCGTAATACTAATAAAATATTATTGTTTCAAATAAACAACTTTTATAGTTTATTGATTTTAAATATTTATTCAAAATTTATATTTAAACATTTACATGATTATTTTTCTCAGATAATAAATATATTTGAAAATATTTTATTATTAATATTTTATTAAAAAAATCGTACACATTACAGGGATACATACTAGTACGGTCTAATAGTGTACTATCATAGTGATAGTGGTGATTAGAGCTGTCAAAAGCTGACCCGACCCGCAAACCCGACCCGAACCGCCCAAAAATTTTAGGTTAAAGACCCGAAAATTTGAACCCGAAACCCGATAGACCCACCCGCAACCCGTTGGGTTGAATTACCCGAAACCCGTTGGGTTGATCGATTTAGTATATTTACAAAATGTATAAAATTTATTTTAAAAAATATAATATATTTTATTATTAAAATACATAAAAATTAATATATTATAGTATAATTTTATTATTTAATTAAAAATCTATTTTAATAATCATAAAAAAATTCTTTGTTTTTGACCCGTTGGTCAACCCGTCCCGCCCGATAACCCGCATCGACCCGACCCGATTTAACTCGTGACCCATAACGACCCGAACCCGATTCAACCCGAACCCGAACCCGCCCGACCCGACCCGATTGATAGATCTAGTGGTGATGATCATGATGCATTCATGCCCTCTCATTAGGAGTTTATGCGGTTTAGATTTGTTTTAGAACTTATCACTTCAGATCAGTGACGTTAATGTTTTAAAGAGCCACGTGTCAAAAATCGTCTAGGCGACTACACTGTAGTCAGCAAGCACCCGATCACTCCTTAAGACCCCATTCTCTCTCACCTCATAACCTTCGCTTCCAGTTCCATCTCACGAAGCCCTTTACCTCAAACCAATTTTCATCGCCGCCGGCGACGACTTCCCCTGAAACCCCCACACCCATCACCGGAAACCTGAACCTCCGCTTGAAGGACATTTAGAAGATGACAGAATCGATGATTAGGAACAAGCCAGGAATGGCATCTGTCAAGGACATGCCCATCCTCCAAGATGGGCCACCTCCGGGCGGGTTTGCTCCTGTCCGATACGCCCGCCGGATTCCAACCTCCGGTCCTAGTGCCATGGCCATCTTCTTGGCAACGTTCGGTGCTTTCTCTTGGGGCATGTACCAGGTCGGCGTAGGCAACAAGAAGCGCAGGTAACATTGAGATTTTGTTACAGAGATTTCTCTTCTTGCGATCTTCGCTGTATTAGTTTCATTCTTCTTCGTTCGATTGGCATGTTATAGAATCTGATTTGTGTTCCTTTTTGCTTAATTCAATTTGGGGATCTTCGGTGATTGGTCGAATTGCGAATGCCCTAGAATTATATGGTTTTTTCTAATCAGAGACGTATGTTGGGAAATTGGATAAGCTTTTCTGATTGATTTTCTCTTGGACCTAGATTAGATTTCATCTGTCGATTATGGTGAAACGAAGGCTTAAGAAGTGAAACATTTTGAGGCTCGATGACTAGTTCCTTCGCAATTGATCAAAAGCCGTGGTCATAAAAGATCATACTGAAATTAGGTATCTCTAGAGGCTGGGAAATATGGGTTTGTTGTTTGCTGATTTATTGGAAGGGGGGTAAATTGCATAATCAATATTCGTAAGGGGGATAAACCGCATAGTCAATAATAGATGTTTGCTGCCTGCTCCTTGAGAATGTGAACTGGGATGTAAAAAAATCTTTGCTCTTATACTACATAGCCTTTTCATTTTGGTTCAATGAAGTTATGTCAATATGAGTCAGGTAGCATTGATTTCCTGGCACAGTAGAATTGTATTTGATGATTTTAAATGGCCTAAATAAGGCCTTTCATGTCTTAAGCTATGTTGAGTGAAATTTGTTTTGAAGATTTGAGGACTATCAGCTGTTGAGCTATGGCCCTTATCATAAGGGTCATATACTCATAGTCATTGTTTTGAGTATCATGAGTCATGATTGTTGTCTTTGAAGTATTAGTTAGACAGTCTATTTTCAGGGTTGCTAAAGTTAAGTCCTTGGCATTGCTTGATCCATCAATTAAAGGCTGCTGGACATTACATGTCTCTAAAATTTCTTAACTAGGATAGTTGCTTTAAAAACAGAGTCTTGCAACAAAGAATTGGATTTCGGCAGAATATCAAACTAACCCAATAGTTTTTACTATGATGATGTTTGTTTTCTCATACAAATCATTATAAATTACTGTGTGGTAACCAGTTGGCTTATATGTGGAGTTTGCTGATTATATTCACTTTGTAATATATTATATCCCAGCTGTAAAATTGGTTATGGGTTTGAAGTTAGGTAGCTAGTTAGCAAGTACTATTAGGCTGTCCATTTGCAATTATTAACTCAAAGAGGAGATCAATTTACATTGTTCTATTCATTAATAGTTTTTCAGACTTGTGAAGTAAATGAAACTTGTTTGAGATGTTGATAAACTCCTCCTATGAATTGGCATATTCTAATACCACTGCACATTCAGGGCACTTAAGGAGGAGAAATATGCTGCTAGGAGAGCTATACTACCTTTTCTTCAGGCAGAAGAGGATGAAAGGTATCCTAATATCACATTACCCTGGAATCATCAAACAATGCCTATGGTGATCAATCTGAGAGATACTTAATTTTTCTGTATTTGCTATACCTTTGTGCAGGTTTGTGAAGGAGTGGAAAAAGTATTTGGAAGAGGAAGCCAGAATCATGAAGGATGTACCTGGTTGGAAGGTTGGTGAGAGTGTTTACCACTCTGGTAGGTGGATGCCTCCTGCTACTGGTGAACTTCGTCCAGAAGTCTGGTAAAACTAGAACCATTCCCTTTGCAAATCATGGATCATGATTCTTTCATCTAAGGGAGGGCTTCTTTGGTTATCTTTTATGCAAGATTCTTCTGTTTGTTGCTCTTTTTAAGGATAGCAATAAATGTAACTGAGTATTTTTCAATACTGTCGGTTGTTGTGGCCATACTAAGCTTTGCATCCAAGCTCTTTAGCGTTATGGGTAAAGCATTCTCACTTGTTTGATGAATGATGACTGTTAAGCAGTTTGTCATGTTCTTATATCAGACCCTGCATTTTGATATATAAACTGGGTTTTTATAATATGGACATCTTCCTGTTTCTGTTTAGCTGTGGATTCTGCTTGTATTGCTATGCAGATAAACAGAGACTATCTTGATGATTTTTTTTTTTGCAAGTACTGTATGTGGTCAAAGTAACTCAGATCAGATTTGAACCAAACTTTAGTTGAACTGAAATCTGTCTACCTAATCTGCAAGCTTAAGAAGTGAAGTGAATAATCATACGACATGCTGCAAATACCAAAGCTAGTTTTAGGTACTAAACTCAACCACTGGGAACTGAAATTGCGAATGCAACTGTATTCAAAAGTGCAATACATGAAAGGTTTCTTTTCACTGTGTATATTAAATTTGGGTGGTCAAAATTATCCATACAGCGGAAGAAATTCAATGAATGAAAAGTTATCTCTTGAGATTCCACTTGAAATAAGATAACTTTTAAGCATTATGGATTGACATTGGATATCTCAACCCATATCCTCCTCTTCTTTGCCTCTTAAGGATTTTACAATTTGTTAGTTAGATTTACTATGACAATGCTATCTTCAATGTATCTTCAGCCTATCAGGAACATGATTTTCCATGCCTGTATAGAGTTTTGCACCATATACATGTGATAAGTTTCAAATTGATACTGTAAATGCTCCGTCTCTTACAGTCTTACCTATCAAAAAAATTTAGGCCCCAAATGTTGGAGTAGGTGTTGTGACTTGTGAGAGGGGAGAAATTACAACCAGATGACAAACTGGGGTGGTGACTCTGATCTGAGCAATAAATGAGTTGTTCCTATGTTCAATTGAATTGTCCATCAAAACTTTTAATATATCAGATTGGAGGGAATAGCCACGTTAGGATATAAAGAAACCTCGATGGGTTCATCATTAATTTTTTTCGTCCCTTGGTGAGTTGGGGGGCCATGTTATGGAAGGAAGGCTCAACAGTTCTATTATTAGCAGGTATAATATTTGAATGCTTAAATATGTATAGAACTGAATTTATGTAATTGAATTGAATTGTATAAAATATTACAGCTTTGTATTCGGGTATATTCGTGAAAAGAATGGAAAGAGAAATGAAAATACAAAAAGCCTCTTCTTCCTCTGCACAGAATGCCTGTGGAACTTGTACTGTGGAGAGGGCTTCTTAATTGTATATTCCTCTATGTAAATTTCTATTCAAACTGCTCTCACTACTCTGTAAGAGTAAAATGTAAAAATAAAGAAACTCAAAAGTATATCTGGACATCTGATCTTTTTGTTTTGGTAGCTTAGAATTGTTGTGAAATGCATCTCCTGTGACAAGCACCAGGTGCTCTAGGGTTCTTCTGCTTCTTCTTCACTGTTTCCTGTTTCCAGATCTTTCCAATGTCTTCTGCTACTTTCATTGCATCTTCAGATGCACCAGATAAACCTCTTTTTGTGAATCCAGCTGCATACAATCCAGCTTTCCCCTTCCAACCATTTGGAAATGGAGCCTTTGGGAATCCGTTCTTGGAGAAGAATTCACTTTCCTGACATTCCTGTTAACCAAAACCACAACCAATTAGTACAAAAACTAACTTCAGTAAGAAGTGGCTTGTTTCTCTACCTATCTTAATCCCACTCAAGTTTGATATCTAAGTTACAATGAAAGAGTTAAGAAATCAGATTAATTAAGAACCCATCTGATCGATGTGATTATGGATCCAGCTATGTTCATTATTCTCTGTCTTAGAGCAGGAGGCCTGCATTTTAAAGCTTTAAAACAGGAAGGCTATAAAAAAAGTCAAAGAGAAGAGTGTCATTAAAATAATATGCAATTAGTTGGTTAATATAATACAAAATAAAAGTCAACTTCTTAAAACTGTCAACTACATTTAAACATTAAGTTATACACTGTCCTAATAATGACACTTATAAACCATAATTATTGATCCTAGAGAGGCTGGCAAAGAGAGTTAACTGTATTAAGAAGAAAGAATATTCTTGTCTCCTACCTTGAGCCATGAAGGAACATTGCTCTTGTATCCCGTCGCCAGGACGACTGAATCGATTTCGAGTACCTCTCCATTGACAAGCTGAACTCGGCCTCGAGAAAACCTCTTGATTCCTGGTACAACCTGAATCTGACCCGACCGAATCTTTCCCAATGTACCAAGATCCAACACTGGTGTCTTCCCTTCTTTGTTCTTAAGCTCTAGAGGCCCCATTTCAGGCCTCTTCACCCCATACTTCTCTGTATTTCCAAGAAACAAGAATGCAAGTAGAAGCAGTATCTTGTCCACCAGCCACAGAGGAAACCACTTCATCATCTTCCCCGCCAATTCGAACGTCGATTTCCCCAGAATCTTCCTTGGCAAAACATGAACCTACAAACCCAAAAACAAAAACATAACAAAACATATGTCAATAATCAAGAAAACATAAACATGTGTCATATGTATGGATTGTTTGATAAACTCAAAACCCGAAGGATTTCAACAAGGAGATGAGTCTTGGCTTACCGAGCTTCGGACCACCATTGTTGGGAGAGCCTTGTGATTGCAAAGATCCAAAGAAACTTCCATGCCAGAATTCCCACAGCCAACCACCAAAACCTTCTTCCCACTATACTTATCACCACACTTGTAATCACAAGCATGGATGATCTCTCCACCAAACTCATGGAGACCGAAGAACTTAGGAACAACTTTCTCTGCATTCTCCCCAGTAGCCACCACAATCCACTTACAAATATACTCCACCTCCCTTTCGTCTTCCCTACCCGAAAGCGTCCTTATCCTCCAAAGGCCGCTCGTCTCATCGTACTTTGCAGACTGGACAGACTCATTGAACTGAGGCTGGATATCAAAGTGCTTGGCATATGACTCCAAGTAGCCTATGAACTGGTCCTTGGAAGGGTACTCAGGAGTGTTTTCAGGGAAAGGGAAGTTTGGGAGTTGGCAAAATTGCTTGGGAATGTGAAGCTTGAGGCGGTCGTAGGTTCGGTTTTGCCAGAGAGAGGCAATGCAGTTGGCTCGCTCGAGGATGAGGAACGGCACGCCTTTCTCCTTGAGCCCGGCAGCCACGGCTAGGCCTGACGGGCCCGCACCAATGATGACCGGGCCGTTGACCCAGATGCACCGCCGGGCTAGGAAGAGGTCTTCATGGTTTAGGGTGGAGATGGTTTTTTGTTTGTATAGAGTGGAGGTTATAGGATGGATAGCCATATTGTCGAACAAGAGCTTTTTCTTTTCAGGGTCAGTGAAAAGTGGAGATTGATGTAAGGATTTGTGAGATAGGAATGCTTAGGTTTTTAGGGTGTGTTAAGAGAATGATGATTTTGAAGAAAGAGTGGGATTTTGTAGTGCAGAATAGAATGAGGATGGAAGGGTTTAAATAGGAGGGCTGGCAATGACTCAATGAGAGGAGCACGAGACTAGCATGTGCTGACTCTGCTGACTGACTCTATTTTAATTAAGTAAATAATGCCAAATTATGCTTGTTTTACTTATATAAATTATGTTGGACCGTTATGATAAGAGAGAGAATTTTTTTAGGTATGCTAGCTGATCATTGCTCAGACTTCAGCATTTCTAAATTCGGTGTCTTGAAGCTTAGAAGCTGTTATTTTATTTCTGAATTTTTTTTAACTAGGTATATTAAATGATACAACTTAAATAACACTATGTACCAATGAATGAATTATTAATACATTGTATTTTTTTTATGAAGGAACCCATACTCCCCATCATTGGGATATCGTATGGGTATTAAAAATCAGCTTGATGTATAAACCTCATTTTGTTTTGCAGTGGGGCATTTTCAATTTTTATGATTTTAATTATTGTTTAAACAGGAAGAGTGGATGATTTGAATAGAGACAAAGTAGAGATTGAATGTTGCTCGGAAAAATGGAGAATGAAATGGACTGGTGGAAGATGAAATCCTATTAGAACTTTTATAAGGAAAAATTAGTAACACGACTAGGTAGCTACACTACTAGGTAGCTATCTATCGACCAGCCTTTAACTGAAAATAGAAACAATTTTTCCGTGTCACTATGTTTTGTGTATTGCCCGCAATGACACGAAGCAAATTCAGAAATGTGTCGACTTTAAGTTGCTTGTTACGAATGAGTCTTGTAAGAGTGTTTTTTCATGAAAAATTAGATATAAATTATTTAGTATATAAGTATATGAGTTAGTTTACCTATTATTATAGGATTTGAATTGGAATTTTATTAAATTTGT
The DNA here is from genome assembly GCA_964016875.1 of Fallopia convolvulus. Classification (NCBI taxonomy): domain Eukaryota; kingdom Viridiplantae; phylum Streptophyta; class Magnoliopsida; order Caryophyllales; family Polygonaceae; genus Fallopia; species Fallopia convolvulus. The sequence goes on along the minus strand of OZ024718.1, from coordinate 55,953,861 downwards.
ATGTTAGACTCATTACTCGCACAATTCTGTCTTTATAGCCTATCAGACTTTTTCATAGTATCAAAGTAGGTTTCATTGTCGTTTCATGGACATGTTAAGGCAACATGTCCAATAAAGGAGCAACCGGTCTCAGAGTGGTGGTTTATCAGCCATGAGGAATTTATTCGAACTTGCCGAACTTATGAGCATATTCAAGCAGCCCGCCCAATAAAGGAGCAACCGATCCAAATGTGACGGTTCGCAAGCCTTGAGGAATTTGTGTCCAAATGTCAACTAGCCTAACCAATTGCACTTGAGGAGGCGTATTAAGAGTGTCTAGTATATAATCTCATATGTTACTCCAACCATTGTCATATGGTTTTGGGTTTGAACCTCATTGGACGTGTATATTAGGCACATTACTCGCACGACCCTTAGCTTATCAACCCACTGGACTTTATCAAAGTCACTCTATAAATTCCTAAAACCACTACCATGTTATTTTTGAGGAAATTTGCTTTGCATAACTCAATGGCGATTTAGGAGAAGAAATATATATGCAACAACTTTCAGGTTTTGCAATCCCAGGTCAAGAACACAAGGCGTGTAAGCTCAAGCAATCTCTTCATAAAACTACCTTAAGCTTTGAATTTATTATGAATGATTCAGATGCATGTGTATTAAAAAATGAATCATAGAAAATGAATCATTGATTTAGTATTTTTATATGATTTATTTTCATTGTTATTAAATTAAAATTTTGTTTTAATGTACTTAAATACAAAAATATATATTTTCATTAGAAAACATACTAATTTAGTTGTAAACTAATGAAATTTTTTGGACCAAAAAAATTTATGTTGAATATTCTATTCCACCTAGCTTTATTATGTAGTTATTGCTAGAGATGGACATTAGGGTGGGCCGGCCCGCAAATCTAGGCCGAAATGGCTCAGCCCGGCCAACCCGCGGGGCAGCCGGGCCAAACCTGCCCGGGCCACGGGCCAGGCCCGTGGATCATAGCCCAGCCGACCCAATTTTTTTAGTTAATTTTTTTAAAATAAGATTGGGCCTTCCACAGGCTTTTTTGAAGTGGCCCGGCCCAAGGCCCGTCATGCTTCAGCCCGGTGGTGTACCGGGCTGGTCCAGGGTCCGGATTCCCCCGCCCAGCCTGATGGTGGCCCGACCCGGTTCCATCTCTAGTTATTACATTTAGATCGATAAGGTTGCTAGTCAACATAATCTATAATCTATATGGGTGCCTACTGCATAGCCCTCCTTTTGACTGGAGAAGAAGAATAAGATAACTAGCTACTATTGCTCTTAAACATATGTCTGTCAGAAAAAGAAGTAATAATGTGTTGTGGGTAAAGCCTCCTCCTAACTGGAAAAAGTTAAATTTTGATGTTTTTAAAAAATAAAATTCATCGACTTTTGCAAGTTTCATTATTCGAGGCCATGATAGCAAGATCCTTGGTTTAAACAGGAAGGAGATGCCTTCTATAGTTCTATGAGTGTTTTACAAGCTGAAACGTTTTCTTTTTTGTTTGGTCTTCAGTTTGTTGTGTCTTTTAAAAATTTTCATGTCATTATAGAGGAAGATAATCTTTCTCTTATTAATTCCTTTAGCCAAATCTGAAAAATTCCTTGGGAAATTCACTCTTTAATTCAAGATATTAATTCCTTACTTTCTTCTATTTCGCATGTTCAAAATTTTCAATTTTTATATGGAATGTAATAATGCAGCAAGTTTCATTGCAAGGAGATTCATCTCCATGCCTCTTCTCCAACAGTTGATCCGTGCAGAGCAAGATTTGTCAATTTCAAACTCTAGTTTAACAGAGCGCTTAAAATTAAATGTTAGTCAGCGTCCTATTGTTTTGGAATTCATCAAGATCATTTGCAGCGATGATTCGGCTTGGCCATTACAGGTAACCTAATGTTTGCCTTGTATTATAAACTAAAACTAGCTACTATTTTCAATGTTTTATTTTGGTATCAAAAAAGGGATAATTACATTTAACCACCCTTTATTTTACATTTGTTGTAATTAACTATTTTTTTATATAAATTTAACAACTCCTTATTTGTAAATATGTGCATTTAGCTACCTATTTTGACCAAAAAAAAACGTTATTTTCTCTGTTGAATAAAGTAAATTACGTTTTGCCCTTCTTTTTTAATTTTATTTAAAAAATTAAAAGAAAACTACAATTAACACTTCCAAGTTCTAACATGCCGATTTTAGCGTTAACTCGTTCTCTCAAACCCTGACTTAATTTCATCCATACCAATCCATTTCCTCCCTCCAATGGCGAAGAAGAACCACGAAGCATGAACGGTTATACGCTCATCCGAGGAGTCTAATTATGACGTACTCTTCTTCGTCATCTTTTGAGGAAGAAGGCTTGTTGTCTGTTGCTTCGCTACCCACTTGTGACAAGGAATTCATTGATGCAAAGAGTGGTTTTTCTTTTATTTTTTTAAATAAAATTAAAAAAGAAGGGTGAAAACATAATTTACTTTATTGAACAGAGAAAATAACATTTTATGTCAAAATGGGTGGTTAAATGCACATATTTACAAATAAGAGAGGGATAAATATAAAAAAAATAAAAAGGGTGGTTAATTGTAACAAGTGACAAATAAAGGGTGGTTAAATACAATTTTCCAAAAAAATATACTGTATGGCCCTAATAGTTGAATTATTTGAGAAAAATTACCCTAATCATAATAAATTAACAATTTTACAAATGTTTTTGTGGGATGTAATTACGTTCACATACCTAATTATTCGAAATAAAGATAATTCTTCCCAAAAAACAGATAGGCTTAATTATGCAGTTTTTGGGTGATGTTAATAAGTTCACATACCTAATTATTTGAATTGGGGAGTATGTTTCTATTTATGTAGTAACTACATTCGTCTTAAATCTTCTTGGAGGTTACTAGATGCGCACTAGCCACTAGCCCACTAGAGCGATGGCCTTAGTCATTAACATTTTTAAATGATAATGACTACATGATTGTAAATAAAGGTAATTTAGCTTATCTTGAAATAATTGAACCTATTTTGGATGTTTTTTTATACGGAAAGGATTAGGTGTCAACATTATTTGGATGTTTTTTGTCGTAGAGTATTTGACGGATGAGATCAATGAGATTTGGATCTTTTTCAGGGTTAAAATATAAAAGTCAACTTAGCCACAAAGTTAGCTACTCGGTTGATTTCATTGAAAATATGAGTAATGCTCTACCCCTCAAATTTAGTAGAGGTATGAGGTATCCGCAGATATCCACCACCTCCCATGAACAACGCGCTCCCTATAACTACACCCGATTTCGACTCTTTGCTTTATATTAATTGACAATCAATAATTTTGATTTCTTAAAAAATAGGCTAGAGTCTTAATTATTATCGTGCTATGAATCAATTGTGAATTTTTAGCTAACCAAATTAATTATTGTGTATTATATATCATGAAAATAACTTATTAGTTACTACGTTTTAAGAGTTTGAATAAATATGAAGCATCAGAGCTGATCGGGTGTTTGGTTTGAATAAAAATGAACTGAAGTATCAGAGTTGAGATGTTTAAGGTGAAACAATCTTCCTCATCGTTCTTATAGTCAAACAATACTACTATTAGATTTACAGAATCACAATAAATTTCCTGAAAAAGAATATCATGTGAATTATAACCCTGTAAAATGATTAGCTTAATTAGATTTGGACTAATCTCCAAGTCCACTAAACGACGAAATTGTTGATTCCATGGTCCAAGTCGATCTTTTATTCCGATCCCCATGTAATTTGGGTCAAACAAACCATTGACTCAAATACTTTTCTGTTGGTCTACAAAATCTCGCCTTCAATTCATCTTTAATATACCAATTAAGAACTCCTCTTCTTCCGCTCCGTCTTCAATCTCTTGACCTAGAAATCCTGCAAAACAATGGACACAAGGGGCAGGGACCCCCTAATCCACCTCCGATGCCTAAGTCAGAAGAACAATTGTCGTTTTGAGCGACGAGGTACAACAAGAGAGCGGTGAATCCCCGAGCAGTCGAGCTAAGCGAGTATTAGCCTGCCTAGGTTTTCTGAATATGCTGATGTGCACATGTGTCTCTCCCTACACGCCTAGGGTGTGTATCTATAATGGAAGAGGGAGACCAGGGGGCCTTATTTAATTATTTCCCAAGCTAGGAATATTACCACCTTCTCCGGATTTAATCTTATCATATTTGCAGGATAAGATCTCCCATTAAGTTGCATAACCGCCATATATTTTTATATGGAACATAACGAAAATAACTACGCAGTAATTTTAATAAATACCTTTATAGCGAAAATAACTATGGTAATTATGTTTTTTTTACCCGCTCACAGATGCCCCACCTACACCGCCTTACACGTCTCACCGTGTTTGGCGACGTAGGGTACAGAGGGTTTCTAATCGAAGTGGCCATGCGGATTGGTCGACTGATCCCCTAGCGCTTTCGTATATTCGTATATTCGTACATCCATGAGCGATTATCACGGGGCGCGTGCTATCTTTTTGAGTCGTGTCCTTTGCCAAGTTTTAAGATGGAATCTCTAGAACGAACAAAATCAGACTGGGGAGAATAGAACGTTTATTATCGAAAAAAGTGTTTGGACAAGCCTTCTAATTTTAAGAAAACAAAAGGAAAATACAAAAAGATGTTCATTCTAGCGATCCCAGCCTAAACTCAACATCCACGCAAGTAGCAACTACCAGTAAACCCGCGCTCGCGGCTCGGGAGCCGCGGCCGCAGTCGGCTTATTTCGCGGTAGCCTTTGGCGTTCTGGTGTCTATGGTTCTCCGTTTTAAGGAAAAAACTTCCTTAAGTGGGCGATATTCCAGGTGCGCGGCACCTCCTTTCCGTCAAGATTCTCCAACTTATACGCTCCCTATCCATATGTTGCTGTCACCCGGAATGGGCCTTCCCAGTTCGGTCCAAGCTTGCCTTCCACGGGATCCCGTGCACTTCCAACGACTCGTCGAAGCACGAGGTCCCCCACTCGGAAGGTAGGGTATTTTACGCGTCTAGCGACAACCCGTTCGGCGGCCCCTTGATAAGCTGCAAGGCGTACGACTGCAATATCTCTACGTTCCTCGGCAAAGTCGAGGTGAGCGGAGAGCGCTTGACTATTTCTGTCGGGGTCGAACTGTGTTGTTCTCAGTGTTGGTAACCCAATTTCGAGTGGTATTACAGCTTCCGTGCCATAGGCCAGTGCAAAAGGAGACTCTCCCGTTGATCTACGCGGCGTAGTTCGATAAGCCCATAAAACAGCTGGCAGTTCTTCAGCCCACCTTCCTTTGGCTTTCTCAAGGCGTTTCTTCAACCCTTCAACGAGTACTTTATTTGTAGCCTCTGCCTGCCCATTCGCCTGTGGATAGCCGACTGAGGAGTAGATATTTTTGATCCCCATTCCTTTACAATACTCCTTGAATTTCTCGCTATTGAATTGAGTCCCGTTGTCGGAGATGAGAGCAAAGGGGATGCCGAAACGCGTGATAATGTGCTCCCAGACGAATTTCTGGGTGTCAAAATCACGGATGTTTGCCAATGGTTTTGCCTCTACCCATTTAGTGAAATAATCCGTGGCAGTGATGAGATAACGCACATTCTCGGGTGCTCTGGGAAATGGGCTGACGATATCAAGACCCCACTGCGCAAACGGCCACGGGCTAGTCAAAGAGTGGAGGTTTTTTGCCGGCATGTGCGAGATCTTGGCGAATCTCTGACACTTGTCGCACTTTTTTACGTATATCTCAGAGTCTCTCTGCATGTAAGGCCACCAATATCCCTGGGATCGAGCCCGGAAAGCCAAACTACGACCTCCAGCGTGCATTCCGCATATGCCCTCATGAATTTCGTACAATAAAGGCTCAACTTTGCTTGGGGTACACATCTCAAGTTTGGCCCAAAAAAAGATCGACGATATAAAATCTTTTTTGGCGATAGCCAAATTCTGTGAGCCCTTAAGCGAATTTTTCTTTCTTCGGCGACATCTGAAGGCAAGATGTTCTCGTCCAAATAGTGAATCAAAGGCGTTTGCCATCCGAGATCGTCATCGGTTGCGGCCTCCGTAGAGGAGACTTCCGCGGAAATGCCAGAGGCATCGATCGCCGGGCATCCCGAAATCTCCAGCTGGATTGAAGTCTTGAGCGTATCTCCCGAGCAAGCGGCCAGAGCTGCTAGTGCATCAGCAGATTTGTTTTGATCGCGTGATCTTTGCTCAAGTTCGCAATGCTCGAACTCGTTTATCATGGCCCTTGCTTTCTCCATGTATTTAATCATCTTTGCTCCTTTAGCTTCATAGTGCCCCAGTACTTGATTGACGATGAGCTGAGAATCGGAGAAGACGAGTAGTCTGGCGATTCCAAGACTAGCTGTTTTTTCTAACCCGAGCATCAGCGCTTCATATTCAGCTTCATTGTTAGTGGCATCAAACCCGAGGCGAACAGCTAGTTGCAAGACTTCTACTGTGAGTGATGACATCACAATTCCAACTCCGGATCCTTGGTTATTACTTGCACCATCTATTTCGAGAATCCAGCACGGATTTTCCGCTTGCTGGGGAAGACCCGCGGTTGCGGTTGTGGGACTTGCGGCCGCGGTTTCGCTTGTCTGAGGATCGCACCCTTCGGGGGATTGCGCTGCGATCGCGGTATCATTTGCCGCGATCGCGGTTTCTTCGGCCACGGTTGCGGCCAGCGCGGCTGCGATCGCGGTCCCGTCCATTGGTTCTTGGGGAAATTCTGCTATGAAGTCCGTGAGTACTTGTGCTTTTATGGCGGTTCGGGGCAGATATTCGATATCATATTGCCCCAACTCTACGGCCCACTTAGCGACCCGTCCTGCGAGATCCGAGCTAGAAAGAAGCGCTCGAATAGGATAGGCTGTGATGACTTGAATCTGATGCTCTTGGAAATAATGATTGAGTTTGCGGCACGCTGTCACCAAAGCTAAAAGCAATTGCTCCATAGGCGAATATCTCGTTTCTGCATCGAGCAGTGTCTTGCTAGTATAGTAAACATGCCTGTGATTTTTGCCCACTTCTTTGATTAAGACTGCGCTAACCGCTCGAGGAGACACGGCTAAGTAAAGCTTCAAGGTGTCTCCTTTATTAGGAACATTCAAAATTGGAGGGGATTGTAAATAAGCCTTTAATCTCTGCAAATCTCCTCCGCATTCTTGGCTCCATTCGAAAGATCGACCCTTCTTCAAGGCTTTAAAGAACAACTGACACTTTTCAGAAGATCGGCTAATAAACCGATTAAGAGTTGCGGCCATTCCGGTTAATCTTTGCACTTCTTTAACACTCTTTAGGCTCGTAATGGTGTCAAGGGCTCGGATTTGATCCGGACTTGCTTCAATGCCTTGGAGAGTAACGAGGTGCCCCAGAAACTTGCCTGATCCGACAGCAAATGTGCATTTTGCAGGATTAAGCCTGAGTCTAGACGCTTTAAGGATGTCAAAAACGTCTTGCAAATCTTCGAGATGCGTCGTAGCCCTTTTACTCTTGACAACCATGTCATCAATGTATGCTTCAACAGTTTTCCCGATCCTTTCGCTAAACAACTTTGTGACCAAGCGTTGAAAGGTTGCCCCAGCGTTCTTCAATCCAAAAGGCATCACCTTGTAGCAGAATATTCCCTGCGGGGTAATAAAGGCTGTCTTCTCTTGATCGTCTCTATGCATTGGAATTTGATGGTATCCCCGGTATGCATCTAAAAAACTCATGCGTTCATGGCCCACAGTAGCGTCCACTAACTGATCGATCTTTGGAAGTGGGAACAAGTCTTTTGGACAAGCTTTATTGAGATCGGTAAAGTCCACGCAGACCCTCCAATCTCCCGTCTTTTTCTTCACTACAACGGTGTTAGCTAGCCACGTTGGGTACCATACTTCTCTTATAGCGTTGGCTTCCTGCAATTTCTTCACTTCGGCGATTACGGCCTCGGCGTGCTGGACAGAAGACCGTCTTGTTCGCTGTACTATCGGCTTTGCGTTAGGGCGGATGTTCAGCCTATGGCAAGCAAGAGTTGGGTCTATTCCGGGCATATCGTATGGACTCCAAGAGAAGACGTCGCGGTTACTTCGCAATAGATGTGTGATAGCCAGAAGCTCGTCGTCTGAGAGGTTTGCACCCACAAAAAATTTCTTCTCGGGCTCATGTTCGCTAACCGAGATTTCTTGAAGTTCGTCTACGGATTTTTGTGTCGGCTCTGAGCCAATATTAGCGAAGGCGAGAGGCTCCTGCCTTTCGCGGAATTTTTTGGCCTCGGGTGGACTGCGGTCGCGGTGAGGCGAGCCACGGTCGTCGTGAGGCGAACTGCGATCATCGCGGGGCGGGGATCTGCGAACACGAGCCGGGATTCCACACTCGCAGGCGACTTCCGAGCGGGTCTTCGAGGTTGTGCGCGATTGATCGAGTTTCTCGGGGGCGGTCGTTGCTTATGCGATCCTCTCTTTCGATCCCGGAATTTTTTGATTCCGTTCCGCTTGGATTTCGTCTCTTTGATTGATTGACGGGTTCTTCATCACATAGCTTTCGCTTTCGGGGGCTAAGGCACGCACCTGCCCCCTGATCGTCGCTTTCCTCCTTGTTTTCGATCATAGGGATTGTTAGGGTTCGATCGTTCGATCGAGAATCGAACATCGAGAGATCGCACCGCCGACCGTGATCGCGGCCAGCAGGGCCGCGATCGCGGCTTCCTTGTTCCGCGATCGCGTCGTCCGGACTGCGAGCTCGGTTCTCTTCGATTGGGGCGCCGTGATCGGCTTCGCCAGACGAGGACGCCCTAGGGTTTCGAAAAAACCTACGCTTTTGTTCGAGATCCGTTCCATTGATCAGACTACGTGGATCAATTATTCGTTCCCCACGAACAACGCCAATTGTTGGTGTACAAAATCTCGCCTTCAATTCATCTTTAATACACCAATTAAGAACTCCTCCTCTTCCGCTCCGTCTTCAATCTCTTGACCTAGAAATCCTGCAAAACAATGGACATAGGGGGCGGGGACCCCCTAATCCACCTCTGATGCCTAAGTCAGAAGAGCAATTGTCGTTTTGAGCGACGAGGTACAACAAGAGAGCGGTGGATCCCCGGGCAGTCGAGCTAAGCGAGTATTAGCCTGCCTAGGTTTTCTGAATATGCCGATGTGCACATGTGTCTCTTCCGACACGCCTAGGGCGTGTATTTATAATGGAAGAGGGAGATCAGGGGGCCTTATTTAATTATTTCCTAGGGTTGCTTAAAGCCCAAGCTAGGAATATTCTCACCTTCTCCGGATTTAATCTTACCATATTTCCAGGATAAGATCTCCCATTAAGTTGCATAACCGCCATATATTTTTATATGGAAAATAACGAAAATAACTGTGTAGTAATTTTAATAAATACCTTTATAGCAAAAATAACTATGGTAATTATGTTTGTTTTACCTGCCCACATTTTTATTAACTGTTTTTCGTGAAAAAAAAGTTTTGTTAAGGTCTCGTACAAGTAGACCCAAATTTAGGGTGTTTTTCTTTTTCACATGCAGGAGAATTATAAAACATTTCTATTTTAATGCGATTTCGAAAATATATGTATGCATACAAGTTATTTCCAGTGGAAGTATGATAAACGGATTTGAACTCATCAATGATCACAATATAAGTCTGATAAGACCGATAAGCATTATGTTGAATCCTATTGTGTTAGTAACCAGACATAGAACTAGCAATGTCTTGGACAGCAGAAATAATAATAACAAAGAACAAGATATTTAGAGAGGAAAACTTTCTGCCCGACCAACAAGTCGTAGAAAGAAAAACCCCTACTCTTGAGACTCCTTCGATCATATGATTTCAATAGTTCACTAATCTATTAAGCTTAAACGGTTACAAAGCAAAACTTCGACACCAACCGAAGTTCAGAGAACTAGACTTCTACAACCCTAATCATAAAACCTAAACAGAACTACAAATCTGTGTACTTAAATTCTCACGTGAAACCTTCACCGAAGTTATCACAACCACATGAACAACACTTAAGCTCTCACTTCTCTATTATTTGTCGTCTTCAACCCCTCTTTAACCCTAACTATCCTAGCTTATTTATTAAGAAACCATTACGTTTGATCTCAATCACAATCTTGCCTAACTTGTGATGATATATATTTCACTCGGCAGATCTCGCTAAAAATGGATTAAAGAAATCTAAAATCTTCTCATATCTTCAACCGATTGGATAAGTTCCATAACCGATTGATCTCAGATTTCTTGATTTGATCTTATCTTCTCACAAACAGACCGAGTTTAGCCGTTGAATCTTCGCACATCTTCGCAACGATCGTTCGTTAAAAATCTGGTAACTTTCCATAAATAGAAAGTCATGTATCTTCTAGAATAGACTTTCCAGATCGTCACTCGTTGGTATACAACAGTAAGTGCTTAGTACCAATATAACCAAACTGAAGGTAGTAACTAGTGAATGGCCTAAGGTCGGCCTGGGAAGGAAGAGATAGACGAGAGAGGTGAAGGAAGAAGATAGAATTAGGGCAAGATAATAATTTTCTGATTATGTAAAAATAACAACTTAAGAGTATTTATACTAAGCCCTATCGGTTCAATAAAAGCGACATGGGAAAGAACCGGAAAGAAAACCCATGAAGGAGTTTATAAAACACTATTTAAAAAGTTTACACTAATTAATTAATTACTAGCAATAATACTTGAACCGAACAGGGGGTCTCCGTTCCCGAGTTGGGCGAGCCACTGACCCCATCAGAACCTCCTGATGCGTATCAATCTCTCCCCCATTGACAATCGACTTCTCCTCAAGGTGCAAATCGGGAAAAGATGTACAAATTTGAGTGGTTCCCAAGAAGCATCATGATGAGAACCATCCTCCCACACTATTAACCATTCAAGCCGCGGGTTGCCATCCGTCATAACTTGTTGTTCTGCAATAGCACAGAGAGGTCCCGACAACAGCTGAATATGAACAAAAGCTGTCGGAAACGCCGGAATTACCGGGCACGATCAACCTGGGATAAAGGGCCTCAGTAAAGAAACATGAAACACATTACAAATTTTAGCATTTTCCGGCAACTCCATACGATAAGCAACATGGCCGATTTTTTCAATGACTTAAAACGGACCATAGAAACGACGAGCAAGCTTTGCTGATAACGGTTTGGCCACAGAATGTTGTCGATAAGGCTGCAATTTCAATAACACCTGCTCGTCGACCTGAAACTGCGCGTCATGTCTCTTACCATTAGCATTGGCGGCCATTCGCTGCTGCATTTTTAGTAAATTAAGACGCAAGAGATCCAACACATGCTCACGTTCAACAATAGTAGTGACAAGTTTCGAGGACAAACCCGAAGGTTGGGTGGTGCGAGTCAGCGACGGTGGCTCCATACCATAGGGGGGCTGGAAAGGAGACATTTTAAGGCCCTCATGAAAAGTTCGATTCAAGGCCAATTCAGCCCGAGGAAGAAACGTCACCCAACGGCTCGGACGGGCGTGCGTGAATGCGCGCAAATATTGTTCTAAAGCACGATTTTTGACCTCTGTCTGACCTTCAGTTTGTGGATGATATATTGTACTGTGCCGCAATTTTGTACCACTCAACTTATGTAATTCAGTCCAACATGTGCTAGTGAAAATAGCATCGCGATCAGACAAGATTGGCGCCGAAAAGCCATGATGTTTAACCGCAATTTCCACAAATAATGAAGCCACTTTTTCCGCCAAATTAAAAGTCCTATTTAAGGAAACTAAAATCTTATAAGAAAATTGATAAAATTATTTAATCCTAAAATAAATATAAATTAACAAATTATTATCATTTTAAGAAGTGTAATCTATACCCTTATAGCATAGATTAGAAAAATAATTTAAATAATCCAATTAAGTCTTCTATAGTAGTACTAGTATATCTGAGCAAAACATGGGAGGTCGATATATGAAAAGAGAAGTGAAGCCAAAGACAATACCGACCTTAATGTAATTAAATGTTAAACTACTTTTTTAAGGCCATAAATAGTTAGAGATCTACTGCGTTCATTTGGTCATTTAATGTTCAATTCATTCCCAGCACGTTATATCTATAATTAGGCCATGTGTGTGAGTGAAAATACAATTTAATAGATTAAATTTAACTTTTTAATTAAATTTAAATCTTGTTTCAGGGTTTCACTACCCTCCCATACACATCAATTTTAAAGTTTTTGTCTACAAATCTTCTGAAAAATACTTCAAATCACCCCCTCAAATAAAAGTGCAAAATTTTTCAACAAAAAAAATAAAACAAGTGCAATTGTTTTTAAAAAAATAATAGAATCACTTGTCAATTTATCTGATAATGCCAACAGCAAAGTATAACTAATAATCTCGATGTATGGATCTCAGCATGTTCTCATGATTAATATATAGGAGATCCTCTCCTAATTAATTAATTAATTAATTAATTAATTATAATTACGTAGAAAACTACCATGAAACATGCAAGTAATCGACCAAATCTTTTGAGGATTACTGTTTTCTATGTGTAATTAGAAATACTAATTTCATGGTTTTGTTATGTTAGTGCAACAATAGAATCTCCACATGGAAGCAAGAGATTAATCAGCATTGATTAAGAGAACGGATTAGGTGGAAGGAGGTATGTAGTATTAAAATTACTGCTCAATAATGGGAATTATTTCCGCATATAAGCTTATTAAGGCCATGTTGCATGCACATGCTATAATTTTCTCCTTTAATTGCCATCTCTCTTTTGACTCCCGACCCCCACCTACCTACTCATATACAATTAATTCACCATTATAAATGATTATCATAAATGTAATAATAATAATCTTTATTACTATTATTATTACATGTGATATAAAAGAGGTGTGATCGATGATGGCGTTGTCTTATTTAAGATCACCGAGGTTACGTACCCCACTATATACGTCATAACTATAGCTATATCTAGCTTCCAAAAGTTTATATCATAACTACAATTAATAATGATCCGATTTTCTAGCTTGTATATGTTCAAAGACAATTTTCTTGTGTACGTAAGTCATCGTCCTATTCTCTTATGATACGACTATGCATCGAAATTCGAACGCATTGAGATAGACGGTTGCGTTACTTAAGTATTAGCTTATGCAAGCATTTTACTAGGAGAATGCGACACCTACAAGTATATTAATTCATATTTACATCCATGAACTCACCTATCATAACTTAAGAGCATGAATCTTATGAGGGAGGAATGCTCTATATATGCGAATATGCGACAAGCAAAGTGCTTCGTAAAACGCCAAAATTATATTTCTAAATGAAAATTCACAATTTCTATAATAGAAACACAAAGATCATTCAATCATCATCCATGAAAGTCATGGTGATGCGCCATCTCATTCAACAATCTCACAACGGATAATAAAATCCGTCACAAAACTCATGTCTTAGAAGAGCAAAATACAAGGCTTTTATACTAAAATACTTATTACAAAGTAGACCCTAATATTCAAATTATTATTACAAAACGGCCCATATTCTTCATATCCCTTCCTCAAGTTGGAGTTGGTAGAGATGCAACCAAACCCAACTTGAAAGCCAAAAACTTGTGGTGATCTTCACCAAGTGGTTTTGTTAAAACATTAACAAGTTGAAGCTGAGATTTGACATAAGAAGTCTGAATAAAATCTTCTGAGATTTTGTCATGTACATAATGACAATCAATATTGATGTGGTTAGTTTTCTCATGGAAAATGGATTAGATGCAATTTGCATAGTTGCTTTATTGTCACAATGTAAAGTAATAGGAAGAGGAATAGCTACTGACAAATCAAAAAGCAAACCATGAATCCAGACCACCTCACTTGCAGCCGAAGACATATATCTATGCTCTAACTCAACAGAAGATTTAGAAACGATTTTATGTTTTTTGGTTTTCCAAGAAGCTAAAATTTTCCAAAGAAAAACACAATATCCACTTAAGACCTGGCTAAAAATTTGCAAGTTGCTCAATCAACATCTATTTTGAAAAACACATTTAGCTCAGACTCAACAACATAGCTAGAAGAGACCCCAATTTAGAGTGTGTTTAGGATACCTAACAACTCAATAAGGAGTCTGAAGATGATGTTCTTTGGGATTTCCAACAAATTAACTGAGATATTGGATAAAATATGAGAGATCTAGACAAGCGATATTGAGATAAAGTAACCGTCCAATCAATCTTCTATAAACTTCAGGATCTGACAGAAGAATTCCCTCGTTAGTAAATAAAGCAAGACCCCCGAGGCAATGGAAAAGTAGCTTCCTTGGCATCTAACAACCCTGCATCTTTTTATAATATCTAGGATGTATTTCTCCGGTGAATGGAAGTGCCTTTGTCTGATCGAGCCACTTCAATTACCAAAAAAAAATCTAATCACACCTAGATCCTTAATAGTGAATTCTTGATCAAGAAAATTCTTAGTCTTCATTATGGTATCAACACCATTACCAGTCAATAATAAATAATCAGCATAAGCTAAGGCAATAACAAGTTTTGTACCTAATTGTTTGATGAAGACTGAATAATCTTGCTTAGATTATGTATAACCCATATGAAGCAAAGAATTGGTAAGCTTGATGTTCCATTGGTGAGATGCTTGTTTAAGTCCATATATAGACTTTTTTAACCAACAAACCATCCCTTTTTGAGCCTTAGAATAGCCCTGAGGTGGTGACATATATAATTGTTGGATCAGTGTTAGTTGCTAACAATGGTTTCTCCATTCGAGCAATCGAAGTTTTGATAATGACAAACATTTGGAACTATTTTCCCACTCAAGTGAATACAGGAAAGATACAAGATTATAGGAAAATCAAGGGAAACATTCCTCGTGAGCCACTTGGATGCGTTGGCAATTAAATGAAGGACAAAAGAGACTTTTCTCTATTGTCTTGGGCTGCAAGCACAAAAGGATAGAAATGTCCTAAGATGGAAAGTTTCCAAAAGGGTATGTTGGACATTCGCAACAGTATCGTGTGCCCCAAGAGTTAAAGGGAAAAAAACGTCAAATGGAAAGAAGTGACCACTGTAAATAGAAAGAGATGAAGCTAGGTCATGTACACTCTCAGAAAGGAATGAACAATATTCTCTAAAGGAAGCAAGTGATCCAGAGAGAAAGAGAGAGCTCGAGCAACTCAAGTGAAGACGACGAACCCGATCCAAAGAAGAAAGTACCAGATCCAATCATTGGGAACGACGTGAAGCTCGGCATCGAATTGGAAGTCGGTTCCTGTGCAAAAGGGACATGCATCAGGAACGATTCAGGTTCAAGTACCGAATTGATTGTGTTTAGTAGATCTAGATCCATGATTACCTAATTCGATAGTATTGTTTGTATTTGGGGTTTATGAACAATAGAGAAATTCGTCTTTGTATCATGTATCTAGAGATCTATCAAATTAATATAGTGCTTGTTTAAAATCTTCCAAGGGAGGTAGAGGTTTACTCTCCCGCTAGTTGGTTGTAGAGGTTCCTCTATAAGAAAACATGTCCATCTAGTGCTTTACTGTTTTATTTTCTGTGTTGTTTTATTCCGTTGCGTAGGGAACTGTCTTTGAAAAAGTTCTTGATTTGTCTTACTAACACAAATCTTCGATCCTTACAATTCCTCCTAAGTTAAAGGGATAACAATCTACTTCCATCTCACATGTCCCAAATTGTAAGGGTAATTTTTGACATATGCCCCTCAACTCTACTTTATGTCCGTTGCCTATCTCACCCTCTGAATGTCCTTGTTTGCTCCATCAAAAGCTCTTCAATCTCGATGATCCTCTGATTTACAAAGTTGTGGCTTGATCCACTATCGACCAACATTGCCACCTTCCTTTCTCCTAGTTTTGCTTAGATCTTCAGAGCTCCCAGATTGCAAGACCCACCCATGGCGTTAAGTGGAAGTTCCAACCATTAAAGGTCGGTGTCGACCCTTGGATTGTCTTTCGGGTTTGCCTCCTCCCCAATATGGACGAGCTCAACCTCATCACTCACCTCTTCTAGTTCCCCTCTCCAAATTTCTATGAGTTTGAGAATCTTCTCGACGCAACAATGGAGGGTCTATATGGTTGTCGATACTTACATGACCTTTCGCCTTTATTTCACTAAGTTTTTGAGAACACAACAATCTAGTGAATCTGGGTTTCAAAGCGACAATGGATCCGTGGAAGTTGTTGGTGTTGAGCTCCAATTCATCTCAAGCCTATTATTGACCGAGTTTTCCTTCGGCCCATTACTTCTTAAACTATACGAAGGTGGCCCAAAAGATTACTTACTAGGCCAACCCTTCTGTGTCGATTCAGACTCCACTATCATCCTTATCTAGGGTCCTCTACCCAACCCTTTCTCAAAGTCTAATTTTCTCTCAACTCTTCGAGAGCCGTCCATGGTGGTGAATAGCTCCACCTCCTCAAAACTATGCAAATCGATGTGAATCGGAGGGTTTAGTCCAACGAAGAAATACTCCAACAGTTGGTCATTCCCCAACTTGATAGTGTCCGCCGTGTACGCCACTATCTCGTCGATGAACATCTCGATCATGCTTGTCTGTTGTAGCAAGCTCAAGTGCTCAAAATGGTGAGAGGTATATGTTGCCATAAACCTCTTAAATTTGCTCTGCCATGGCTCCTCCCACAAAAACCCCAATCGTTGTTGGCTCATTCACCAAACTTAGTTGAGGGTAGTGTCGTTCATACTAATCATATCACCACCGTGATTTGATCAGCCACCTGCATCGACTAGATCTCAAAATATTGTCCCGTCTTGGCGATCCATGTCAAGGGGTCCTCATCGTCGAACATGTAAAGCTAGCTCTACCTTTCTCACCACTAAGGGAGATGAGACTCCCTCTTTTTCCGAGCTAGTGACTCTGACTCCCGCTCTATGGGGGGTCATTGACCCAATCTCCACCACAGGGTTTTTTGATCCTGACCCTTCTCCCTCGTTGTGGTTAGGGGACAACCCCCTCTAGAATTGCGACTCGAGTTGGCGCATGAACAGTGCCTGTTGCTTGGTCATCGCTTCTTGCATCGTCGACTATTGCTTGGCGAGCCCTTCCTGAATTGATGGAGCATCTAGGTCTCCATGGCCATAAGTCAGGTCTATAACCCCTCAAACCTCCGACTGGTCTCTCTGAATCTTTCCAACTCACTCACGAGCACCACCATCCTCGAATCTAACTCCCTGATCATAGTCAAGACTAGAACAACCTCTCAACAAGAGCACCAAATTGTTTAGACAAGAGGATGCTAGTAAGACCCAGAGGATGCTAGTAAGACCCAAACCACAAAACAGACTCTTTGATTGATAAACACCGAGAATATATTATAGACTCTCACACTCAAAGGAGAACACATTCGATGAGCCAAAGGCCACAACCTATTTCTCTCTCAATTTTTGGATACCCTATATGATGCTAGACTCCACTATTTAAAGGAAACACACACGACACAAAATACATATACACACGCGCGCGCACACACACACACACACTAGCACACAAGTTGTATGACACAAGGACGGAATAGAAAAAGACACAAATACCCCTGCTAACGAACTTTTGCCAACTAAGGCCTCGATCTTCTCCTAAATGGGGCATTTTCCTCCTTTCTTAGAATAGACAATATAGTGCCCCACACGATGCCCTTGTGCGTTATCGATTTGTATGTTGGAGTCTTCGGGCCTGTTGGCTTCATGGGTCCATTCAGATAGTTCGCCCAATAAATGAGCGACCAATGCAAATGTGGTTGTTCATTGCCCTTGATCGAGGGATTTGGGCTTGCCTGCACTATGAGCTTGTACAAGTAGCTCGCCGAATAAAGGGGTTTCTAGTCCTAAATGTGGCGAATCGTCGACCTTGAGCGATTATGTCCAAGTGAAATTGGTCCTAAGTAGTTGCCACCTAGGAGGTGTATGGAAATAACTCTTCCCACGTAGAAGTTGAGTAGAAATTGTCTAGTATATAATTTTATGAGCTACACCACTCATTATCATATAGTTTTGGTTAGAATCTTGTAGAGCTTATGTACTGAGCTTGTTACATACACGAACCCCAGTTACACATACAAGCCTGAATTATCGATCCATCGAACTTTAATCATTATACTTCCAGCATTTTAATATAAAATGTAAAATTTCTTCATTTAAAATTCAGCCATACATACTTTTCTCAAATCCTTATAATTTCCGATCATAAAAATTTAATTCCGGAGAAATAATTTCCTAAGAATTATAGTTCCTACATTTAACTAAAAAGGTCTAAAATTCCAATTATTTAATTTTGACAAGTCCACATACTGAAACCCTATAATTTCTAGCTATTTTCTTTTTCTTTTTTTTCAGCTTCTTTTTTTAAGCCAATATTTATATTTACAATGATTGACAAATAATTACAGAATCAAACATATATATATGGTTACATAAGTCGATAATTTTAGAGAATCCAGTACCAAATTAATAATTAGAGAAAATAATTAGAAATGATTGATTCAGGGGCGATATCGATTAAAAGAGAGGATGAACATTCGATCCCTAAAAATATAAAAGAGAGGATGAACGAAATGAAAGAGGCGTAGGTAAGCAAATATGTTATTTATTTTTTCTTTTAGCTAATATATTATGTATGAAAGTGGAAATTCCTCCATGTAGTCCAGTACATTACAACTAGTTATTACGTATTTATTAATTTAGACACCACAATTTGTACAGATCAATATGACCCATTTTACAACAAATAGGTTCCATTAATGGGGTCGGTTTATTGAACAAATTGAAGTATGAAATGGATGTATCCAAACGTGCGACATTTGTGGATGGCAAAGGTTGCATATGTACATTGTATGCACTTGGCTCTAGAGATCGAACTACTTAATTAGGGCACCAATTTGTGTTATTATACCTAATGCGGAGTATAATATTCTCATTACAAAGAGAGATTAGAGAGAAATTTGAATATTTTTCTCGATCTCTTTGAACCGTGTAAGATCAGTAGATCACATGGAGATAGACAAGAGGACCAGGGCGTAGCCAGAAATTTATTAATGTAGGGGCCAAATTTTTTTCCCAACATAATTAATGTACGTTTCGAAAAAGACTTAGACATAAAAATACAAAAAGAGAACATATTTTTATAGAGGAGTGACTAAAATATTTCAAAATATAATTACATTAATAAACAAGAGTTTGTAATGACAACTTATATAATTATGAATTATGTTTCAGACTACATTTAGATTAAGAAAACAAAAATGTTTCAAGATACAAATTAATTGAATATATAAATATTAAAAGCTCGTAATTAAAAAATAAAACCCAAACTAAAACCCTCGTGCTAATAAAGAATTGTATGATTCGAGATATCCCAACAATAACTTATTGTTTCAAAGTTTTCGGATTCAAACACATTATGAAATTAGGATGTTTAACAAAAGATAAAAGCATTCTAACTAAGTAAATGACTTGTTTAAAGTAGTTTGTATACTTCCAATCTTCAAACGTTCATAACTTTTTGCTCAAATGTCAGAATTGAGCTTATAATATATCAAATCGAAACTATTGACAAAAGAAACATATATACGGACAAAATTTTGGAGTGGAGGGCCATGGCCCCCACCCGCCCCAACATAGCTCCGCCCCTGAAGAGGACGTATATATAATGCAAGCTGTCATAGATAGGACCAAAGTAAGATGCAAAAAAATCTTTCTTGGATATTGGTGAAGAATCAATTAATTAACTAAGAACTCTATTGTGTTAGGACTATAAGTACGTTGTTAATATTTATTCCAAGGGCCTAGATCTTCCCTAAAATTCACGAAAGGACTAGACATATACTTCTTCCGTTTAGTTTTGGTTGTCCTAGCTTTTAGATTTTTTACATATATTAAGAAATTTATTGTACATATAAAAATATCATTGAAAATTTAAAATTTTTTTAATGTAATCACTAATTAATTACTAATTATTTTTTAGAGCCAATATATAAAGAAAAAATACAAGTACTTTCCAATATATTAATTAAATAAAAAAATTCAAAAAAAAGTTTAATGAACAAAATTTTAAAGTTAAAAGACAAATAGAACTAGAGTATGGCGATCCAGTTTACCACATCGAATGAAATAAACGATTAACAGTACTCAGTAGTGAATAAGATCGAGTGAATAAAAATGTATCATACACTTTCCATTAAAATTTATAATTCCTGTCATATATTTTCACACATATTAACAAATATTAATCATTGTTTATCATTTTTACCAAAATACTACTCCCTCCGTTTCTTAAAACATGTCATTTTAGCTCATTTTTCATTTTTCATAAAACATGTCCTTTTAATATTTTTTTTCATCTTTTTACAAATTTATCCCTACTTAGTAATAATTATTCTAAACAATTTTCTAAGAGTTGAAGAGTACACATATAATTTGGGTAAAAAAATTCATTCCTTAATAATCGTGTAGTGGGCTAAAAGGACAACTTTTGAGAAACGGATGGAGTACTAGTAATTGTTTTTCACGTATCAATACTTAGTTGGTTTAATGGTAAAATTATGCTAGACTCTTTAAGTGTTATCCAGAAAATTCGAGTTAAATATCTGATCTAGGCGTAGAGTGGTGTTGACCGATCGAACCAGAAGAGTTAAAGGCATGACCAAAAAACTTGTTTTTCCACGTCGCCCACTTATTAATCATCATCTATCTCTATAATTGAACAAACTTAAATTTAATATTTGCTTAATTTATCCAATTGAAATGTAGAACGAGGCATTAAAAATAGGCGTAGAGTGGTGATTTTAAGGGCAATTTTGGAAAAATTTGTCTAATACTCCCTCCGATTTGTAATATATGACCTTTTTTCATTTTCACACTTTTTAACACTAGCTTAAAATAGAAATAAAAAGAATTTATTTTCTTAGATTTAAATGATTCTATGTACAATATATATTTTTAATGCAATTAAAAAAAAGAGAGCTTTATTGAAACTAATACAAAAATAAAGTAATAAATAAATGTATGTATTACTTTTAGAATGTTGTAGTACTAATTGAATAAAAACGGTCAAATATTATAAGTAGAGATTTTAAGATAGAAAGACCATTTGTTGCGATCAAATGAAGCTAAGTACTATCTAAAAAGACACATTTTTTCTTGAATTAAAAATAGAGACTAAATAATATACATGTAAATCTTGAAAGAAAAGGTTTTTTTTTGCTTTGCTTTGTTTGGAGCAAAGAGAGAGTATTTGTTAATTGAGTTGAAATGCCTCGAGTAAATAATCTAATGTCTTTTCGATAAATTGTTTATATGGCTTGTACCTGGTCTTAATGAAGTCGTGTACAAACACATTTGAACATGAAATGCAGAAATGCACTTCTATACCCTAAAAAAGCCCTCACCCTTTTCATGATAGTTATTCGTTGTATTATAAGTAAAAAAGGTCAGAACCAAGAACCATTGCATGTTGAACAACTTTTCATTGCATCATCATAAGCAACAACATGGCCCCAACCTTCAAGGTTTGCACAAAGCATCATTAAATGTACTTTATAAACTCTAGGATGTACCAAGTACCACGTACCGCGTGCCCGGCCCACATATTTTTATAGTTCATAGGAAATTGTATGTGATGTTAATTTTAATATGGCACAATTTTTACAGATCTAGTTCATACAGAGCTTTTTTTTAATAAGGTAAGGATTAGGGTCGCTATAAATAGTGTTTGGATCAAAAAAATATGAAGAAATCTGGATGATTTGGATAGGGATGTGAGAGGAAATCAAGATCGATCGGTTAAGGGAAGTAACTGAGCAGTTGAAGATTTGGATCGAAAATAGTTTATTTTAATCCATTTTTAATTTAGAGAGATTTTGTAAATAGAATATCATCACGGTTAGGCAATATGTGATTGAGATCAGATTCGAAGAATGCTCTACAAATAGGTTAGCTTTAGCTAGGGTTAAAGTGGATGGTGAACTTGAAAAGAGAGTGTTTTCAAGTGTTCGAGTATTCATGACATTTTATGATGAAGATTCCACGCTGGTGTAAGTACTCAGGTTGATAGTTCCCTTATAGTTTAGGTTTATGTTTAGAGTTGAAGAGGCGGGGTTGGTTGTACTTTGGTGGGTGCATTAGTTACTAGGGAATTTGGTTTGCCTTGTAATTGTTGAAACTTAATATCTAAGTGTTCTATAGGAATCCTTAGAGAAGGAGTCTAAGAGGTAGATGTTTTTCTTTCTATGGCATGTTGGTCGGGCATAAAGTTTTCCTTTCTACATATTGTGTTCATGTTTACTTTTATTTCCGCTGCCTAGGGAACATTACTAATTCCCTATATGTTTACTAACACATTATGATCCAACAATTGGTATCTGATCAAGTTTGCTCTAGATTGTGTGTTAAGTGCAGGAATATAGGATGAGTATCAAGAACAACCACAACGTCAGTATTAGAAATAACAAACCTCTATTGCTTAAAGTAGGAGAGTATGACTATTGGAATATTCTCTTCGCTATGTGGATCAAGATTAATGAATATCGGGCATGCATGGAGTGTCATTGAATATGGAGACTAAGTTGTTCATGCTGACAAGAAGAACAAGAAGTTTGAATGGGTCCAACTCAGTGGACTAGGATGGAGAAGAACTTTAAGGTAAAAATATACTTGAATAATGCCTTGGATTTGAGGACTCGCTAAAAGTTGTCAATTGTAAATTTTCGATATGCTTATGAATAGTATGATGGATTGCTCTGTGTTTTCTTTGTTTGAACTAACATTTTGATGATGTCAAAAGGGGGGAAGTTAGGAAAAATACACAGATGCGTTCTATTCAATGAAATACATATGGAACTTTGGCTAAGGAGGAATATGTTGTTACATTTGGTAAGTAGGAACAACAATGATTTTGTTAAGGGGAAACCTATTAAAATTTTGATCTCAAATCTTTCTATGTTTTATATTGATTGGTTTCTAGATGTGCATTTTTGCATAAGTTTGTCATTATCAAAAAGGGAGAATGGTTGGAACATTCATTGTTCCATGGTTTCTCCTAATCTTGATAATGACAAATTGTGTTGGTTTAATGTGTTGCTAAAAGTATCTCAACAATATTTCAAGAACATCGTCAAGAGTGATGGAACGTCGTGAGGGAACGAGTGACACTTTGGAAAGTCTCTATAGGAAACTACGTGACTTTCTATAATTGGCAAGTTATCAGATCTTGAATGAACAATTTTGGAGAAAATAAGATAGCTAAGCAATAGTTGTTTGTGAAAAAATATGGAAGATTTGGATATGAATGTGAGAGAAAATCGAGATCGATCGGTTAAGGTAAGTAACCGAGCGGTTGAAGATTTGGATCAAAAAAAGTTTATTTTAATCCATTTTTAGAGAGATTTTCTGAATGGAATATCATCATGTTTAGGCAATACATGATTGATATCATATTCGGAGAATGCTCTATAACTAGGCTAGGTTTAGCTAAGGTTACAAGTGAGGTTGACGGCGGACTTGAAAAGAGAGTGTTTTCAAGTGTTCGAGTGTGTGTGGTATTTTCCGGTGAAGATTCTACGTTGGTGTGAGTACTCTGGTTGGTAGTTAACTTATTGTTTAGGTTTACGTTTAGGGTTGAAGAGGTCGAGTTGGTTGAACTTTGGTGGGTGCTTTAGTTACCAATGAAATTGGCTTGCCTTGTAATCATTGAAACTTAATATCTTAGTGTTCTATTGAAATCCTATGTGAAAGAGTCTCAATGATATAAAATTTTCTTTTTACGACTTATTAGTCGGGTAAAAAGTTTTCATCTCTAAATATTGTGTTCTTGTTTACTTTCATAATAAGAGGTTTGAGTAAAAAAAAATGAGCTCTTTATCTTTTATCATTTGGAAGCGGTGTGAAATAAACATTTGACATAATCTCTCCGATCCCAAAAAAATGTCGTTTTAACAAAAAGCTCTACTATTAAGAAATACTTAATGATCCATCAACCTCACTTATCTCTACGTATGCCAAGGTTAAATATTCATTAATTGGCCAATGGGCATTTGGATGGCAATTATGTACATCCCCAAGTGTGCAAGAGGGGAAAGATTTTCAAGGAGAGCAATAAATTGGTAGACAAATAACCAATGAGAGAAAAGAATTGAAAATTCCCATGCAATAAATTTTCATATGGAAAAGTGAACGACATTTAAATAGGATCAAATAGTAAAAGCTGAAATGTCAATTATTTTAAATCGGAGGGAGGGAGTACATATTAATACTCTATAACTATAAGGCAGCAATTTGATATGATCATAAAATCCTTAAGAAATTATTATTGTACATAATGTATAATACAAGTCCCCCTATTTACACTTTTTTTTCCTTCTAGAGCGACCAATACTCTATAACGGTAATAACTGAAAATGGGACCTAGCTAGTCATATGGGCCGGGGAATGTAAATTATAAATTATGGTCAATTGTTCTATTTTGAGGAGTCAAACATGGGTGAATATATAGTTCTGGAAGACTCATGTGATCGATCACATGACTGATGGAAGTTCGGTGCAACGGTTAGTTATGAAGCAATCAACTTATTTTTTCTTTATATTTCTTGCAAGAGGAAAAAAAATGGATTTGATTTTACGAACTTCGACCTAGCATGTGCAACACAAAGTGAATAATGTCATACATCCCTACTTTATTGTAATAAAAACGGAAGAAAATATTTTGTGAACATAAATAATTAGATAACGATACAAAGAATATTAGCACATCATTAGTATAAACTCCATAAGATTTTTCAGATGTGTAAGATGCTTAATATGCAACAACAAAATATTTTAATATCTTAGATAGGAATACCACAGAAAATCTTAGAAATAGAATTTGGATTTTCTACAAATGATGATGCATATCATACTATAATGGTTGGTGTAAATCTATTATTGCTTTTTCTAACCTAGTCTCTAAGATCCCTTATTTGAAAAATTTTCATTATATTTTATTATTTTAAGATTTTAAAAATTAATTTTATAAAGTATATGTTTTTTTAGGATTTAGTTTCTAAATGATATATTTTTTTAGGATTTTAAAAATTAATTTTCATTATGTTTTTAGGATAAAAAGCCAGTCTTTTTATTAAAATCTAACCTTAAAGGAAATTTTCTAATTATTGGAGTGATATTTAACTTGAAGCATAACTTCTACATTAAAGTTAGTTTCACTTAGAAATTTAATTGGTTGGCATAGTGGTGTAAGGCCTTGTTGTATTCATACTAAAGGAGGATGATCAATTGAGTGGGCGGTCCCGTGTTCGGTTCCTCGCATGTGCAAAATTCCCTTGTGTCGGCGACAATCATGAACCGCGAACCGGGATTAGTCTTTGATCTGTAAGGATTGAGAGACATCCTAAGTCTCTGACCTTGGACCAAAAATAAGTTAGTTTCACTTGGATATCATGACATATGTAATATTTTTTGCCAGTAAAAGAGCAACTAATGAAAGAAGGTACTCCCTTCGATTGGAAATAAGTACATTTTTTAGCACTTGAATTTTGATCAGCTTTATGTCGATTTAGGTTTTCTATGTATTTTGAAGTGAGGTATCAGAATTGTTAAAAATTGATAAGATTGAGAATTTGTTTTTAAGATTTTAAGTTTATTTAATACTCCCTCCGTCTAAGTCTATTTGTCCTTTAATCATTTTGCACAAATATTAAGACAAACAGTATTCTTACTAAAATACCGCTATTAAATCATCAATACATATAATTAATTCTAGTCCTTTTTTGTTCCAACCAATGAATTGAAAATTCGTTGAGGGTAAAATTGGAAATTATTGGATAAAATAGTTAGAAGGCCAAATAGAATTAAATAATTAATTGAGTCTAAAAGGCCAAATAGACTTAAACGTAGAGAGTAATGTTTTTAAAATTTGTGTCAAAAGTTAAAACGTTAATTATTTCCAATCGAATGGAGTAGATATTTAGGTTAAAATGTAATCGTGTTCGTATATCAACCAACAAGAAGATGTAGGGGAGTCTCAATTGAGATTGGAAGAAGAGATTCATGACCTATGAATAAATATGCGATTGTTCTTGTTCATCTTGTTTCACATATCCAACCGTTGCTGATTGTGAAAACGGGAAATGATTGTACAAATTATACGTTACCAACATTTAAGATAGTGGAACACAGAAGATGGCAAATAAAGCGTCATTTTTGTTCCCATATTATCACATTTATTGCAATAGTAATAGTATCAATACAATTAAGGAAGCCAGAAAGGCTTATTAGGCTAGTAATTTCAACCATTAGAACCAATTTTGATGTTATCGGTTTCCCCAACAAAGCTCCTCCTCCACACATCCAAATCATTTTTAGTTGGAAATAACGTGCCCAGCTATGTTCATCGGCTGTCTCCTGGTATCTTAATCTTCATTTATTCTCTAATATTTATATGAATATACGCTTGCTTACTTAGAAGATTACATTACGTCTATAAAACTAATTGCTAACAATACACAGGACTTGGGAGCCATTTAATTTGGGGGGGTGAGGCTTCAATTAGTCTTCCCATGGTTTTATACCTTCAACACCAAACTTGCAACAAAGGATCGTCACAATCTTCGAATGAACACAAAATTGAAATGACATCTCCAAGAAGCCTATTAGAGTTCGTGTCCAAATTATGTACATCCAATTGTTTCTGGTGTATTGACACAATGCCACTATTCATCTTACAGGCCTGTTTCACTCTACTATGAAATCCTACATAAAACTCCAGACTAACATTTGACGTGGCAAAACCAGAACACATCCATGCCCCTTAAACCTACAACAACAAGACCTAAGAACTCTATAAACCTAATTTCTTAGAAGAAATCATTTGCATCAAGGGCAATGGACTTTGCACCAAAATTTCAATAAGGCGAAACTCACGCGTTGATGGATGTACAAGATGGAAGTCACCTGTTTTGTCCCAGACTACAGCTTCATTCCCGTAAAAACTGGAATGCTGAATCTGCTAGTAACTCAGCAGGAGGGCTAATGCCGACAAACTCTCTCTCTTGCATTGAGTTTGCAATGTCATCTTCCATGGAGGGTATTCTGCAGTTTAATGCAGTTCTAAATGTGAGACAAATATGTTGTATATTAGGACAAATTTTGAGCAGAAGAAATTAAAAAATAGGCACAAGAACGAATTTTGGAACAATTACCCTTTGTATGATATCTTTGTACTTAATTGGTGGATAAGTTTATACAGCATTAATGCATGAATGTCATCTTTCATTGCATAGGAGATATGAGCATTTGGATAGGAGAGTTATGTGTCTGACCTAGAAATTTCAGGTAACATATAGGATTTTGAGGCTTCATCAGTAGATGCATGGATATCATCTTTCATGGCATCCTTAATGGCAGAAATGACCTGAAAAATGAATTAGAATATTAGAGCCAGAACTAAATAAGTCCGGAAAGTTTTAATATATATATATATATGTTTGGATGCTGACATCTGGGGAGACACTTTTGGTGTTGTAGTCGACGTCACAGTACAACGTACATATCCTGTAAATCTGCTGAGTGTTCAATGTCTACAAACACAAGATTGTTTGCAAGTTAGAAAAGAATAGCATTGTTAATGCAGTTTTCTAGTGTAGAAGTTTCAGCACTTTCAAGATTGTTTACACACAACTTACCGGGCAGAGGTCACTTGCTATATCATCATAAGTGATTCTTGACTTCTGATGTATAACCTGCAGATATGAAAGATATTGTGTGTGTTTCACAATTATCCAAGCAAATGAAAAGAACGAAGCCTCTTCAAGGCAGAACACAAAGAATTAACATACCGACTCATCAATTTTAAGTAAACAAGTAGCAGAAAATCATTTCATTCACGTATTAATAATTGGCTACGCTCTTTAGCTGCTTAAACCAAAAACTATACTCACAGCTTTACAATTTCTATTTATAAAAACAGGAACAAAGGAAAAAGAAAATCAAAACAAAAGCATGATTGAAATTACATACCAAGAATCCTACAGCTTGTCTTATGTGTTTAAGCTCATCCCAGGTTGAGGAGCCTACATACTGCACACATCAAGATTTATCATCAGAAAGATCAATTGTATAATTAGTAAGGCTTGATATAAGACAAAATAATCACAATTGATTGTGTACAAGCAAAATGATTTGATTAGACAGGAATCCAGGAAAGAAAAGGGCCTATGTACATACCTCTTCTGTTGCTTTCCCAATCCAAGATAATAAATCATCCAATCCAGACTTAACATAATCACCATTGCTAAATGTACAGCATTCTTCACTCTGTAGAAGACTGCAAGGATAAATAAAAAAACAATATTGAAACTCAACTTTCTCTATCCCAAGAGAAATATAACTAATGGAGTTAAAAGAAGATTCAGCCAAAAACTTGTTGACATACTAACTTGTTAAAGAGCTCAGCATTGATATATGAAAAGATCTGAGTGAACATCTTCTGAACAAGAAATGTAGGAACCTGGTAGAAGAATAAAATGTGAATACATATGACCAAGAAAAGTGCATTATATTATATCTTCAATAGATAAATTAGGAATTGACTTACAAAATTCTCTTTCATTGCATTGAGAAGAGAGGTAAGGGTGTCAGTTATGCTCTGCCAATAACTAACTGGAGCATCCAAGTCAGCAGACTGCTGCATGCTTGTTTTAGGTGTTCTTGATGCCTGCGGTGTGAGCTCAAAGAAATTCAATCGCAATAATGGAGATTACTATGCACATTAAAAAAGGATCATATCTTAACTATTAAGTTTTAAGATTGAGATACCTGAATACAAGAAGAAAGCAATGGGGAAAGCTCTCTTCGCACATTATCTCTAAGGATACCGTATATCGTCTCAACATAAGCAGAGAGCTGCTGCTTGAAAAGCAGAGCTGGATGCTTGGCATCAACAGTGCGCACCACATCAACCTGTAAGTTGGCTGAGGACCGGAATCCCTAAATAAGATTGATACAGAAAACTCAGATTAAATTTAGGAAAGAGACTGACATAATTCTACATTTTAGAATATAGCATATTATTATCTGATACCAATGTCATCCTTCCAAAAAATGATGTTGGTTGTGGAGGTTTTTCACTATCTGCATTTTCTTTCATACTTCTCTGCAGCAAGAATAGTAGAGTAGAAGTATTTGACAACCAATAAGCCAGATGATTGATGTCATCTTTCTGTATCAATATTGAACATCAAAACAGAAAACACTTTAGTCTTATGATTCGATTTATTTTTTTAAGTTTGTTGATCAAATGGAAAGTTTTGTAAACTGAATTACCTCTAATGAAGAACCAACCAACTGAATGAGACCATCAAACACATTAGTCTTCTCCATTTCCATGGATTTCCAATGAAGAAGGCACTTGTATATGGCAAATGCAGCAACTGGTTTGCCCTTACTAAATCCAACATTTTCAGACACACATTTAATAAGAGTGTGTATACTCTCCTGCATGACGGGCAAATGAATTTTAGAAGGCACTGCGATTGCAAATATAATCTAAAGTTCTTAATTAATATCCGGCACATACTCGTTCTTGTGACTTCCTCATCGATTCTGAAACAAAACTTTTAAGAGGTATAGGACTTTGCTCTTCCTTATTTGTGTCATTTGTGTGCCCATTTTCTATAGCCTAAAAAGACAAGAGAGGAGTATTATTGGTTGTCGGATGACATATGAAAGTATCTAATTTTGGCGCCGTACTTACCATATACCCTGACATTTTCCCAGTGGAAGATATCAATTTGGATTGACGCTGCAGAGTTTGATACTCACGTTCCAAGGTAACATTTTTTTCTTCGAGTCTACAGAGAAACAGAGCAAATGAAATTAAAAAGCTTCGAGGAACTACACATCAAGAAACTAAAAACAGAAATTATACTCAGGAAGGACAAAAGATGGAAACAAAAAGAATTTCACATTGACAAGAGACTGAAAAAAAAAAGTAACACAAACTTTTTCATGTCAGTCTTCAACTCAACTATCTTAGATTCTGCTTCCTGGGCCTTCTTCAACCGCTCTTCACTTATCTTTGTAGTTTCAGCAACTTTATTTTCTAAGGATGTCACTAGGTCCTGTACAGTGCAAGAAACATAAAGATAATGAAATATATGAAATACACTTTAAAGATTTGCATGCTATGGCTACATTACCTTTAGCCATTCATTTTCATTTGCAAGCTTATTATTCATGACATCATGATCAAGGCCAAGAACTTCTTGTTGAAAAGGCATATCCACAACTGTTTTCTTTACAACTTCTCGCTCCTTGTCAAGTGGTGATTTATTTTCTTGTACTTTTATTTGCATCTCTTCCAAAGCTTGTTCCAATCTTGCAATTTCTTGTGCCTTGGCTTCTTCTAGATCAGTCTAATTAAGAAGACAAACCATTAAACAGAAGGTGGATATTAACAGGATTGGATCCATAGTAATGTTCTTTATTGTCACAGTATTTTGAAAAGAACATCTCATTGTTTACTCTATCCCCATTGTCTTAGTAAAAAGATATATTTTAATATGAACAAATACAATGAAACAGAAAAACAATGCACAAAATCACTGTTAAGCCATTCTCACCCTGAGACGTTTCTCGAGCTGTAGTTCTGAGGTCAAATTTTCAACTTCCTTCTCGAGCTTACCTTTAGCAGCCAGCAGGGCTCCGGTTTCCTTTGCAGCCTGCATGTAGATGTGAAAGTCTTATTCAACTTGTAAATGCAAAGTCAAGTACATACAAAATTAATGAAGCTTCATTAGGGTGAACTATAGGAGGAAAATAATCAAATGGTGCAATTCTTACCTGGCCTAAGGAGATTCTTATGCATAAGAACTAAGTATATTGAAGCCACTTTGAAAAGCTTTTGACATGAAATTTCTTACAGAATTTTTCGTTAATCACCTCTATACAACTAATTTGGTTAAAATGCAATTCCATCCTCAAGAAGGAAAGTAAATGTAAACTTCTTTACATGTATTACAGAGAATTTGTCCCTAGATTGATCAGGGCATGGATTGTTATCCATATAAACATTCAGCTTCACAGATGCATTCAAATTACATTAGTTGCAAACCCAAAGTAGGCATTTAGGAATCGCTAATAATGGCTAAAACGTAATCAATCAATTTTTTTCTAAAAATTTGTGGAAACATTGTAGATGAGGTGAAGAAAGTTGGTCCATGTCCTGTATAAATTTGGTAACCTATTAATTGATTTTCATGT
This sequence comes from Fallopia convolvulus, assembly GCA_964016875.1. NCBI lineage: Eukaryota > Viridiplantae > Streptophyta > Magnoliopsida > Caryophyllales > Polygonaceae > Fallopia > Fallopia convolvulus. The sequence continues at coordinate 55,922,552 of OZ024718.1, read as the reverse complement.
AGGTAGTCATATATGTTTCCTTTTTGTGGGATACATCTCTAAATTATAGATGATTTTCTATTTACTGAAGCTATGAGCTTAAAAATCTGATAAGTTTAAGTACATGATGAATTAAACGACAAAAACAATATCATTCTATCTAGAAAACATTACTGACAAAGAAGGAAGCATACCATTCTAAGCTTCCGTAGTTCTCTTCGTGCTACCCTTACTCTCCAACCACATTGAGTAATAATTGCAGCTTTTCTCATCTTGATGTAATAAACACGTTTGACATGCATTCGCCAGTGACTCTGGAGTAGGTGGGGGCATCATAAAATGCATTTGGTAAAAATTGCATTTGCAATTGACTCTTTGACGGAAATGGAGTTTGTCTATTTTTTTTCTTTACCTGAATGAGGACAGCTGCTCTATTCTGTTTTCGGAAATGAAGTTCAATTCGAGCAACCATGACACGCATTCCAGTTTGGACTGTAACAGCGGAAGAATACAGCTGCTTGTAAGCTTTCCTGGAATGGTATCTTCTTGATTCCTTCTGGATCTTGATGCATGCTGCTTCTTTTCTCTTATAACTGTAAATACTTCTTGCAATTTGTCCTGCACAAAAATGTCTTCAGCACTTAGCAAACAAACAAACCGATTTTTATTCTTCAGCACTTAGAAAAGTAAGAAGCTACATTCTTAAATTAATAATGTAGCCAGTACCTCTAACAAATGCTTGAGTCTGTGTGGCAAATCTCTGTATTAAGATAAACTTTTTACGAGCAGAGTAGGTACGAAACCTTCTCTGAATAATGCTTGCAGATATTCCTAGAACCTCAGTCCTAAGGGCATCAAGCTCTGCCATTTGACCAGCTCTGAGAAATACTTTTGTCTTCCCAACCTGTCACAAAATTGATTTCAATGATTACAACAGGTTAAAAGGAGATTCTACACTAACATATAATACACTCTCACATACTTGCCAACTCACTGAAATGAGAATTTACAAATTGAAGATATATATTTGAGGTAAGAAAACATTTAATCTTGTCATGAGATGAAAGAAATGAAAATGAGTGATTATCTGTGCGCTTTTATTTCTTTTGGTACCATTTTAATAGGATAAAGCCTATAAACTTGTAATGTCAACAAGTTAAAAACTCATTAGTTGCACATACCTGATAGCCTTCAAGCTGCACTTTCCCTAGAATCCTCTTGCACCCAGTGACCTCATCATAACTACACATTTTCAGACAAATGTAAAAATTGATATGCAATGAAAGCAAAAATTTTATGCCACGGTGTAGTTTAGGTACACTACCTTCCATCTAAAGCTTTAGGTGCAAGGATCCGAAAACGGGTTAAGAAATCATTAAATGTTCTTCTAGTGGGATATCCAGCACAGCTAATCCTAATTGCTTCCATAACTCCCTGGCAATCACAAGAATGATTAATACTAACATTTGTATGCAGAAGAGTAACATTCAAATAAAATGTTTTGTATAGAAGACTAACCCCGCAGCTAAGCTGCTGCAGAACATTACTGTTCTCAAATATGAAAGGTTTAAGAAGATTATTAGGCTTCACACAGCGTATATAGTGTGGTTGTGTCGCACTTAGCGTCTCAAGCAAGGATTGCAATTGTTGCTGGATAAATAAACAATAAAGACAAGAGTTAGTAGACAGAATGTACTCCAATGAAAAACACCCTTTACGTATAAAATTTTAGCGCACCTTAAAACCTGTACCAATGGAAGAAAACTTCGTAGACTTGGAAGATTCTTCACTCATAGGTGGGAACAAGCCAGCCACAAAAGGGCACTTGGAAGCACCCAATGTTGATTGATGCTCGGGAACAACATAGTCTTTGTTCTTGTCCAGGAAAAGGTCAGTTTGATAAGTTACCTGAATATCAGTAAAATTTCACCATATATTAAAAATCCCTTTGCAATGCTAACCCGCAATAAACTGACAACTTTATGAAATTATTAAAGCACTTACATCACCAGCATAATGACTGATGGTAAAGTCGGTACGTGATAGTTTTGGCTTGCTGAAGCGTTTATGGTGGCTAAATGTCTGGTAAAGCTTCTGAGCAAATGTTTCATGTGTTGATCTAGGAAACATACTGGAGTGAAAAGAGGGTCGTCAAAGATGAGAAACCAACCAAAACTTATATAACAAGTGTCTGTTTAAACACATACCATGCTTCATCTAGAAGGGCAATGATACCACCGGGTTTCTGCAATTTAAGCATACAAGTAAATGTGTGTTTGTGTCTGAAAGAAAGTAAAGAATCGTGTAAAAGTGAAGTAACCTTTTCAATCAAGTCAAGAACATCCTGGTTATCAACGAACTCTATGTAACTCCAATCAATTTCTTCTCTTGTGTATTCTTCTTGCTCCATTTTGAAAACATGCTACAATTTGGAATTCAAATTAATAAGCACTGGTGAAGCAACAATGCAAGTGATTAAAAAAGCCCTAACAACAAAAAAAGACCTGATTGAAATGCTGCTGCAGTTTCTCATTCGTCAGGTTGATACAGAACTGCTCAAAGCTGCAAGATATAATAAGCTGGTATTAAGAAACAATACAGTGTTCAGTCCTTGAATCTCACAAATCATAGATCGTCAGATATTTCTTAGTGAATAAAAGGGACATTATTAACTTGCTTATAAATTAATAGGCTAGTAACTGATAATTCTTATAGAACATATCACTCTTGAAGCAAATTCATCATGATGAAACATTTACCAGGTTAAGCCACAACCCTCGTGTTAACTACAATTGTAAGGGAATCTCAAATAAACTGACAGTTCTATGCATGAAAACATTCTTGTGATGCATCACAATAGCAAAAGCATACCGGTGAAGCACCTGTTTGTCTTGAAACTCTCAAAACCATAAATGTCAAGAACCCCAATGAGAGCTGTTGAATCTGGATCTTGTCCAATTGAGCTATTTATCTTGTTCACGATCCTAATCAAGGCAGTAATCAGAAAGGAAAGATTAAATCAGATATGATATGATAAGAAGATGCAAAATTATATACATGATATCATACCAATCAAATAATCTTGAATAAACAGTCCTGGCCAAGGTATCCCTACTGATGACAGCAGCATCTGGATCAAGACATTTTTTGATGGACTCATCTCGAGTCACAATCACACGTTGACAAAGTGCATCTTCCAAGGCCTTCTCATCACACCTATACATGAAGAATTGTTAAATGCTCTTCCCAAAATCATGTTATATACATAAGCTATATAATGTCAAGAGAGCTGAATCAGAATTGCTCACATGAAAAGATCAGCAGCTGTTTTAAGATGAAACTGAGCTTTATCATCCTTGGGTTTCGAAGAATCAGGTTCACTACCACGTGCAAACTCGATGTTGCCCAAATGAAGAATTGCTGCTACAACACTAAAGATAGCATCCTGGAAAGTTAACAGAAATTTATTTAATAAACAATTACCCAATTTGGATAAAAGAAGGTAATATTAGAGCACTTATGTGTGTGGGATTATGGTAAACAAAGACATCTGAAACTAAAGGTTCATTTACAAACAATTATCATTTGCTAATATTATTTAACATGTCTGGCAATAATTTGAAAAGAGAATCATAGATTTGATATGGTACCAGAAATTACCTGTTCATCACAATTGATCCCAACAACACCCATGGCCCTTCTAGTTTCTAAGTACTCTTTGGCGTCGTCTATGACATCTAGCTCAATACAATCTGATTGATTTAAATAATGGAACTCTCTTGCATTCCCCAATTTAAATCTTGTAACATCCTGCATTAAGCACAAATTGTTGGGAATGAAGCATCCAAAAGTGAAGATATAAGAAAAGCTTATATGAAAGCCATTACTAAGGACCAAGAATAGCCCATCCAAGCAGCAATATCAATTCGGCCAGGTAGGTCGGGTGGTTTTTTGATCGGGGGTAATCATTTGCTAATATAAACAACACTGATTTGCTCAGGAAACTGAAACTAATCCCAGGAACTTGTAGGATTTAGAAATTGATTACTCATTGATGCTCTAACATAGTACATACCTTAAGCAGATAAAAAAATTCACACTATAGGAAGTTAAAAATCAGAACACCAATAACCATCATGCTGCTACAAGTGCTGTTAACGAGACAGCCTTCGAGTTGATAAAAAGCATGCATAATTAATGAGATTTTATCGAACTAGGGCAAGAGTTTTACATCGACCAATGCCAAAAAGGAGATTTATTAATCTGCTTAGCCAACAAAATATGTTGGAGGAAGATCATTAAGGGATGTTCTGGGTGAATTTTTCTTAATCATATTTCCCCTTTTTCCTATTGAAATTGTTGGGATAAAGATTAAAACACAAACTTTCATCGGATTAAAGGCAGGAAAACATTCAATGCTAATCAAAAATTCACAATGCAAACGTGAAAAGCTATACGTAGTCAACCCTCCCCCGTTGTAATATCTAAGTTCCTCCTACCAGACCCAAAAAAAAGCCCATTTGTAAGAAATTTAGAGATATAGAGCGAGATGACCAACAAAATTTCATATGATATCTAACTATAAGAACAAATTCTCACTTGAAACCCCAAAATAAGTGAAAAGAGGAAAGAAATTAAACAAAGAGATGGTAAAATATGATTGAAATTCCGTACAAACACAGAACTAATTCTTTCTTATTAAAAATACAGAGAACTAATTATCCTACATATATTGTAACATACTTTTCCTCATCAAAGCCAATCTCATTAGATGGGTTTGCACATATAAACAACTGTCTTTCTAAAAGGAAAGGTGAACCCTATAAAAATTTAAAAAGATAAGAATACTGATTTTGGAAACTGTTACCCTAAAAAAGAAAAGGTGATTTCTATATAAAAAAAATCCTACAACAACAACAACATTGACCCAGTGATCCAATACAATCTTTCCCAATTAAGGCTCTTAACCTATGCCCCGTAAAATAAAGTACACAAATTACCTCTAGTGGTGCAGCACAAAGCATGTAAAAGCAATGATAATTTCTTTCGGGATCTGAGACTTGGCAAACACGAGAACGTTCCAGTAAATAAGTCCTTATGGCAGCCCCAGAAATCCTGCCCCTTTGATCAAATTGTATCTCCACAAACTTTCCAAATCGACTGATATCGTAAGAGTCAAAATTAATCCTCAGACAAAAAGAAAAAAGGATATACAAGATCACAGTTAAGAAAACCAATGTCATTTTACCTTGAGTTGTTGTTTCTGACAGTCTTAGCATTACCAAATGCTTCTAAAACAGGGTTGGACTGTGAAAAAGAAAAAGAATAAAAGAGATAATAAGTTCATGGTTTCAATAATTAATTTAAGAAGCTTACTCATAAAATCTAGGAAAATAATGATATGTTTTTTACCAAAATGAGAATATTCTAGCTGTCTAACCTCCAAAACTTGTTGCTCTACAGTCCGTTCTTCACCAACTTGTCTTCCTCCCATATATGCAAGATAGTGCATAAGCATTTTTGTGCTCTCAGTTTTACCAGCTCCACTTTCACCACTTACCAGAATTGCCTGACTAATGCCGTCATTTATCATATGTCTGCTTTAAAGTATGATACAATATAAGGATTTATGAAATGATGTAACACCAATCTCTTTGGTACTAGCAATAAAGCACAGCCTTGACCTGTATGCAACATCCGCTATTGCAAATGGGTGAGGCTTCAGCTCACCAAGTGCTGCACCTTTATATTGTTCCATGATACTAATGCCGTATAAATGAGACAACCTTTGGAATGGGTTCACAGCGATTAATATAGATCCTGTATAAGTCTAGATAGAAATTAAGAGTCTATCAGCTGGTTGGAGAACGTTATAACTTCACATAAGTTTAGATTCTATCAGCTGAGTTATTTCTTTAACAAAGGGAAAGAAGTTAACAAACTTACGTAAATTTCATTAGTATCATAACGGCGTTTTAGATTCTCCAAAACCCCTGGTTCATGAAGATAGGCCAATTTTGTCATATCATCCACTCCATCTGGGGGAGCTTCAGTGTCCTTTACGTAAATCCTTGATGCATTAACAGTAACCTGAAGTTGAGGCAAGTGACACAGGCACTTGTTATGTTTTCCTAGAACTGCACATAACTTATATTATGCTTTCGCAGAACTTGCTTATTCAAGTAAAAATAACCAGCTTCTGTGTGGTCAAAATGTAAGCAAATGCGGTAAAATATAATCGCATAGATATCTAATGAAGCTTGACTTTAGACTGCAGGTTCATACATTTGCACAGAAAGATGAAAAGAGATACTTAACTAATAGCAACAGCCCAAATGTGACAAAATGATCAATTTGATCAGAGCATTAGCAATATACAATAGGAAAAACAAATCCTGAGAGACACTTTACTAGACTTAACACTCCACTTCATCAATTTAGATGGTTGGAGTAGTTTAGTTTAAAGCATTTAAGCTTCTAACATCGACATTCTGTGGAGTTAAATCATCAGATGATTGTGAATTTTTATTTAGATGAGTACAGCATGCAGATTATGGAGAATCTCATTGGTTCCCTTTCTCAACAGAAACCAACGTACATTCTTATTTCATACTACTCATTCCTTGAAAGTATACTACTCATTCCTAAGCTTTCTAAAATAGTACATTTTAGACATTAACTCCGGGCAGAAAAAAAAGGTATATGTGCAAGTATAAGATTCATATCCTCCGAACTCAAGCTTGAAACTATAAGCAATTCAACGACCAAAGTTTTTTGGGAATAAATATAAAACCTTTCAAATGATGATCAAATCAAGCCTTTGCTTTTAGATTCACGAGTAATCACTTTGATTCACTCAGCTTAAACCAGATACAGAACTCTTCCCTAATACACAAATGATGGATTACCTTTTACATTCAAAGTAGGCATGGGAAGTGGCAACAAGCACATAAGAAGCCATTGGTATCATTTACAAGACATGGAAAGTTAAATTCAGAGATCAGTACTTACTGTCTTCCCAGATGTACAATTTACAGTAATTTCTTCCCCGTGAATTTCCACAACTTCTCCATCTATCCAAGTTATTACAGGATCCTCGACCCAAACCTGAGATCCCACTGCTACCTTGTTTATAGTAGCCTGCTTGGCCAAAAATGTGTCAAACGAGGGCGGGGATAAGTCATAAATTTAGCTGAGAAACTTAAGGAGCGGATAAGTTGTAAATGATAAATTAATAGCCAGTTCTAATATTTCTTGGTTGATCAGCAGAAATCCCAATTTCATTTCTCATCAACAGAACAGTATTCAAACTACCACGGCGTGCATTTCATCTTGCTGAAGCTCTGAAGTGGCACGAGCCAAATATTAGCGGATACAGATTGGAAAGATAAAAGCTTTAGATTACCCATCACCCCACTTTTACAAAACCTGAATTCCAAGAGTTGCTGAAATTCACGCATACAAGATTCAATGCACACACATAGTAACAACCAACGACAAGGCTAAAAAAAAATGCATTAAAAGTCAATAAAAACATGAATTTTACCATTTTCCCCTTTGACAGAGAGAAACTCAATCAGATTGAAAATTTTCAACCCTAGAGTCCCCTCGTCATCAACATAAATCACAATTCCGAGGAAATCATGTTCATCCCTCGATCCAAATCGATGGAAACGAAAGGGCACCAAAACCTAGCCTCTTTCGTAAAACGGCGGCCTTGTGTGGTGTTGCAGAGGAATAACAATGGCAGACCTCGTCGATCGAGCCAAAACCTCTCCTCTGCAACCTGTTTCTTCTTATTTCCACCGTAATCTCTCGCTTGGTTTGAAGGCTTCGAAGCTTCTGACTTTTGTCGACATACAACGACGTGAATGCGTAAACTTGGTGATGACGAAATTGGATTCCCAAAGTAACCCTGCTTCATATTTGTGACTACGCCTAATTCTGTTCAACTTAAATTGCGAATTAGTTAATGTGGAGGGTTTTCCCCTTTTCATTTTTTTAACCTTTTCATTTTTTAAAATAAATTCCATTTTTATTTATATGTTATTTTCTCAACATACATATCAAATTTCCATAGGCCATCAAGTGACATGTTAATTTTTTGATCATTTTATATAAGACCAAGATTCATTTTCTAATCATTTTATATGTGGTTGTTGAGTTACTTGGATTTTTTTTTCAATTGATGTGAATATAAAAAGCACTTTTTGGATGAATAGTGAGAAATTAGAGGTTGATTCACATGCAAATGGGGCTTATCATGAAAACTAAGAACACATGAGGATCCTTGGATTTGAGAAATGGATTGCTAAGATTAGAAGAGATAGGGGCAAAATGGTAATTTTGACAAAAAATAAAAAAAATTAAAAAAATTAAAAAAATTAAAAAAATTAAAAAAATTAAAAAAATTAATTTTTTTTAATTTTCTTAGTTTCGCTTGTTTTTGCCAAAAACACGAAATTTGATTTTTTACGTTACGTTCACGTATTTTATGCATATGTTCACACTATTATAAGACATGTTCACATATTATCACATTTTTCAGTTCAGAGATTTTATAATACGTTCACATATATTACAAGTGTGTTCATATATTATTACTGTTTGTTCATGTTTTATGGTCATGTATTCATGTTCGATTAAATCATAATACAAGCGTTAAACGACTTAAAAAAAATTTGACAAAAAAATAAAAATAAAAATATTTTTTTATTTTATTTTTTATTTTTTATTTTTTATTTTTTATTTTTTATTTTTTATTTTTTCGCTTATTTTTGCCAAAAACACGACGGTTGACATTTTACGTTCTGTTCACATATTTTATACACATGTTCACATTTTTACAAGAGCTGTTCACATATAACCGCATTTTAACTTCAGAAAATTTAGTATACGTTCACATATAATATAGATACGTTCACATATTAGAATTGCATGTTCACGTTTTATGGCCTTATGTTCATACTCGATTTACATCATTTTACATACGTAAAAAGACTTAAAAAAATAAAGTAAGAGAATAAAAAAATTTAAAAAATTTAATTTTTTTAATTTTTTTTAATTTTTTTTTAATTTTTTAATCGGATGGCCTAGATTCATTTCTAGTGTTTCAATCGGATGGTCCAGATTTGTTCTTAGTTTTCATGATAAGCCTCATTTTCATTTGATTCAATCTCATTAGATGACTATTAGATAAAAGGAATGAAAGAATTAAGATCCATGCGAGGTTTTTTTAACAAATATATCACTCTCAAGCAAGATAGATCAGACGATGCATTTTCAATTTCAAACTCAAAAAATTCTTTCTATATTTAAGAAGATATCATTAATTTACCATCAAAACAAAAGACATATTGACGTTACAACAGAAAAAAAATCTAATCAGTTTATTTTACTTCCCTCTAGCTTTTGTCTTCTTGGTTGATCTAGGTTTGTTTATCACTCTCCGGGAATTATTTTTGTTAATCCTAATACAAAAGCAAAGAGAATTCCTTTTCATTTTAGGAATTAATGGGTATTTGAGGAAGGTTATAAAGATCTTATGAATACTTCTTGGGATAATATGTGGCATGGCAATGCTCAGTATAAACTCATGTTCAAACTTAGAAAAGTTAAAAATGCCTTGAAAAGCCGACAACATGGAAGATATAAGAGTCTAGAGCTAATGGTGGAAGAATGTGTGAAAAGTTTAAAGAGGCACATAATCTACTACAAACGTATTTCTTTAATGTTAGGAAACAAAATGTTGTGAAAGCGTCTAAGGATGAGGTGAAATTGAGAATGAACCAGCTATAAAGTTTTTAGCTCAAAAGGCCAAGATGGATTGGCTTAAGTTAGGGGGAGAGACTTCAACCCTCTTCTATAATAGTATCAAGACAAAAAGAGTTAGTAATTCTATATTCATCCTTAAAGACTCAGTTGGCCATATCCCGAAGAGGAAGGATGAGATTGAAACTGAAACCATTAATTTTTATAAAGCTCTTTTTGGCAATAAGGTGCTTTCTATTATGGATGCTTTCAAAGGTTATGAGGGTCCTATTATGGATGAGTTAGATCATGAAGTTATTTGTGGTACGCCTTCAGAGGATTCTTTGAAGATAGTTGTGTGGTACATAGGTAACAACAAAGCCCCTAGTTCAAATGGGTTTGGCAGTCTGCTTTTCAAGCAAAGTTAGATGTTGTTAAAGTTGATCTGCTAGCAGTTGTCTCTGAATTCTATATCTTTGGGTAGCTTCTTAGACAATTCAATACTATATTTTCGAGCCTCGTTCCAAAGATTGATAAGCCATTCATGATTAAACAATTCAAACCAATTTCATGTTGCAATACTATTCTTAAGATCATTCAAAATATTCTAGTCTAAAAAGTGAGACCTCTCCTCGAGAATATTATTTTAGTAACTCAAGGCACCTCTATTCTAGAAAGATCAATATCACACAATTTGCTTAGGAAGTGGTCAAATGCTATAATAGGAAGGGTGTCTCTCCTAGGTGCATGATACACGTAGACCTACAAAAGGCATATAATTGTGTTAATTGGGATTATCTAGAGACGCTTATGGTTTACTTTTACTTCTCTCCTTCACTGATCAAATGGATAATGCAATGTGTGGCCACTCCATGTTATTCTATCACCTTAAATGGAGAAGCAAAGGGATTCTCTCCAAATAAGAGAGATTTAAGACCATTTGTAATGCTAAGCCCAAAAGTGGGTTTTAACCACCCCCCCTCCCCCCCAAACCAAATTTCTAACTCATCCACCTCATTTTAAAACTCATTTCCATTATATTCCCACAACCCATATCTCTTTTTCATTTTTTAAAATCCACTATTTTTTATTTTCTATCTTTATTTACCCAACTACACTATTTGGTTTCTGATCTTTCAACACTAAACTCGTTGCAACACAAAGACACAAACAACGATTAGACTCAATAAAAAATAAGACGCAAACAACAAGAAAAACACAAAGAAGACTCGATCTATCTAACAAGGGTAAGAAGAACCTAATGAAACAATGAAGACCCTAATTGGATTGAAAACGAGAACCAAATCAGATGATCGATCAAAACACCAACCTTACAATCTCACACAATTGAAGATCAATGCTTCAAAGGCACGAGAAGGGACTTGCGAATGTCTACTAGCACCAAATCTTCAATGAAATTGATACACGCAAACGAACCAAGCAAATTAAACACAATTTCCTCACAAAAGCTCTCGCTTTCATTCATCCACTCCAAAATGGAAGTTTTAGACAATGAGCATTCTGACTAACAAAGAGGCGTGAAAGCCTTAAATAGTCTCATCTATGTCCGTTATAAATTTCTAGAAATTACACAAAACAACCCATAAAAATGTTCAAGTAAAAATAGCATCCAAACAATAAGATAGGCAACGATGCTCGACATCATTGAGGGGCGCTCGACGCTCCTTGGCTATGACCACCTAGGCTCGGGGTTCTCAAGACCAATCACCTCATTAGGAACCCCTTGAAACTTGATCATCACCATGTCTCAAAGTGAAGGCATAGGGTCCTGCTCACGGCCTAGCAATGTTGAACCAACCTTACCAAGTCTTGTTGAAGCTTCTTGGCATGTGATCGAGTCATTGGTCCATCTTCTATAATTGGCACCTCCACCTGGGACGACTCTCTTGATGTCCCTTCATCAAATCGTTTTATGGTAGAAAATCCCCCTAAAATCTCTTTTATATACCGCTTTCTCAATTATTTCAGGTCGTTTGATCTAGTCAATGTGGAGCGTTATTGGGATGCCAAGTGCATGATATCGAAAATTTAGAGATGCATTTTTTGGGCTTCAAATAGAAGTCCACATTTTGGATTTTAATTTTACGTCTACTATTTGGAAGAGCTCGATTATTATTTTTTAAGTTTAAAGCTCCTCGTTGCATGTGGTTTAAGAAAAGAAGACCCTCTTTCTCCGTTTCTCTTTGATTATGGACATGTTCAATAGAAAAATGGACTTATAAAAAGTTCATTTAAAAAGAGTAAAAATGTTAGTGCAAAAAATCTTTAATTTTGACATGCAAAACAATAGAAAAAGATGGTTGTACCCTCTAAGCCACCTTCGATGTCTAAGTCAGTAAGGGCTCAATTGCACTAAGTGTGTTCTTCTTCTCTTTTAGTATTAATTTCCACCTTTGATGCCTAAGTCAGTAAGGGCTCAATTGCACTAAGGGCATGTTTGGTTTCCAACCACGAAAGGAAGCAAATATAGCCAACTTATGTGTCATAGTACATTGACAACAAAATTTATTTGTAGGTCTAGAGAAGGGGGAAGGGAAATGGTTAGAGGAGAATGGGAGGATATACTCACCCCATGTTAAAAATAGGGAAAGAGATAGAGGACTACAAGGGGGGTTGCTATACATTTTTGTATGAAAAATGAGGTGACTCAAGGAAAGAGGAAATTTGTTGTTGATGTATCATGATACTATATAGACTAGGTTCATTTCCTTGCCGTAATGGGAAACCAAACGGGTCATACGTGTGTTCTTATTCTCTTTCGATATTTAATTTCACAACGTAAGCCAAAACGTAGTCTAGAAGACCAAATTCTATTGTATTTATTAGGGTTGTAAATGAACAGAGCCGTTCATGAAAAATTCGGTATTTGCCTCGGTTAAATCTTGTTCGTGCTTGGCTCAATTAATAAATGAATCGAGCTTGAGCACAATTTTAAGGTTCGAAAGATAAATGAATTGAGCTTGAACACAAGATAACCCGGCTCGTTTGCTCATGAGCAAGCTCAATTATACGCTCATGAGCAAGCTCATTTATATTTTCATAAAAAAAATAGATTATACGTTCATGAATAAGCTCTACTATATATATTATATAGTAGAGCTTATTCGTGAGAACTAGATTATACGTTCTCGGAGCTTATGTGTGGGCATACTAGATTAGACAAGATTAGAAATGAGGTGATCATGGGCAAGGTAGGAGTGGCCAGTTTAGGTGAAAAGCTCCGAAAATCGAGGCTCAGATGGTTCTAGCACATACAGAGGAGACCGGCAGATGCCCCAATAAGGAGGATCGAAAGTTTGACCGCTAGGGATTTTCGCAGGGAAAGGGTTAGACCGAAAAAGAGTTGGAAGGAAGTCATAAAGCAAGATCTCACTGTTTTGGCAATTCCAGCAGACTTGGCAATGTGCAGGGACCAATGACGCGCAAAAATTATAGTGACAGAGCAGTAGCACCGAAGTCGTAGAGGGAGTTTTCTTGCTCTTTTCCTTTTAGTCTTTTAGTTTTTAAGTTTTCAATTCTTTTTCTTGCTCGTTGATTTTTAGTTTGAGTTTCACGCTTGTTTTTTTTACCCCCCTCCTCCCCTGCCCACCCCCACCTTATTTTGGGCCTGCCCGAAATACCCTCCCGACTTCTACTCGGGGCAAGGGTATGTACATCTTGACCCCCCAGATATCGCACGTTTCGGTTCCTACTAGGTAGATGTTGTTGTTGTTGTATATATATATATATATATTATATACAATATATAGTTTAGGTTAAATTGAATAGTTTTGATGGTCTCTCTCAAATTACATAGTTTAAGTTTTAGTTTCATTTGCTTGTATAATTGATCAAGTAAACGAGTTGTTCGCGGATTTGTCTCACGAAAAAACTAAATGAGAGGTTTGCGAGCTAAGCTCGAGCTCGGTGAGCATTTAATGAACCAAGCTCAAACAGCTCGAACCAAGCTCGCGTTCGAGCTCGCCTATTTTTAGTCGAGCCGAGGTTGAACAACTCAAATCTCGGCTCGACTCGGTTCGATCACAACCCTAGTATTTATAGGGAAATTTGTTCTCATTCGTCTATATAACCTTCCACGACCTCTTCCTTGGGCTCCAAGTAATCTGATACTCTATCCTTTCGTAGGTAGAATATCTTACTTCATAGGTAATTATTAGATAAGGCAATAAATATACATATAATTAATATGCACATTAAAATCCTAAAATATAATAGTTTCTAACTAATCATGAATAAGAATAAACAATTAATATTCTTATACTATTTGTATAATTCATAGAAAATAAATATAACTAGTTATACCCGTCGTGTCTGTCATGCACGACTACATGGATTTAATATTTAATTTATTTAATGAATAGTATTTTAATTTAATATAAAAAATAAAAATAACTTATTTATTAAAAAAAATTATATAAAACTTTACAACTGTTATGATGTGAGATGGAGCCAAAATCATTAAGGTGATCTCAATATGATTTTGATGGCTTAATGATAATTTATTTATGGGAAATATAAATAAAATTATTTTGATTAGAATCATCCAATTTTAAAAATATTTTATAAAAAATAGATAAAAGTAAAAAATAATTTAAATTCTCATCATTTTTTTAATCAAATTCAATTCTTTAAAAATCTTTTAAATAAAAATTTAAAATGATAATTAATAAGAAAAATGAAAAAAAAATGAATAAAGATTGGATTTTTTTTAAAATATGAATAAAGAGTGGATAAGCTTTTATTACATAAATAAGCCAAAAAAGAAATGATGTTGTAATTTTTTTTATCAAAATTCAATTTAGGCTAGTTATATGGATATTGAATTTTTTTTATTTTTTTAATCAAAATTTGATTTAAGAAAAATCTTTACATAAATAGATAAAAAGGATAAAGATAAAATCCTTTTCTGTATTTTTAATTAATTTTTGAATTAATTTTTTTCCACTCAAATAGATAGAAAAGAATTTAATTAAAAAAGCTAAATTAATAAAAATTAAAATTAATTTTTCAATATAAGGTGTTGCCAGAATCAATGTGGTGGCTCAAAAATATACAACTTTAATATATAATTATAGATAGATTAATATAAATTAATACCACGAATTTATCCACATACGACAAAAATAATATATATTCACATATGTTATTTCACTATATCATATATGTAAGTGTTTTTAGATTTAACTTTAGAAATTACTTTTGGTAATCATAACTTTATGATTTATTTCAATTCATTTGCAATTGCATAACATTTACTACAGTATGTTCCAAAGACACTTTCAATTCGTATAGCAAAGGGCAAAAATGGAATTGGACTTTGTCAACATTATTTCGCGGAAAAGGTCCTATAATATAACTGACTTTGGTGATTCAAGTACGTTGTTCGTTGATCCAAGTCAAACGCCGCCAAAGATAATGGCATATGTGGGCTTCAAACTGATCCAGCTTCTTCTTATTTTAATGGGCCGACATTAGGCAATGAAATTACATCATATGTTGGGTCGATAAGTGAGCTAGGAATTGAGAGAACCATGATCCATCACCATCAAAAGTCCCTTTCCTAGTAGGAATCCGATGGCTGGCCTTATTATATAATGGCCTATCCCTGCCACGAGCATCTTCATCAATTTCCTAATGTCCAAATCAAGAAGTATGTTGAATGCATGATAAGGCTAGGCATGACCAACAGAGAAAACAAAAAACTAGGACGTTTTGAGCTCCATCAAAGTGCAATTTTAGCCCGTGAACAACAATGAAATTAAAGCTTATCCACCCTACACTACACAAATAGAGCTTTCACATGCCCGTCCGTGAAATGCTACATGACCCTGTCCCTGCCTGGCCAGAGATAAGAGATTCAGTGCAAATCGACTTTTTCAATCGCTACCATACTTGCCACAATTTCACCATGGATATTCAAATATATAGCTAAGTTCCTTTCGATAAGTAGAAAAGAAAACAATTAAGGTTAGTACGGTTTGAGTTTGGGTAATAGAGGCGGGCCATGTTGAAGATTCCAAAAATTTACCATATTTAGTAATTAAACACAACACAAGTCGTGATGTAAATGGTAATTCTTTCATTTTTTTAGGCCAGACAGAATAGGAGTTGAGCATCTAGCACTACTACACTACTACAAAAAGTCTTAAAGACTGAGCAAATATGTCCAAGATTTATTAAACCTAGCTACAGCCTCCTCCCATATTAAGTTTTATAATGTTATAGGACTCGTTTCGTATCAATATCAAAAATATGAAACATTAGATAACGATGTCACGCGATGTGAATAGCAAGGTATGACTATGGATAATATTAAGGTGTTAGATATAAATACGGATATGAATAATAGAGGTTGATTCACATGGAAATGGAAATGAGCCTTATCATGAAAACTAGAAATAAATGAGGACCTTTTGATTTGAGAAATATATGACTAAGATTAAAAGAGATAAGGGCAAAATGATAATTTTGACAAAAAAAATAAAAAAAATTTAAAAAAATTCTTAGTTTCGCTTGTTTTTGTCAAAAACAAAACATTTGATTTTTTACGTTACGTTCACATATTTTATGCATATGTTCACACTATTATAAGACATGTTCACATATTATCACTTTTTTCAGTTTGAAAATTTTATAATACGTTCACATATATTACAAGTGTGTTCACATATTAGTATTGTTTGTTCATGTTTTATGGTCATATGTTCATGTTCAATTAAATTATCATACGGGCATTATAGCTTAAGAAATTTAGACAAAAAAATAAAAATTATAAAAATTAATATTTTCATTTTTTAAATTTTTTTATTCTTTTTATTTTCGCTTATTTTTTCCAAATACACGACGCTTGACATTTTACATTCTGTTCACATATTTTATACACATGTTCACATTATTCTTCAGAAAATTTAGTATATATATGTTCATATATAATATAGATACGTTGACATATTAGTATTGCATGTCACGTTTTATGGTCTTATGTTCATACTCGATTTATATCATTCTACATACGTAAAAAGACTTAAAAAATAAAGTAAGAAATTAAAAAAAAAATATTTTTTTATTTTTTAATCGGATGACTTAGATTCACTTCTAGTGTTTCAATCAGATGGTCCAAATTCATTTCTAGTTTTCATGATAAACCCCATTTTCAGTTGATTCAATCTCATGAATAATATCTATAATAATATACCTACTTTTTGTCAAGTATCACCTTGATTGATATCAAATTAATATTAATAATTCATATATCAAAAATCATGTATTACTTTGATATCAATATAAGAATATACCAAACACACATATGAAAAATGACTTGTATTGATATCATGTCGATACCAAACGAGTCCAATTTTTTAAAGCATATTTGTCCAGCTTGGCTTAATTTGTGAGCACGTCATTGCATTGCATTTGAATGCACTGTTTCAGAGCTGGAGAGACGAGGGACATTTGAACTGTAGTCCATCATCTGGGCATCAAATTGGCGTCACTGACACAATTCAGAGTTGAGACAAAAACACACTTTGAGAAGTAAGCTTCCTACACATGCAAGCATATGGCTAGTCTTTTTCCATCAGTTGTTCAGACCTATACTTTCTTTACAATTTGTTTTTTGGGTCTCATTGTTTAATGATTTTTTTTAGTACGTAGGCTGCAATCCTGCAAAAATCTTCTTCGATCTGGTTTCATTTTGTACCAAAAGAGGGAAAAAAACTGAACTTTGATCTTTCCTCGAAGAATATTTTTTGCTCTGCATTATTGTGAAACTTTGGTGCAAAATCTGAAAATAGAATGAATGGTGAGGTGAGGGTCTCAGTTACATCAATAGTGGCTGGAGAACGAAAAACCAATGAGAGATGCAAATAGTGGTTAGAGGTATTATTTCATCACCTCCTTTTTTTTTTTTCTATATGCCAATGAAAGTATAACTGTATAAACGGACAAACGGTAACTTTGGAAAATACGCTGATAAAAAAACACGGTAGCTAGGTACCTTAACAGTGTGTTGATAAGGCTGTTAATAGCTCTAATGTATGATAACATCAAGTCTTCTAAGACAACTGTGTCATGCAAACACATCATAACCCATCAAAAGACATTATAAAGTTTTTTTTAATAGCTCTAATGTACTATCTAAACTTTTTTTTTTTTTTTATAAAACTATAAATTTATATTATATATATGTACTTGTTATCTTTCCAAATCAGTAGGCTCAATCTTATAATTGTCATAAGAAAACAAAACAATGGGACACCTTCAGCTTCACGGGTTCGCTCTTGTGAGTTGGTTGTATAAGGTGAAACGAAATACAGATTTGTTCGGATCCCTAAAATTCCAAACACCACACCACTGACGTGGAACCTAATAATTCAGCTCCATAGCTCCTTACTTCTTAATTTCCTCCTTCAGTTTGATAGATGATTTCCTCAACTAAATAACTAATAAAAGAAGGTATTTGGTAAATACATATATTGAAAAGTTTTCACATCAACTTCTTAATTTAATATTTGTCTTAATCAATAACAACTTATTCAAGAGACGGTGATCTTTTGTTTTACTGGCAAGTGGCAATAATATACATCTGGTATTGTTCCCAGCTACCCTTTAACACCTAATTATGCCAAACAACCTCAAAAAAGCATTGCTGGCCAACATATGAAATAAAGAATTTTTCACCATAATCTCACAAACATAAAAAATCTCGACTTGTTAAATCCATGATTTGGATTACCAGTTGGCAAATGTCCAAATCTAAGCATCAAAATTTTGACAATTTCCAGGCTCTCATTTATTTGGGTGGTTATTCTTGACAAGCCACTAGTGGTATAGCATAGCATATGCAATATGCACAAGACTACAAAATACATGAAACAGTTAAGAAAGTCATCTCCCCCTCCTGACATAACATTAAGACCCCCTTCCCCTCGCGCGGGGGGTAGTTGAAACTCACGCGTCCAAACTCACATTTACATGCAGCAGAACAGAAACACATGTGGGAAGCCATCAGGAATTTATAGTCTTATCCTCCCTCATCAATCCCAAGAAGAACCACAACTCAACAACACTAAAAACCACACTTCCATCATCCCCCCATAAAAAGAAGAGCCAAGTTCAGGGACTAACAGAAAACTAAAGCAAAATGGGAACGTGCCCAAGCAAGAGAAACAGTAGCTACTATGTGAGTGAGAAGGATTACAAGAAGCTGGTGCACAAGGTGAGCCTTCTCCAGAAGGAGATTAAGGAGATGATGAGGCAAAGGGAGGAGGAGAGCAACGCGTATGAGCAGGAAGTGATGGGCTTCACGTTCAAGGAGGCGGAGTGGAAGAGGGAGAGGAAGAAGATGAGGGAGGAGATAAAGAGGCTTAGGAGGAGTTTGAAGGAGATGGAGAGTGTGGGTGAAGGCGAAGAGATGGCGTTGAAAGAAGGGTCGTTGGATAGCGGGGCCACTGGGTTTTTGGTGGAGCAGATGAGGGAGGAGAGGGCTAGGAGAGATGAGGCTGTGGAGAAATGGAAGATGCTTTACCTTGCTATTAAGGCTGAGTTGGATGATCTTATCCAGAGAACACACCAAGGTACATATTTTACATTCAATTTTGGTTCCAAATCCAATCATTCAATGAAAGAATGGAATGACCCTGATGAAACTAAATAAGCAATTAAAAAATGTCTATCAGTGGCTATCATGACAAATTAATAGCATTCATATTCTTCCTCTCTTTCTTTCTTTCTTTCTTTTGGGTTCAATTTCAGCCATTCACTCCTCTCAATACTACTATACAGTACAGAGGATGGAATGACCCTGAGCTACGGTTTTCACAGAGTGATTTTTCTAGAAAGGGTTATAGTGATGGTAGAAATTTGATCTTACCACATAAATGCTGCATTAGTTACATTATCGACACAATTTTGTGAATACAGAAGGAGCATTTTACTGGAAAGCAGAGGAAGAGGATTTCACGGAAGACATACGGAAAGAATTGAAGGCAAAGGATGAAACAATTGAGGTCCTACGAGCACAATTAATTTCAATGGAGCAAGAAGAGTGCAGGAGGAATAGAGAAGTGGACATACTTAGGCAGAGCCTGAGAATTATAAGCAGCAAGAAGAAGGCTGCTGCTCCAAAGTATGCTTGTTGAACGGGGCTGCCTCCAAGTTCGTACCTGTGAAGACGAAAAACTTACCTTATTCATTTACAAGTGAGTTTTATAGTGTGTAATATCGTGAATTGGTGTTTTTTCACCCCATCATACACAAGTAATCACCGTATAAAGGTAACTACTGGTTTCCTAGAGGGTGTTTGTTTAGTTAAGCGCCAGTTGACTAGGAAGACCAAAGGCGAACAACTACTGTACTCAAGTGCCTGAAAGTGTTTCCTGAACAGTTATTAGCACAAACATGTGAATGTGTATAACATTTTACTGTAGACACATGCACTTTGTACGAACAATGTATTAAATTATTTCTAATTCTACTTGTACTCAAGATGCTGCTCCATGTGAGGTGTAAAACAATTGTGGGCGTGTAGCAAGCAAGAGAAAAAAAGAGAAGTGGCTGCAAAATGAGGAGCTGGACTTGAAAATTTTAACCTAAGAATAACAGGAGCTCAAATTAATTAAATAGACAATATGACACTTTCAAAATCAAACAAAAAGTTGGTCAACCAGTCAAGCTCAACGGATCAGGTAGTATGTGTAGTAGACTGGTGGTAGTGAAAGGCACAACAAACCTGGCATGTGCTCGCTCATGGTGCTGCCTAGTGCTCGTTTATCAGCTGAACCACACACACACACACACACAAGATTTCAAGTAAACATTTAAATTACCTTGTCACGTGAAATATCATACACTTGAACTCTTCAAGATTCAAATCCCTGTTGAAATGACTCAATTAAAGGACAATTCTATATAGTTGCTCAGAAATGAGGAGTCCTTTAAACCCATAGAAGCATCATCTTTATCAAATATTCTCCTCAAGTGAAGCAGGTCTTGATTGCCATTGGATATTCGAATTTGAGACAAAAAAAATCATCTTTTAATCATATATATATATGATATCCAAGAAACACTGTAATTTAATTTATTTACATGATCCATCATCCTTGGAACACATCAACTTGGAAACAAAAGGGAATCTGTGCCAAATGGACATATTAATTGGTCAGGGCTTCAAGCCACGACCAAACTACCATATCTAAATCCAGGAAGTCAAGGCACGAGTTAACAAATTCTATATTTAACCAATATTCTTTCCCATTACGCTAAGGGGAAAGGAAGATAAGGAGACCAATTTTCACTCCCCTTCAGCATCAACAATTCAAGTATGACATAAGAAGTGGAGCAGGCCTCAATCTGATGTGAAAAAAACATCTGTGCTTCCAAAGATGAGCACGAAACAAGACGATAAACCAGCAAATGCCCTATTTACTTGGTTTTGGTACTACATAAGTCTGATACTTTGATCTCACATTCTGCAGATTTAAAATAAATTTAAGTCAGCAAAAGAAACCGATTATGACTTTCTAGAATTTCAACCAAGACGGCTGGAAAAAATAAGTTTTCTGGTAGGGTACCTCCAGCAACATGATATAATAGAAATCCTCCATATGCTGCATCAGTGCACTCCCATCTCTGATTGAACGGAATATATTAATTTCTGTTTGCAGTAACTTCTCTATGAGTTCTTTCTCACCTTTCATCTGCAAAAAAAAATCCAAGTAAGAGAGCAAATAAGGAAAACAAAATATACAATTAATCAGGAAAAGAGCCCACTGATGCTACCAAACAATTACAAGATTTTATATTATTCATTGTCTTGGAGCGTAAACAATTACAAGATTTGATATTTCTCGATATAGGAAAAAAGTACTAGCTAGATTAATGAATACGTACAAATTCACTAACTATGACATCAGGTGTTGCTTCTCCAATCACATCAGCTTCATATCCATCACCCGAGAGCTCAAGAATTTCCTGAAGAAATTTGAAGATATTCATAAGTAGCAAATTTGACTGAAAGAAAAGTTTTCAGTGTATGTAATCAAGAGGGTCGTATGAACATCCTATATTTGCATCTGCAATTATAAAGATGAGACAAGCAATTTCCTTTCCTATTTGATGAAAGGAATACGACACTGTAAGAAATCACCACTTACAGTAGAATTTTGTACATCTCCTGGAGCTAGATAAACAGGATGAGCTACATGACAATAACCCATCAAGCGAGGGACTGTTGGTATAATATCTCTGTGGTTCACAACCCTCCAGCTATCTTTTACTTTCTGCAAAATAAGATAGCCTAGTTAAAGAAGAGACTAATCCTGTATATTTCATCCACCAAAGATAACAGAATACTAATATCTTACAGAATATTGGCCACCAACTGAGAATATATTCTCCAAATTTAGAAAATCACCTCATTGTAGATCTCAGCAAATTGACGGTTGCCAACTCTAGGTGATCCAAAGTTGTACATAGTCACAGATATTGCTCCATGTCTAAGAAGTATACAAATCAGATATCAGTGTTTGCTGCTTTTTTTTTCCAGCAAAATCATAATAGAATTGCTCTTTTACATACAACTATGAACTATAGATGCAGCAAAAATTACCTAGTTGTAAGTCATATATTATTTTTCAACTTTTAAAACTATCTTGCAACATACAAAACTCTTCCACTGATCTGACCTAAAGGAAGAGCTGCAAGCTACAACAGGCAGCATTTTCATCTGCCTGCATCCTAGCAGTGAACCACAGTACCTTCAAGTGACTGGAAGTTACCTTCCTTTCTTGACAGCGAGACCAAGAAGAAACATTAAAAAGGGTTTAAATCTTAGTCTTTCTTTCCCTTTCATCACTGAACATCACAAAAACAACTTTACATGTGAACTAATTATCAGGACCAGGAGTAAGTTCCAGAGATAAAAGGCCCCATACAAGTAATCGAAGAGAAATCCTCTAAAAAAGATACAGAATTGAAAATACAGAACACACCTATCTAAAACCCTGCCATAAGTTGAACCCAGTTTTGTAGACTGCCTATTTAATGCAGTCCACATTTCCAAATACTTTTTTAAAACATCAAGAACAGTTCAAGAGGAATCTTTCATTGTCATACTTAATCCTTAAAGCATGTATGTGATGCAAACTCAGGCATGAAACATCAGAAACTGTTACAGTCCCTCCAGAAAAACACTGTATATGGCAGCTTTTAGTATTGGCCTGGCATATATTAGCAGTATGAGCAAACTTGCAGTTACAAACATGGATTAGGAAGGTGATATCAGCTGACAGCAATTATCGAGAGAATGTTAATCAAAAAGAAAGGTAGATACACTTTTTAAACACTCCAAGTTAAGATAAGATTTGTATAGGCTTTTTTGCAAATTGTAACCTCCAAATGAAATAGAAGCCGGAATTCAAAATATGCACTCTCCTATCTCAGGAGGTCGGGGAAGGGAGGTAAACAATACATATCCAAGTAATCAGGTGAGCTTTGTCAAACACAGGAACTAACATAATTGCATCTAAGGGATTCCACTTTGACCGGCACATGTAACACCATTTATAATCATGGAAATCAAGAAGAGGAAAATGCAAGTGACCTGCATTAAGAACTCACTTTGCCATTTTACTTGAAGAAAGCTCCAAAGCTAGAAGGGTGGCTAATGCACCACCTAGACTATGTCCTGTTGCATAAACATGCCATCTGCCCTGAGGCTCAACATTGTCATCCCTGTGAGAAATGGCATATGCTACTGAGTGGACAAAGAAACAATATATCTATGTAAATATTGCTAAAATATCTAAGTAGATGTTGCTAGAATATAAGTTATCATCTTAACTATATGAATCCTCACCCATGAAAGAAAATTTACCCAGAAACTATGCTACTCAAGCTTCCCATGATTATAGATTTTACAATTGCATATAATATATCACGCCCAAACATAAATTAAAGTTCCATGATTCACTTAAATTTTTTTATTATTGATAAGTTCCATAAATGGGCGCATCCAGCTCATTGGCTTTCATACACTGCCTTTGAGATGGATTTAGTCCCTATATCAATTTGGTACATTCTAACTAAATTCAGTTATTATTGTCACATAGCTGAATTTCAGTTTTTCTTGGGTCTATCCGGGCGTACCCCCTTTCCCTTGGGCAGGGGTACCCCTATCTTGACCCCCCAGATTCCGCTGTAGCGGAGCCTCACTGGGTCAATGATGATGATGACGATGATTGATAAGTTCCATAAATCATTTTAATATTTAACGTTTGATTTTGTAACACAGAACTCCAAATGTTGGCTTTGGATCAAATCCCACATTGCAATATTTTCACACTCTCTCCAGCTAATTGCATGATTATGTTAACCTGAACAAGATATCCGAACCAGTCACGTGTACGGTAAAGCAAACATAATTTTGTAAATCAAATTGTAGTATCCCTTGTTTTAGAAATATACACTAATATGTAGCATTTTTATGGCAGTGAGAAATCCACGACTAACTTGTTTGATGTCATTCAGATAGAGAACTCCATTTTACAGTTCAATCTATCATGATCAAGTTTACTGAACAGTGACCTCCCAGTTGTAATTCATCAATCCCTTATCCTTAAAAGTTTATTACATGGTAGATAGGGAATTTACTTATAATCAATTGCTTGCCGAATAAGAGACATAAGTCTTGTTCTCACTGAATCATATGCACTCAAGAAGCCACTATGAACCTGAAAAATAAGAACCAAATTAGCTGGAAAAATACTGTGAGTGATAGGTAAAATATCAAGGAAGATTTTAATCTCAGAACATCCATACTTGAACTTCTTGTTTGAAATCACCACCAATCCGTTCAGGGTTGAATCTACAGCATGAACAATGATAAAAATTAAAAAAGAGAGACACACTTACATAAAATATGCTAGAGGAGATGAAACAGCTCCTTCTTACAACATATTTACTTTGCTTGTCACCCATATGATAAATGATTTAATCAACGCATAAAATGCTGAGATGGAATATGAATTGATCGACATGACTAGTGAAAGGAACCCAAGTGTTGGCATGCGGACTTGTGTAAAGATTATGGCACATAACGTGATGTAAGCAAGAGCTTACCCAGCAGGAGCTAGCATCAGGTCAGTCATCAAGTCTTTCCACCTTGTCTGAAAGATTAATCAATCAGGATATTCCCAGAAAAAGAAAATGAATTGACCTGTCTGGAAGAGAAGAAATCAGAACCTACTTGTTCTGTACCCCTGAAAGCAACAACCAATCTCTTCCGTGCTGGATCACGCCAAATTGCCACCTGCGGCAGCATAAATCTCAGAATATGTAGTAAAAAATAA
Organism: Fallopia convolvulus; assembly: GCA_964016875.1. Taxonomy (NCBI): domain Eukaryota; kingdom Viridiplantae; phylum Streptophyta; class Magnoliopsida; order Caryophyllales; family Polygonaceae; genus Fallopia; species Fallopia convolvulus. Next base: position 55,897,452 of record OZ024718.1, on the reverse strand, counting down.
ACCAGGCTGACCGTGATTCAATGGTTTGCACTAAAATACCCAGCCAAAGGGAAAGTAGTGGCCTTATTGATAATATGGAATTGGGAAGTACCTGTGTGTCTGTGGAAGAATTATCCAAGAAACATATTTTTTCAAATTCAGATTTAATAAAACTTGGATGACCTAATGAAGTAGCAAGCATTGCCCAAGCCTCCATTGCACTTTCTGCAGTTGAAAAGAGAGCTTTCATCTCTTCATCACTCTGGTCATCCAACCCGGAGGATTCTTTTTCCAGAGGATCTGACACAACATCCATTTCAGTGGAAACTGTATTATTATCTCCATCACTCGATTCCTTCTTTAGTTGTGGTACAGCAGCAGCAAGAAGCATAAGTGCACCAAAAATGGAGTCAGTTTGCCTCAATACGTCCTCAGTTGCCTTCTTAACATCTGGAATTGAGGAATTATTTATTCCAATGTTGACAGGTCTTGGTTCTGCTTCTTTATCATTCTCCTCACTTGCTGGAGCTGCAAGCCCTGATTCGATATAACCTGCTTCTGCATCAGTTTTTAGTTGTAAGCCAATCTTATTCAGCAGGTCAAAACCTTCCCACCTCATTTTCTCAGGAACAGGAATGCCCAAATTTTGAACCACATTTTGATTAATCAAATCAGAGAAGTTCTTCCAAAAATGCTTGCTGGATTGTGTAGAATCACCATCTTGCTTTGCAGAAGAAGTAGGAGATCCATTGGTTGTATTAATACTATTTTTCTGAGAATGCTGTGTCTGTCCTAAGTCATTGGAAATGACATCTACTGAAGAGCCCTCAGGATCACTACTTGGCTGTAATGATGCATCCAAATCATGTGGACTCTTAATAGGCTCCTTGTTGTCCAATATAGCTTGCTTAAGAATGTTTGGTAGCTTGTCTTGGGGAACATATGTATCATTGAAAGATTTCAACTGGCTGAAGGCAAACTGCACAAAATCCCTCACCTGCACAGTCTCAGAGCCAACTAGCTTTTTCACAGCAGACTCAAAACCATTCTTTCTCAAAAAGTCTGAGATAAATGGAAGTCTCCACCATTTTTTATCATCGTCAATTTCTTCAAAACTCTTGTACCTGACCTGAAAATCACAACTCTTCTTCAGTATTCTTCTTGAGGAACTTCTTTGATTGAAAAAAAATATTGTTTAATTATTCCTAAGAAGTAACAGTTCTTCTTGCATCATAAGAAACTATTTTTTTTTTGGGTCTTGGGCACTGCCCGTAGGAGTCAAAACGGAAACCTCATGGTACTACCATGTAGTCTTAACCGTTTGACTAGATGCCCGAAGGCTCATAAGAAACCATTTCACATAGCATAATTTGATATTATGATATAATGAGCACACACATTGCACATAAGTGCTAGAGAAAATAATGAAGATGCCAAACAATTAATTATAGCTTGGGTACAGTTATTAAGATTTGGACAACCAGCAGCAAGACTGACTATAGAGGAGGGACGATCTTGGTCTACAGAATACGGCCCCGTTTAGTTGTAATTCATGGAAACGTAAACGGAATGGAAATGAATATAGTCCATTTTAGTGTCATGATACATTGACAAAAAAAATCAACTTGTTTTGCACAACCTCTTATCCATTGTAAAAAGGGGCTCGCTCCACCTCAATCATTGTTCCATCAAGGGGGTGGGTAACAAAATGGTGGAATCACTCCCTTCTATCTCACTTTTACAATGGACAAGTTGTTGGATGATTTTTTTATATAAATGTATTATGACACTAAACATGGTCTAGATTCATTTTGTTCCGTTTACGTTTCCATATGTCACGACAAACTAAACGGGGCCTACATCTTTATTAAACAATTAGCTTTGCATGTTTAATTGAATACTTGATAAGAATCCACAATTGGCTGTAGAAAAAATATATGTAATCTGTATAAATACTACATAAACTTTTTAATTTTTCCTACTAAACCAATTACCTTTGAAAAAGGAAAGTAGTGATTTCTGTTTCTCAAAGGTCTGTGTGACATATTCAATTACTTTGTCAAGATCAGTATTGAGCTAAATTCATGTAGTATTTATACAGATTACATATATTTTTTCTTGAACCTTTCCCTCTACAAATATATAAAATTTGACACTGGTTTGAATAAGAAGCTAAACCATTATCTAACAACAGGTTAGCAGTTCATAATGAATTGACAAAAAATACCTCTAACTGGATCTTTCCACCACCTCCCATTCCTTCCAGTTCCACCAATACCTCATGTAAAGTTCCTACGAAACAGCAGAATAAGTAACGATTTGAGAAGTGGGAAGATAGAAGTTTCAGTCATTATTGCTAAACTTAAGATGGCGCTGAAAGAAAATAGAAAAAAAAGAGAGAGAGAGAGAGAGAGAGATTTGTATTCGAATGTGGAGAATAACTAAGCACTTGATATTCTATACACACACAAGGCCAACAGGGGCAGCAGTCTCCCTACTATGATGTAGCATCCCTCCAAATCCCATTTGAATACTGTTAATGTACAAAGACACCCACCCCTGTCCCTATCTTAGCCCAACCCCTAACTGAAGCCCCATCACCACAATAAAAGCCCACTCTTTATACCTTTTTACTAGATATATGAACCTTTTTCATAAGATAATAATTCTAACCAATTTTGAGGAACTATTGTTGTGGATAAACACTATTTTAAAAATTGTTAGTAGAGATACAATATGCTATTCTATACTTATAAGATAATATTCAGTACAGATACACTATGTTGCTATTCTATACTAATAAGATAATATTCAGTACAGATACACTATGATGCTATGCTATTCAGTAGAGATACACGATTTAACTAGATATATAAATCTTTTACATATTATTTTTAAACAATTTTGAGGAACTATTGCCAGTAGAGAAACAGTGTTGCTATTCCGTATATAAAAGTTGTTAGTAGAGATACAATACATTGCTATTCTATACTAATAAGATAATATTCAGTACAGATTCACTATGTTGCTATTCTATACTTATAAGATAATATTCAGTACATATACACTATCATGCTATGCTATTCAGTAGAAATATACCATTTAACTAGATATATGAACCTGTTAGATAATATTTCTAAACAATTTTGAGGAACTATTGCCAGTGGAGAAACAGCGTTGTTATTCAGTATACAGAAGTTGTTAGTAGAGATACATACACTGTGTTGGTTCCTCGACTATTTGTATGCAAGCTTACTTGCAAAACACAAGTATGCTACTTGCCTACTTCTAAATATTTACTCTACTCTAACTTTGATGAGTAAAATAGGAAGAATCATGTGGAAGATAGACTGCATGGACCAAAAAAACTTCTGGGCATCTATACTACAATCTCACCATCACAGAGATCTTCCAAATTAACACCAGCATTCCCCATACGCTTATGTGGGGTCACAAGGTTGGCATCCCAAGCTGCAACCTGGAAATAGAAACTAGTAATATTTTATGAAAGATTCAGATTCTACATCAACATTGCCAATGTCCTATCATTTTCAGTAAAATCATGCATATTTGTTCATTTCTGAAATGGAAATAACTTATACTGATACAGCTGAATAAAATCGATAACGAGATAATGGGAATGCGAGACTAGAAATGATGAAAAGATAAAGTTAAAACTAGACGAAGTATTTTCTTTTACAAGAACCTGCATCAGTAATGCCATCATTTTCTCTCAATGAATTTGTGCTTGAGAGAAAGTCTCACTTCAATGTCCTGACCGGTTTATAAATGACAAAGGAAGGCTCCACTCGTACAGGTGGACCTAAGACTTGATGATAAAACAAGTTCAGGACAACATGGTGCTTGTAAAGTTTTTTCTATGCAGCTTTTTAAAATACAAAACTCATGTAAGAGCTTTTAGCTATCCTTTCCCTCAGAATGTTTAGAGCATAAAACATAGGGAAACCCAGCTAAGTCCTCATCATAATATATCAGAACCGCCTCTCATAGTCTAATGGAAGTAGATTGTTAAGGCTCAGCTCACAATGTACATGCCACCGAATCGTCAAACCAAAATTGGACCATTTTCGTCAAACCTATATAGCCCCTTTTCTGTTTTACCTTGTGTCTTGCGTTTTCTTAAAAAGGGTAAGGATAGTGACAGCGGATTCTTAATCACTTAAAGTATGAGGGCATTTGTTGTAGTGGTAATACTATTAGCAACTTGAAGGAACTATCCTCGTCAATGTTAAAGGCAATGCTATGGCATGCTTGTATTGCACATTGGGCAAAATTTAGTGGTTTTATTTACTATAAAGAAGACCAGTAAGACCTGTGTTAATTTTATACAAAAAAATTCTATTATTCATCCAAAGGGTCATGCAAAGTTCTTATGGTATTTCAAACTCATTACACAATCCTCATCCTTTATAATACTTCATCTTCTTGAGAGACCACATTGAACTATGATTTTTCCCAAGAGTAAGAAAGAAATACAAGTACAATCCCAGCTGAAATGGAAATCTATAAAACAGTTAAAAAGAGGCTTTTTTCTAGTAAAAATCTCAAGTCTAATAATAGTATAATTTTGTTTTGTCAGTGGGGCATCACTATATATTTGTTTACTGAGAAGAAAGCTATACTTCCTAAATGATGAGAAAATTAGAACCTTGATAGACAAGCAAACCATTGCCGCCGAGAGGAAGAAAGTGAGATTATAGAGGATAATAGTATTAAGCTAATATCTCCTAGGTTCAAACTACCAAACATTGCCAAGTATCAATCGTTCTAAAAGTATCACATCATTTGGGGGAAAAAAATAGCTACATTAACTAAAAAGAGCTATGCAACATTAATTACAATTTAGTAAACAAAGCTTGACCTGAAGCATGTCTTCTGGGGGTTGCTTGATGTTCAAAGTAAAATTTTCATTCCATGTTGGTTCTTTACTCCTACATCCATTAAATAACTTAAGTCAAAACTCAGTTGGACATATGTGATAGATCATGGAAAATCTGCAAAGAGTGTGGATGTCTTTAAAATCATTTGCCTGTCACTCTATGGATTCTTGTTATGTACTTATGTATGCCACAAGTTTCTCATTAGGCAACAAAGTTATGAAAGAATCATTCAGCCAACTCCATTAACCACCAAAAGTAGAGTACGATGATATTTCTCCATGAAACACGGAGCTATTGATCAAATGATATGAGAACTTCTTTCAAATGATGCCAATTACAGATAGTTTATATTACACTTCGTTCAGGTGCGGAATAAATTCTAACCAAGAAACTACACAAAATTGAAACTGTTACTAAATTAACATCAGATACTAGAATATGCAGAGATTATAGTATTTGATGGATGAATTTGATTCATTCACCCATAAGCAAGCATCATATCTACATGATGCATTGAATATGAAAATAAACCTACAAACTATCCATTTGAAAATCAAATAAAGTACCATGCAACTTCGAATACTTGATTGACATGAAGAGTTCGCTTTGCAGATAAGGTCAGAAGTAAATCTAAATATTCTGCTTATAGCCTAGGAGTCTAACATTTAGCTTTCAGCAGTAAATATGACCAAGAGAATAAGAGAGATAAAACCTCATCATAAGAATATACACAAATAAAAATGGGAGAAATAACTTGCCCCCATTTAGTGTTGCTTTTCACAACCTGCCCACCAAATTGCATGATAACATATGGATCGCTGGTTCCCTGAAAGATTGGCAAAGTTTGCTCTTAAAATATGACTATAAAAGTTAGGAAAGGGGAAAATCACTGAGATAAATATCATCAGAACAAAATGAAGATAACAGAACAATCTAAGCAGAGTTACACTCATAGAAATATTGAAAGGAAAAAGAATCGAACTAAAGAACACCAACCCATGGATCCATCGCAGGAAGGTTCAGTCCTTTCTTTAACTTTACAAACAACTGTCCATCATATATTTCTCGAATGAAAGACCTGAAAAGTTCAATCAGCATTAGAATTAATAAAAATAAAAATAAAAATAAAACGAACGCGATCCATACTTCCATCTATAATATGATCAAAATTTGTTTATCATAAAGCTTCATACAGTGTCTATAGAAACCTGAATAGAATAAAGTGATCACATACTCCGATAAGTACACAGTCTTGCAACCAGCAGCATCAATTTCATGCCTACCAACATTATCCTAGTCAAAATAGCGCCAACAGATCAAAACAAAGAAACATTGATGGACTCACAGTTAACGCCACACACACACACACACACAAGAAATCCAAATTTAACACCAACCGAAAACACAAATTTCAGCTAGAGAGCGGCTTACTGGAGGAGTATAATAGGCTTCAAAAGCGAAACCAGCAAGTATAACCGCGAGATTAAGATCAAACGGAGGTCGCTCAATCTCTTGGCGCACCTCCACGTTCTCAATCTGCGAACTCGTTTTGCACATACAACAAACGGAGGCGCTTCCACTCCTATGTCGTCTCACGCGCGACCTAAAAACCCTAAGCTTGCGAGAAATTAAGAGAGGTCCAAAGGAGAGCGAAAGGCAGGGAAGTCGACGGTGTCGAAGCTCGGAAGGAAGGGAGAACGAACGGCGGTTGAGTTGGAGGTGATGAGCGTAGGATGCAGCCATGGTTTTGAGGCGTGGAGAGGGGAAATTGGGGGAGAAGGTGGAAAGCAACGGTCGAAAATGGCAGTGAAAGTGTGAAACACTGAAACCGTGAAACGAGTGGATCGAAGTGAGGTCAAGGCGCGCTCTCGTCGACCTCGTGTTTGTTCTGGAACACGTAAGAGGGAAAAGTAAAAAGAAGTATCTAGTGGCGGGACCCACCGACCTGCTGGTTGCGAGTCGCTAGAGCCTGGCTGGTTGTTTCGAGAATGCTTGGGATATATCGGGCGGTTCGGGTCGGTTTTTCGGGTCAGGTCAGCTTTTGACATCTCTAGCCATGAGCAAAGTATTTTAAGGAAGTCAATTTTTCACATTCACTTATAGTTTTTAGTTTGCATCGTGCAATCACGGGACGTAAAGATTTCACGCCATAACAAGGCATAACATTAAAAAATATTTAAAAAAAAGATATGTTAATTGTGTTTGTAAAGGATACATAAGAATTTAAACTTTACACCACGAGGTAGTGTGACATAACGCCACAAGAAAGCGTAAGGATCTAGATTTTACTCTCATCATTGTAATTTGGCCAGCCGATGGCATTTCAATTGGGGACACCCAGTTGGATTCTCACGCCATGACACAGAGTGAGATCACGTCGGGGCTGGCGTGACGTTGCGCACCTACGTCTTCCTCCCAAGACCATTTCAGTTTCGAAAAACCTTGTTGTCGTCGATAAAAACCTTCGACGTCGATTCCTTCTCTGATTACAAGAACAAAACTACAAAATGCATAGAGGGAGAAGAGGTAGAGGAGGGAATAGGTGGTGCTAGTGAATATGCGGTCAGTGGTGCAAATCCGAGCTCCAAATCATCAAAATTGGGCAGCTCACAAGACATCGGCAGCACGATGGCGGAGGCCGGTGTGAGGGAGGAGATCGGCGCGAGGGCGCAGAGGCTGGCACGAGGGCGGTGACACCTACGATAGTGACGAGCGTCAGTGGTGGTCCGGTTGGTGGTGGACCCCCACATGAGCAGGTCCCATTTATTGGTGGGTTCCCCTAGGTCAAGACAAGCATGTACGGGCCCATCGGTCACTCCGATGGGGATTGCAGGCATGCCTAGGGCGAGAGCCGGACCATCATTTTTGGTACATATTTCTATTTTATTTTTAAAATTTCGTTTTATTACTCTTGTTTATTCATTTTTAGTGTTTATTATTTCTCAATTAAGAATTAAAAAAAAATAGGGAATTTAGTTGATAAAAATGTAGGTAATTTAGCATTTATTACTCGTTTTATTTGTTTATTTTTCACATTGATATTAATTTTTTTTTTCTAATTGTTTAGGTTCTAAATAAGCATCGAAATATCCATAATAGTAGCTTGGAATAGTTATGATCATAGAAAATTGTTTATAACAGTTATAATAATGTGAGATCTTTTAAAAATTTAATAATTTTTTAGGATCCATTGTAAAAAAAATTGTTTAGATTTTTTATAAATATTGTTCAGAATTTTTTAGAACTGCTTAACTAGTTCCCGCTTAATATATTTAGAATCACGAGGAGTAGTGACGATTAACAAGATACATAAACCTTTCATCAAGTGGAGCAGCGCTGGGTGGACAAAGAACAAGATATCTAACTCACCACAAACCAGGAGAGTTGTTGTCCACACTATAAACTTGGTTTTGCATGAACTGTAGCGTCCACTGACACACCGTCAACTTACCACGGTCTGACAATAATATTTCTGCCTGGAGTTCGATATTTGTTTCCTTGATGTGACATTTTGAGGGTTAGCAGGTACCAACAAAGTTGAAATAGCTTTCGGGCTCAAGAACAATCCGAAAGCATTGATGATCATATTCTAGGAATATGCAACCGGTCCGATCCAGACTGGTGGACCGTAATTTATAAAAAGTATGGACCGTGGACCGGACCGACCAGGGTAACCCGGGACCAATTTGACCGGTTAATTTTTTGATTTGATTGTAGTGGATTAAAATCAACACCCTTACCATAGAGATATAGTAATTAGCAAGATTAATTATATTATTTTAGAGTTCAAATACCAATGGTCACAACTCAAAGCTTCTATTTATTTATACTGAACAATTTTTCAATATGAAACTTTAAATATTCTCAACCTACAAAGTAGTAAAAAAATAATTAGCAAGATGATGGATCTCTTATAAGATAGTAATTAACTAGTAGTAATTAGCAAGTAGTAAATAGTAGTAAACACTAATGTCTAGCCCAATTACCTTAAGCCTAATATCCTCTAAAGTATAAATAAATCGGTCTTATGGTCCGGATCGGGAAATTTCGGTCTTGACGGGACCGTAAAATTCCGATCCGGTCTGGTCTAAGTTTACATAGCCATACCATATTCTATTTCGTTGGGGTCATACGGCCAACATACGAATGTCCAAGGAAATCGGTACAGAGTCCATGGTTATGCATGCCAAACTTCACCTCCAAAGTCCATTTTCGATTATACCTTGTTCGATACCCAACCAACTAAAACCGGCAATTGTACTACATTAAGCCTCCTATCTTCTTTTTCGATCCAGACTTCTCGGACTGCTCACATGTTAGTTTGACATAATTTCATTTGAATTTGCAATGAACAAAATCATCATCCTATCTCGACCGGTTTGCATAGCTTACTTAATCATCTCATCTTTCTCATCCCACTCGTGTTTGTTGGCAAAATCACTTGTGAAATCTAGACCATGGCTATATATAAAAAAATCTATCAAAATTATGATTCTAAACTCTATTAAAATTTTGTCGGTGAGTCTTTCAACGAGCGCATGTCCATGAAAACTAGAATTTATCCAATGGTTGTGAATTTCATGCACAACCTCAATCCTCCACGATCCTCTAGGGCCCTCAATACAAGTCAATGCAAACTTGCAACCACATTTTTTTGACTTAATGGTCTCTTGGACCTCATTTACTTCCCTTTTCTTCGGGGTGTGAACACCTTCTCTCTCACATACCAACCAAGTCTTGCCAACTTGACCAAATATTGTAGACTTTTTGGTCCTCCAAGTTCGTAGGCACATGTTATTTTGTATACCAGTTGCCTTAACCCACTTTGTGGCCTCATTTCTACTATCAAATATCATATCTATATATAGTAATAACTCTGTATAATCATCTGAGTCTTGCACCACCTCCTCCACGGGTTCCGAAAAATGTGGAATGCCGCTAAAAGGTGGAAGCCCGAACCTTGCCACTAGCTGCATCTGTGTACCGTCAGTCTGTCACTACTGTACTGATCAGTCTGCATCTGAGAAATCCACTATCGTCTTGATTTGTATGTATATGATAGTATTCACCCCAATCACTAGTAGTTGGCATCTGACTTGGATCCATTTACGGATATCCACTACTATACCAATCTCCAGCAAACGGAATCTGTTTTGACTACACCTGGGGATATCCATATTCGGAATTGTGGTATACAAGATCACTCTGTCCATCTTCTATCCGCAATGCATCAAGTCCAATGTATATTTCATTCTCTTCCTACAAAACAAAGTCCAATGAGTTAAAGTGAATATGTAGAAGTACAACCGTAACAACTGAAGGATCTCTAGCCGTTACAATTGATGGCTTTTTGGCCGTAACGACTAGAGACAGGCTCTAAAGCTACAAGATTTTCTTGTCATGAACACTTCGAACATTGAATCTAAAAGTTACGATCTTTTTTCAAAAAAGACACCATCTTTAACATAGTTTTTTTTCCTAATAATATATGACATAAGTTTGCCTAGCCAATACATGCAAGTTCAAAGATATCATTTTTTACTACTTCACTACCATATCAAGATAAACATGGTAGTGTAAAGAAGAATAATGGAAGAAAGATATGAACAAGCTTAGCAAATAAAACATAGCTCATTGTGATTGTGATTGATGTTCAATGTTTGATCTTCCAATCCCAAAAAGTGTGTGTAATCCTCATTGTTATTCATTGTTGAAGAATGATGAACATGGAGATCGAGGTTCTGAGATTTTTGGAGAGGATATGCAATGGAGTGGTTCTCTCACGGCCATGGTGGATTAAATATAAACCACGATATACATCAAGGTAGGTGAGAGCATTTAGTGTTTCTCGGTTAACGAAAACTTCAATCATTACGGCCAGAGTATACCCAGTCGTAACGGTTGGAGACTGGAGGACCCCAACCATAAAGACTGGACATCCTTTGATCGTAACGGTCAAAGAGTGCACTACTATGAAAAGTAGCGGGTGCGCTGAAACAAAATTGCTTTTTATTTTAAATAAGAGAATCAACCAATAACATGTATTGCATGTATAAGATAAGCTCATGCATGACATTGCAATATATTATTGGCAAGGTGAACTATGTACATAGTTCTTCTCTCTCACTCTTTATATGGAGATAATTAAACAAATAAAAATAGGTGACCATCTTTCACAAAATAAAAAAGGCCCCCCTATATATCATCAATAACATAATAATAATTAATTACATGGCATGCATGACAAAATATACACAACAATTAATATGGAAATATATAAACTAGTGCTTCAAAACACTTTTAATTAACAAATATAATATGTACAAATCAATCTCCCTCTAAACACCACTTAAAAAATAGAACCCAGTATAGCTAATGAGCCATGACAACATTTGCCTTGTTGTGAACCACAGGCCTAGTCACACTCACAAACTGGCCAGCCTCCCTCTCCACCTCCTCCTTACACCGAACATGCTCCTTCCCTTCCTTCATCTTCTTCACAAACCCGACGAACTTATGCCAGTTATCAGCCTGGAACAGCTCCGGATTCATCCTAAGATACGTAAACGCGCACATCTCCCTATCCCCATCCAAGGAGGCCGCCGCGTTCAAGATTTGATCGTGGGCGCACTCGTCGTACCTAGGCAATGCGTTCTCCCCAACAAGCGGGACGTTGGCCTCGCGAGTAGCCGACGCCACTTGATTCACGAGCTTCTCGGGTGCGCAAAGCGCCTCCTGGGGCTGCTCATGGTCGCGCATCTCGATGCAGGTGAAGTTGAAAACTGCGTTATGTCTTGCAAGCATTTTGGCAATTGGGAGGTATCCGTTGTGGGAGCGGGTGTTGTAGTAGCCAGCAGTAAGTTCGGGGGCGTGGGACCGGGTCCCGTAGTGCCAGTGGATCCCGACCACTTTGACCGAGATCTTCAAGCCGGTGTCGTCGAAGATTGACTCGGCTGAGGAGAGGATTTTTTCGTTGTGGTCCAGGAGCATCTTGGAGTACCAGGTGAGGAAGAATTTGCCGTATTCGGTGTTCCAGCCGCCGTTTTCTTTGCGGAAGAAGGTGGTGTCTTCTGGCCAGTTGTTGTAGTGTCTGGCGTCGGTGGGGCCCGTGTGGCCCCACTCTGGCCTCCCGGCGGCCTCTGCTGATGCTTTCAGACTGCTCAACATGTACTGGAAATGAAAAGATTCATTTTGATTAGTTTTGGTTTGTGTTTTGCAAGGAGAGGAAAAGAAAAGAAGAGTGTCTTTTGTGAGTTTTAATGTTTTATACCTTATCATAGCATTGGAAAGCGCCTATTCCTGGGAATTTCCAGGTACCTTCAGCTTCTGGGTATGATGGGTAACGAAGTTCACCAGCTGGCCCCATCCCAACTTGGATTTCTTGAAGAAAACAAAATTCTCATTATGATCAAGAACGTTGTTCATTCTGTCGTTCAATAAAGAACGTTATTTTAGCATGTTGTAGACCACCTAGCTACCGAAATTTCTCCCCAAATTAATGTGATGAACATTTCTTTTTTTTTGGCTGAAACATTATTTTGTAATGAACATTTCCAAAATTCTCATTAAAACGTGATGAACATTTCTAAATCTACCGTAGTAAACATCATTCTCATTTAAAATTAATGAATAAAATAATTTGTACGAAAAGAGTATATACAATTTTTTTAATGACAAATTTATCAAAATCACCAATAATTTCATTTCTTTAAACTAATGAGAAACATTCAAATGACATATTCAACATTTTGAATGCAAGATAAAAGCTTGATAAAATTGAGTTAATTACCACAATGGTGTCTCCAAGAAGGTGCTTAAAGTTGTCACGGAAGGCACGCATGAAATCAGAATAGCATTGAACAGGGGTTCGGCCTTTCAATACAGACAGGGTATCACAACCAAGCGAGATGTACTCGTAATTCCTCTTCCCCCATTGATCCGTGTAAGCCAAATCAGGGTCCCTGTTGATCTCCTCCACTACCCATTTCGGCAACGGAATCCTGCAAAATCAAAACAAGCCAAATTCCAAAATCAATTTAATCTATCTCACAAAGGCGCATGTTAGCATGAAACAGAGGGGTGTGCTAAGTTACGCACGTGACGGAGTCGTCGACGTTTCCGCCGCACTGGTGGAAGGACATGACGGCCTGGACTTTGAGGCGGTGGCTCCTGGCCATTTCAAGAAGCTCAGCGTAGCCACCCCAGTTGTACTTGCCTAGGGCGTCGCCCTCCACGAGGCCCCACCACACGTCCATCATAATCCCCTCGACGCCGGCGCTCTTCAGCGCCTTCAGGCTGGCGTTGATCGCCTTCTTCCTGTTGACGCCGTGGCCCATCGTCACGCTGTCCAGTGGCATCATCACAAACACCGGCACCCCCGGCTGATCCTGGCCGCCTCCCCTCCCGTGCTCCGCCTCCTCCTCCGCTGCCATCGCCTCCATCTCTGTCGCGAATGCCTGGCACACCGCAGAAAGGTCCGCCCGGATCACCGGGATCACCGGCGACGGGGACCTGTAGCGGGTTGGCGACCTGCAAGGGGTTACCGGAGGGGACTTCCAGACGGCCGCCGCGCTTACCGTCGCGGTCAGCTCTCCGTTGTTGGTCCGGCTGCCGGATTCGACCGCGATCGGGGTGCCCGAGAGGGCCCCGATTTGGTGGGACAAGCTAAGCGTCATGGCCGGATGTTGCGATCGAGAAAGGTGAGGAGGAAAGTTGCGACAGGGAATTCAGGAATTGAATTGGTCGGGGAGAAGAAAAAGGGTGTTGAATGAGATTATTGATTTTGTGCGATTTTGGGGGAGAAAAAATTAAATTGTTGTGGAGGATTTCAAAATGTATCTTGTGAAGCGGAAGAGGCTGCGTTTTTATACCCGGAGAATAAGCGATCGTGGATAATGTAAATATAGAAAAGAGGATAAGTATTTTGAAATTTTATTGGACTTGTTGACTCTGTGCCATGTTTCCGTGACTGTAAAATGTGAATTAACGGCTGTAATCTATCGAGAGAAATGAGAGGATCGTGTAGTGTATGTATTTTGATTTGTGAGATTTGTTTTTGTTTTTGGTTAAATGTTTTCTGAGCTTGTGTTTATGGAGGGAACTAGAAAAGCGCGTGATCACTCCATTAATAAAAGATTAATTCTAAGCCAATGACGTGTCACAACGTGCTATGTCGTGAGGGTCGTCACGTGATCCGGCATCTTTGGTCGCATACAATCCAAATTATAGTTGTTCTATACATGTTGCAAGACTTGGCTTGGGTTTAAGACAATTTTTTTGGATAATCTTTAAAAATTGATGGTTATCTTATCAAGATCAATAATCAAACTTCTAAGTTCTAATGAGTAGGATTTGTTTGTGATTTATGTATCATTTTTAATTCAATTAATTATTATTATTACAAAATACCTAGACTTATCATCTAATATCAGATAATGCTCGTAACAAAAAAAATATACATCTAAGAATATAATTAAGTTTACTTTTATTAAGACTTTTATCGAGAATTATTTAAATGTCATCTTGCATGTATTCGAATGGTTAAGCCTCTAGAGTAGGGTTGGGCAAAAAAACCGTAACCAAAAAACCGAACCGAAAAAACCGAACACTTTTTACAGTTAATTGAACCGAAAAAAAATTTTAATCGGTTACGGTTAACCAACCGATACTTTTAACGGTTCAACGGTTCGGATACGATTATTAATATATTCACGGGAGGTTAACCGTATAACCGATAATATTTTTACTATATATTATATGTACATACCAAGATAAAGCACTTATAAATCAACCTATCAGCATAATGGTAGCGGCTCACGGTATTGCGTGCACTATTCGGATAGGGAAAAAGTAGCAAAAAAATTACCTTATTTTGCATATTATTTTTGCATATCAAATTCATGTTACAGCATATTAAATTTTAGTTAAATTAGATATATGTTCTTACTATGGATTTGGGCATAGCATGTTGATGTATTTTGGATATTTGTTTGTATTTTGCATTTAATTTAAATTTTAAGTTTATTTTATTGAAAAATAAGGTAATTTTTGTATTAAAATCTGATTTTTTTTATTAAAAAAGGCCGATGCCTTGTGCACAGGAATTTTTATCCTGGCGCACAAGGAAAGTTGCGCTTATGAAGCGCGTCGGCGAGGATCGAAATCCTCGGATACCCGACATTTGCACGCATCATGAAGCGCCACGCTTCATGATGCGTAAGAATTGCGACGGTTTCAGCGGCACGATATTTTATACAGCCGCACACGAAAAAACCTAATTCGACGATGATCAATCAAGTGTAGCGAAATTTATTCTCTCCAACAAACATAATTTTGGTGATTAAAAAATCGACATTGAACAATGTCATCCGAAACGGAATTTTCGGATTCATCGTATGAAGCAGAAGACGAGTCGCACTCCTTGGAAGAAGAGTCAGAGTCATCAATGTCTATTGAAGAAGAAGGGGAAGTTAAGTCTGAAAACGAGATGGTCGAATCAGAGGTAAATTACGATTTAGTTGAAGTTGTAATAATTTTTCAAAATAATACATGATTTTGATTGTTGTTTTAAAAAAAATTATTGAAGTTTATAATGTGTTATGATCATTGCATAGTATACATGTTTGGTGTATTAAGATAAGTTGTGATATTATATACGTAGGTACCTAGGAAGGATTTTTCTGTTGATTTTGAGAATGATATTGTGTGGGATAATAGAGAAGACATGCTAGATTGGGCTAGGCAGGTCGGTCGTGAAAGAATGATGATGTTGACAATTAAAAGATCAAACCAAACAACGGTCAGGCTTGCATGTCATAGGCATGGCAAATATAGATCTGGAAAAAAGGGTGAAGTACTCCCAATTGTTAGATCACCAAGTGTACGGACACTTCAGAGCAAGTGCAACTGTAAGTTCGAGTTGGTTGGGGTTCGAAGCAAGTCAACAAGAAAATGGGCCTTAACTGTTGGGTGCGGATTTCACAACCATGACCTCCCAAGTAGTTTACTTGGTTATTCATTTATGGGACGATTGACAGAAGCTCAGAAGGAGTTGGTTAGGAATTTGAGCTACATATATGTGCCTCCAAGGAGAATAGTCGAGGAATTGAGGGCGCTATATCCTGGTAATGTGACATCGACGAAACAAGTTTCAAATTTGAGGGCAAAGTTTCTAATCGAGGACCGTGGAAATATGACGGTAACCCAATATGCACTACATTTCTTGCAACAAAACGAATACCGTTTCTTTCCGAAGAGGATGGATAATTCAGATCATATTGAGATCTTGTTCTTCGTCCACACGATCTCGTTGCATCTACTGAGATTGTTTCCATATGTTGTCATTATGGACAACACATATAAGACAAATAGGTACACTTTTCGAAATTTGAATATGTTATTTAATCCTTTTATTTTATTTTCACAATTGTATTAACATGTCATACATGGACAGGTACGACATGGCATTACTAGAGATGGTTGGATTCACGTGCACTAACAAATCATTCAACATCGGTTTTGCATTTATCGCTAAGGAAGACACCGAGAGTTATACATTGGTGTTGAAACATTTGAAGCGTTTGTTTCAGAATTGGGGACAATGCCAAATGCGATTGTTACAGATCGAGAGAAGGCGATCATGAATGCAAAAGACGCTGTATTTGGGGACGAAGTAAAACATCTCCTGTGTTGGGTGCACGTGAAGGCGAACATTAAAGCGTGTGCTCTTGGTATTCTAAAAGACCTCAAGGTTGCAGAAAGATTTGCCCATAGATGTTGGGGCATATTTATGTCATCAACTGAGGCCAAATATGAGGAGAGGTTTCTCAAAGTGAAAGAGAGTTGGTCGGGGCTGATGCCATATGTTGAGAAGTCATGGCTTGGGCCTTACAAGCAGTCGATAGTAAGAGCATGGACGGAGCATTGTCTTCACTTTCAGACGAGAACAACGAATCGGTAAGTTTAGGCCTATATATGTACCTTGATTTATTAATTTATATTAATAAAAATAAGTGAAATTATGTTTATTTCAGGGTGGAGGGCATGCACCATGTGCTTAAAAAGATACATGACAGTTCTTGAGGAGGCTTTAACACGGTGATTGGAAGGATTCACCATCAGATTGTGTCCCAAGTTGGTGGTTTGCGGGGAAATCTTGAGATGGCACGTACGAAGCTACCAACAGAGTTGGAGGGGTCCCTAAGGAAGTGAGGGCGATATTTGTTCGTCTATTTTATAGAGTATCAACACACTGCATTAAGAAGTTGTTGAATATGTTCTACAGCCTACACAAAAAGATGAGTGAGGGAAAGATGGAGACTGAGTGTGATGATTATTGGTGGAGAGAGAGCATGGGTCTTTCTTGTCCTCATAGGATTGATCATGCCATCATCAACAAGCAGCCCATAATGCCAAGTGAGATACACTCGTTTTGGCATCAAGTGGTATGGGACGGCATCGATCCACAACGCATGCCCATAAAAGACAATGTATCCCTCTCAATTGACCAAGTTAGAATGGAATTGATGATTGAGATGTATAAGAGAGGAGAATTGACTGAGGATCAGATGCACGGTGTATCTGAGTCATTTGTAGACATGGTCATACCCCAAGATTCTTCATTGCTTG
The DNA here is from genome assembly GCA_964016875.1 of Fallopia convolvulus. Classification (NCBI taxonomy): domain Eukaryota; kingdom Viridiplantae; phylum Streptophyta; class Magnoliopsida; order Caryophyllales; family Polygonaceae; genus Fallopia; species Fallopia convolvulus. The sequence continues at coordinate 55,879,945 of OZ024718.1, read as the reverse complement.
AGCTGATACATTCATTGCTTGTTTCATGGCGAAAGGGAAGGCCAAAGGGTTCTACAAAGGGCTCAACCAAGAGGAGTAGTACTTTGCTTGAGCATAGGATGAGTGAGTATGAGCAGGAGAAGAAAGACAATGATTTGAAGGAGAGAGAAGAGAAGGAAAAGGAGAGCAATAAAGAAACCCCGTCGACGGCAAAGAAGCGTGGGAGGCTAAAGGGCTCAACCAACAAGGCCAAAAAGAAAATTATGGTAGATACGAATCCACAAGTTCAAAGTAAAGAAGTGGTGTGGTTGGGGGTGAACTTTGGTGTTGAAAATGTTAACCCTTTCATGTTTCCTTACATTGTGAGAGCTAGGGATGTAGCGGCAGATGGTCATTGTGGTTATAGATCCTTTGCAGAGGTATTGGGATATGGAGAGGGACAATACCATAGAGTTCGAAAGGATCTATCTGCTGAATTGAGGCGGAACAGAGTCATATATGAGCATGTAGGGAACAGGCCACCTATTGATGAGCTTTTGCAGAGTATTTAGTATGTGGAGAGCCCGTGCATGTGACCATATTGGCTCGAGATGCCCATTGGTGGTTTGATATTTGCTACATTAAATCAGGTTGCTCTTGTGATGTTTTCGTGGAATGGATCACGCACATGCTTACCTATGATGGGTGTAGGGGAAAATCGGCGCCCTCCGACAAGGATTTATGCCATAGCTCTTGTGGGAGAAAGAAACCACTTTATACCAGTAAGTATAATTAATGATGACTTAATTATGTTTACTTCATGAATTGTAATTGTTGTTATTTATGGTTAGATATTGTTTTTGTAGGTGTGGTTGAAGGATGACGCGCCGCCTCCTCCTCCTCTGATGGATTGGACAAGGAATCATGACCCTAGTGTGAAGGGGTGGAACCATCCGTTTACACAACGGATGGAAACATGGCGCATACTTCGTGTTTCTAATGGTTTAAGCCCAAATGTAGGATGTTAGAGTTATGAATGTTGGATACATATTGCTATGAATCTTTTGATTATGATATGCATTGTAGACACTTGCTTCGAAGGCCATTGATTGACATTGAAAGTATTTTTGTTTTGGTAGCAACTTTGAAAGTATTTTCTGGTGATTATGGCGTTTTATGAAGCGCAAATTGACGCTTTATGAAGCGCCAAATCCTTCTGGTCATCCTTGTCCTCTCATTTCCCATGCTAAACACCTAGCTGGAAGCCCCCTCCAGGGGCCCATTTGAAGCTAGATATTCTGGTGATTATGGCGCTTCATGAAGCGCAAACTTACGCTTCATGATGCGTGCTATTGCGCATCATGATGCGCACAAATCCATGAGAAAAAAGGGTGCCTTTCGCTCCTCCCCCGTTTCGAATCGTAGACTAATTCCTCAAACGCGTGTACTTGGACCAAGTGTGCCGCGTTGGCTATCAATATATATAGACAAGGATTTTGATTTGAACTAATGCATTTTGGAGTCGGTTTGGTCGGGAATTATAATAAACATTCCGGTTCACCTATTTTAGGGTTCGAAAAATAAAATTATAACCGGTTCCTAACATAAATTTAAATAATTTTCTGGATATATAATATATGATTTTATGTATATTTGATATGTGAACCCTTCGTATTCATATTAAACCTTTTATATAATCGAACCGGCCTCAAATTAAACTGGAAAAATAAAAAAGGTACCGGTTCTTGAAATTTCATTTTATATGGGTTAGTACCATAATTTTTGGTAAGGTTACGTTTAATGGTTAGGGTTTAGGGTTTAGGGTTTAGGGTATAGTAAGGGTTGGGTTTAGGGTTAGAGTAGGGTGAAGGTTTATGGTTAGGTTTAGGGTTTAATAACCTTTTAAACACTAAACTATCATCCTTACAAGTATTTTATTAGGTTTAGGGTTTAGGGTATAGGGTTTTGGGATAGGTTTAGTGATATGGTACTTCATACCATAACTACTAATCCCTAAACTTCTAAACAATAACCCGACATCCTTTCAAGTACTTCATAATTTATGATAAGTTTATGTTTTATGGTTTGTTTTAGGGTTTAGGGTTTAGGGTTAGGGTTAGGGTTTAGGGTTTAGGGTTTAGGGTAATGAGTTTAGATGATTGGTATGAACATGGTTTAGGGTTAATTGTTAAGTAATTTGGTCAAGTTGAATGTTTTCAACATGATTTATGTTTATCATCAACCCTAAACCATAAACACTACACACTAAACCTTAACCCATTAAAAAAGATCCTACATAACAAGCATCATCGATTTAACATATTAATCCTCACATATATACAACATATCCATACACCCAATAAATAACAAGTAAGCCTAATTCATACAGTAACTAATAATCGCTAACCTAATTTGCATGGAATGATCAAAACCTCAAAGTAACCATAACCATATCATATATACAACCAAAATAACTAACATCCTAAATCTTGGCCTTAACCCTACCATTTAACTAACAACAAAATGACAAAACCCTAATTGAAGTGAAAAAACCCTAAAACCTATGCATTAAATGTAACATTCGCTAAACCTAACTAATAATCGCAATCCTAATTTGAAGTTAAAGATCAAAAGATCACACTAACCCTATCATTTAAATAAGATCAAAATGGAAATAAAACACTATCACTTAACAATAATTTCCATGTAGAGATAAAACCCTAATAGTAACAATAAACCCTACCAATAAAATTAACCCTATTTCGACGCGTCGTGAAGCGCATCAATGTGCAAACAAGAACCCCGGTGGGGGCCCTGGGCCAATAAAAAAGAAACGCTCCATGAGACGTAATGCTTTATGTAGCATGAATTTGCGCTTCATGAAGCGCAATATCCAGAACAGAATTAACCGCCAACGTTGCCATATCTCCATCCATATCTTATTACGCAGGATATGGAAGTTGTGAGATTCGACCCACGATTAATTTTGGAAAACTAATTATATGGTGGGAAAATATGGCGCCAATGTTGAACTCCCTCTCTATTTATGCGCTCAACCAGATTAACTCTTCTTTCATTATCAACACACTCAAAGGCGTTAAAAACACAGTAGCCATGGTTTCAAGGGAGCATTCGAGGGATTTGCATGAGATTCGCCTATTTATGCGCGAACTCATGCAAAGCAATGAAATTGGGATCAAGAAGGTTGGCAGGCATCTTGGGTGCTTAGGTTATTTCAAGACGCTAGAGCGAATTTTTGCTGAGGAGATGAATGGAAATCCGATGCAACCTGATTTCCGCTTAGTCAGGAGGGAACTTGTGAAGAACGAAGATGAAGGTGCTAGCGAGACGAATCCAATTATAATTGAATAGATCATTTGATATTTTTAGTTTTAGGGTGTTTTTGTTCTTTTACAATAGTGTTTATGTTATTTTAGCATCCCTGGTTTTCTTTGTTTTTTCCCGTTATCAGACTAGTGTGTTTTGTTACAATTCAGTTGTTTTTACTCGTAATTATACTAGCTTCATGGCAATTTCATTCAGTTGGCAATCGATCTATAAAATCTATAGAACATGCATTATAGAGCTATAAATTCAGTTGGCAATCAATTCAGTTATTTTTGTTACAGTCAGCAATTCAAAAGCATTCTTATTGACGTGATCCATCCCACAAAACCTATAAATGGATTCTATTTTGGCAACACATCATGATTTGCTCAGAAAAATATACAATCCTGCACAACAAGCACGTCGATTTCTTGGATATGCTGCATAGAATCTACCAGTGCTTCAATAGATTGGCCTGATTTAGAATCAAGTGAACCCAACAAATTCCAAAAGGCTTCTTCAAGCCCCGAACTTGACCATAAAGCAGAACACTCTTCCAAAACGAGGAACAAGCTCAAATGATCTCCCTTGTCTAATAACATCCATGGTTTGTACACCTTGGCAGATAACCTGAAAAGTTGGACAAATCTATAGATCTCTCCTAGAGCCTGAATATAGCACTGGCCTGTAGCAAACAGGTTTGTATGAAGGATAGGGGAAGAAATTAAGCAAAGATGTTCAAGGTTCATGAAACTCATTATTTTTTATTTCTAATTACATAGCAATCAAGATTCAAGCATTGAGTAAAATAGTGCCTTGATGATTAGAGAGGATCTGTATCTGCAGGTTGTTTTCCATAGCTTGTTTCCAGATCAAGGCACCATATCTCAACTCTTGATCACAGACATTCACAATATTAGACCAAGTGGAGATATATACAGATTGGTCACCGCCCAAGCCTGATTCCAGAATTTTTGCGACCAAGTGGAGGTTGATGTCTTTGCAATGATCTGAACAGCTTGATGTCTCCTGGTCTATCCATCTTGATCACTGCTTTCACATACTCAGCAACAGCTTGACTGAAGGTTTGTGGTCAAAATCAAACATTTTAGCAGAATAATCGATACCAACCAGGTCTTTAGGCAACCAATTGCTGAATTCCACCAGTAGAGAATCGGGTTATAGCAACACCTCCAATTCCATAATAGAACAGAACTTCGGCTCACTTAATTATCAAAAAACCAGAAAGGAGCCCTCATTAGTGAAACATAAACACTATAAACACCATGAAAAAGTCTTCAAAGGCATAGCTACCAGTGATGAATGAAATTCCAATCTTAATGAGCCCTCATTAGTGAAACATAAATATCAGAACAAAGATGCCTCATTGGAGATGCCTAATTAGATCATTTTTTTAAATTCAGCCAAACAAAGGAATCACTCAGTTTTGATCATCATTTCAAGGAAAATCACTCAGTTTTACTGGCATGAATTTGTAATACAATAAGAACACGGGTCAAAGTAGGCACCATAAGAATTCTCATCAGCAAAAGACAAACTTCAAGAAGTCATAAACAGCATGATTTATGTCAGATACACCAACAATGTTAGACTAGGCATCACTTTCAACAGGATTTATATAGGAACTCACTCTACCTTTCTGAATAAAATCTTTATCGCTGCTGCAGATCCATTGTGATCGTCAAATAGCTGCAAAGCAACAACAGACGAGCATCTATTTCAAAACAATAGCTTATGCTTCTAAAAACACAACGGGTATGACAATGAAGTTAGTACATAGAGAAAGTGAAGCAACTATTTCATCTGAATGGATTGCCTCTTCACTTGATAAGTAACCATCCAAATGCGAATCCATCCAAGCAAGGAGAGCCTGCTATTTGACATCATGAAAAACAATTTATGTCTAGTCAACATTTTTTTGTTACATTCATCAACTCAAAAGCATTCAAAGGAACGATTGGCTGCAAAATGTAGTCCATGCTCAAAAGAGACAATTGGCACCACATTCTATCATCTAGGAGACTAGGAGCAAGAGATACTAGCAATCAGGAAATGTACTTGATGAGATACTAGCAATCTAGGAGACTAGTCCATTTACTTTTAGATGAAACTACACTCACCAACCAAGCAAAAATATTATTACACCATTGATGAGATATGCACCAAATCTCTTCAATCCAGTTGCATTAATAAACCTTCATGATGGGAAAAACCGAAAAAGCAAAAGAGGTGATTAGGGAAAAAAAGAGGAAAAAAAGAAGAAAAGAAGGAACTGCAAGCAAATCTTACAGTTGGCACAAAACTTGCCAACGCATATTGATCTCTGGTGTAGTCACCTTAGATATAAGAAACATAAATGTATAAAGTTGTCCTTCCCTGGGCAACATGGCATAAGCAATCACCATAAATATAACTTACATTGAATGCTAGCATTTCCTCTTGTAAGATAGTTTTTGAGCACATAACCTCCATAAATATTAACAAGTTTCAGAAAAACTAAATCAAAGAGTGGAATATAAAGGGAGGATTATTCGTAGAAGAATTGAAGACATGACAACCAACAACCATAAAGGAACTAAAATCATAGCAACCAATCAAAAATTTGCATGCTTCCTGAATCAGAGAGGAAAAAAATTACAAAAGCTTATGCAGAACTACATTTTCAAGGTACTAATTCGAGCACAAAACTATCAGAATGATCAAAGCGAATGCTAGCAAACCTCATCATCCCATTTTACATTGACAAGAGAAGCAGAAGCAGTGGTCTGATTCAAAGTCTGCAAATAAATCATTGAAAATAACATAATCAAATTAAACTGAGAGAGGGCATGATCAAAGCAAAATCCTAACTTGCAAAATCAAAATTGAAGACAAAAAAGCTTATCTCTAAAGTGATGACTGAAGAAAACCTCAAGGCGATGTTGAACCATCCACCACCAAATGAGTTATGTTTGGGTAGCGATAGAAGAGTAGTGAGCACAAGAAAGGGGCCTGCACAACACGTTGTAACTTAGCTGCAGCCGACTCATGAGCTTCCTAACCCCATATGTAATTGATGTCTCTCTATTTGGTGGTGTTTTCATATGTGATTTCCTTTGTAAATATGTTTCTTTTCCCCCTTTTCTTGTGTGTTTTGTTCCTTTTTAGCTTAGTTCCCGTATTTCTATGAGATTCGGAGACTACGCACATTTTATGTGTTTTGTAGGTAATCTGGCATGAATCAAGGATCGATTTGAAGGAGTGTCGAGACATGGAGCGAGGCCCGAGCAAAGGAGGAAAGAGAGGAGCAAGCCATGAAGAAGAACAAGAGGAAAGCCAACAAGAAGAAGGTGGAACGAGGTTCGGACCGAGTTGCAACCAACCTCGGGCCCGACTTGAAGTTTCAACCTCGGACCGACATGCATAGTAACTCGGGCCCGAGGTCCTCCGTGTCGGTCCAAGTCGGTCACCGAACTACTTGGGCTCCAAGGCACGAATTTGTGGACTTCCACTTTTGCCCCTCATCTAATCTATAAAAGGCCCTCTTGTCTTCTAAGAAAGGGTTCCCCCATATACACACAAGAGGGGGGGAAGAGTTCCCCCATATACACACAAGAGGGGGGGAAGGGTTCCCCGATAGACACACAAGAGGGGGGGAAGGGTTCCCTCTCATACACACAAAAAGGGGGTTCCAAGGGAGCCAAGAGGATTCTTGGAGAGCAAGAAGGAAGGAGAGGAGAAGGAAGAGAGAGAGAATCGGCCAAGGGAGAGGAAGATTGATAGGTTTGGTTGATAGATTAGCTTTGCTTTGTTTTGATCTTGTGGATTTGGAAACCCTTGATTGGAATTTGTGGATTGCTTTTGATTTGAATGAAACTTTGCTTTGTTTTGATATTGATGATGTTGATTGCTTTCCCTTTTGATTTGTTTGCTTTCTTTGTTTGCCTTATGGAGTAGATCTCCTTGATCTTGGGTTATGGGGGAAAACCCTAGCTAGGTTTAGGCTAGAAACCCCAATTCCATAGCCTTGAGTGTTTGATCTAAGGAACCCACTCTACATAGAGCTACAATTCCTTGCGAAAGTTGGGAATCAAGGCTTGAGATTGGCAAAGTAGCGAAAGTGAACATGTGTCGATCTCAAGACCTTGCTTCGAAGGGGATTTCCCCATGGATCGAGGTGTAGATGTGGTTGGAACGAGGGCGAAAGCACTCGATCCTAGTCCGATCATCACTCATTGCTTGAATTGGGGTGGATAAGCCTTAATCTACTAGAGAAGGAACCCAAAAGCCCAAGATCTATTTTTAATCTTTGAAGTTCGACAAACCCAGCTACCTCGGGCCCGACTTACCCTACGTCGGTCCCGACTTCCTCTTGTCGCCAACATCGGGCCCGACGTGACCTCTGTGTCGGTCCCGACTGTTCTCTTTGTTTTCCTTTGTTTTAAGCTCTCTTTTCCAGCTTCCTAGTGTCTAGGCACATCAATCGAGTAGACTTCCCGAGTGTTCGACACCCACCACGTGCTACAACGGGGTCGGGTTATAAATTGTATCTCTAGACCCTCGCACACCGTGAGAGGCGATCAAAAGATTGGCGCCGTTGCCGGGGAAGTCTAAGTGCATTGAGTGCCAATTTGGTGAGTTTCTTGTGTTTTGGTAGTGATTTGGGTGAGGGAATAGCCCAAACCCTTTGTTTGTTTTTGATTTGTTTTGGTTTGTGTTTTTGTTTCATAGGTGTATGCTAGCTTGTTCCTCCCGAGAAACACTTGAGCTTGAGTTTGTGAGTGATCCGGAAAGTATTCTCAAGGAAGCCCGAAGAAGGAAAAGGATGGCGAATCAAGCTCTCCATGTTGATGAGGAGTTGGCTCAACTTAGGGCTGAAATGGCTAGATTGCAACTTGAGAGGGACAATCAAGAGGAGGTGGCAAGAAGAGAACGGGAGCAACGGATGAGAGCCGAGGCTCAACTCAACGCTCTACCTCGAAATGCACGCCAATACATGCATCCGGAGTTAAGGGTACCCGAGCCGGCTATTGTGCTTCCCGAGGTTGCCAAGAATTTTGAGATCAAGACGCAATTCATCTCCCTCATCAAGCGTGATCAATTCGAGGGCCGTCCACATGAGTGTCCCATAGAGCATGTTAAACGATTTGTGGATATGTGTGAGACGATCTCCACTGACGAGGAGACATTGGAGTATGTGCTTCTAAAGGCGTTCAAATGGTCACTTGGGGGCAAGGCCACACATTGGCTCGAGAGCCAAGCTCCTAGGTCAATCACAACTTGGAAGACACTCTATGACGCTTTCTTGATGAAGTTCTTCCCGCCCTCAAAGACAACCGAGTTAAGAAGGAAGATTGCAAGCTTTCAACAAGGTCCGAATGAGCCCCTCTTCGAAGCATGGGACCGTTTCAAGGAGATGTTACGCCAATGTCCTACTTATGGCCAACAACCATATGTACTTCAAGACATCTTTTTCCAAGGCATCAATCCGGTAACGAAGGACAAGCTCAATCTCCACACCGATTGTGGGTTCATAGACTTGACACCGGATCAAGCTTGGGAGCTACTTGACAAGCTATCCGATTATGAGGCCATGTATGGGGTGAGTCAAGCTAGCAAGGAGGTGAAAGTTCAAGGTGAAGGTGCAAGGAAGTTATATGATCCAAAGGGAGAAGACATTGATAGGGATGTGAAGCTCCAATTCCTTGAAGGTGAAGTGAGCAAGCTTAAGAGGCAAGTCCACTACTACAAGCAAAATGCTAGAGCTTGTGAGGAGTGTGGATCCTTTGCACATGCTACACAAGTTTGTCCGAATGAGAGCCAAGTACGCTTGGCCGAGCGAATTGAGGAGGCAAACTATGTTCGAGGAAATTTCGGTGGAAGAGGCAATTTCAACAATGGTGGCAATGGCCGGTGGAACAACGGTCAAGCTCAAGGCTACAACAACAACTTCAACCAAAACGAGCCAAGGGCGCCACCACCACCATATAGACCATCGGGATTCAATGAGATACAAACATTTGCTCAAGAGATGAGAGATGGGTTCAAGGAGATGAGGACCCAATTCAATGAGTTTGGTGCATGGAGGAGGCAAGTCGACAATCAATTTGCTCAATTTGCGACTCAAGCCCCGAGAGAGAATGGGAGACTTCCGGGCCGACCCGAGGAGAATCCTCGAGCTCAAAACAATCAAAATGAAGTCCGGGCAATTGGATTGAGAAGTGGCCGAAACCTACCCGAGCCACACGTGCCTAAGAAGAATGAAGAGAGTCGGACCAACTTACCCAGCAAGTCGGGTCCAACATTCCCCGAAGTCGACCCAGCAAGAAGATCGACTCCTTCACCACGGACCGAGGTCGAGAGCAACTCGGGACCGACGTACACAGACCTCGATCCAACTCCTCTGCCTCGGACCGAGAGTCACAACATCGGGCCCGACATGGTGCCCAAGTCGGTCCAACCAGGAAATGTTGCAAGTGAAGTAGGGAAGTCCAAGGAAGTTGGTCCAAGCAAGATTCAAGGTGCAACGATTCTTCCATATCCCTCAAAGAAGCCGAAAGATGTTGTTGAGAACAAGTTCAAGAGGTTTCTCAAACTCTTGCAAGGCTTGAACATCTCTATCCCGTTCACCGATGCATTGAGTGAGATGCCATCTTATGCCAAGTTTTTAAAGGAGATTTTGAGCAAGAAGAGGTCCATAGTTGAAATGCAAGATGAGGTCAAGACCTTGGAGTTACCGCAAAAGCTAGGAGATCCCGGTCGCTTTGCTATAACCATTGGTGTGGGGTCTCAAAATTTCCAAGCCTTATGTGACCTTGGGGCAAGTGTTTCGGTGATGCCCGCTAGCATTTGGAGAAGAGCAAATTTGGGTGAAATGGAGCCGGCCGATATGTCCCTAACTATGGCCGACGGTTCCATCATCAAGGCTAAGGGAATATTGGATGACGTTCCGGTGCGAGTTGGAAAGTACTTTGTCCCCGATGATTTCGTGATCTTGGACATGCATGAGGATCCCTTGGTCCCAATAATCTTAGGAAGACCATTCTTAGCTACGGCGGGGGCAAGGTTTGATGTCAAAAACGGCAAGGTTTCCTTTGAGATTGGTGAAGAAAAGGTCGATTTTCACTTCAACAAGGCCTTGAATGAGCCGGACGCCTTGGCTATCCTCAAATTTGAAGAGAGTGCTAAGAGAAAAGGTGAAGAAGTGGAAGTTGCTAGAGAGGTCGTTGTGTTGAGAAGTGATGAAGGGTTCAATAAACAAATACAAGCAAGGGAGTTGTTGGAGCAAATTGAGGATCAAGATGAGTCAAGGATCAATGCTAGCCCAAGGAGAAATGAAGAGTATCCTTACTTATATCCTTTTGATGTTGGTGATGACCACAATTCTTCCCAAACTTTTGATTCCTACATTTGTGTAAGTGATTTGAAAGATGACTTAGGAGACTCCTACATTTGCCTTAGTGACTTGAAAGATGAATTGGTAGAATCTCCTAGGAATTCTTTGGATAACTTTGGTGTAGGAAAAGAGGAACATGATGGAGCAAGTAAGGAGAAGAAATCTCATCCGTTGGAGGAGTATGATGAGAGAGGCCCGAGACCGGATAGCCATGCCTATATAGACCATCGTTGGTGGTTTTATGGTATGAAGGCAATGGGAATGGGCATAACAATGGCGAGCAATTCACCGTGTTTCACCCGCCATAAGGTTGAGGTTAGGTAGTCAAGCTAGTGACTCTAAACGAGCGCCTCTCGGGAGGCAACCCAAGCTAGTAGCTTTCTTTTCGTAATTTTAGTTTGATTTTTCTTAGTTTAGCCTAGCTTTTCCCTAACCAATCTCTATCTAGTGTTTTGTGGATTTATGGTGTCGTGCATTCTTCAAAGTTGTGTAGGATTTGAGGTGAAATATTTAAATGGAAATATGGGAAAGAAGTTGCAAGAGGATGGAGTAAAATTGGTGACCCGAATACTCCCACATCGAGCCCAGGTAAGTCGGGCCCGACATAGGGACGTCGGTCCATGAAGTCGGTCCAACTCGATTTGACTAGTTGGAATGCCAATTTTGCCCTTGACCTAATTTGTCTTTTTCCCCCATTAAATACTATCCCCCACCTACCTATCATCTTCATATCAACCACCACCACAAGACTTCTACCAAGAACAAGTGTACGAGAGGGAGCGGCAAGCAAGGCTCCAAAGAGGACGTAGACGTGACAACCCCTTCGATTGATCCTATACATGCCATTGAAGAATAAGAAATTGTGAGCTTTTCATACTCTTCTCTCTTGCTTTTAAGTTTTGATTTCCTTGTTTGATGGGGGATGTTTGCTTCTTGGTTTGTGGTTTGATGAAAAACATGAATGATTAATTTGGTCTTGAATGGATGAGTTTTTGGTTTTAGAGAAATTTTTGCAAAAAATCCATAAAAATTGAAAAAAATTGTGTTGAAAACAACAAAAAGATTTTGTGTTTTGTAGGTTTTGGACTAGAAATTCCCATCTTAGATTGCCACAATAAAAGCTAATGATGATGTGAGCATGTAAATTCCTTTGCATATTTTTGGATAGTTTAGCCTCTTAAATGATGTTGCTTTTGATGTGATCATGATATCTTGCTTGTTTTATTGAACATGTGAGTTCTAGGATGAGTTCTTATGCAACTAAGTATGAGTGACCCTTGTGAGATTGATTTTTGGCCATTTTAGGGATGCTTGTTCATATTTGCATATCCCTCATTTTTCTTGTGTGATTAGCTCATTCATGCTTAGTAAAACTTGCTATTGCGGTGTTTATCTATTTTCCAAGACCGTCATGAGATTTGTCCTAGCATTGTCACATTGAATTTGAACTTTGTTCTTTTAGTCACATAAATGTTCCATATCCTACCATGAAGATAATCCTTTGTTTGTAGCCCCGTTCTAGCCTAAGCCTTTGTTTGAAACTCCTCAAAAATATTATTCCTAGCCTTATATGACTTGACCCTTATAGGATTGGACTTTAGAAGAGAGGTTGGGATTGTATTTGAAGAGTTGAGATTCTCTTGGGTTTAAGGGGAAAGAATGGTGTTATGAATCATGTGGGTAGTGCATCTTTGTTGTACAAAAATGAAAAAAAAAGAAAGAAAAGGAAGAAAGAAAATGTTGGAAATGTAAGGTGGAATAAAGCAAAGAGCTTAAGTGAAGAAAAGGGTCCGACCGAGTTACAAACAACATCGGGCCCGATGTCATAAGAAAGTCGGTCCAAATGTAGAAAGTGTTAAAAATCCAACAAAAAGCATAAGAGCAAAGATGAAGTGGAATGTTAAGTGAAATTTTGGGTTGAAAGGAAAACGTTAAGTCTTTTGGGTGGGTGTGAAAGTAATTGTGGAATTTGGTGAAGTTGGTGAGAGTTGTTCAATCCCCATTGTAAGCACCACAAGACCAAATAATTCCCACCTTGAAAAATACCAAAAGCCCCATTACAACCCGGCCGAATGGAACCTCTTTGAGGACCTCCATTGAGCCAAGTTCGAAATTCTTTGTGTACTTTGCATTCGGCATCTCTAGGTGGAGGAATTGGTGATATTAGCTTCAATAGTAAAGTCCTTACTTGCATGATTTTTGAGCTTGAGTGTTCATTGCTAAACCCAAACACATGATGAGTGATACACATTCACATATCCCTTAAGTGAGGCTTAGTTGCATTGACTTTATTCATTGGAACACTTAATCATGTGTGATGATGTAATCTTGCTTGAATATCGATCACTTGTGCTTAAAATGTGTTTTCATACGAGGCTTTACTTGAAGATTATGTTTCGATCTTGCTTACATTGTTATTGCTTGAGGACAAGCAAGTTTAAGTATGGGGTGTTTTGATGTCTCTCTATTTGGTGGTGTTTTCATATGTGATTTCCTTTGTAAATATGTTTCTTTTTCCCCTTTTCTTGTGCGTTTTGTTCCTTTTTAGCTTAGTTCCCGTATTTCTATGAGATTCGGAGACTACGCACATTTTATGTGTTTTGTAGGTAATCTGGCATGAATCAAGGATCGATTTGAAGGAGGGTCGAGACATGGAGCGAGGCCCGAGCAAAGGAGGAAAGAGAGGAGCAAGCCATGAAGAAGAACAAGAGGAAAGCCAACAAGAAGAAGGTGGAACGAGGTTCGGACCGAGTTGCAACCAACCTCGGGCCCGACTTGAAGTTTCAACCTCGGACCGACATGCACAGTAACTCGGGCCCGAGGTCCTCCGTGTCGGTCCAAGTCGGTCACCGAACTACTTGGGCTCCAAGGCACGAATTTGTGGACTTTCACTTTTTCCCCTCATCTAATCTATAAAAGTCCCTCTTGTCTTCTAAGAAAGGGTTCCCCCATATACACACAAGAGGGGGGGAAGGGTTCCCCGATATACACACAAGAGGGGGGGAAGGGTTCCCTCTCATACACACAAAAAGAGGGTTCCAAGGGAGCCAAGAGGATTCTTGGAGAGCAAGGAGGAAGGAGAGGAGAAGGAAGAGAGAGAGAATCGGCCAAGGGAGAGGAAGATTGATAGGTTTGGTTGATAGATTAGCTTTGCTTTGTTTTGATCTTGTGGATTTGGAAACCCTTGATTGGAATTTGTGGATTGCTTTTGATTTGAATGAAACTTTGCTTTGTTTTGAGATTGATGATGTTGATTGCTTTCCCTTTTGATTTGTTTGCTTTCTTTGTTTGCCTTATAGAGTAGATCTCCTTGATCTTGGGTTATGGGGGAAAACCCTAGCTAGGTTTAGGCTAGAAACCCCAATTCCATAGCCTTGAGTGTTTGATCTAAGGAACCCACTCTACATAGAGCTACAATTCCTTGCGAAAGTTGGGAATCAAGGCTTGAGATTGGCAAAGTAGCGAAAGTGAAAATGTGTCGATCTCAAGACCTTGCTTCGAAGGGGATTTCCCCATGGATCGAGGTGTAGATGTGGTTGGAACGAGGGCGAAAGCACTCGATCCTAGTCCGATCATCACTCATTGCTTGAATTGGGGTGGATAAGCCTTAATCTACTAGAGAAGGAACCCAAAAGCCCAAGATCTATTTTTAATCTTTGAAGTTCGACAAACCCAGCTACCTCGGGCCCGACTTACCCTACGTCGGTCCCGACTTCCTCTTGTCGCCAACATCGGGCCCGACGTGACCTCTGTGTCGGTCCCGACTGTTCTCTTTGTTTTCCTTTGTTTTAAGCTCTCTTTTCCAGCTTCCTAGTGTCTAGGCACATCAATCGAGTAGACTTCCCGAGTGTTCGACACCCACCACATGCTACAACGGGGTCGGGTTATAAATTGTATCTCTAGACCCTCGCACACCGTGAGAGGCGATCAGTAATCACCTAAAACCACAAAGTTTAAGAACTCTCTAAAACCTAACAGAAAATCACCTTGAAGCTACAAAACAAAGCAGTACAAAGAAGCTAATAGTCATCAAACACCACATCACCATTGCTGAAACATCAATGCATGATAAAACTACTAGAAAAATCCACTCGGCTTCCAAAACAGATTGGCTTCATACAAAAACAACATCCAATTTTGCGAAATCATAATAATGCCATATATTACCACAATCTAATGCATACATGAGTACAAGAAGCATGAAGATAATGGCATATGCAAAAAAATACTTCAATCCTAACTAAACTACGACTCCCCGTCCCCCGTGCCGTCACCTCCATCACCATCCCTAGCCCCGGTGCCCTCAGCTCCAACATCATCCCTAGCCTCGGTGTCGTCACCTCCATCACCATCCCTAGCCCTGGTGCTTTCACCTCTAGCACCCCGTGTACTACTACCCTCCCCAGCACGACGAAGTCCGCTGCCTTTTCTGGGACAGTACTGAGAATCCCTGAACGGCCTACTCACGGGTGGAGGTAGTGGCGGAACACCAGCCGCTAAAATGCTCAAAATCTCCTGCAAGTACGGCCTAGCGGCATGATCCGTGGGCATTCCATGTAAAGCCTCTAGTGTGTATCCAACTGCCTGTTGCACCCGCTGCACAATTTATTTAACTCATTAAATACAACACAATACAAACGAATATAATTGCATACAAAACATTGTATTACAAATTAACATACCACAGTAACGTCCACCATAACTGCAGGATGGGCAGCGGGGTCCCGAGGACGGTTCTGACGGGTTGATCTAGGATCTAGATATGGATGTGTCACCCCGTCGAACCATTCAAGATACGCAGGGTCCGCCTGCCAAGGATACCGAGCCACGGCATGCTGCTCGAGGTCAATCAGGTGGTCATACCGCTCATTCCAATACAAGTCTTGGTTCCGAAACACAAGACTGTAGGTGTTTATCTCCCTTGTACGCGAGACTACACGCGACTCAATCGGATCTGGGGGAGTCGTCTGCACACGATAGTACTACCGCAGACATCTCTCGGGCTGGTATGGCTCATAAATATCGAAGCAATGCAGAACTCCTCGATACCTAGAAATCCGATATTCCGTCTCAAAATCCAGGTCTCGGTTCCAAGGCGTCCAACAAACCTGCATGTCCAAGGGAAAAATAATTTGCATTACAACTCAATAGAAATCAATATGACAAACTATTAACACTTTTACCTCATCAGCAAGAATCTTGTCCATAACCCTCCGAATATCCTCCAAGCGCTGCGGCTTCTTTGGCCTTGATCGGTGGTCATTCCTATCTCGGGCACCCGCTCGGTCATCCATCACAGAGTTCAAATTCAACACTGAATGCCCACGAAAATGTCTAAAGTACTCCCATATCCAAGCCTATAAAATTAAATTAAAATGAGTACCGAAATAATGAAAATTGTTCATCAACCAAAACTTAATCACAATACTATTATACCTTCAGAATGAGCATGCATCCTCCCAATCCCGCTGACCCCTGGCGAGATGCAATGCCCAAATGGTGGTATAAGCGTGCCAATGCCGCAACACCCCATGCGAATCTGACGTAACACCATGGTCCATCAAACACTAAATATATCGTCCTTGCCTTGTTGGTGCTCTTGTCACAGAACAAAGTCTGGCTAAGCAACCACAGAAAGTACGCAGACGCTATGTGTTGTGGGTCCCGCCTATCCGCAATCATCTGAAGTATGATAGCCTGGAGATCCTTACTCGGTATGGAGGTCTTATATTTGCGGTACTGCTGAGGAGTGAGCCTTAATATCTCCATCACACAACTCTGGAAATCCCCGACCCTCTCAATCTATCTCACCACAGCGTCTCCATCAATCTGTATCCCCAATATCCGATGGACATCGTGGAGGGTGATCGTGATCTCGCCCCATGGGAAGTGGAAGCTGTTGGTCTCAGGAGGCCAACGCTCCACAAAAGCTGTAACGATCGCGTGATCCGATCCTCCGTATGTCAAGGTCGCTAGCCGTCCCAGACCGGTCTGCTGTACAATACTCCACCACGTACCCAGCTCCTCAATCATATGCGGCTGAATAGCCGTCCACTCTACCGGTCGTGAGTGAGCCCTAATGATATTGCGCCACTGAAACAGAAAATTCAAATTCTCAATAACGCTATTCAATCATATGAAATAATAACCTAAAATAAACCGGTATAAAAGACACTTACCAAACTATCCTCTATAACGACGCCCTCCCGGCCCTCCAACGACGCAAGTGTCCACCTCCATATCGACTCTACTACATGAGTCGGGTACGACCGAAGGAGGTCTGGTACTCGCGACCCTCCAGGCTGCCATATCTCGTCAGCCGGAGCAGGAGCGGCCGGAACCTCCTCTACTGGGGGCGGTACGTGCTGGACCACAGGAACGGGGTCCGTCCTCGGATCAGATGGCGGCGGCGGTGTCGGACTACCGGTAGCGCGAGGAGGAGCTGCACTATCGGTAGCGCGAGGAGATGGCATAGTAAAATCAATGTCCCTCAATATCTCCTCATCATCGTGCATATCAGTATCTAAAACAGTCGGCTCTGTCAATGCAGGGTCGATCTCAGGGACAACGTCATCAGTCTGAGAAACCATCTCAACCCGAGGGGTCGTATCAACATCCCTCGTAATATCCTCAATCGTGCCCAATGGAGACTGTGAAACACGTGGAGGGGTAAGCGTCTGCTCATCTGAAGGGTCAACAACATCGGTCGCCGGAATCTGATCTGTCTGCGGCGTCATATCGACATCCATAGGGGTGGATGGCCCTATATCCTGACATGTCTGCATATCCCCAATATGTTGCCCTGTCACCTCGCGCTGCAGCTCTGAAATCAATGTATCTACTATGGGCCCCGTCCTAGCCTTCTTCGGCCGAGGCTCGACCTGAGCACGTTGCTCCGCTAATATGCCCCGTGACCTCGCATGTCTTGTGTTCTTCTTTTTCGGTTGAGGAGGGGGCATCGAGACGGGAGTAGAAAAAGACGGCATCTCTCCTGAAACGCCTGTTGAAATTGTTTCTTTCATTATATTTCGATATTCAACTTTGCATTCCCATGGTTTCATATATATGGATCTTAATTTGTTCTTAACGTAATTTCATAAATATGTTATCTCTTCAATACATGATTTTCAAATATCGAGTTTATGTTTTCAAATCACTTATAAAACTAAACCACATCAATATTCGGGACTAAATTATATATTCAACCATAACATACATATATTATAATTCAGTACAATTCTATCTACATTCTGTGAATAGAACTAAATCTTATAAATCTAGGAATGAAATTACGTATCGATAGACCCGTCTTGCCCCACCAATATTTTCCAAACTCCTTTCCCGTGTCAATCGGAGTGGATTTTCCGCTTGAATCACCAACCACAACATTAGCCGGTGGGATAGAGGGACCCACCGAAGCTCCACCGCCATCCGGCTCTACTCGTACATTCGGACCTCTACCACCCTCCAACTCCATACCCGATCCATGGATAGCCGGCTGTCCATCAACACCATCGCGACCTCCGACATCTCCGTCATTACCACCGACGGCTCCACCTACAAGTTTGCTAAGTCAATTTAGATGTGTACAAATCAAGGAACTTCATGAATCCTATTCACTAATGATTTCCTTACTAATATAGATGATGGAAACTATTCAATCATAGCATGCTTATATATGCTCATCAGGAAAGATTATGAATCAAATCTATTTGATTTGTGTAATGCCATGCTGATCATATCTTCTGTATCTATGATGATGATGGCATTTATGCAAATTTAGCTCTCATAGACAAGGGAATAGCACAACTTGCACCTATTTTGCCAATCAATATATTTACAACATTTTTCATGAAAGCAATTAACCACAAACCAGCAGAAATCATGGGACAATCTGAATATTCATCCAGGAAAAATTCATTTCAGTCTCTAAGTAGAACAAAAATCAGATTTCAAATACTATGTACCATTCTACATTTCATCTTGGGTATTCAGTTACATAGTTACTGGTTAGGAGTACAACGGACCTGAACTGAGTTTGACATTGTTCAAAATTCAGAGCACTTTGCAACTACTCTTGACAAAAATCAAATTTACTAACAAATCATATTAACAAGTGACCAATATTGCCCTACAGAATATCAACAAAATTTGAAGAGTTCATGTCTAGTTATCTGAACATTGTCTTCTATATCTGCCTACTTCTCAAATTCATTACATATAGTACATGTAGATAAATAATATAACCCCATTACCAATTTTCCAAACCATATTGATATTTCCACCATTATAACTTGTATCCTTTCTACCTATAAGGTTATAATTAGGCACTGCTTATCATCATATTCATCACATTTTGAATCTGGATATCTATAACATAATATTTTGCTCACTAGAACATCAGGTGTTGCAGAGCTGTGTTTCTTCATACTACCTAAACCACCAGATTGATCATGCCAATATACTTCTTCAGGAGAAAGAAGTAAACCAGCCACAACGTCCTCCTGACTGACTCCAACATTGGAAGGAATAAAAATGAATGATGCTGACCTTAATGCCTCAGTTACTTCTTTCATTGCAGTAGCCAGTTCTTTAGATACAGATGAGTATAATCTGGATTGAGTAGCCAATTCTTTAGATACACATTGTTA
Source organism: Fallopia convolvulus (assembly GCA_964016875.1). NCBI lineage: Eukaryota > Viridiplantae > Streptophyta > Magnoliopsida > Caryophyllales > Polygonaceae > Fallopia > Fallopia convolvulus. The sequence goes on along the minus strand of OZ024718.1, from coordinate 55,860,613 downwards.
TGGCACTTTGATTCTACCGATTCAAACAATTCAATTGAAACACCTCTATCTTTGATTCTACCGATACACATTGTTATGGCACTTTAATCATGATGAACGCCCAATTCTCTTACAAGAAGTAGTTGTTCTGTAAACAAAAGCTTTGTTTAGCTGGTGAGTATCGAGCTCTAACTTTAGCATCTGATCTTCAAAGACATTCTTTGGACTGTTGTTAATGCATGTGATAATCCTCTATAAAACAATTATTTGTCTCACATTGCAGAATCCAGTTTGGAGTTGGCTATCATTATTATTATACTCATCGTAGTATTATGTCATATAAATAATTTTAAGATTTTTTGTTACAGGAAATGTAATCGTGGAGCAGGACTTGATGACTAAGTATCCTCAACAACGGACACACGCATTATTCAGCATAACCCTAAGTTCATAGATTGACAGGTAACTAGTTGAAGTTGTTCAAGCAGTTCATTAAGAGCATCCGCATGGATGATTTAGGCTTGTATGGAGTTGCAATTGAGCATCTTTCAACAAAGAGTACTTGAAAGAAAGAAACTATTATGATTAGAAATTTGTAGATTGCATATTTTTGTGCTTGTGTTGTGTTGGTAGGAAGAGGTTTCCACGAGAAATGTTGAAATTATGATCATCTTAACAATGCAAATTAACAATAGCCAAGTTTTTGGTAACTTGGCTAATGAAAGGTAACATCTTGAATGAATGTACAATGGTCAATGGGGTCCAAGTTATAAGCAAAACACCAATAATTCAGTTCAGAAGCACGTGAAAGAACAGTGAAAAAGAAAACTCTTCTGAGAATGAGATTGATTGCAAGGAAAAGCTCAAAGCAAAGGAACAATTCAATTCAGGAGAAAGAAGTAAACCAGCCACCGATTCAAACGATTCAAACTTTAGGGTTTAAGGTCACAGCCGTAGAACTTACTTGACTGCGCCGCTGCCGCCGGAGAACCGCCCTCGGCGTCAATTTGTTGGCCTATTGAAGCTGTGTTTTTTTCCGACTACGCCACTGGAGGAGAACCGCCACCAGATTTTGCACCACCTTCTTTCGCCATTTTTAAAGAGATTAACAATGGGCTTATCGGAAATGGGTGTTATCGCCGACGAATGACTATCGTCCGACAACCAATGGAGATGAATGAGGAAGGGGATGAAAGAAGCGTTTCGCTATATGTTGCGAGATTTTATGCTACAAAAGGCATTACTCTTTGCAAAGAGTCACGCATCACAAAGCGCAGTTTTCCATCGGATCACGTACTCCTTTTTGGGTACCCGTTTGCGTTGCTCTTCATGAAGAGTTACGCATCATGAAGCGCAGGTTTCCTTGTGTGCCCGGAAAAAAAAGATTTGTGTATAAAGATTTGCCGTTAAAAAATTAAAATTAAAATAAGTCGGTTAATCGATAAACCGTACCGAGTTTCACGGTTAACCGTTAGCGGTTAACCGATAACTAACAGTACGATTATGGTTATTGAAATTTACTAACCGAAGTTCCGGTTAACCGATATCCGGTTAACCGAAACTCCGGTTAACCGACCGTGCCCACCCCTACTCTGGAGTAGTACTTCAAAATCACCATTTCAAATTTCATGAGCAGTGTGTGCCCTTGAACTCATCCCTAATAGATACTCTAGGCTTGTGTCTTAAGTTGTACTTGAGGAGATACTAAAACATTTTCCTATAACAACAAAAATAGATCGAGTTGGATCAAGTAATAAATTACACAAAATTGTCTCCTTTTTAGGGATCTAGTTAATTCTATTACTATTGTTACTTGATTTTATGGTATCAAAGCACAAACTAATTAACAATGGCTCAAAACATATACAACCCCCTGTACTTGTGCAAATTGGTCAGATAGACACCCCACCTTTCGTTTGGACCTATTGAGCACTTAAACTTAATAATTCGAGCCTATTAAGCACCTGATCGTTGATGTGGAAAAACGCGTGAACTTCACTTTCTTTTTGGCGTGTGATGAAATGATATTAGGAATTTTACATTTCTTTTTTCTGTTTTTAATTGTTTTATATTTTTTTTGTATTTCTGTTTTCTTTTTATTTTTTTTATGTTTTTCTTTATTTCTATTTTTCCTTTTATCTTTGACTTAAATCCGCATTTGACCCCACATGCCCCTCCACCACCTCCGGCGGATCAGCAACCGGATCATCACCAGTGGCATTCTTCATCTGCAAATTCACACCTCTCCCCTTCAAATCCCCGAAAAATTCCTTCAGCAAGAGCACGTGGGAGATCCCGCAAATGGCGACGGGGTTTTGATTGAAAACCGTTTGGGTCACCACCGCTTGAACCACGCCGAAATTGGACGGCGGGAGGAAGGTTGGCGAACGCGGTATCGGTGGAGACAAAGAGGGTGATGTTGGCGCCCTTGTCGACCTCGAACTCGTCGATTACGCCAGAGGCGCATATCTGGCGTAGGCGCAAATCTGGCGAACTGCACCTGGAAGAGGGCGGGGACGAGGGTGCCGGAGGCGTAGATCGGACCAGGTGAGGTAACGGAGGAGGAGTTGGGTACGGCGAGGATCTGGGTAGCAGTGGTGGTGGGTGGATCTAGCCATCTAGGTAGTGGTTGGTGGATAGCGATGGTTTTTCGGCCGGGGAAGAAGACGAGTAATAGAGATGAATTCTATAAAAAAAGTTCCTTTTTGTGTTTTTTTTTATTTTCTGATTTTATTAAAATAATAGTGGCAAAATAGGCTTATGTGGCACACATGTGGACAAAAAATTGAGACATGTCGGTGAGCGTGTGTTTTAGACCTGAACAAAGCCGGACTAACCCGCCCAACCCGTACCGCCCGCCCGGAAAAATGAGCGGACTTGGACAAGAATTCTAACCCGAAAGGGTAAATAAGCCCGGCCCGCCCGAATTCATGGGCGGGACACGGACAATATTTTTGACCGAATATCCCAGATAACCCGCCCGAATACCCGAATATATTAAATATTTATATTTATAAATAAAGATATGTTTGCGAAAAATATCTTGAGGCCATTGATTGTAGAATTAGTACAAAAGAGAGTTAATTATTATAGTTCCTTCACCTTGTCACCTAAAAAGCTAGCATAAATACGATCTTGATTTTAAGTAATGCTAGATAGTGTAATTATAATACTAGGATTTTCTAGTTTTTTAATGGACATGAAAAAATAATTATTTATAAATTTATATACGGGTCCCGACGGGCTACCCGAGTCCGGATGTCAGGGCGGGCTTGGACATCCTTGCCGGCCCGAATCACCCGCTTGACCCGAACCCGCTCGGACAAATGGGCATAATTTTTGTTCAAAGCCCGGTCCTGATCCGGCCCGAACCCGACTTTGTACAGGTCTACGTGTGTTACACTCAACGAGATTGTCAGCGACCATGTGTTTAATAGGTCCAAATTGTTAAGTTTAAGTGTTCAATAGGTCCAAACCAAAGGTGGAGTGTCTAAATGACTAATTTATACAAGTATAGGGGGGCTGTATATGTTTTGAGCCAATTAACAATTATTGTTTTTTTATGGCACGATGTGAATAATAATACTCTCTACTAGAAAAAACAAATGAAATACATGCACATAACAATTTAAAATTAATGTACACACTGATATAAACAAATGAATACATATACATGCATAGTATAAAAGTGATACATGATATAAAATTGATGCACACTACACAAAATTCATGTATAGATACTAGCAAGACCTGGTCGTGCCATATACACGACGATGATTTAAAAAAAAATTAGGTAGAAACTGGACTTGTCGATTGGATTTACATAAACTTATTTGATAAAATAAAATAATTTTCTCAATAAAACTTTCAAGCGAGAATTATTATAATATGTAGGGAATGTAAAAAAATCTCTTTATTTATAATAGGATATGTGGTTTAATTTTTGAATGAGATAATCTTATATAATATATAAGTAAATAAATACTAAAAAAACTGATTAATATTTCCATACTTAGTAATTGAATATGGTAAGTATTTCATACTCGTTATTTAAATATGGTAAGTAATAGTAATGAATGAGGTAATATTATTAAAATAGGTATTAAGTGCTTATTAATAACATAGATAATTGAATTTTTTAATTGAATATGGTAATTAGTAATGATAAATGAGATGATATTATTATAATATGTAGAGAGTGTAAATTCTAAAAAATATTAAGGACAAAGAGGTAAATGAACATTTAAATATATCTACGTGACATAGTTAGATGGACGACACACAAGAGAGAAGGATTCGACTTTAGTAATAGTATATTGATTAATATGATGCCATGATGTACATATATATATAAAATTAAGATGCAGTTTTTTTTTTGGCTCTATTGATTCATTAGATAGAACGAAATGGATAGCACACGATCATTCTCTCGATTGGAAGAATGAAAATAAGCATTCTGCTCCAAGACCAACCATACAAGTACGTGTTTATTGTTTACTTATCCGCATCAATAGCATCATACTGTATGTTTTCTCCTGAAGGGTGCCACATCAGGCCATAGGATATCGGGAAGCACTGTGCTTGTGCGACGGATAATATATGAAGATGGACGTGTCCGGTAGAAGATGCAATGAATTTAAGAGATAATTGGTTTGATTCTAGTGAGGTCATCCCATAGAGTACACGTGTAGCTTAACCTTTTTATATGATTGCGGGTTTTAGCCTCAATTTATGGTAAAGGCCTCATAAAATTTTCCATGTGTATAGTTTGAGCGTTTTGCCACATAGAAAATCGAGGCTAAAACCCGCAAGCATTTAAAAAGGTTAGGCTTTTATGTGCAATTTTGAAACATTAGACTAATTATTGCAATAATACTAAAAAATCAGGCTATTTTAAACAATTTTTTCTTTAATTTTTTAAGAGGACAACCAATTAAACAATTTTTTCTTTAATTACTTCGAGCGGATCGGGTCGGGTCAAGTTTTGACAGGTCTATACACAATCATCAAATTGAGCAATTAGATGAAATTTTTTGCCAATAAAAGCAAATAGTTGAATTTAAGAGGTTGACAAGTAATTGATGGGCTAGCTGGCCAGAAATTGTTTGAAAATCGACATTTGCAGGCCCATTAAAACCCAACCAATACAAATACACAATTTTACAAAAGTCACTCTGTAATATATAGTGAATGTACAAGAAATATTAAACACGGGTAACTCGACACTCTTATATAACGGGACACCTACACACTCTAATTTACATTTGTGATGACACTACCCACACTAATTCTCAATCAAGCCCACTCCACTCTATAGCTTGATTTACCATTTTTTCCCATAACGTTGCAGTATCTTCTAGAATCTTAGCTTCAATTCCATAAGGTTCCGACATTTTCTAGAAGCTTCCACTGATGAAACCCGAAATAAATCGCGCTATAAACGGGATTATAATAAATACTAACTCTTGGGATTTCGTACAACCAAACAGTTTTCGTACGTAGATTATTTAGCGGTTATTTCGCGCACCATCACAACCCCTTGGCCCGGTGTCCTCGTTCCACGAGGGCAACAAGATAATAAATAGGTGCACATGCTTTATCGATTTGCAACGCGGTCTAAACTCAACATTAGGTGGAATTCGCGCACTTTTCGAGAGTTGGGACCTCGTCCCTTTAGAGAGTTAGGACCTCATCCTTTAGAAAGTTAAGACCTCGTCCTTTTAGAGAGTTAGGACCTCGTACTTTAGATTATTAGGACCTCGGCCTTTTAGATTATCAAGACCTCGTCCTTTTAGACTATCAGGACCTCGTCCTTTTAGATTATTAGGACCTCAACCTTTTAGATTATTAGACCTCGTCCTTCCAACTAGATTGTTTCCGACCCCAAGCGGGAAGCGAGGGGCGGATTAGCGCACTTGGAACAAAGTTTCCAACCCCAAGCAGGAAGTGAGGGGTATATTTGCACATAACGAGGTTCGACGGCAACTCCGTGGCGCCACACAGAGATTGCAGCTAAGCCCGCGCACGCCAGGGGCGAACCCCGTGTCGTGCTAACTAGAGGGAAGAGGGTGTACTTGCTTGATTATTACCCAAGAGTAGGTCGGATAGGGAGAGTACTTTCCGCAGACGGCGCTAGTGATGAAACCCGAAATAAACTACGCTATAAACGGGATTATAATAAATACTAACTCTCGGGATTTCGTACAACCACGTAGATTATTTAACGGTTATTTCGCGCACCATCATCCACAACCTTCTCGATTTTTCTAGAAGCTTCCATAACCTTCTCGCGTCTTCTAAAAGCTTTTAGAAGCTTCTATAGCCTCCTAGATATTTCAAATATAAAAATATGAATTAATTTATAACAATTCCTTCCTTAATTCATATTTTCAAATCCATTATCCAAACGTATCTCATCTATTCACATCCCAATCTTGACATCTCTACATATATAACTCATCATTTCAGCAAACAAACATTCTTTTCATTCTTCCACTTCCGTATGATCAAGCGCCTCCCATTGAACATCTTGCACCACTCATATAATGAAGAGCATGGCATGTATCGTTACATCCTCACGCTTTTGTTACCTGAACCTTCAACTTCTCTCCATATTTTATTTGAGGTGAACAAAACTCACCATCTCTCGTCAAGGTGGAAAACAAGCTTGATCTCCACACACACGCATCGAGGCTGCATCCATCAACCACTCGAACTTGGCAACCTCTTCACTCGTTTCCAAGTGAACATCATCCACGCCAACAACACATACAAACCGTTTTGGTATACCAATCACCAACTCTCATCCAAAAGAACCTCTCTCAACTTCTTTAGGTCCTTCCTCATATGCGGGCATCTCTTAACTGGTTTCTCGCTCATTACACCAATAGGTCTTGTACCATGCTCAGCCACAACAACCATACTCCACCACAACATGAAGTTAATATTCCCATCAAAGAGTGAGATCTTGAACACCCTCAATAAGTTGGTTGTCCTCATGCTAACATAAGATCCTTCCACAAACGAGCTCTACCAACACGCTTCACCAACACCGGCACCCTCGACAACCTCGACTCTACGGGTAAGAGTGGTAAATTGAGCTATAGAGTGTAGGTAAGGTCGTCACACGTGTAAGTTAGAGTGTGTGGGTGTCCCATTTTTTATTTTTATTTTTTTTTGATTAGGTAAGAATTCGGTTTACCGGACAGGCCTGGTAGAACCGAGAGGCCAACTGAACGGCAGTCGAAAACCGACTCGAAATGGTCTGAAGAAAATACAAAACACGATAAGAAGTACAACAATTGAAAAAAGACGCTAGAACGGAATTAGTAGTGGGAGAAGTGAGGAGCTAAAGAGTAACTTCTTTAGCCTTCGGGTCAAAAGGGGACAAATATGATGAAGTAGACTACTGGCATTGCCTCCATCGGGATGAAGGATCTTCAGCAGCCTCGAAAACGTCCAAGCGACCACGCCAATCACAAACGAGCCACACCCAATTCTAGAGCCAAATCTCAAATTTGTACAAAAAACCGTGCAAGGGTTCACCTGTCAAAACAAATAAGAACCACAATACCCAAATAAACCCCGCCTCAAAGGCCAAAGAAAAGCAATTGGAATGAGGTGAGTTTGGGCCAAAGTAAAGATGGGCCAAAAGAGCCAAAAGGCTTACCCACCAAATAGCCCACCAAACAACCCACATAGAGGCAAGCAAAATTAAAATATCACAACAAGTGCTCGTCAGTACTATAACAATCATCCAGAACATGATGAAAATCAAATTCGAAAAACATTCCAAAGAGTCCGTGAGAGAAAAATCGTGATTATAGCAATCTTCTAAACCAAGAGGTTGTTTTCTTGTATCTTTTTCTATTCATTATGGGTAGTTTATTGTCTTAGAACTATTGATAATATTCATAGAACGGGGTTTCTCGCCAAGAGTCGAGCGACTTTCTCAGCCAAAGAACAGAAGGGACTTTCTCAGACATATAATTCTAGAGAGAGGGCAGAACCCATCTCTCTAGAACTCCTTAGTTAGATATATTTTGGCAATCAAATATATGATTGCCAAAATATATCTCTTGTACATTCACTATATATTACAAAGTCACTTTTATAAAATTGTGTCTTTGTGTCGGTTGGGTTTTAGTGGGTCTACAAGCACTAGTACAAAATTTGTTATACATGGCGGAAAAATTATGGTGCTATTTAAAAGTGTAGTTATATATCAAATACAGATGACACTTTTATAAATAAAGCGCTATAATATATTTATTAGAGCACTTTTTTTAAAAGCGCCCTAAAATACAAAAGATGGATAACACTATATTCATACTACATTTTGCTAAGCGGTATGAAGAAAAAGTACTACGAGTGTTTTTAACATATTTTTGTGATAAGGCTATGGTTCTTTTAGAGCGGAATTGGAATCATCATCATTATTACTACTATATACTAAAGCAGATGTTAGAATAATATATAAATGATCCCACATTAAACCATATTATCCATCTTTTTTAAATCAACCCCCCCCCCCCAAAAAAAAAAAAAAAAACGTTAAAAAACCAAAATTTGGGTTCATATAGAAATTAGAAACACAGTTCCAAATATAAGAATGTGGATGGCGTCCATTGGGCATTTATTTTTTATTTATCTCTTTAGTGGATATGAAAATGGCACAACTCCTTTGTTTTTGAGCAGGCTTCTTTGAAGCCCAATAGGGAGAGAGTTGCCTTTGTTCAACAACAAGCTTCAGACTATATTATGACTAACGGTTGATTGGTGACTGATAAGCATCGTCAAGCAAGCCATGTGGTCGAGCAGTAAATATTATGGAACCGACCAAGAGAAGGGTGGATTAAGCTTGACATAGATGGCTCGGTCCGAGATAGTGGATTAACTACGACTGGAGGAGTCATTCAACACAATGATGATAAGTGGATTATTGGTTTTGTTCATAACATTGGGATTTGTAATGTCCTAATAACTGAGCTATGGGGAGTTCTCTAGGGTTCGAGTCTTGCTTAGATTAAGGGCTATAGGAGGGTCTCTTTAGAAATAGATTCACAACTTGTGGTTCTTTTTCTTGGGCGGCCTATGGAGCATAGTCATCCACTCTATAGTCTGGTATCTAGATGCCAAGACTTTATTCGTAGAGATTGAGAAATCCAATTTCGTCATATCTATAGGGAAGCTAATAGTGTAGCAGATTATCTTGCTTCCTTTGCTTTTTCATTTAGTGTAGGTTTACATGTATTGCTTCACCCGTCGGAGAGTGTTATTTGTTTCAAAGAGTGTTATTTGTTTGTTTTCTGATGATGTTAGGAATCCGACTATCTGATTACTTAGCCTATTTTATATTAATAAAATTATCCTAGAAGATTAGGGCTCCTTTGGTATCCTAGAAGATTAGGTATCTGATATCTGATATCGGTATCAGTATCGGGTATCGGTATCGGTATCGGATATGGGATATCATTCATATCTCTCATACCTCTTTTTTTTGGGTATATCAAATATCATGCATTTGGTCTTGTTTTGATATTAAGACATGACCCGATATTCATATACTCTCATACCAAATACAAGATATGGCCTGATACCGATATCTAAATCCATATACTCCCATACCAAACACAAGATATGACCTGATACCGATATCTGATATCAGGATATCAATACCAAACGGGCCCTAAAGAGTGTCGCCTCACTTTCTTTAAAAAAAAAGGGAAATTCCGAGTTGTACCCTCGAGTTTTTTTCTTTTCCGAGTGGTTCCCTGAAAAAAAACTTATTCCGAGTGGTACCCCTGAACTTTTGAAAAAGTCCGGCTAGTGCCCTTACTTGTAAATTTTCGTTAGTTTATAACTAAATTAGTATGTTTTCTAATGAAAAATATATTTTTGTATTTAATTATATTAAAACACAATTTTAATTTAATAACAATGAAAATAAATCGTATAAAAATACTAAAATAAATTTTGTATTTTATATATATTTGTCAAGTAGATTTTATGTTGTATAACTCAAAATTTTTAAGTTAAAAGCAAAAAAATTACAGCATTTACATTAAAATAAATATATTACATAATTAAAAATTTTCATGTAGGTTTTATGTAATGATTTTAATTTTTTTAAGAACTAGTAGAATTTTTATTATGGTACTCTTAAGTTACATTAAAATTGTAATTTCTATTAATTTTTCAAAAAATTTCAAAATTACTATGTAAAATCTACATGGAAAATTTAAATCTTGCAATATATTTATTTTAATATAAACATTTTAATATTTTTGCTTTTAACTTAAAATTTTTGAATTATACAACATTAAGTTTACTTGAAATATATATATATAATACAAAATTTATTTTAATATTTTAATATGATTTATTTTCATTGTTATTAAATTAAAATTGTGTTTTAATTTAATTTAATACCAAAATATATTTTTTTTCATTAGAAAACATACTAATTTAGTTATAAACTAACAAAAAAATACAAGTAAGGGCACTAGCCGGACTTTTTCAAAAGTTTAGGGGTAACGCTCGGAATAAGTTTTTTTTTTCAGGGCACCACTCGAAAAAGCCAAAAACTCGAGGGTACCACTCGGAATTTCCCAAAAAAAAACAGTTTCGAGATCCGGTTCGCTCCTAAGTCCCGCACCGGTGTATTTAAGTTTTGGGATTTTCCTTTTGGTACCCTCGAGGTTTTGACTTTTCCTCTTGGTGCCTAGAAAAAAACTTATTCCTTTTGGTACCCCTTTAGTTTTAAAAAAGTTCTTTTCATACCCTAAAATCCACCAAAAACCAAATTCCATCCATTTCTCAAATTCTCCGTTAACAATTAATAAAAAATAAATAAAAAATCTACCTTTTCCTATTTTTTTTACCTTTCTAATTACCTTAAAATCCAAACAAACGTGAGTTTCTCCCTCTCGATACTAACAATGATTTGCGATGGGCGACTTGCAGACGAATGTTCTCTAGGCAGACGAATTGAGTGTGCCGGAGACGAGGGGTGTGGACGAATCCGATTTGCAGGTGTGTGCCAGCGAAATTATTCAAATTTGAATGCTTAATTTGGGAGAAGTGTAAAATTAGGGTTTAATTTGAAGTTAGGGTTTAATTTGGGAGAATTGTATAATTAAATTAGGGGTTTTATGTTGAATACTCAATCTGATTGATATGGTAATGAATCATTGGAAAAATTGAATAATTTGGATTTAATTTGATGGCTGAATCTGATTTATCAAAAGTGTGCATTGAAAGTGGTTAATGGAGTTCTGGCTTCAGATTTTTTGCTTTCCAGATGGAGAAGAGAGCCTGAAATGATGGGTTGTAGGTTGGTTCAATTCTAGTATTATGCAGCGGGCTCGGATTTTATGCAGCGGGCTCAAATTCGCCGGTCTTCCGTGATGTCCCGACTTCACCGGCGTTCGACCTCATCGGCCTTCCGTGGTGTCCCGACTCACCGGCGTTATCCGATGGTCTCGTCGCCCTAAATCGTCTCCTACAGTACCTTGAGAGAGAGTTAGTGGGTAAGTGAGCAGAATAAAAAAAAGGGTTAAATGGTGTGAATTTTTTTAATTTTTTTTTTAAATTTTTAACGAAAACTTTGAAATTTTGGATGGAATTTGGCTTTATGTTCACTTTAGGTTACGGAAAGGACTTTTTTAAAACTAAAAGGGCACCAAAAGGAATAAGTTTTTTTTCTGGGTACCAAAAGAAAAAGTCTAAACCTCAAGGGTACAAAAGGAAAATTCCTTAAGTTTTTAACACCGTCAAGCCCTCATCCTCATCAGATCATCACCCCGCGGTCAATATCTTAAGCAGTCCTTTTTCCTTGAAAGAGGGTTTTGCTCGTTTGCGGGACACGCACAGAGAAACAGCGAGGGATGGTGAAGAACGAGACCGCGAGGAACGAGCTGATGCTGACGAGACGCTTCGGTGGAGAGTTCGTGTCGGATATGGAGGAGCAGGGCTCCGTTCTCGCAATGGAAGTCGACGACGACGACATCGAACCCCTCGAGCTCTTCGGTGAGACCATCCACCCTCAAGATTCCAACAAGCTCGTCGATCGCGACTTCTTCAACTCCTTCGAGGACGACTTCGACGATGCCGACATCTGATCCCTAGGGTTTCCTAATTGCTTCCGGATCTTCTCTTCTGTTTGCTCTTTGTTCTCTATTAAGAATATAACAACACTAGGTTTACTTTTGAGGTCCAAAAGACTGTAATTCCGGTTTGTTTTCGACAACTATCACGACTATTAGTGCAATTGGCGATCTCTGTTGATTGGATGATGGTGATTTTGAGATTTTATATTACGGCGTCTGGTTTTACTTGCTTCTCTATTGTATTTGTGATATTATTTTTCAGTATTGTGCTACGATTTCTGTTTCAGTGATTTGTTTATGTAGTACCATTCAACAGTGCAGGACTGTTGCTGTGGTCAATTTTCTTATAATTGCTTTCGCCAAGTCATGATCTTGTTTTATGAGTACAAATTTGAACCTATGTGCTGAATTTCAGTCGAATGATATCTTTGCATTATTGAATATTTGGATGGGGATGAAGGCTTAGATTGCCTCTATTTATGACTTAAATCCTTGTAGTTTACTTACCTTCTCTCATTACATAGTCCAGTACGTCGAGAGCATCACTGAAAATAATAAGGAATGAGCTCACATGAATTCTATTTTGGGAAAAGTGAAGCTCAAGCTAATAGTTGACACTGTCATTACGCATGTTATTCATACCACCTCATACATGAAGCAAAAGTATCTGTAATTAGTTTCGGTTCGCTAGTCTAAAGTACAATCCACAATTGGTGCTTCTTTCTAGGAAGGATTCCTTGCTATTGACTTTGTGAATCTATTTGTTTTGCACACATGTAGTGGTAAGAGCTCTATGCATAAGTGCGAAAGGAAATACTACAGTTGTCTCGTTTTCATACATGAAGTCTTAGAAGCATTTTAGCCAACCGCAATAGAAGAAATTTTGGGAGGGTGAGAATGATAATACAACCTGGAATGCAAGCAAGTACAACAGCCAACCAGAAGGTGTTGGCTGATATTAAGGCATATGAAGCTGAGGCAAAAGCAACAAGGGTTGCATAGAAGGAAAGCTGAAGCAGATAGATGCTGAAAGAGAGAAGCAATCTTGGCTCATCGCCTTGCTGAGTGATCCTTGTTGCCCATAGCATGCAGAACAACACAAGCACATAACCACACATAGCTGATGCATTTGACAGCAAAAATACCTTGAAGGCTACCTTACTCTCTTGTATAGGGTCACCTGTGGTGTTGAAACCACCAGGTGTTGCAAATATAGCTGCAAAAGTGACAGCAGCAAGAATTGAAGAGATAACTGACAAAGTATTGAAAGTATGATGCAGACTTTTGCTTGCATCTTCTTGGATCTGTTTACGAACTTCAATAGGGGCTCTTTCCTGGATTGCTTCAGAGTTCCTTTGTGGTGTTTCTTCAGGAATTGTTGCTCCACGAGTAGCTTCAGGTTCGGGATTTATTTGTCTTTGCCTTTCTTGGAATTCTTGCATTATTATCTGGTAGCCTATCTCCACCTTGGAAAAAATTAAAGCATATTGCATGTTAGTCCTTGATGGTTAATATTTAGTTCCATTGGTTCAATTTAAATGATTTTAGGTTCTACGTCAGAAGATTTTTTATAACTACTTACCATGTCGTCTGAAAGTTCTTGCTGTGACTTCATAAGATCCCTGGGCGTGTGACCTTCTCTGTTCTTGACATTTGGCTGTATATTCACCGTGTCCAGCAATATCTTTGCCATTATGTGGTCTTGCCTTTTCATTGCTAGATGCAATGGAGTGTTTCCGTCATGATCAGGTTCGTTCACAAGCCTTTGGATACATGATAAGCTGAACAGCTCGGATCCTCCATGATCATTCTGGAGTTTCATTAGGTGCAGAGCACTTTTACCATCGTGGTCACAGATTGCAATGGACTTTGGGATATAACGAAGGATGGTAATAACAACTTGTACTAGACCCATGGTAGCTGCTCTTAACAAAGGCGTCAAACCATCAGCGTCACGTTGGTTAGCTGATAGTCGTTCTTTTTCTGTCGATGCAGTGGAACTTTCAGCCTTTTGCAGGTCAAGGGAATTGTCTGCCCTTAATATCATTTCTACAATACCCATTTGATCTGTTTTGGATGCATGGTGTAGAGGTGTCTCGTTGTTGATGTCTGCTTTCCTTATTAGTTCCGGGTGTTTCTGGAGCAGTAGTTGCACAATATTCTCTGCAAATATGAGCCAGAAAGGAACAGAAAAAAAAAATCTATTGTGAGAATTTCTTTGAGGGGCTAGAGCCTTTAGTAGATGTACTCTTAATCCAAGAATTTCTATGTCTCTGCTTTTCTATGTTTTCTCATCTATATTTTCTAGAAACTTCTTTTTCCCAATTCCCGCTAAAGAAGACATGAAAGCTTTCTAACATAGTAACAATAAATTATCAGTAATGGCTAAATTATCTTACCTGCAGCGGCAGAATATACTGCAACATGTAATGGAGTTGCCCCACCTGGTCCTTTTAAGCTGTACAACATACTAGATGTCAATATTCTCTGTGCAAACTTCTGATGGCCAAAGGCTGCTGCCAGATAGAGCGGGCTCTCATCTCTTTCATTCTCATAGCAAGCAAGCTCCGGATCTTCTTCCAACAGGTAAATTGCAAGCTCCTCATGACTTCGTTGTAATGCCTTATGCAGTGGCGTCAAGCCACTGGGATCTGTAGCCCTCCATGGTTCTGTAGCAACACCTTCTTCTGCATGCGTCAATTGCAGCAAATAAGATCTCCTCTTTGCCCCCTCGACATCTTGCTGATATTTCTTGTAAGTGCCCACAAACAGCTTGGCAATCCCAAGCTGTCCACTCTCAGCTGCCACATGGAGAGGGTTCTCCCCCATATTGTTTCTCTGGCAGATCAGTAGCACGGATGCAGGGAGTTTCTGGAGCGCTTGAGTGATGAATTGTGCATGCCCTTGTCTGGTAGCCACGTGGAGGATGTTGTCTCCTTCAAGTGTCCTCTCAACAAAGTATTGCTCATTGGGCACTTCATTTTCTCCCTGGCCGGTCTCTTCTCGAATGGTGGAGATTTTGTCGAAGAAGTGAGGTATCCCTTCTGTCGCTGCATTGTACAGCTCCAGATCCATGTTTGAGGTTTAGTTTTTTCTGCTATTGGTTGCTCTTGCACATCATAGTTTCATATATACATAATGGTAATTGGCAAGTACTTTATTTGCACGTTCTGCACACTACACTAAACTGAAACATATAAAATATGAGTGCATGGTATTATTGTTGTATTTGATGCTTTGAATTATTAGTGTTTGGGGTGTATAATGCAACGTACATGCATGCTCATGCATGGAATATTGAATAATTTAAAATTATGGTTTTGTTGTTATGTTAGTGTTGACCAGCTTTGCTAGGCTGGTTGTAGGCGGTGCTAAGCAGGTGTGGTTAAGTTGTTCTCTGCACGACTGTTACATTGTAATCATGTTTGGATTCTCAAGTATTTATACATCACACATTATTTTATGATAAGTATAAGCATGAGAAAATAATCATATTGCTCCTAGTATTTTGGTAAAATGAAATAAACCCTAAAATCATATAGCTACTCCCTGATAAGTGGTAACAAGGTATAACCAAGAAATTTGAAGCAAAATCATAAGGTAAACAAGAATGTCTAGAAGAAGAATGATATATAAGATAAATTGAGGCTTATGCTCACTGAGAATGATGACATATTGACACCTCCAACTTGGACTCTTTATGTTTTCTTTCTTGAGATGCAAAACTTTACGAGATATACAAATAATGATTTCACTGTTTTTCTAGAGATGCAATTCTTTACAGATATGCAAATAATGAATTCACTGTTGGCAGTGGTTTTTGTATTTGTAATTGTGGTTGATCTTTGTTCATCTTTGCTATAGGCAAGTAGGTTAGGTCTTATGAATTATTCTATTTAGGATTATATCTTCCTTGTACAGCTAGTTTGATTACAACTATCTGCAAAGTTCTCTTTGTGAGCATGTTTTTGTTACTATGTTTATGCCACATACACTGCATGGATGGCAGGCTAGATTGAAAGTGTCATGCCTTTGGTGTTCTTGTTTCTACAAACTCTTTTGCTCATTCTTCACGAATCACATCTATACAAGAGCCTTATAACTCTGAAGTTCCTATCACCTGTATGATGACTCCGACAAAATCCAATACCAAAGAAACCGACAAGGATTGAAGATGTAATCAAGTGTAATGCGAGGAAGGTTTTAAATGATCATTCACAATTTGGGGAGCATAAACATCCAATGAGCACGATAAAAGGTTTTACAATGTGGATTGTAACTTGAATGAATTATAAAAAATGTAAATAGACCGTCAACATGCCACTTGTGATTGAGGCGCGCGGTCAAAGTATTTTGTTCTTGGTTAGTTGTTTAGCATTAAAATTCAGATGTGGTGCTTCGATCTTTCTAGGAGGAATTGTTTGTTGAGCTTGTATGAATCCAGGTACAATATTTTGCTAACATGGTACTGGCAGGTTAATCTTCATGCTTGGTGATTGATAACTCTATCAAGAAATGCAAAAGAAAGGAGCATATTATCCTAGCCAATCTCACAATAAGAAATTTGGGAGAGTGAGAATGATAACACGGTCAGGAAGGCAGACATTCAGATAGGTAGGACAACCAACCAAGGTCTTGGCTGATATCAAGGCATATGAAGCTGCGAAGAAAGCTGCAATCTTGGCTCATCACTGTGTTGAGTGATCCTTGTTGCCCATAGCATGCAGAACATCACAAGCACATAATTGATGCATTTGACACAATGAATACCTTGAATGGTAATTTACTTTCTAGTATGGGGTTGCCTTTGCTGTGTTGCAAACATAGCTGCAAAAGTGTCATCAGCAAATAACTAACAGAGGATTGAAAGAGTGCTACAGACTGTTTCTTTCATCTTTCGGGATCTGTTTATGAACTTCTGGGCTTCTTTCTGGTATTCCTTCAGCCAATGTTGCTCCATGAATAGTTTCAGGTTCGGGAATTATTAGGCTTTGTCTTTCTTGTACTATTAGCCAATAGCCTATCTCCACCTTGAAAAAAGCATAAAGCATCTAGTGCTTGATGGTTAATATCTAGTTCCAGTGGCTCAACTCTAAATGGCTCATATTAAATCATAGGATAGACTGTATAATTTCTTACCATGTTCTAAGAAAGTTCTTGTTGTGACTTTATGAGTTCGCTGAGCGTTAGACCCTCTTTGTTCTTCACATATAGCTGTATAATCTCATTATCCAGCAGCAAGTTTGCCATAAATGTGGTTTTGCCTTTTCACTGCTAGATTTAATGGAGGGTTGCCTTCATGATCAGGTTCGTTCACAAGCCTTTGGATACTTAGAAAGTTGAGCAGTTCATATCCTTCATGTATAATCTCATTGGAAAGTTGAGCACTTTTACATTTCCTGTCAATGATACAGTACGGTGTTACCTTGAGCCTTTTGCTGGTGAAGATAAATGTCTGCTCTTACTATCATTTCTACAATGCCCACTTGTTCTCTTTTGGCTGCTTGGTGTAGAGTTGTCCCCTTTTTGCTATTGTAATGTTATTAATCCTAAGTTGTAATATGTAAACATAACTACACTATAGTGCAATGCAACACACAAATAGGTAGGTAGAGGCTAGGACATGTGCTTAACTCGAACTCAAGATGCCATAGGCCACCTGACTCGGACCTAGACTTGACCATTGAGCCGCTTGAACATGCCATGGTTAAGTATGGCTCTTGTGTTGTGTTATTTGGTTGAGTGGACTGGCTATCATGTGTGACTTGGGCTTGAGCTTCGCCAAAATGACTAATGGGCCTATTCTGTTGTTGGGCCACTCCAATTCTGATCTTTGCTGTTGGACTCATTGAAAGAGAGAGTGGAGGCGTCGTCGTCTTGTCTCTAGGGTTTCATTTATAAGCATTATGTGAAACCCTTGAGAGCCCATCTTGCTCATTTCTCTCCGCGGCGCTCTGGTTTCCTAGGGTTTAAAGCTCTCGAGCTTGAGCCTTGCGATCCCACTGTTCCTCCCAGAGATGTGACGAGATCAAGAGAGAGAGAAAGGGGAAAGAGAGAACTAGAGAGAGATGAGGGAGATCGGGTCTGTGTGGCTTGAGTCTTTGTGAGCTTGCTTGCTCCATTCTCCGTTCTTGTTGCTTTGTGCTTGCCTCTTGTTATTTCTCTTGTTTCTAGCTTTTGCCACTTGTGTGTGTGATTACTTGTAATTGTGCTTGTGCTTATGGCATCTGGTGCTTAGTGGATTGGGCGAGTCTCCCCTCTTGAGGCTCCGTAGAGTAGGACTTTTGTCTGAACTGCGTCAGCAAGCCTTTGTGTCTCTTTTGTGTTTTGTTTTTAAAGTTCTCAAACTCTTATTGAACAATAGAAGTGAACTCGAGTAGATCTAGATCTCTATATCTATCTATGGTTCTTATTAGTTCTGGGTGTATTTGGAGTGATTATCGCACAATATTTTCTGCAAATGAGCGTGAAAGGAACAGATCGAGAGAAGTTTTCTATGCGTTGCGCAGTTAATTGAGAATTTCTACGCAAGTCCTTTTCTATGTTTTCTTATTCATAGTTTGTACGATAGAGATGAAAGCTTTACTAGCATCTTATCGTACAACTATAAAAGTTATCCTCAGAAGCCTAATAAATGTCATAGCTTAATGCATTCACTTCAATTTTGCTAATGGACTATGTTAGACAATAATGCTAATGTGCACATGTTTTAGATTTGATGTTTGACTCAATAAGCTTTATGAAATAATATATCATCAGATATGACAATTTTTTGTATTCTTGTTAATTTTTATAATCAACCTTTCAAATTTCTTATTTAATGTATTAAGATAAGATACATATTCTTTATTGACAACTTTTTGTATTTTCTTTACTGGACTATATAAAATATAATATTATTATAAAGACTATCTTGTACTCCCTCAGTCCCCTTTTGTTTGTCCAGTATTCCATTTCGGGCGTCCCGAAATATTTGTCGTACTTTTCCCCTTTCCTTTTTCATTCATACATTTCTTACAAAAATACCCTCAACCAATATCACTTTTTACCCACTTTTTAACTTTACATCCCATCAACTATTCATCTTCTCCTACCTAATATCATATTTTACTCATTTTCCCAATTGCCAATACTACTTTACATCTTTTATCTCTATAAAATTACAAACATACCCCTAATCAATTTCACTTTTTATCCACTTTCCCAATTACCAATACCACTTTACATCTTCCTTAATAACCACAAAAACCGTCCTTTAGGACGAACAAAAGGGGACGGAGGAAGTACAGTTTTCTATCTTTCTCATTCTTTTTTCCACATAATATAGTAACAGTGATTTGGGTATGTATGTGTATGGTAGCTAGCATTTCTTTGTTTGTTTTTTTAATGAAAGTGACTCAAGGTGCAATACTACGTTCACCTCCTCTGATGTATAACCTGTTTGTAAAGGTATATTGCCTGTAGAGAGCCATTGTAGTGGAGTATGGCTGTGATTTTATGAGGGCAAATCAGTGGCAGATGTACAATTTAGAAGGTGATAATAGGCAAATTAGAGGATACATAATATCTTTATGTTTTTATTTTTAATTTTATGTGGTGGACATAGTGCTCTAAGCTAGTTCAAGTAGTACTTGGGTTAACCTAAATATTATTAGATAAAAAAATATTATTTGCCTACAAATTTTCAATTCAACATCCATAATAAATAAAATATTGCATTAAACTTGATAACAGACTTGTGCTACAATAATTAATTCGTAGCATGCTTTTTCTTGGTAGAATTCGTAGCAAGTTATTTGCCTTTGATAATTTCTCACAATTCGTAGCAAGTATGATTATAAGCTAGAGAAAAATTAATCATTTAAATTTAACAAATGCATAGTAATATCGATCATAAAATTGTCATTACAGCCATAAGAATGTTTTTCAATAAAATAACTTCACTACTACTAAAAACACGCCACATGTAACAATCCCACCAAAACTATCCATACGTGCCTTTTTTCACAAGAAACAAAAAATAATAACTAAAGACAAAAAAAAAAGTCAAAAGGAGTGGTTTTCTTGCGCACTTTCAATTTTGTGTTGCGCCCTCCGATATGGTCGGATTCCCATCCCGCACACAAAAAAGACACAAAATATGGGCGGGTTTCAAGCCCGCACAAGAAATTTCCCAAAATCCATGGACGGGTTTAGGATCCGCATAGACTGGAGTGGCGCATCCGAAAAACCTGATTGCACAAAATTTCGCCGCTAGGAAATGATAACGAAAATATAAAACAAACATTCCCTCCAAAGAGCCCACACAGTTCATCAATCTTGGAGAGACCCACAATTCATTACCTTAGGTCTTCACTTTTTGCCCGTAAGAAGCTTGTTCTATAAAGGCACTTGGATGGTCGTTGGTCACATTTTCTTCTTGTGGCTGCTCACTCAATTGTAGAATTTTGTTACGCAACAGATAAACAGAAATCAAAACTTAACCTAGAGACAATGTTTAACGAACCATTAAAAACAATATGCCAGTGCTCCCAACCATGTTTGGTTTGAGGTGGTGCTTTGATTGGGAGGCAGTTCAGTTTGTTGAGGTTATGTTGGCGCAACGTTATCAGACTGAATGTTCATTTTGTTGAGAGTCACATGAGAGATGATGTGAAGTTCAACAACAACGACAAGAACTAATAGAGGTCAGACCCATACCAGGAACCTTGAAATCCTAGAGGCTAAAATTAAATAAATAAATGAGGCTAGATTGATCGAGGCAAAAGTAGAATGTAGATTTGTATTGGTTCTAACCGAAAGGGCAGTTTCGATTATCCGGAAATAAATATGGTAAACAAAGGAGCACCAAAACCCCCAATGATTCTGGGGATAAATGAAACTAGGGAGGTTAGATAGAAGTAGGGCAACAATGAACAGAATAAGAGAAGCATAAGCATTTCCAGGATTAACATATTGCAAGACCCGAATTTGATCTACGACTTGTTAAAAGAGGAATCTACCTATAGCAAGCACTAAACCTGTTGAGGTTAAAAGTGCAACTGCTAGTCTACAATATTTACCCTTACCACTATTGGTGAGGATGCAAGGGGAATGTCCATGAGCTTCTTTTTTTGCATGAGAGATGAGCACAAAAAGAAGAGTAGTGGAAGCAATGAGGACTAATGAAGTGATCAAAGTAGATACCTCCACTTGGGAATTCTAGGTGCATAATAAGTCCATTTGTTCCAGCTTCTCCGACACCGCCGCCGCCGTCACGCGGCCACCGGCACAGCTGCCGCAACCGCCAACACCGTGGCCATTGGCACCGCCTCCGCGATTGCCGACAACGCCATCAACACCGCCACCTGCAGCACCACCTCCGTCACTGCCACCGCGACCACCTTGCTAAGGCTGGATTTTTGGGGTGTTGACTTGTCTTACATCAGCGTCTTCTTGTTGAGGCACGATTTGTGGGTTGTGACTTCGCTGGCCACCTGCTGAGGTTGGTTTTGTAGTTCGACTTCTCTAGCACCGTTGACTTCGTCGACCACATGTTGGGCGGCCACCAGTTGAGGTTGATTTTGTAGCTCGACTTCTCCGACAACGGCATTAACAACTCTGCCAATGTCCCACCTCCGTCGGCCGGCTTGTCCAACCCGATAAGAAGAGAGAGAAATTAAGATATCATTAGATTTTTTTTCCTTTTCTTTTAATACCTAAAAATTATATCCATTGATTGTATAAAATCTAAAGGCTGAGAAAACTCCTTATTATTTACCATAAGAACTCTCCCTACATGAACCTAACCCAATATTATATTATTTAAAATATTATTTAAAAATAATAAAATATTTAACTTTTAGGGGAAATAATACTTCGGGTTGGTCGGGTCAACCCAACGGGTTGGTGACCCAACCCAATTTTTTCGGAGTCGACCGGGTTCGAGTTATTCTTGACCCATTGATTTTCGAGTCGGGTTTCAACCCAAAAAACTTCAGTCGGGTCAAGTTGTTGCTTGGGTTGTTGCTTGAAATGATGAGCCACTAGGTATTAGGTAGCTAGGTAGTAGGGTTAGGGTTTTAATGATGGAGAGTATTTTTATAAGGTGTAACCAATGAAATATGGAAGTGATGTGGAACAATTGATTATTATTAATATTATAAAATTAATTTGATATAGATAGAATTTTAAAAATAAAAAATAATGAATTATGAGGAAGATAGAGATAAAAAAATGTGATATATTGTATATGATAAATATCTGCAAGATCTTGTAATATAGAACTAGTTGAAGTCCCGTAAAATTTACGGAATAATTTACTACAAAATATACAATTTTATGATATTAATATAAAATATATAATATATATATAATATCGTATATATAAGGTATACAAATTATTTTTTTAGATTGTGTCCTGTATTTCTATTAAATTTATTTAAATATTTTTTTCATTATTTGTTGATATGTTGCACTAAATTTATATCAAAATTACTAAAAAAATTAATTTTAATTGAATTGAATATTTTTGAATAGTTTTTTTCATTTTTTGTTAAAACACTAATATGCATAAAATATTTAATTTTCATAAATATAAAAATAAATATGGTAGACTATCTAGAAAACATGCTATAATTTTTTTAATATATTTACTAAAGTAAATTTCTAAGATTATTATATTTTAATCCATAAAAAATAAGATAATGTTTATAAATATGGAAAATATTAATACAAATATTGGTAGAAAGATAAGATAGAGAAAAATACCCAATAATACTGTAAATCAAATATAATAAGGATAAGGTTCTATCAAGTATAGTATAATTTATTAAAATATTTATTAGAATTATTTTTTAAATTTCTTTATTAAATCTATCAAGTATAATATAATTTATTAAAATATATTCTCGTATCTTGTACGTGGTTTTCTTAAATAAAATATTAATAATAAAATATTTTTAAATATATTTATTATTCGAGAAAAATCATCACGTAAATGCTTAAATATAAATTTTGAATATCTATACAATCTATATAAACGAATCTTCGCTGAATGAACATTACCTCTAATACGAGGCGATAAAAGGAAAAAAAGAAAATATCCTATTCGTTGGTTAAAATTATATCTTCCTCTAATAGGAAAGGGAAAAACCGAGAAAGGAAAAAAAACATGCGTGTTTAAGCAAAAAGTCAGAAAAGAACGGCGAAATGCATTAAATGTGGGCGGCAGTATCTCTAATGAGAGACGAGAAAAGGGAAACGGAAAAAAAAATGTCGACCTGTACAGAGGAGAAAAAACACGTTTCTTCTTTCTATGCTATGGTTCGAAGAAAGAGGCGATAAGGTGTGAACCCTACTATCCGATGAGTTCTCTTGGGCGAATCTGTGATCTACTTCGCCGCCAACGATGTTCGAGTGTGGAAGAGAGCGCAATTTGTTTCGCCAATACAGCCTCGCGACATGCCATCTCTGGAGATGAGAGCGAGGCGGCAAGCGTCGGTCGGCGTGGTGACAGCAACGATGCATGTTTATGGTTGTTAAAGCATGTCGCATGGTGGTGTAAGGGTGGCAACGCCGATGGCGTCACAAGAGTGGCGGTGCTTATGACTGGCCATTAATTCAATTTTTCTGCTTAGATTTGAGAAGGCAAAAAAAAACAAAGAAAAGAAAAGAAAAATCGGCTTTAATTAGGATGCTCCCGCTAGAATTCCTAGGAGTGTCAAAGTCAATAATAGCGGTGGACGGGCCGCTTTTCCGTCTTCAATAGTACTCCGGAGTAATTTGATTTGAATTTGACATCTCTCTTTTCCACGGATGTTGGTGGGCGTGATTGCGGCTGTGTCACCGACCTCTTTATCGGACAAAATAGGATGACGGTGTGGGAAATAATATATACGCAGGTTAAGGTTCTGAAGCCTCTACCGATTGCAACAGCCTGGAATTGGTCAAATCTGTGGAAGTCTTGGAGAGAGAGGCTAGGGACTCGCACAATTCGGGAAGCCCCAGGGGAGAGGAGCGAGAGGTCGAGGTCGGTGATGGATTGGCGTTCGGGAGAGGTGGCCGCGGGTGGCGCGGTCCAGGGCCCGAGAGGTTGTGGATGGTGGCGGCGGCGCAGGAGGTGGTGATTGTGGCAGTTGGCATGGTCACGCGCCGAAGACGAGGTGTGATGGAAATCCCCTAATTGATTGTTGTTAACAGTCTGTTTGTTCTCGTTTTGTGATGATTCTATTGTGGTTGTTTTGATTCTGTTTTTGTTTTCATTTATTTGATGAAATGTAGAGTTTCAATTGCATTTGTATTTTACCACTGAATGTGTAGGCGAGAATCGCGAGATGCTAGATAAGGCATAGTTACTGTTTTCCATCTTTATATTAATTTCTTTCATCTTTTATTAGGAAAAACAAGAAAAGGAGATTGTGTTGAAAGCAATGGGACAGGCAATCAACCAGACAGTATCCATTGCTGAGATCATAAAGGTAAATTGTTTGTTGTATATGAATATAACGTTTCTTGTTATTTTCTCAAGGTCTTCCTCTTTGCAAGTAATTGTCTTGAGTCTTGACAATTTGTTTAATATTGTAATAGAAGAGGACCCAGGGATGCACCAAGATATTGTCATTAGCTCCGTATTAGTCCGCCCTTTCTGATTTGGCAAGGGCTGTTGAATTATTAGGTTTACATGCATGTTTAACACAAGCAACTATGGATTCTGGTGAGCGGTTGCCTGTTTCATGGAGCAGTTGCACAACGGAAAAGTGTATTGAGGCGATTTCATGCACTAAATTACCAAAATTGATTTGCTTGCAAAAAAACGTTGCAGGTTTAGAAGGAACTTCACAAGAAGCACCACGGTACAGCTAAAGGACACATTATAATATGGCTTGGAATCAGACAAATCATGAATACAACTGAGATTGAAACAAGAGATATAACTGAGGAGTTTGGAACTCAAATCCACATGGTTACACCTTTATTTTATTCTAATGAGTTTTTCTTTGTATTCTCTTCATCTTATAAATATCCAGATATTCTCTTTTTGTAGCATGTTGCAGAGATAACTTATGAGAAGGAATTGGTGATGCGCATTCGGGAGATTGATCATGGAACAGTGACATATTTGGAGAAAATAAATTTTCTACAGAATAAGTTATTATCTGCTTCACATGGTTTAGGTAAATGATAGAGAGATATCTTTCACCTTCATATAGCTTGTATACATATTCTAAATCATGGAAGATGATAATCAATTGACCTCACATTTTTTGTTATTATTTAGATTGTTTTTTGTTCAAATGTTGAGGTTAAGGTTTCTCATTGTCCTGTTCCCGCATTACGAATGCTCGGATTTGCACCTATAAAAGAAATGTTCCATGCCAGAGTATGTTTCTCCATGGGAGAAAATGGTTCACCATTTAACAGTAGAATGAGGCAATGAGCATTGATATGAATGCTAGCTAACTTTGTGCATTCGTTCAGCTTTGCTATTAGTTTATTTTGTGATTTCTCCCTTTTCTTTTCTTAGTTGATTCCATAGAAAAATGCATATAAGAGAATATTGTGAAAGAAAATAATAGGTTTGTGTTTTCGTTTATATGCATCTTGTCGGTGGCTGATGTTCCCTTAGGTAGAGAAGTAGAAAATAATAGGTTTGTGAATTGGTTTTGATAGAACAAACTACTCCGTATTTATTATCTTCAAAGATGAAGCACCAACAAGCTCATTTTGGTATGTCTAAATCTTTAGTTTAATTAAGAATTACTTTTGTTTCTTAGACATGGATTTCTTTTAAATCATTATAGGTGATAGATGGAGTCATTTGATGCATTTTGTATTTGAGGTTTTGGAGTTGGGAGGAGTGTTTTTTTTTTAAAAAAAAATTATCAGAACTTGTTTGAGTATGAAACTATTTTCTTTTTGGTTATAATATATATTAGAAGTGGATTTTCTTCTTTTGAGAATGGAAGAACGTGTATGGCTAAAGAAAACAAGGATTTGAATCCCATTTGTCAAATTTTAAGTTAGGAATCACTTTTTTCTTGCTGAATAAGTAGCATTTAATGATGCTAATTAAGGTGCGGACATATGTTATGGTAATCAGAACATATTTTATGCAAAGCTGCACTGACAAATTGTAAATATTCTATACTGGCATCTACATGAAATTTTGAAATTAAAAGAATGTTGTGATGGCTTTCCCTTTTCTCTCCATTATTATTTTACTAAGAAAATTGTCAATTTATGGCTACTAGGAGAATGCGAAGCCATCAATACTCTCAAGCAAAATTGAAGATTGCAAAATCACAAAAGTTGAAGAGTATAGGCCAGCTTCAGATCTGCTTGTTCTAATGTCACCAGATAAAACTGTATCCTTGTCCAGTGACAAAATAAAAGAAATAAAAGGCCAGAACTCAGTTAGCCCAAATCCTAATAATATATCAGGATTGGGTTGGGCCTTTGCCACCACATGGTCCATGATTTACTGGCTATTGGCCCACCGACACACAAGGTGTGTGAGAGAGCTGCCAAATGGGAAGTGCTAGGAAAGCATACTGGTCCTTGAACTATTCTGTATGGCAAAGCACTTACACTTTCTTTGTTCTTGTTATCTGGCCTTTTTTTAAAAATAATTCCCCTTCCTCTTGACATTTATATAGTCTTGTTTGTTGGGTTCCTTAAAAATGGCCTTCAACTATCTTTCATTTACATCTTTCCATCTAAAATTTACCTTTCCTATCCTTTTTTTACTAGGGAGTATATTATCCCAGTTTGTATTGATGGTATCAAATTACATGGAATAGGTTTAGTTTATCAGAGTGTGTATTAGAATGAGAATTGTATGTATGTTATGAATTGCCATTTGGTTTTTGAATCGTTTTTATTATTTTCTTCGCATACTCGTTTGATCTAAAATAAGTGTTGTTTTAGCACTTAGATACAAATTTTAAGAAAAATATCAATTAAACTTAAAATTTTAACTTTTTTCAAATCTTATCACCTTTTAAATATCGACTACATTTTTTGTCCAATGAATGAAGAGAATTGATCAAACAAAGCAAATTTCAATAACAATTCTCACACTTCACTCTTGATTAAATATTTCAAACCCTAAAACGACAAAATAAGGTTATCAAAATTCATGAGCTAGAATCATTTATTTTCGATCAAAAAGAGTATATAACAACAAATCTATATATCTCTGTTAATCGCCGCGTGCGAACATTACACCAAATAATAAAAAATACATTTAATCCGCGATTCCATTAATATTACACCGAACAATAAAAATAACACATACGCACGCGATACTTTACTAGTATATTTAAAATCAATAAACTATAAAAGTTGTTTATTTGAAACAATAGTATTTTATTAGTATTTGAATTAAATTAATATCCAAAACATAATAATTTATTTAATTATGAAAATAGATAAATAATAACATAAAAACTTATCAATTTATTATATGCATGAGACCGTTCAAAATAAACTTAATTATAGTGATATAAAATTATACCTAGCATATGCATTCTATCTAAACCTAGCATATATATTCTATTTAAAAATAAAGTAAATATCCTAATATTTGTATAATATATAACATAAAAAATATCTTAATAATCTTCTTATTTATCATATCAAAAAATAATAGATTATTTTTTTTTTAAATTAAGGATGAGATTATTGATTATGGTGATATAAGATTGTATGTACATTACACTATCTTTATAGTAAACTTAATTATATTGCCAAAGATTGTTTTTAATAAAAGGGGTGGTGTGGTCCAATCTAAAAGCGACATGAGTCGTTTAATAATTTTTTTAACCTCCACCTTAGTAAATAGTTATGATTACGTAGATTAATATATAAATACATAATTAAACATATTAATAAAAAATCATTATTAGTATATGGATAGAAGATAATTACATATTATAATATAATGAACATGAATAAAGATAAAAATAATAGGTAGAGATAAATTGATAAAAAAAATTATTAAATAAGATTAGTGCGTAAAATTGGAAATTCCATAAGGTGATTGAATTAAATAATATATAATTAATTAAAAACATCATTATTAAAATTATGGTGACTGTAATATAAATTCTTAATGACGAATCTTCCCAAAAGTGCTTCAGATTTAGAAGATATATATTTATATACACTAGTCTTAGTTCCCGTACCTTGTACGAGATTTTATAAATTATTGTATTATTTATTCGTATTTGTTAAATTTTGATTAAATTTTATATGCAAGGATATTTCTAAAAAACTATGTGTATCTTATCAATACAAAATTATCATTTTCAAAAACAATTATTAAAAATTAATATAGGAAGAGATATTGTTAAAAAATTATGAGTATCTTATCTAAAAAAAATTCTATCCAAAAAATAAAAATCAATATATTGATTGATTATTTTGTTTAATATATAAATATAACTAATTAAAAATAATTCAATTAAATTTCGACTGATCACATTAGTTTTGTGGTGGTGGAACAAAATTGCCAAAGAGAAAACGCTCTTTAGGGTAAAACCGACGATTTTGATAACCGCCCTTTTTGACGGTTCGCGGATCGTTGTTGGCCTCTCTCCGATCATCGGCCGTGGGAGTTAGGGAGTTCCTGCCGTCTCTCGTGCGGGATTCACCAGAGTTAGTGTGTGCTTTGTCAGATTGGGAAAGGCTGAAGATAGAATCAGTGAAACAGAGGAAGAATTTAAGACTGACGGAAGAAGAATGTTTTAAGATTGAAGGCAAAATACCAGGAACAGATGAGAACAAGGGACTAATTTTGGTGGGCACTTTACTCTCAAATCGCCCCTTTAATTCTTATGCTCTTCAAGCAACTATGAGAGGGACTTGGAGACTTCGGAATGAATTTGTCTTCAGGGAACTCGGAAATAATTTATTTATATTCCGATTTTCTACTCACGGGGATAAAGAGAAAGTCATGAAAGAAGGACCTTGGTCTTTTGACAGGAGTTTGCTGGCGCTGAAAGAGCCCGGAACTGAACAACCGTCCAAAATTGTAGTTGACAGGGCATCATTCTGGGTCCAGATTTACGATCTACCTCTGGATGCAATGACAAAAGAAACAACAAAGGCCATTGGAAAGAGTTTTGGAGGGTTGGAAGAACTGGTAGATGAAGATTTGATTGTGTGCTCTAAATTCATTAGAATCTGGGTGTCAGTTGAGATCACAAAACCGTTGCGACGAGGTCTACTGATGAAGTTAGGGAATAAGAAGATTTGGGTGGAACTCAAGTATGAATGGTTACCGAATTTCTGTTATACCTGCGGTATGCTAGGTCATGTGGAACTTGATTGCGAGGATGAAGGGGCCAAGAAAATGCACGGAGAATATGGGGACTGGCTCAGGGCTTCACCAATGAAACAAAACCAAGCCAAGAGTGTTGTTGATCGGGAGAAAGAAAGAATGATAGTTAAGGGTCCACAGGATGTGGGACGACAAGAGGAGGAGGATCAAGGTAATCGGTCATCAACACAAAAGAGGCGATCTTTGATGGATATCCTTGATGCAACAGTAACTGAATCCTTAGAGGCTGAAACTGGTGCTAAAACAGATGCTCAGATAATACAGAATAAAGAAGTGGATAGCATCAACCTGGGAAAGCGACTAGTTATTACTGAAAAAGAAAGTTTAGAGGGGAATCAGACAAACAAAAAACAACAATTCAAGGGATGGAGAGAGTTTTACTGATGTTTTGACAAATACACAGGGTAAACAAGAAGAGGAGTTATCTAAGGCAAAGACAAGTAAGATAGAAGTGGAGTGCAATTCAAACAAATCAGTTGTGCAGGAGATAAACAATCAGGTTACAAAAAAAATTGAGGGTGGGGCAGAGATTAAAGAAAACAAGAAATGGAAAAGGAGAGCAAGGGGTGGGGATGTGGCAAAAGAGCAGACTGAGAAAAGACAGGAAAAGCGAAAGGTTGGAGATATTCAAGACCCAATGGAAATTGAGAGTGAGGAAACGGGGGAGAAAAAATCAAAGACATCGATATCGGCGGGGGAAACGGAGGGTCTCCCTTGCCGGAAATTATGATCGCTTTAAGCTACAATTGTCGGGGATTGGGGAAGGCCCGAGCAATTGCAAGACTCACTAGCCTAGTGAGAAGAGAGACCCCAAAGGTTGTGTTTTTGATGGAGACGAAATGTGACGGTATAAAAATGGAAGAGGTACGTCAAAACTCGGTTTCGCAGGCTGTTTTGTGGTGAATTCAGTTGGGAGTTCGGGAGGTTTATGCCTTTTATGGGAAGAAGATATGCACCTCACAGTTCAGTCCTACACCTCACATCACATTGACGCTAAGATTGAGATGAAAGAAGGAGGAGTTTCTTGGCGTTTCACGGGCTTCTATGGATGGCCGAAAAAGTAGGAAAAACATCACTCTTGGAAGCTCCTCAATTGGTTATTTGAGGATACTCATGAGGCATGGCTATGCTTAGGAGACTTCAATCAAATTCTTAATATAGAAGACATAGAGGGAGGGGTACAACCGGAGTGGTCGCCCATTATGGACTTTAAAAACACGCTGGATGCATGTGGGTTGCATGAATTGCCGTATTCAGGTCATAAGTTCACTTGGGATAATGGTAGGGTGGGCAGTGATTTCATTCAAGAACGCTTAGACATGGGGGTAGCAAATGAGAGTTGGAGGGATATTTATCCGGGCGGTCGAATACGTCATTTGGATAGAGAAGGATCCAATCATTTGCCAATTCTCTTAGAATGTTTCAGAATAGAGGAGGGTGACATGGAGGAACGAGGGGGGTATCGACCGTTCCGGTTTGAAGCCATGTGGCTGCAGAATAAGAACTGCCAGGTTGTTATAGAAAATGTGTGGAAGAATCCTAGTTCGGCAAACAACGAGGGAGGAGTTATGGGAAAGTTGTCCAAGTGTGCAGATGCTTTTAAAAAGAGTGGAATAGGGCAGAATTTGGGAATATCCTTTTAAAACTCAAAGGTGTCAGGGAGTCCTTACGTGAGCTGCAGAAGAAAGGCATGAGAGGAGATTGGGTTGGGCGACGAAAAGTTTTAGAAGCCGAAGAGAGGGAGCTAATGGCAAAGGAGGAACTGTTGTGGATGCAACGGGCAAAAGAAAATGAACTGACCCGGGGTGATCAGAATTCCTCTTATTTCCACCAAAAAGCTAACGGGAGGACAAGGCGAAACAAAATTCTCAAACTTGTTGATGAGGAAGGAATGGAGTGGAGGAGTTCGTATAATAAAAAGAGGGTGGCAGTGGATTATTTCCAAAAGCTTTTCCAATCTGACCTAAGCACACTCTCAACTAGGGCTCCTCAAGGAATTTCGCCTTTATTGACGGATTTGGATAACTCCGAGCTCACTCGTCCGTTTTCCGGTGAAGAGGTACGATTTGCCCTTTTCTTAATGCATCCTACCAAATCTCCGGGGCCTGATGGTATGTCAGCGCTTTTCTACCAAAAGCACTGGCATATTGTTGGGACGGAAATTATTTCTTTTTGCCTAAATATTCTTAATGGCGCTCCTTTTCCTCCTGACTTAAACCACACTTTTATTTCCCTTATACCTAAAATTACTAATCCTAACCGAATGAAGAACCTACGTCCCATCAGTTTATGTAATGTTTTGTATAAGTTGATCTCCAAGGTTCTTGCAAATAGATTGAAGGCTATTCTAAACAAAGTGGTGTCTCTGACTCAAAGTGCATTTGTACCCGAGCGACTGATAACGGACAATGTTCTCTCGGCGTTCGAAGTATTCCATCATATGAAGAACAAAAGGATAGGTAAAA
Source organism: Fallopia convolvulus (assembly GCA_964016875.1). Classification (NCBI taxonomy): domain Eukaryota; kingdom Viridiplantae; phylum Streptophyta; class Magnoliopsida; order Caryophyllales; family Polygonaceae; genus Fallopia; species Fallopia convolvulus. Next base: position 55,828,736 of record OZ024718.1, on the reverse strand, counting down.
GAGGTTTTTTGGCTTTGAAATTGGACATGGCGAAGGCCTACGATAGAGTTGAATGGAGCTTTTTGGAGCAGATTATGAAGCAAGTAGGTTTTTGAACTCATGGATTTGTTTAATAATGAAGTGAATTACTACAGTATCCTTCGTAGTTTTGTTGGATGGCGGCCCTTTGAATACTTTCTTTCCTTCCCGAGGTCTTCGACAGGGTGACCCTTTGTCACCGTACTTGATCCTACTTTGCGCAGAGGGGCTCTCGGCTTTAATAAAAGAAAGTGAGCTGAGGGGGACTCTCAAAGGGATTCGTATTGCAAGGACAACTTCGGTGGTATCACATTTTTTTTTCAGATGACAGTATGATTTTTGCAGAAGCGACTTGTCAACAAGCGTCAGAAATTGCTGCTATCCTCCAGGCCTATGGAGCAGAATCGGGACAACAAGTAAACTTCGCAAAATCCGAGTTATCCTTTAGCAAGAATGTGTGTGAGCAGCGGAGAGCTGAGATTCAAGAAATCCTTGATGTACGAGAAGTTGAGAAACATGAAAGGTACCTTGGATTGCCAACGATGATCAGACGATCCAAGAAGGTGATCTTTGGCCAAATCAAAGAGAGGATGTGGAAGAAGCTTAAAACATGGAAAGCTAAGTCCTTATCCCAAGCGGGGAAAGAAGTTCTCATCAAATCGGTTGTTCAGGCAATACCTCTATACACTATGTCTTGCTTCAAACTTCCTGTTGAGATGTGTAGGGAGATGGAAGCACTGATGAGCAACTTTCTGTGGGGGGATACGGAGGGTAAAAAGAAGGTCCACTGGCTAAGCTGGATTCGTCTATGCCAAGCAAAAGGTCGGGGTGGGATGGGTTTCCGTGACCTTGACACCTTCAATACGACCTTACTTGCAAAACAAGGGTGTTCTTTTTATTCAATATCCAAATTCCTTGCTTAGTATACTGCTCAAAGCCAAATATTATCCAAATTCCACTTTCTTGGAGGCAAAGTTAGGGTATAACCCTAGCTACTCCTGGCGAAATATTTTTGAAGCTCGTAAAGTGATAGAGGAAGGGTCTTATTGGCAGGTTGGCAATGGAAATAATATAAAAGTGTGGAAAGATCGGTGGCTTCCTCGACCGTCATCTTTTAAGGCCATTGGCAATTTCTGGGGTGCCGATGAAAACCTACGAGCAATTGATCTTATTGATTGGAATTTGGGGGTATGGGATGAAGAGGAGGTAAGACATGTTTTTGCTCCATGTGATGTGGATTTAATCCTAGCCCAACACCTGATTGATTCGTTGATTGATGACCAACTGATATGGTTTCATACAAACTCTGGTGAGTATAGTGTGCAGTCTTCTTACCATATGCTGTTTGAGAAAAAAACTGAAAAAAGCAGATCTGATGCATCCTCCTCAAGTCTACAATAGGATTTGGTGTGGAAAAATGTGTGGAAAACCAATGTTGTGCCACAGATCAAAAATTGTATTTGGCGTGCTTGTAAGAGAGCTCTACCTTGCAAGGAGAATTTGTTTAACAGGAAAATTGTTTCGGATCCTTTGTGTGAGTTTTGTGGAATGACAGAATCGACAATGCATTCTCTATATGGATGCATATTGCCTCGTCAGGTTTGGGATCATTATCCACATTTTGATGAGTTGGGTGAAGGCTCTGAGTCTTTCCTAGAATGGACCAAGAGGATTATAAATTGTTTCTCAAAATCTGAAGTTGTTGTGTGGGCTGGTTTAGTTCAAGGTCTCTGGCGGGCGCGAAACAAGGCTATTTTCTAGGGCATAAATGAAACTCCTGAAATGGTGATCGAATCAAGTCTGACTCTGCATTCTGAATTTCAACTGTCACATAAGAGAATTTCTATTGACAAACAAGTTTCACCAAAGAGGCCGACTGTATGGCAATTGCCGGTTCATGGCTGGGCAAAGCTGAATTGTGATGCATCTGTGGGAGATAATGGATGTGGAATTGGATTTGTTTGTAGACTTCCCAATGGTGAGGTTTGCTTTGTAGGGCCAGAAGAATCCAAAATGGATCAGCTGTTGATATTGTTGAAACTGAGGCTATTTTAAGAGGGCTACAAGCTGCAAAATCGGCATGAATTACACACATTCTGGTGGAATCCGACTGTCAGGCGATTATCCTCAAACTTCAGCGGGGCGAGCTTCCTAGGACGATTCTGGGTTCTTTATTAGCTTTAGTTTTAGAGCTTGCATCTAGTTTTGTGGTGTGCAAGTTTAGTTTTGTACATAGGTGTGCTAACAGGGTGGCACATTGGAGTAATTGTCTAGTTAGTTTTTATTCTTAAAGTTTATTGAATTAATATAACGTGAGCCAACATATTTATTTGTGTATTAAGAAAACCACATGAGTTTATGGAATTTCATCCTAAAATTCAATTGATAATATGAATAGTAACTCAAAAATTTATATGACACGACAAGGGAAGAGGATGTGGCAGAGACGAGGTTGTCGCTCCTTCAAGCACGGATGTGGTTGGCACTTGGCACCGACGGGCTTCGAAGCCACACCGAGCACCGCCGCTATCATGGAGAACGTTAGAAAGAAGAATGTCGCTCCGTTCTCGCCAAAACCAAATTCGGAATTTAATTTAAGAGATCAGAAATTAAGTTATCGTTCAAATTAAAAAAAAAATTGGATTGGGAAAAATTACAATTAGGAGGGGAGATTTACTAGGATGATTTTTCTAGCCGTTCATAAATTGTAATAAAGTAGTACTTTTTAAGCAAACTAATTATTACCCCGTAAAAGAACAAACTAGTTGAATCTCCGTGATACTCACGGGATAATTTTACTAAAGATTATACAAAATTTTTATGATATTAATATAAGATTTTAAGCACTTGTAAGTTGTATATAATATCGTAATAAAATTATGTAATTTATAAAAAAAATCTTTAAGATTGTGCCCTATATTTTATCAACATATAGATAAAAAAGTTATATACTTGAAGCCCGAGTCTTGTTATAAGATAAAAAATATTATGCATAAAATTAATATAAATAATATTAGATCAAATTATTATCAACATATAGATAAAAATTATATATTTGGATCTCAAATGTTGTTACAAGATAAAAAAGAAATGCATAAAAAATATCAGCATATAGATCAAGTTGTTATCTTATAAAAAATTGGATATTAGAAAGAATAATACAAGTAATTATAATATTTATTATTTTATTTTATTTAAAAATGCCACGTGGAGCAATTTTCTCAACAGATATGATTTCTGCTTTATAAAGTATTATGTAGATGTGTAGGGGTGTTTCTAGAATTATTATTTAGTTTTTTAAGTTGAAAAAAGGTTTTGCATTATTTTATTCAGGTTATGCCACGTGGCGCAAATTTTTACATAGACTTGGTTTCTGCTTATAATGTATTAGGGTTTATAATGTATTAGGGTAGATAAGGAGGGGACGAGTGGTTTTTCAGAATTAAATTCTAAAACCTTTTTTTAAAGAAATTAATCATACAATTTATAAAATCGACGCGATGTGTGTAAAATGGCGCACAATCTCCCGTCTTTCTCTCTGACCAAGTCTCCCCCCCTCCTCCGTTTTCGGCCAGCTTTACACTCTCAATCCTTGTGTGCCTTCTCTCTCAACAATTGAAGGTGGCATCGATTCCGCAGGCAAGCGGAAGGAAGGGGAATCGGTGGGAAAGTACTGGTGACGATCATAGTTGTCGAGCGCAATTCTATCCATTATCAAGTGCAAGGCTCCATAGATGAACATGGTAGTTGAATAGAAAAATGTACAAAACAATCTAGGGTAGGTGAAAAAAGTGACTTGTGTTATGAAAAGATTTATGAAAGCAAGATCACTTTAACTTTTGGGAAAACACTTAAACAAACTTTATGAGGACTTTTAGATCATTAGAAGAGAGGGAGGGAGAGTAAGAACTTTAGAGAGTGTATTTCTTACTCTACTTTGGTGCAAGTTTTACAATGTATGATGGCCATATTTATAGGCCAAGAGTGGGGTAAAACTTTGGTAAATCTCCATGATTTATGCATGGAAATAAGGAGGTGAAGAAGGTGAATAATTCACCTTGTACAAATTTTCCTCCATTATACACTTGTTCATACATAATATGTGTAATACATGTGTGTGTAAATAGATAGCTTGTAGTATGATAATTTGGACTTCATAAATTTGGACTTCATAACACTCCCCCTTGAATATTCACCTTCTTTTCATGGAGTAGGATATGGGTAGACGGTGCCTCATTAAAAACCTTGTCAGGAAAAACCGAGTGGGATAAAAACCTGAACGAAGGGAAAAAGAGTGCAACCATTGATCCCATTGTACGCCTTGATGCTGCCTCATTAAAAACCTTGTCAAGCAAAACCCAGTGGGATAAAAAACTTGATCGAAGGGAAAAAGAGTGCAGCGCGTATGATACTCCCCCTGACTTCAACATATGTCTCGAAGTCTGCACATTCCAATTCTGGATACCAGTTCTCCAAATTTCTTGGGGATTAAAGACTTTGTGAACAAGTCAGCCAAGTTGTCATTTGACCGAATTTGTTGGATGTCCACTTCACCAGCTTCTTCCAATTCACGAGTGGAGAAGAATTTTGGAGATATGTGCTTTGTGCGGTCTCCTTTGATGTAGCCCTTCTTCATCTGAGCAACGCATGCTGAGTTATCCTCATATAATATTGTTGGATCATCAGTCATTGGTTTCATTCCACTTTCTCTCTGGATGAATTGAATCATTGCTCGAAGGGACACACATTCTCTTCCTACCTCATATAGTGCAATCAATTCTGCTTGATTTGATGATGTGGCAGTCACAGTCTGCTTCGTTGATCTCCAAGAGATGGCAGTGCCTCCGTATGTGAACACATAGCCATTTTGAGATTTGGCTTTGTGTGGGTCAGACAAGTACCCTGCATCTGCATATCCAATTAAGGTCGCATCCCTTTGGTTACGATAATACAACCCAAGATCATGTGTGCCTCGGAGATAGCGGAATACATGTTTGATCCCGTTCCAATGCCTCCTTGTGGGTGCAGTGCTATACCTGAACAACAAATTTACTGCAAAAGCAATATCTGGTCTTGTATTGTTAGTTAAGTACATTAAAGCACCAATTGCACTTAAATATGGTACCTCAGGACCAAGAACCTCTTCGTCCTCTTCTCGGGGACGAAATTGATCCTTTTCTACATTGAGGGATCGAACTTCCATTGGAGAGCTCAAAGGGTGTGCTTTGTCCATGTAAAATCTCTTAAGAACTTTCTCGGTGTAATTAGACTGATGGATAAAGATTCCATCCCTTAAGTGCTCAATTTGTAAGCCAAGACAAAGCTTTGTTTGTCCGAGATCTTTCATCTCGAATTCTTTCATCAAATATTTCGCAGTATCTTGAAGCTCATTTGGAGTTCCGACGATGTTTAAATCGTCAACATAAACTGCGATAATAGCGAATCCCTTTTCGGATCGCTTGATGAAAACACATGGACAAACGGTGTCGTTCTTGTATCCCTCTTTCATGAGGTATTCACTGAGGCGATTGTACCACATTCGTCCAGATTGTTTTAGCCCATACAATGACCTCCTCAATTTTATGGAAAACATTTCTCGAGGTCCACAATTATTGGCCTCAGGCAGCTTGAGTCCTTCGGGGACTCTCATGTAGATGTCTGTATCAAGTGATCCATATAAATATGCGGTCACGACATCCATGAGGCGCATTTGTAACCTTTCAAAGACAGTCATGCCAATTAGGAATCTCAATGTAGTTGCATCAACTACCGGAGAGTATGTTTCTTCATAATCAATTCCATGGATCTGAGAAAAACCTTGTGCTACAAGCCTTGTTTTATACCTTACAATTTCGTTTTTCTCATTTCTTTGACGTACAAAGACCCATTTATAGCCGACTGGTTTCACACCATTTGGTGTATGAACTACTGGTCCAAAGACCTCTCGCTTTTCAAGCGATTTTAGTTCTGCCTGAATAGCCTCTTTCCATTTTGGCCAATCATTTCTTCGTCGACATTCATCGACCGATTTTGGCTCAAAATCATCATCTTCAATTACAATATTACTAGCCACTGAGTAGGCAAATACATCATCGACAATTACATCTTTTCGATTCCATTGTGTGCATGTGGACACATAGTTTATGGAAATCTCAAAATTGTCGATATCATTATTCTTGTCTAGAATATCATCCTCTGTTGAGGTATTCTCATTTTCAATATATTTGCCTTTACCATCATTCTCATGATCCATTGTGGCTTCTCCTGCTATACCCTTTTGGCTTCTTGCCTTTCTCGGTTTCAAATCTTTTGAGCCTAATGGTCTACCACGCTTTCGGTGTGTTGTAGACTCGCTTGCGATGGATGCATCTGGCAATCCATTGGGTATTTCAATTCTTGCTGGAGCATTTGCTGCAGGTATATGTGATTTAGTTACCTTCTGTGTATCAGTAAATGCATCTGGTAACTGATTTGCTACATTTTGCAAATGAATGATCCGTTGTACTTCTTGTTCACACATTTTTGTTCTTGGATCAAGATGGGATAATGCAGTTGCATTCCATGTGATTTCTTTCACATGTGGGTCCCCATTTTTCTTTTCTCCCCCTAAGGCTGGGAATGTATTTTCATCAAAATGGCAATCAACAAATCTAGCTGTAAATAAATCACCAGTTGTTGGTTCAAGATATTTGATTATCGAGGGAGACTCAAAACCAACATAAATTCCCAATCTCCTTTGGGGTCCCATCTTTGTGCGCTGAGGTGGAGCAATAGGGACATAAACCGCACATCCAAATATTTTTAGATGTGAAATATTTGGCTCCTTACCGGACACAAGTTGCATAGGGGAATGTTCATGGTTTGCACTTGGCCTTAATCGAATTAAGGTTGTTGCATGTAATATTGCATGTCCCCATGCCGATGGTGGTAATTTTGATTTCATCAATAATGGTCTGGCAATTAATTGCAATCGCTTTATCAATGATTCAGCAAGACCATTTTTTGTGTGAACATGAGCCACTGGATGCTCTATATCAAGCCCAATTGACATACAATAGTCATTGAATGTTTGAGATGTAAATTCTCCTGCATTATCGAGCCGGATTTTCTTTATTGTATAATCCGGAAATTGGGCCCTCAATCGGATTATTTGGGCAAGGAGTTTAGCAAATGCAACATTTCTTGTTGATAGTAGGCTTACATGTGACCAACATGTAGATGCATCAATTAGCACCATAAAGTATCGGAATGGTCCACATGGTGGAGCAATTGGCCCACATATATCTCCTTGGATTCTTTCTAAGAATGCAGGATTTTCACTTGCAATCTTGTTTTTAGAAGGCCTGATAATTAGCTTTCCAAGTGAGCAAGCAGTGCAATTAAAATCACTGGACGGAAGAACCTTAATGTTCTTTAATGTATGTCCAAGTGAGCTCTTTATGATTTTGTGCATCATTATTGCCCCTGGATGACCCAATCGATCATGCCATAATGTGAATGTAGTTTGGTCATATGACCTTTTGTTAAACATTGCATTGACCTCAAACGGATAAATGTATGTATGATATAATCCGGAGGTTTGCGTTGGCATCCTTTCGAGAATCTGTTTATGGCCAGATTCATGTTTTATGATGCACAAGTATTCTTTCCCATTTTCATTCATGGTTTCCATATGAAACCCATTTAGACGCACATCCTTAAAGCTTAACAAATTTCTTCGAGATTTACTCGAATATAGTGCGTCATTTATTACTAGCTTTGTTCCCTTTGGGAGTAGAATGACAGCTCTTCCAGAGCCTTCGATGAGTTTTGACACACCGGATATTGTAGTGACATTGCCTTCAAAGGCTCTTAATTGGGTAAAGTATTCTTTACTCCTCAAGATGGTGTGTGTTGTCGCACTGTCCAAAAGACATTGCTCCTTCCCATCGGGTTTCACTTTAGGTAAGTCCATGTTTTCTATCAATATAAAGAAAAGGAGAATTAAGACATAAATAAAAGCTTCATATATTAAGGATAATTCCATTACACAAGTTCTATTATACAAGGTCCTACGAGAGAGAAGTTAAAACATGAGATATAAAAAATACATTGCAAATATTATACAGTAACATGGGAGATAGTAGAGATATTTAGGGGCTCGTGCTTTTCATTTAAGCCCCTAAGGCATAGCCATCATCATTCTCAAAGTTGAGGAAGTCATTGACATCCAGACTAGTCACAGGTGACCTATCCACATCTTTGTTATCGATGTAGTTGGTCTCGGTAGCCTTTTCTTTATTCTTTTCAGCTTGGTACAGCTTCACTAGGTGTGGAGCTGTGCGGCATACCTTTGACCAGTGACCAGTCACGCCACATCTGTAGCATGCTGATTTGGATTTCTGGGAGGATCCTGATGGATCCGTCTGGACCTGTTGCTTCACACCCCCTTTGTAGCCATGGTTCTCACGGTGATTATCGTGGCTTTTGTTGTAGACTCGGCCACGCCCATGGCCACCACGACCACCACGGCCACCACGGCTCCCATAGTGACCACGACCTCGTCCACGCCCGTTGTTACGGCGTGATTGCTGCCCACGTTCATTGTCGTTCCTATCATGGAACGCTTTGTTCATAGCATTTGCTTCTGGGGCAGCTGTTGAGCCAGTAGGCCTTAGGTTGTGCTTTTTCATTAGGAGCTCATTATTCTTTTCAGCAACCAACAATACTTTCAACAAGTCAGAATATCTTTTGAAATTTCTTAATCTATATTGTTGTTGCAATAATATGTTTGAAGCATGCATAGTGGAGAAAGTTTTCTCCAACATCTCTTCCTGAGTGATCATTTTACCACAAAGTCTCAATTGAGAAGTGATCCTGTGGATAGCACTGTTGTACTCAGTGATGGACTTAAAGTCCTGGAACCTTATAGTGTTCCACTCATGTGTTACTTGTGGGAGCAAAACTTCATTTTGATGAGCATAGCGCTCATTCAGGCTCTCCCACAATTCTATAGGATCCTCCACAAATAAGTACTCAGTTTTGAGACTCTCATGAATGTGGTGGCGGAGGAACACAATGGCTTTCGCCTTTCTTGTGGGGTGGCATTATTGTTTGCCATAATTGTTTCCTCAAGGCCATTTGCCTTGAGGTGAGCCATGGCATCTACCCTCCATTCGAGGTATTTCTGGCCCGATGGGTCAAGGATGTCAAACTCCCTCTTAGCAATGTTTGCCATTAGTTGCTACATATAAAGATATGCAAATTAAAGGTTAACATAATCAATAATATAATACATGAGTCGTGTCTAAGACGATTGAAGGACATGTCATATCAAATAATAAATATATGCATGTAGATGATATATTCGGAATGCATAAAGAAAGATTGCGTGAGTCAGAGAAGTAATCAATATAGATATAGGCATAGACAATAACGTAAGACAAAAGTAAGAGATCATATGAAATGAAAGAAAATTATATAACGGGAATTTTAAAGTTTTAATGTTCTTAGAGTTCGAGGTCCTTTAAGTCCAAAGTCCGAGGTCCTTTAAGTCCAAAGTCCGAAGTCCTTAAAGTCTGATTCCCTTCATCCCCCTTTTCACTTTTTCACTTCCGACCTTATCTCCTTCCTCCACCTCCATATTCGACCACCTTTACCAAATTTTTCTTTCGACATTCTCCATGGCCGACGACGAGATTATGCGTCGTCTTAGAGCCGGTAATAGGAGATTTTTGATTGAGCTTTTCATTTGCCTTGTTCTTATTGTGATTACCAACATCATGCTCATAATTATTTTGGTTAAAACTTACTTCCAATCCAAGTGGTGAAGTTGAAGATTTTCGAAGGAGAAATCGGTTTAAAGGTAAGCAAATGTAATGTTTTGTTTGTATCTTTTACATATCCAAAAGCATGATTTATTTTTGGTAAGAAATCGTTTCAAATCTAGGAAGAAAAACGAGTTTCTGATGTAGAAGATCCCAAATCGGGCAACTACAGAGCATACTCCTCAAAAACAGTTTTAGGAAATAAACTTGTTGTATGATTAAGATTAGAAAGAGATAGAATTTGTACCTTGGTGATTAGTGAAGCTCAATTGGTAATTAGAGACTCGTGCTGATAACGTGTTATGAAAAGATTTATGAAAGCAAGATCACTTTAACTTTTGGGAAAACACTTAAACAAACTTTATGAGGACTTTTAGATCATTAGAAGAGAGGGTGGGAGAGTAAGAACTTTAGAGAGTGTATTTCTTACTCTACTTTTGTGCAAGTTTTACAATGTATGATGGCCATATTTATAGGCCAAGAGTGGGGTAAAACTTTGGTAAATCTCCATGATTTATGCATGGAAATAAGGAGGTGAAGAAGGTGAATAATTCACCTTGTACAAATTTTCCTCCATTATACACTTGTTCATACATAATATGTGTAATACATGTGTGTGTAAATAGATAGCTTGTAGTATGATAATTTGGACTTCATAAATTTGGACTTCATAACAACTTGGATAAAAAAAAAAGCCACAAGGAAAATGACTTGGATAAAAAAAAACACATGATATTTGACGTGGTATATAAATAATTGACAGGTAAATTAAGCGGTTTAATGACAAAATGATATGTGTCAAAATCCAATGTGGCGTAATATGGGATGGACATGTGTACAAAGATGATGTGGCACAACGAAATTACTCCAAACCTTATTCTTTATATATATATATATAGTAGATTAGGCGGATAAGAAAAATATTATCAAAAAAAAGGAGAAACTATGTTAATTAAATAAAGATAAATGTAGAAAATCAGAATCAAATCACAACAATATGAACAAATATCAAATTATCAAATCACAACAATATTAACACATATAAAAATATGAAATCACAACAACTTTAACAAACACTTAAAAAAAATCGTAATATCGGTAATACTCCGTATAATATGCAACACATGCACACTCCAACAACAGGGCCTCTTGTGGTGCTGGTAACGTGGGTGGTTTGGCGGCGCGTCGGAGGACGGTTGTGAATAGCGGAAAGGAAAGAATGGGAAACTCAGGTATGAAATTGGGTTGTTGCATCCACATTGAAGCTTATATTTTAGAAACAATGGGAAACTCTGTTTCGATCTGTTTTGTGGCGTTTGATAATCAGGCATGAAGAGACATAAGATAAGCACTGATATGGTAGTTCCAACTCCAAGGGCAAATGAGGAGGATTTGGGGTTTGCATTCAATGACTTTGATTTCTCAGATCGGGTCCTCCGTCTTGAGATTATACCCGACGACAACTCGAAGCTCATTCTCAGGGGAGAGAAATATCATAAACTGTTTTCGTCCATAAATGCATATTATGGTAAAGATCATAAACTGTCTTGTGATGGTGCCAAAGCTGTAACATTGCACATAAATTCCGCCATCCTTGCTGCGAAAAGTCCATTTTTTTACCACGTACGTATATGCTTTATTTCTTCCCTCTTTTTTTCTTTTCACCAATTATTCTTTATCTTCTTCTGCCCATTAAGATTAAAATTTGTACGTGCTAATCAATAATGAATGTAGTTATTCAAAAATGGCATGGGAGAATCACAACACAAGAATAATGTGTCTTTGACAATCAATGCATCTGGTATGTATCATCTTTAAATGCATGAAATCTCACATCACATTTTCTCATGTCTATCTAACTTAGAGACTTGAATAAATTCTATTAAAAAATGTCTAACAGGGGAAGCAGCTTTGATGGATCTTCTCAACTTTGTGTACAGAAATAACCTAAGAGCGACTTCTGCTCCTGATTTGGTCAATGTGTTGACTGTTGCAAACAAGTTTGAGGTCACTTCTTGTGTGAGATATTGTATAGAGAGGTTGCTTAAGCTTCCCATGTCATTGAAATATGCAAGTTTATATCTTGAGCTTCCTGCACCTTCAAGTGCTAGTGAAATAGTCAAGCCGCTGGTTGATGCAGCAACAAAATATGTTGCTGCCGATTACAATGATTTCTTCACCAAGTAAGTAATTAGTTAAGAGCTAGCTACTACTCTTTACTATATATATATATATAGTAATCTCATGTATCTTAATTAGAATATCATCTGTGCTTGCATTGATTTAATTAGCTCGATCAGGTCCCAAGAAAAGGCAATGAAATTGCCACTTTCGGCAGTAGAGGTTATCCTCAAGAGGGAGGGTCTGCAAGTGACTTCGGAAGATGATGTTTTCGATTTCATAATGAAGTGGGCGCGCTTACACTATCCCGTGTTGGAAGAGCGCCAAGAAATCCTCAGCAAGCGCTTGGCACCCTTGATATGTTTCCCAAATCTGAGTCGATCAAAGTTGAAGCAAGTGCTAGTTTCCTCTGATTTTGACCATGACCAAGCCTCAAACCTTCTGGTGGAAGCCCTCTTCTCCAAGGTTGAACTCTCCCGTGGGCAACATATTCATGTATCCCAAGCAACCACCAATTACGGTCGCATTTATAGGCCTCGTTGTGTCATCTACTTTGACCTTAAAAGAGATGAGTTGAAGAGTTTATTCCCATCAAAACAGCTCCGTTCTCAATCATTTCTGGTAGGTGGGAGATCGCTTTACCTCTCTGTACATTGTTTCCAGGAGAAACAAAACCATTGCTTGGGTCTATTCGTGAATAAGGCACAAGGTTCAAAAACTTGCACTTTAGATTATGAATTTGCAGTGATGAACAAATCGTCCAATGAGTTCCAAAGCAAGCACAAGGCCACAAACATTTATTTTGGGGGGAGCCCAGCTGGCTGGGGGAGGTGGAATGTTTTGGGAATCCCGTGGACCGAGCTCATGAGAGACGACAATGATTATTTCATCAACGACATCTTACGTCTTCGAGCTGATATTACCCTCGTCAGCGTCACCAACTCTAAGCCTTAGTAAGAATAAAATGATTTATCATTTTAATTTTGGTGGTGAGTGGTGGGGTGACCCTGCTATATGATATTAGAATTTTTTTTGGTCCAACTATATGATATTAGATTTACGTACGTACGATAACCCTTAGCTAATGTGCCAGTATTATGTTTTGAGCATTAAATTTGGTGGCTTTGTTAAGTTTACTTGCTCAAGCATTAAATTAGGTCTAATGCAGCGGTTTTCTATTGAGTTTAAAAACCGTTGCATTAAATATGAGAACCGCTGCTTTAATATGCCTAATGAAGCGGTTTATTGACGAGCTAATCCGGCGGTTTTTGTAAATCTAATGCGGCGGTTTTTGTAAATCTGATCAGGCGGTTTTGTATGGGCTTCGGTACATGATTTTCATTGATTTTTGGATGGTTATTATGAATCTATTACAACGGTTCCTGTTTAATAAATATTTGGATATCAATTCTGCGAAATTAAAGATGCCAATCGTAATAAGGGTTAATTATGAGTTTGGTCCTCAACGTTTTAAGATCGTTCCAGATTAGTCCCTAATTTTTTAAGCGTTCTAATCTAATCCCTAACGTTTTATAAATCATTTATTATTTGGTCCTTTGATTAATTATTTTAACTCACACTCCTATAGCTTGCTTACTTGTCGATATGATGTGGCATATTAATATTTATGTGGCTTTTTACGAAAAAAATAATCTCCCAACTCATTTTTAATCAGTAATTGGAAAATTAAGTTTACAGTAAATTAATTCGGGGAGAAAATAAATGGTTGGTTCGTTCAACAAAGTTACTTCGCGATCGTCCTAGGAGCAAGAGCTCAAGAGGGCTCGTGAGCTTGGATTACGTGAGGGCTGCACAAGTGGGTTCGTGAGGGCTCAGTTGGGCGTGATTGAGTGCTTCACGATCAGGCTACAGCTCGTGAGAGGCCCAATGTCAGTACATGCGAATTATGGGAAAAATTAACGGAGTTGTTGACCTGGGTGGTCTTTTGCAAACTGAATATTTTTACGGGTGGTTTTTTGTAAACGGGATATTTTTACGGGTGGTTTGTTAAAATTTCAATTTTTACAGGTGGTTTTTTGCAAACGAAATATTTTTACGGGTGGTTTGCTGGAATTTCAATTTTTACGGGTTGTTTTTTGCAAACAAAATATTTTTACGGGTGGTTTGCTGGAATTTCAATTTTTACGGGTGGTTTGTACACAAACCCATAATTCGCGGGTAGTTTTGTGAAATTCACCCACAATTATATGCTAATGACTTGCAACAACTAATTAAGAAGACGGGCGGAGGCGAGGCTGTCGCTCCTCTAGGCACGGATGTGGTTAGCACCGGCGAGCTTCGAAGCCACACCGAGCACCGCCGCTATCATGGAGAACGTTAGAAAGTAGAATGTAGCTCCGTTCTCGCCAAAACCTAATTCGGAATTTAATTTAAGAGATCAGAAATTGAGTTATCGTTCAAAATAAAAAAAAAAATTGCAATTGGGGAAATTAAAATCAGGAGTGGAGATTTACTAGGATGATTTGTCTGTCCGTTCATAAATTGTAGTAATAAAGTAATTTTTAAGCAAACTAATTATTACTCCGTAGTCATTAATTCTAAAACTTTTTTTTAAGCAAACTAATTTTTAAGCAAACTAATTAAGAGGGGACGAGTGAATTTCAGAATTTAATTCTAAAACTTTTTTTTTAGAAATTAATCCTACACAACTTATAAAATCCACGCGATGTGTGTAAAATGGCGGTCCTGTTCCCATGGAGTTTGTGAGAAACTCTATGGGTGAAGTTACTAAAACCCTATAGGAAATTGGTGAACCCGTCGGAAAAAAAAGAAAAAAGAAAAAATAATAACTTGATATGGAGAGAGAAAAATCAAATCTCAACCGTTAAATTTGTATTTAATGGTCAGGATTTATTCAACTCTATCTATGGAGTTTTTTCACAACTCCACTGGAACTAATTCCGTAAAATGGCGCACAATCCCGTCTTTCTCTCTGACCGAGTCTTCTCCCCCCTCTGTTTTCGGACAGCTTTACACTCTCAATCCTTGTCTCTCAACGTATCTATGATCTTTCTTTCTTTCTTTCTTTCTTTCTTTCTTTCTTCTTTCTCACATTTTGATTTGCGATCTCCTGTTTAGTGCCTGTAATCACATCCGCTGAAAAATGGAAATGTATGTAATTGTCGAATTCACATTTCTCTCTTACACTGAACTTTTCTTTTTGTTCTTCTGAATTCAGAATTGTAAAATACTCATTGATTTTTTCAATTTCATTGCAGGTTCGCACCCTGGTTGGATAATACGGAGGATGAAGAGGGAAACACAAAACCGAAAAGCGGTGAGTTTCTGTATCCAAATTGCAAAAAAAAAAAAAAAATGTAGCTTTTTGCTTTGCGTGAAAAGTGATTTCTTGTTTGAAATGAATTCTTGAGGATTGGATCAGGTGGGAAGAAGAAGGAGGTGAAGAAAGAGACTGGTCTTGGTTTGACTTCCAAGAAGGATGACAAGTTCGGAGAGTGGTATGCTGAGGTATCAGTTTTTTACAAATGTTTTCTCGATTATGTTCTCTAATCAATGCATGGGCCGGGCGTTCTAATTAATAAATTGTGCTGAAGATTAATGATTGTTTTTTTGGTGGTTGAGGTTATCGTTGATGCTGAAATGATAGAGTATTATGATATCTCCGGATGTTACATTCTTCGGCCATGGACCATGGCCATTTGGGAGATCATGCAAGTGAGTTTTTTAAGTCTTGGATTGTAAATTTTTCCATGATGCTGATACTAATACTAGTTAAGTAATCTGTCTAAGTAATGGAATTTTGTGTGATTGATTGAGTGATTGTTGTTCTGATACAGAAGCTTGATAATTATGCTGACAATAATTATAATGATCACAGGCATTCTTTGACGCGGAGATAAAGAAGATGAAAATAAAAAATTGCTATTTCCCTCTCTTTATTTCTCCGAGCATACTTGACAAGGAAAAAGACCACATCAAGGGTTTTGCCCCTGAGGTGAATCACTTACCTTATTTTGAATGAGTTCATTTTCGCTCCGTTTTGGGCTGCAGATGAAAATTTCATCATTTTTTCGGAACTCCTTGTTTGAGTTTGATGATGTTAGTTAATCTTTTGCTTAGGTTGCCTACGACTTTATAGAACGTACATCTCCTTTTTCCTTGTTATTTCCTTTGAAATGTATAATGTAAGTCCTAAGCAATTATGTTTTTACATTTTGCATCCTCTTCAGGTTGCTTGGGTAACCAAATCAGGAGAATCTGAGTTGGAAATTCCAATTGCTATCCGTCCCACGAGTGAGACTGTTATGTGTCCTTATTTCTCTAAATGGATCAGGGGCCATCGCGATTTACCTTTGAGGCTTAATCAATGGTGCAACGTTGTTAGATGGGAATTTAGCAACCCTACTCCTTTTATCAGGTAACCTAATCTGATAAGATGGCTCTATTTAATTGCATATTTCTGATGGGACTAGCTTATCATTTGCTTGAGCTATCCTTCTTTATGATCCAATAACTGGTTTAACTGACCCTTGAGTTTATACATTTCATGGGGTTGCCAAATTTTAATTTATATTCACTGAGATATAACAGGCTAGTACAAATGTGTAATGATCATGTGCCATGTGTTTCACAATCAAATAAGGTGGTTGCAGTTATATTCATTCAGACTTGGAATTTATAACAGGCTAGTAGTTTGTTAATCTGTGTGATCTATGACTTTTCCTAAGATGTGATGTGAAATAAAGATCAGGAAGGTAAAGTCTACATAAATGTCTATGCCTAGCCGTTACATCGGACTAATGGTATTCATATTTACATTTGATTGAATTCTCCAGATTGATTATGACCTTATGTAAAGGCCATTTTCCCTAATATATAGATCATGAAAAGTATGTGTCTAAATCTTCTTCATTCACTTTGTCATTCTAGTCCTAGTTACTTTGGACTTTTAGATGCCCGTGGTAGATGAGTATTGCTTGCAAGTGCTAGAAATTTCTTGTTTGAGCTACATGGAAGTAACCTTGCTGAATATAAGTCTTTTTAATATGTTGTAGGAGTAGGGAATTTCTCTGGCAAGAAGGACACACCGCTTTTGCAACTCAAGAAGAGGCAGATGCTGAGGTTTTGCATTAGATATACTGTTGTAATATCTTTGAGATTTTCTTAGTATTTGCTTTTCTGTTTCTCCTTCGAAGATTGTATACCAGAACTCTGTAACTTTATGCAGTTTTAATGCTTCAAATATCTTCTAATAGGTCGTCATTGCTACAACTGTAACAGGTTCTTCTGATATTGGAGCTGTATAGACAGATTTATGAAGAATATTTAGCTGTTCCAGTGATCAAAGGCAAGAAAAGTGAGTTGGAGAAATTTGCTGGAGGCTGTTACACAACAAGTGTTGAGGCAAGTAATTGTTTCAGGAGCATATAACTTGGGGAAGCTTTTTGTAAGTGGTTTTGTTAACTTTCTAAATAAAATTGAGCTATCTTATATGATGGTTTCTCTCAGGCTTTCATTCCAAACACGGGACGTGGAATACAAGGTGCTACTTCACACTGTTTGGGTCAGAATTTTGCTAAGATGTTTGAAATACACTTTGAAAATGAGAAAGGAGAGAAAGCAATGGTCTGGCAGAACTCATGGGCATATAGTACTCGAACCGTACGTCTCTTCTATTACATTTTTTGAACCATGGGATTTTTGAATATCAAAGATGTCTTAATAATCTCATATTTTTGATTGTAGATTGGGGTGATGGTGATGGTTCATGGTGATGATAAAGGCTTGGTTTTACCTCCAAAAGTTGCAGCTATTCAAGTTGTTGTGGTTCCTGTCCCATTCAAAGATGCAGATACACAAGCAATCTTTGATGCCTGTCTTTCTACTGTCAAAACTTTAACGGATGCAGGTCTTCGAGCCGAGGCAGATCTTAGAGATAACTATTCACCTGGTTGGAAGTATTCAAATTGGGAACTGAAAGGTGTTCCATTGAGAATTGAGATTGGTCCAAAGGACTTGGCTAAGAGTCAGGTCAGTGTACTTTTGTTTTTGTTATTTGATTTTATTCTCTTTGTTGCTTTCTTGCTTGCCATTGAACAATCCATAATGTACTTCAGGTTCGTGTTGTTCGACGAGATAACTCTGAGAAAGTAGATATACCTATGGCGAAACTGGTTGACCAGGCAAAAGAAATCCTGGCCAAGATTCAAAGGAATCTGTTTGATGTTGCAAAGAAGAAGCGCGACGAGTGTATCAAGATTGTTAGGACTTGGGATGAGTTTGTTGAAGCATTGACACATAATAAGTTGATTTTTGCTCCTTGGTGTGATGAGGAGGTATGTTGTATGTACTTGCTTTCACCTAGTTGCTAACTTGGTATTCTATAAGTTTTTTGCTGTATGGAGATCTTTTTTGCTGGTTCTGCAGGAAGTCGAGAAAGACGTAAAAACTCGGACAAAGGGTGAGATGGGAGCGGCAAAGACCTTGTGCACACCATTTGAACAGCCAGCAATGGAGGAAGGTAAGTCTTGAGTTCAAGTTTCACAATACACAATCTACTTGGCCAATAATATGTGAAAATTAAAATCAAGGCGGGAAAAAAGGCATCAAGGAGACAATTAAATTGTAATGTTTTCAGATCTTGTAGTGTATAACTTGCAATGCATAAAAATCAATAGTTTTTTTTGCTAAAGATGTGCTGTTTTGGCAGGGACTTTATGTTTTGCTTCAGGAAAGCCAGCGAGGAAATGGGCATACTGGGGCAGAAGCTACTAAATTAGGATTCAAGAAAACTTAGGACATAACTCAATTGAACATTTGCCTCCCCAATAAACATCTTTACACAGAGTTCTTGCCAATTTTGCAGCTTGGAGAGTGTTTCTGATAAAAGTGCAATGTTTTTAATGTTTGCTTTCTGCCCTCTGTTTTTGTTCATATATTCTAGTATCATGTAATCTATCATGTACAAGATTAATTTGTCTTTTCGGGAGACAATCATCAAATTCCTTTGTGCAAAGGAATATGACATCTTTATTTATTCTTGTAATAATATCAATAGCAATTTCCAACAAAGCCCGTCTAGCTCAGTTGGTAGAGCGCAAGGCTCTTAACCTTGTGGTCGTGGGTTCGAGCCCCACGGTGGGCGTTTTTTTTTTTTTGTATTTTCCCAGTATTAAAAGCTATTTATCAGTCGCCACCTGATTGTACCGAAATTAAAGTATTTTCCTACTTAAATGCTCTGACGGAAGAAGTTGCAAATTCAATACTTCCTCCTACTTACTTACACCTTAGAGGCCTAAATTGAAGAATTGGAGATCGTTTGCATGGATATAGCGTGGAATTCTGCATTTTTCTTCAATAATACGCTTACGAGGACTATATTTTTACGTACCTCGGTTTCATAATTGTAAGTCAATGCATAAGAGTACCAAAATAAGTGGATAGATTGCTAATGTATGGGAATATATAATGTTCTATCCAGAGAGGGTGTTGTGTTACACGGTCGAATTTCTATCCGAATTGGGAAATTAAAACCAAAACATCGAATTCAATGGAAAAAGCTAGATTACATAAGATGATAAACATCAACTACATTTGGTACATTCCATACAGACACATATATAAGCAGACCCCCCCACAAACATAAACCAAGCGAGTTGTTAAAAACACACTTGTACGTAAATTGACATTTTATAAAAGAAAACAAACATCCGGTCCATATCCAGGTGGATGTTTGAATTGAACTTAGATCCTAGCAGTTCCTTTATGGGCCGGATCCGTAGCAGTAGTTGGGCCGCCCATTCCATAGTCCGGGTCCCTGTAGCCGGGCCCATATCTGCTGCTGAAGACTCCGGCGTGGAGGAGCATCAGGTAGAGCAGCTGAGTCAAGGTGAGGATGATGATGAAGGCTTCCACCACTTTCAGCCTCCATCCCCTGTGCCCTCCGATGTGAATCTCCTTGCACGCCAGCCTGTCATCATCAATTTAATTCAATTAATTAATCAATCAATCATTATGAATTAGTTAAATGGAAAAACATATATAAAATTAGGAGGGTCAAATTTAATTTAGTACCCCATGGCAAGGGCGGTGACGGCCCAAGCGACCAGGGAGGAGGATGCGGCGGCGGCGAGGCTGTCGCTCCTCCAGGCGCGGATGTGGTTGGCGCCGGCGAGCTTCGAAGCCACGCCGAGCACCGCCGCTATCATGGAGAACGTCAGGAAGAAGAAAGTCGCTCCATTCCCGCCAAAACCTGATTCACGAATCAAGAGATCAGAAATCGAGAAATTGAGAAATCGTTCAAATTTGAAAACAAAAACAATTGGGGCTGGGGAGAAATTAGAATTAGGGGAGGGGAGATTTACTAGGATGATTTGTCTGGCCGTTGATGAAGCGGTTGAGGCACCAGCTGGCGAAGCCGAGCACGATCAAGTACATTAACAAATTCAAGAACAGCAGCGGTCCTGCTAAGTTCCTTCCCATATTCGCCATTTTTGCTACCTTCAAGATCGATGGAGATTGATTTGGAACAACAAGCTAGATCGTTTCTTTTTCAAATTTTTGTGAGGTACTTGGATTGTTCTTGTACGGTGGATTGGAATGGGTTTATATAACTGAGAAGGAGCTAGGGAGTAATGCATGTGGTAGTGGAAGGGTTGACACGTGTAGGTCAGAGGTGTAACCATGTTGCAAATGGGAGGACACGTGTCATGAGGCTGAATGTATGTGGCTAGCTAGCTCGTACTGCATTTCTGCATGTAAAAAAGAAGTAGACAGGAGAAAGTAGAAATAGAACTCAGCAATTCTTATCCAATTGAAACTTCAAATCCTTTCTACGGTTTGTCTGCATAGGCATATAGCTGTTCATTTAATTAATAATTTGCTTTTTGATTCTATCCCACTTCGCCATTACTATATACCCTTCTCTTCTAATAAATCGATCGGTGAATTGCTCTGCACTTAATGAAATTCTTGAACATATATAATTTTTATATTGAATTGAAGCAAAAACAAACAAGCACACATAGTAGGTACCCAAAAAACCGTACTGTACATGTCTACCTTCAATCTTTTCATTAAAAGATAAGATTAAACTATTAATTAATTTCGAGTGTACATGAAGTGGAACGAGAAAACACTTCAATCGGTCTTATGCATGCTAGACGTGATTAGTGGAAAGTAGGAGGACCCTAAACAAAAAGAAATCACCTAGTGTCTAAACAGTTAAACTAATTATTTACACAATAATTCTAAACGGACGTCTATACGAAATGGACAGTTACATAGGTTGGTAAACATGCTGAACCATCCAACATTTAATTAAGCGATGTTTAGATGAGAGCCTTGATAGGGATTAAACGCCCTATGCACATGCCCTATGATATATAATTTGGACTCGATCGATAATTACAAAATTAGTTTTCTTTGTTTTAAACTTTAGATGGTTTGACGGTGTGTCTAGCTTATATCGGAACTTGTTCACGCATGATAACATTTTCTTTATTTTGCCGCGCGCCATTTCTTTCGTCTTTTTTTTTTTTTTTTTGGAGTGTCGTGCCACTATAGCAATTGCCTCTACCTTCTTTTTTTTTTGTTTGTGATGATGACATAGAATAGAAGCTTATAGTATAGTAGATTGATTGCACATTCGCACGTTACTAAACACACCGGCCTGACCTCCTTTAGAACTACAATTAATGTTGCGGATAATTACATAACACGTACTACATCACAAACTGCATGTGGCCAAGACAAAAGCATATTGCATGCAACTCACAGAATAGCCCCTGGGGTGAAGTCGTGATCTATTCACATATTGCTCTTTTCCATCAGTTTCTCAACTCATGTGAAGCTCTTCCTTTTGTCAGAGCCCACAAACTCAGTTAGAAACCATGAAGAAATTGAAAAAAAATTGTTCTTCCATCAAGATGGCAATTATTAATAATATAATATAATTTATAATGTTTGGACCAAGAATATAGAATTCATAATGAAAATTTATAATTCAGATAATTTAGATGGTTTTAGTGTTTTGTTAAATGTCACCTATGACTTATGAGACCTCACATGCACTCCTTAGGAAAAATATGATGGAGGTTGAAATTAAATCTGCTGGGGAAAGCTCTTCTGATTCCCCTAAAAGAAAGGAGGGTGAAACTGATAATGGGAAAAATATAGGAACCACTACTTCATCCAAGAAACCCAAAAGAACCCGTGCTAAGAAGAACAACAATGTGTAATGATTAGCGCTCCTTTGCTAGAATGGTCTGTTATATGTAAATTACAGTTCTATGTTTGCTTTTCTGCTGCTTGGTTTCGACTTGCTTATGTTACATCTCTGGTTGTGATCCTGATGTTAAATCCATGGAAGGTTCATGGTAATTTTCACTTGGTTTTGCTTAAGGATAAGTCTAGTTTCTGGGAACTAGCTAAGTTTAGGTACTCTTGTAAAATATCTATATATTATGAAGTTTGTAATGCAGTTTTTAATATAAGGTGTGACTTTTTATATATGTACTTCTTAGTGTGTATTTCTTATGTTCTTATTTCTTGTTTCTGGTTATGCATGCATGTTCTGTTGGTGGGTTTTCATCAGTGATATGCTAATCACATTCAGGCTTATTATGATACATCAATCCTAGTTGGTAATGGTTATATTTTATATACCCTAATTAGTGGTTGCATGTATTGACTCTTATTTTATAAGGGCTAAATCTTTTCTTAGATATTTACTAATATATATGCTCTTTTTATGCTACTCTTCGTCTTATGTGTGTTTCCAGGTTTTGGTCTTTACTGTGCAGCATGGAGGCAATTTTCAATCTTTGTTTTAATTCAATTGTTAATCTTCTTGTCTTCAGAATTTACTTTGATATGTATTTACACTGGTGTTGTATAAAGCTGAATATTATTAATTGTTATCCCAATCGATCCTTTCTTTTAGTTTACAAACCAAGTGTATGTTCTCTTCTGTATTATACATGTCGATTCGTTTTTCAGTACTATTCCAACAGGTCTTTTAAGTTTGTTTACTTTATTTGTTATATGGTTAGAATTATTATACAGGTTAGAAGAATTAACTCTTTTTTTCCATACTTTTAATAGCTTTTCTCAACCAAGTGTGTTAATGGTTTTACAAAGGTTTGGTACAGGGAGTATTGAAAGGTTATTTGAACATTACCTATTACAAGGTTTTTTATGAGTATTGCCTTCTGGAATGTAAGAGGTGTGCGCCGATCCAATTTCTGGGAAGAAATTGGGTTTATTAGAAAAGTTAATAAATTGAATTTCCTTTGTTTAGCGGAAACTAAAACAAAAATTGAGCCTTCTATAGCTCTAATTAGAAAATGTGGGTTTCAAAAAATTATTTTTAGCCCAAGTATAGGTACCAAGGGTGGTCTTTAGGTACTTATTTGTCAAAATAAATTCACCAACTGTTGTGAACTTTTTTTAAACATTTATAATTTAATCATTTTAAGTACTCTTATAACAATTTTACATTCCTAATCATTTTTTTATATGCTCCTTCCAGGGAGTCGGCTAAGGAATGCTTTTGGGCTTCTTTATATCGGATTGTCGAAAATTCAAAGTTACCTTTCATATTAGTTGGGGACTTGAATGAAATTTGTAGTATGTCTGATAAAATGGGTGGTATTGTACCCGCTTTATCTAGATTTACTAGATTATTAAACTTTAAAAATCATTTTGGTTTAGTGGATGCTAATTGCTCAGGTTTTTCTTTTACGTGGCGAAAGAGTTCAATTTCTAATGAAAATACGTTTGAAAAATTGGACCGACTTCTTATACATCAATCCTTAGTTCAAGAATTACAGAATTTAAAAGTACATCACCATCCTTTTACTACTTCGGACCATTGCCTTATAACCTTTAATATCTCAAAAAATAATATTTTTAGAAAATTTCCTTTTCGCTTTGAAAATGCTTAGCTTCAAAACCCTACTTATGCCTCTTTAGTCCAAAAGGTTTGGCGTTATCGTCTTGATGGATCTTCTATGTTTCGAGTTCTTATGAAATTACAACTTCTTAAGAAATATTCAAAAGTTTGGGCTAAACATCATGTAAACAATAATTATGAACAGTTAAAAATTTCTGAACGGGAATTACAATCTTTACAAGAATTATTATTGCACAATCCTTCAAATTCTAGTTTATTAGGAAAATTGCAAAGACATTTAAACAAGTATAATTCACTCCTTCTTTTTCAACACAATTTTTGGAAGCAAAGAGCAAAAGTTAAACATTTACAAAATGTTGATAAAAATACAAAATATTTCCAATCAGTTTCAAAAATCAAATCATATAAACAACGACTTTCAAGCTTTCAAACTAATAGTGGGATAGTTATTTATGATCATGAATTAATTTCTCACCATATTACTGAGGAATTGAAATCACGTTTCATTAAAAATAATTCGTGTTTTCTATATCCAAATGACTTGGATATCATTCCGAGTTTAATTGATATAGAGGACAATGTTTCTTTAGACAAATCGCTGACCCCTGCTGAAATTAAAGCAGTAATTTTTGAAATGCCCTCAGATAAAACACCGGGTCCAGATGGTTTCACTGCTGAATTCTTCCAGCAATATTGGTCAATTGTTGGTTCCTCAATTATTTTAGCTGTCAATGCATTTTTCCACTCTGGTCATATGTTAAGATCAATAAACAAAACTTTTATAACTTTAATTCTGAAAAATGATAATCCACAGACTATAAGCCATTTCTGACCTATTAGTCTTTGTAATACAGTGTATAAAGTTATTTCAAAAATACTTGCCAATCGTATGTCACATTTATTACCTAAAATTGTTCATCCTCTACAAGGTGCTTTTGTTAAAGGCAGGTTGATTCAGGATAAAATTTTAATAGCTCATGAGATTTTTCACTCGTTTCATAAAAGAAAAAAAGGGAAAAAAGGTTGGATGGCTATAAAAATAGATATGGAAAAGGCTTATGGTAAAATTGACTGGGATTTTATTAGAGAAATTCTTATTAAATTTGGATTTAGTCAGCATTGGGTACATCTAGTTATGACTTGTATTTCTACTTCCTCTTCTTCTGTTCTTGTTAATAATGAGCCAGGTAGTGAATTCAATCCTACATGTGGAATCCGATAGGGGGATCCGTTATCTCCTTTTATTTTTTATAATTGCAATGGAATATCTTCCACGAACTCTTCAAGCAGATTCTGTCCAGACCATTCCTCATATAGGTATCCAACTAGTTAAAAATGGGACTTGTATCCCTTTTTTAAGTTTTGCAGATGACACTATTATTTTTGCAAACGCATGTCTCTCTAATATGCAATATATCAAAACTTTTTTAACTACGTTTTCTCGCATTTCTGGCCTTTCTATTAATTTTCATAAAAGCTCTTTTCAAACTTCAGCAAATATATCCAGAGATTCTACTATTTCATTAGCAAGTATTCTAAACATACAAGTCACTACAACTATGGAAAAATATTTGGGTATACCTATTCTTAAAGGTAGGGTTCAGAATTCTATGTTCGCTGAAACAATTGCTAATTTAAAGTCACACAATGGAAAGCTAATTCTATTTCACAAGCAGGCTGTGCGGTTTTAATTTAGTCAAATTTGCTAGGAAAAGTGAGTTATTTAATGCAGAGTTTCCTACTTCCCAAAGGAGTTTGGGATGGTATTGACAAAATAAATAAATCGTTCTTTTGGAATAAGTTTACTCCTAATCATCACCCTCTTTGTAACTGGGACAAAATTTGCACTCCTAAGGTAAATGGAGGGCTTGGTCTTAGGACGGCTCAAAATATGAATATTTCACTTCAGATGAAGCTCCTTTGGAAAATCTTAACACAACCTCTAAATAAATGGGTTCAAATTATTAGGGATAAATATTTGGGGTCACAAGATCTTTTTTCATATCAAAAGAAAAATACCTCTTGGCAATTCGGTCGCTTATTAAATATTAGGAATAATTTTTCGAAAGGAGTTAAATGGATAGTAGGAAATGGAAAGTCTATTAATTTTTGGACCGACGTGTGGGTTGGAGATTCAAATCTCCTCTGCTACTGTGACTGCAATACTCAGCTTATTAAGGTTTCTTCTTTTATTACCTCTTCTAAATTATGGGATATTCCGACCCTTACACAGATATTACCGCCCTCTATTATAGATCAAATTTTAGAAATTCGCATTCCCATCTCGGACTTTGAAGACCGTATTATGTGTAACACCCCTATTTTACAACATTGGGTATTACCGCCAGTGGCCTCGGACTTTACCGTCCAAAGTCACCCAAGGCTTTTAGAATGATAATGAACTCATAAAGTGCGGAAATTAACATAATTTATACAATAAGAAGGATGCTCTCGAAAGAGACTTTGTTCTTTAATTGAAGATGAAATTGACTAAAAGCGGAATTTTATTTATTGACAAGAACTTTCGTTCATTACATTGAGAGTCGTTTTACAAATGTAGCAGCGGAAAGTAAAGCCCATTTAGAAAGGGTTTAAAAGACGTAATTAAAAATACAATTATATTTTCCCAAGACAACTCATGTGATGATGATTTGCTTGGTTTTAAAAAGGGAAGAGTCGGTGCACTATCTTCGGAATGCCTCGCTCTTATGAGAATTCCTTCCTTCCTTCCTTCAACATCGTCTTACCTTGACCTTCGATTCTCGCCTAACGCTTCTCGAACCTTCTAGACTTCGTCTTCAAAACTTCGGTGTACATTCCTACAGTCTGGCATTTGTCGCGAAGGGCGAGAAATACCAGGCAAAAATGCGAAAGTGGGGGAATTAGTCTAAGGAGACTAAGCAAGTGAGAACGAAACTTCTCAAGGGTATTTTGGTAATTTTATAATATTCGGGAAATATTAACGGAATGTGTTTTAAGGTATAGGTCTTTATGTGGGGCTTATCGGGACGGAGAAGAGTGTATCTCGAGAGGAGATAACTCGTTAATCGAGAGAAGAACTACGAGATTGTAGACTTCTTTTTAGAGTAGGAAGTATGTTGGGAACGTTATTAATTCAGACAAGTTTTTGAAAACCTCTCGCGCCCTTGCGAACCGAGAGCCGAATCGATCATTTGAGATCGGTCCGGTTTTGGTGTCTTTTAACTGTGCATTGGGCACTTATCTTGTATAGTGATGAAAACTCTCACTTAGGTTGACATATTTTAAGAGCGTGGGGGGCTTATGTACCGGCCCGAACCACTGACAGGAACAAAAAGTTCCGGCACTTAGCTAGAGTGCCTACGTCCCTCTGAGGCGTAGGAGCGGACATGGATCATGATCGACAAGTCGTAATTTATGCATGGTGGCAATACGACTTTAGTGGGTTATATAGAGGTGTCGGGTTAGGCCCGCACCCCTTACTATTCCATCCAAACCGATCTCGAAAAGAGATCGTAAACAATCAAGATCACAAACAAGACTAGCATAATAGTCCTATCGAATATTTAAATAACGGAATAACGATAACAATGGGGTCATTAATTCTAGCAATCGATATTCCTAGGTTCGTTTTATTATTAGCAAACAAGTTGTTCCCAACATCGAGGAATTTCACGAAACGAGTTTATTAAGGCTACAAAGAGAAATTCCACTTGCCTTAGCTTTTACGATCGTGTACGAACGAACGAACGAACGGAAATCGTTGAATTTACTCGGAACGGAGACTCGACCTATCGATACGAGAGGTATGAACGAACTTTAATAAGAATTTCTTTAATTCTTCTAAAGTTTTAAATATCTCTTATATTCTTTTTATAAGAGATTTAATTACTAAATTATTATAATAATAATTTAGGTGGAGATGAATAAAATAATAATATTTCTTATTATTATTTTATATTGGTAATATCCTTGTATTTCTTATAAATTCTTATTCTTAATATTTAAACATTTTCATTCTTGAAAACCAATAATTTCCTTATTTAATTTATTAAAATATTCTTTTAATTTCACTTGCTAATTTCTTAATATAAATAAGCAAGGACAACCTTATAAAAGCATATGATATAATATTCAACCTAAAAAGGTATATTGAAATTTATAATATTCTTAGGATTATAAAAGTCCATTATATCCCTATTAAAATATCTCAACTTTGTGTTATTATAATATCACCCTTTTTTTTTATCAATAATATCCCTAATGATACTTAAAATATTATTTTCTCATCAAAGAATATTTTATTAACAACATTATCTTAATAAAATCTTATTTAGATATATAAACCATATTAAATAGAGATAAAATATTACTAGGCCACTTTCTTAGTATTTTCCATAAATAGAACTTTCTATATACTTTATAAGGTAAGCTTCCTATAACTTAATATGATAATAAAATAATCTTATTTATCTTATTTACATATATTCTCCCATATCTATAGTTTATATAAATAACATGATCATGACTTAACTCTTATTTTATAATTAAAAGCATATTTATATGATATCTTAGTTCAAACTATATCATCTTTCCTATTTTTCCAATATCTTTTCATGCAAGGCAACTTTTATAACTTAGCAATATTAATATCATATTATATATTCACTTCTTATCACAACTACCATATTTATTAAATAAAGCTTATCTCTTTAGAAATCTCTACACCTAGAGATATGTCATACTAATATCTTATTATATAATAAATGACTTAAAACATATACAGCCCCCTGTACTTGTGCAAATTTGTCAGATAGACACCCCACCTTTGGTTTGGACCTATTGAGCACTTAAACTTAACAATTTGGACCTATTAAACACCTGATAGCTGACGTGGCGAAGTACGTGTAAGTCAAACGCACATATACAACCCCCTGTACTTGTGCAATTTTTTTTTCTTTTTGTATTTTTTATATATTTTCTGATTTTATTAAAATAATGGTGTTAAAGATTGGGCTTATGTGACATCTTATGTGGCAAAATAAGCTTATGTGGCACACATCTGGACAAAAAATTGGAATATGTCAGCATGCGTGTGTTACACTCAACGAGATTGTCAACGACCAGGTGTTTAATAGGTCCAAATTGTTAAGTTTAAGTGTTCAATAGGTCCAAACCAAAGGTGGGGTGTCTATCTGACAAATTTGCACAAGTACAGGGGGTTGACAAATTTTTCAATATCTTTTCATGCAAGGCAACTTTTATAACTTAGCAATATTAATATCATATTATATATTCACTTCTTATCACAACTACCATATTTATTAAATAAAGCTTATCTCTTTAGAAATCTCTACACCTAGAGATATGTCATACTAATATCTTATTATATAATAAATTTATTATCATATCTATCATTATTATAAAATAGTTCATATATCTTTGAATTATCTACACTTAGAGATATATTGTAAAATAATAGCCCTTTATCTTATAATCTTCTAACTAGGCATTTTAATAATATAAAGTTACAAACTTTAAATTAGTAACTTTATATAAAAATGAGTTCTTATTATTATATTTTCCTCTTATCACCAAATCTTTTTAAAGACATGTAACCACCTTATGATATAAAAGGTATTAATATATCATATTATATTATACTTATTCTAGTACTTTATTTATTTAATAAATTTCTCAAGTATTATGTTAAACAAATTATCTCATACTTTTCCATATGAATATCTAATCAAAATATATTTGAGTTTATAATATGCTCTTTTAAAAGACATGCAATCACTTGCTCAAATCCTATTATTCATTAAATTATGCTCCAAGTAAAGTAAACCTATTATATATATTATACCTTTCAAGTATATAACTCATATTTTAAATCTCATGATTTTATTTAACAATCTTCCCATACCTATTATATTGTTTTTCTTTATATAGAAATACATGTAAATTAACTAATATATCTTTTTAGTCTTCAATTTATTCTTGTTAAATTATCTTATGATAAAATATCTTATTAATATTATTTTCAAGCTTATAAAAGGATTTAAGAGACATGCAAGTCTATTTTATTTTTAATATAGTCTTATTTTATTAAATCTCTCTTATTTTAGACTATTTCTTCTATAATAGAAGAAAAATATGTCCAAGCTAATATTATTTTTTTTAAAAATCCGAATTTCATGTTAAAATGTTATTTTTATGATTCTACAATTTATTGGAATTTATTTAGTACTTACTAAAAATATTTCTCTTTAGATATTCCAATATGCATGTTAGTTTTATTAAATCTATGTACAAGCAATTTCATTTTATAAATCTGATTTTTTTTTAATTCCAGAAATTAATATGTAAAAAAAAACTGAATTTAATTAGTGTTTTGGGCTTAAATTTCCAGCCCAAACTTAAGTAGAAATTCCTTAAAAATTAGGCCCAACTCCTCTTCTATCTTCTTCCTCCTTCTTCTTTGTACATAGAAACCAGAGAGGGGCACCAGGAGGAACGACGACGGGCTGCAGTGGCGGAAGAGGCGGCTTGGTGGTGGAAGGCAACCCGCTGGGTGGTCGTCCGGCGGTCCAGCAGCGGGGCAAGGTGGTCCGGCGACCAAAGAGGGGCAAAACTAGGGTTTTTGTGGTGATTTGGGAAAAAAAATCAGATTTAATGGGGCTTTTTCTTGGCTGATTTTTTTTGAGTGATTTGTGTAGCAATTTGCTAGAAGAGAGGAAGAGAGTTGATGTGTGAATTCTAATGGAGAAATTCAGCCTTTAAATAGGCAAACAAGGAAGACTTGGTGATCCATGGCAATTGAATTGGACCAATGGAGAATAGCTTGATTAATGAGGATTGGGGAGAAGTGTGCTTGTTGGGTGGTGACTATTGATGATGCAATCCATGGTTGGTCTTGCAAGCAAGGATGGAGAAGTCAGTCAAAGAAATTCATGCACTGGATTGAGCGTCAAATCAATCACGCACAATTCCTTGTTTGAAGAAGAAGAAGATAGGAAGGTTTAATAATAAAAGGTTGGGTATTTGAGTAGATAAGTTACTATAGCATAACCGAATTGAGAGTGTGTGATTAGGGGCGAGATGCAAGAGGTCTCGGGTTCGAGTCCCGGCTCTTGCCTCTTTTTATTTATTTTTTTCTTGTATTTTTACTAGCCTTGTAATAGCCCATTATTTAATAAATCCGAAATATATTTGAATCTATTTTTATTTGAGATCTCTACCACTTTAATAATCCTTTATAATATGTTCTTAATTTTATTTAAAATAAAATATTTAAACTCTCTTATATTAAGAGAAAAGGATTATTTAATTAAGTACCCGACTTGCTTAATATATTTACTGAAATTCTTAATTGTCATTGTAATAACTCTTTATAACACTTTATAATTTACTATGAAATTATAAAGATTATTAAGTTCTCTACTTTAGAGAAAAAAAAATTTATTGGGATAAATACCCATTTTATTTTATTTAGAATTTAGCGGATATTACATTATGTGGACTCCATCTTCGGATGGAAGCTTTACGGTCCAATCCGCGTCGTTTCTTATAAATAATTCAAGGAATATTACTTCGGTTGGGTTTTCTTGGATTTGGAGAATGAAAATTCCTCCTAAAATACAAAATTTTCTTTGAAAAGTGTGTACTGATTGCCTCCCTACAATAGATAGATTAAATCGTTATTATAATTGTGTTCCAAATTATTGTTCCTTGTGTGATTTAGATAATGAAAATTTAAATCACATGTTCTTCCATTGTAATTTTACAAGAAAGATGATTGCTAACTTAGAAACTAATCTACAATGTTCCTTTGAATTTGCAACTTCTGGATGCTTCAATGATAACCTTATATCAACTCTTAATTTAAATAAGAACAAAAATTTTCTCTGTTTTTTATGGTGGCTTATTTGGAGTCATAGTAATTCTTTAATTTTTAACCCCTCAAGGATAATTCCTCATCTTTTGTCGTGTGATTTGGCTTTCTCACAATTTTTACAATGGGAATCTGCAAATTCTAATGTCCACCAGAAAAAAGGGTTGAATAGACCGAAAAGGAAAAATGCTACCACCTGGATTAAACCTCCTCCTTGGATAAAACTTAATTTTGATGCCTCCAAATAGAAGAATATGGCGACTTATGCAGGTTTTATTTTTAGGGATCATAAGAGTTCAATTTTAGGTTGTGATAGAATAGTCCTGCAACCAATGACAATTCTCAAAGCGGAAGCTTTAGCCCTTCTGGAGGGATTGAAAATGGGAATACACTTAAATATTTAGAAACTTATTATAGAAGGTGATAATTTAATTCTTATTAATTCTTTAAAAAACGTTTGGAAAGTACCCTGGGAAATTTATTCCATTATGCAGGATATTCGACGTTTGGTGTCAGATTTTTCTGAGGTAGTTGTTTTTCATTGTTACAGGGAGGCTAACTCTACCGCTGACTTCTTAACAAGAAGACATGTCAGCATTCCTCTTATCCGTCAAGCAATATCTTCCTCTTGCTTAGATGTTTGTTTTGATGAGATATCTTTAGTAAGGTTAAGACAGTTGTTTTGTCTACAACCTTTAGTTTTTAATTTTTTTAAGATCATCCGCAGTGATGATTTAGGTCGGCCTTGTAACATTGAGGCGACCTAATGTTTGCTTTGTAATGAGCTAGTAGCTCGCTGTTCAAAAAAAAAACTATGACTTATGAGACAAAATGGATTTGGTTTATTACTATCTTATTCGAATCCTATAAGGTCACATATAATAGAGTAATTGGGCTTGATATAGAGCAATTTCAAGCCCATAGTAGGTCTAGGCTCTCTCTTCTTCAAAGAATTTATTTCTAAAAAGTCATTGGGAGAATGTTAATCTCGAAGAATTTTGAGAAAAGCAACAAACTGAGCGATAAGAGGACATAGATTACTCCATGTATGAGATAATGTGTTTTGAGGCCAAGACCTAATTCCACATGGAGAGAATTCATATAATAGGGTCGCAAGATCCTATTCCTATTAATCCACAAAATGTTGTGGCAGAACCTCTAGTTGCTTAACCCACACATAGATCTGATAGGCCCATATCACAACCAAAGAGATATGTTGATTTCATATGATTGCGAGTTTGGATATTCTACTTTTAGAAAGTGACGAGCCTACTGATATCCGTCTTTTTAGTTGTGTTTTTAGGGAGTGTTTTTGTGTGTTTGAGTCTTTTTCTTTTAGCTTTGTGTTTTGTTTGGAGTCGTTTGTGTAGGTTTTCATATTTTCTTAAGATATGGAGTCTACATAAGCTTTGGTGGTGTTTTTATAGGTTTTAAAGCTGTTTTGGAGCATATTTTGAAGAAGGGAGGAAAGCACTTGAAGATAACACTCGAGAATGAAGTGAAAACTGAAGAAAAGCAATCCAATAAAGACATTTAAGATCAATTTTGAGCTTGGAAAGAGGTAGATAAACTCGTTACAAAGACATAGGAAAAAGAATCGAGTCAAACGGAGTTGTAACGAATCCACTACGCAAGTTTTACTCAAAGCTGTTTTCAATGCTGATGGAGGTCGATATCGACCCTGCCCAGGTCGATATCGACCCTGCCCAGGTCGATATCGAGGTGCGGAGAAGAGCAAAAATTCGAGAATTCAAAAGAGTGATCTACCGATCCCGACGGGGTTAATACTCAGGGTCCCGTGTCGGTAGAAGACTTTAGAGTCGGCGTAATTAATGTATTTTTATCCCTTTTTATTAGTTTCCTTTTATGTTATTAGATAGTTTTAAAGAGATATTTCTTTTATTAGATTTATTTCCTTATAGAAGGGATATATCTTTTAAAAGATTTATTTCCTTATAGATAGCTTCTAAATAGATTAGGTTTTTCTCTATAAATATTCTTGTTTAGACACAATCTAGAGGGAGTTGGACGTTAGTTGGAGAAGTGGACGCCTCCTAGGTTTTTTTTACACGTTATTTTGGCTTCCTTGGAAGACAAGTTGTTGCTTGGAGCACAAGCAAGAAGATTGTGGGAGAATTTCTTGTGTTCTAAGACAAGTTTGAACTTTTAATTCAAGTAAGCCTTTAGTTTTAATTCAATTATGTTCTCTTTCAATTGTTTTGCTTGTTTTTCTTCAATCATGAGTGAGTAGTCTCCTTTTCTAGGGTTGGGGTTAGAAACCCAACATGATTGTGCATGAATGGTGATGTGATGAATGAATTGAATGCCTTTTATCTATTTTTCTACTTGTTTGTGCAAAAGCTTTGACGAAAGTTGAAGTATTTCATGTTCTTAACTTGATTGAAAGAAAAAGTTGTGAATTTGAATACGAGATAAAGTTTGAGACGAAAGTTGAGAACTTTAGATCAAAGCAAGTAGATTAAGTGAATTGATTTGTGAAAATTGATTGATTTGCTTGATTAATTCAACGAAAGTTGATAACTTTATGTTAAAGGCATGATATTTATGATTTATGTTATTTGAAATTGCATGATTGTGTTGTGGTGAACTCCTATCATAGAGTTTTTCCTTATTTTTGAGTCAAGTTTAATTTCTGGTTGCCTCGATATCGACCTGCAATTTTTCCCTTTCTTCTTGTTGTTTACTTAGTTTTTCTCCTGCATTCATACCTCGATAACGACCTTGACAAGGTCGATATCGACCCCCTTCTAGTGCATTTATTAGTTGTTTTGCTTAGTTCTTTGCTTTGTTTTGCCTTCTCTTTTGCTTTTTAGTTTAGTAATCAAACATAATCTTGCTTCCCGTGGACGATCCTGACCTCCTTATACACAGCGGGGTCTTGACTACAAATTTATTTGTTGTCGGGAAACCCTCTCAACACCTACTACATACGAGCAAGTTATGGTGAGCCCAAACTTCGAGAAATGACGTTTCCGTTCTATGTTTGGCAAATGGATGTTAATTAGACCGCTTTCTAAATAGATACTTAGAAGAGGATGTGACGTACATGACACAAGATGAGGGTTTTGACGATCCACAAAATCCTAGGAAAGTATGCAAGCTTAAGAAGTTCATTTATGGACTTAAGTAGGCGTCAAGGAGTTGGAACCTTCAATTTGATGAAATAGTCAAATAGTTTGACATTATTAGATGTGAAAAAAAAACCTTGTATTTACAAAAACGTTTAATGGGAGAAAAGTAGTCCTTTTGGTATTGTATGTGGATGACATACTATTCATTGGGAAGAACATTCCTATGCTAGAATGTGTTAAGGACTAACTTAAGAAGTATTTCTCAATGAAGGACTTAGGAGAGAAAGAGTATATATTAGACATCAAGATCTACAGACATAGGTCTAAGAGACTTATTGGACTAAGTTAGGGAACTTATGTGAATAAAGTTCATGATAAGTTCAATATGAAGAATTCCAAGAAGGGATTATTGCCTATGCAACAGGGCTTACATCTCAGCAAGAAGCAATGTTCAATAACACTTGTTGAGCTAGAAAGAATGAGTAGGATACATTATGCATCCGCAATAGAATTTATCGTGTATGCTATGATTAATTTGTTCTCGCCCAAATGTTGCATTTTCTTTGAGTGTATGTAGTAAATACCAATCGTATCCAAATGAAGCACACTAGAGTGCAGCTAAGAACATCATCAAGTACTTAAGAAAGACTAAGGATGATTTTTTAGTGTATGGAGGACATGATGAGTTGATCGTTGAAGGGTTGCTGATGCAACCTTCTAGACAAACAAAGATGACTTTCGATCTTAATCCGGATACATCTTCATTCTTAATGGAGATTGAGTACATTACTATATTGTATGCAGCTAAGGAAGCTGTCTAGATAAGAAAGTTCATTACCGAGCTTGGTGTGGTTCCTAGTTGTGTTGAGGCAATTGACATCTATTGTGACAACAATGGTGCCATTGCTCAATCTAAGGAACCGAGTTCTAATTCTAAATCTAGACATGTGCTTAGGAAATATCACGTCTTTTGAGACTATGTCCAAATGGGTGATGTGAGGTTATGCAAAATACACATGGATGACAACATTGTTGATTTGTTGACTAAACCTCTACCGAAGCCCAAGCATGACAATTACACTAGGGAGAATGGATTTGAGATTATGTTGTTTTAAGATTATGGATACCGATTTCATGATTGTTGAAACATTTCATCATGTTTGTTTGAATAAAGTTTTATCATTATTTGATTATGGTTTAGAAATAAATAAATAAAATATCCTAATAATTTATAATAATCAAATAGGATCGTCATGAAAGTCATGATGGATGAAACCTTATTAAGTGAACCTATATTATGAATTGTTCGTATATAGTCTTAATCGTTAATTTAGACATAAATAATTGAATACATGTTATAATGCAAAATGATTGATAGTGTCAGGTTTCATAGGCTATTGCGACATGGAGATGTTTGATCAATTATATGGGCTTGTATGGTGGATACGTGTTAGGCAGACCAACCTTAAGATTCTTCAAATGAATTGTAGGATTTTAAGTTGGATTATTATTAGTAGATTCCTCAGACATGAGTGTGATATATTTCTTACTTGATATTGACAGTCTTTGACATCGTCAAACAACATTCCGTAAAAGGCAGATATAAAGATAGTGATTGTGATTTGATGCCATCCTAACTCCGAAAGGATTCAAGAATGTCGAGAGGACCTGCCTTGACCATGTAGTAGTTCTCGATGGTGCGATGCGGAAGCGATTTGATTTGAGATTTTAGGTTCTCGTCCTTTAAGCAATAAGAGATGATCGATTCAAGGGAGAACCGATTGAGAATGAAGTAGATTTGTGATGCAACCCTACTTGAGTCCGGATCGCTAGGGGCCGATATGTAGGCTTGAAATGTCCGGATTTTCTCTGATGGATCATAACCAGGATAAGTACGAGACCAATGTTATGTTCTCACATGCCTCTAATGCTCGTATGAACGAGGGCGGGGCGAGGCTAAAGATAAGAATGTCGCTCCAAGGGAGGAACGACTAGAGGGAAGGGGTGAGGCTAGAGATGAGAGTTGTCCGATCCAAGGGAGGACCGAACTAGAGGGAAGGGGGTTGGAGAAGGGGGTGATGCACACATCAAGAATAAGGAGAGACCCTCAACTTCAATACTTGGAATTCATATTATGCGTGAAATTGAAAGGAGTCTCGAGTGCCCATAGAGGAGGCAAGCTCAAAAACCTTGGTTTACAAAGGAGGGATTGAATTGGGCCAAACATACAATCAAGGTCCGCATCCAAATAGTGCATAATAAACCCTAATGACCTAATGGGCCTTATTCTAGCTTATTGGACTGACCTCTTATGCATAAGTCAACACATGCCCAAGATAGTAATGACAGAAATAGAAAGCTAAAATGGAAAATAATAGAAATTACATAAAAATGGCTATGTCCTACGCTAAGGGGGTCGCTATGGCTTGGAATGCCCCAGGTTTGGGTTAGAATAGGGACTCCCAACATCCACTACCGTCGGGGTGGAGATGGACATCAATGAGCAAGAGAGTTAGGAAGAGATGAGCGAAAAAGAGAGATATGTCAATAGCTTTATAAGCCTTTATAGATGGCTTTTGCATGGTTCCAACGCTAAAACAAATGCCTCGCAATGTCGAAATAACGACCAAATCATAAGTATAATTCAAGTCTGCACGTGAAGCACAGTTGGTGATCAACAATCACAATCTTCTCTTGATGAGACCTATAGGCATATATGGGTGTTAAAGTCGAGCAGAAAACACAACAGGCAAAAAGCTTTATTACATATGCCAACACCTAACTGAAAAGAATCCATAACAAATATAAGAAACAAAAACTATAAGAAGATTTGTCCAGTATAGATAAATATTGGCAGAGAAGCTATTGGAAAAACGTAATAATCTCACATTTTTATGAGTATTTTGGAGCCTTCCTTAAAGATATCTTTCCCCATTTACATTTATCTCATATCAATTCGATTGTAGAGAGAGTCATACCAGAATTGTCTGATGGATGAATAAAGAGAGTATTCATCAAATGTTGACAGTAGTCTGGTTGCCTCTTCTTCTCTTTGAATTGCCGGTTGATCTAGATGCCAAAGGTGATCTAGCAGCCACCATTGCAGAATTTTACTTCAAGATTCAACTTCTACTTACAAGCTTCACTTGGAGCTTGATTCGATCAATGGATTCAGGTTCAAGTTTAGCGTAATCGATGTTGCTCAAATACCATATGATGAAGCGAGCTTTCAGAGCAAAAAGAGAGTGGTCAAGCACATTGTCTTTGTTATTTCCAAGAGCCTAAGCTCATTTACAAAGGGAAAAACAATATTTCAAGCAGCTAATGGAATAAGCTAAAGAATACTGCTTATACACGGATCGATCTATTACATAACTAATGACTTCTAACAAAAACAATATTGACTCGACAATACTAGAAATTCCTAATCTTAGCAATCACACAAGTTGTAAGTTACCAAATTAGTTCGTCAACTTTATTTCCTACCTCTTTGATCACTTCTTGTACGGTTAAGTATTGAATTTGTTTTTATAATTGTACAGTTGTGAATTTTGTTAGACACATACAAAACTGGGATGTCTTCGGGAGTCTCATACAAAACCGAGACCACCTTCGGGCGTCTCATACAAAACTGAGATCACCTTCGGGCGTCTCATACAAAACCGAGATCGCCTTCCGGCGTCTCATACAAAATCGGGATCGCCTTCGGGCATCTCATACAAAATCAGGATCGCCTTTAGGCTTCGCATACAAAATCGGGATCGCCTTTGGGTGACTCATACAAAACCAAGATCGGCCTTGTCTGATCCAACTACACGAGATTGGCCTTGTCGACTCCAACAAACAAGAGATCAGCTTCGCCTTTAAGAAATTGTCTTCAAGCTCGAACTTTTCCTATGGACGTCTCTTTGTGAAGGCATCCTTACGAAACCAAGAGGCGTAGCCCAATTCCAATTGGGCCGCGACTTCAAACAATCGTCTCCAAGCTTAGACTCTATCTCTGATCGTCTAGCTTGAGGGGGCATAATAATAATATTAGATTTTATATTATTAAGTTACCTAATTTCTATAATTAATTGATTGTCAATCTTTAGTTACCTAGAATAAATTAACGTGATTTGTCAATCATATCTTCTTGTTATGGATAGAATTGTACTAGAGTTTCTCAATTGCTTTATGTATAAATACTCTACCCATATCAATAATAAAACTATGAAACTTCATTATACAACTTCTCTTCTACGCAACTCTTTACATTATACTTGTACAAATATCTAAAGGAAATGTGAGAAATTTTGTTCCACTGTTTTTCTCAGGCCCCCAAATTTGAAGGTCTTATATTGCTGGTTGACTTTCGAGTAGTATTTTCCTTAGACTACGAGCCTACGACGCCCACGTTTTTCCTTAGAATTTGGGTTGTTTCTTCCATCAAAAAAAAAAAAAAAGAATTTGGGTTGCTTCTGTTCGTATACAATTCGTTATTAACGTGTCATATTGGCTAACCTCTTGCTTTTAATTTGTTTCTCAGTTGGAATACGTTTGGATTATGATTTTATTACAAGAAAGCTTAGCATAGGGGAAAGTGATTTATATAAAGTCTTATCATGATTTTTTTTTTAAATTATTAACCCTTTCATGATTCAAATCCAATTTTCACCAATTACATTGATGAAACCCTGGAATAAAACGTCGCTAAAAGACAAGAAATGAGATTCTATTATTCGATTGTGCAAATGCTTGCTCTTTATTTATTGTTTTCTTACAGCGAGGTTACAAACAAACGATGTTTACAAGCCAACGAGGTTTACAAGCGGAACGAGGTTTACACCTTAGACCTCCTAAGAGTATTTGAGATCTCGATCTAACAGGGTTCGAGATCTCCTAATCACTACGAGATTCTACTATCCACAGGCCGCTTGACGAACTCCGGTAGCGAGGTTGAGCTTCGAGTTCCAGTGTGGTGATGATGGCTTGCGAGATGGAGCAGCGAGGTCTTTGGTGTGAGCGAAAGCTCTCTGTGTGACTTGAAGTCTTTTTATGGACTTCACTTGTCTATAGCGAGGTCTTTTGACGATGTTTCAACACGTCGATCTTCAACGAGCAAGATAGTTCTTGAGTTCAAGATGTTTTTCGACCCTCCTCCACTTACGAGGTTCTTCTCTTTTTATAGATAATTGAGGAGCCGAGTTTTGGTTATTGCTCGATGTGGGACGCCCGAGATCAGGGCTTCTGATTGGTCCGGAGGTGAGGCAGCCGATGATTGGTTGGGAGGAACGGCGACAGCTGAGTGGTTCAGGCGGGCGGGGATGTCAGCTAAGTCGGCAACGAGGTTTGGACCTCGTCCCGAGGTTCAGACCTTGTGTGGATAGGGATTTTGTTAAAATAAAAAGGGGGCCTGGTTGTGGGCACCGGAATCCACCTTGGGAATCCCGTCGGACCCGCTTGTTCATCGTACCCCGGGCCCACTTCCTATTCTACTATTTTGAGCACCATCATACATAACTGAGTAATATATTACAATAAGATTTGTCATTAAAGTCCTAAGATCTGGATAAAAGGTCAAATTTGAAAAAAATATTAACAAATTTTTTTATCTCAAGTCTTTCTATAGTAATTAATAAAAAAAACTCAAAAACAAAAATAACAATATCTTTAACCAAATTGCCTTAAATTGCGCACGGTACCGCCGCCCACAACGTCGTCGTTTCATACAAAGGGGCGCGAAGTTACGCATCCACATAATTCGTCCCCAATTTCCACAATCGCACAATTTGATATTTTGATCCCCCTCTCTCTCTCCTCGCGGGCACCGCCACCACAGACTTCGCCGCCCTGTCGATCATGGAGATCGCCGTCATGCCCGACTCTTTCCAAGTCCTCGCTAAGCACATCTTCCACCGCGCTCTATCTTCCAACCACCTCTCCGTAGCCGCCGCCGGGAATCTCCAGATCTCCGCCTTACTATCCGCCGTCGACGCTGTTGCTTCGCCTCCGGTCAGATCTACTACCTCGCGCGTCGCCACTCGAACCCTACGCAAACGCCGCCTCTCTCGTACCAGGAGGCGCCGTCAATCCTCCGGCGGGAGCGAGGAGGGCAGTTTGTTTGATGGCGAAGGCGGCGGAGGCGATGACGGTCCGATCGGTGGGGGTGGTGGAGGTGGCGGGTGGAATTTTGATGGTTTCGGAGGATTTGATTTTGATGATTCGTCTTCTTCTCCAGCGGATCCGGCTTTTGATTTTGTCTACGAGGTCGTTTGCTGGCTTGTTTTCTCCAATTGCCTCCACTTCGCCTACAAGAAAGTCGTTCGATTGCTAGCCGCGGGGCTTGCGGATCAAGGAAGGGAGAAGGTTTCAATGAGGATGGCCTCGGTTTGCTGAGAAGAGTGGTAATTATTCTCAGATTTGGGGATACGCAATAATCTGATTTCAACTTGGAGGATGTGGGAAATTCTTCTGATTGTCCTCTCAATCATTGCTGTAAATATTAAATATGCTTTATTTAGTCATGTATATACCCTGCACTTCCACACAAGATTGATTAGTAAATAAAATTGACCAATTTAGTGTTTATGTCTTCGGCTAGCCTTGCAATCCCAGTTTCTTGGCCGTCTTTCTTTTGGTTTTGTTTGATAAAAGTTCATGGCTGAATTGCTTGGACGACTGGTACAAATATATTGATGACAAACTACAAATATTGTTGCTAAGCATGGATCATTTGGTAATCCTCATGTGCTGTCTTGTTGTGGATGCAATTTACTGTGGAATGAACCCTATATCTTCCTTCCAAATAAGATAATGTAGAATAGAAATCCATATGAGCAATTGTTGTCCTATTACCATTACAGTCTTGAATGATCATCATTCAATCTGATTAAACAACAGTAGACACCCTTCTAAGGAAGATGGATTTCTAGAGGACCCTAATTATCACTACTTCAAATCTATCAAGTTAACTTTTAGCCTATACCTTAGAATCTTAGATTCCTGCTGCTTCTCCCCATTTTGGTTCTTTCTGTAGGATATTTGAACAAGTAACTGCAGTAGTGGTATGAAAGAAGCTCAAAGATTGCAACTTGATGCTTAACATGCTAGTAGGATGCTGGCTTCAATTGCGCATATGTTTTGACTCTAACTGACACCACTTATCTATGGATATCGACCGAGTCAATGTGCACTCGATCTTTTTTCCACAGAACCCAAATCCCTCCTCGAATTTCGATCTGATTCTACCATCAAAGCCTATCCTCACACAAACCTTGTATGCTTGTTGTCTGCTTATCTTAGTTTCATGAAACACCAAAACTAAAGGGTCGTGCATCGTGATCAAATCCTTAAGAGCATATAAAAAGTCTCTACCCCTTGCTCTTTGCACATTCCAAGTGATGATTTTGAGATTGGGTACTATCATGAGAAACAAGTGTCAAGATGGGGATCCTCAATGAACCAGCGAGCAAGTTCATTAGACATTGGCATCAAACATATTGGCATCTCTATCTTGTAGGCCATTGTGAGTCATAGTAAATCTCAACTCCTTCCTAATCAGCATTTTCCTGGTTTCCAAAGGCAAATCAACCCAACCCACGGAGCCGAAAGTGGAGTCATCGATCTCCATTGCCCCGCCATTCTCTGTTGGTGGATCTTTTGTGTGTTTGTAATTACTGATCTTCAGGCTTTGTTTGAATGAGTTCCCGGGGGTATC
This sequence comes from Fallopia convolvulus, assembly GCA_964016875.1. NCBI lineage: Eukaryota > Viridiplantae > Streptophyta > Magnoliopsida > Caryophyllales > Polygonaceae > Fallopia > Fallopia convolvulus. The sequence continues at coordinate 55,786,231 of OZ024718.1, read as the reverse complement.
CCTCTCTATTGCTTTATGATCTTGGCTTTTCGTGTCTTGCCAAGATGGTCTTGGCCCTTGAGGAAATATCCTCCTCCATATCTTTTCCATTTTCTAATCCAAAATTTTCCTCAGTCATCCTTTCTGATTTATCCTTTGAGATTCTCTCCTTAACCGGATCTTCTTCCTTATTGGTTAGCACATGGAACCGTCACCCACTCACCCGCTTTGATCTTTTGGATGCATGTTGGATTTTCATTGAACCGGGTTCTGCTTCTCTCTTCACTTTGTCTTGACCCGGTCTCTGATTTCTGACATCGTTGTTCCTGGTTCAGATCAGATTCCGATCCTTTAGGTTTCTTATTCCCTTGATCTCTTTGCCACCATCCATTCTCCAAACTTCTCTGTCATCTCTGGCCAATGTGTAACAATTTGCCGACTAGTTCCTTGCCCCTCTGTTTCAGTTTTGTCAGATTGCAATTCCAGGCATTGGTCCCTTACATGACCAATTTTGCCCTCCTCAAAGATTCCTCAGCTTCTTTGAAGTTTGGCCTCCACTTCTAAATGGTTAGATAACTTTCACCCATCATCCAAGGGCCATCATTAAGTACATGGTTAAGATCATCTTCATTCCTGAATTTGATTACATAATAATCATTTTCCGTATCTATCATGGAGAATTCCTCTTTCAATTTCCACTTTTGGACCAGGCTATTCCTCAAGTAAATGTAGCCCACACTACGGTACAAAATCTTTATGATTATAGCTAAAGAATGTTGTGGCGTGAAAACCCGATTGTGATTAACGTAAAACAAGTTTATATACAAGATTCTATGCTAACCCTAATTGCTAAACAAGGCAACTATAATATTACATATATTACATAAAAGGAAGCTACTAATATATACAATACACGCTAATACTCCCCCTCAAGTTGGAGCATGGGGATCTCGAATGCCCAACTTGCCCAAAAGAAGATGAAGCTGGTGAGAACCGAGGGCCTTGGTGAGAATATCCGCTGGTTGAGACCTTGTACTAATATGAGATGTCCGAATGGTGCCATCAAGTAGAAGATCTCGAATAAAGTGACAATCAACCTCAATATGCTTTGTCCGATCATGAAACACCGGATTAGCAGCGATGTGAAGAGCAGCTTGACTATCACAAAACAAACGCATAGGAGCAGAATGAGAGATGCCCAACGAACGAAGCAACTCTTTCAACCAGATAAGCTCACAGCAAGCGCTTGCCATAGCACGATATTCAGCTTCTGCAGATGACCTGGAGACAGTATGTTGTTTCTTCGTCTTCCAAGAAACCGGTGAAGAACCAAGCTGAACAAAGTAACCAGTAACAGAACGACGTGTAAGAGGACACGTCGCATAATCGGAATCACAATAAGCAGTAAGAGATAAACTCCCACTGGAAGATAAGAAGACACCCTGACCAGGATGACTCTTAAGAAACCGAAGAACTCTAACAACAGCATCCCAGTGATCCACAGTAGGCTCTTGCATGAACTGAGCAAGAGTATGAACAGCAAAACATATCTCAGGACGTGTAATGGTCAGGTAAATCAAACGTCCAACCAAACGTCGATATCTATCAGGAGCCTCAAATAATGGTCCAGAAGAAAGACCAAGCTTATGATTTTGTTCCATAGGGAACTCACATGGCTTGCTAGCAAGCATACCAGCCTTAGACAAAATATCAAGAGTGTACTTCCGCTGAGTCAAAAACAAACCCTCAGCAGAACGGGCTATCTCAATGCCAAGAAAATACTTAAGCAAACCAAGATCCTTCATATGAAAACAGGAACTCAATTGTGCTTTAAACTTGGCAATAGCAGCAGAGTCATTGCCAGCAATAATGAGATCATCAACATAAATCAGAACATGAAGACAAACTCCAGAACGATTAAAAGAGAACAGTGAATAATCAGCTCGGGACTGGGTAAACCCTAACCTGCGCAGAGCGTTCGCCAATTTGGCAAACCAGTTCCGAGGTGCCTGACGGAGTCCATACAATGATCTATTCAGCCGACAGAACTTGCCAGATGCACTAGAAAAACCAGGAGGAGGTCTCATATAGACTTCCTCATGCAAATCACCATGTAGAAAAGCATTATGGACATCCATCTGATGCAATTCCCAATTCCGAATAGCAGCAACAACAAGGAAAGTCCGAACAGAAACCATTTTGGTTACAGGAGCAAACGTCTCCTTGTAGTCAATACCAGCCTTCTGATTATTACCCAGAACGACTAGCCTAGCCTTGTACCTCTCAACAATACCATCAGATTTATACTTAACTCGATACACCCACTTGCAGCCAATGGGTTTCTTGCCAGGAGGAAGATCAGAAAGAGTCCAAGTCCCATTACGCTTTAAAGCGTTAATCTCAACTTGCATAGTTGCCTGCCATGACGGATCAGAAGCAGCAGCAGCAAAAGAAGTAGGCTCTGGAATAGACTGAACAACAACAATAAAAGCAACATGTGCAGGCGAAAACCGTGAACAGTCAACATAATCAGCTATAGGATAGGATGTACCTGACAACCTAGACGGTTGAGATGAAGGAGACGATGGGATTACAGAGCCACGCACAGTATTGCAAATGTAGCCTCTTAACTTCACAGAAGGAGTCCGATCTCGGGTAGAACGACGGGGTATTTCTTGAACAGCAACAGGAGAGGATTGAACCCCACCTCCCCCATCAACTGTCTGCGGTGGGGATAATGTGGAGCTAGGAACAGAATCGGCTTGAACATAATCAAAGGAAGATTGAACCCCACTCCCCCTGACGTCTGTCTGCGTTGGGGCATTTGTGGAGTTAAGGTGAGTTTCTTGGACGGCGTCAGAAGGAGATTGAACCCCACTTCCCCTGTCGTCCGTCTGCGATGGGGAAAACGGGTCACAGATAGTGTCATAAATAGACGGGTGTGGTTCTGCACTAGACGATGCAGTAGTAGTCAAAGAGGCTTGAAAAGGAAAATGTGTTTCATAGAATGTAACATCAGCAGATACAAAAGTACAAAACGTTCATGAGTCTCTAAATCATTCATTTTCCAACCTTTTTTACCATTGGGATAACCCAAAAATATGCATTTTCTAGCCCTAGAGGCAAATTTATCAGAAAGACGAGGAACAGTTGATGCAAAGCACAAATAATCAAATACACGTAGTCGATCAAAGCAAGGCGACCGACCATTCAAAATTTCAAAAGGAGTTTTGTTTTGAAGGAGAGGTGATGGAGTACGATTAATTAAATAAGCAGTTGTTAAAATGCAATCACCCAAAAATTTTAAAGGTAGATGAGCATGAAAACGAAGCGCTCTAGCAACATTTAAGATATGCCGATGCTTCCGTTCAGCCCTACCGTTTTGTTGAGGAGTTCCAACACACGATGTTTGAAATTCAATGCCATTTTGAGCAAAGTAAGAACGCATGTAAGTAAATTCAGTGCCATTGTCACTACGAAAACATTTAACTTGCTTATTAAACTGACGATATGTCATAGCACAAAAATTTTCAAGCAAAAAAGCAACTTCACTCTTATTAACCATAAGATGAATCCAAACTCCCCTAGAAAAATCATCAACTAATGTTAAAAAATAACGAGCACCACTGGCAGAGGGGGTCCGATAAGGGCCCCAAACATCACAATGAACAATATCAAAACAATTTGCAGAATTCGACTGACTAATCGGAAAAGTAGATCTAGTTTGCTTAGCCCTATGACAACTATCACAGGGGTCTAAGTGACCATTTATTTTAACATTAGGTAACTACTGAAGTACAGAAAAGGAAGGATGACCAATACGGGAATGCCAAAGGGTTGTAGAGTCGGCCTCAATCCGTGAAGCAAGCGTTGTTGTGGTTGCCACACGTAGCTAGTAGACCCCATTTCGCTCCTCACCCGCTCCAATCAAGGTCATCGTAGTACGATCCTGTAAAATGCATAGCTTATCAGTTACTGTCACAATACAATTTTGATGCTTCAATAATTGAGCACAAGATATCAAATTACAAGTCAACTGAGGAACAAAAAGAACATCCCGAATAATCAATCGATTGCTGAAACGCACAATTCCAGCTTGACAAGCAGTAGTAGTTGAACCATTTGGCAACAAAATAGTTGAAGTCTCAACAGTTTTAAGATCAGTAAGCAAAGAGCGGTCCCCCGTCATATGAAACGAGGCGCCGGTATCCAAAATCTAGTTAGAACACATACCAGGATTGTTGCTTGACGAACCAGACTTAGAATTAACAAGACTGACTAATTGCTGAAATTGAGAATCTGACAGCCCGGTACCAGCCACATCAACCGCTGTCACATTTCCGAACAAAGTCGAACCAGCGCTGGATCCTTCGCCATCCTGTGCTGCGTTGGCTACGCCGCGCCCGTCGCTTTTCTTCGCGCCCGCGGGTCTCGGCTGCACAGCGTTGTTGTCGACGCTCCCAGCCAAGCGCAATTTGTACTGCGCTATTCGATCAGCAGACCACCAGCTCGGGTACCCGACAATCTGATAGCAGGTCCGAGCCTCGTGCCCAACCTAATTGCAATGGGTGCAGTGTGGCCGCTCCCCCTGGCGCCTGCTGTCGCCACGAACTGCCCCTTGATCGCGATGTACGGCGCCACGATCTGCATTATCGTAACGCCGAGCGCCTGCGCCTCCTTTTCCAGCCTACGCAGCGAACGCAGCCCCTTCAACAGCGGCTCGATTTTCATGCCCAGCGATAACAGTACGCTGGCGTTCTTCCGCGACCACCATGGCATAGGCCCTGTTGAGTTTCGGCAAGGGTTCCTGAGCCAGTATGTGCGATCGAACCGTGGCAAAACCGTCGTCTAACCCCATAAGAAACTGATGAATGCGCTCCTCCTCGCGCTCCCGTGTGATTTCATCGGCCCACTTGCATTCACATTTACCGCAAGTGCATCGCCTCAAGCTTTCATAGTTTGACAATTCATTCCAGATGCGTTTCAAGCATCCGAAATAATCAGCCACAGTCTTGCCCCCTTGAACACAGCGAGCAAGATCGGATCTCAGTTGATGAACTCTCGGTCCATCGACCGAAAAACGCTGCTTCAAATCCTCCCACAATTCTTTAGCGGAGTCATAGTATGTAATCGTGGAACGGATGGACTCCTCGATGGATTGAATGATCCACCCGACGAGCATGGAGTTAACGCTCCACCAATCTTCCATCTCATCCAAATCGTCTGGCCTTACAATGGATCCATCGATAAAGTCGAGTTTCCGCTTTGCCCTAAACGCATTGCGGATACACAACTCCCATTCTTGGTAGTTGTCTTGCTTAAGAACCACGGGGCAAATCTTCATTCCGGGGTGATCCGACGGATGAAGATAGAACGGTGAGTTCGGTTTAAGATTGTCTTCTTTTCCCGGCATGATTGAACACGAGAAAGATGACACAGAGATTGAACAGATTTGAACGACGACACCAGTGGAATTCCGGCGTGAGAGAGGCGGCGTGAGGCTGCCCTAATTAGGTTTTGGATCGGAGAATTTCCGTCGCTCTGATACCATATTGAATGTTGTGGCATGAAAACCCGATTGTGATTAACGTAAAACAAGTTTATATACAAGATTCTATGCTAACCCTAATTGTTAAACAAGACAACTATAATATTACATATATTACATAAAAGGAAGCTACTAATATATACAACTAGTGGTGATGCCCGTGCATATGCACAGGGCAAGTTTTTCGTAAAAATATATTGAGGTTTTTTTTACATTCTTAAGTTACGTCATTTTCTTTGCTTATTTGTTCATCTTACATTCTTTTTAGTTAAAAATTGATGTACAAAATGATTACATGGTCCCAATATTAATATCATGAAGTATATTTCTTTTTTCTTAAACAATATACTTAATGTAATTTTTTTTTTGAAACCGCTCATGTAACTAATTAAAGTATCTCACTTATCATTCTTTCCAAATACTATAATCTTTGTAATTGTAATTAACAATCATAACTATATATAAAGTTTTAGACTAAATAGTTTAGGTTTTTAGGTTTTTTACTTTAATACTTTCAAAAGATTTTTTTAACCATCACAATATATTTTGTTTCTTTTCCATCAATTGATTATCATGGCCTTTTTATTCTTATAATTTCTCATGATATATATATATATATATATTTAGTTATCGATGAGAAAAAATATACAATAAATTAAATAAACCAAAATAATTATTTCATATATGCTTATCATTTCTGATGATATATATATATATATTTAGTTATCGATGAGAAAAAGTTAGTTTACAATAAATTAATTAAACCAAAATAATCATTTTAACTCTTTCACAGTGATAAATTTGACCGATCTTAAAACGTAAATGTTTTTATTGTCTCTTTAAGTTTGAATTGTTATAATTATTAATTAGCTGATTAAAATATTTGCAATTTAGATATTTTGGTTCACAAAATCTTCAACTTAATTTTATTTTCACTTGATTATCTATGCTCTATATTTTAGAATTTAATTTTTAATATTATCATTTGAGAATGTTAGTGATGTTTTTTATGCATATCAAGTAATTTTGTAAATTTTTAGCATGTATTGTTTTCATAAAATACTTTCTCATGGCTTGAAACTCTTAAAAATATCCTTAATTTAATGTAATTTTATAATTTCTTTTATTTTAAATATTATTTTAATAAAAACATATTAAGATTCTACAAAATTACAATCACATGATTTGGGTATATAAATGTATCTTAACCACTATGCTACACTCTATTCTTTGATTTTCTTTATACAATTATAATAATTATATAAAAATATTTTTGATTGTGATTAATGAGTGCAATAAATGGGGGCAAAACCCATTCTTATATGTATATAAGATACACGCTAATAATAGCATTCATCCACGATTGTCGGATTCGTTTCTTTTCTTCGGCCGAAAGCAGAATAACATGGCACATTGGAATGGTCCAATGCATCATCTTCCTAGAATGGATTGCTGTACTCAACCATCATCCTTCAGTCCGCGTTCCCACTCTTGAATCTTTTGTATGAATAATAGATTTCCCCCCAACTGTTTCATTGTTAGCTCCATTGAGAGGCGGAAAATCATCTCCCCTTTTGAATGCATCCGCTTGATCTCATCCTGCCCTTTTAGTTTTCTTGCTAGAGCAGTTCGCCAAAGGCGGGGATTGTGGCCCCGACGGTAAAGTCCGAGTATCTCCGGTAGACATGTAAGGAGAGCGTTTTCAGGGTTAAGAATGAGCTATATATATGCTTGGCGGTTATGGTTGGGTGACAACTATATAAGCCTGGGTGACAACTGTATAAGCCTTAGTACTTGTTTGGTTAAATGTAATAGCTACTAATTAAATATATAGTTTGAAATGAGTAATTACATAAATGATCAAAGTCAAGAAGTAAATTAAATTTTTAATTTATGGAAGCCGGAAAATGTTATGAAGAACACACGACAATTCCTGAGCTTCCAATTAAAATGACAAAACTCATTTAATAAAGCCATAGAAAAAGATAGCAGAACACAAACAAAACTAACAATGAATAAATCATGATACATTTTGTTCTGACAATCATAATAAAACAGATGTGTGCATCGCTTCTGGAAAACAAAATATGTCAGGAACCAGGATGGCACTCTCATACACATCAAGATATGTAACCCAAGTAAAATACAGAGAAAAAAAAGGAAGATACAAATAACACCATTAACAAGTGCATAGAAGTTCTGAGAATCCACAAAGAATAAAAGCAAAATTGTCACTTATAATCCTAAGAAAGTGGAGATAACAGAGGGCAACAGAGCTTCGTACTGAAGCCGTATACTCAAGCACCGTATCAGAGAGTATCACAGATTCCTTAAACACCATCAAACTTGATACTAAAACCATCTGCTCAAGTACCATATCACATTGTATCTTGAAGATTCCCTAATCAATCATTTTTATCAAACGGTGAATAGTGCTTCTTGCAACCCTGTTTGCAGGATCAAGTTTCATGACAGTTCTAAGATCTTCAGCTCCCAGCTTGTACTTTTCCATGCTCTCATACAAGAGTGCACGCTGTACAAGCACATCAATATTCTCTCCATTGTTTCCTAGAGCCTGCACAACATTGATGATTACAAAGTCCATCTTGTAAAAGAGATTTATATGACATGCAGTTTCAAAAAAGAATGACAGATACGAAAAATAAAAATAAAAAAATTAGAGGAACTGGTCAGCTAAAAGCAAATGCAACGTCACAATGCAATCTTGATGGAAGGAATGCACATTATTCCCCAACCACAACTCAACAATGGAATAACAAATGCATGTAAGATGGTCCAAAAAGAGTTGATGACGATGAAGAAAACAAAAATAAATACTAGACTTTTATGACACAAAAGAATAAAGAAATGTTCGAAAACCTATGAGTAGATCTAATCATAACAAGGTTAGTATGATTAATGTAGAAAGATCTCCATACTCTTCTTACAAGCCTATAGTGCTTTTTCTTAGGCCATTTACAAGTGCATAAAAGATGGAGTGAGGGGTTCAGTTAGATAACATGTATTCAAGTCCACAACTTTTTGAGTGGGAGCATATGATCAGAAGCTCAGAGCCCTCTCTAATCATGGACAAAAGGTACAGTAAACTGCTATGTAGTACAATAATTGACCTTTCTTTTGGAGTGAATTAACCATCTTATTTCTGCAGTAACTGAATGAAGAAAAAAGTCCAAGCTTCAGATGAAACAAAAGACTCTTCTTTCCCAACATAACCGACATTGATAGCTTGCACTAACTAGTTCTTGTCAAGGACTAACATTCATGTCTTTTTTGTTTCCTTCTCGAAATCTCCTGTTTTGCAGTCATTTATCCCTTTTAAGTTTTAACTAATCCATAACTTCAATTTTGAGAATACTTACTAAGCATATTATTTGATCACTGAGATTTAAATTGCAGACCCACATATAACACTAACTTAGCAGCTGTATTGCATCATAATCCTACCAGCTAGAAAGCACGCGCAAATGTAAAGTAAAATTTCAATAATTTGAAAACTTCTTCATTCTACAGTCAGCAAGTACTTCAAGGATAAACAAAAACAATACCTCCAGCATTTATTGAAAAAAATTAGATATCACTTTCTAAGCAGCAGTGGAAAGAAAAGCTGTTCAGTATGTACAAACTGAGGTCTCTGACTTGTAAATTATCTCAACAAAATGTTTTGGCATAACTCATCGGCTAGAAATCAAATTAACTCTGTAGGAGTAGCTCGACATTTTCCACATTTTCTTGTATATAGTTTGTACACTACTAATTTACACTTTCAAACACAATCTTGAAATGGCAATCACCTTATATCACATGGTGTCAGCAGAGATGTACCACAATGCAAACATATAAAAGAAACGAAATCATACCATTGTGCAATCAGCTACAGCTTTCTTGTACTCTCCAACTTCCTTGTAACATGAGGCTCTGCATGTCAGGACTTCTGTTGTGCTGTTAGCATCACCGGATTTCTCCAGAAGAACAATAGCCCAAGACAGCCACTTGATGGCATCCGCATACTGGCCTTGTTTGTAGTTATCAAGCCCCTTGCTCGTAGCTGAAGAGGCTGAAACTCCGGCAGGAGGTGGTGGTAGCCCATCAAGCTCAGTTGTGTTGCCAACATCATCATGCCCTCCACCAATATCAGAACTGAACCCCCAATCATCAGCTCCAGAAGTATGTTGATTCCCACTTTGCTCTGGCGTTACTTTTACACCAGCACTAGAACCCGACGAGGGAGTGAAAAACACGTCAAAGGAATCAGAACCCAAATTCTGGGATGGAGTCTGATTTGATCCCATTGAAGTGTTATTGCTGTATGAAAATGCACTGGGTGGCGATTTAGAAGCACCCGACATTGAGGAATTTTGAAAATCCCCAAAACCAAAGTCACCGGGACTGGTGGGATTAGCTTTGCCAGCAGAACTAAGACTAGTTCCGCCTGATGGCTGAGACCCAAGATCAAATAAGGAACCAAATGGATCCTTCTTCGAATTTGTCCCCAATCCACTGCCACTACCACCACCAATACCATTGCCTGAATTCGTACCCTTGTTGATACCATTAGAACCAAATCCATAAGTGCTACTAGTATTAGTATTGCTTGCCCCAACGAAACTTCCAAAATTCTCTGAAGAACCCCAACTGTTTCCACCCCCTTTGGCTGACTCACGAGCTGTGGGCAACGAATCTGCCATAGCCCCCATCGAGAACGAACTCTTAGCAGCGCTAGAAGCAGGCGCAGAGCTCTTTAATGGAGTGTTCCCATTGCTCTTATTCTGATTCAACGCGGAACTCACCAAATCCTTGAACAAACCAGGATCCTTGTTGGCGATCCCAACGGTGGGCGTCGTCTTCGCTGGGGTCACAGAGCTCCAGCTCTTCCCGAAGATATCGCCCACCATGGAAGTCGGACCGCCAAGCTCACTCCGAGTGCCAATTCCCATTGTCGACGAAGCTGGAGCCGGCTGGTGGGTCCAAGAAGGCTTATTAGGCTGCCAAGACGGACCGCCGGTTGTTCCCATCCCCGGCCTTGCGCCAGATTGGGTGTACGAAGAGGTGGAGGAATACGAAGAGCCATAGGCATTAGGTTTATTCTTCTGATCATTCAGAGATCGAGTGCGATTGGTTCCAATTCCAAGATCAAAATCGAAATTGTTGAGCGATGCGCCCGTTTTCTTGTAATTCGGATTCATTTTTTAGTTCCCTCGCAATTTCACAGAACACTTGCTGGCAAAGAATCGAAATCAATCAATCTAGAGGAAATGAACAACGATGGGATTTAAGCGAAAATAAATCAGATCTTGGAAAAATTGGATGAGATCTGATCGATATAGAGATCGAACCTGGTAAAGAGATTAAAGGAACACAAGATCGGCCGAGAGAAAAGGCGGCAGTGTCGGTGGCGGCCGTCGGTGTATTAGGCCGGAGATGGAGATGGAGATTGGGAGAGAGGAGTTTCTGCAGGAGCCTGTTTGTCGCCGAAGGCCACGCAGAATCATCTAGCGTTTTTATTTTCCGGGAAAATCTGGAGGCAAAAATGATAAATAAATTTCGTGAAATGTTAATAGGGGAAAAATATAGGAAACTTGTACCGCTTCGCGCATTTGGTTCAACGATTCGGCCTCTGGTTAATATATGAGGTTACATATATATAGAAAACTTGCACCAAATAATGTTTAGTTTTGAGCAGGCGGGTGGTGGATGGACCTGACCGATCACCCACCCACCACCCAACTCATTATGGATCAACTAAGCCCTCTTGAGGACTTGCTTAGAAAAAATAAGCAAGAGGAATCTCATGGAAATACCATGGAATAGGGTGGGATCATATACATGGAGTATGCGGGACGAGATAGATCTTCTAAAGAACAAGTCTTTTTTCGAAAAGGCAATTCATTTGGATGTATATTTTTGTGTTGTTTTAATATTGCTTTTAGAATTATGGATTTGCATTTTCGTTTACTTATTGTATTGATAATTTACTTAATGAATCATTATCTTTATATATTTTTTCCGTTTTGATATTAAAATATCAGTATTAAATAGTCTTATACAAATAATGGAAAAAAAATACATCGGTTATACAGGTGAACGAGTCACCCATATAACTAGCGGATGACAAGTGGTTTTGGGTGATGGGTGGAACATTTCACGGGTGACAAGTGGGTCGGATGGGGCATTTTTACTTGCGGGTCAGGTGGTGGAAGTGCTCGGGTCTGGTGGGGCATTTTTACAATGTGCAATGGTGATGTGTACCTGCCCTAGTCCGAGGGCCTCGAGACCATGGCGCCCACCTTAGGCTAACCCGCATCTCTGTAGCATTCGTTCCAAGATCCGTGGTCCGCCTCACCCTCGGCACTACGTCCACGGACGCACGATCCGTGCCAAACTCTAGTCCTCCTGTGCTAGACTCGGGTCTTGTCGTGCGACATCGTGCCCATCGGCACTACACCATCGTCACCCTTCGGCGTCGATGACATCACCTCGGACACCCCTGCCATGTCTGCGCCAGGCCACCCTGGCGTCGCGACATGAGGTTCATGCAACGGCGCCTTGGTTGTGCCGTGCCGCACTCAACGTGTCGCGACACACCTTGTGCGCGTACGCTGGCGCACCGACAGCCTTGTCACGCCGCGCCAGGCCATGTCATGGCCTTGTCGCGACATGGCCACCGTGGCCTCTATCTTTTATTGCCCTTTTTAGTACAATTTCCTTTCTAAAACTTGCTTAATAAGGTGTTGCTATGTTTGGCATGACATTTTTGGGGTTGGGCTTGACGTTGGGCCGCTTTCATGTACCACCCTAGTCACCCCCACGCATCCTATGGTTTGTTTTAGGGTTTTCTAAGTGCTCCACTATATAAAGGAGCCTCCTCTCTTGTTTTGAGCACGCTTGGATTTATGATAACGAAGTGTTGTTGGATTTAGTCCACACCCTCGTTGTTAATTTAGGCGTCATTCCTCTCAAAAACTCTCTTCCTCTCTCGTGTTCTCTCTTGAACTCGAGCCATCTCATCGCTACACTCTAAAATCCCTCTTGATTCTAGGCTCATGCCTCGCTTATCCATTTAATTGGTTCGAGAGACCCAATACAAGTCCAAGACAATGATGCTTGTTCGTGGATCCAAGATGGGTTCACATCAAATGGGTTTTTGAGGATGCCATAATCTGCACGATGTTCCCGGGTAGTCTTGACAAGGGTGCATTAAAGTGGTTCCAAAGTTTGAAACCTAGATCTATTCGGTCATGGGATCAACTTGCTATTGAGTTCGTAAGGCACTACATAGCCAATAGTCGGGATGCAGTGTCTTTATACACACTTTTTGGCCTTAGAAAAGGGAAGAGTGAAAGTTTGCGCCACTTCGCTAATCGCTTTATATAGTGCTATGCCGAGATCGATGGGTGAGATGAGAAGACTGCAATTGTCGTCTTTAAGAGGGCAATCCCATTTGAAAGAAAGCTAAGGGAAGACTTGATACTTCGTCTCCCTTTCACCATTGTTGAGCTTCAAGAGCACGTCCATCAATATGTGCGCTTGGAAGAGGCCAACTACAAGACAAAAGGGAAATCGCCCTCTCCACCTCGAAAGTCTACATCGTTCGTCAAGCGGGAACTTTGGGCGGAAAACACACTCATCGGGAGAGCAAGCTAGAGCGGTCTACTGCATATACAATAGGATTTTACCACGTATCAAGCATGAGAGTTACTTCCTCTATCCCATACGAGATGAGTGCCCTGAGGACGACGTCCGCTGTTGAAAATATTGCATGTACAATAGGGTACGGGGGCACATGATCGAGGATTGTGAATCCTTTAATAAGTTCCTTGAAGAGTTTTCTTAAAAAAAAGTTTCTTGAAGAGTTGGTTCAAGAAGGGTACTTGCGCGGGTACATTGAGAAAAAGGAACCAAAAGACAAGGGAGAGTCAAGAAAGAATCAAATTGAGGTCATCCAAACAATCTCTACGACATACAAAAATGAGGATGCGGAAGCTAGGAGCAATTTCCAAAAATCATGTCATGAGCTAGAAGTAATGCGGGTTTAGAAAACTGAACCGCTACCGCCCACGGTTAACGGTTTTGTCTTCCTAGATAAGGACCTTGCATTAGTCCAAATCCCGCACAATGACCCCTTAGTCCTCACAGTCGAGCTTGAAGGCTTCAAGGTGCGTCTGGCATTAGTGGATCCGGATAGCTCGATTGATATCATGTATTATGATGTCTTCAGACTTCTAGGAAAGAATAATGAATACTTGATCCCGGTCAAGATGCAACTCACTAGACTTAGAGGATATCTGACATTCCCACTTGGAATGTACAAGACTTAGGTCTGTTTAGCAAAGAAGGAGTTGGCAGTCGAGTTCATAATAGTCGATGTGCCTGCCCCGTATATACAACTTGATCTTGGATAGGCCATGGATTCATAGGATGGGAGCGGTACTGATATCCGCTTTTTAGGTAGGTTTTTAGTGTCTAGATAGATTAGATTTAATCGGTTTTCGTACTATAGTTTTATGCTTTTGAGTCTTTTTGCTTTAGTTTTCGTATTTCCTTGAGATCCGGAAACTACGCATCTTTTGTGACTTTTTGTAGGCATTTTGGAGCTTGAACAAAGAATTTAGAGCCTTGCAAGAGAAGCTGGATGAGCTATGGACAAGCTATGAGGTGATAAGCTAAGGAGAAGGCCGAAGAGGAGTGGGAACATGAGGAAAGGAGGTCGTGCACGAGCCAAGACGAGCAAAAACGACCTAAGATTGAGCCACTATAGGTCGTGCACGAGCCAACTGATACGCTGGTTTTAGTACAGTGTAATTCTGTATTTTTATTAGGATTTTCTGAGTGTTTTAGGCTAGTTGAGGATGATTATCTGTAATATCAGCAGAAGCCTACAGTTGAAGATTTGGAAGACAGAAGTCCTAATTCGAAGTGAAGAGCTTATGGAGTCAAGATCCGCGCCCTCGGAAACCAACCGAGCCCGCGGTGCCGAGGACAAAATGAAGAATCCGAGGGAGAGGAAAGCTGGATCCGCGGACGCGGATTATTTCCGCGCTCGCGGATCGAAGGGATTCCGCGTCCGAGGATATCAAGAGGATCCGCGGACGCGGATTATTTTCGCGCTCGCGGATCGAGGGTTTCAGAACCGCCGCCTTTGTTTCGTTTTTATTTATCTTTTGTATTATTATATCTTTATAATTTCGGACTTATTTCTACTATTTAAAGTTAGTTTCGAGGTTTACTTTAGGGTTGAACAATTCTAGCATACTTTTACTTTTAGGTTTTTATTTCAGTATTATGGAGAACTAATTTATGTACTTCGTGAGATTCTGGTAACTTTTCTATCCCTTGGTTAATATCAAAACTCTTGTGCTTAATTTCATGATTATCAATTGATTTCTCTTAGTGCGCAACTTGTTGAATTTGATTGATATTCTACTGTTTGGATTAGTTTGATTGTTGTCTGTGCAATCTTATTTATCCTTGAAACAACTCTTTTCTAGGACCGTGGACTAGAATTGAGAAAGAGTATTTGATTGTTATTTTATGCATGAGAATCGTAGCTTGATTTCATGAATTAATATCCTTCTATCCTTAATATTTTGTATGATTTGAATTAAGCGTTCTTGTTCATATCATCGTTTCGCTTGGACCGTGGACAAGCAGATATCTTTTATAAGGATTGGAATTAACTAGGGAATTAATAGAAAAGTGGATGAATCAATGATCTAATGATTACAAAGGTGGAATTGATTGAATGAACTCTGCTTTTTTCCAATTGATTTAAACCCAGCAATATTTGCTTGTTTGTTTGTTTGCCTGAACTTCCAAAAAACCCTGTCTTTGCTTTTGCTGATTGATCAGAATCCCGATTCTCTTGGGTTCGACCCCTTGCTTGCTTGCTATACTAGTTAGTAGTTTAGGGTTATTTATCTTTGATATTGGCAACAACGATTTTAGCCGAGTCACCAACATAAGCCAAGCACGACCCAACTATAAATCATGCCCTTAGGACCGACCCTAGGAGGGTCGTGCACAACCCATTTTGGGTCGATCATGGCGCCGACTTTGCTTTATTCCGTGATCTTTTAAGATATATTCTATCTTTTTATTTTAGGAAGGTGTTATTATCTTATTTCCTAGTTTAATTAGGGCTCCTTTTTCTCTATAAAAGGAGGCAAAACCCTTTAGTTTGAGGTTCCGGTTTTTAGTTTGATTTTTTCCGCTTTTTGGCATTGGGAGAAGACTTGGAGAACAAGTTGGAGAAATTTATAAGACTTCTTATTTTAATTAGAATTTCGGTTTGTCTATTGGATCATGTCTTCGTTTTTCTTTGCCATGAGTGAGTAGTCTTTGTAGATTCTAGGGTTGGGTGAAAACCCAACACAATCATGCATGTCTAAAACGTGAATTCATAATTTGAATGCTTGATGATCATATCTATCTATTTTGTGCTTAATTCCTTTGCGACAGTTGAGGCATATCTTGCGATTAACCTAAAAGCGAAAGTGTAAAGTTGATTGCTTGATTAGTTCTAATAGGATTATTTACAAAAGTTGATATTCCTAGGTTGAAGGATAGATAGAAAGTTGTTTGATTTGCGAAAGTTGATTGAATAACTTGAATTATTTGCGAAAGTTGACTTTTCTATGATCGTAATTGCATGATAATTGTGAGTTCTTGTTGGAAGCATGCGTGATTGATGTAGCCCTAGCCCTAGGATTTACTTTTTATATATTGATTAAAATTTGTGACTTTGATTCGATTTCGATCTCATAAGGTCATGCTCGAACCCTTGCTTGCTTTTGTGTGCTCGTTCGTGTGTGTTTTGTGCTCAGGACCGACCCTCATAGGGTCGTGCACGACCCAAATCGGTTCGGTCCTGGCCTTGTTTTGCTCGTGTTTGTTTTGATTTTCGTAGTTTATCAACTAATCTCTCAGCACTATTCTCATTCCCGTGGACGAACCTGACTCTGCTATACTCAGCGGGGTCTTGAATATAAATTTATTTGTTCAAGAAACCGTTCAACAGGTACCATCAACCCTCCATCACATGATCCAATTTAGAGATGAAAACGTCATAGTCTGAGTGTGGGCTATTCAGTTGGAAGTTTGCATATGCTCAAAGGGAAATCGTCCCAAGACGGAATTCCTACAAAGAATTGAAGACGATTCAGGAAGTGAGGGCTAGGAGCGAAACCGTGATCGCGGGCTCAATAGCCGCGACCGCGGATCTGGCCTAGAGAGCTTTGCTCCTTCTCTAAGGAAAAATCGCGACAACGGATCCGAGGACCACGACCACATGTTCATCAAGCGCGACTGCAATCACGACCTCAACGTAGAAGAAATTCCTCCTTCTTTGGAGCAGAACCGCGACCGCGGCCCATGTGAGCGCGATCGTGGTTACCCGTACTCCTTTGTGCATGGATCTCGGGATTAGGAAATGCATGACTAAATAGGGCACTCTTTTTCCCACATGGTTTTGATGAGGCCCTTAGGTTTTTATTTTCCATTCATTAGTTTTGTCCTTAAGATCATGACATTCATGTTTATTTTTTAATAAAAAGTCAGTTTTTGCATTAGCTTGAGTCTTGCATAAAAAAAAAGCACAACGTTAATTCATCGCATTAACGGACTTCTACATATGCGTGTATGTAGAGGAGCAAATGATTCAATGATATTCACATATGGATGTATGAATATACGAATATACGAATGCACGAATATACAAATATACGAATATACGAATGCGCTAAGGGGACCCGTTGACAAATTTGATCCGCATGGCCACTTCGAATAGGTCCTACTGTACGTGAGTCTTAGTTGCGACGCTATCGAACGCAACTAACACTCAAGTGGGGCAATTATGAGCGGATAAAATTTAATAATCACCTATTTTCCGCTAAAAAGATATTTTTTTATTATGCTACCTTTTTAGTTAAATACGATAATTATTTTGGTAAGCCTTATCTTCTTTATTATGGTAATTAAATCGCTATAATGGAAGATTCTATCGTGGTCGAAAGATAGAATTTCCGCATGGATTGGGTAGCAAAATAACGCTTGCTTGGGTGACAAGGCAAATAGCGGTTGGCCCTAGGGGTGGATTTTCGACCCCCTACTCCCTTTCTTCCACTATAAATACATGGCTTCGCCATGTACGGTAAACATACTCATATTCGCTGAGCTTGCAAGCAAGTTTAACCTTTTATCTCGACGTTCAACCGATGAACTACTCTTTTGACTTAGGTATCGGAGGTGGGTTAGGAGGACCCCCGTCCCCTTTGTCCATTATTTTAGGTTGAAAATGAGGTTAGAATGAAAGGTGAAGGGTCGAATCAAGAGGAGTAATTAAATAGTGCATTAAAGACGAATTTTTGTGCATTAACAATATCTCTACAAGATTATTCATGTAGATTTTTTTTTTGATTCAAGATTATTCATGGAGATTAAAGTGATATTATAAAAACAGAAAAAACACATATATAACTTAGTGATAAAGACAAGGGGTGAGTAAAGAAGGGCATTAGACATTCTATCAATAAAAAAGGGCAAGTTATATACTAGGCCTAAGAAAATGCTTCCACCTCAATTTCCCAACTCACGGTTAGAACTCGCCAACAAAATAATTAGTTAAGCTCATTCAAAATAATAATATTGAAAATATTTAAGTTCTCGTAATTTTTTTGTTTTTGAAAGAAGAGGATATTAAAAAAAGAATAAAAAATGCCCATAAAAAAAAAAAGAATAAAAAAAATTCTAGCAACGAACAGGAGGAATTTGAAGACCTAGCAAGTCGATTTTGGCATTAGTACAATTAGCGGTGGTGGGAGCGCCATTGACGCTGTTTAACTTGATGTTGTTGAAATGTATGTTCTGACATGGGATCGCTTTGCTGCAGAATACGTTGATTGCCATCTCTGAGCTCGATGTCCCGACGATGTTGTTAAAGAATATGTCACTGATTCTGATCTTCGAAGGCTGCCACAGTTAAATAATTTTGTAAATATACCATTAATTAATTCATATAATAAAGCATAAAATATCTATAATTGTAGCACACCTGTCCGAAGCAACGTTTTGTAGAACCACAATAATCTTGGTTAATAAAAATAGGGTACTTGACATTGTCCATGACAAGGTCCTTGAACAAAAAGCCCGAGGCCTTTATGGGAGAAGCTTTAGGGTTGTAGGGATATGTTTTGATCCTGATCCCATTCTCCGTACCCTTAAAAGTGCAGTTCACCACCTGGATCCCCACCACATCTTCTTCATTTGCATGCTTCCCAAGGCTTCCAACACTGGATCGGAGTATTAATATACAAACATCATGTACTGTATATATATATATATTACGTACTCTAGCTAGCTAGCTAATTAAGTAAACATATATGTTTACTTTTGTTGATATATAGTAATACTATACGTGCCTGATGCCATGGCCAGGGCCGCAGCTGATCTTACTGATGCTAATACGGGTGGAGCCTTGGAGGATCCCAACGCAGTCATCGCCCGTTTCAATGATTGAATTATCCACCCTTATGTTGTCGGACGCGCTTATATGGATGCCATCTGTGTTGGGGCTGGTTCCGGGTGCTAGAATGCGCAGCTTCTTAAACCCAACATTCTTGCATCTATTCATGAAGAAGTGGAATCCCTTAGGGTTCACTGACGTGATCATACGGATCGACACGTTTATGCATTTTCGTAGCACAAGTGACTGCACGCATATATAACCAATCACCAATGAATTTAGTTATACATAAAACTGGCAGATAATGGAATATTGCCAAGCCTGGGTTACGTGTGTGCTTACGGATGGCAAGATGGAACAATCAGAGTTTGTGTTGCAGTCGTTGTATTGCCAAGCCTCGGTTCCTTGGCCGTCGATGGTGCCACCGCCCAAGATGACCAAGCCATTGACATCTTGAAAGAGGATCCACTCGTTGTTAGCGTACATTGACAAGTCCGAGACTCCCTTGAGGGTTCCTGTGAGTTGGACGACCATGGGTGAGATCCCTTTGCAAGGACCCGAAAACGCTACTTCTGATAATTGGAAGGCACCCGTAGGGATTACGAGTCTCGACTTCCCTGGGTGGTTGCAAGCTGCAACCCATGCTTTTGCGAACGCCTACAACATAATTAAATACTTCATTCATAACCGATTATGAGATTGAAATGTACAAAATATGTAGCATTTTTCTAATGTTAATTGTGATCTTTTAGTACAGGTGAATTGTCGGCTTCGTCGCCTTGTTTGGCACCAAAGTCGACGACGTTGAAGATCTTTTCATCGGGAGCGGGGATATTGGTGATACCGTCACCATCTCGGGGCTTGACGGACTCAACAGATACAAAGACTACAACAAGAAGAAGAATGGCAATATTGTTGGCATGGTTACTTCTCCTTGTTGTGGCCATGATTGCATGTATCACTCCCTTGTCAAAGATCCCTCTCCTTCCCTCCCTAAAGAGGCCTAATAAAAACCCAAACAGATTCTTGGAGGGAAGGGGTAAGAGAATAGATATATATTTTGCATGTGCTTCTCTAGCTACTCTCTTCTTATATTGGTTAATTGAGGTGCCATACATTCTATCAACGGAGCCTCTAAAAATCCGGAAATGGATTTTTTTTCAATTAACTTAGATATTAAGCCAATTTTAGAGACAAATTTAATGAATTGGCATAGCTAGTAGCACTATTTTTAGTTTGTGCATATATACTCTCGTCACCAAGCCAGCAAATCCTTATTAATATTGAAGTGTTCATCATGAATCTCTATCGGAAGCAAGTTGATTTACATTAAAGTATTAGATTTTTGAGAGAGAATTTACTTTTCATTTTATTTTGTGAGTTGTTTTTAAGGCTATTGATAAAATCCTCTAAGAATAGAGGTCCCTGAAAGATTTACAAGAATTTATATTTTTGTTATTTGGAGGGCGCATGGTGCTAGCCAAAGCTTGTGCTTTAATGATGGGGCAAATCCATTTAACAAAGAGGGATTTCTACCAATTGTGCTACTTTGCTCGAAAATAAGATCCCATTTGATGGTGTAATTTTTTACTACCATTCGTGGAGTAGCAATGGTCTAAGTCGAAACAGGCTTTACAATTAGTCCAGCATAAAGAACAAAACAAATTGTGCATCCACTAAATTAACCGTCTTGTAACTATTGCAAGAAGTTGAGGATTCACAAAGAACTTTTTTTGACGAGGAAATAAATTAGGGCTCCTTCTAAATATCAGGATCTAGCGCATGCCGGAACGTCCTAAGCATCCTTACAAATAAGGTGTAGGAGATGATGTTGCTGAAATCCTCCCGGAAGACATTGAGTAGGCTTGCTGCTACTGGGGCTCCTCCTTGGTGGGCTTCCTCCCAGGTACCCGCGCACCCCTGGCTGCCATGGAAAGGTTTGTGACATCAAAATGGTCCTCTGTTCACCAGCCTAAAATCGTTCCCAACAGAAATGGTGTGTTCCTCTTTAGATTTGATTCATCTGATGATGCGGATAAAATCTTGGAATCGGGGCCTTGGATGTTTGGTGGTACCAAGCCCCTTTTGCTTCGAAAATGGGTCCCTGGACTGGAACTGAATGAGAAGAGCTTCCACACCATGCCACTTTGGGTCTCCTTCCCCAACCTGGACATCCGTTTCTGGACCAAGCAGGCCCTTTGCAAGATTGGCACTCTTCTGGGAGCACCAGTCTCCTCTGATAAACTTACCAAGCAATGGGAAAGAATGGATTTTGCTAGAATCCTTGTTGAGGTTGATGCCAACCATGCTTGCAAAGACTCCATTAAGATTAAAGACCCTAGTGGGAAGATCATTGATCAGCCAATTTGCTATGATTGGAAGCCGTGGGCATGTAATGTTTGTAACTCCTTTGGTCACAAATGCGGGGAATGCAACAAACCTAAGCATAACCCCCCTAAACCCCCCCAAGCTAGGCAGCGTGTATGGACTAAAAAACCCTCAGCTCAGGGACCTTGTGCTTTAATGATGGGGACCGTCTTAACACACAAATCCATTTAACAAAGAGGGATTTCTACCAATTGTGCTTCTTTGCTCGAAAATAAGAATCCCATTTGATGGTGTAATTTTTTACTACCATTCGTGGAGTAGCAATGGTCTAAGTCGAAACAGGCTTTACAATTAGTCCAGCATAAAGAACAAAACAAATTGTGCATGCACTAAATTAACCGCCTTGTAACTATTGCAAGAAGTTGAGGGTTCACAAAGAACTTTTTTTGACGAGGAAATAAATTAGGGCTCCTTCTGATCTAGCGCGCGCCGGAGAACGTCCTAAGCATCCTGACAGATAAAGTACTTACAATCTGAGTCAAATGTGAGCTGGACAGAAGCAATACGACGAAACGATCCAGCAAAGACGTCCACCACAAAGTTGCACTCCCTGAAGACATGTTTGATGCTCCAACTCTGAAAGCGGGTCAGGAAGAATAGGATGTCACACCTCATCAACTCAATCTCCTGGAGACAGTGCCGATCACCAAGGATAGCATTAACCAGCTGCAAAGTATCACCCTCGATCTGGATGTGGGAAATGTCACGTCGAGTGGCCTCAGGAATTCCCTGTCAAAAAGCGATGGTGTCGGTAATTAGAACGATCTGTCTGCCAATTAGTCCATCGTCGAAATGGATAAGCGAGTCTTAATGGTCACAAAGGATGAAACCAACGGAAGAGACACCATCTGAACAAACTGCACCATCAAAATTGAGCTTAATGCAGTTATGTTTAGGCTTTTCAAACTATGTCTTTGATATTTTTTCGTCCCTTTAGGAGAACCCGAGCCATGAGAAGGCTTGTCAAGTTCGTTGGCGATTTTCCTATCATTAATATTGGAGCGAAAAAACTCGCAAATGTTACTCTGTGTATATGGGTTTTGTCTATTATTGTTGTCAGATATTTTCTTATTCCTGATGTAGCAAATGCACCACCATAAGTTGGTGAGTATTTTGATTTTGACTTTAGAAGCCATAGAGCGGATTTCCTTTAACAAATGGTGTGATTTGTTGTTGTCTAGGTTAATCTGGTCAATTGTTTAAGCAATGCTTGGGCTAATTGAGTTTAGTGTTGTTTTCGTAAATGGGCACTTTATTAAGATATATGTGATATCTTCATTGCAATTATCACAAGCAACATATTCTTGTAGGACAGTGATATGGTTCACTGCGAGTTTGATCTTGGTTGGGAGAACGTCTTTGGCCGCAATCCACGAGGACTCTTGTTGGGACGGTGTTGGGAACTTTGGTTCCAAACATCGGAACAACGATACCAGTCTCCAGTTTTGATAATGACAAACACCATATGGGAACTAACGTGTTATGTCCAAGTACTTCTAAGTAGACCTGTCAAAACTTGACCCGACCCGAACCGCCCGAAGTTTTTCGGGTTTAAACCCGACCCGAAAATCAATGGGTCAAGAGTAACCCGAACCCGATCGACCCGGAAAAAGCTGGGTTGGGTCACCAACCCGTTGGGTTGACCCGGCCAACCCGATAAAGTAATATTTCAATTAAAAATTCAATATTTTATTATAAATTTTATATAAAATTATTATTTTATTATTATTAAATAATATTTTATACAATATAATATTAATTATTTTAATAAATATAAAGATAAAGGTTGAAAAAATTGACGATCATGACCCGTTGGATCAACCCGAACCCGTACCAAACCCGTAACAACCCGGTCCATATGAACCCGGAAATTTTATGACCCGACGACCCGTGACCCGTTTTGATCCGAACCCGATTGACCCGAACCCGACCCGCCCGACCCATTTGACAGGTCTACTTCTAAGGAACACAGGCTTACATGATGAAGAGTTCCTCTCAAAGGAACTCTGAAGAAGACAGTTCCCATCACATGGGAACTCACATGTGCAAACAAAGACAAGTCAGCGAGATTTACGGGATCCTGTCTCAAGACAAAACAAATGCTCAGTCTGAGGAACAGACTGATCCAACGGCCCGATCACCTCTCAAAGTTGACTCAATTCAAATTGTCACATGTGAAGGAAAAAGACTTGGCATACAAGACAAGGGGCATTTCAGACACAAATGAAAGTCAAGATTGGAGCCCAAGTATTCACAAGTATAAAGCCAAGTGAATAGTGCTCGGATAGAGCACTTCTCCCAGAACTCACTCACACTCAAAAAGGAAGAAAGAAAGAAGAAGAGAAGTCCCCGGCGGCGAGTGTCTGATCTCGACGACGGCGAAGCTAAGTTCCCAGGAGCAAGGGAACTGAGATAGTCAAGGTGTAAGGTTTGATTCACTTGTTTTAGTTGAGTTGTTCGCTTAGGAACTCAGTTGAGAAGATTCATTAGTGTTGGTAGAGTTAGGTAGAACTCATAGGAACAGAGAAGTTTGAATCTGGTTGTTTGTAACTAAGGAATAATCAATAATACAAGTAAGTCTTTCAAAATCCTCCAAGCGGAGGTAGAGGTTTACCCACACAACTGGTTGGTTGTCGTGGGGTTCCTCTATAAGGGAACTATGTCTATTACTTTTTGTTACTTGCTTATATATAACTTCCGCTGCCTTGGGAACAGCCTAACCGCTAGTTCCCAAGCTCTTGCTAACACTTAACGATCCAACAACTCTAATTAGTGATGATGACCAATGACATCGCACAACTCATACTCCACCAATCAACATTAATCGACACCTCGAAATTCCAATACATCTCTCCCACATCGAACAATACCGAAACTTCAACTAGAACCGCATCTTCCACCAATGATGAGGCAACACGCCACACACTTCACACTCCACCAATCAGTGACAGACACCTCGAAGGTTGATCAACAAATCTCTCCCACATCGGAAGATACCGAAACTTCAATTGGGACCACAACTTCCATCAACGACAAGGCGACACGTCGAATACTCCACATTCAACCAATCAACAATCGACACCTCAAAGATCAATAAGGCTATCCCACATCGAGGAATTCCAACTTCCAGACCCCTCAACGTCTGTAAATATGAAGAGAAAGTGAATGTTGCAATGGTCGAAAACATCTCCAACTTAAGGTTTTGTCTTATTAATATAGATTCGAGGTGTTGAAACTTTCTGGAGAACTTCGTTATTTATGAGGGAGAATAAAAAAAGGTTCTAAGTCACATGATGTAAAAGAGAAAACCAAAACATAATAAGTTCTAGAATAGTGAAAAGAGTGTGAATACCCTAAACGCGAATATTTAAACTGTAGAACTGTTTTTAAGTGTGCATGGGTCGTTTTCACACATGGAATATAGATTGAAACTTTTGAATGCGTGTTGTATATTAATTAAGTCCTTGAATTCAACGCTTCTTTATTTCGGGTTTCAACAATATTATTATTGGTTCAAAAAATTATATGGTACTATTATTGATGATGCTCAAAATAGCGAAGCGAGAGGTGGGCCCGGGGTATGAGGGTCAAACCAGGCCAAAGGGACCCCCGAGGATGATCCTGGGGCCCACAGCTATACCCACCTTTTATTTTAACAAAGTTCCTACCCCACGAGGTCCCCCGAGACCTCGGAGTGAGGTCTCGACCTCGTAACCGACTCTAGTAGCGCTCGCCCACCATGACCACTCAGCGAACGCCGCTCTTCGGGCTAATCACCGAATGCCTCGCCTCTAGGCCAATCAGAGCCCTTGATCTCGGGCGTCCCACATCGGACAATGACCAAAACTCGACTCCCCCATCCTCTATAAATAGAGGAGAATTTCGTATGGAAAGGGGGTCGAAAAACATCTTGAACTCAAGAACTATCTTGCTCGTTGAAGATCGACGTGATTGAAACATCGTTAAAAGGCCTCGCTATAGATAAGTGAAGTCCACAAAAAGACTTCAAGTCTCACAGAGTTTCCACTCACATCAAAGACCTCGCTACACCACCTCGCAAGCCTCTTACACCTCGCTCTACCTCCCACCAAAGACTCCGCAACTCAACCTCGCTCAAAGAGATCGACAAGTAACACTTAGAGCTAGCTAGTAACTAGAAGATCACGGACATTGTTAGGTCGAAATCTCGGGTAATCGTAGGAGGTCTAGGGTGTAATTCTCAAATAATCTATTAGCCTCGTTGGCTTGTAAACCTCGTTGTAAAGAAAATCATAAATAAAGAAGCAAGTGTTTGCACTTTCGAATATAATAATCTCGTTTCCTGTCTTCTAGCGAGCCTTTCATTTCGGGTTTCATCACTGGCGCCGTGTGTGGGAACTTCTTCATCCTAAGTAGTTCCTCGATTCGTGCAAACCTTAGCTTCGATTCCCTCAAAATTGCTTGCCCAAACAATTTCTTCCCTCAACACCCCGACAACATGCTAGAAACTACGCAATGGACAGCCGCAGGACCTCCGGGCTGCCCGTTTGTGGTCCCTCCGGGATGGACATACGCCGCCTCGCAAAATCCATTCCCATTCTAAGGCCTCGAGCAGGGCGGCGCGCCCCCGAACCCATATCCCTACCCGGCTTATGGGCAATACCAGCAGGGCTTCGCCCCTTCGTACGTCCCCTATCCCCATAGGGTGAGCCGCACTCCGAGTACGTCCCCGCGTACGTTCCTAGGCGTGCACATGAGCCCGAGTCCTCCACCAACGGCTCGTCAACAAAGAGACCTCCCCGAGATCCCATGCAGATCTCACGGTCTCGATCGCGTCGATCGAGGCTGCAGGAGCCAGAGTTGTCCGAAACAGTGGGGAGCGCGATGCACTACCCGAGGTCTCGATCGCATAATTCGAGGCCACCGCCCCAAAATCAGGAGGAAGCCAAGATCACCTCCCCATTCATGGACGCGATCCGGAATGCGCCCATGACCAAGGGCTTCTTGAGGCCGCAGATGGGGCTTTATGACGGTTCAGCGGACCCCGAGGAGCACGTAAAACACTTCGCGGTCCAGATGAACGTCAATGCCTACAATGACGCGATATTCTGCAGGGTTTTTCCGACCACCTTGGAAAAGGCTGCGTTGACGTGGTTCTCAAGCAAGAAGGTCGGCTCCGTGACCTCGTTCGCCCAGCTGTGTGATTCCTTTGTCACGCACTTCAGCGACTCCAGGAAGCGCAAGAAGAACATGCGGGACCTCTGCGGGATCGAGCAGGGGGAGAGAGAATCCTTAGGCTCTTTCTTCACGAGGTTCACGACCGCTGTGGCGGAGATCGCGCATGTCGACGAGTCGTCGATACGCGACACCCTCATAGGCAACCTGCGCATCGGGGAATTCAAAAACCGCATTTTTTATAAGAATCCGGAGACGTACGAAAGCCTGTGCGCCCGGATCACGACCCAAGTATACGCCGAGGATGCCGCCAACCAGAGCTCGCGACCACGAACTGACAAAGAGATCGTCGCGGAGGCCAAGGGGAAGGCAAAGGTGGTCGCGCCAGCCGCGCGCGATGCGTATGTGATGCAGGCACATAACCCCAACAACAACAACAGAAACAACAACAATAACCGGAACAATAACAACAACAATAACCGGAACAACAACCGCGGAGGCGGTGGCGGAGGCTGGAATTGCTTTGGCGGGAGACCACGGGGTTACCGAGGCAAGGGAGGTCCCGCGTACGACCCAAATGAAAAGGGCCGTGCCCACCCCGCGTCAGGAGCCAACCTCGAACCGCAAGGCCCAAGTCGGACCCAGGCGAACAACAACAACAACAACGTCGAGCAACAGGCGCCCGCGAAGCAGGCCCGGTCGGGACAGGCGACGGCGCTCGATGGGTACATCCATACCATCTCGGGCGGACCATCATCGGCTGGGTCAAGCCAGGCAGAGCGGAAGAGATACGCGAGGGAAAGCCATCATGAACCCTCGGTATTCAGCGTCGCACAAACCTCGCGCGCCCACGAAGGTTTGTCCTTCTCGTCCGAAGATGCCGAGGGGCTTCACATGCCACACTCCGACCCCTTGGTGGTCCACGCGCAGATGGGCTCGAAGATGGTTAAGCGAGTACTGGTGGACACGGGATCCTCCGTGGACATCATGTACTATGGCGCGTTCGAGCAATTGGGCATCTCCGAGACCTCCTTGAAGCCCTACACTGGGAAACTCACCTCCTTCTTGGGAGATGAGGTCGACGTGGCCGGACTCATCGACCTCTGGATGACACTCGGCACCGAGTCCACCAGGAGGACCGAGATGGTGGAGTTCACAGTGGTGCGCCTGCCTTCGGTGTGGAACGCAATCATTGGGAGGGTCTCCCTGATGAAGTTCCAGGCGGTAGTTTCTATCTATCACCTGAAGATGAAGTTCCCCGTCGATGGCGGGGTTGGAGAGGTGAAGGGAAATCAGGAGGAAGGTCGCGTTTGCTACGCGACCTCTGCAAAACAAAAGTGCCCGGTGTTCATGGTGGAATCTCCCGGCGAGGCCGACCTCGAAGTCCGGGATTTCACAATCCCCACTATAGAGCTGGAAAGAAGGGTGATATCCCCTTTCGAGAGCGAGTCCGAGAAGATCTACCTCGGGGAATGCCTCTCGGGGTCGTCGGCGACGTCGCTAGAAGCCTTGCTCGCTGAGTCCCGCGACGTGTTCGCTTGGACTGCGAAAGACCTCCGAGGTGTCCCGCGGACCGTAGCCCAGCACTCTCTGAACGTCGACGTCACCACTCGCCCTGTGGTGCAGCGACGAAGAAAAATGAACGAGGAAAGGGCGAGCGCCGCAAATGACGAGGTGGCAAAATTGCTGGCTGCGGGGTTTATACGCGAGGTCCAATACCCCCGGTGGTTGTCCAACGTCGTGCTTGTCAAAAAAGCCAGCGGGAAGTGGAGAATGTGCGTCGATTTCAAGGACCTCAACAAAGCCTGTCCCAAAGACAGCTACCCCTTGCCCTTGATCGACGAGCTCGTTGACTCAATCGCAGGTCACGGGGTTTTGAGCTTCCTCGACGCGTACTCGGGGTACAATCAAGTCTTGATGAACCCACGAGAAGAGGAGGAGACATCCTTCATCACCCAGCGAGGCACTTATTGCTACAAAGTCATGCCGTTCTGAAGAACGCGGGGGCAACCTTTCAACGCCTCGTCGACCGCGTTTTCAAGAGCCATCTCGGACGGAACGTGTCCGCTTATGTCGACGACATTGTTGTCCGGAGCAAGACCC
The DNA here is from genome assembly GCA_964016875.1 of Fallopia convolvulus. Lineage (NCBI taxonomy): Eukaryota > Viridiplantae > Streptophyta > Magnoliopsida > Caryophyllales > Polygonaceae > Fallopia > Fallopia convolvulus. The sequence goes on along the minus strand of OZ024718.1, from coordinate 55,757,582 downwards.
CTGAGGAGCATCTGATCGACCTCGTTGAGGTCTTCGCAACTCTCAGGCACAACCGTCTCAGCCTGAACCCCGAGAAGTGCGTCTTCGGCGTGTCATCGGGAAAATTCTTGGGCTTTATGATTAGCGAACGGGGCATCGACGTAAACCCTGCCAAGGTCGAGTCGATCCTCTCCATGAGGTCACCAAGGTCTCGCACCGAGGTGCAACGGCAAAACGGTGCCGTCAACTACCTTGGGAGGTTCTGCTCCCGCCTGGCGGAAAGGTCCCTCCCCTTTTTCGCGGCTCTCAAGCAGAATGACAAGTTCGTGTGGGACGAGAATCTGGAGCTCGCCTTCTCTGAGCTAATGGCCTTCCTGACAAAGCTCCCCACACTGTCCCCCCCCCCCCCCCCCGCTGGCGGGCGAAGACTTGCAACTTTATGTGGTCGTCAGCCCCGAGACGGTCAGCGCGGTGCTCACCAGAAAAGCCACGCTGGCAGTTTATTTCGTGAGCCGTGTGCTCCAGCCCGCGGAGCAGCGATATTCCCCAGCAGAGAAGATGGCGCTGGCAGTTGTGACCGCCGCAAGGCGTCTGCGCCCTTACTTCCATGCGCACCCCATTCAGGTCCTATCTGACCTCCCACTTCGACAAATCCTCCACCAGCCCGCCCTCTCCGGGCGGATGACGAAGTGGGCAGTCGAGCTCTCCGAGTTCGACATCAACTACCTCCCAAGAACCGCCATGAAGGGGCAGGCCCTCGCTGACTTCATGGTGGAGGTCACTTTCCCCGAGACAGAAACAAGCTCAGAAGAGTGGAAGGTGTTCGTCGACGGCTCGCGATGTGACGCCGGGGGTGGGGCTGGCGTATTCCTCACTGGGCCCTCGATCGAGACGAAGTACTCACTTAACTTCGCCTTCGAAGCCACCAATAACGAGGCCGAGTATGAAGCCATGATCGCGGGAATCGAGATGGCGTCTCCTCAGTGGGGCCCGGAAAATCAGGGTCTACACCGACTCTGAGCTGGTGGCGCGCCAGCTCAACGGTCAGTACGACACCAAAACGGGGTTCCTGCCCGCATACCGAGAAAAGGTCAAAGCCTTGGTATCATGCTTGGAAACCTTCGCGGTGGAGTCCATCCCTCGGACCTCGAACACCAAAGCAGACGCGCTTGCGAGGTTAGGATCCGCCCTCCCCCTTGAAGTGGGGAACCGCGTGATGGTAGAATGATAACTCTCGCGGAGTGTGAACAGCGAGGTTCTATCTGTCACCGCGGGGGATTGGAGGATCCCGATAACCCGGTATGTGGAGAGCGGAGTCCTCCCAGAGGATCCCGCGCAGGCCAGAAAGCTGAAAATGCAGGCGGCGCGGTATTGCGTCATAGGTGGCTGCCTTTATCGCCGAGGCTACGCCGAACCCAATCTATTGTGCGTCCCGACCGAGTCTACGGAGCACATCCTCTACGAGGCCCATGAAGGGGTCTGTGGCGGCCACCCCGGATGGCGAACCCTTTCGCATAAGATCGCCCACTTGGGGTACTTCTGGCCCACCCTCCGGCAAGACGCAAGGGACTATGTCCAGCGATGCGATGGATGCCAGAAGCACGGTAACCTCTTGCACGCCCCGACCTTGCCGCGTCGCTCCATCCACGCACCGTGCCCCTTCGCGATGTGGGGGATGGACATCCTCGGCCCCTTCCCCAAGGTCCCCGGTCAGGTACGGTATATCCTGGTCATCGTCGACTACTTCACAAAGTGGGTTGAGGCACAAGCAATGGCGAAGATCACGGGGACTAAGGTCTGCGACTTCTTGTGGAAGAACCATGTCTGCCGCTTCGGCGTTCCCATGACCATCATGACCGACCATGGCCCCCAATTTGATTGTGAAGAAACTCGGACATTCTGCTCAAAGCTCGACATAACCCTCAAGTTCTCCTCCGTGGCCCATCCTCAGTCCAACGGCCAGGTAGAGAACGTCAACGCCCGCATCCTGTCCGATCTAAAGAAGAGGCTGGGCATGGCACAAGGTCGTTGGGAAGAGCTTCTCCCACTCGTCCTATGGACGTACCGCACCACCGCGCGCCGCGCCACCGGAGAAACGCCGTTCGCCCTAACCTACGGGGCAGAGGCCCTAGTACCGGTAGAAACCATGGTCCCATCGGCAAGGGTGTTCGATTTTGATGAAAAGGAGAACGAAGCCAATCTCAGGGTCGAGTTGCTCTTCCGTGACGAGCTACGCGAAGTAGCCGACTTCGCTCCAGGGAATACAAGCGTCGTGTGGCAGTCTACCACGACAAGAAGGTGAGACCTCGGTTCCTGGCCACAGGCAATCTCGTCTTGAGAAGAACCGAAGGTGGCAAACTGGACCCCAACTGGGAGGGACCATACATCCTCGGGGAGGAGGTCGCTCCCGGAGCCTTTAAGCTCAAAGACAACGAGGGGCGAACCCTCAGTAAGACGTGGAACGTCGACCGGTTAAAGAAATATTTCGTGTAAACTCTCTGAATTTCGTTACTGCTTTTTGTGAATAAAGGGTTGTGGGACTTTCAAAATCTCTCTCAAAAATAAAAACTTCGGGTTAAAAGTCCAAACCTCGCTTCCCGCGAGGTGTTGGAGAATCTCGTTGAGCCCACCCCTCGCTTCCTGCTTGGGGTTGGAGATTTTCGTTAAGTCCAAACCTCGCTCCCGCGAGGTATTGGGGAATCTCGTTGAGTCCATCCCTCGCTTCCCGCTTGGGGTTGGAGATTTTTGTCCAAACCTCGCTTCACGCGAGGTGTTGGAGAACCTCGTTGAGTCCACCCCTCGCTTCCCGCTTGGGGTTGGAGATTTTCGTTAAGTCCAAACCTCGCTTCCCGCGAGGTGTTGGAGAACCTCGTTGAGTCCACCCCTCGCTTCCCGCTTGGGGTTGGAGATTTTCGTTAAGTCCAAACCTCGCTTCCCGCGAGGTGTTGGAGAATCTCGTTGAGTCCACCCCTCGCTTCCCGCTTGGGGTTGGAGATTTTCGTTAAGTCCAAACCTCGCTTCCCGCGAGGTGTTGGAGAACCTCGTTGAGTCCACCCCTCGCTTCCCGCTTGGGGTTGGAGATTTTCGTTAAGTCCAAACCCCGCTTCCCGCGAGGTGTTGGAGAATCTCGTTGAGTCCATCCCTCGCTTCCCGCTTGGGGTTGGAGATTTTCATTAAGTCCAAACCTCGCTTCCCACGAGGTGTTGGAGAATCTCGTTGAGTCCATCCCTCGCTTCCCGCTTGGGGTTGGAGATTTTCGTTAAGTCCAAACCTCGCTTCCCGCGAGGTGTTGGAGAATCTCGTTGAGTCCATCCCTCGCTTCCCGCTTGGGGTTGGAGGTTTTCGTTCCAAACCTCGCTTCCCGCGTGGTGTTGGAGAATCTCGTTAAGTCCATCCCTCGCTTCCCGCTTGGGGTTGGAGATTTTCAAACAAAATACGCGAGGTCCGAGCAGGGCTCGTGGCCTCTGCACAATCGTTGTGCGAAGTCCAAAAAAGGCTCGAGATCTCGGTGCAGAATTAGAAACACCCGATGTGGTCCGAACACCACAATAGTTGTGACGCTCGGACCATGGGGTTGGGTAGATATGTGCGAGCATATGCGAGAAATCTAGAACAAACAAGCATTCATGAGGTAAGGAAAATAACATAAAAATCTGGGGCACGTGTGCCCAGATGTTTAATTACAAGCCCAGCAGGGCCAACAGCAAAACAATAAAAAAAAAACACGGCAGGAGCAGACAACAACATCCTTTACATCTCCGAGGTTTCGGCGGCAGGGTCGGAGGTCTTCGGAGGATCTTCAGGGGCTTGAGCAGTAGGTCCTTGGGGAGTCTCCAAGGCAGGGGCGGGGATGGAAGAAGTTTGGGAGCTTGGCGCATCTTCCCGAGCGATGGCTGCCGAGGTAGGCGCCTCGCTGGCCACAGTTCCGTCCTCATTGAGAAAGAACTCGCACTCTCCCTCAGGCTCTTCCCCGTCAAGTTCCCCCATAGTCTCCTGGTAGTTGGGGATGAAGAACTTGATGCGGGGGTCGAGGTGCCCATACTTCGCGACCGCCTGCTTGACCCCCATCCTGACGGATTGGTGGAACATCTTCCTCACACTCTCCACCATCTCAGCCTCAAAGGCCTCGGACTTCACGTACCTGGGCCCCTCGAGTTCTAGCTCCTTGCTAAGCTCAACAACACGTCGTTGGAGCCTGGTAATCTCCTCCTCAGCCTTCCGAAGCTCCGCCTCCGTCTCTCTGAAAAATTGGTGCTCCTCGGATAGCTGGCCTTTGAGCTTCGCGACCTCGTCCTTGAAGTCCCCGTTCTCGTCCTTCAAATCCTTGTTCTCCTCCTTCGTCTTCCTCGGCTCCTCCTTGACCCTCGAGGCGGCCTTGGCCTCGTCCGCTGTCGCGATCTCCGCGGCACGAACGCGTTTCTCGGCCTCTGCAAGGCTCTTTCCCTTCTTCTCGATCTCGGCATCCCGCTCTTTAAGCCTCGCCTCCATCCTACCCAGGTTCCTTTGGAGGAGGCCGACGCGGCCGCAATTGTAGTTCGCGAAGAAGGTATTCTGAAGCAATAAAAGAGCACGTTTAAACAAGAACAAGAATAATAAAGCCAATAAAAAATGAACAAGAAAGAGCAAGACATACCATCGCGGAGTAGCGGAGGATCTCATCGTTGAGGGCTGCCTCCGAAAGGTTGTTGGCCCATGCAACCTCGTCGGTCATGGCTGACCTGTCCCAGTCTTCGGACACGCCCCGGGAAGGACCAGGGCAGTGGAACTTCCCGGCAGGAGGCCCGGTGGCCGAGATGACTCGGCTCGGTGCCCCAAGGCGTTCGACCATCACGCCCGCTTGGGTCCCCCTCTGCTCGTCCCCTTTGTGTTTCTTCCTTTTTTCCCCGCGGGGAGACCCCGAATCCTTCCTCGTGGACCCGGCTTTATCCCCGGACCCTCGAGGGATTTGAGAAGACGTCCTCGCAGCGTCCCCTTTGGACGCTGCCCCCCCGCTCGGCTTCACCTCCGATACCTTCGTCGTCGGGGCTGGCGTCTTCGGCTGCAAGGCAAGGGGCCTCGCCTGCGAGGTCGGATCCTTTATGACGAACCCATGTTGGCCCTGGGGTCTCGGAGAGTTGGAGGAAGAAGCCACAGGCCTTTTGCCCTGTGACTTCGAGGTAAGAGCGCCGAGTAGGTTCACTGTCAACACAAAAAATGGAGGCACGTAAAAATTAGATAAGAAAAGCGAGAAACAAGTTAACGACAGTAAGGAGACAAAATAGGCCAGCGAGGTTATAAACCTCGCTCCTCAACAACAAAAAGAAAAAATCAGGAAAGAGATGGAGTACCCTCTTTTTCCTCGCTAGGAGGGAGGCTGAGGCTCAGACCAGCCCGCTCAAGCTGGTCCTGAGAAAGATACACTTGGTGCGGTGCCTGACTCACTATGGCGTATCGGACCCTGAGCGCCTTGAGCTCATAAACCTCCAGCGGGGTCACGCACCGAACGAATTCGCCCGGCGTTACCGAAAAATTGAGATATCTCCCGTTGGGGTCGCGAACCAAGAACCAATTCGGCTTCCACGACCCGACGTTCGAAGGGGCCGTGGTGATCTTGATAAGCAGCGTGCTAAGATTGATAAGGCTTCTGGACCGAGTGTCTCTCCTCGCTAGGAATAAAGCCGACAGGAAGTCGAGTCTCGGTCCGTCCCCAAGTTCGCGACTGCGAATCGTGTAGGCACACAGCAACCGCCAAGCGTTCGGAAACAACTGCGCGGGGCAGATCTTCATGGCCCACAGATAATCAACCATATGCTGGGCCAAGGGCAGCCTGAAGCCCGCCTGAAGGCTGAAGAGGTGCACAACCACGCACCTGTCGTAAGATGCCAAGGAGTGGCCCCCCTCCTCGGGAAGCGCCAGCTCAACCCCCTCGGGCCAAGCAAAGTCCTTGGCAATGTCTGCAAGGTCCTTCAGCTCGAGGTCGGTGGTCACCCCCTCGGATAGACGAGCCTCGGCAGAACCCGGGGTCATGGGGATCCGTTCCTCCAGGACGCTCGGGATGCAGGACACGGCGTCAGTAATATACGCCGCAGGGAAGCTCGGAGGCACGTAAGGAGGCGGTGCCGAGGTCGTTTTCCACGTCCGGCCGCACCTCGACCTCACTAACAACCTCGTCCGGGGTGGAAGACGAAGCCATTTCAACGCCCGACGACGTTCGAAGATGGTTGAAGCGCGAATTAATAGAGACCTCGGAGTTGCTTGAAGAAGGCTCGTTGAAAACCAGCGAAGGGGACCTCGGGTTCTGAGAGTCGCTGAGTTCTACGCTTCCCGCGGACTCCGAAACCTCCTCGTAAAAACCCTCTTGGACTCTGAAAGCGAAGCCGGGCGGAGGGCTCGCAGAGGCTCTCCTAGGCATGAAAAGAACGATGTCTAGGCCGCGGAAGGCTAGCACCTGGAAGAGAAAGAAGCGTTGAGACGTCGGGCACTATAACCAAGGAAAAACAATGCGAGGTCACAACCTCGGAAGAAAAGCAATGCGAGGTCACAACCTCGGAAGAAAAGCAATGCGAGGTCACAACCTCGGAAGAAAAGCAATGCGAGGTCACAACCTCGGAAGAAAAGCAATGCGAGGTCATAACCTCGGAAGAAAAGCAATGCGAGGTCATAACCTCGTGAGAAAGAGAAATTCCGGATCACAAGAGGCGAGGAGCCACGTGGCACTCTAGGGGCTACTCTGACAAGATAGGACGGCGAGAGAGAAGGTGAAGCGCCAAAAAGGAAGAAGTCGAAGCGCCAAAAAGGAAGAAGTCGAAGCGCCAGAAAGAGGAAAGAGAAGGTGAAAAGGGAGCCAGCGGTGGAAAACGGCGGTGGAGACTCTAACGTCCCATCAATCAGCCGTCAGGACGTTTGGGTTTCCAAGAATTTCAAAATCCACATCCACCGAAAAAGAAAAAGAGACGGCCATCGGTTGGGGGGCGAGAGGTTCAAGTGCATGGCATTCGCCACCCTCACCCCACCACTGTTTCGCCACCGTGACGCCGGTGCAAAACGCCAAGAGGCAACCACTGCCCGCTAGGGCACAAGGCGAAACAAAAGAGAAAAGAAGAGAAAGGAGCAAAGGAGAAAACAGCGAGAAAAAGAACGCGGAAACTCACGCCGACCTCACCACCACTGTTTCGCCACCGTGACGCCGGCGCGAAACACCAGGCGACACTCCATCGCCTCTCCAAAATGCGGCACAAAAAACAAGCAGGGAGAAATCAAAAGCGAACAAAAAGCGAGAGAAGAAAAGTCGAAGACTTACTTGTTCAGAATCGGCAAGGAGGAAGCGGTGATGCAACCGGAAGGTGGCTGAGGCTCGCCGGAAACCGTCTGGAGAAACCGCTCGCAGGAAGCCAAAGAGACAGAAAGAGAGAAGGCGAGAATTTTGGAAGAAGGAATAAATGGGGAGGCGTGTGAAGTGCGCACTTATAAAGGGCAGGCTTGGGCCTCCCCTACCCAGTTAGGCTTATTGGGCCTGTCCCTCCTGAGCGGCCCATTAAGCAAAACACGAAGAGCAAGCCCAGAAAAGCTTTACCTTTGCCAACCAAAGAAAAGCTAAGTGTAGAACCTCGCAAAAGGAGGGCTTCGCAAGATGCCCCCCAGGAACCTCGGAAACCCATGAAGCCTCGCAAACTGCCTACCCGCCTCTCAGAGCCTCGCACCCCGCGATCTTTGAGAGCTTATGCCCTGCGGCCCTCGGGGCGAGGTCCCCAGGCCATGGGGTTGTGATGATGCTCAAAATAGCGGAAGCGAGAGGTGGGCCCGGGGTATGAGGGTCAAACCAGGTCAAAGGGACCCCCGAGGATGATCCTGGGGCCCACAGCTATACCCACCTTTTATTTTAACAAAGTTCCTACCCCACGAGGTCCCCCGAGACCTCGGAGCGAGGTCTCGACCTCGTAACCGACTCTACTAGCGCCCGCCCACCATGACCACTCAGCGAACGCCGCTCTTCGGGCCAATCACCGACTGCCTCGCCTCTAGGCCAATCAGAGCCCTTGATATCGGGCGTCCCACATCGGACAATGACCAAAACTCGACTCCCCCATCCTCTATAAATAGAGGAGAATTTCGTATGGAAAGGGGGTCGAAAAACATCTTGAACTCAAGAACTATCTTGCTCGTTGAAGATCGACGTGATTGAAACATCGTTAAAAGGTCTCGCTATAGATAAGCGAAGTCCACAAAAAGACTTCAAGTCTCACAGAGTTTCCACTCACATCAAAGACCTCGCTACACCACCTCGCAAGCCTCTTACACCTCGCTCTACCTCCCACCAAAGACTCCGCAACTCAACCTCGCTCAAAGAGATCGGCAAGTAACACTTAGAGCTAGCTAGTAACTAGGAGATCTCGGACATTGTTAGGTCGAAATCTCGGGTAATCGTAGGAGGTCTAGGGTGTAATTCTCAAATAATCTATTAGCCTCGTTGGCTTGTAAACCTCGCTGTAAAGAAAATCATAAATAAAGAAGCAAGTGTTTGCACTTTCGAATATAATAATCTCGTTTCTTGTCTTCTAGCGAGCTTTTCATTTCGGGTTTCATCAATTATAAGTCATTTTTCAACTTTGTATTATATTTATTCATTACATAGTATTATAATAGGTGGTATACCCGTTTAGTAATTTTAAAGTTTATATTATATATCTAAAATAAATATTTGATATTTTTATAATTGTCTTTATGTTTGGGCAGTGTGTCAAGTCCTCTCGTTTCTTGGTGATGCTTGTTTTTGCTTTACTAAATTAGCATATGACAGAGCATCAGATTTCACCCTAAATGTAGGTGAAAGGCCAGCCAAATCTTTACCTAAATTTTCTCCTCCCATAATTATCAAAACCACAAAAAACAAGAACAATGGTGGCGGTCTTCTGTGAATAAATTTGGCCTCTAAAATCACGGGATTGTAAACCTATAAAAACCCAAACACCCGCCCATTCTTCTTCTTGCCAAAGTGGAGCGCGCTCCTCCGAAGGGGGCTTCATTAAGCTTAATTCCCATACCTAAGCTTAAGTCTAGCCCCCGTAAAACGGCTCTACAATTAACCTCCCCGCCAAAATCAATCACATGCCTCTTCTTCACAATCCAAATTTAAAAACTCTCTGAAAAAATACAATTAATTAGTAATGGGGAAGTCGTTAGTAGTAGGCATTATCACAGCGCTGATGCTGGTCGGGATGATCGGAGCCTACGCCGTCATACACTATAAGGGCTCCGGTGATAACCAAAGGCCGAGTCAAGGCAGCCGGAGTACGACGGCGACGACGAACAAGTCGATTCAGAGCCTGTGCCAGCCGACCGCCTACAGGGAAACATGCGTGAAGTCGTTGCAGGGCGCTGCCGGAGACACCAACGACCCGAAGCAGCTGGTGAAGGTGGGGTTACAAGTGGCCAAGAAGGCGATGCAAGACGCCGTCGCCAAGTCCGCCACCATCAAGGCCGCCAAGGACGACCCCAGGTCCGCCCAGGCCCTCGAGATTTGCCGTCGGGTATGTATATTGCTTCATTCTTCAAAATTCATTTCAATGAGTGACAAACAGGAGGAATTGAAAGGGGGCTCAATTGATTTGGTAATGGTAATAAGCAGGAATCGTTGGCAAATAAGGTCGAGACGTACTATGAAAAATTAAACCTTAGAGGATTAATAGAAAGGTTAGACTTCGACCAAAAAAAAAATTCAAAACTCATACCACTGACAAATTGGACCATAAGTAATGGTTGGAAAATAAAAAACGTTCCTAATACCCAACAATTTCAAATGTAAACCGAAACCCACAAATAGATTAAATAATATATACTACCAAATCTCACTAGTCTAGCCGGCCGCGGGTAGGTGGTGATGATATATTGATATCCGTAATGTTTAGGTTGTGAGTTTGAATATATTCTTTTCCCTTGTAATGTCTTACAAAAAAAAATTAAATAATATAAACCCTAATTGAATTAACACCTCAAACCAAACCCAAATTTGCACAAATTTAACCCAAACCTATAACGTTTAATTAATTTGTATCTTTAATTCCACCAAAAAAAATTGTATCTTTAATTGGGACTTAACTTTGATCACGTATGTGCCAAAATTGGATTTAAACAATTTGTTTGATGAAAGCGCGCACCCCTTTATAATTACTAGCTTGATCTTTGCTCTAACTAATTGATTCACAATGAACGTATAAATGAAATGGAAAAAAAAGGTGATGGTGCACGCGACGAACGACCTAGAGAAAACGGTGAACTCAACAGGCGGAGACTTAAACAACATCAACAATCTCAGCCAATTCTTCGAGGATCTTAAGGTATGGCTAGGTAGCGCCGCCACCTACCAAGAAGTCTGCTTCGACGCCTTCCAGAACGCCACCGACACGGCCGCCGTCACCACCCTCCGCCGCCTCTTCAACACCTCCCGCCAGCTCACCAGCAACTCCCTCACAATGATTGACGAGCTCAATAAGGTCGTCTCCCCCGTCGACCTTTCCTCCACCTTCGGCCGCCTCCTCCTCCTCGGAGCTCCGATGCCGGCGACCCAGGGGGGCTTGCTCCCGGCGTGGATCACCGATTCAAAGCGCCACATCCTCGATCGGCCTGTGTCGGCCCTTAAGCCGGATGTTGTGGTGGCCCTTGACGGGACGGGGAAGTTCAAGACAGTTACGGAGGCGCTGGCCACGGTTCCGGCAAACAACGGGAAGCCTTTTGTGGTGTATGTTAAGGCGGGGGTATATAAGGAGCAGGTTTCGGTGGAGGCGACGATGACGAATGTTGTGATCATCGGAGACGGTGAGAGTAAGACGGTGATCACGGGGAATAAGAACTTTGTGGATGGTACCCAAACATACAGCACTGCCACATTTGGTAAGTCCTTTTACTCGCCTAATTAACAACCTTCAATAGAATTCGTAGAGATATTTCTACCAAAAACTACTCCATATATAATTCTTAGGGATATAGTATTTGATTACAACATGTTGGCTTTTAAAATGTTATACTTAAGTTATTAATTAGTCTATGATAAAATAGTGTTAGAGTCTTTAAGTGTTGTTCGAGAGATTGTAACTTTGTGGTTAGGTCCAGTACATAAGCCTACTTCGGTTTCATTCTCAATATGAGTCTTTAAGTGCAACTGGGATTTATTCTCAACATGAGTCTTCAAGTTCAACTAGGATTGTTCATTTGACACTTGAACATCGGTAGGTTAACGTAAGATAGATAATGGACGGGTAGCAACTCGCTAAGCCCTACCCAAGTGTTGAGAGTTATCCCATTCGGGAAATTTGAGACTAAAATTGTTAATTAGTATATAACTCAGTGAGCTACTCCACCCATTTTCATATGGTTTTGAGTTGGAATCTCATTGAGCTTGTATGTTAGGCCCGTTACCGCACGACCTCCAGATTATCGGTCCACCAGACTTTATCATGCTATCAGAGCAGGTTTTAGTGTGGGTTCTTTCCTAGAGTCTTTAGGTTTGCTGGCTTCATAGGCCCATTTAGGAAGTCCGCCTAAAAAAGGAGCGATCGATCCCAAAAGTGGCGGGTTGTGAGCCTTGAGGGATTTATTCGGTTTTTTCCTGGAGTCTTCGAGTTTGCTGGCTTTATGAGCCCATTTAGGCAGTCCGCCCAAAAAAGGAGCGACCTATCCCAAAAGTGGCGGTTCATGAGCCTTGAGGGATTTATTCGTTGGCCTTATAAAAGCATATTCGAGCAGCCCGCTGAATAAAGGAGCGACCGATCCAAAATAGAGACTGTGTTGGTTCTTTCCCGAGTCTTCGGGTTTGCTGGCTTCATGGGCTCATTTAGGCAGTCCGCCCAATAAAGGAGCGACCGATCCCAAAAGTGGTGGTATGCGAGTCTTGGGGATTTATTCGGACTTGTCGGCCTTATGAGTGCATATTCAAGCAGTCCGCCAATAAAGGAGCGACTGATCCAAAATAGAGATGGTTCGCAAGCCTTGAGGGATTATGTCCAAGTGACAACTGGTCGAAGCATTGCACTTGAGGGGGCGTGTTGAGAGTTATTCCACTTGGGAAACTTGAGACTAAAATTGCTTAGTATATAACCCAATTAGCACTTGAGGGGGCATCTAGGACCGTCTAGTTCACCGTTCAGGCTGTCTAGGAGTTAGGCTATCCCTCCCTGCCAACGTCTGCCTAGCATTTTTTGAAACATTGGCTAGACCTGTTACCGCACGACTTTTTTTCAAATGTGGTGTATTACAATTCCATAACTCTCTTTTTTCAAAATAAATTTTTTTAATCTTAATTTTTGAACTTTTTATAAAATCACTAGATTGATTTTTTTTAAAACGTAAGTTGCTGCACTAAGCAATGACACATGTACAAATTTTACAATCTCACTGGCTTAGACTGAAATTCACAAAAATAAAAATCAAAGTCTCTGCTTGGGCCAGCGATTTACCATGGAAAAAAATGCAATTCACACTAACGACTTTGGCCCATACCTAAAAATCCAGCCTATTCTCTCTAAATCTTTTTCCCCAAGCCTAATACTATAAATAAAAAATGTTAGGAGTCTATTTTAGAAAAAAAAAATCTATGAAATTGAATAAAGTCAACAAAATATAAATGTTTCTTTAAGTTAAGACGACTGTAGGAGAATGAGTACGAAATAGAAAAGATTGAGGTTTTAAGAGACCAAGAGAGAAATGAAAAATTTTGTATATGGAGAAGTAATGGGGTAAAGATTTAGGAAGAATAAATTTTAGGTTAGAGTGGGATATTAAAAAAATCATCTACTTATACTTAAGGTACAAACTACAAATAGAGAATGATAAGTGGATGATTCAGGTGGTAGGTGGTTGGATCCGGTGATGGGTGGAGCGTGTGGGACCTTACCCATATTTAGTCTGTTGTTGTTACTAGTGTTCAAAAAACGTTAGACAAACCTAGAGGTGGATTCGGTTCCTTAGAACCGCGGAATCGAACTGGAAAAAAATCGAAAACGGTGGAACCGGAAGTCAGTCTGTTCCCGTTTCAGTTTCACGTTTCTTGGAACAGGAGAACTAGCGATTCTGGTTTCAGAACAGCTGGTTCCATCCCTTTAAAAAATAAAAAATGCCGATGGAAACGCATTTTCAACGTTTATTTTTATTTTTTTTAAATATTTGGAACCGGAACCGCTCCAGAATCGGAAAAAACTAGAACCGAACCCGATTCCCGGTTCCAAGGTCCGGAGGAACCAGAACCCACCTCTAGACAGACCCTAGGCGGAGAGGGGCCGCCTAGGCAACCTAAACGGGCGCCTAATCGAATTTGACAGGCTGAAAGGGCCGAAAGGCTAAACGGACTAGCAAATTTTAGCGCCTAATTGCTACCTAAACGAAATTACAGTGGTAGTTACACACGTACTCCACCCATGTCCATCACTCGATTTTTTGTTCAGATTCTCGCTCACATGAGTCGCATGTTTGATTCAGGTTATTCAAGTGGGTTAGAACAGTGGTTTCTTACAATTGTCACATATAATTTTAGAATACTGGCTTCTTACAATTGTCACATATAATCAATTTGGTTCTTTAAGAGTATAAGCATTGGTTGTCCGTTTAATTTGGTCATCAAATTATAAAAAAAATATCTCTCTTCCACCTCTTTTATGACCAAATTTATGCCCAATTTAATTCTACACATCTCAATGGTTGCCCAACCACAAATCTATGCCCATTTAAGAGTCTTATTTTTTTAATGTTTCTTCTTCACTTTTTTGGACACATGTCATCTCTATATTGTATGACCAAAGATGAGAAATGGTCATTGTGATGACCAGAGCAAAGCCCACTTTCTCCCATATTTGCATTCTCTTTCCTCTTTTAATTATTTTTTATTGTCTCTCTCCTTTGGTGATCAAATTTTGGTCAACCATTGAGAGTACTCTAAAAATCCAAAACCTTAAATTTATAAAATGAAATCTAGCCTTCATTAAGAACTACAAACTCAATTTGAGTTGAGATGTGATACGAAAAAAGTTTTAATACTTCCGATCCAAAAAATAAGTGTCGTTTTAGTTTTTAAGAAAAGTATTAATTAAACTCAAAATTGTAAATTTTTTCTCATTCTCATTAATCACCACCTTTTTGAACAAATGAATGAAAAGTTTTAGTCAATAAAAATATATTTCAATAAAAATTCTCATAACTCACGACAGTTATTTTGGATGGAAGGGAGTATTTAATAAGTTATGTACCTTTTTTGGTTGAAATAAATAGTTATGTGTACTTGAAAGAAAATCTAAACTTAAATTAACTCCGATCTTGTGTGTTAATTGCGAGTGCGCGCAGCCGCCGTGGGAGAAGGGTTCATGATGAGGGACATCGGCGTGGAGAACACCGCTGGACCCCACAAGCACCAAGCCGTGGCCCTCCGCGTCTCCGGCGACTACTCCGTCTTCCACCGCTGCCGTTTCACCGGCTACCAGTCCACCCTCTACACCGTCACCGGCCGCCAATTCTTCCGCGAATGCACCATCTCCGGCACCCTCGACTTCATCTCTGGCGACGCCCTCTCCCTCTTCCAGAACTGCAAAGCCGTCCTCCGTAAGCCACTCGATGACCAGCACCAGTGCACCGTCACCGCCCAGGCCCGATCGGAGCGCCAGGGCCCGGGCGCCATCGTCCTCCAAAATTGCACCGTCACCGCCGAGCCCGGCTACCTCGCCGTCAAGGACTCGATTCCGGCCTTCCTCGGCCGCCCCGGGAAGCCCTTCTCCAGGACCGTTATCATGCAGTCATACATTGATGACTGTATTGATCCGGCCGGGTGGGGCCCGTGGGCAGGGACCATGGGCCTCAAGACACTGTTCTATGTCGAGTACGAGAACCGTGGGCCCGGGTCGGTCAAGACGGAGAGGGTGACGTGGCGGGGGATCAAGAAGTTGAACTCGCAGGAGGTTATGGAGTTCACCGCCGATAGGTTCTTGTTGGGGAGTGAGTGGGTGAGTTCCACGGGTGCGCCTTATGATGGCGGCTTTATGAATGCGTAGACGCGTTTGAAGGGATATACTAATTGTGTTAATAATTAACTTGAGAAGTGAAGATGAGGTGTCGATTCAATTGGCCGGCACAAAAATGTATTTTCGTACATGCAATTGTTGATCGATCGAGTTTGATAGCAAAGTACTTGTATGTATATCGAATTATAGTGTTATGTAGCTTTGTTAAAATATCAGGGGAAATAATAAATGAAAAAAGAAGTTGAACGCACGAGATTTGGTAGTCATGGGTCCGATTCTCGAACCGGCAGTCCACGGTTACGGAACCTTAGAACCAGGACCAGTTAACCCCAGGTTTCTCGTTCCGATTCCAGCAGGTTCGGGTTCGGTTTGGTTCCATCCTTTTACAAAAAAATAGTTGTTGGAAATGCAAAACCGTTATCGTGGTTCCAAAATCGTGGTCGCGATTTTGCATTTTGTGATTTCTGTCTCAAACAGATTGCGCGGTTTTTCATTTCTTGAAACAGAATGCAAAATTGTGACCGTGGTCGCGGTTGACGGTTCCAACGACTATTTTTTCCAAAAAAAAGCCATTTAGCCGTTTGGGAAAAGAAGGGCTTGAACCTGATATTAAGTTGCATGTGTATCCTCCCAGAGTCATAGAGGAATCAAAGCCCACATAATATTCTTACCTTCGATACGGAACCTCACTTGGCCAATTACCTAAGACAGCCCTTCGGAACTGACGGATAAAGCCCGGTTTGTGTCGTCGTCTAATACATCATCGGATGACTCTATATAGTTCATCAATTGTGCTCTAAGAACCTCCATTTTCCAATCATCGACACAAACTTGAGCTTCCAATGCATTGGGCACCGATCTTGATCTCTTATCATCTAATATGTTTGATGTTCATGTTTTTAGTATTGTTTTAGATGTTTTTCTTAGGTTGTTTAGTTTAGTTTTAGAGAGTTTTAGTGTTAGTTTTGTGTGTTTTTGGATAAGTTTACATATTTTGTAAAAATTATGGAAGCTACTCCATTTTTTGTATTTTTCCTAGATTTTTGAAGCGGAAAGGAGCATTTCGAGAGAGCTAGAGTCCAGTGGTTGATGGTGGAAAATATGAGGAAGGAGAAGAAAGAAAACGCCTTGAAGATCCTGTTGAAATCCAAAGAGAAGCTATGAAGAGTGTACAAAAACCCAAAACAGAGAGCTCGTTACTGACTTGTGAGGGTCGGTACCGAGCTGAGGGACAGAGTTTTGTCCGAGGAATTCAGCAAGAGTCTACCGACCCTGTGCATGTCGTTACCGAGGTGACCTGTGTCGGTAGGCGGCGCCGACTTTTATAAAACCTATCTTTTATCTCGTAATCTTTTTAGTTAGGAAAGTTTCTATCTTTTAGGACCCTTGTTAGATAGTTTCTCTTAGTATAAACACCCTGTCTTAATTCAAGTTAAGAGAACTCTCGTTAGTTTAAGAGTTTGTTAGTTTGGAGAAAGACGATTGTTTGGGGGATTCGTCCGATTCGATCGAGAGAGAGAGTCAAGATCGAGTTCTTGCTTTGTTCTTTTGATTACGAACGTGATTATTTGAAAGACGAGATTTTTATAATTCAAGTAAGTTTTTATTTCAATGTTTTCCTTCAATCTAGTTGTTTATTTTATTTCAATTATGAATGAGTAGTTTACTTTTCTAGGATCGGGGTTGAAACTCGGCATAATTATGCATGATTGAATGAATGTGTTGAATGTTTGATGCCTTTTATCCTTTAAACTACTTGTTTTGTGCCTATACTTAGACGAAAGTCGAAGTAATTTGAGTTTATCACTTGATCGAAAGAGAAAGTTGTAATCTTGAAAGTTGATATTGTTCGATAACGAAAGTTTCGAGCTTTGGATTCAAAAATAAGTAGAAAGTGAATTGATTTATGAAAGTTTATTGATTTGCTTGCTTAAATCAACGAAAGTTGATAGCTTTATATTTGAGGCATGATAATTATCCTTCACACTAGTTCTTATGCATGATTATGTTGTGGTAACCCTTGTCCTAGATCTTTTTACTATTTGAATTAGCTTCATTTTTGCTTTTGTACAGACTCGTTACCGAGGCACACAGGTCGGTACCGAGCTTGCAATTGATTCGTCTTGTTTGTTTTGTTTGTGTTGAAACCCAACATCGTTACCGACCCTGACAAGGTCGGTACCGAGGGCTGTCGTAGCCTTGTTTGTTCCTGTTTTGCTTTGTTTTTGTGTTTTCTTGCTTTTGTAGTTTAGTAATCAAACAACCTTGCTTCCCGTGGACTATCCTGACTTCGCTATACTCAGCAGGGTCTTGACTACAAATTTATTTGTTGTCGAGTTAAAAAACGTCCTTCAACAAATTGGCGCCGTTGCCGGGAAAGCAACAATGTTTGTTTGATTACTCATGGGTCTAGGACTAGCCCGACCCCGTTTTTGTTTTTAATTTCGTTTTCTTTTGTCTGTTTTCTCAGCTTATGCCAACAGGACGTCGCAGGCTCGAGTTTGATAACACTAGTTATTATTCTGAACCCGAGCGTACCCTCCATCGCAGAAGAAGACAAAACCAATCCATGGTGATGATTCCTGAAGAGATGGATCAACAGATGACTGCGCTCCAAAGGCAGCTCGAAGCCACACAGATTGAGAAAACCGCTCTATCCCAAGACTGCCAAACAATACATGCATCCAGAACTGAGGGTGCTAGAGTATGCAATCGTGCTTCCAGAGATAGAGAAGACTTTTGAGATTAAGTCTCAATTTATATCCTTAATCAAACGGGCTCAATTTGAAGGGAAACCTACTAAGTGCCCTATGGAACATATTAAAAATTTTCTTGATTTATGTGACATTATTGTTGTTGAAGGTGTCTCTCTAGAATATGTTCTGTTAAAAGCTTTCAGGTGGTCTCTTACAGGAAAGGCCCTGAGCTGGTTGGAGAGCTTACCTCCTAAGTCTATCAGGACTTGGAAGGCTTTTTATGATCAATTTTTGACAAAGTTCTTCCCTCCTGCTAAGACAATGGAGTTGAGAAAGCGCATCACCTCCTATCACCAACTGCCTAATGAGACCTTTGTAGAAACGTGGGCGAGATTCAAGAAGATGCTCAGACAGTGCCCCACTCATGGGCAACCACCATATGTAAGAAATTTTCTTTCAGGGGATTAATGTCGAAACGAAGAAGTGCATCAACATGCACACTACTTGTGGTTTTATTGAGATGGATCCCACCGCTGCATGGGAGTTGATGGACAAACTAACCAATTACGATGCTATGTATGGGACCCAACAGCCACCGCAGCCACAAAAACGTCTCTACATCCCAAATAAAGAAGAAGTTGATCTTGAAATCAAAAATCAATTTCTACAAGATGAGATCAACCATCTAAAGAAACAAGTAAGTTTTCTGAAAACCTCTCAACCTTGTCAAGAGTGTGGCTCTTCTGCCCATAGTACTTCTGCTTGCACTAACATCGAGCAGGTTAGAGCCGTTGAGACATATGCTGAGATGAATTATATGAGAGGGCAGTACAAAAATCCTTCTGCTAATTATGACATGCCAAACAACTACCCGGCTTGGGGGAATCAAAATCAAAATCAAAACTATGCAGCCCCTCCTCCGGATAGACGACTCGCACCATATCGACCCCCAGACTATCAAGAAACACCATCATGGGTGAATGGACTCCATGAAGGGATTAATGGAGTGAAAAATGAAATCAGTGGAGTCCGTTCTGACCTAAAAGGTGTACAAGCACAATTCGGGGAGATTAAGACATGGAGAAAGCATGTAAACTCCCAACTAGGCAACCTAGCTGCACAAATGCCAAGATCTCAAGGGCAACTTCCGGGCCGTCCCGAAGAGAACCCGAGAGGACAGATAGCGGATGTACACCTCAGGAGCGGAAAGACGCTACCAGATCGTGCCGAAGCCAAGGAAAAGGACCCCGATACAGAAGAAGATGGCTCGGCCCAAATCGATAACGTGCCAAAGAGGGTCGTTATTGAGCCTAAAACACTTGGTACCGATACTACAAAGCTCGTCACCGACCCCAACCCAGGTAAGTTCTCTACACCGAACCACCCTCTCAGTCCCAGGCTTGATACCGACCCCACCAGGGTCAGTACCGACTCTTCCACGACACCGATCGACCCGATTATCGACCCGATAGCACCACCTCTCGAGCCCGCTTTGATTCCGAGATTGGTGAAGTCTCTCCCCTTCCCTACTAAGAAGTCTAAGGACTCAACAGAAGGCAAGCTTAAGCATTTCGTTAAGATTCTTCAAGGCTTAAATATTTCTATACCATTCGTTGAGGCCCTAAGCGAAATGCCGACTTACACCAAATTCTTGAAGGACATTCTTAGCAGGAAAAGGTCGATAATAGAGCTGACAGATAAGGTCCGATCTCTAGAGCTACCAGAAAAGCTAGGTGACCCAGGGAGATTTGATATCACTATTGGGATTGGTGACCACCAATTCAAGGCACTATGCGATTTGTGAGCCATCGCCAGTCTACTTCCCCTTTCGATTTGGTCAAAAGCCAACATAGGACCTGTGGAACCTGTGGATATGAGGATATACATGGCAGACGGATCTAGTGTAAAAGCTATTGGAATCATTGATGATTTTCCCATTCAAGTAGGGAAATTCTTCATACCAAACGATTTCATTGTCCTCGATATGCCTGAAGACCCTCTATTGCCCATCATTCTAGCCAGGCCAATCTTTGCTACAGCAGGCGCACGAGTTGACGTTCGGAAAGGACTCCCCACTTTTGACATAAGGGAGGAGCGGGTCGAGTTCAGCTTAAATCAAGTCGCCAATGACACGGCTGCGGCCGCAAAGATCGAGACGCCCTAACCAGAGCTCGACAATGCTAAGCCCGTAGTTTCCCTTCCAAGCAACAATGATTACGAGAGTGCTACTAAGCCAGCTACCGACCCCCCAGGGTCGGTACCAAGCCATTCGTACAGCAATATGACAAGGGAGGCACATTTTGGCACAATAAAAGGGAGGCTTTGCTTCAGACTGGTCGATAACGACCTCAACTGCCTCAATACCAACGCCCTCACTGACGGATCAAGGTGAGTATTCTACCCCTGGATTCACTATCACCAGTCACAATCATTCCTTATATCATATTCCTGGACCATACCCTACTATTCATACTATAGATGAGTCGAAACCTCCCTGGTTCTCGGACTTCACTAACCCTTGTGTAGGAATACCGAGCATACTGTTAGAGGATGAGGGACCGAATTTAGCAAGACGAAATAACAATGCCTTTACCGCTAAGTACGGGGATTTCCACAACCCCGACAAAGCTGAAAAGGAGCCACCTTGATTAGCCAGGTAAGTACGTCAGTCTGATGATGTTAAAAATAGCGCTTACGGGAGGCAACCTGGTTTTAGTTTTAGTTTTAGTTTTAGTTTTCTTTTCTTTTTATAGTTCTTTTTCTTAGCTTTCTTTTGAGTTTTTAGTAGTTTAGAAGTTTGCAGGATAGGATATTTTTGAGCTAACATGACACAAAAGTCGGGCACGATAAGACGCTGGAAAATGAGTCGCCCATGCTCGGTACCAAGCTGAGAGGGTCGGTACCGACCTGTGACAACACCTAGATTCAGAGACGCGCGGTAGGTAAATTTTTTAAACCTAAAAATCCTTCCTTCCTCGCCTCTCTTCCCACGCCGCCACTTGCCCAAAACCTTCGTAAACTCTCTCAAGCCTCAAAATCTACCCCAACCCACACCAATCTCTCAAAGATTGAAATCGAGTCTCATTCAGATTTCTCACCGCTGTCAACGCGCACTCGTTCCCTCAAAACCGCATCCCATCCGATACTAAACAACACCTCGTGTGTTCGTTACCGAAGCTTCAAGCCCTCGTTACCCTTGCAATTCGAATTTTCGTTCTTCAATTTCTCAAAGTTGTGATATGATTTCTAAACCCTAAACTCTTTTCTTGCAAATTCATGGTAATTTTGGGTAGTTTTCATACCGGGATCGTTATATGAATTCGAGATTGTATGTCTATATTGCATCGTGCTTCCATGCTTCTATTTTGGTGATTAATATTATTTGATTTTTGCTTCTTTATACTCGAATTTACATTGAATTTTGATGATAGAAAAGCATGAAGTAACTTGTTCTTGATTTGTATGATTTTCACGATGAGTTTTGGCAATTCTTGGCATGATTGGATAGGACTTTAAGCAAGTATGGGGTTGCAAGTACTTGATGGTGTGTTTATGTGTGGAATCTTGCTTAAAATTGTGTTAATTGTCGAAAGATTTGGGATTTGGGATTCGGAATCGCTCGCGCAAGTTCTCGCCCAGGCTCGTTACCAACCTGTGAAGGTCGGTAACGACCTATGATTGTACAGAGCTAGAGTTGAACCTAGATACCTCGATACCGACCCTCTTGTCTCGGTACCGAGGTGGGTCGAAGCTATTTTTGAATACTAAGTATGGGGTTTTTCTTGTCGATTTGAGTGGATCTTACCTTGGATATTTATGGTGTTTTCAGGTACCAAATGGCAAGCACAAGAAGGGCCAACTCTAGGACAGGAAAGAAAAGGAGGACTCAAAGATCTCCATCTCCTCCAAGAATGGATGAGGTTATTTTTCCGACTAGGGAGCAACTGGTGGTCTTTGACTCCGTCATCCAGAAGGACCAATGGTTCTCAAGGTCAACTGTGGCGTCCTCTTCAGTCGTAGGGCCCTTCTCCTTAGTTTGGACACGCTCCGGTAGTGTCTTTCCGCTCCTAAGGTGTACTGCTGCTATTTGTCCCTTCGGGTTCTCCTCGGGTCGGCTCGGGAGTTGCCCTTGTGGTCTTGGAATCTGTGCAGCAAGGTTCCCTAGTTGGGAGTCAACATTTTTCTTCCACACATCAAACTCTCCCGAACTTTTTAGTTGGTTATTTAGGTTGGCTTGAACTCCGTTGATGCCTTCCTGTAACCCTTGCACCCATGATGGTGGCTCTTGATATCCTGGAGGTCGATACGGTGCAGGTCGTCTATCCGGTGGGGGCGCTGCATAGTTGGGATTCGGGTTTTGGTTGCCCCACGTTGGATAATTGTTTGACCTATCAAAATTACTAGGTTGGTTCCTGTATGGACCTCTCATATAGTTCACTTCAGCATATGTCTCAGTGGCTCTTACATGTTCTATGTTAGTGCAGGCAGAAGTAATATGGGTAGAGGAGCCACACTCTTGACAAGATTGAGAGGATTTCAGAAAACTTGCCTGTTTCTTCAAGCGGTTGACCTCGTCTTGCAGAAATTGATTTTTGACATTGGGGTCAACATCTTCCTTGTTAGGCATGTAGAGACGCCTCTAGGGCTGGGGAGATTGCTGGGTACCATACATGGCATCATAGTTAGACAGTTTGTCCAACAATTCCCATGCAGTCGTGGGTTCCATCTCTATAAAACCGCACGCTATATGCGTGTTAATGCGGTTCTTCGTTTCTGCATTAATACCCTGGAAAAAGATTTCTTGGAGCACATATAAAGGTTGCCTATGAATAGGGCATTGTCTAAGCATTTCCTTAAATCTTTCCCATGTTTCAACAAAAGTCTCATTAGGCAGCTGATGATAGGAGGTGATGCGCTTTCTCAAGTCCGTTGTCTTGGCAGGAGGGAAAATTTTTGTAAGAAATTGATCATACAAATTCTTCCAAGTCCTGATAGACTTAGGAGGTAAGCTCTCCAACCAGCTCAGGGCCTTTCCAGTAAGAGACCATCTAAAAGCTTTTAACAAAACATATTCAAGTGAGACACCTTCAGCAGCTATGGTGTCACATAAATCAAGAAAATTCTGAACATGTTCCATAGGGCACTCAGTAGGTTTCCCTTCAAACTGAGCCCGTTTAATCAAGGATATAAGAGGCTTAATCTCAAAAGGTTTCTCTATCTCCGGAAGCACAATTGGAGACTCTGGCACCTTCAGTTCTGGGTGCATATATTGCTTGGCATTCCTCGGATAGGCATTCAACTCTTCCTGTAAACGAGCACTGTTGACTCGTTGACGATCAGCCTCGGCAGTGGCGGCGTCTCGATCAGCTTGTAGCGCCTCCATCTGCCTTTGGTGTTCCTCCATTCGTTGAGACATCTCTTCCTGTGTATCCATGGCTTGATTTTCTCTGCGTCTACGGTGCAGGGAGCGTTCGGGTTCTGAATAATAACCGGTGTTGTCAAATTTGAGCCTTCAACGTCCAGATGGCATTCGCTGTGTAAACAAACAAAGAAAACAAAATTAAAACAAAAAACGGGGTCGGGCTATTCCCAGACCCAAGATAAACAAACAAACTTGTTGCGTCCCTGGCAACGGCGCTAATTTGTTGACGGGTATTTTCTTGGCTAACTGGACAACAAATAAATTTATAAGTCAAGACCCCGTTGAGTATAGCGAAGTCATGATCATTCCACGGGAAGCATTGTTGTTTGTCTATCAACTACTAAAAACGAAACAAAGCAAAAAAGAACAAAACACCTATGACCAACCTCGTTAACGACTTTGTCAGTGTCGTTAACGAACCTGGATACACTACGAATGCAGATTAAAGACTAAAAACTCAAGTTCGGTACCGAGGCAACGAATTTGAATAACGAGTATACCGAAAACAAACTCAATTAAGAATAAAAACCTAGGACAAGGGTTACCACAACACAGTCATGCATATAAACTCGTAAGAAGATAAAGATCATGCCTTTAAAAAGATAAATTCATCAACTTTCGCTGATTAGCAAGCAAATCAATCAATTCTCATAAATCAATTCACTCAATCACTTGTTTTGGATCCAAAGCTCGAAACTTTTGTTATCGAACAATATCAACATTCAAGTTAATAACTTTCTCTCTCGATCAAGTTAAGAACTCAAATTACTTCGACTATCGTCTAGGCATAAACACAACAAGCAATCTAAAATAGATAAACAGCATTCAACACATCAACTTACTCATCAAACATGCATAACTATGCCAGGTTTCAACCCCGACCCTAGGTAAGAAAACTACTCACTACTCATAGAAATAAAGCAAACAACTTCGATAAGAGAAAACATTGAAAACAGAACAACCTTACTTGAAATTACTAGAATAAATATCGTCTTACAATATCCCGAAAAAACCGAAAACAAACAAGACAATAACGAGCAAACGAACTGATTAACGACCCAATGCTTCTCTCTCGATCGACCTTGGCTCGATGATCTTCCCACTCGACTTCTCTCGTGTTCGGCTCCCCTAGAGAAAATCAAATTCGTCTCTATTCCCAACCCCCCTTCTAAGCTAGAAAAGAAGGGTATTTATACTAATAAAGCTATGTAATAAAGAGGCTAGAAGATAAAAACTTACCTAAAAGATAGAAACTTACTCTAAAAAGATAGAAAGATAAACTAAAAAGATAACAAGATATAAAACATAAAATATAATAACCCTAAGACTCATTAAAAGCCCTGCCGACACGGAATTATCAAGATAAATTTACGCACATGGTCGGTAGACATCACAAAGATCTCTCGAAAAATTCTATCTCTAAGCCTCGTTAACGACCCTTCGCAGCCTCGTTAACGAGTCTGGATTTGCTCTTCTTCAACTCTTCAACTCTAAAAGCTTTGACTTCGACTTCTTATCTTCATAATCTTCCGTCCTCCACCATAGTACTCCAATTCAACTCCAAAATCGCTCTTTCCTGCTCAAAACCTACAAAAAGACACAAAACGGAGTAGCTTCCATACTTCTCACAAAATATGCAAACTCATCCCAAAAACACACAAATCTAACTCTAAAACTACTAAAACTAAAATAAACAAACTAAGAAAACACACTAAAAACTAGACTAAAAACATGAATATCAGGACATTGTAATTTTAAGTATGGGGTAGGGAGGGAAAAGAAAACTTGCTTGTTTGTTTGTTCTTGTTAGTTTGTTCTGTTCTTGTTTTAGTTGTCCTTGTTTTTAAAATAAAAAATACAAAAAAAATCAAAAAATTCAAAAGTATTTTAGAACGGATGAATACCCTGTCTTTTGGTTCTATGATAGTTAATTGCTTGCATGACCATGCAATTTCCTTTCAACATGTTTTTGATAGTATAGCTTGAGTCTTATGATGAAATTGTTTTTTTTTATAGAGAAATAACATATGATGAAATTGAGCATGTATAGCTGTTAGCATAAGTAGTTGCAATCCAACAAAATAAATGACCTTGTGAGTTCTTATTTTTAGCCTTGATTTTTGATGTGTGATTTGCTCTCTTTATGTAAATTATCTCTTGGAATTGTGATGGTTATCTATTTCTCAAGACCTATATAATATTTTTAGTTCATTACTTGTGAAAGTCATATGATAGAGAACTTATTTTTCATGAGCCCTATTAATCCATATCCACCCTTACATTATCCTTGTTTTGATAACCAACTTGAGCTTTAGCCTTTTTATTGTAGCTCCACAAAAATATTTTGATCTTTACCCTTACATTATCCTTGTTCTTGTTAGTTTGTTCTGTTCTTGTTTTAGTTGTCCTTGTTTTTAACATAAAAAATTGAAAAAAATTGAAAAAATTCAAAAATATTTTAGAACGGATGAATACCCTGTCTTTTGGTTCTATAATTGCTTGCATGACCATGTAATTTCCTTTCAGCATGTTTTTGATAGTATAGCATGAGTCTTATGATGAACTTGTTTTTTTATAGAGAAATAGCATATGATGAAATTGAGCATGTATAGCTGTTAGCATAAGTAGTTGCAATCCAACAAAATAAATGACCTTGTGAGTTCTTATTTTTAGCCTTGATTTTTCATGTGTGATTTGCTCTCTTTATGTAAATTATCTCTTGGAACTGTGATGGTTATGTATTTCTCAAGACCTATATAAGATTTTTAGTTCATTACTTGTGAAAGTCATATGATAGAGAACTTTTTTTCATGAGCCCTATTAAACCATATCCACCCTTACATTATCCTTGTTTTGATAGCCAATTTGAGCTTTAGCCTTTTTATTGTAGCTCCACAAAAATTATCCCTAGCCGAGATAAGCTTGACCCTATCCGGGGATTAAGACTTAGTTGGAGAGGTGTTGTTTTGTAGAGTACAAAGTATGTGTTGGTTCAAAATAAAGTTTTGGGTGGGGTAGATTGAAGTCTCTTGATTTAATTTATGTAAAAATATCTCTTGGTTAAAGGAATGTACAAAACAAACAGAAAAAAGAAAGAGAAAAATATCAGTTTGATACCAACCTATGTGGGCTCGGTACCGAAGGGAGAAAAGAAGAGCAAATTTCAGCCCGTTACTGACCCTCTCAGGTCGGTACCGAGGTATGTCAAGAGGAAAAAAATGAAAAAGAAAGAAAGAATAAGGAGGATGTGCAGGGTTTAAAAGTTTTAAACCATAGATTCTTTAAGTTTTTATGAGGCTTTCTAGGATTTGGTGAATGAAGAAAGAGCATAATGTTAGAGTAAGTTTGGTATATGTTTATGAGAGTCTTGGAGATGTGTGAGTTTTTTGGAATCTTTGATTCCCAGATATTATTAGCACAACATAGCCAAAATATTTCCACGCCTTACTGTCTTTACCAAGCCCCATTACAATCCGGCCGAATGGAAGCTTCTATGAAGTTTTTCATTGAGCCTAAGTTCTCTTGATGATTTTTGCTTGTTTTGACAAATCTTTGGTGAAGAGTTTGGTGATATAAGTTCCAATTTCTATGAGTTTTTGCATATAAGATTGAGTTGAGAGATGAATTTATAGCCCAAACACATGAGAGTTGAGTGAACACTTTATCCTCGGTGAGGTTAGATTGTAGTTGCTTATGTCTATTAGTGCTTATATATGTATGATGACGTTAATAGTCGTTTTCTATTTTTGCTATGGTTTTGAAATTGCTTTTTAGATGAGGGCTATTGCTTGATGAGCATGATGTTTGATTTTGGTTATTGACTAGTGATTGCTTGAGGACAAGCAAGCTTAAGTATGGGGTATTTTGATGTTCATGTTTTTAGTATAGTTTTAGGTGTTTTTTTTAGGTTGTTTAGTTTAGTTTTAGAGAGTTTTAGTGTTAGTTTTGTGTGTTTTTGGATAATTTTACATATTTTGTAAAATGTATGGAAGCTACTCCGTTTTTTGTGTTTTTCTTAGGTTTTTGAAGCGTAAAGGAGCATTTCGAGAGAGCTAGAGTCCATTGGTTGATGGTGGAAAATATGAGGAAGGAGAAGAAAGAAAACGCTTTGAAGATCCTGTTGAAATCCAAAGAGAAGATATGAAGAGTGTACAAAAACCCAAAACAGAGAGCTCATTACCGACCTGTGAGGGTCGGTACCGAGCTGAGCGACAGAGTTTTGTCCAAGGAATTCAGCAAGAGTCTACCGACCATGTGCAGTCGTTACCGAGGTGACCTGTGTCGGTAGGCGGTGCCGACTTTTAGAAAATCTATCTTTTATCTCGTAATCTTTTTAGTTAGGAAAGTTTCTATCTTTTAGGACCCTTGTTGGATAGTTTCTCTTAGTATAAATACCTTGCTTTAATTCAAGTAAAGAGAACTCTCGTTAGTTTAAGAGTTCGTTAATTTGGAGAAAGACGATTATTTGGGGGATTCGTCCGGTTCGATCGATCGAGAGAGTCGAGATCAAGTTCTTGCTTTGTTCTTTTGATTTCGAACGTGATTATTTGAAAGACGAGATTTTTATAATTCAAGTAAGCTTTTATTTCAATATTTTCCTTCAATCTAGTTGTTTGTTTTATTTCAATCATGAGTGAGTAGTTTACTTTTCTAGGATCGGGGTTGAAACCCGGCATAGTTATGCATGATTGAATGAATGTGTTGAATGTTTGATGCCTTTTATCCTTTAAACTACTTGTTTTGTGCTTATACTTAGATGAAAGTCGAAGTAATTTGAGTTTATCACTTGATCAAAAGAGAAAGCTGTAATCTTGAATGTTGATATTGTTCGATAACGAAAGTTTCGAGCTTTGGATTCAAAAATAAGTAGAAAGTGAATTGATTTATGAAAGTTTATTGATTTGCTTGCTTAAATCAATGAAAGTTGATAGCTTTATATTTGAGGCATGATAATTATCCTTCACACTAATTCTTATGCATGATTATGTTGTGGTAACCCTTGTCCTAGATCTTTTTACTATTTGAATTAGCTTCGTTTTTGCTTTCGTACATACTCGTTACCGAGGCACACAGGTCGGTACCGAGCCTACAGTTGATTCGTCTTGTTTGTTTTGTTTGTGTTGAAACCCAACATCGTTACCGACCCTGACAAGGTCGGTACCGAGGTTTGTCGTAGCCTTATGTGTTCCTGTTTTGCTTTGTTTTTGTGTTTTCTTGCTTTCGTAGTTTAGTAATCAAACAACCTTGCTTCCCGTGGACGATCCTGACTTCCCTATACTCAGCAGGGTCTTGACTATAAATATATTTGTTGTCGAGTTAAAAAACACCCTTCAACAATGTTGTCACCTTAACTAAACTTTTGCTCCACCACTACCATTGAGGCAGGAATGGCTAGTACTTGAGAAGGTAGTGGTTAGATAAGTATCAAACTCTGTATGTGAGCTTGTGTATCTCGGTCTTTTTGTACACTTTTGCAATAAACGAGAACCCATTCCTAGAAAAGAATGGCGAGATGAGGAGGGTGATGGGGTAATTGAGGTGAAGAGGGAGCCTCATTGCTCGTGCTATAAACCTTATACAAATCATAAACTAGAGATCTAACACGTTCCATAATGACATCAACATTACAATTTCTATCATAATGTTGTTCTTCTAAATTCAATAATTCATAGTATGCATATAAAATATCTTTAAACCTTGTATCTTACATATAGGATCAAACACACAAGCAATAAGATAAATATCAAGAATAGTTTTGTAATAGATCAACCACTTCCTCTTCATGATTAAAATGGAATTCCTTTCAAAAAAATGATTAAAATGGAACCAATAAGGTCGCCTCGGTCGGGTCGTGAAATCCCTTCCTTAAAGGTGTCCGGCTGCCACAAGGGCTCAATTGCTATAGAATACGGAACATGTTGAGCGGCAAACAAAACCAAAAGTTCTTTGTAATATAAACATTGGTGAAGTCATTTATAAGTGGAGTTCCATCGATGACCGACCTCTTTTGAAAAATGTATTGCTTTAGCACCAATGTCGTTACAAAACTTTTTCCACTCCATTGTGGTCCTCTTTTTTAGCCAAATATAGTTAACAACATATTTAATAGGTGCAAAATGAAAAACTTTCAAATCATCTTGAACACATAAGTTTAAAATATGGCAAACACATTGTACATGAAAATATTTGTTTCCAAAAAAAAGGTTGACAAACTTGAATCAATTCACTAATAAAAGTCGTATTGTTAGATGCATTATCAAATAAAATAGTAAAAACTCTATAAAATAATCTATAATCTTCTAAAATAGTACGTATATGTTACAAATATTTGAAGCGGTATGCACCCCATCAAATTCTCGAAAAGCCAAAACTCATTTTTGCATGTGAAATGGAGCATTAAAAATATAACATGCAATGCCCATGTATGAATGAGTTTGAAAGCTATCACTCCAAATATCACTACAAATAGAAACATGAATATTATTTTGAGCAAAAAAGGAGACACATCGTTTTTACGAATCTTCAAGCTTTAAGCACATTTTTCCTAATTGTTTTCTAGTAGTTTGTTCATAAGCGGGTTGCAAATGGTTAGTGACCCAATCATTCAGACTCACATTTTTCAAAAATTAAAATGAAAAATGATCAACAAAAATACCTTGGGAGAAAGCATAAACACTATGATCATGATTATAACTAAACAAATGAGGAGGTTGTGAGGAAGAACTTGATACCTTGGAAATTTGTGTTCGTCGTTGCATCATGCCCAACTTGTCTTTGTGCTTCGCCTTCAAATGCTTGTTCAAGGTGACATAACCTCCATTGCGCCTCCAATTGTACTTTGAGGTACAATAGTTGCACTTGACAACATATCAATCTTGTGCATCCAATACACCATTTTTGTTGAAGTGCTTTGTGAAAATGTCGAAAGTGAGCACGTTTGAGATTTGGTTGGTCGTATATGCCCCCTCCTCATTTCCCTTTTCATTGTCCTCCTCATCGCCCTCTTTATTGCCCTCAACTCCTTGGTTCTGGATAGGAGCGGAAGGGGAAATTGTGTCAGCATAGGCATAGGAGGACAAGGTGGTTGATTAGGATTAACTTGACTTTTTTGTGAACCGCCAACACTACAAAGAGTTGCTCGTCTAACAAATCAACAAATCCTTTCCTTTGGTTTTCCATTTTTTAAGAAGATTAGGAAGGAGATTAATAAGAAATTTAATTAAGAGATTTGCAACTTTAAAGCTTGTACGAATATGAGATTATGGTAGAGAGAGATAAGAGATATGAGATTGGTGTGAATAAAATTGAAGGTGATATATGATATTTATAGGGGTAAAAAAGCCAAAAGGCACAGTTGAAAAAAATAGTTGTTGGAACCGGCACTTGCGACCGCGGTTTAGCCGTTTGGCCAGTTGACCGTTCGGAACCACCGGTTCCATCGGTTCTGAACCGAGACTAAAACCGAACCAGAACTGGCAGTTGAAAAGGAAATACTTGTTGGAACCAACACTTGCGACCGCGGTTTAGTCGTTTGCCCGGTTCCGACCACTAGGAACCGCCGTTCCATCTGCTTGAAATCGGCAAAATCGGAACCGGCCGACCCCGGTTCCAGTTCGGTTCTAGTCCCGGTTCCGGAACCGTTAAATTTTGTCGGTTCGGTTTCACGGTTCCACTGGAACTGTAAAACCGGAATATTTAAGAGAAAAATAAAACTTATTAAGTACTCACATATGTTTCTATTTAATCTTAGAAAAAAAAAACTTTTCCCTTTCATACACAAGAACAACAATAAGTTATTAAATGTTCTCTTTCACTAAGATTGAATAAGTTTGAAATTTGAAAATCATAAAAAATTAAGTACAAAGGATTGCAAAACTAAAAACCCATTTAATATGGGACAAATTTTTTTACCTAAGAACACATAATTTGGGACAGAGGGAGTATATAAGTAGGGTGAATCCCAATCTCATAAGCTTAATTTTTTGGTTAAAAGATGAATTCGATCTTATATTAAAAATTAATAGTAAATACCTATATAACTAGCATCACCTCTCTAATTAAGTACGACCCACTAGAATTTAACAATAGTTTATATTAGTCCATAATTCCATTCCATTGGTTCATAAGTGAATTTTAATTTATGCACTACTCCGATCAAATCATGTACATCATTGATGGATCTTAAGTGTGTTAGTATCAGTTAAACACAGTTCCTTGGGCAGCTGAAATAATATAATGCAAATAAAAGGACACTATTACTTGTAGAGAAATCTCACGTCAACCAACTAGTTGAATGATTAAACCTCTACTTTCCTTAGAAGAATTTTGAATGGTCTCCTTGAATTCTTAATAGCTCCTTCAATTACAATGGCAAGACTACAGACTTCTCTATTCTAGAAACCTACCTCAGTTACCAAAACACTACATAGTCTTCCTATAATCTAGAAACCAATTCAATCAACATAAGACGCCAAACCTTATAAAGTACTAACCTCATTGCAGTTTGTTCGCTCCTAGATTGCACTTTCACCTTTTGGAGATCTTTGATTGCTCGAATGCTCTTTTCCTTAGATTTCTCTGTAAGCTTGTGTATCCTAATGCCTAGAATATATATGTATTTGTAGGACTAATGGATTTGATCTTCTATCCTTTCTTACCTAGAAGGATATAGTTTTCATCCATAATTCTATCCTAAAATAACCCTATTTATCTATCTATCTAATTATGCATTCACACTTGATCATAATAATAGATAGACATAAATTTGTTTTGCTTGAGGCAAATAAAATTTAAAAAGAAATGGTATGTTGGGTATGAAATTTTATTACCAATTACATGTGTGAGCGTGTGACTAAGTTATTATGAAAATTTGTATATGTGTTAATTAAAAGTGAGGAATTTGTTTATGTAAAACCCTATGGATTGACTTGCTATGTGTGTACATATTGTAGGTGGAGATAGAAGGTTGAAAATCGTAATATTGGACTAGGAGTAGATAGTAGAAGAAGGGGATATTTGGGTATTTCAAGGGAAGAAGAGATCCAAAGTTATGGTCGTAGATAAGTGTCAAAGACTAGTGGGCCAAGATGGATGGAGGTGGACAGTCCCATCACTCATAGACGATAGGCCCAACACATAAGCCCATCAGGTTCCATCCTAAAACCAATTGGCAATAGGAAGATTAACCTAAGGAATTATACACTAGGCTTTGATTCATTAAATTCTAGATGTGGGAAACACTTTCACAATAAGTGTAACTTTTGAATGTTTAAAGAGGGTGTAGTGGAGAAGTTTAAGGTTGAACCATTGTATATGTCATGTTGCTAAGTGGTGTTCCCTTGTCAAAGGAAAGCTTTAGACCCATATAGGATGAGGAATGGTTAGCATATAAGTTTTTGTATGTGACAAAGGAAAAGGAATTTTAGGTAAGAGACATATATTCTAGTTTAAAGATGAGTACAAATTATGATGAAACGGAGAAAGGGGTGTCATGAGAGAATGTAGATATTGCTGAAGAAGTGACCACCATTCTTGTATGAGTTAGTACATTAGGCTTAACACGTAGTCATGACAAGGAAAATAAAATGGAGGTGCAACCAAAAAATGAGGTGGTTAGGTTGTGATGGAGGGAAAAAAACAAAGCAAAGGGGATGAAAGAACTTGTAAAAATCAAAATATCATTTTTTATCACAAGTTTGAAAATACAAATAATTACGCCATTTGAAGATATTGAAATTATTTATGATAAGTAAAATATGTTGCCACCACGGGTGTCGTAAACAATTGGAAGTGTAAGATACATATGAAGGGAAGGCAATTGTTAGTATATTGAGTGACAAAGAAGAAGAAGAAGAAAATGTATCTAGGAATTTTCTTGCCATGATAGTTGCATTTCATTCATTGAATGAAGATGAAGAGTCGGACACTATTATCTATGACAATGGCGAGGGAAAGTCACAAATGAAGAGGAAGATAGGAGTAGTAGATGGTCCAACACAAAAACATAGGAAGACAATGGGAAATGCAAAAATTAAATTATATGATAAGGGATGATATATATTTCTTTGGGTGGTTTTTTCCACCATGTACGGTACTACTATGAAACTTTTAGTGTTGATTTTTTTCTTTGGTCTTTATTGGCCTTGTTTGTGATACCATTCTATTATGTTGTTGTTTCTTTTATTTAAGTTGGGTATGTTGGTCAGGAATGTTTTTTTTTTCAAAATTGATATTTTTTTTTGTAGTTGAGTGAACAAACAAGAGAGTTTATAATACAAGATGAGTAAAAAGAGGGTCAAAACAGAGAGTAAGAAATCAAAAGATCTGTTGGGATGCACATCAAGGGAAGCTCCCAAGAAGTGAGGAACGTTTCAGATTATGTGCAACCAAACAATTCTTGAGATGTGCGATGATGATCCAAGAGAAAGAGCAAAGGAAAGGGGTAGCATTGTTGAAGATGATATCATTCTGACACTTCTAGACAAAGTAGATGAAGGTGGCGAAACCAACAATTGTGAGTTTGGAATTGATATCACGTTTGCAGTGATGGTGGAAGATCCACTCGAACCAACCACGAATGGTGGTAGCAAAATGAGTGATACAAAACCAGTCTAGAAGATCGATGAGCACATCTCGAGTGAAGTTGCACCTGTTCCACAAGTGGTGAAAGTCTCATCAATAGAGTTGTAGAGAAAACAAGTGGCATATTGATGCGATCCGCCCTTGGGAAGAGACCGGAACGCCTTGAAATCTCTCAATCTAGTCTTGTGCATGAAGCCTTCGAGCCTACTTTGTGGAACCCTTGGCTTTGACCTTGATGTATTACACAAAGTAGGGTTTGAATGGGACATTGGAGGAAGCAATTTGATGGCAAGACCACTGAAAACCAGTGTGGGTGTGTAAGGAGATGTGACAAGATCAAAATCGTTGAAGCCATATCAAAAATAAATTCCTAATTACTCAACTAAGTATAGTTAGTAATTCGGGGTCAAACCCAAGATAATCTAGTATTTCTAAGCAAGTGATTTGACTAACTAAGAATAGAAAGGTTTTTTTTGAAAGGCTTACTAATTCTAAAACAAAGCAAGCAAATAAA
Organism: Fallopia convolvulus; assembly: GCA_964016875.1. Lineage (NCBI taxonomy): Eukaryota > Viridiplantae > Streptophyta > Magnoliopsida > Caryophyllales > Polygonaceae > Fallopia > Fallopia convolvulus. The sequence continues at coordinate 55,723,415 of OZ024718.1, read as the reverse complement.
CAATTAAACAAGAAGTAATGTGTGAAACACGTATGAGAAAGCAGTTTCATCCACAAGTATCCACCTTTAATTTCGTTTGTTGATCAATAAACTCTTCTCAAATTCTTTTATTATCTTTGATTATATATTCCTATCCCGGTCTTATATAGATAAAAAAATGGGAAATTCCTTTTGATGCCCCTAAAGTTTTGCCTTTTTCTTCTGGTGCCCAAGAAAAAAACTTATTCCTCTTGGTATCCTTGAGGTTTTGGCTTTTCCCGTTGATGCCCCTCTCCTGTTCAAATTAGTTAATTTCAAGCTTACCATTATGTTCATCACCCTTAAATTAGTATGATTCAACTCTTAAAACACTTAAATTCATAACCAAACTACATCAATTTGAATTTTTAAACAATCCTCTATTTTAAGGGGTTGTTTACAAAATTGTTTAAAAATTCAAATTGATGTAGTTTGGTTATGAATTTTGATGTTTTAATAGTCAAATCCTACTAATTTAAGGGTGATGAATATAATGGTAAGCTTGAAATTGGCTAATTTGAACCGGAGAGGGGCGTCAACGGGAAAAGCCAAAACCTTAGGGGTACCAAAAGGAATACGTTTTCTTCTTGGACACCAAAAGGAAAAGGCAAAAACTTAGGGGCACCAAAAGGAATTTCCCTTAAAAAATCAACCAACATTGATAATTCTTACCGTCAAATAATTATGAAACAATCATAATTCAATTCAATGATATCATTAAAAAAAGATTAAACAAGATACATGCAATATTAAACAACCAACTAATATTCAACATGTAACTAACTCACTTCTCAATAACTTAGTTCAACCATCCATAAGTTAAAGAGTTTGCTACTTTGGATTAATCTTTCAACTAGAAAAATAAACCCTTAGTAATAGAAAGATATCAATTTCAACTAGTTGATCAAGCCAAAAGAAATCAACAACATTCAATGAATATTAAGAACAAAGAGAATCAAAATAATTCAAATGATAGAACAAGAGTTAAGATCTCACAACTTACAAATCAAAGGATTCAACTTGCGAATAAAACATAGTTCTCCATAGACATGGATGCTAGATTTTCTCCAATTTGTTCCTCAAAACTAGAATGCATAATACTGGACAATAAATACTAAAAAGTCTTAAAAGCTAAAAAAACATAAAAATATCCAAAATGACTAAAAATATAAAATGTGGAAAAGATAAAATCAACTAGGAAGATCTTCTCGCACGGAAGTCGGCATAACCGCGGTTGCGACACAGGTTACCGCGATCACATTTTGACTATCTTTGACCTTTCCAAGGCTGCTTATACCGCGGTCACGGGTTGGGACCCACGACCATTGCCTTCAATTTGAACTTCTTCATTTTATGCATGTGGAACCGAATTCATAGCTTATCACCCATGGTCGCAGGTCTTTTGTTGACAACATTCAGGTGGCGCTTTCAGATGTTGTTTTAACCCCCTTCAAGTGGAAATTTGGACTCGAATTACAAACATGAATTGTAGCTCTTTGAGTTAGCTTTCCAATGACACAAAAAAGAGATCCAAACGACCACCTTAGCTCATGAATGAAGCATCGTAAATAAAGGTGTTAAAACAACAACTCCAAATCAACACTTCAAGTCTAGTCTTGTCTCGAATCACCTTTATAACTCTTGATTTCTTCCATTACGCTCTTGAATTCAAATTTCACAACATACTATCAATAACATCCTAAAACACGAATAAATAATGCTAAAAAGTCCTAGTTACAATGTACAAACTACAATGTATCAAGACGCAACTCATGAGGAGAGGCGTCGACACTAGGATTCGTGAGGAGTCGGATATGACTCGATTGCTCGAGCCTAATGCGTTTAGCATCAGTGCGAGGAAGGGAATGAGAAGATAGAAGGGAGTGACATCTATGCCAAAGGGAGGAGAGACTCGACTCAAGCTTTGGCTTTTCAATTCATATTGGATATGAATAATACAATAGTTCTAGTGGTCATATATAGAGGAGGCTTATACAAACCCTAAAAAGAGGACATTCGGACTAGCCCATGTTTGCAAACATAAGCCCGTGCCCAAAATCCCATAATACTAAAAATACAAATTACCAAATATAGCAATGTTGAAGATAGTAAATACTAATAACATAAACAACTTATAAATAGGCTAAAGATGACTATGTCCTCAACCAAGGGGGACGCCATGGTCTAGGGCATATCAGGCTATATGGAATCGAATCGGGGCTAGGTCGTATTACATCATCAATGGGAGACCACCTAATTAACCTATCTCTAGTGGGAAGCTAGTGATGAAGAGCCATCCAAAAAATGGAGCATTTTGGGGTGTGCAAACCGTTCTAGATGGTACGACCCCAAATCTAGTATTTCACCTCTAGATCAAAGAAAATCACAGGCATCTCTAGAAGAGAAGGTTCCATTCTAGTTGGTAATATTTTCGAAAACAATGGATTGATAGGAGATTTGTAGCAGTAGTTTAAGGAGGAGCTAGCTAGATCTCTAGCCCCAATTGTCATTGAGCTTTAGAGGCACAATCCAAATGTCAAGGTTCTTGAGAAGGTTAGCGGCTGTTTAGCAAGCCGAGACGTTACAAGGTTGGCCAATGAGTTCCTAGAGGGATCTTGAGTAGCAAGCTCGTTTCCAAGCTAGCAGCTCCTCAAAACCTCAACCACCTTCAATTTGGGGCCTACAAATGTTTTTCCAAGAGATATGGTGCTTTTTAGAGGAATAAGAATTGCTTTAAAGAAAAGATAAGACATTCCCTTACACGCGAGCCAATACCTCTTTGCAGAATAAGATGACATTTCACTAGAAAGTGTTGATATCATAGACAATTAATCTAGTAAACATGACCAACATAGGAAAGATTTTGGTAATCCATGATTGAATTTCGGTGGTCATATTGTTGATGAGATTAGTGTATTCCTTGCAGAGAAGTTTTTTAGAGTCCAAAGGCACTCACAAGTATTTAATGGGCAAGGAACCATAGGAAAACCTAAAAAGAGTGAGCATCTAGTGCTTAGTAGTATCGTCGATCCCTCCAAAAAAGATGGAGGTTTTCTCAAGATTAGATTTAAGGCCATAGAGATTTCCAAAAGGTCAACGAACTTTTAAGACAACAGAGAGAGAGAGAGAGAGAGAGAGAGAGAGAGAGTTGTATAAAATCCTGATTTTCAAGCATGAGCATATTCGTGTATCTATGGTAGGAAGAGATGGGTCTGAAATCAAAGATGAGATTGGGGTTCAGAGTTTTGGGAAGAAGGTGCATATTCGTGTATCTATCGAAGCAAACATCCATTATGGAAGAAATCCTGAATGGTCGTAATAACATCTTTTCTTAAACATTTTAGGATTTGTGGAAGAAGAAAGAGTTGAAACTGTTGGGCCCTAGTGTTTTGGTGGGGTCGTTTTTTATGAGAGTCTCTTTCACCTCTAGGTCAAAGAAGAGTGAGAGAAGTAGGGTGAAGTGATAAGCTAAAACGGTAGGGTCGGAGCTGAGGGGGTGGGCTGGGTAAGGGAAGATAGGGTTCCTGGAGCCAAGAAGATTTGATGTGACTACGCTAAGGCCGTCACATCGTGAGCAAGTGAGGTGTGCTTATCTTGTTGGAAGGCCACGACTTGTGTGGTTCATTGCTTGGTTTGTAAGGGTGTTTTTATGACATTTAGAAATGTTGGGTTTGTTTTGGAATTTCTCAAACTTGTCGTAAGGCAAATATCACTTTTGCCCTTACGTTTTTCTTTATAAGCCACTAGGGATCTAGTTTCTTATGGACGTTGAAATCAAAACATGAGGAAACCTTCTTTTTCCGTCCTCCTATATGGAGGCCTCTAAATACCCTAAATGGAGGAAAGTTATGGATGGAGAATTTCAAGCTCTCCTTCAAACTCAAACATGGGATCTCATTCCGCCCAGGCGCCTAACACCTCTCGAAATGTCCTCAGTGATAAATGGGTATTCAAGACAAAACACCACATAGATGGCTCTATTGAACGACGGAAGGCAAAACTCGTTGCCAAAGGATACCATCAAATCCATGGAGTGAACTATGATGAAACCTTTAGTCTCATTGCCAAACCATCCATAATTTGTCTCCTTCTTTCCCTAGTCGCGATAAACGGGCGGTTGGTATGGCAGCTCGACATCCATAATGCATTCCTTCACGGGAACTTAAATGAAGAAATCTTTATCTCTCAACCCTCAGGTTTTGTCAATTATCAATTTCCTCATAAAATTTGCAAAGTCCAAAATCTCTTTACGGGCTAAACCAATATCCACACACTTGGTTTGCTCACCTTAGTGATGCCCTCATTAATATGAGCTTTTCTTCCTCTCGAGTTGACACTTCTTTGTTCACCAATTGCCAAGGATCACAATAAGTGTACGTTCTCATGTACATCTATGATTTGCTTATTCTGGCTAGTGACTCTAACCATTCTAATTTCTTTGTTTCAACATTGTCCAAACTCTTTCATGTGAAGGACATTGGCCCTCTCAACTACTTCTTAGGCATCGAAGTACACTCAGACGCAACGTGATTCTATCTTTCTCAAACAAAATACATCAAAGAATTAGTTCAAATGGGAGACATGTCTCAATCTAAACTTGTATCTACATTGATGTCTATTACCTTTGTGTCCTCCACTAAAAGCTCGACAACATTTCTAGACACGTTCAAATATCAAAGCATCATTGGTGGGCTAGAATACCTTGCATTCATGCGGCTAGACATCTCCTTTGTTGTAAATCGCATCTACCAATTCATGCACTGCCCTCTCGATAAACACTAGCAAGGGGTAAAACGGCTTCTATGCTATCTAAATTCCACTATTGACATGAATTTCACCTCTTATCGGCACTAGGCATCACCTTATCAGCCTTATTCGATGTCGACTAGACCAGTGCCAATTTAGACCGTCGATCAACAAGTGCATATTGCATCTTCCACGAATCCATTAATCTCATCTCTTGGACCTCCAAAAAACAACCAATTGTGGCTAGATCGTCCATCGAAGTGGAATATCAAGCCATGGTCGTCGCCATATATGAAGTCCTCCACATTCAATCCTTGCTTGCTAAACTACATACAGTAAAAACCTCTATAAATTAATAGGGTTGGAACCATGATATTTTATTATTTTATAGAGATATTAATTAACTGATAAATTAATATTTATTAATTTAAAGAGTTTTTTGTAATAAGAGCTTTTAAGATGCATTATCGTAGAAGATTTTACCGTAGAATTTTAGAAGGCTATGAGTTGGGATAATCTGATCCATGTAAGTTCAATGTTTTGGTTGCTATAAGTCTTATAGTTTCGACTTGGATAGTTAATGTTGAGCAAGAGACAATAGCAAATTGTTTTAGACACTACAAAATTAGTTCATATGATGAAGTTTCAAAGAATTATAGTTAACATTGTAAAATTTGCTTTTATCACAACGCTAGAAAGGTTGGATCCAATATGAAAAGGTAGAAATGTGCTCCAAATAGACTTAAGAAAAAACACTACAATCATATTTCATTAGATTATCTTAGTTATGTATATGTAAGTTTATATAATTATTAATTTATGATATTAATGGGACCTTATATTTATATAGTGGTTTTTTTGAAAATATATTATCTTATTATCTTATCGAATTTGTTAAATTTTCCATTGGCCCACGTCGGGACCAGAGAAAAATATTAATTTAGAGAGTTTATTAATTTACTGAGTATTAATTTAGGGAGGTTTTACTGTATTCGACTATCTCAACCACCCATCCTTTGGTGCAACAATTTGGGGGCTACTTACCCCGTTAATCCGGTTCAATATCACCACATCAAGAAACTTAGCCTTGACTACCACTTTGTATGAGAAGGAGTGCGAATCAAGTCGATGCAGGTTATGTTTATCTCCTCCCAAGATCAAAAAGTAAACCTCCTTACAAAACTCTACCCAGATATTGGTTCTTGTATATGTGCTCCAAACTAGCAGGTTTTCACTTTGCCCGGATCAAGGGGGGTAATAACACAATAGGATCATTACCAGAATATCACGCTAAATGTATAAAGGCCCAATCCAAAATATCTAGCATAAGACAATTGTAGTCTTCAAGAATCATCATGTAGCCTAGACATGTGTCTCATTAGGAGCACACACCCGATCACTATATAAGGTGTACAAGTTTTGTTATGAAATCAAGGAAGAACCTTCACAAAATTAATCCACAAACACCATTGCTCTAGCAATAAGAAATGTTGAAACACCCGCTTTTATAGCTGGCCTAGATCCTCTACAACCAATTATACTATCAATCTTATACCTCCAACCATTTCATGACACATGTTACTCTTTGAAGGATAAAAACAAACAAAGTAAATATCCCTTTTTAAATGTTGCATATTTGGTTGTAGAGGATCCAGATTATGTAGCAGCCTCCAAACATGGCAAATTAACCATCTATAATCCATTTTGCTACAATGTCGCATAACTTTACATTTCAAAATTTTCAAAATACACAATTCTTCTACATCCTCAATTAATCAACATCACGTCTTGCTTCTTCTCCTACAATTCCAATAGAGGAGGGGATTAAAAAAACACTTTTGTAATTACATGCACAAATTAAGAATTACTTGTCTAAACCTCAATATTAGATAAATTGTGGATCAAATGGATCCGGTGGCAGCGGCCCATGAGAAGAAGAGAAAGATGGCCATGATAGGCGTCTCGGCCCTAGTCTTGGTGGCAATGGTTGCGGCGGTGGGTGTGGGAGTGAGCGAGGGATTCAGGAAATCCGACGACAGTGGGGTGGTGACCTCAAACCGTGCGATAATAGATATTTGCCAGCCGACGGACTACCGGAAGACGTGCGAGGAGTCACTGGCCACGTCAGAGGCATCAGAGGAGTCAGACCCCATACAATTGATTCAAACGGCATTCCACGCGGCGGTGCACCAGATCCAATCAGCGGTGGCCAACTCCACCACCATAAAAAATGCCTACAACGACCCCAGGACGTCGGGGGCCCTCGAGATTTGTCGGGAGGTCATGAATTACGCTATTGGAGACCTCGACAAGTCTATTAAGCATATGGGTCAGATTCACGTCGGCAAGGTCAATTTTCTGAACTAATTTTCTTAAGACCTTATACTTTCTATTTATGTTCCTCTTTCCAAAGTCCAAACATATATGTTACATGTAACGTACCTAAGTACAAGCAAAATACGTACGTACTCTTCAAAATTCCTCATAGTTTTTTAGATTAATCTTGGACAATAATCAATCTCGATCACAATCTATGAATCCCTCACGTACGTTTGTACCCCAGGTGAGCGACTTCGTAGAGAACTTGAAGGTATGGCTAAGCAGTGCAATAAACTACCAAGAAACATGCATAGATGCCTTCGAAAACACGACCGGAGACGCCTCGACCTCTATGAAGAATCTCCTCAACACATCTAGGCAGCTTACGAGCAACGGCCTCGCCATGGCAGGCGAAGTCTCGTCTGTCCTCGACATCCTCAACATCTCCTCCATCCAGCTTCCACATCGCCGCCTCCTCTCGAACGAGCTCCCGCCGTCTTGGGTCGGCCACAGGCGGCGGCTCTTGGCAGAGGAGGAAGTGAAGGCGGACGCGGTGGTGGCCAAGGACGGCAGCGGAAAGTATAAGACGGTGAATGAGGCGTTGAGGCATGTGCCGTTGGATGGCGCCAAAAAGACTTTTGTGATAAGGATTAAGGAAGGTGTGTACGAGGAAAAAGTGCAAGTGGGGGCCAGCATGAAAAATCTTATGCTCATTGGAGATGGGCCCACAAAGACTAAGATCACCGGCAGGCTCAATTTTGCGGAAGGCATTCCTACTTATAAGACCGCGACCGTCGGTAAGACCGCTTGAAACAAAAAATTAACTTTGTGGAAAATAATCACTTGAGGAATTTTTGAGCTAGTTCAAGAATTATAGCTTAATTAACTAACTACCGTATTAACTATAAAAATGAGGAATTCTTGATAAATTGACATTATGCCATAGAATGTGACAAGAATTTGGGGTCAAGATGAGGCACGGGTACGCCGATACCATAGAATATGAAGTGCTTTGAAATAGGAATTTAATCTAATTACTAATTAGAGGGCTGACCCCAGATTAAATTAACCCTCTAAGGTTAATTTTAATCTTTTATAGTAAAAACCATAATCCTAATAAAATAGGAATTTCAAGACATATATTGACATATTATACCATAGATTATGTTGCAGTATAATTGATGCAAACAATCTGAGATATTTAATTATTTAACAGTTTCATATTATAATTTTTTTTTGGTAAAAATGCAGCTGTAATGGGAGAAGGATTCATGGCGAAAGATATAGGGTTTGAGAACACAGCCGGCGCCGACAAGCGCTCCGCCGTGGCCCTCCTCGTCCAATCCGACCACTCCATCTTCCAAAACTGCCACATCAACGGCCACACTAACTCCCTCTACGCCCTCAACTACCGCCAATTCTACCGCAACTGCACTATCTCCGGCGCTGTCGACTTCATCACCGGCGACGCCGCCGCCGTCTTCCAAGACTGTCGCCTCGTCCTCCGCCGCCCCTACCCCGAGGACGCCGACGCCGGAAAATGCTTTGTCACCGCCCAATCCCGCTCCGACAAGCGCGAGCCCTCCGGCTTCGTCCTCCAGAACTGCATCGTCGGCGCCGACACCGACTACCTCCCCGTCAAAAACAAAACGAAGTCGTATTTGGGCCGGCCCAAGAAGCAGTTCTCCAACGTAATCTTTATGGAGTCTCAGATCGATGACGTCATCGACCCTGAGGGGTGGGCCCCTTTTAGGGGCAGCCCCGGGACCGACACTTGCTTTTACGCTGAGTATAAGAACCGGGGCCCCGGTGCGGCCGAGGACGGGCGGGTCAAGTGGCCCGGAATTCAACACCTTGACGCGGCCATGATCGAGGAGTTTACGGCTGCCAAATTCCTTCAGGGTGACACGTGGATAAAGCCATCTGGCGTGCCCTACGCTGGTGGGATGATGAACATTAAATCTTAGGTTTTTACCAAAAAAAAAAATTTCTTCTTTTAGGTGTAGGCACACACGGGCTGATTTAATGAAACATATGTATAACAAACAAATCATGTACATGTTGCGTGGTCGTTTATAATGTCATAGAGCTCAAGTTTTACGTTCTTTGCGGTGGATTTCTTGTAAAGTGAAATGTTTTAGATTGATGAATGGAATTTTCATATCTTCGGAAGAATTATCAATGTGTTATCCAAAGAAGTAGATGTGCACTCTTTGTTACCGATACGTTCTTAGTTGGGCCCAGGCCCATTTGATGAGAACGTGGCCCAATCTTTGTCCCAAATGGCTCGTCAACGAGCTTTAAAATTTCCAAGGAGTTGGCGTCCGAGCGAGCGGGAAAAACTGTCCCCTTAAAACTTTTCGAACAAATTTCTCTCTCTTCACCCCCTTTCCTCTCTCTATCTCTGTGAACCAAAAGCGGCCTTCGAGCGAGAGACAACAGATTCAATTTCCGACGGCTTGTTTTGGAATCCACCCCAACGGGCAACGACGAAGAAAGAAACCACCGCAGCTCCGCCTTTCCCTCCCTCTTTACCGGCTGCCCAGAAGAGAAAAAGGGCCAAGACCCAAATTAGGGTTTCATTCAGTGTTCCCTCACAAAACATCCAACTTGGAGGGTTAAATTCTGCTAATGGGCTAGAAAACAATGGTAATTGCCGTTGTTGTGGTAGAAGATGACTGACGAAGGGCAAGATCCCCCGATTGACGGGGAAGGAAGTAGCAGGATCCACACTGTCCAGCCGCTTCGTGACTTGGAGTCCAATTGGGCTGTCGACCTTGCTAAAAGCCTCGAAGAGTACCTTTTAAAGATTTGTTCTGGTGAAATCTCTGGTGGGGATGCTGCCAATTTCTCCATAAATTTTGCTGAAGGTCAGCTTTCCTCACTTCAAAATTTCTGCTTTCTTAGTTCTTGGTAGGTTTTTGATTTTGAATTTGGGGAATATTGTAGCTGCTCTGCTCCTTCAAGGGTCAATACAGGTTTACAGTCGAAAAGTTGAGTATCTTTACTCGTTGGTGTTACAAACTTTGGAGTTCATTTCTCAGAAGAGGTTTGATTTTTTCTAGCCTTCCTACAGCATACGTTGTTATAATTTAAAGTATGGTTGCAGTTGGTATAAGATAGCCCTTTAAAATTTCAGGAGTTATTTTCCATGTATCTTCATTTTCAGCGTTTTAAATTTTTAGTGGTTCAATTGTCAATGATTCAGCATCTCAAATTCACTATTGTATTGAGTGGAAAACACTAACATGTCTTTAACGGCTGTTAGATTAGTAAATCATAGATATATTGTTTCCTACAAGGAGATGGAGGGATAATACGAGTTCAAGATAATTCATGGAGCTTCCAGATTCTAATGTTGCAAGGGGAGGGGGGGAGAGGAGAGGGGGAGGAAGTGATATTAGGGAGTGGACTGTTTCAGCTGAGTTGCAGGATATTTGGCTCAGGGATAGAAACAGTAGTGAGCTTGAGGTGAAAATCAATATCAGGCATTTAGATGTCTTTCAAATGCTTAACACAATTTCAACTAGATACATTTTTGTGAATGAATGTTTTCATACATATTTTAGTAATAAGGAATTGACTCAAACGAAGATCCTTTTTATGGAACTCTGTTCTAGGTCAGGATTAGGATTTTAGAGCAAAATATGCCCTAGATGCAACTTAAGATTCATTTGGCCATCCTTATAGACACAGAAGTGGAGGGATTGATGAAATGATTCATCATATATGGAAGATTAATGGTTGTAATGAAGCTGTAAATGAGAAATTTGATATGATTGATAATTTCCCCCATCAATGTATGTTAATAATGATGTTTTCTTGCAATATTAACTAAATTTGCATTGATTAGAGTTATTACTGTTAATATGTTATCATTTCCAGAAGGCATAAGTCTCACATTTAAAGGATATTGATGGACATAAATATTGTTATATTGGATAAAGTTACCTTAAGTTGAACGACTGTGTTACAGTGCAGACTGATAATTACTTCAGCAAAAGAATATTAAAATGTGTTTCATGTGAACTATTTGGCGGTCTGTTTAGATTCAAAAGTGTCCCGGAAAACACTTCATGGGGCTGGCCCTGCTTGGTAATGGCCTGTTTGTGCTAATCAAATGTTATTCTATCATCTTTGCAAATTTGGAACATGCAACAGTGAAGATTAAAATATCTTAAAAGTGTTAATAGACTTTCCCTGTACTTCTGTAATTCTTCACTTTTGGATTTTTGTTGAAGTAAAAGCTGAAATGGCTAGCATTAGAAGCTGTCTTAACTCTAATCTGTCTGAATCAAATTGATTCCTTGACATTGAAATGACCAAGTAATGAGGATTCATCTTTTTGTTTACTCTTTGATAATATTCTTTTTTGCAATAGCTGTCCTTGCTACTCTCCATTCTATAATGAGAAGTTAGTGTATTCACTGTATTGTAACTGTTTAAGTTATAAGAAATATTACTGGAAGTTAATTATATTTTTTAGAAGGTCGGTAATTAGTCAGACTTTGCAAGTTCATGAGATATTGATGTTTCAAGTTTTTTTTTTTTAATTTTGTTTGAATTGTTTCCTGGGATAAATGAGTATGCATTGGGTGTTCATTCCCTGGGAAGTTATCAACCTAGTATATAATATGACAGAGCACAAGATCAGGTAGAGGGTCCAGCATCTCAGCCTGAAGCTAGCACTTCTCGTGCAGTACGTAATGAAGATGATGATCAATTCTGGTGTTCTGATGATATTCCAGGTAAGATATGCCCATCCCTGTAGCACTAATCCCTTTCTATCTGGATCGTTGTTGCTCACTGTTTCCATTGCAGTGGATGCCAAAAATTCCCTCGATAGTCAATCAACCAAGGATGCTTTTCAGAATCGCCTAGTCAAGCCCCCAGCCAATCTAGTAGTACTTGAAGGTGATGGCCTAGATTCTACTGGTGATGGAGGAGAACTTGAAACATATCTGGTACAGTCACTGCTTGTTTGATTCATGGTTTTTTATTAGTTCTCCTAATGCTTAATTCACTAACTTCATTTTTGTAACTTGCAGTTGGCTACGCATGACTTGTATCGTGATTTTATTCTTTTGGATCCTTGTGATTCAACAGTGGTTGATGATTTTTTGAAAGGAGGCATTTCTGGGGAAGGCCAATATGGTGCCTACAAAGGGAGTTCATTGCGCTCGAAGGCTCACAAAACTTTTATGTCTCCAGTAAGACAGTCTGGCGGCACTGTTCGAAAGTCTACTGCCAAAAAAAACGAGAATAATTTTGGTGAACCATCTGCAGCTCCTTGTGATCCTGATCCTGTTGCATGTGAAATTCCTCAAAATGACAATTTCGATTTCCCAATGGATGACCATTACTCTGAACCTGAGTTCTTTGATGATGCTGATAGTGATGATGAAGATCCATGGAAGCCTTTGAACCCACATGAGCTTGGAAATCTGAAAGTTAAACCTTTTAGAAAAGGTTGAATCCTTACTCTTGTTCCTATGAATGCAAATAATGTGACTCAGTATGTTTTTGCTATATTTTTTATGGTCAACAGTTAAAATTCCCAGAAGACAAACAATGAGAAAGAAAGCTACTGCCACTGCGGAGTTCCCTCTTGCAAAATTGGATGGACCCATCAATCCTCAACTTAATGTTTTCTGGGGGATGCATGTTCACGCCCATAATAAACAGAAGGCATCTGAACCCCTACCGTATTTTGAGAAGGTTTGTCCTGTTGTTAATATTCAATGCTCATATTCATTATTAGAATGTGTTGAAATACACCACTTCCCTAAATGCAGCTGCGACAATCACTATTGGATGGAGCACATGAAATTCCTGGCATTTTTCATAATCCAGAAGATGGTAGCAATAATAAAGGGTTTGATGATGACTTTGAGGAACCTGGTTTTGATATGCCAGGAGGAGCCTTTGGCATGGATGGAGATGAAGATTTTCACCAAGAAAAGGTCTGATATACCTGTCTATCCTGCATAGATATTGCTCTCTATATGGTTGTTAGTTAGCTAAAATTCTTATCATTATTTTCCATTCACATTTCTGTATCTACAATTTTTAGGTTGTTGTTCCCTGTCTTACTATTTGTCCTCTTGATGTAGCATGATGATTTTGTTGACACACATAATAACAATTTGCCGGACAGTCCAGAAGAGATCCCGTCTCAAGCTACACTAGAAGATCTTTGTCGAGCTCACCTAGTAAGATTCCACCACTCTGATGCTCCTAAATATTTCTGCAACATGCTGCCATGCAAAGCCTTGTGTTTGATTGGAAATATTCATTTACTTTTATTAGTTTAGGCCAAATGTTTGGTCAGTCTTTACATAAGTGTTCACTTTATACTGAATTGGTTGAATGTTATGCGCTGTTTTCCTTTTTACAGGATGCTCTCCTCGCTAGTATTGCTGAAACTGAACAGCAGACAGAACTGGTTGCTCGAGTTACATCATGGAAGCAGAGGATTGAGCACAACTTGGAAGAACAAGTATATTTCTTCCCATATTGTTCTTGTGCTCTATCTGTTTTTCTCTTTGTCTTGATTAAAGATATTGGCTTAATTTGTTATAGGATTCACGTCCACCATTTGACATACATGAATATGGTGAAAGGGTTCTGGACAAATTCTCCTTAGAAAAAGAGGAAGACTCCATGCCTTTTACAGATGTTGTGAGCGGGCAAGAAAAACATGATATAGCTCGAACTTTTTCTGCAATGCTGCAGCTGGTAAAATCAGCCATCTTTTACCCAATATAAACTTCACATGCCCTTTCAAGTTTACAAAATGACCAAAAAGCTTTGATTCTGGATGTTAGGTAAATGACGGGAAGATTGATCTTGAAAAACCCGCACCATCTGGTGAATCTCTCTGCTACACGGTTGTGAATCCCTTTTATGTCCGGTGTCTTGGCAAACAAGAGAATCCTGATAAAAGAATATTCCCACAACCAAAGAAACGGCCTAATTCTGCCATCAAGAACAAAAGCAAGCAAACAGATGCGGACCGGATGAATGGGAAACCTTCTGATCTCAGCCCTCGTTCGATCTCCAAGTCTTTGACTAGGTCAACTCAACAGAATGGTAAGTTCCGTGCAAAGAAATTAGGAGTTCCTGTAATCAGTAGGTGCACTCCTGAAAGCAAGAGGAGGAGGAAATCTCGTTTGGTTGAGCCTCTTGAGCCGGCTGACTTGCGTTCTGCTAGGTGACACGTAATCCTCTGAGAAACAAATGTCAGATCTGAGGAAAGATTGTTGCCTAGGATTGGACTGCACATATTAGGCATTTTACTAGCATAGTTTTAGCAGGAATGTCTAAAAATGCACTTTTAACATGTGTCTGCTATTCACCCTCGTCGTAACTTATTTAGTTGGAATGTATTTGTAACTCAGAATCCCTTGTAATTTTCTTGTTGATGACAAGAGTTGTAAGTCTCCGCAGTGTAATAATTCTTACTGTACTATGTTTCTTGTTGAAACAGATCTAGGATGACAGAAATTTGCAACAGAGATGTTTGGTCTTTTGTTCCGTGTGAATTATGGGTCAGCTTTCTGCACCATTTGGAGCGTTTTGAAAAGACCAGAGTCTGTCTTGATGCAAGATTCAGTTAGGCCTGCTGAGTGACTTAAGTGTGAAGTGATGTGTGTTTGTTTTATGTTCTTATGCATTCATATCCAAACCGGTTAAGACAAGGTTCCTAAGTTGGCAAACTAGTCGATTTAGTGAAATAGTAATCTTCTTTTGCTTTTTAGCACCAAGAAAGAAAAGCACGTTGATATGTTTTTATTAGATTTGTATGTTCAGAGGATGAGGTCATATTCCAAATTGCGAAGATGGTTAGTTGCTTTCGAAGAAGGGGGAAATTGTGAAGAAGTTGCCCACAAGTTTAAAAAATGATTGCAATTTGGTCAACACGTTTAGCCGTGATTGATTCAAATTGCCAATCTGTCACGGATAGAAGAAAGAAATAAGAAGATAAAACCTTCCACTAACACAAATGAAATGATTAATCAATAATGTAAACCCAAGATTAACGATTTAGAATGGAAGCTACACATTTTTCCGGACAAGAAGAGGCAACTTAGGCAAGAAGACAATATCCAACCAACAATGTCTTAGGTCTGTTTGGATCGCACATTATAATGCGGACTTTTACAAACAGGCCCTAAAATGTCGAACTCTTTGCAAATTAAGTTAAAAATGCATTTCATCAATTTTTATGTTTTAATGACCGTTCATCGTCAGAAGCATAGGCAGACCTAGGGGGCTTGTGCCCCTCCTTTGATCGTACTCATATTTTGAATTTTAAATAAACTAATCTAAATGGTGAATTACTCAAATTTCTCAAAGTTTCATTTTAGTTTTTTTTTTATTTGTATTTAATACTTCCTTACATAAAATAAAATTTTATTGATATTTCCATTCAGATTTAATGTTTTCCTCCTTAAAAGATTTTTTTTCGATCAAATAAAAGAATTTTTTATTATTAAATAAATATCAATTTTTTTCATATTCAGAACTATTGACTCGTTAAATTCATTGACAACTGTCGAACTATTAATTGTATAGGAAAAATCATACCCCTCCTTTCAATTTATTCTATGTCCATCCCTGGTAACCGAAGTGCATTCTAATCTTTCAACTCCACAATTTACAAATAGTCTAGATTAGTTTATGATTAGATTACTTCTAACATACTACATTGTCTCATTTCAAGTCCAGTTTATTACAACTTTTTTTGGTCTTGCCTTTTGGCTCACCCGGTTCGATCCGTCGGACACTGCTCTATGTCCGGACCGGGTACTTAATGGCCCCATTTTGGGAAAAACTCTCCCAATATCAGTTTCTCTATACATGACGCCAGTGAGATTCGAATTTCGAATCTCTTGGACAACATTTAAAGAAACCATATCGGCTCGAAATGTCCACTTTCATCTCGCAGAATGAAATCACGAAACACGTCCACATGAATATAATATCAATCCTCACACGGAGATACAATTACAACGCTGAATAACTACTTTCCTTTGTATTATCTATCAAAAATCGGAAAGTTTTTTTTTTTGAGAAGATCAAAAATTGGAAAGTTGAGTAAAGGTAGAAAGCGTGAACGAAATCGAACTTGTAACTTTGATAACAAAAGCATGTATGTACTTTTGCTCTAAATTCCTCTAACAAAATGATGATAATAAAACATTTTATAAAAGAATCCATTTGGTATTCTTCTGT
The DNA here is from genome assembly GCA_964016875.1 of Fallopia convolvulus. NCBI lineage: Eukaryota > Viridiplantae > Streptophyta > Magnoliopsida > Caryophyllales > Polygonaceae > Fallopia > Fallopia convolvulus. Next base: position 55,707,095 of record OZ024718.1, on the reverse strand, counting down.
GCACTTGACCCAATATTTATAATTTACACGGTCAAACATTCGGCGCCCAGTCAACATTCAACGCACGAGAATTGCGCTTTCCGGAACAGCCGACCATGCGCCGAACGCATGCCCCCAAAAACGCCCGCGTGCCCGCTCCTCTCACCTCGGCGTCGTAGCCCGACTCCTACTCGTCCGAGTCTCGACTCGCCCGTCTTCAACATCTGCCAACTCGACACAACTCGTTCCGATTCCAGAGGAGGAAGAAGGCGAGGGGATCGGCTTCTTCTCCCGGCTCAGTATCCTTCTGAACGATAGTAGCCGACTCGTCGGCGACTTGAAACCCTGACCTGCGGTTGAACTCAGTGCCAGCTCATCCGTGTTCGAAAAGCTGAAATTAGCAGTCCTCGCCGGAATATTGACCGATACTCCGGCCAGATCCAGGCCCTTCCTCTTGGCACCGAACGACGACGAAGAAGACGGTCCTGGACGGCAATCGGTGCACAAACCTGAAGACGTTCCCAACTCGGGGCGATCCGGCTCGCTCCGGGTCGATTCGGACAATTCGACGACGATTTCGACCGGAAGACTCTCGTCTAATCCCTTCATCGGCGATGGAATTTCGCCGTCGACGGTAGTCCGGCAGAGTGGGCAGGTGGAGTGCGAGTGGAACCACATATCTATGCAGTCGACGTGGAAGCTGTGGTTGCACTTGGGCAGGAGACGTCCCTTCTCGCCGGCTTCAAACTCCGACAGGCAGACGGCGCACTCTTGAACTGTCTCCTTCTCGTCCTCGTCGCCAACGGCTTTGGCGGAGGGAGAGAAGACGAAGGTGGGAAGAGATTTAATGAGGGCGGGGTCGAGGCCGCGGGAGGAGACGGCGTCGGAGGCGGAGTTGGGCGGCTCGACGTAGAAGACGAGGTGCGTTCGGCGGCGGCGACCTCGACGGTGGTTACGGACGATGTACCAGCGGGCGTAGATATGGAGAAGGACCATGACAACGACGACGCCGAAGACTATGATAATGGCGCTCATCATGATCTTTCCGGTGAGCTCGTAGCCTTTCTCCGTCGTCGGATCGACGAGCGGCGGTTGCCGGGGCATGTGGTCTTCGGTGATACTCATCGGCGCGTTAGGGTTTTGGAATTGGGGAAGCAGAGTGAGAGAGAGAGAAAGAGGGAGTTTAAAAGGGCAGGGAAATGGTAAGGTGTGGGAAGGTTCAGGGAGGTTTCCAAAGGGGGAGACTGGGAGAGTAATGTGGATCTTTCTGGTAGACTGGTATTGCAAGTGTCGTTGGTGTGAGACGACTGACGCCTTATTTGACGGTCGAGGCTTGAAATTTCACAAATTTTATCAATATGTATATCATATATTATGTGGAAATTTCGTACATTGTTGACAAACATCTTTCGTCATACATTACTCCACTTGATCTATCATCAATAAACAATGATATAAGTTTACAATATACTAATTTCCAAGTCATTTTCATTATGAAGACGTTTGTTCACAAAAATTATTAAATGCGTGCATTAACTTTATATTTACGCATATTAAACCTTTATTAAAATTAAAAATGTTTAAATTACGAATGAATAATAAAACCTTATTAAATTTGATTGAAACACTACTTAGTCTTGATAAATGAATAATCATTAATATATTAAAGAATATATATATATATATATAATATGACGTTTCAACCTCACAACCAAACATGCTACTCATCTTTTTTAAATCAATCTCATTGTTTGAAATATAGCTAGACTCTTTTTGATTAGTTAGAAAAATCTTATATAAATATTTTACGTATACCATAAATAAAATTATCATTTAAAAATTATTTGTTAACATTTTTAGGAAAAATAAAAAACCAGGTCGAATAAGAATATTTTAATATATCAAAATTTTAAATTGTTTGTTGAAGAAGTCAATATATAAATTAAAGAAAACTTCTCGACAATGGTACCTTAAGTTTCATGATACCATTACCACATTTGGTTTCATCGCAAACATAATTGATCAGTGTATATACTTGAAGATCAATGGGAGCAAGTTTGCCATTTTGGTTCTATATATTGATGATAACCTGATAGCAAGTAGTGATCTTGGCTTATTAGGGGAAACCAAGGACTTTCTTTCTCAAAACTTTGAAAGGAAAGATATGGGAGACGCTTCTTATGTGATAGGATAGAAGATTTCGTGATAGATCACGTAAGATTTTAGGATTGTCTTAGAATGCCTATATCACAAAAGTTTTGGAAAATTTTGGCATGGCGCCATATGATCCTAATGTTGTTCTGATTCAAAAAAGGGACAAGTTTAGCTTAAGTCAATGTCCTCAAACTGAGTTAGAACGCGGTTGAATGAGAGACTACCCTTATGCATCTCTTGTAGGCAGCTCTCAAACAACTCATAAGTAGCTCTCAAACAGTACAACATGCCACACCATCTTCGAGGTTGATTTCCAAACAAATGGTATCGTTGGTTCTACCTTAAAGACCTCTCGATATAAAACTAAAGGTGACATTCATCAACGAGGATCTAACTATTGTGAGGTTGAATCGATGCTTTTTCAAGATAGAGTGTCTACCATAAGATCAACTTAGGGCTTTTTTCAAACGGCACTCACCAGTAGAGGTCTAAATGGCGTGAGGTTGATCATATAGTCAAGTTCCACGATCTATTGTTGACAAGTAAGATCATTTTTGATAATTTTTAGTAGCAAAAAATGTGTCTCGTAGTACTACATTCTTATAATAAAAAAGGGATTTTCCTTTTGGTACCCCTGAGCTTTTGACATTTCCTTTTGGTACCCAGGAAAAAAAGTTATTCCTTTTGGTGCCCTTGTACTCTTAGAAAAGTTCTTTCTGTAGCCTTAATAGCACTGAAGTCAAATTTAAGTTAATTTTTTAACATTTCCGTTAACAAGTAAAAATAAAAATAAAAAACCTACATTTAGTCTGTATTTCAAGGGCATCCGCTGGCGCCTTCCATAACAACTAACGAAGTCGACCTAGCGTCGCAAATCACCGTGGAGGATGAGACAGCCACTCCCGATGACGATTTGGTGTTCCATCTCCAATTAGAGGAAGCAATCGTCGCCTCTATCTCGCTCTCTATTTCAAGCCCCGACGCTTTGTTCACCGACGAGTTTAATGTCGAAGATTTCGACCTCTAATTACACCACCGGAAGGTTGCAGAAGATATTGCCAAAATCCCGGACGAAGAATGGCAGGCGACCGACGGTAACTATCAGAGGTTGTACGCTTTCGAATCCACATCTGCGAGTGGAGGAAGCGATCTAGGGGTTGAGTGAGCAATTCAGCCTGTATTTCAAGGGATTAGTGGTAATTAGTGCAACGATCAATGCAGCGAAATTTGAGGGCAATCAGTGCATCGATCGATCTTCGATTCCAGAAACGGCGTCGTTTTCAGGGGGCGAAGCGATTTAGCGTTGAGTTGTCGTTCCTACTGGAGTAATGTCGAGGAAGAGGGATGAAATTTGAGGAAAAGTTCAAATATAGGGGAAAAGTTCATATATAGGGAGAGGGATGAAATTCGAGTTTTTTTATTTTTATTTTTAACAGAAATGTTAATAAATTGACTGAAATTTTACTTTAGTGTTATTAAGATTATGAAAAGAACTTTTCTAAGAGTATAGGGGCACCAAAAAGAATAACTTTTTTTCTTGGGTACCAAAAGGATATGTCAAAAGTTCAAGGGTATCAAAAGGAAAATCCTTAATAAAAACAAAAATTTAGAAGTAATTTGAAGTAACTTATTTGTAATAACTTATTTAGTAACAAAGAATCTTTGCCAATGATGTCATTAAGGCTTTAGATTTGGAAATAAGAATCTTGAATAAAAAGTTGGAAAAAAATTGAGCCTAATTATAAGGTTAGTAGACTACTTTTATTGACATTTGATATTTATGATGAATGAAATTCCACTAAGCTCATCTGCTGAACTCACACGTACATGTACACAAGAATGAAAATGGGTTAGCAGTTGGTAGGTGAAAATAGGTTACCGATGGATAGGTAGACCACTTTCATGAGCCAACGTACAAGGTCAACTATTTAACATGACCGATTTGTCAGCCATGAAACTCATCACCCACATTCAACCAATTTATCAGGTTTTTGGGTAGGTTTGGTGAAATAAACTAGTGACTCTTTCTTATGTTATTTTGTCTGAACTTATAATAAAAAAATAATTTTTAAATATATGAGATACACAAAAAATACAAAGTTAGAGCTATAAAAATCCATTATATGTGATAGTTATATGGGAAAGAGATATACAACTGAACTTCATTGGTGGAATATAATATTTTAAAAAACTAAATATTTAAAAACGTAAAAATAATTTAAACACCCATACAAACGCACAACCATACATTTCTAGTGCCATAATAAAAAGTAGAAACAGTGTAAAAGTTGCAAATGGCACGCGTACTCGAACTCGGATTTTCAACATTACGTAGTGCAACACTCTAGCCGATTCCCCTATATAAATTTCATTATAGCATGTTTCTTCTACTAAAAATATAAGGAGGAAATTACATTTAACCATCCTTTGTTATACACTTGTTGCAATTAATCACCCTTTGTATTTTTTTCTACACTTAACCATCCATTATTTGTAATTATGTGCATTTAACCACCCATTGTAACGAAAAACGTCATTTTCTCCGTTAAGTAAAGTAAATTACGTTTTTCCTTTCTTTTTTAATTTTATTTACAATAAACAAATAAAAGAAAATTCATAATTGACACTTTCAAGTTCCAATACGCCGATTTTTGCATTGCTCGTTCTCTCAAACCCTGACCTAATTTCCTCTATAATAATTCATTCCCTCCATCCAATGGCGAAGAAGAACCACGACTTCACCAATGCAAAGACCATGGGTTTTGAGCGTCTCTTGGAGTCAATCATGTCTAAGTTGATGGACGACGACTCGAGACTCAAAAGGTTGAGGTGCAGGCCGAAATCCATTAATAATGACATTCGAAGCTCAATTTATTCCTAAATTCTTTATTTATTGTAAATAAAATTAAAAAAAAGAAGGGCAAAAACGTAATTTACTTTACTTAACGAAGAAAATAACGTTTTAATCAAAATGGGTGGTTATATGCACATATTTACAAATAAGGGGTGGTTAAGTGTAGAAAAAAATATAAAGGGTGGTTAATTGCAATAAGTGTAAAATAAATGGTGGTTAAACGCAAATTTCCCAAATATATATTCTGAATGCAGGGGCACAGTCGCCCCTCCATACCCCTCACTAAGAGCAACCCCAAGAGATTCCCTATATATATTAATATTTGTGTTTTTAGAGAATGTTAGACTTTTTTTTGCCCAACAGATTCTCTAACACATTTTTCAAAATAGGGATGGAGGAGGAAAAGTGAAGTGTTTTCCCTAAATTTAGGGAATTCTCCAAATGCATTTGGAGAATGAATTAAATGTAAATGTTACACATGTTAACTTGTAACGAGTTGAAGTCTCGTGATATTCACGGGATAATTTTACTAAAAAAAAATACAATTCTACGATATTAATTTAAAATACTAAATATATTTATATAATATCATAATAAATTATGCAATAGACAAATTATTTTTTTTAGATTGTACTCCATATTTTAATTGAATATATTTTTCTATTATTTGTGGAGATCTTGTCCAAATTTAGATTGAAATGATTAAAATATAGATTTTCTTTTTATTGAATATTCTTAAATAATATTTTCTTATTTTTTTAGACACTAATATGTATAAAATACATGGTTTTTTTATAAAGATAATAATAATTAGGATAGGTTATCTACAAAGCATAATATAATTTATTAAAATATTTTTTTAAAGTTAATTTATTAAAATTATATATTAGGGTTCTTATCTTTTACTCTATAATAATAAGAATGTTTTTAAATATGAAAAATACAATATAAAGATTAGTATAGAAGAGAACATTGTCCTTGATTTAAGAGATAAAATATAGAGAAAATTATCTATGTATTATTTTGCAAAATTCAATCCATCTATAAAGTTGTTTTCCATACTAAATTTACATAAAGAAGAAATAAAATATAAAGGAAATTAATGTATATGAAAATTTACAAAATTCAATGTATTAATCAACCTATCATCCACATTAAATTACAAAAAAACATAGAGATGAAAAAATCTAAATGTAAGGTGCGACTAGATAAAAAAAATTCTATATTTACATAAATAAAATAAAAAGGAAATTAAGAAAATTGTAATGTAAATTTTTATCAAAATTCAATTTAAGAAAGTATTCATCAAGATTTGTAAATTTTTTCTATTTTTTTATCAAACTTTGATTTAAGAAATATAAATGCATAAAAAGATATAGAAAATCTAATTTTATTAATTAAAATTAAAATTCGAATTTTTTTTTGACATTTACATATAATCTTAGTCATCACACGTTAACATAAAATTATATCTTTTTCTCAAAATAAAAATATATCAACATTACAAAATATATTATTTAAAACTATATCGTTATATAGATATAAATTTTATACTTGGAGCTCAAGCCTTGTTAAAAGATAAACAAAAATATATTAAGACCCTAAATCTTGTTAAGAGATAAAAAAATATTTAATTAATATGGAAAATATCATCTCATAGGAATCTATGTATATAAAAATTATATAAATATGTTATCTATTGTAGTAAACTAATACATAGTCCATAGATAGAAAATTATATATATATATAAAAAATTATATAAACATGTTATCTATTTAGTATATACTAGTTGTACCCGTCGTGCCATGCACGACTACAATTCGACATTTTATAGATATTAAATAAAAATATAATATGATATTTAATATAAGTAATTTATTGCATGTACAATGTACAAATTTTTTTGGAATCAAATAAAATAAAATAAATATAAGTTATTAAGTTTGATGTTGAAAATAAAAAAGATTATTAAGATAAAATAATGTACATTTCTAATTTTCCTTGATGACATTTCATAGATATTTAATTTAAAAAAAAAAGATAACATATGAATAAAAAAAGGTTTATATATTAGAATATGAAAGTGATAAGATTTAAATAAATAATAATTAACTTAATAAATAAGATATAATAAAATATGAAAGATAAAATAAAAATTATTTATTTATAGAAAGTAATTAAAAATAATAATTTATTTTCATTTAAGGTAGGACCAAACTAATTTTGTGGCTCGATAAAGTAAAAATTAGATAAGATAAAATATTATATTTTTCATATTTTTATTACTTTGTATGTACCTTAATTTAGAGATCATCAAACATTTCAATTTATTTATTAAATATTATATTACCTCGTTTTAAACATTATAAGTATTTATCATTAATTTTTTATTATAAAAGAAAAAATAAATCTATTTTATAAAGGATGAATTAAGTAAATAGCAAAAAAAAAGAGCCTAATTAAGTGGATATTAAGGAGTGTGTGAAAATTAGCAAAATAGCAAAACTCCCCATCACCCACCCCCTCACCCCAATCCCACCGAGTTGACTCGGTCATTGACCGGGTTGACTCGCCCGTTGACCGAGTTGACTCGGTCGTTGACCGACCGTTGATCGGCGTTGACCGTTTGACCATCATTACTATCATCTCTATCATCACTTGTCATCACTACTTGATGACTATCATCACTATTATCTCTATCATCACTGTCATCAAGAGTCATCACTTCTCATACCGATTTGATTGTCATCAACTATCATCACAAGTTGATGACGTTTCGATTAATTTGTCATCAAAAGAGCCTTGATGACAATGGTCTTGAAGACAAACAACCGTCATCAAGTGTCATCACTCAAAGTTTGTTCGTTTTTATCATCACCACATAAAAATAGTTGTCATCACCGCTTAAAAAACAATTGTCATCACAAATTAAAAAAACAAAGTTGTCATCAAATATTTATCATCACGTTTAATTTTTTAGTGTCATCACATATAATTTTTAGTATCATTATTCAAAGTGTCATCAAATATGTGTCATCACGTACGATTTTTTCATAAACTGTCATCAACTGTCATCACTACTTGATGACGGTTTGATTGTCATCAACTATCATCTCTACTTCATGACGGTTCGATTAATTTGTCATCAAAAGGGCCTTGATGACAAACAAGTGTCATCAAACTATCATCACTAAAGCGTCATCAAATATGTGTCATCACTATCATCACTGTCATCACTACTTGATGACGGTTTGATTGTCATCAACTATCATCATAAATGTCATCTCTACTTGATGACGGTTTGATTCTCATGAATCGTCATCGCTATTTGATGACGATTCGATTGTCATCAATTATCATCATTGCTTGATGATGGTTCGATTAATTCGTCATCAAAAGAGCCTTGATAACAAAAAAAGTGTCATCAAACTGTCATCACTTAAGGTTTTTTCGTTTTTATCATCATCACAAAAAATCGTTGTCATCAAATCTCATCACCGCATAAAAGAAAACAAAGTTGTCATTAAACATCTATCATCACTTGTCATCACTACTTGATGACGGTTCGATTGTCAATTTGTCATCAAAAGGGTCTTGATGACAAACAAGTCTCATAAAAAATTTGTCATCGAGTGTCATCACATGTTTTTAAACGGCCTTGATGACATTCAAGCACATAAAAACAACTATAATAAACACATAAAAACAAAATTGTCATCAAATAACATCACTTGTCATCAAAAAAAATATTAATAGCCTATGTGGGATTTGAACCCACATCATTATTTCTTAAGAAAAATGCTCTACCATTTGAGCTAATAGGCTAAATACTTTAAGTCATCAAACTGTCATCACTTAAAGTTTGTTCATTTTTATCATCATCACAAAAAAATAGTTGTCATCAAATCTCATCACCACATGAAAATAGTTTGTTCATTCTTTCAAATGGATCACTCAGAAATCATATATCTCAATTAATTAATCAGCACAAGACATATGTCAATGCACGGCAGCACGGGACAATTATGCATACATACGTACTTATAGAAAAGCAACTAGTAAAATTCATGTAGAAAATCCCATAAGATATATAGTATACATGTTGAACCATAAGAAATATAGTATACATGATAAGTGCTTTGATAGTACTACTTAATTAATTTTGATATTAACGTAGATAAGCGCAGGCATACATACCACATTTTTTTAACGTAGATAAGTGAAAGCAACTTGTAGAAGATCCGGATAAACAAAACAAAACACAACCAACGATCAAAATAAAAGAATTCGAAATAAATTTTTTTGACTTTGCACTAAAGCTTCTTTCCTCGGACAAAACTATTATCAATTTCTCCACATGTAGCAGGATCGCATGTTGCAGAAAAAGATTTAGGATTTAGGACAGACAACTTGGAACTTTACCTACACACATCTTGCTGGTTATTCTAATAAGGAAAATTAGAGTTGAGGTATGCCTGCGCCTAGCTACAAAATTATGCACACATCATAATAGTAAAGTCGGGCATATCTTACCTTAATCAGGGAGCCAAACTGCACAACACCATAAGGAATTACAGCTGCAACAACAATGGTCTGGGAAAACCTCCACATAATCATCAGTTGTAAATTCAATCAAAAAATAACTTATGTGTATGGAACAAAACTGTTAAACTGGAAACCATTTTAGAGAGTCATAAACAGCTTCCTTAGAGAATAGTAGGTATACCTGAACTCCTAAGAGTTGTTCTTGCCACCCGTCACAGTGCTGAAAAGCAGAAAACTACTCAATAAAAACCATGTCAATAAAATAAAGGATGCTTTTAGCAAATTCTTTTCTAAAATAAATGTATCAAACTTTACCTATCGATCTTGAATCTCCTCTGATAAACACTTTCAAAAAATGGATTCCAGATTCCGAAAATTTTGAGTCGAAACCTATCGATGTCGTCGTTCTCCCTCCCGCTGATTGGCCACCTCCTCTCCCACCCCGTCCGCTACTCCCTCCACCGCCTCTCCCTCTCCCTCGGCCTAATTTTCTCCCTCCGATTCGGATCCCGCAAAGACTATAACATCTCAAAGACTACAAGATCCTCTTGCCTCTTGTGCACAACACCAGATCTACAAAATTTCTGAAAATTAGGGTTTAGAACTTCAATGGAACAAACGGAATAGAGGAAATTGGGGATAACAAGCAAGAAATTTGCACAAGAAGGAAGAAACCAGAAAGAATCAGAGTTTATTCAACTGATACACAAACGGAACGAAGGAACGAGAGAGAATAAGAACGAAATTACGGAATCGGGAGAAAAATACGAGGAGGTGAGAGAAAAAATAAAAGAGACCTTTTATACTTAACAAAAACCTAAAAAAATGGATCTGGTGAAAAACGGCTAATTAGGTTATTATTTTTTGCCCTTTTAGCAAATTCTTTCTTTTATAAATTCGTGAAAAGATATGATGTTCAAAGATAAAAGATATTTATAAAATATTTTAAATTTATTATCTTTAATTTTAAATATTTGTAAAAGGAAGTTTTCAAAAGATATTGCTTTATTAAATAGATATTTATTCGATGTTAAAGATAGATTTAAATAGTTAAAAAAGAATTTAATAGAAAAAAATTACAATATTTGGAATAAAAATTAATTTTGTAAATATGAGGTGGGGTCAGAATCGTTTTGGTGGCTCAAAAAAATACAACTTTAGTATATAGTTATTGATAAGCCAAAAACGAAATTAAGAAAAATATAATATAATTTTTTATCAAAATTCAATTTAGGAAAGTATTTATCCAAATATTGATATTTTTATTTTTTTATCATAATTTGATTGAAAATAAATCTTTTACATAAATAGATAAAAAGATAAAGATAGAATAATTTCCGTTATTTTTTAATTAAATTTCGAATTTAAGAATACTTTTTCACATAAATAGATAGAAAAGAATTTAATTGAAAAGGCTAAATTAATATAAATAAAAATTAATTTTTAAATGTAAGGTGGGGCCAAAATTAACGTGGTGGCTCGAAAAATATATCTTTAATACATAGTTATAGATTATACATATATGTTGATATTTTTATTTCAAATATATATATGTGATAACGTATATATATTTTTATTATATTTTTTATGCTTTTTTATCTATATTGGTCAAATCTAGTAATATTATTTTATCTTTATGTTTATTTGGGATAAATCTTTACAAATATTATTTTATCTTTATGGTTACTTGGAGATAACTTTTTTTTACATAATTAACTATTTAAAATTATTATTTTAATAAAGGGGTGATGTGGCGCAACGTGATGACAGAAATTGCTTAGGCTTTAGTTATTAGTAATAGATAGCAAGAATCTTATAAGTTGTTACAAAATTTATTAAAATATAATTTCACATTAATTTATTAAAAAATGCCACGTGGTGCAAATTTTATAACAGACTTGGGTTCTGCTTTATAATGTATTAGGGTAGATTGGTCATTTAAATTTATTGTATTTTGTAAAATACTACTAGTTGTACCCATCGTGCATGCACGACTACGACACAATATTTTTTAAAGATATTATAAATATGATATTCATAAAGAAAAATAGAATATAAAATTTAATATTAGTTATTTGCTGTCCCTATGAAGTTCAAAAATTATTTTGTTTTGGAATCAAATAAAACATATTAAATTTAAATTATTAAGTTTAAGGTTGAGAATAAAGATAGATTATTTAGATAAAATAATTTACAATTATCATTTTCCTTAACAATATTTAAAAAATAGGTTTTATTTTAAAAAAGAAATAAAAAAATGATTAAAATAAATAAAAAACGATATACAATTTTAAAATATGGAATAGATAAATTTAAAAATTATTTTCATAAATAAAATATAATTTATTATGAAAGAAAAAGAGGAATTATTTATGAAAATAGCTAGAATATAAATAATTTAATTTATGGTGGTGTCCAAATTATTGTAGTGGCTAAATAAACTAAATATTACATAAGACTAAATATTATATTATCTATATTTTTTTATTATTTTTCATTTACATAAACTTGTAAACTAAATTATTAGTATTTTTTATTATTCAAAATAACGGTTTTTATAAATAAATTATGTGAAATTCCGGTTGGTACCCTCGAGTTTTTGTCTTTTCCGAGTGGTGACCTGAAAAAAATCTTATTCCGAATGGTACCCTTGAACTTTTGCAAAAGTCCTCCCGATGCCCTTACTTGTAAATTTTTGTTAGTTTATAACTAAATTAGTATGCTTTCTAATGAAAAAATATATTTTTGTACAAAATTAAATTAAAACACAATTTTAATTTAACAACAATGAAAATAAACTATGTAAAAATATAAAAATAAATTTTATTATATATATTTATCAAGTAGATTTTATGTTTTATAATTCAATGTTTTTAAGTTAAAACCAAAATATTATAATATTTATATTAAAATAAATATATTGGAAGATTAACATTTTCCATTAAGATTTTATATGGCAATTTTGAATTTTTTTGAAAAATTGATAGAAATTAAATTTTTAATGCAACTCGAGAATACCGTAATGAAAGTTCTATTACTTTTTAAAAAAAAAAATTAAAAATTATTACATAAAACCTGCATGATAAATTTTAATTATTTAATATATTTATTTTAATGTAAATATTGTCAAAAAATTTAAACCTAAAAATTTAAATAATAAAAAATACAACCTACTTGACAAATATATATATATATATATAATGTTTTTAATTTGATATTTGATATGATTTTTTAATTATTATTAAACTAAAATTTTGTTTTAATTTATTTAAATATAAAATATATTTTTTCCATTATAAAACATACTAATTTAGTTAAAAACTAACGAAAATTTACAAGGGCACTAGTCGGACTTTTGCAAAAGTTCAGGGGTACCACTCGGAATAAGCTTTTTTTCAGGGCACCACTTGAAAAAGCTAAAAACTCGAGGGTATCAACCAAAATTTCCCATAAATTATCATTAATTTTTTGTTGTAAAATAAAATCAACATACTTCTATAAAGAAACTCGTAAAAAATATCATGTTAAAAGATAAAAGATATTTATCCTTATTTTTTAATTTTTTAATTTTTTAATATTTTAAGTTTATTTTTAAACATTTTTATAAGGAATTTTGCAAAATATATCATTATTTTTTATTTTAAATATGTTACGATGATTTGGTGTTAAGTTGTTAACGATAGATTTAAATAGATAAAAAGAAATTAATAGAAAAAATTGGAAAAATATGAATAAATTTTTTTAAATATGAGGTGGGAGCAAAATTATTATAGTGGCTTGAAAAGGTTCAACTTTAATATATAGTTATAAATGAATGAACTTTAGTTAGTTGTATTGAAAATGAAGATAAATTATTGGATTTAGTATATTAAAAAAAAGTTAAATATGTCATCGTCTATAAAAATTACTCAAATTTCTTTTGTCGAATATAAAACATACTATTTGAGAAATGTTAAAACTTAAGGATAAATCAAATTATTTAACCTTTTCTATTAAAAAGGCTTTATAATGTATTTTTGTAATTAAAGAGCTCTATTAAAAAAAACAATAAATTGAATTAATTAATTTTATATTCTTATTCAATTAAGGAATATAAATTTAAAATTTTAAAAATTACGAAAAATACACATTTTTTAATTTAGTAAAATAAAAGAAGTTAAGAAATTAAATTTGAGAAAATTGGTTACATCCTCATCTATAAGTATTACTCAAAATTCTTTTTCGAATATAAATTTACTATTTGAGAGATGTTTAAATTTTAGGATAGAACTAATTATTTAACCCTTTTCTATTAAAAAATTATTAAATTATAAATTTTGCAATTAAATAGCTTTATTAGAAAAAAATCATAAATTTTATATTCTTATGTTAAGAAAGAAGAAATATAAAAATTTTAAAAATTACGAACAAATCAATTAAAATAATACTTTTATGGTCTTATCTTATAAGAATAAAAAATTACATAAAATGAAGTAAAAATTGATATATATTTTTGGTAATAATAATTAATATATTTGGTTGTGTTATCTCTAGAAAGAAGATAAGTAATAAAACAAAAAAAAAAACAAATATTTCATTATTATTATCATAAATGATAAGATGGAAATATTTTCTTATATATATTTAGTTTACAGAATCACGATCAGGTGGATAAAATTGCTACAGTGAAAAATGTGAGCAAATTTCATCCGTTCGATCATGCTACATCAATGGTCACGATCAACACACACATTCAAGTGATTTTAGACACGGAGGGGCATTTTTGTCTTTTACCTATTCAATTGGAACACAAATTACAAGGGGTCATCTTCTTCCTTTTAACGTGGACCTTTCATTCTCCTTTCGATCGCTTCTTCTCTAGAATTGTTGCCCCCTTTCTTCTTCTAATTTGCTTCGCTTTTTTTGTTGATCCCGACCTCAATTTGTATTTTCTCTTCATGAATTTTGCTATAGATCTCTTTTGTATGGTTTTAAGTTCATATTTGGGTTTTTTTCAATTTTGGGAGCTTTGGTACTACGATTTACATGTTGTGTGTGTTTTTGGAATGATTTTTGTTGGTTTTAATCAAACATATGAATATTGTGTAGGTTTTGCCTTACAATTTCATGTTTTTGATTGAAAACAAAAGCTAATGTCCTATGCTCATGTAATCGTCCACCATGTGTTCGACAAAATGCTCAAATGGTCAACTTAGTGTTTAGAACACTTTTTTACCAATTGTTCATCAATTATGAACCTAGCATACCAAAATTATTAACTTATACCATTTATGAACTAGAATACATGACGCGAGTAACAATTATTGTGAATTGAATTTCATGAACTGTATTAAAATTGTTATGAACCTAATCATATAAAGACATGAACCCACAAAATAAGATTTATGTACTAGATTACATGTAAAAAAACAAGTATTATGAATTAAATTTCATGAACCTTAATGACAATTGTTATGAACTTAACCATATAATGACTTGAACCAACATAATATCATTTATGAAAACATCACACAAATAATAAGTATTTTTAATTAATTTCCATGAACTTTATTGACAATTGTAATAAACCTGACCGTAAAAATCCATGAACAATTAGTCTAACTTTTATGAACTAAAAATCGTAAGATGAAATATTATAAACTTATGCTTATAAAAACATGAACTAAAAGAACAAAAGTCATGAACCAACATAACTAGTATGACTTAAAAGACATGAACTATAAGATAGACTACTAAGAATTAAAAGTAATGAACTATAAGAATTATTATGAATCTAGAATACAAAAAGATGAACCGAAAGAACAAGTATCATGAACCAAAAATCACAAAAGAATATAATAACTAGCATGAACTAAAAGACATGAACCATAAGATGGACTTTGATGAACCTAAGGTTATTCAAACATGAACCAAAAGAACAATTTTTATAAACAAAAAAGCATGGAACAAAATTTATGAACCATAAGAAGAAATATTATGAACCTTACCTTAAAAAGTCATGAACCAAAGAACAACCGATATGAACAAAAAGACATGACCGTATCAAGAATTAGCCTATGTGGGATTTGAACCCACATCTATGTGCACATGCACATTGCTCTACCATTTGAGCTAATAAGCTACCCAATGACATGATCATTTTAAAAGTTTGATTTCCTAACATTTAACAATCAAATAAAATCACCAAAATAATGTAATGAACACGATGTTTATTATAACGACCTCTCCATACCATGGGACAATCAATAATATACAAAATTTGCTACATTAACCACACCATGAATCAAAATAATATCTATCATGAACTAAACATTATAACATAACTGCTATCATAAACAAAATAAAATGAACCATAATAGTGCTTATGATGAACCTCATCATATAAATATGTGAGCCAATAGAACAATTAATACATTTTCGATCAGGACAACCATCGAAACAATCAATTCAACGATCAATGCACCAAATTTCCTCCTCAAACTTTAATTCAATATATGTACATTTCTTAGATTCAATACATTCAACAACCAACATCTCAACAACAATCATATTAAATACTAGATCTAAAAGTATCAAATTAGATCTAAAAATCCATCTTGAAACCAACGTTGCAGATCTACATCATAACCTAACTTTTCAAGTAAAATCAGCCACACAAAGAGTTGGGAATTGGAACGAAAATCAAAATCTTGATCAAATAAGAAACAAAAACTAATTTGTTTTCTTTTCTATGGATGTATCTTTGTGAAGATGAATTTGAGGAAGGGAGTGGCGTGCTGCGCTTTCATTCGGGAGAGCAGTGACGGTTTTCTATTTTCATGGGGATATATTGGTCTTATTACAAAATTTTAATAGAAACTACGTTCCGTGCCATCTTTAATGATTCGCCCCCTTTTTTCTTTCTTTTAACTGAGTCCTTTTATTTTAATCTCGTCCGTCCGTTTATGTAATCTAACGATCCTAAATTGCTCTCATTTTTCACCCTATCACTTATTAGCACCAGAGCGTGACTCTTAGTTTACATATAATAAGATAAGATTGTATTCGTCAATTTTTAATATTTTTCCGTCTATATTGTTCAAGTCATCACAAATAAAAATAATTTTTTTTTATATTTTTAATATCATTATTTTAAATAGGTATTTTAATATAATGTGATGTGACACAATATGGTGGTAGATATATTTGATCTTTATTTAAAAATATTAATTATTTAAAATTATACATAATCTTTATTTCTAAGATATTATCATTTATATGGCTATTTTTATTTCAAATATATATCACGTGTACATATTTTTTCTTATCTTTATTTTAATTTATCTTTTAAAAATATAATAAATATAATGTTCTTTTTATCTATATATGTCAAAATCTACTAATATTATTTTATTGTTATGTTTATTTGGGGATAAATTTTTAAAAATACTATTTTATCTTTATGTTTATCCGGAGATAATTTTTTTTGCATAATTAACTATTTAAAAATATTATTTTAATAAAGGGGTAATGTGGTGCAACATGGTGGAAAAAATTGTTACCGCTTTAGTTATTAGTAATAGATAGATAGATAGTTTGAAATATAGTTCTATAGATTAAAAAATAAAAAATTCAAGATTTGGTAAAAAAAATTTGTCTTGATTTATATCTAAATTACAAAAAAATACATATTGGGAAATTATAATCGGATTCATATTTAAATAATAATTAAAACATAATGAAAAAATATAACCAAAAGATCATAATCTAAAACTGGCTTTATATGTATATAAATTGTCAAATAAATCATAAATGAAAATTTTAAGATAAATCATAATTTTAATTGGATATTAAAGATTTATTAACAAAAAGATTCGATCCTATCTAAAAATTATAATGTGAAAGAAAAATATAAACTAACCAAATTGGACTTGATTTGTACGCACATCGCAATAAAATCATAATGAGAAATTATAATCGAAAAATCATAATTAAAAATTATAATTATAAATCATAATCGTTATGTACGTACATATTGTCATATCATATGAATCAATAATCATATAATATTAATTTTGGAGTATAAGATAAGATTTCCTTATATATTTATAGGAGTTTTTTTTGGTAGATTATATTAGAGAGTTGTTAGGATCATGAAAATATGCTGAAAATATTTTATGTGTAAATTTTAAAAAATGTATAACTAAATTTCCAAAAAAAACATAGTTGTTGACTTGTTTCTAATTCAAATCCAATATAAAAGATTATATGGGAATTAAAATATTTTTTGACATGTAGACTGTCAGGCCCAAAAATTCACCGGCCCATCTGGTAATCTGAGCCCGTGAATACACGGAGAAGTCATCGGCCGTGCCGAACGAGACGAGATCCTGGAATAGGGAAGTCTTCGGTCATACGATGGAAGGAAGAAAGCATCTGTCCCATAGCGAAGAGGTCTGTTCAGAATACGCCAGAAAGAGTATTTCGAGCCTCCGATACATGCGGGAAGTGGGAAGATAGTTACAAGATGTGCCTTGGAAATCCGGAGAACGTGATATTCGAGAAGTAACCGTTGTAATGTAGACATATATATAAATTATGTATTTTTGTAAGAACAAGAGGAATGACACGAAAACATACGAGATAACAAATTTCTTGAGGAGATCATTTCTCTTCGTTCTTGTGAATTCCACGCTCATTCGAATTGGTTAATTCCCTTTGATTTCGATCGTGCCCCAATCTAGGGCAAAGGTTTGTTAATCAAATTTTTGTCCAAAACAATTTGGCGCCCACCGTGGGGCCTAGCGATCGAAAGAAGATTCAATTTTGTGCATCGAAAAGAGTTCCGGAAGATCACCATGAGTAACCCTAACAAAGGTGGTCAAGAACTAGGCATCAAGGAGGAAAGAGGCGCACGCCAAGACGCACGGGCAGCCCTTCGTCTCGAACTGTCCGAATTCGCCCAAAGGCTCCAAGCTTTGGAGAAAGAACTATCCGACCAGCGTGCCTGTAACAAGAAGCACAAAGCAAGCATTGAGTAGTTAACCGCCGATAATGACGGATTACGCTCACAACTTCGATCCGTGTCCTCTGTTGGCCCGCGTGCCCAGGCGACAAATCGGACCCGAAGCAACGAGGGTGAAGGTTCCTTTGGGAATCGTACTGGTTGTCGCGGAGGAAATCTTGGCTTGGATTTCATTACCCCATCAGCAACGGTCCCCGGGGTACCATCAATCACCCCCGCTCAAGGAAACCCTGGTAGCGAAGGAGAGAGGGCACCCATACGCCTGCGATCGGCGCGAGAGGTTAGCCCCCGACGCTTGGAAGACAAGACCATGGATGATGATGAGGACTGGGACTGCCGCCGTCCCCGAGATCTCGAGGATATCATTCGGAACCAATTCAGGATGTTCACTGAACAATTATCGAAGATACCCGGGGTCCCGTAACCCATAGAGAAGGAAGCAGTTGACGGTTACGACAAGTCACCCTTCGCCCCTCACATCGCCCAAGTCGAGATACCGAAGAAGTTTTCGGTGCCCAGTATGACTACGATGGCACAGGAGATCCTAACGAGCATGTGGCCATATTTAAGCAGAAGATGATGACCAGCGCGGTACCGTACCATTCCCGCGAAGCATTGATGTGCAAGGGGTTCGGAGCCGCCCTCACCGGGCAAGCCTTGAAGTGGTTCGTTAACCTCCCAAGGGGAAGTATCCGTTCCTTCGCCGAGTTAATGGATTCATTCCGGGTACAGTTCGCCAGTAGTCGGAGATTCGAGAAGCAGTTTAGTGACTTGTACCGGGTTATCAGAAGCCGGAAGAGTCCACCCGGGAATACCTGGATCGGTTTAACCGAGAGAAGATTTCCATCCCGCACTGTAACGTGTCGACGACGATGGAAGCTTTCCGTCAGGGGGTAAATCAAGACGGAGATCTCTACAAAGAACTCACTAGGCACCCTTGCCACAACTTCGAGGATGTGCAAACCAAAGCTTTGGCTCAGATCAGGCTCGAGGAGGATTTGAAGATGAGAAAACCCACGAGTGTTTGGGAGAGGGTAGACAAGAAGGCAGCACCAGACCACCGCCGAGAGCGCAGTGATCAACCATATCGGCGCCCTCACCCCGACGCGGTGAAGGTAAACGTCGCCGAAACCAAGTCGACCAAGTCGCTACCGCCAAAGTATGACGAGTTCAACCTGGGCATATCCCCCGAGGACCTAGTGAAGAACATAGCTCAGACAATACGAGGCGTTAGGTGGCCGAAGAGGAACGAAAAGCCTTATCCGAACAAGGATATGAGTAGGTGGTGTGACTTCCATGACGATTACGTGCATGTAACTATGGAATGTGTCGCCTTAAGAAGAGAGATTGCTTACCTTGTATCTCGGGGAAGGATTACAGAAGTCGCGCCGAATGCGCAAGTCCCTCCAGATGTCGTGGAAGCCTCACGCGCAGGAAGGCCAGCGTCACCGGTGCCAGCAAAAGTCGTGAACGTAATCACTGGAGGGTCAAGTGTGTGCGGTCTCACTTATTCAACAGCCAAGAGGAACGCACGAGAAAGCACCCTTCCTCACCCAGCGTGTGAGAAGAATGACGTCTTCAACCTCGCAATACACTTTGACGAGGATGACGTCAATGGTCTTGACGGACCCCATCATGACGGCCTCGTGATTTCTATGTCAATCGGAAACGTCTTAATGAAGCGAGTCCTCATCGACATCGGGAGCTCAACCAATCTCATGACGTTGGAGGCTTTGAAAGGAATGGGTCTGAGCGAGAAGGACGTGGAGAGAAATCCCACAACACTCGTAGGCTTTAGCGGAGAAGTGAAGCACACCGTAGGAGACATCGTCCTCCCCACATACGCAAAGGGCTTAAATCTCTAGGTTAGGTATTCTGTTATGGATTGCCCTTCTTGTTATAATGTAATAATGGGAAGACCATGGCTTCACGACATGAGAGCCGTGCCATCCACCTATCACCAAACGGTGAAGTTCCCAACTCCGTGGGGGGTTCAAGAGATCCGTGGTGATCAAAGAACATCCTGGGAGTGTTACAAATCGGCG
Organism: Fallopia convolvulus; assembly: GCA_964016875.1. Taxonomy (NCBI): domain Eukaryota; kingdom Viridiplantae; phylum Streptophyta; class Magnoliopsida; order Caryophyllales; family Polygonaceae; genus Fallopia; species Fallopia convolvulus. The sequence goes on along the minus strand of OZ024718.1, from coordinate 55,686,513 downwards.
CTGAAACCAGCCGTCGGACAAAAGTCCACCTAGTAATTAAAGGAGACCACTAACCCTACCATTATAAAAGAAAAAGAAAAGATAGATGAACAGGTAGAGGAAGTGGCCCTACACCAATCTGACCTCAATCGGTCCGTGAAGGTTGGAAAAGATTTGGAACCAGCTATGAAAAGCGAGCTGATAGACTTCCTCAGTAAAAACTCGGAGTGTTTCGCTTGGTCCCATGAGGATATGGAGGGAATCGATCCGGATGTCATCACGCACCAATTAAATGTGGATCCCAGTCACCCACCAGTAAAGCAGAAGAGGAGGAAGTTCGCCGCAGAGAGAAATAAGATAGTGGATGAGGAAGTGAGAAAGTTGATGGAAACTGGAAAGATCAAAGAAGTTAAGTATCCTGAATGGTTGGCGAACGTAGTCGTCGTTCCCAAGAAAAACGAGAAGTGGAGGATGTGCATTGATTTCACGGATTTGAATAAGGCATGTCCCAAGGATTCATTTCCGTTACCTCACATAGATGCACTAGTAGACGCCACAACGGGTCATGAGCTGCTGACTTTTATGGATGCATTCAGTGGATATAACCAGATCTGGATGGAAGAAAGTGATCAGGAGAAGACATCCTTCATCACTAGTAAGGGAACGTACTGCTATAAGGTGATGCCCTTTGGGTTGCGGAATGTTGGGGCCACATACCAGAGGCTGGTGAACAAAATGTTCCAAGACCAAATTGGAGAAACCATGGAGGTATACATAGACGATATGCTCGTCAAATCAAAGAAAGTTGTAGACCACATAAGTCACCTAGAGGAAGCTTTTGAAATCCTGAAGCAATTTAACATGAAGTTGAACCCACAGAAGTGTACGTTTGGCGTGAAGTCGGGAAAATTCCTAGGGTATTTAGTCACCCAGAGAGGGATAGAAGCTAGCCCCGAGCAGGTTCGAGCAATAACTACGTTGAAATCCCCCAGGTGTGTAAAAGACGTCCAAAGGCTCACTGGGCAGATCGCCGCCATGAACAGGTTCATATCTAAGTTAGCAGACCGATGTCGTCTCTTCTACGAAGTCCTCAGAAAAAATAAATGCTTCCAGTGGACTCCCAGGCATGAAGAAGCTTTCCAAGAACTGAAGAACTACTTCTCTAATCCTTTAATCCTGGCCAAACCGGAAGCAGGAGAAGCTCTGCCCTTGTACCTTTCCGTCACTAAAAAAGCCATCAGTGGGGTGTTGGTCCGAGAACAAGATGGCAGCAACAACCCGTGTACTACGTCAGTAGAACTCTTCTGTCAGCCGAGACTCGGTACTCTTCCTTAGAAAAGTTGGTCCTTGCCTTAGTCATGTGCTCCAACAAACTTCGCCCGTACTTAGAGGCCCACCCGACAATGGTAAGGACTACACATCCGTTGAAGACAGTAATGCACAAGCCTGAATTCACAGGAAGAATGGCCAAGTGGGCGATTCACTTGAGTGGGTTCGATATCAAGTACGAGCCCAGAACTGCATTGAAGTCTCAAGCGCTGGCTGATTTTGTGGTTGATTTTAGTCCTACGATAGAAGAAGGATCTGATACAATAGAGGTAATAACACTAGAATCTAAGCCTCCAACCCAATGGACGCTTCATACGGATGGCACTTCTAACGCTGGGGGAACAAGGATAGGAGTAGTCCTAAAATCAACACAGGGGGATAGGGTGGCACAGTCCGTAAGGTGTACGTTCGAGGCCACGAACAATGAAGTGGAGTATGAAGCTCTGATCTTTGGGCTAACCCTCGCCAAGGACCTGAGCATACAACAGATAGAGGTCAAGTGCGACTCATTACTGATCGTCAATCAAGTGCTGGGGTTGTACGAAGCAAGGGATGAAAGGATGGCAGCTTATTTAGAGGAAGTCAAAAATCTAATTCCTCGTTTCGAGAAGGTTTCCTTCGCACAGATCCCAAGGGAGCAGAATGCTCAGGCAGATTCTCTTGTCCGCCTAGCGTCAGCCATTGATCCTGAAGAGTACTCTGTAATTCCGATGATTCACATCACGGTTCCCACCATAAGAAGAGCTCACACTGGTGATAGCAAGAAGTCTGAGAGAATGATCAAAGACATCAGTCTTCTCGGAGCGGCCCCCCCACAGCGTCTTCATGAGCAGTAACGACGTTGACGCCAGAAGTTACCGGAACGATCCCGATCCAGGCCTGCCCTTGAACGGATCAAACTGCGAGAGAGCTCCCTTCGATCCCTCGGAGGCTAACGAAGCACCTTGGACTCAACCGTACCTAGATTGGCTAACCAAGGGAAAGCTTCTAGAAGACAAAATTGAAGCTAGGTTGCTAAAGATGAAGGCCACCAAGTTCACGGTAGAAGGCGGGAAACTGTTCCACAAGTCGGCGGTGGGAACGCTACAACTTTGCCTAGCTAAAGAAGGTGTTCAGAGACTTCTTGAAGAACTCCATGAAGGAGATTGCGGGAACCACACCGGAGGAAGAAGTCTATCCAACAAAGCCCTTCGGCAAGGATGGTTCTGGCCTACTATGAGGAAAGATGTTGTAGATTTCTGTCGTAAGTGCAATGCCTGTCAAAGACACGCGCCGACCACTCACCAACCTCCTGAGCCACTCTACCCCACACTTACACCATGGCCCTTTATGCGCTGGGGGATGGACATAGTCGGGAAGTTACCCCATTCATCTGGACAGAGAGTGTTCTTCCTTGCTATGACTGATTACTTCGAGTGGATCGAAGCTAAAGCATATCGAGAGATCAAAGATAAACAGGTGATATCTTTCATTATCAGAAATATCCTCTGTCGTTTCGGGGTGCCCGCGGAGATTATATGCGACAATGACTCTCAATTCATAAGCCAGAGAACCAGAGATTTTTGCAGTCACTGGAAAATCAGCCTGGTCACTTCAACCCCCCGCTATCCCCAGTCAAACGGGCAGGCCGAGGCTAGCAACAAAGTGATCATAAATAATCTGAAGAAGAGGCTCGCGAAAGCTAAAGGAAACTGGGCTGATCTCCCATACGTCCTTTGGGCTGATCGCACGACGCCCAAGGTCGCGACTGGTCAATCTCCTTTCTCTTTAACACACGGATGCGAAGCGGTCATTCCCGCCGAAATTCTCATTCCAACCGCTCGTACCAGTTTTGTGACCGAAGAACGTAATCATCTGGAGTTGTCGGCTGATTTAGATACCTCAAGCGAACTTCGTGATCAAGCCCTAGTACAATTCGCAAGACATCAGTAGCAGGTCACCCGAAGCTATAACCAGAACGTCATGATTCGGACTTTCCGGATCGGTGACTGGGTACTACGACGAGTATTCCAAAACACCCATGAAACCAAGTCGAGGAAACTGGCCCCGACCTGGGGGAGGACCCTATAAGATAACAGAGGTCGTTGGGCAAGGCGCTTACTAGCTAGAATCCAAGGACGGAGAACCCATCCCCAGGAGCTAGAACGCAGTACATTTGAAGAAGTATCACTTCTAAGGGAGAACTCCTTTTATCGGAGCGAAGACCTCCCCGAATCCTCAGCGGAAGGCTCTCAGCACCAGATAGTCCAGACACTAGAGGTCATCGGTCTGCAGTTTGTTATCTTGCTTTTGCTTTAAGTTCATCTTTCTTAGTGTGTTCAACTTATTTATGTGAAGACTCTTTGTTGTGTGATTTCTATGCTATGGTTTGCTCTTATCGAATGAATGACATTAACGCATCCCTGTGTGATTATCTTTATTCTCTCTTCTTGCATGAATAGAACTAGAAAGTCGAAAGTATATTTTATTTACGTATAGAATGCCTTATACAAGTAAATACGAATCTAAAGCAACAGAGGTAACCAATCCTAGACTAAAGCAACTGAGGTAACCAATCCTAGACTAAAGCAATAGAGGTAACCAATCCTAGACTGAAGACGTCTCTAATCGACCGTCCTTCCCGAGCGCTAGTCCCAACGTGATACTCGTTACACGCATGGAAACTTCATCGGTATACGCAGCTGCCACCCGTGACCAGAGACTTCTGCAGGAGTCCTCGTCTTGAAGCCTTCTATCCGAAGCACCTATCTGTCCTGAAAATTCATACACACAATGGAAGAACAATACCAAACGAAAATGCGCAAGAAAAGGAAAACATGCATGCATAAAAAACTATTCACTTCCCCTTCCCGAGGAAGAGGAAACGTCCATATAAAGGACGAACATTGTTTATGGCCCCTATGCGGCCCATACGAGTCACCAGAAGTTTGTTCAGACAAAAACAGAAAAAAAATCATCATAATAAATCTTTTACAAGGGCTCACGACCCTAATCTTCATCGTTCACAAGAGTGCCCCCTAGCTGCTTCGCGGCGTCCGCGGAAGGCCCGTCACCTTGCTCCGGTACCTCGCCCGCGCTCGGACTACGACCACCGTCTTCCTCTTCTACGTCCAGAGAAGCCAAAAGCTCGTCACCAGGGGCCGGTTGATCTGGAGGATAACAACCATGGGAGGACGCGATCTCAGCATCCAGATCCCAGTCCAAGTGCTCGCCAGCCGCGAATTGTTTTATCGTCTCCACCCTAGACATCATTGAGCATTAAGCCCCAATTTCGCTTCTCCTTAGCGATCCTCTTGTTCTTGGCCTCCAGCTCGAAGATCTTGGACCGGTCCGACACAACTTGGGAAGAATGACGCTTGACTGCCTCGGTAAGTTTCGCCAGTTTGCTCGCGTCCGCCTTCTGGCGCTCAGCTGCCAGATGAACTTCCCTCTCCAAAGCGGCCTTCTTAGCATCCCACCGGACTTGACGTTCTTTAAGGGTCATCTCCTCTCAGTTAACGGCATCCGCCACCCACAGGACGCCTTGCAAGGCCTGCGCACAGAGATACAGTATTACCCGCGATCAAAAAAAAAAGAAGAGAAGGAGAGGAAAGGACGACTGGAGAAAGCGAACCTTCCAAATCGATAAACCCGCGTCCCTGACCAGAACGGAGCGGGGAACGTCCAAACGTGGTTTCTTTGAGCCGTGGGCACTCCGAAGTTTCTGCCATAAGTCTGAGGGACCTTTGTCGTCCAGGTCGATGACTTCAGTAGCGTCGGGTGATGATCTCTTAGCCGGGGTCACTTTCGCTACGACCTCTACCTTCACCTTCGGATCCAAGGGGGGTTTCTTGTCACTTGAGCGGAGCTTGCGCTGAATCAGGGCTGCAGCAGAAAAACTTCTCCCCAAAGACGAAGAAGGCTTTGGGAAGACGAGCGTTAGAGTTCAAGAAAACAATCGCTGTCACATTCACAAGTAAAGAAGAAAAAACAAAAAAAGAAGAGAGGCGCATACTGGTAGGGTTTTTAACAGGGCTTGAACCCTTGCCAACGAGTTCCCCAGACGTCGGAGCATTATCCTCAATCGTCTTCTCAGAGTTCCCCGATCCCGCATCATCTTCATCGTCCTTCGGATCCCCAGTGATTGTCGTTGTCTTATTGCTGGATTCACCCTCGAGCATTAGTTCCGTAGACCTCTAGTATGTCCTTCTGGCCTCCGGGAGAGAAAAGAGCTTTCTGCAAGCTTCCGATTCCAGAACTTGGGCCTCCAGACTCGGCGGAACTGCGCGAGAAATCCTCGAAGTCAGAAAATTGAGAAAGAAGCAGCTTGAGAAAGCAATTGGGGGTTGAGAAAATTAGGGCAAAAAGTACTTACTTTTGGTAGTCCAGGAATCAAAGAACGCAGCTTGGTACATCTCTCCCAGAGTGGACTTCTCCACGAAAAAGAAACGCGAAGCCCAATCTTTATCATTGACCTTCGATTTCGGGATCAGAGGGTTCCTGACATCCCGTGCATGAAGAGTGAAGCGTCCATCCCTGAGGGGACAAACCCGATACGCGCACATGAGGTCTTGTAAGGTGAAGTCGATCTTCTCGCCCCGACAGATGTCACTGATCTGGTACAAAATCTTCCATAACGACGGCATCAATTGTGCCGGAGAAGCTCTGGGCGTCATTAAGAAGTTTAGGATCAGGGGGAGAAAGGGAAAAGGGCTCCCAGGGTGAATGGGTACTCCAGGAAGCAGACCCAACCCTCCTTGACCCAGTCAACAGCCTCGCATGTAGGGCTGTAAAAGTTAATATCGGGGGAGAATCCGTGGCTTCGGACTAGAGTCTCCACCTCATCTGGAGAAAGAGAAAAAGGGCGACATTCATGAGGTTCGAGGATATGAGAGGATTCGAAGCCCATGTATTTGACATTGGTGTTGGCCATGGAGGTTAGCAACAGAGGAGTAAAATGAAAGTTAGAGAGAGGGGCGAGAAGACGATGAAGCACGAAAGAGAAGACGCGTATCTCTGAAGAGGTCTGAAGCAAGGCATTTAAAGCCTGGGTGATGGGACTCTTCAAGTTCTCGAGGGAGATCGAACGGACGGATGACCACCACGTGGCACACGCTGCCTACGCTCACGCGGAAAATCCGATCCAAATCCCGCCTAAAAGATTTGGCTCAGGATTTGGGGGTATTGTTAGGCCCAAAAATCCACCGGTCCATCTGGTAATCTGAGCCCGTGAATACACGGAGAAGTCATCGGCCGTGCCGAACGAGACGGGATCCTGGAATAGGGAAGTCTTCAGTCATCCGATGGAAGGAAGAAAGCATCCGTCCCATAGCGAAGAGGTCTGTTCAGAATACGTCGGAAAGAGTATTTCGAGCCTCCGATACATGCAGGAAGTGAGAAGATAGTTACAAGATGTGCCCTGGAAATCCGGAGAACGTGATATTCGAGAAGTAACCGTTGTGATGTAGACATATATACAGAAATTATGTATTTTTGTAAGAACAAGCGGAATCACACGAAAACATACGAGATAACAAATTTCTTGAGGAGATCATTTCTCTTCGTTCTTGTGAATTCCACGCTCATTCGAATTGGTTAATTCCCTTTGATTTCGATCGTGCCCCAATCTAGGGCAAAGGTTTGTTAATCAAATTTTTGTCCAAAACATAGACTATGACATGGAATATTTGTAATGACGTCTAAATTATAAGAAAATGACACGGTTAAAAATATGAGGTGGCTTAATGTAGGATCACCATGTGGCGTAATCCTAGGTGGCGCAATGAGAAGGCTCCAAACCTTATTGCTTATATATATATATAGTAGCTTTTATATATAAAAAAATAATAAATGTTAGGTTCTTTAAAATGAGAAAACTGTTGGAGTTGAAGCATATATTTTTTTAGAGAATTTGACTTTAAGTTCTTCATTTTAGAGAAAATTACAGAGAAGCTGTTGGATTTGTCCTAAACCCGCTAGAATAAAGACGTGTTTTAGTGACATCCTTAACGTCTTAACCACAACAATGATAGAGATAACAATGAATTCACTATTCAGAAGAGACGTAGAGAGTATGGATGGATAAACCGTTTCCACCACCCGATTGCACGACATTAATAAACTTTAAAGTTTTTCACAGCAAAAGACAACCATTACCTAAAGGTTCGGTTGAAGCTAAATTCATGAAACAACATTTTGACGTTGATAAAAAAAATATGATTTCCAGATTTGTACAACATTTGACATGGTCGTGGGTGACAGTAAAGGTGAGCCTTCCACCCGAATCCAACCTGACCCAAATCACCATTGCCCTCATAGGCCATAGCACAAGACTTTTTACGAGTCTTCCCTTTCTATTCCTATCACTTTAAAGCTACCCAGGTCCAAAATACGTGATATGGACCATATGGTTCATGGCAAACATCATTAAGTGAAAAAGAAAGGGAAAAATCAAAGGAAAAAAAAAAGTTAACTTTAACGGAAAGCAGAGGAAAAGCATTGGACGCTGCGAGAATGTGATGGGTTTTCACAATTCGCAATTAGTACGTACGCAAACTTGGCAGTAGAAATAGGCACGTAGGATGTGATGGGGCGTTGGCTTCTTTATTGAGCCCTCAAACCCTCTTCCATTTCCGCGTTTTCTCACTATAAACTGAAAAACGTCTCTCCCTTTTCACCCACCACACACAACACTCTTCTCTTTCAAATTGAGAGTGAGTGTGTGTAATCTGAGCCAGATAGAGAAGAATGGCGACCAAATCCCCTGCTTTTCCAATGCCAGAGCCTCATCACTTTAGCGACTCTGGCTTTGACCCCCAGATTGACTACTTCCAGGTAATTAAGTCAATTCATTCATGGGATCCTCTCTTATCCATTACCCTACTTTTAGAAATTCACTTTTTTATGTTGTGAAAAATGCAGCAGGTGTTGGAAGAAGCAAAACGATTCAAACAGAGATCAGAGTCTTGTTCATCTGCAAGATCCATCGACGCCCTCCATTTCAAGCTCCAAAAGCCCATCACCAAGGACGATCCCTTTCCCCTCTCCAAGAAGAAGAAGAAGAGGAACTCCTCCTCCGCCAAGAACCAGCACCGCCGCTGGTGGAAGACCGCCCTCTTCTTCTTCAAATCTCGATGGGCCCACCCCTCCTCTTCCTCCTCCTCCGCCTCGGCTCCCAAGCCCAGGCCCACCTCCTTATCCGGGCCCATTTACACCACCGAGAGCCTTAGCGGGCCATCCACCCCCTTCCGGGCTTATTCCGGGCCTCTTTCGTCGGCGAGAATGGGCCAGCAGGACTTCCCCTACTTCAACCTCAGGGAGCTTAACATGGACCACCCATACAGGATCTCCGCCCCTTCCCCTCTCCCCATTTACCTCGTCACATAGCATCCTATTTTTAATTAACTATTTTTTCTCCAGAATCTTTCTAACCCAAATCTGTTTGGTTTAGTGGTCAAATTGGCCGTTAATCTTGAGATTTGAAGTGGTTGGCGTTTTAGTTTTCCCGGGTCGGGTTTTTAGTAGCCCGAATTAAGGAAAAAGTTGTCTTTTTTGTGGGCTTTTTTCGGTGGGTGGGGGAACTCTGCAAGATTGATAGCATTGTTCTCCTTTTTTACTACGCAGTGTTTGTTTTTTTTCAAGTCAACCTGTGTTTGTGATCAAGAGCGTAGAATTGCATTTTCCAGGCGAGGATTACGCACTGGACTTTGTTATGTAGAGAGATTGTGCGACGTCGTTTCCTCCGGGTTTGTGTTTGTGCCTTGTATAACCCTGTAGTTCTGTACTACTGGTTCTACTACCCGCCCTTTATCTGATCCTGATTTTTATGAAATACGGAGTATACTATATTTTAATGTGCATCATACTTTTGTGGATCTACAATATACGGTGGTCCAAATTGTGTTCTCTACGTAAAATTCTTTTGTATGCTTGAAATCATAGTTGTTCACGTGGGTAATGGTGGGTTGGTTTGGTTACTATTTTAACGAAATTAATTTTACTGTCAAGGCTCAAGTTGAAAACGCGGTTGCCAATTGCACAACAGTCCAAACGAAGGAGCGGCGTTATGGATAGAAGATGCCGTTGGAGGTGGTTGAGGGTCACAGTTTTGTCGGCTTCCCGTAGTTAAGTCACCAACGTTACTCTGAGCCTGTTGTTTATTAACCGTCGCTTTCCTACATTTAATGTTTACACGTTACGGATTCCTACAATCCTAAAGAGTACGTTACTGACCGTTTAAGATCAATGCCCATCAAAATGTCTTGTCCATTTATATACTGGTGCAATAACTCCACACCCGCTTTATATAAAAATCACAATGCCCTCCTCTATACCATCAAGGAAGGCTCTCTCAGAGTTCAAAGACATGCATCTTGGGAAATTTGAACACGGGGGGGAATTTACCAGCTCTGCTGTGAGCTCATTCATGTGAAATCAAACATTAAAATCCAACTGAAGAGGAACAAGGAAAGGGAAGAGAGGATTTGAAATATAGAAAGTTTTACAAACAAAACCCAACTTTCCTTGCTATTCCTAAAATATCCCAATGTAATCAAGCTGGCATATTTATGGTTGGTTGTCTAGGATGCGTGCATTACGTACACACTAGCACACACACCATGTGCCAAGGATTTATATTCACATTGGTGGACCTAAGAAGGATATTTTGGTGTACGTAGCAGGAACTGATGATGCTTCAAAGGGCCTCAAGGCATGCTTGGCCATATCTAAAGTATTTTTTTCCCCTTGAAAACAATAATTTACTTGGTTCTAAGTTCCCACAACTACTTTTGTTCTGGTTTTCATTTTCATTTTGCTCACAATTCTCTTTCAAGATGCCATAATTATAAATTTCAACACGTCTTGCAAGATAAACTCATTGGGTAAGTTGCTGGCCGGTTTGGATGTGCTTAATGGATAAAATAATACGTAAGTTGGTAAGCTGATGTGACCAATGAAAGCAGATTATGAACGCAAAAGGTGGTTATGGAATGTACATGCCTCAAGACTAGTGATATCATACAGGATAAATTATAAATGCATTATATATTTATATAGTTAGTAGTTGTCATTCAAGAAACATTGAATAAAGCTAGAACCAAATAAGACAGTACTATATATTAATTCATCAACCTGCACTGTTATGCATTTAATGATGCAAAAACTAGATGTCCCTGATCCTTTAACCCAGTTCACCATTATTATATCTAGTTCAATACCAGAGAATGTGTATGTAACCAAGGGAGTACAGAAAACATAGCAATGGGAATCAATACAGGTATTATTCATTCAGTTCAAAGGAAGACCTGTATCTTTGCTCCTTTTCTGTCACCATCTTCATCGTCTTTCACGCTTTCCGACATTAAAATGGACATCTATGAGGCCTGTTATACCAGCTTCAATCTTTTGACCAATCTTGACAGGACCAACACCTTGTGGAGTGCCTGCACATGCCAAAAATGATTGTAACATTAACGAAAGAAGAAGAAAATTCTAGAGTTTTAAGAAACAGATAATGGAGAATTCCTTGGAAGCATAATGATTTCCTATGTAAATTGCAAGGAAAGATATCCACAACGTCCAGACCACAACTCCACAAGCTCCTAGTCCTTTAATCCAAGACACAGTATATGCTTATATTACCATGGTTTTGTTTATAAAATACATAATAGACTTGCCAAATTCATAAATTTGCAATATGATACCAAAACCTGAAGCTAATAAATAGCACAAGGGCCAAAGGTTGGGATATTGACCTGTCAAGATGACATCTCCTTCTAGAAGAGTCATGATGGAGCTGATATGGCTGATTAAGAAGGGGATCTTGAACATCATGTCTGATGTTGTTCCCTTTTGTCGTATTTCTCCATCGACCTGTATCCAAACCAACCAGTCCAAATGAAGATAAAACAAAATGCAAGGATTACTCTCATACAGAGAAATCCAGCTAAACGGATAAAATAGAATCAGACCTTCAGCCAAAGTTCAAGGTTGTCTGGATCTGGAATAGCCGACTTTGGAAGCTGCAGAAAGAAAAAAGAAAAAGAAGACCCCAATTGATGAATATATTGAAGCAGCACATAAATGACAAGCATTCCATTTCAAGAAAATAATTTACTGTGACAATACAGTACACATTAGTTCCAAGCTAAATTAAAATTTGAAGATCAAGAATCAAGAGCGAAAATATGAATTCATCTCAGTCTTACCATGGAACTTATTGGTGTGAAAGTGTCCTGCCCTTTAGCCACAGTCCATGGAAGACCTGCCGCCTGACATATACAAAACACTCTGTGAGACACAATTCGATTCAGTGATAAAGTTATTAATACACTTAACAGCTTAGATGGCACTCAATAAAGAGCAAAAGAATATCTTCCATTTTCCAGGAACTATTTGACACTGTGTTACATAGCTTCAAACAATGAGCTTAGCATGCTGAGCTGGTACATTACATGTAACCAACATTAGCATGTTTCACAGACAATAATTTTGATAGTCATCCTGGTTACATAAGAGTCTAGTCTACAAGTATGGTAAGAATGCAAGAACACTACCTTTGCAACAGACTGGATTTCCCTTGCAGTCATGTCAAGTGCCAATGCATAGCCTGAAGATCCAGGAGCATATACTTAATTAAATCTCCAAACAACTAAAAAGTGAAATCTTATGCAATTAAACTAACTTCAAAACTGAAACTGGAAACCCTGATACTTCAAGCACTGCTATCCAGGAGAAACCACATTTTGAGTTCTTCTGTAATTCATCTTCCTAGGATCAGAATGACGCAAGAGCAATGAAAACTTACACTAGTTCAACTTTGAAATGTCATGTACAAACCAACTGACATTAGACAAGGCCATAATAACTAAATCACAGGTTTATTCCCTGTGGAATTGCTAACATTTTTGACTGATGAAGCTCAATTAAGTGCAATTTTCCTCGGCCGTCACAATTGGTTTATAATTCATATGCCAGTTAGGTTAAACATGCAACTCAGGGCAGCTTACCACTCGACTAGTAGAATTAGGGTTAGACAATCGAGCTTCAAATATTGGTTGCAATAACAAGAAATGCATTACACGATGATCGCGAATAACTAAAGTAGGAAGAAAATCAGAGAACTTGAAGCGCAGACCTCCGACGCAGTCCATGGCAGCGGATTCAGGGACATCGCGAGCTTTCTGGCCGATAACCACCGCGAGCTCCACCTCGTAATGGAGCGATTCGTAAGGATGTGGAACTTCAATCGTTCCTCCATCGGCCAAGTACGAAGACGTTGGCTTTAGGAACAACACCGGCTCCTAAAATATCATTGTTGCGGCAAGCAAATGTCACAAATCAAGAATGAAATTGAAGTCAAATTTTCAGAGATTGAGAAGGAGATAGAGGGGAGACCTTGGGGACGGCGTTACCGAGCTCCTTGGCGTGAGCGGCGTAGTTGCGGCCGACGGCGACGATTTTCGTCCCCATCTGGATGAGCTTCTGAGTTGCGCTCGCTGCCATTGTCGATGAGATCGAAATCGAGTAAGGACGCGAGCGAAGACTTCTTTTACTCCCAAGTTTGCTAAGGTTTGAATAGTGTATGCTGGTGAATTTCAAGCTGTTGAAATTGCTAACTCTACATATCTGATTCATATGGCGTAGAACCCCAACGAAATTGACATTGTAGCCCCTGTACTTGTCTCAATTTGTTATATAGACATCTTACCTTTAGTTTAGACCTATTGAATACTTGAACTTACGATTTTGGATCGATCGAACCCTTTTATCTGACGTGGCATTGGACGTTAGTTTCACGCTCTTTTGATGAGAGTGATTCTTTTACAACATTCAAATGATAAGATGACATGGAAATTAAAAAAAAAAAAACCTTTTGCAACATTCATCTTCATCGTTCTCGACGACCCAAAACAGGTGACCGAGTGGAGTTGTTGCTACTGGTGGTGGAAATAGGTTAGTGACATTGGTTAGGCTTAGCCCTTGGCAGATCTGGACGGAGTGGCCGGATCTGGACGGGCGACGGAGTGGCCAGATCTAGACGGAGTAGATCGGGTGAGTCGCGGTGGTGATGGGCGGTTAGGCCTAGCTCTGGGCAGAGAAAGGGTCGGGTAATGGGAGATCTGGGTTGGGACCGCTCAGTTCTGGGGTGGGTTTGTGGGTGGCAGGGATCGAGACGAGATGCGGGATCGATCGTGCTAGTTCAGGTATCCTTGCCTTCGACTCCGACGACTGATGAAACCCGAAATAAACTGTTCGCTAAATGACAAGAAATGAGATTGTTTTATTCGATTGTGCAAACGCTTGCTCTTTATTTATTATTTCTTTACAACGAGGTTACAAGCTAACGAGGTTTACAAACAAACGAGATTTACACCCTAGACCTCCTAAGAGTATTCGAGATCTCGATCTAACAATGTCCGAGATCTCCTAATTGCTACGTGATTCTACCACCTCGGTGTCGCTTGATTGATCTTGGTGCGAGGCTGAGCTAAGAGTGTGGTGAAGATGGCTTGCGAGATTGTGTAGGGAGGTCTTTAATGTGGATGAGAGCTCTGTGTGACTTGAAGTCTTTTTGTGGACTTCACTTGTCTATAGCGAGGTCTTTTGACGATGTTTCAATCACATCGATCTTCAACGAGCAAGATAGTTCTTGAGTTCAAGATGTTTTTTCGACCCCCTCTCACTTACGAGGTTCTCCTCTATTTATAGAGAATTGAGGAGTCGAGTTTTGGCTATCATCCGATGTGGAACGCCCGAGATCAAGGCTTCTGATTGGTCCGGAGGCGAGGCAACCGGTGATTGGCTCGGGGAAGCGGCGCCAGTTGAGTGGTCCGGATGGGCGGGCATGTCAGTAGAGTCGGTGGCGAGGTCTAGACCTCGCTTCGAGGTTTCGGAAGACCTCGCGGAGATAGGAATTTCGCTTAATCAAATGATGGGTACGGTTGTGGGCCCCAGAATCCACCTTGGGAATCCCGTCGGGTCTGTGTATTCTTTGCATCCCGGGCCCACTTCCTATTTTACCATTTTGGACATCATCACAACCCCATGGCCTGGGGACCTCGTCCCGAGGACCGCTGGTCATAAGCTCCTTAAGATTGCGAGATACGAGGTTTTGGGGGTTGAGCGGACATATTATGAGGTTCTCTCCTTGCGAGGCCCAGTACTTAGGCTTTTCTTTTGTTCGTATGGGCGATGCTTTCCGGGCCAGCTCTTCGTACTTCGCTTAATGGGCCGTCCAGGTGAGATAGGCCCAATAAGCCTTTCAGGAGCGAGGAGAGGCCCAAGCCTGTTCTTTATAAGGGGCGTCTCCCACATGCTTCCTCTTCATCTTCTTCCCCAATATTTTCGCTCTCTCTCTTTTTTCGTCTTCTTAGTTTCCGGCGAGCGGTTTTCGAGACGGTTACCGACGACCTCCCGCCATCCTCCAGTCGCATCACCACCTTTTCCACGCCGATTCTAAGCAAGTAAGTGCTCAACTCTCTTTTCTCGTCTTCGGTGTTCTTCGTCTTTCTTTCGCCGCCTTCTGCTCCAGTCGGGAGACAGACGCACCCTGGCGTTTCGGGCCGGTGTTACGGTGGTGAAACGGAGGGGGTGAGGGCGGCGCTCGCGTCCGCACGACGCCTTTGATTTTCTTCCTTTTGTCCTTTCTTCGTTTCGTGTTCCAGGTGGGTGACGGTGTGTCGCTTGTTGTTTCGCGCTGGTATCACGGCGGCAAAACGGCGATGGTGGGGGCGGCGTGTGCTTCTGCGCGGATCCCTTGCCCTCTTTTCTTTGCGTTTTCTCTTTCTTGCTTCCGTGCCCTAATGGGCAACGGTTGTCTTGGGCGGCTTATGCCAACACCATGGCTGCGAAACGGCGGGGTGAGGGTGGCGACCGCCATGCCCTCAAACCCTCCGTCTGCCTATCGGCGCTTATGCTTCTACGCCCCCCTTTGTTGTTTTGAAATTTGAAACCCTTGGAAACCCAAACATCAAGATGCCCGACTGACGGGACGTTTGGGCTTTCACCGCTGGTTTCCACCGCTGGCTTCCATTCTTCTTTCTCTCTCCTCTTTTTGGCGCTTCAACTTCTCCCCCGCCGTATTATCATGTCAGAGTAGCCCTAGGGTGCCACGTGCCCTTCTCCCCTTATGACCTCGCGTTCTCTGTCTTTGGTTGCTTTGCCCGATGTCTCAACCCCTTTTTTTCTTTTCCAGGTGCTCGCCTTTTGTGGCCTGGACGTCGCTCTTTCATGCCTAGGAGAGCTTCTTTGAGCCCCCCACCAGGCTTCGCGTTCAAAGCTCAAGAGAGATTCTACGAGGAGGTTTCCGAATCCGTAGGGAGTGTAGAGGCTAGTGATTCTCAGAACCCGAGGTCTCCCTCGTTGGTTTTCAGCGACCCTTCTTCCAGCGACTATGTTGTTTCCATCAACTCTTGCTTCTCCCGACTTCGCACGTCGTCTGGTGTTGAAATGGCATCGTCTTCGATTTCTAAAGACGAGGTCGTCGAGGTTATTGCGAGGTCGTCCGACTCCAACGAGCTCGCGAGCTTCTTTGTGGAGTATATTACTAACGCTGTGTCCTGCGTCCCGCCCGTCCTTGAGGAGCGGGTCCCCATGTCCTCAGACTCGAACGAGGCCTTTCTATCCGAGGGGGAGCCCACGACCTTGAAGCTTAAAGACCTCGCGGATGCTGCTAAGGACTTCGCTTGGCCCGAGGGGGTTGAGCTAGCGCTTTCTGAAGGGAAGGGCTCCTCCTTGGCGCACTATGAAAGGTGCGCGGTCGTGCATCTGTTCAGTCTCCAGATTGGCTTCAGGCTACCCCTAGCCCAACACATCGTTGACTTCTTGTGGGCCATGCGTGTCTGCCCTGCACAGTTGTTTCCCAACGCGTGGAGGCTGTTGTGTGCCTACACGGTTCGTAGCCGCGAGCTTGGGGATGGGCCGAATTTCGACATCATGTCGAGCCTATTTCTAGCGAGGAGGGAGCACGAGTCCTGCCTCATCAATTTTAGCTTGCCGGGTATTAAACTCACCACGGCCCCTTCGAACGTCGGGCCGTGGAAGAAGAAATGGTTCCTGGTTCGAGACCCTACTGGGAGGTACCTCAACTTTCCCACGAAATCGGACAATTTCGTTCGGCCCAAGGGTGCACATAAGGCCACCGAACTCAAGGAGCTCAAAGAACGATACAACCTGGATCGTCAAAGATCGTACCAGGAGTACTTAGCACATGACCGGCTTGAGCGGGTCGGCCTGAGCCTCACCCTTCCACCCCGCGAGGGCGAAGAGGGTACTTAACTCCCTTCTTGTTGTTTGTTTTTATTTTTTGCCCTTGGTTTTATGCGACGAGGTTGAAACCTCGCTTATCTAGTGATGACCACGGGCCTTCGCCCGGGTCATGATAACTTTTGTTATTACGTCTCGTTTCTTTATCTAACCTGTTTTTTTTTACAGTGGACCTCTTCAACGCTCTAACTTCGAAGAAGCAGGAAAAGAGACCTGTGACTTCCACTTCTACCGCCAGGCCCCTCGCAGCCAAAAGGGCATCGTTATAAAGGAACTGACCCCGCTGGCGAGGCCGCCCACCTCGCAGCCAAAGATGATGCCCCCACCGCCGAAGGTGCCCGAGGCGAAGACAAACGAGGAGGCCTCGACTAAGGGGGACGTTGCGAGGACGTCCTCCCAAGCCTCCCGAGGATCCGGCGATAAAGTCGGGTCCAAGAGGAAAGGCGCAGAGTCCCCTCGCGGGGATAAATAGAAGCACAGGGGGGATGGCCAGCGTGGTCCGTCGGGGAAGGAGATCATCCCCAGTTTTAATTTTGAGGGACAAGCCCTCAACGCCGCTGGTCCTTCTGCCGCGAAGTTCCACTGCCCCGGACCGGCTCGGGGTGCTTCTGTGAGGTGGAGTCGGGATGAGTGGAAGGAAGAGGTCTCGTGGGCTAAAAATCTCACCGAGGAGGCCCTTAATGACGAGGTCGCCTGCAATTCAGCGATGGTACGTTCTGCTTCCATAAGTCTCGTTTCTGTTTTGGATTTCGTGCCTCTTTTTTTTAATAACCTTTTGAATTTTCAGCATACCTTTTTTGAGAACTACAACCGCAGTCGCCTCACCCTTCTCCAGACGAGGACGGATAAAATGGAGGCGGCACGCAAGGCCCACACAGAAGAGTGTACGAAGCAGGAGAAGGAGCTCGCCGAGGCCGGAAAGCGGATTAAGGCCGCAGAGGTTGCGGCGAGGGATGAGGCGAAGGCGGCGGCAAAGGAGAAGGAGGAGGGGGACAAGGCAAAGGCCCTGGTCGAGGTCTTATGGAGCGAGAACGGGGAGCTTCGGGGAAACTCTCCGCAGAGCACAAATTCTTTAAAGAGAAGGAGGCGGAGCTCCTGAAGGCCGAGGACGAGATCACCAACCTCCGACAGCACGTCAGCGATCTTAACGAGGAGGTGGTGGCTGCGGGCCCAAGTATGTGGAGTGGGCAGAGTATAAGGAGGAGCTGGTGGGTATCGTGAACAAGATGTTCCGCCAGGCCGTCCGCATGGGGGTTAAGCAGGCGGTGGCGAAGTACGGGCACATCGACCCCCGTATTTCCTTCTTCATCCCCAACTACACAGAGACTATGGAGGAGGAAACCGGGGAGGAGCCCGAGGGAGAATGCGAGTTGTTCCTTAACGAAGATGGGACCGTGGCTACCGAGGCGCCCGCCGCTAAGGATCTCGGCTAGGGAAGTCCGGACCCCGTAGTCACGGGCCCACAACCCGCGAGCGACGCCACGAGCTCCCAGCCTGATGCAGTCTCCGAACCGGTCGTCCCTCAAGCTCCCACGGAACCCACCGCCGAGGCCCCGGAAGAACCCACGACCGTCGCCCCGAAAGAATGAAGGATGCCTTTGACCTTTAGATGCTTTTTTTTTATCTTTGTTATGTTGTTGGCCCCGCGGGGGTCTATAATTAAACACTTCGGCTCTTGTGGCCTTATTTTGTGCAATTTCTTCTTGTCTTATGGATGTGCTTGTGTTTATTGTTTTAATTTGCTTGTATGCATATCCCGATCCAACCCCATGGCCCGAGTATCACAATACTTGTGGCATCTTCGGGACACATCGGGCGCTTGCTCTTATGCCGAGACCCCAAGATTCTCTTGGATCTCGCATGATGATTATTATGCCAAGATCGCGAGCTTTGCTTGGATCTCGCAAGATGGGCTGAGATTCTTCTGCTCAGACCTAACTCATCTTTCTTTTAAGCCGGCACGAGGCCGACGCCGTGCCCCCGGTGTCATTTAATGAACAGATCAATATAGTGTTAAAATAAATTATGTAAATGTTATAGAAATAAAATAATGTGAATATTTAAAGATTTAAAAATTAACATAGAGTCCACGAGCCTCGCTCGGACCTTGCATGATGGTTATTATGCCAAGATCACGAGCCTCGCTCGGACCTTGCATGATATTTTTGACTGTTTCCATCCCCAAGCGGGAAGCAATGGGTGGATCTAAAACCGAGGTTCTTAAACACGAGGTTCTCCAACCCCAAGCGGGAAGCGAGGGGTGGACTTAAACACAAGGTTCTCCAACCCCAAGCGGGAAGCGAGGGGTGGACTTAAACACGAGATTCTCCAACCCCAAGCGGGAAGCGAGGAATGGACTTAAACACGAGATTCTCCAACCCCAAGCGGGAAGCGAGGGGTGGACTTAAACACGAGTTTCTCCAACCCCAAGCGGGAAGCGAGGGGTGGACTTAAACCGGAGGTTCTCCAACCCCAAGCGAGAAGCGAGGGGTGGACTTAAACACGAGGTTCTCCAACCCCAAGTGGGAAGCGAGGGGTGGACTTAAACACGAGGTTCTCCAACCCCAAGCGGGAAGCGAGGGGTGGACTTAAACACGAGATTCTCCAACCCCAAGCGGGAAGCGAGGGGTGGACTTAAACACGAGGTTCTCCAACCTCAAGAGGGAAGCGAGGGGTGGACTTAAACACGAGGTTCTCCAACCCCATGCGGGAAGCGATGGGTGGAGTTAAACACGAGATTCTCCAACCCCAAGCGGGAAGCGAGGGGTGGACTTAAACACGAGGTTCTCCAACCCCAAGCGGGAAGTGAGGGGTGGATTTAAACACGAGATTCTCCAACCCCAAGCGGGAAGCGAGGGGTGGATTTAAACACGAGGTTCTCCAACCCCAAGCGGGAAGCGAGGGGTGGATTTAAACACGAGATTTTCATTTTTGAGAGAGATTTGAAAATTCCACAACCCTTTATTCATAAAACTTGTTGGAAATTGCGGAGTTTAGAGGGTTTACACATAGTACTTTTTGAGCCGATCGACGTTCCATGTTTTGCTCAGGGTACGCCCCTCGCTGTCTTTGAGCTTGAAAGCTCCGGGCGCGACCTCCTCGCCGAGGAGATATGGCCCCTCCCAATTAGGGTCTAACTTTCCACCTTCGGTACGCCTCAAAACGAGGCTACCCGTGGTCAAGAACCGAGATTTGACCTTCTTGTCGTGATATACCGCCACGCGCCGTTTGTATTATCTGGAGCGCAGATCAGCTACCTGGCGCAGCTCATCCCTGAATAGCAGCTCGACCTTAGGGTTGGCCTCGTTCTCTTTCTCGTTGAAATCGAAAACTCTTGCCGAGGAGACCAAGGTCTCCACTGGGACTAGTGCTCCGCCCCGTAGGTTAGAGCGAAAGGTGTTTCTTTCGTTGCGCGACGCGAGGTTATGCGATACGTCCATAGATTGAGTGGGAGGAGTTCCGCCCAGCAACCCTGCGCCACGCCTAGGCGCTTCTTTAGGTCGGTCAAGATGCGGGCGTTGACGTTCTCCACCTAGCCGTTGGACTGGGGGTGGGCCACGGAGGAAAACTTGAGGTTTATGCCCAGGTCGGAGCAGAAGGTCCGAGTCTCTTCGCAGTCGAATTAGGGGCCATGGTCGGTCATGATGGTCATGGGAACGCCAAAGCGGCAGACGAGGTTCTTCCATAGGAAATTACAGACCTTTGCCCCCGTGATCTTCGCCATTGCTTGTGCCTCGACCCACTTCGTGAAATAGTCGACGATGACCAAGATATACCGCACCTGGCCAACAGCCTTGGGGAAGGGGCCGAGGATGTCCATCCCGCACATCGCGAAGTGGCATGGCGCGTGGATTGAGTGAAGACGCGAGGTAGGGGCGTGCTGGAGGTTGTCGTGCTTCTGACACCCGTCACATCCTTGGACATAGGCCCTCGCATCTTGCCGGAGAGTGGGCCAAAAGTACCCCAGATGGGTGATTTTATGTGCTAACGATCGCCACCCTGGGTGACCACCACAGACCCCCTCGTGTGCCTCATAGAGGATATGCTCCGTAGACTCGGTCGGTACACACAGCAGGTTGGGCTCAGCGTAGCCTCGGCGATAGAGACAGCCACCGACGACGCAATAGCGCACCGCCTGCATTTTCAATTTCCGAGCCTCCGCGGGGTCCTTTGGTAGGACACCGCTCTCCACGTATCGCGTGATAGGGGTACTCCAATCCCTAGTGGTTACGGAGAGAACCTCGCTGGTTACACTCCGCGAG
The DNA here is from genome assembly GCA_964016875.1 of Fallopia convolvulus. Lineage (NCBI taxonomy): Eukaryota > Viridiplantae > Streptophyta > Magnoliopsida > Caryophyllales > Polygonaceae > Fallopia > Fallopia convolvulus. The sequence continues at coordinate 55,665,697 of OZ024718.1, read as the reverse complement.
AGTTTTCTTCACGCGATTTCCTACCTCCAAGGGGAGGGCAGAGCCCAACCTCGCGAGAGCATCCGCCTTCGTGTTCGAGGTTCGCGGGATGGATTCCACCGTGAAGGTTTCTAGGCACGACACCAAGGCCTTAACCTTCTCTCGGTACGCAGGCAGGAACCCCGTCCGGGTGTCGTATTGCCCGTTGAGCTGACGCGCAACCAGCTCGGAGTCGGTGTAGACCTTGATTTTGCGGGCTCCACTGAGGAGCGTCATCACTATTCCGGTGATCATGGCCTCGTACTCGGCCTCGTTGTTTGTGGAATCGAAGGCGAAGTTAAGGGCATATTCCGTCTCAATCGAGGGACCGGCGAGGAATACGCCAGCCCCGCCCCCGGCGTCACATCGTGAGCCATCAACGAATACCTTCCATTCTTCCGAGCTCACGCCAGTTTCGGGGAAGGTGACCTCCACCATGAAATCGGCGAGGGCCTGCCCCTTCATCGCAGTCCTCGGGAGGTAGCTGATGTCAAAATCGGAAAGCTCGACTGCCCACTTCATCATTCGCCCGGAGAGGGCGGGATGGTGTAGGATTTGTCGAAGGGGGAGGTCGGAGAGGACCTGTATGGGGTGTGCGTGGAAGCAAGGGCGCAGGCGCCTTGCGGCGGTCACCACTGCCAGTGCCATCTTCTCCGCCGGGGAGTATCGCTGCTCCGTAGGTTGGAGCACGCGACTCACGAAGTAGACTGGGTGCATGGCCTTTCTGGTTAGCACCGCGCTGACCGTCTCCGGACTTACTGCCACGTATAGTTGCAAGTCCTCGCCCGCCATTGGAGGGGACAACGTGGGGAGCTTCGACAGGAAGGCCTTTAATTCAGAGAAAGCGAGCTCGAGGCCTTCATCCCAAACGAACTTATCGTTTTTCTTGAGAGCAGCGAAAAAGGGAAGAGACTTGTCCGCCAAGCGGGAGCAAAACCTCCTTAGATAATTTACGGCGACGTTGAGCCGTTTCACCTCAGTTCGAGATCGCGGCGACCTCATTGAGAGGATCGACTCGACCTTGGCGGGGTTGACGTCGATCCCGCGCTCGCTAATCATGAAGCCTAAGAACTTCCCTGACGATACGCCGAAGACTTCTCGGGGTTCAGGCTGAGGCGGTTGTGCTTGAGGATAGCGAAGACCTCAGCGAGGTCGACCAGATGCTCTTCAGGGGTCTTGCTCTGGACCACGATATCGTCGATGTAGGCCGACACGTTCCTTCCCAGATGATTCTTAAAGATACGGTCGACGAGGCGCTGAAAGGTGGCCCCCGCATTCTTCAGACCGAACGGCATGACCTTGTAACAATAAGTGCCTCGCTGGGTGATGAAGGACGTCTCTTCCTCGTCACGCGGGCTCATCAGGAATTGGTTGTATCCTGAGTATGCATCGAGGAAGCTCAATACCCCGTGACAGGCGGTTGAGTCGACCAGCTCGTCGATCAAGGGCAAAGGGTAGCTGTCTTTGGGACAGGCTTTGTTGAGATCCTTGAAGTCCACGCACATTCTCCACTTTCCGCTAGCCTTTTTGGCCTGCACGATGTTGGACAACCATCGGGGGTACTGGACTTTGCGAATGAACCCCGCGGCCAGTAGTTTCGCCACCTCGTCATTTGCGACGTTTGCCCTTTCCTCATTCATTTTTCTCCGTCGCTGCACCACAAGGCGAGTGGTGACATCGACGTTTAGGGAGTGCTGGGCCACGGTCCGCGGGACGCCGCGGAGGTCCTTCGCGGTCCAAGCGAACACATCACGGGACCCAGCGAGCAAGGCTTCTAGTGACGTCGCTGACGTCCTGGAGAGACACTCTCCTAGGTAGATCCTCTCGGACTCACTCTCTAAGGGGGATATCTCCCTCCTTTCTACCTCAGGGGTGGGGATCGTGAAGTCCCGGACTTCGAGGTCGGCCTCGCCGGGGGACTCCAACATAAACACTGGGCACTTCTGTTTCGCCGAGGTCACATAGCAAACTCGGCCCTCTTCTTGGTTGCCCTTTACCTCCCCGACCCCGTCGTCGACGGGAAATTTCATTTTGAGGTGGTAGATGGCCACCACCGCGTGAAATTTCATCAGGGACACCCTCCCGAGGATGGCATTCCACACCGAAGGCAGGCGTACCACTGAATTCCACCATCTCGGTCCTCCTTGTGGAGCCGGTGTCGAGCGTCATCCAAAGGTCTATGAGACCTGCCACGTCGACCTCGTCCCCGAGAAGGAGGTGAGCTTCCCAGCGTAGGGCTTCAAGGAGGTTTCGGAGATGCCCAATTGTTCGAATGTGTCGTAGTACATGATGTCCACGGAGGACCCCGTGTCCACCAACACTCGCTTACCTATTTTTGAGCCCATTTGAGCGTGCACCACCAAGGGGTCAGAGTGTGGCATGTGGAGCCCCTCGACATCTTCTGAGGAGAAGGCCAAGGCCACATGAGACCACGAGGTTTGGGGGACGCTGAATACCGAGAGCTCATGATGGCTTGCCCTCGCGTTCCTCTTTCTTTCTGCCTGGCTTGACCTAGCCAGCGATGGTCCGCCCGAGATGGTATGGATATACCCATCGGGTGCTATCACCTGCCCAGACCGTGCCTGCTTTGCGGGAGCCTGCTGCTTGACGTTGTTGGCCTGAGCCTGGCTCGGGCCTCGTGGTGCGGTGTTGGCTCCCGGTTCGGGGTTGGCGCGCCCCTTTTCATTCGGGTTGTACGCAGGGCCGCCCTTGCCCCTATAACCTCGTGGTCTCCTGCCGAAGCAGCTCCAACCCCCACCGCCGCCTTCGCGGTTGTTATAGTGGATATTTCTGTTGTTGTTGTTGTTGTTCCAGTTGTTGTTGTTTCTGTTGCTGTTGTTATTGTTGTTGTTGTTTTTGTTGTTGTTGTTATTGTTGTTGTTGTTGACGGGGTTGTGGGCCAGCGTCACATACGCATCCCTCGCGGTCGGGGCGGCCACTTTTGCCTTTCCTTTAGCCTCGGTGACGATTTCCTTGTCGGTCCTCGGTTGCGAGCTCTGGTTGGCGGCATCCTCGGCATACACTTGGGTCGTGATCCGGGCGCACAGGTTATCGTACGTTGTTGGGCATTTCAAGAAAATGAAAGTCTTGAAGGGACCCGAACACAGGTTTCTCATGAGGATATCTCGCACCGATGCCTCGTCGATGTGTGCGATCTCTGCGACTGCGGTGGTGAACCTTGTGAAGAAGGTGTCCAACAGCTCTCTCTCTCCCTGCTCAATACCGCGGAGATCCCGCATGTTCTTCTTGCGCTTCCTGGAGCCATTGAAGTGTGTGACAAAGGATTCGCACAGTTGGGCGAACGAGGCCACAGACTCTATCTTGAGGCTTATGAACCACGTCATCGCGGCCTTGTCCAGGGTGGTTGGGAAGATCCGGCAGAATATGGCGTCATTATAGGAGTTGACATTCATTTGGACAGCAAAGTGCTTTACGTGGTCCTCCGGGTCAGCCGTGCCGTCGTAGAGGCCCATTTGTGGCCAATGGAAACCTTTGGGCATAGGTGCCTCCTGAATCTCGGTCACGAAAGGGGAACGACACCCGACCTCGACGGGTTGGCGGCGCGACTTCGATTTCATGGGGTGCATAGCACTCCCTGTTGTTTCGGACAACTCTGTGTCCCGCATCCTTGAACGTCGCGAACGGGATCGCGAGATCTGCATCGGGTCCCGGGGAGGTCTTTCTGTTGACGAACCGTTGGTGGACGTCTCGGGTCTCGGCACATGTTCGGGGACGTACACGGGTACGTACTCAGAGTGGGGTTGCCCCGGGGGGAACAGGGACGTATAAAGGGGTGAAGCCTTGCTGGTACAGCCCAGAGCCCGGGTAGGGGTATGGGTTCGGGGGTATGCCGCCCTGTTCGTACCCTTGGAATGGGTGTGGGTTTTGGGGGGCAGTGTACGTCCAGCCCGAGGGGACCACGAACGGGCAGCTTAGAGGCCCCGCGCCCGTCCACTGCGCGGTTTCGGGCACGTTATCGGGGTGTTGGGGGAAGAAATTGTTTGGGCAAGCCATTTTGAGGGAATCGAAGCCAAGGTTTGCACAACTCGAGAAACTGCTTAGGATGAAGAGGTTCCCACAGACGGCGCCAGTGATGAAACCCGAAATAAACCGTTCGCTAAATGACAAGAAACGAGATTGTTTTATTCGATTGTGCAAACGCTTGCTCTTTATTTATTATTCCTTTACAACGAGGTTACAAGCTAACGAGGTTTACAAACAAACGAGATTTACACCCTAGACCTCCTACGAGTATTCGAGAACTCGATCTAACAATGTCCGAGATCTCCTAATTGCTATGTGATTCTACCACCTCGGTGTCGCTTGATTGATCTTGGTGCGAGGCTGAGCTAAGAGTGTGGTGAAGATGGCTTACGAGATTGTGTAGCGAGGTCTTTGATGTGGATGAGAGCTCTGTGTGACTTGAAGTCTTTTTGTGGACTTCACTTGTCTATAGCGAGGTCTTTTGACGATGTTTCAATCACGTCGATCTTCAACGAGCAAGATAGTTCTTGAGTTCAAGATGTTTTTTCGATCCCCTCTCACTTACGAGGTTCCTCTATTTATAGAGAATTGAGGAGTCGAGTTTTGGCTATCATCTGATGTGGGACGCCTGGGATCAGGGCTTCTCATTGGTCCGAAGGCGAGTCAACCGATGATTGGCTCGGGGAAGCGGCGCCAGCTGAGTGGTCCGGATGGGCGGGCGGGTCAATAGAGTCGGTGGCGAGGTCTAGACCTCGATTCGAGGTTTCGGAAGACCTCGCGAAGATAGGAATTTCGCTTAATCAAATGATGGGTACAGTTGTGGGCCCCAGAATCCACCTTGGGAATCTCGTCGGGTCTGTGTATTCTTTGCATCCTGGACCCACTTCCTATTTTACCATTTTGGGACGACGAAGTTGATTTCCGATATGTCGCCGCCATCGGTGTCCCGCCACCGCCACCGCCAAAAGCATCACAAATCCAACGTTGCCCCCACCTATTTCCCCCGGAAGTTGTAGTAGTCGGTTGTCAACCCATCATCGGAGTCTTCTTCAGTTGTATTAGCTGGTTGTCAACCCACCTATTTCCCCCGGAAGAAAGTACAACGGAAATGAAAAGAAAAAAGATGAACCAGATCTGTTCACCTTTTTCTTTTTCTTTTTCCCTTTTTTTAAATATAATAAAAACTAAAATTAATTAATTATAAATCCATGTGTCATATAATTTTTACATGTAAAAATTAATTAGTGTATGTGGCATCTATGTGGCGTGTTATGTGGCACAAGATTTTTACAAGTCAGCACCTGTATAAAATACTTAATAATATTTTAATCAATCAGGTGTTTAATAGGGTACAATATAAAAGTTGAAGTATTCAATAGGTCCAAACCAAAGGTGAGGTGTCTAAATGACAAATCTGCACAAGTACAGGGGGTCACATATGTTTTAAGCCGTTGTTAGGGGTGATTTTGGAAACTACTCTATAATTCGTATAAATAATGGCTAATTACCTTAAATTGAGTTATATGTTTTAATTACATGCGTAACCTTCTCTTTCCATAGACTTTGGTCCCGCGAGTTCACAAAGATTCTAGTGGTCGTGGAACGGCTGTCCAAATATGCTCATTTGGCGCTTTAGGCACCAACTATGATGTCATGAAGGTTGCTTCCTTATTTGTAGAAATCATCGTCAAACACCATGGCATACCAGTAAGGATGCACATGGGGGCGGGGCCATCCCCGACATACTATTATGCCCCCATTCCCGCCCCGTCTCCGTTTAATAGGGGTGAGCAAAATTTTCCGATCCAAAATATCCGTCGATCCGATCCGTATTTATCCGTAACCAAAATTATCCGTTTAAAATTGATTCGTATCTGATCCGATCCGGCTGATTTTTCCGGATACTCGGAGCGGATACGGATCGAGGTTTAAGGTAAACAGATATATCCGGTATTATACATATATATTATATGTATTTTGATAGTGAATACAATATTTATATAGCCGAGTAATAATATTTGGTACTACTTAGCTATTTAGTATGCTCAGTCCAGCCATTCATTTTGAAACTAGACCTTATATTCCATCCCATTAACTTTGTTTTAGCATGTTTTTTGGATTACATTAGCGGATATCCGAATCGGATATCCATAATCCGCCTTATTTTTCAAATCAAAATAACAATAAGTTACAAAATGGATATATCGGATATCCGATCCAATCGGATGTTTTTTACCGGATATCAGGTTCATAACGGATCGGATACGGATCGGAATATTAATGAATTTTTTTACCGGAAATCCGATATATCGGATCGGATCGGATATATCTATTTGCTCAGCCCTACCGTTTAATCGTCGCGGGGAACGAGGCGGGGAATCCTCGTCTGGTATCGGGTTGTTAACGGACCCCGTTTACTATAAAAAAAACATTTTAAACTTTAAAAAAGTTTATAAAGATCAAATTTAATAACATAAATTTTAAATTTCATTATATAATTTGTAGAGATATATATAAGCTTTTAAATTAAAAACTACAATTATATCTAAAATCTATTTTAATTCTATGTGTTGTCAATTTAAAAAAAAATAAAAATAAAATATCGGCTATATATAGAGGGGATTCGGGGCGGATAGTACATTCCCCTTCCCCACCCCGTTTTAAATCGGGGTTACGAAATTGATCCCCGTCCCCTCCCCGTTCCCCATCAAGTCGGGCAATCCCTGCCCCATGGTCCCCGCGGATCCCCGTCCCCACGGGATTTTTGTGCATCCCTACATACCAGCCTCGATTTCGTCGGATCGAGATGTTATCTTTACTAGTACCTTTTGGAAGGAATTGCATCGTTTGAGTGGCACCATCATGCGCGGTAGTACGATCTATCACCCTCAAACGGACGGCCAAACTGAGTTGAAAAATCGGGGTTTGGAACAATATTTGCGGGCATTCACTCATGCCCGACCATCACGTTGGGTTGCCTTTTTGCCTTGGGCTGAGTTAGCTTTGAATTGTACTTACCACGAGGGTCTCAAAATGACACCATTTGAGGCTTTATATGGTGGAGAAGCGCCCCCAATTATCCGTCCCACGCAACCGTCGAGCATTATCCCCCGTTGCTTTGAACGGTTCAAGAACGCCAACATGTTCTCGAAATTCTTCTTGCGAATTTGCGTAAAATGCAGCAACGCATGCCCGCAACCACCAATGCTCACCGTCGAGATGTCGTGTTCAACGTCAGCGATCAAGTGTTGTTGAAGTTGTAGCCGTAACGCCAGCATTCCGTCACCAAACCACTCTCAACGAATCTTGCTCGGCACTTTTATGGGCCTTTTTCTATCATCGACGAGTTCGTGCACGATTGGCCATTGTCCCGACCTGCCCGTGCAATTGTTGAACGCCAAGTAATGGTTGATGGTATACCATGGCTGGAATGATTGGTCGTTTGGGAGGACGGTTCAACTATGGTTGCTACTTGGGAGCCATTTGATATGATTAGTACGTCTTTTCCTGATTTGCGACTTGAGGACAAGTCGATTGTCAATGGGGAGAGATTGATACGACAGGGGACGAGTTGCCAACCACGGCCTCACGGCTCGTTCGAGAACGCCGACGACCTACTCGGCTTAATGATTATTATTAGTATTTTCTCAATTATTGCAAGTCTTTTAAATAGAGTTTACAAACTCTTAATTAGGTCATCTTGGATAATAAGATAATAAGAAACAATTATTATCTTGCCCTAATTCTCTTCTCTATTCTCTCCTATTCGCAGGGCCAGCTAAGTGGGTAGGCCGGAGGGGCGGTCGCCATGGGCCCCGAAATATAAAGGCCCCATATTGAAAATTACTATTACTAAAAATAGGCCCATATGTTAAAAAAATCCATTAATATTGAAAAAGGACTATTGATTTTCTGATCAAAAAATAAATAAAATTATATGAAAAGGCCTATTTATTTATTATACTAAAAAAAACTTATTTATTTGTTATGTTTAACGGGCCTCAAATTTTATTTCGCCCTAGGATCCCTAAAATTATTGGGACGGGCCTGCCTATTCGTCTCCTCTCCCTAGCCGATTGGCTCTTCCTCTTCTCTTCCCTCAATTTCAGTATTGCTCTGCATAAATTAGTACTAGCACAATAAGCGTTATCGTATCAAAGATGGAGGCACCTCTCATCAACAAGGCTTTACTGCATTATATACCACTATAGTCTATATAGTGGATGTTTTGCCAGTACCTGGCATTCCAAGGATAAGGGCATAATCTCTGGCTCTAAGAATCTAAAAACAGATACAATTGTAGAGAGTAGAGCAAATAATTATGTCAGATAAGAGACATCCAGCAAGTTGAACTCGAAATAGCATAAAAATGTAAAATTAAATGAATACCTTGTCCTTAATAATCGCTCTGCGTTGATCATCATTTAAGTTCCTCTCGGACCAAAAGGTATGATATTGCAGGATCTTGGCTTAGAATACACAGCCACTATTACATCTTGGTGCCTGCATATATAATAATTTTTAAAAGTAGACTTGTAAGATCATGCAAAGGTTATAAGTGAGAACTATAGAGCAAGGAAAAGATTAACCTCAACATCAACAATCATCTTCCTTAGGTCAGCACTGTGTGCATCTCAAATGAACAATCGTGCAAGATTAGACCTTCATAAACAGATACATAGATTCAATAATAAATTAGTCTAGTTACAACCAAATTGGATTTCTTTTTTTGTTACTTGTTTTCGTGTTCAGTCTAGAGGGTGCTTCATATATCCACTCTTTCTCCAACTCTTGTGCTATAATCATGGATGGTTTACCCATGAATAAATCATGTGCTAATTCAAAATCCTTCAAGCTCTTGACTTATTGAATAGAGGTCATTAATGTGATCCTGGCTGTAAGCTGAACAGGATCACTATCTAGAAATACGTGCATGATTTAAGACCAATGTAGTTGTAATGTTAATAATCCTATGTTGTAATATGTAAATATTTGAACATTATAGTGCAATACTAACACACACAAGTAGGTAGAACCTAGGACAGGGATCATGGCTCACGCTTGAGATGCCATCGAACCACCCTCTTTGGACCATGACACATGACCTAAGCCACTTGACCATCCTTTGGTCAGGCTTGGCTCATGCCATTGTTGTTGTGTTAAGTATTGGGCCGGTTCCTTGTGTGACTTATTGCGTGAGCTCAACTGACGACTTGTTGGGCCTATTTCCGATCTTGGCCTCTCCACTTCTGATCCATGCTCTTGGGTTCATTAATGGAGACGACGTCGTCTTGGCTCTAGGGTTCCATATAAAGGGGAATGCTTGGAACCCTCGAGAGTATCTTGCTCACTTCTCCGCGGCGCTCTGGTTTCTAGGGTTTGGCTCTCTCGAGCTACTTCTCTTCGACTCCTTCGCCCTCATGGATTCGTGACGAGATCAAGAGAGAAAAAGAAGAGGAAGAAGAACTAGAGTGAGACGAGGGAGTTCGGGTCTGTGTGACTGGGTTCTAGTGAGCTTGCCAGCTCTGTTTGTCTCTGTTCTTGTTGCTTCGTGCTTATCTCTTTCTTCTTCTCTTGCTCCTGGCTTTTGCCACTTGTGTGTGTGCTTGATTGTATCTGTACTTGCTCTTATGGCCTTCGATGCCTAGTGGATTGGGTGAGTCTCCCCTCTTGAGGCTCCGCAGACGTAGGACTTAGTCCGAACTGCGTAAACAATTGTGTGTCCCTTTCTGTTTGTTTGTTCAATGTTTTTCAAAGGTTTTTCGAACTCGTTTTAGAACAATTGTAGCGAACTCGAGTCGGTAGAGATCCCAACAGTAGTCTTATTGAAAGAGTCAACTGATGCCAATCAGTAAGTCGTTATGAACTAATACAAAAAGGGCATTATGATAAGTGATTGTTCCTTATGAAGCAATTGATAGGATAGGTTTATAAAATTGTTGGGATTCAAGAAAGCCTTCTGAAAACATAGATTGACATACCATATATATATATATATATATATATATATATATATATATATATATATATATCTTTAATTGTTATCACTTTAGTCTAAGAAAATAGAGGCAAAAAGGAAGAGCTTCTTTAAAATATTAATACAGAGAACAAAGTCTAAAGACCAAAGTTCATTCCAAACCTCTGCAGATTCTCACTTCAAATGTCTGGGAGTAATAGAGCATGGCAAACAGAAAATACTTAATTTAGACTAATTCACCATTCTTGGAATTGCCTCCTTCACCTGCTTGGCTGCTTTTGCATATCATATTCATTCGCTGCAAAAATTGTTCAACAAAAAACTCGAATTTGTGGCATGTTAAAGAGATGATTGATAAAGTATAATAATTGTCCCTAAGAGTTGACAGAAAGAATTATTTTTAAAGAGGACTGTTGGTGAAAGTTGTTCCAACAACCGAAAAAACTGTTTCGGTTTAAAACCTTAACATCTTTAAATTATTGTGAAAAAGACATTCGTTAAATTAACCTGGAAATTTTGGTGCAGCACAGTGCCTGTTAGTGCTGGTATACAGCTCGTCTTGAACAGCTTAAACGGGCTGCAACCTGAAAAACACCAAGCTGTATTTACTTGTGAAGAAGAGAACGTCCAAGTCCAAGTAATAGAGAGCAAACAACATTAGTACTCAGGTAATGCAGACTTGCATATTACTATCAATAATTCATAAACCAATACCATACCATAAGTCCATAACTATATCTGATAACCTCTTACATGAATACTAAATTTTGAATAAGTTTTCAACATTAGATTATATCACATCAACTTAGGTGCTCTTTTTCCTTCTTTTTTCATTCCACTTTTCATCTTCTATGATTAGTTTTCCACTATGCCCTATTGCCTTTTTTTTATTCCAATAGTGTTGAATGAAACTCTACCAATAAAGCTGGAAAGATATTAATCATTAAAACAATCTAAGAGTTAAGATTATATATTTTTTCTTTTTATATTAATGTAACAGCAAAAACTATATTAGGGACAACATTGTTGGTATTGATTTTATTTTAGAAATGTAACATAGAGAATAGTTTCTCTAGAACTTGGACACCAATGCAAGAGGAAAGGGACCCAGTATGATGTTGGGTTGTAGGGGTTTATCGTTGTCAAAGATGGAGGCTTGTGAGCTTTGTCTACTGCATCAAAATACTGTGGGCCTATGAGAATAATCCAGGCGGGGACCATGTTGAGACCGCTGACATGGACTCTGGGTCCCACCCAGCTTAACCCCAACATATGGGCTTACTGTTTCCTTTCGTTCGTTTGGCCCGGGAAGGCCCATTATTTTGAAGTCGCAGTAGAATATTGGAATCTACTTTTTCAAGTGGACCAATTTCACTTCTTTTTTCCAAATAAAAACGTGTCAGATTTCAAAAGATAGTAATACTACTAGCCTTTGTTTTGTTGAGGTTGATTCTAGTGGAAATGGGGCTTATCCTAAAAACTGAAAATGAATATGATCCGTTGGATTGAATAAATGAAAGACTGGGATTGATGTGGGGGAAATCAGAAAAAAGAGGGGCACGCGCTTCTTTTTCTGAATTTTAATGGCATTTTTGTAAATATCATTAAAAAACACTCTAAAATAGTCATTAATACCTTTCTATCTTCACAAACCAACTGCAAAATCAATCAACTATCAACTCTCCTCAATTCTCCCCCAAAATTGAATAAAATCGCCTCAAAATCTCCCAACCCCCTTTCGTTCGAAGACTTAATTGAAGATCTGAATCACGTCTATGATAGATTAGGAGTAACTATTGTTGAAATCCGGTTCCAAACAAGGTAAGAAACCCTCTCTTTTTCGAATTTTTTGATTCTAGGGTTCATACCCAAATGGGATTTTGATTATAGAAATTGAAAGGACGTAGAAAGTGTTTTGGATGCATTGTTTTGTGATTAAATTGATATTTTGGTGATGATTAGTAAACTAATTAAATGAATATAGGGTGGAGAAGGGTGCTGAATTTTTAAACTATTGGGGTGGAGATCTGATTAATGATGATACAAAAGGATTTGAGAGGAAACTAGACATTGAGAGGAACCTAGAAAGTTCAGACTTATTGGAATCTTAGACTACAAACATGGAGAGAATGTGTTATTCTAGCTTATTCAGACTCGTATGTAAGTTGTTTCTAAGCTTTCAATACTTGTATTGTTGGTCTGAATGTGTTTTTATTATAGATGCTCACATATTTCATTCAAAAGTTCATTTATTTTGTTCACATGTTCATAAACATAGTTCGAATGTTCAAATGTCAACAAGGTTCATATAATTTATAGAAAAGGTAGGTGTTCACGTATTTCATTGAAAGGTTCATGTATAACACTAAGAGGTTTATGTATGTTGTTCACATGTTTGTATTGTCTGAAAAAGCTAATATCTTATATTTTTTTATAAATATAGAAAGTAAAAGTGGCATCATATAGTCAAGACCAGAATTACAATCCAAATGAACAAGTTGGTGGTGAAGATATTGGAGATGATAGCAACCAAAGTTTGGAAGAAGATGGTGAAATTTTAAATGATCCTGCAACTCAACCAACAAAACAAGCCAAAGAAAGTTGGAGGATGCAAATGGGCTACTTCTGTTTTGAATGGAAAACATTGAATAAAACAATTATTAATTTTGAAAATAACTAGCTAGTTTCGATGATATAGAATCTAGATGGTTGATATTAAGCTAAGAAACTGAAGATGAAGTTATGTTGGTGGGGTAGTAGAAAAATAGAAAGACATGGAATGATATTTGTAAGAAGGTACAAAACTCTTTTACGAATGAAGTTTGACACCTAGTTTCATTAGGTTCATGTTTATTATGTCCACGTTCACACATTTATTATGTATGTTCATGTTTATTTTATTGTATTTCATGCATATTAATATAACAAGCTTGGTCTTATGATTTATATTTTTGTTGGTTAACTATGCTAGCAAAGGTTGTAGCTGAACTTGATACATGACGGTTAAAAACAAATGAAATTGAACTGAATATTGTGAATGTTCATATATAGTAGTCGTAGGTTCACATATTTAGTATTTGTATTCAAATATTTAAGATTTGTGTTCACATATATTATGAAATGAAAAATTAAACTACTAACCATAACAAAAGAGGCTAGAAGCACAAGTGCCTTATATCAAACACATGAAGCATCAAAAAAACTCAACGAGAACTCAAATGAAGATGTATCGTTCATTAGATCGTTGAAATAAAATGGATAAAAAGATAAAATCAATTCCTGAAAATTCGAGAGTTGAAATGACGTCTCGAATTGTGTCAGATCTTATTACATCGAGTGTGATGGTATAGTCCAGTTCCATGAGGGTATTCATAAAGATCTACATATGGCTCTTAAAGTGAGTGAGTAGTTTGAGGGTTGATTTACTCTTGATGTTATAGTTGCCAACATACTCAAACTTGACAACCATGTATGGCAAAAAATTAGCACATGGTGATCACTTGAAATGCCCTATTTGGCTTGAATTATGGTCATCGCATCTTCAACTGTATAAGAGCTTTCCAACTCAAGGGCGATGATATTGTCTGCAACCTTCACAAAGATCTTCATCTCCGACTTTTCAGACTCCTCAGACCTAGAACAAGGCTTCGTCATCTTCAAGTTACTTGCAATGTATCGACACTAATTGGACAACTAACAAGTGTAGTATCAAATGAAATTCTAGAGATTTACAAGGATTGCACAAACACAATACATCATACTCTCATGAAATTTTTTACCATGACACCAATGATCTTACATATATGCAAATATAAGCTCAAAACTTTCATACTTAATAGGCAATGCTAAAGGCAGTAAAATGGAGTTATAAGTCATGATTATTACTAGTGACAACAAGAAAATAGCCAAGATAATGTAGGTTCATGAACTTAATGATAACAGATTAAATATGTATTCTAAATCATCGTGTCATCAACATTATCCACACTACAAGCATTGGTCATTTCACCACTCAAATCAATAGAAGTTGATGAACAAACCACAATAAAGGACAAATGTACAAAAAACTAAATAAAAGAACGCACATTTTGCTGTAAGGTTCACGCAAAAATATATAAAGTTCACGTAATAGCATAATATGTTCACATAAAATCCAATTCAGCACAGAAAACTCTCATTTCTTAGGACTTTCATCGAACATGTTATATGCATCTCAAACTACAAGATCAAATAATTCGAAAAAACAAAGTATTGGACAATGGACTATGGAAAAATTAACAACATGAATACACTAAATACTTGAAATTTTCAACCGATTCGATCTCATATTGTCAATTTTGATTTTAAACTTGAAATCAACACAAAGTTTTAAAAAAATAAAATAAAACTCAAAAAGAGCCAAACACATACCTTAATTTGAACCCATTAAGAAAGAAAAACAAAGAAGAATCGATCGGATGGAGAAATTGGAGATAAGAGAAAGAAGAACTGATTGAATTTGTACCCTGTAGAAGAGAAGAGAAATATTGTACGTTGGTGGTGTGTTGTAGGCAATTTGGAGAAGATGATAAAAGAGGCCAAATGACAAGTTTGCCCTTGATTCTTAAAAATTGAAAAAATACACGTGCTAATCATAGCCATACAACATAAAGAATCTAACGGACAGAACTGATTTTCAATTTTCACGTTAACCTCCGTTTCTATCTGATTCAATTCCTTGTTACTTAATAGTAATATCTACCATAATCTATAACTATATATTAAAGATATACCTTTTCGAGACACCAGAACGATTCTGCCTCACCTTATAATTATAAAATTAATTTTTATTCCTAATATTTTAACTTTTTTCTATTAAATTTTTCTTTAACTATTTAAATCTATCTTTAACATCAAACAAATATCTATTTAGTATAACAAGATCTTTTGAAAACTTCCTTACACAAGTATAAAAAATTAAAGATAAAATATTTTAAAATAAATATAAATCTTTTAGCATATATCTTTTGACGAATTTATTTATAGATATATAGTGATTTTATTATATAAAAAATTAATGATAAATTTTTATAAATTTTTTAAAATTAATAAAAATAAATAATAAAATAATTAATAGATATATTGAAATATTTGATAAACCCTAAATTTACATAACTAATAAGTAATAAAATGTGAAGAATATAATATCTGATTAAAAAATATACGTTCTACGAGCAATAAATTACTTATATTAAATTTTATATCATATTTTTATTTATTTATTAATATTCTATTTATAATGTTTATAAAATATCGAATCGTAGTCGTACATGGTACGACGGGTAAAACTAGTCTACCCTAATACATTATAAAGCAGAACCCAAGTCTGTTGTAAAATTTGCGCCACGTGGCATTTTTTAATAAATTAATGTGAAATTATATTTTAATAAATTTTGTAACAACTTATAGTATTCTTGCTATATATGCTAAATAGATAACATGTTTATATAATTTTTTTTGTATATAATTTTCTATCTATGGATTATGTATTAGTTTACTACAATACAATAGATAACATATTTATATAATTTTTATATATACATAAATTCCTATGAGATGATATTTTCCATATTAGTTTAATATTTTTTATCTCTTAACAAAATTTAGGGTCTCAATATATTTTTTTTATCTTTTAACAAGGCTTGAGCTCCAAGTATAAAATTTATATCTATATAATGATATAATTTTAAATAATAAATTTTGTTATGTTATTATATTTTTATTTTGAGAAAAAGATAAAATTTTATGTTGATGACTAAGATTATATGTAAATGTCAAAAATAAATAAAAATTCGAATTTTAATTTAAATTAATAAAATAAGATTTTCTTTATCTTTTATGCATTTATTTAAAAGACTTCTTCTTAAATCAAAGTTTGATAAAAAAAAAATAGAAAATTTTACAAATCTTGATGAATACTTGCTTAAATTGAATTTTGATAAAAATTTACATTACATTTTTCTTAATTTCCTTTTTATTTTAGTTATGTAAATATATAATTTTTTTATCTAGACCCACCTTACATTTAAATTTTTTTTATCTCTATGTTTTTTTTTGTAATTTAATATGGATGCTAGGTTGATTAATACATTGAATTTTGTAAATTTTGATATAAATTTAGTATGGAAAACAACTTTATAGATGGATTGAATTTTGCAAAATAATACATAGATAATTTTCTCTGTATTTTATCTCTTAAATCAAGGAAAATGTTCTCTTCTATACTAATATTTATATTGTATTTTTCATATTTACAAACATTCTTATTATTATAGAGTAAAATATAAGAACCCTAATATATAATTTTAATAAACTAACTTTAAAAAAATATTTAAATAAATTATATTATGTTTTGTAGATAACCTATCCTAATTATTATTATCTTTATAAAAATAACCAAGTATTTTAGACATATTCGTGTCTAAAAAAAGAAAATATTATTTAAAAACATTCAATAAAAAGTAAAATTAATATTTTAATAATTTCAATCTAAATTTGGACAAGATCTCCACAAGTAATGGAACAATATTTAAAAATATATTCAATTAAAATATGGCGTACAATCTAAAAAAAATAATTTATCTATTGCATAATTTATTATGATATTATATAAATATATTTATTATTTTAAATTAATATCGTTGAATTGTATAGTTTTTTAGTAAAATTATCTCGTGAATATCACGGGACTGCAACTAGTATATTATAAAGCAGAACCTATGACCAAAAAAAATTATAAAGCAGAACCTAAGTCTGTTGTAAAATTTGCGCCACGTAGCATTTTTTAATAAATTAATGTGAAATTATATTTTAATAAATTTTGTAACAACTTATAGTATTCTTACTATATATATACACTAAATAAATAACATGTTTATATAATTTTTATGTATATAATTTTCTATCTATGGATTATGTATCAGTTTACTACAATGGATAACATATTTATACAATTTTTATATACATAAATTCCTATGGGATGATATTTTTCATATTAATTTAATATTTTTTATCTCTTAACAAGATTTAGGGTCTTAATATATTTTTTTAATCTTTTAACAAGGCTTGAGCTCCAAGTATAAAATTTATATCTATATAATGATATAATTTTAAATAATAAATTTTGTTATGTTGATATATTTTAATTTTGAGAAAAAGATATAATTTTATGTTGATGACTAAGAGTATATGTAAATGTCAAAAAATAAATAAAAATTCGAATTTGAATTTTAATTAATAAAATTAGTTTTTCTTTATCTTCTTATGACTTTATATTAAAGATTTTTTCTGAAATCAAAGTTTGATAAAAATAAATAGAAAAATATTCAATAAAACATTAAAATAAATATTTTATACATATTAATGTCCAAAAAATCAAGTATTTTATAAATATTAATGTATAAAAAAAAATATTTTTTAAAACTATTCAATAAAACGTAAAATAAATATTTTAAAATTTTCAATCTAAATTAGGACAAGATCTCCACAAATAATGGAAAAATATTTAAAAATATATTTAATTAAAATATGGAGTACAATCTAAAAAAATAATTTGTCTATTGCATAATTTATTATGGTATTATATAAATATATTTAGTATTTTAAATTATTATCGTAGAATTGTATAGTTTTTTAGTAAAATTATTCCGTGAATATCACGAGACTTCAACTAGTTAATAATTAAATTAAACTAGTATACTTATTATTATAAAAATTTACAATCTAATAACTATCCATTTCATCTGAAGCCAATTAATAATAAAAATTTGCATAAATATAAATTTCAACAAAAAATATTATAAATCATAGTTAATCGTCACCTCGAATTCTAAAATGGAAAATATTTTTATTTTAAATAGGAGTAGCTTATAAAGATTTTTATTTTAGTAGAATATTGTATGTTGTATACTTATATATGATCATCTTCTTAAGAAGGGTGGCATCTTCTTGGGGCTTGTTTTTGGTTCAAAACATTATTAAAAACGAACCACAACGTAGGATTTTGTTAGTCTAGAAAAAAGGTGTTTTACGCACACCCCGGACGCCCCCACCACAACTTGTCCAAGGTCATCGTGGAGGAGGTAAATCATGGTGACTCAGCGCCCCCCCCCCCCCCCCCCCCCCCCCTAGACAGGATGAACAGTACCTGGTGCCCACAAGGACCCACCCCCTAGCAAAGAGGAGTGAAATTCTCACACTGCGGCTGCCCGGACTCGAACTTGTGTCCTTGTCCACAATCAGTTGTCTGGGTACCAACTGAGCTATGCCCCATTGGTACCAAAAGAGTAGAAGGCTAGATAGCATGAGTAAAGATATAGTGAGAAGAGGGCTTACTCTCAAAAATGGAGAGAAAAGAGAATCGTTAGATTATGTAATTTAACGGTCAGGATTAAAGGTTGATGTTTAACTCATTTTATTATTAAAAAGATGGCTAAATAGAAATCAAGCAGGGGATGTTCCGACCCCTAACATCAGCAGATATTAAAAAAAAAGAACACCCTCAAGCGGGTCAAACAATACATGAATACATAAACTAATTATTAAAAGCATAGCAAGGTAATCCGCAATAGTATTTGCTTTCCTATAAATATGACGAAACTGAGTAACCCAATCCCTTCTAAGAAAGCATTGGCATTGAGCAACCATGTTAATTAAGGCCGATAACGATCCACGGGCTTACTTAGAAGAAGAACCACTAAATGCGAGTCCATCTCCAAGCAAACCCTCATGTATTCCTAGTCTCATGCTAAACGGATGCAATTTAAGGCTGCCAATATTATGGACGAAGCCCCCTTGCCATTGTCCGTCACAGTCTTTGAGAGCACAACTCCAGCCGCTGCCATACCGGCCATCCGTTCAATCTTGCATACTAATATATGAACATATGCAATGGTGGAGCCAAGACTATCCGCGGGTGGGGGGGGGGACCTCAAAGAATAAACAGTGGACCTAAAACCTCATACAATTTAACATATATAAAAGGACTTTATGTTTTTATTGATAGAGTTTGGTTCAAATAAAACAACTTTTTATCCTATAAAATAAGGAGCATTTAGAACATTGGATCTCTTTGATCTAATGGATGATGTTCTATCCTTTTTAGGAATGCGGTGATATTTTCGTAATTTTTCGGAAATTATAAAAGTGCATCGTTATGGTGAAAAAGTGCATTACGATATATAAAAGAATGTATTACAAATGCATTTTTACTATGAACCAAACATGGAGCGGATGCCCTGCTTGCTTCATTTTTGTAAGCACTTTTTGGTTTAACAATGCATTTTTTCACGATAACGATGCACTTTTGTAATTTCCAAAAAATTACAAAAAATGTCACCGCGTCCCTAAATGGGATAAAACATCAGCCCCTAGATCAAGGAGATCCAAGAGTTCTAAACGCTCATTATTTTACAAAGAGTTGTTTTATTTGAACCCTACTCTTTATTGATATATAAAAAATGATAGACGGTTTGAAAAAAATGTAATAAATTTGGGATGATTTTGCATATTAATGAAACATATACTTAAGGACATTTTGGTCCATATTTTATTATAGGTTGTTTAACTTAACAAAGTATATTATAAAAAGTGATTTGTTAAAAAACACTCATTTTAAAAGGTAATTTTTGAAAAATAATCCAAAATATTATATCTAACGAAATCTTTCTAATTGAAACCCCTTATCATGTAGTTCTAGGACAATTTTTTTTAAGAAAATCATTATAGCTTACCCTTTCAACTTCTAATTCAATACTTCTTTTTTAACCCTATGTAATAATTTAATTGTTGATGGAAAAAATACAAATATATGCACTACTCGTTTTATAATAATTTTGGAGTTTATAATTTATTAAAACATTTATTATTCCAAAAATTCTGTAACTCTAAAAAACTTTAATGCTAAATTGCAAAAAAAAAAAAAAAAATTGCCCCGCAACGACTTGAGATTCTAGTTGTATTTAAAACAGTGAATTACTACTATACATTACAGTACTACATTAGTAAAGTATAAATCAAATTTTACACATGGTGCAATCATATTTTATCAAATTTTAAGAGTGCTTATTCACACTTATTTATCGATGGAAAATTGAAAGGTTGTTTTTGAAGAAATACTCTACATAATGGTGGTAGTTCTTTTTGAAGAAATACCTAGGATTGGTAAATATCTATGGGTAACTGATAAATATTTATGGGTAACTGATTTATCTGTTTAACCCATTCAAAATAAATGGGTGAAAATCCAAACAAAGCGGGAGATGGACGGATTGGTGACGAGTGAAAGTGATGAGTTGGATATGTGTCGGAGTTTGTCATGTAAATAACTCAACCCATCACCCACCCACCACCCGTTTCACCCAAACCACCCACTTAACCCGTTTAAACCTTAGCTATCCTAGTATATTTTGAAGGTTTTGTTGTATTTTGAAGGAAATTTTCAAATATCTCGTTAACACTTAAAAAATTTTTTGGATTTGCATTTCCGTTTACTTACTATTGATGATTTACTTATTGAATTATTATCTTTATATGTTTTTTCGTATTGAATTATCATTTGTAAATGATCTCATATATATAATGAACAAAAATACAACGGTTATACGGGTGAACTGATCATCCATATAACCAACGGGTAAATGGATCGCCACCCATATAACCAACGGGTGACGAGTTGTTTGGGTGATGGGTGGAACATTTCACGAGTGACGAGTGGATCGGGTGAGACATTTTTACTTGCGGTCGAGTGGTAAAAGTGTTCACGTACATATAACCCGAATCATTAACAACCCTAGAAATACCCTACATTATAGGGCGCCGGATCCTCTGTCCCCATTACATGTCCCCTTTTGTGTCCCATTACCATTGATTGGTCCACGTATATTAAATTTTTTAAATTAACAATCACTTTTCCTATTTTACAAAATGCTAGTAAAAGTGTTAATTTTAATTCTTTTTAATTTTAAGAAATAGAATAAAACCTACATATCTAAAGTTCTGAACAGTGATTGTATCGTCACGAACATAATACCGCCTTTGACTTAATTCAAATGGGATATGTTGATTATAATTATATCTTGTAGTTGGAAAACCTAATTCCAAAGGCACCATTAGCATATTGAATCCCCAATTTCATTTATTGATCTAGAAGCGTGTTAGTGGGATAGAGAGAGGTTTTTCTGGGATTGAATTACAATACCGTCTTTGACCGAAATTCAAACGATCACTACAAGATTCTGGAGATTTAGCGACCATATTTGGCGACCAAGTTGGTCGCTAAATCGATTTAGCGACCAGATTGTGGTCGCCAAAAGTGGTCGCTAAAAGGCCGGACGCTAATGTCTCAGCGACCACGTGGTCGCTAATGGTAGCGACCACATATTCGCTATTTCTAGCGACCATGGACGCCTCTGGTCGCCACTATTGTGGCGACCGGTACTGCGACCAATGCGACCACACTGGTCGCCATGGGCAGCGACCACGTGGTCGCCGATTGACGCCACCTATAGCGACCACGTGGTCGCTATAGTGGCGACCACCTGGTAGCTAAAATAAAAAATAAACGCACGGGCATGGCCTTTGCCTGAACCTAAACGCACGATCGTGCGCACATATTTGCACGGGCGTTCAAAATATAGCGACCACATGGTCGCTAATATTTATTTAATTAAAAAAAATAAAAAATTATTTCCGCTTTATTAATATTAATTTAAAAAAATTAGAATTGCAGAAAACAAAATATTTACAAATTTAAATTCCAAAAATATTTACAAAAATATTTACAAAAATATTTACAAAAATATTTACAAAATTAATTACAAAAATATTTACAAAATTAATTACAAAAATATTTAAAATAAACTATCTAGTTGTTTCCGTCGGGGTTCGCCGCATCACTTCCGTCTGCACCATGGGACCCACCCTGCTGCGGGTCGAAATTTTGCTGCATCCGAGCCATGAACTCCTTGAGCCGAGCGACCCTACTACGCAAGTCCGTCACTTCGGTCGTAAGCTCGGCGTTGCGCTGCGTCAAATGCTCCACCCGAGGAGGTTCCCGACGGGGCGCCGTCAATCGTGACCCATAGAACTCGGAGGCGGCGTTGCCAAGCCCGAAGACAGCGCCGCCCGGGCCCACCCCTCCAGCGGCCGTCAGAAAGGCACTCGTCTTGAAAAGACGGAGTGTTGCCCGTCTCCGAGGACCTCTGGGAGAGGATCTCCCGGGTCCGAGCCTAAAAAAAGCGTAATCATATAAATAAAAATAATAATAAACTAAATATAATAAGAAATGAAATAAGTGAAATACTTACAGCGATCTGGGCGGACCGGTCGTCTATAAAATATCGGTCCGGGCCCTGTGTGTGCGTCTCGATGAGAAGCTCGAGAGGCGTAATCGGACGACCCCGTTGGGTTTCCTACGAATGATTAACATGTATTAATATTTATTAAAAGTATATTAACCTATTATAAATAAATTTAAAATAAAATACATAAATTTAAATTAAAATAACGTACCAAATGTTGCATGGTATCGAGGTGTGACCTCGAACCACTGCTGTGGTTCGAGGGATTTGTATGCCGGATTCTCTTCTGACGCTCACACTTCGCCTTGTACTCGGGCGTGTTCCAATACGCCACTCAAAGGTCCCAAGCGGCGGAGTTGATCCAGCTCGGCTTCTTGCCAACCCGACGACTCTTCCCAACCTTGTCGTCGTATCGCTTCTTCGCGATCTTCTCCCACAATAGCCGGACCGTCTCGACGTCCATACCCGACTTCTTGGCATCCCATTGGAAGTGCGTCTAAAACAAAATAATAAAGCAAACATATTAGTCGATAAATACGAAATATTGTCTGAAAAAAAAAATATATACGAAATATGTAAAACGTAATGCGAAATAAAATAAAATTACCCTCCAAGCCTCAAACCACCGCGCCTTTGATGCGGCGGTGGCAAAGTCGAACTCCGACGCCCTATCGTCGGGTTGGCCGGTAATGATGTGCGTGGACCACCGCGACACCATTCCCGACGGCTGCAAGCTGCAAGATTTCGCAAAAAGACATTATAACATTTTTTTAAAATTTACAAATTTAAAATAAATTGAGTATTACGTTCCGCCGCGAATGGAAAGGTCCCATACGCGGTTGGGATCGAGCCCATTGCTCGATCCCGCCGATGGCGCCGGAGTAGGGGTTGTGGATCCCTCTGCGGGGGCAACCTCGTCGTCGGACAAATGAGGTGTGTCCGTGCGGGTCGCATCGGAATCGTGCTCCTCCTCGTCCGGAAGAGGAGCTCGTGCACGACGTCCTCCTCCTCCTGACATACTAAAACAACAAAACAACAACCCTAACAACAACTTAAACAACAACAACACCATGAACAGCAACAACAACAACAAAACTCAATTTAAACAACAACAACAACAACAACAACAACAACATATATAACAATTTCTCCAACAACAACAACAACCCAAACAAGATTCAAATTATATCCAAATTCATTCATTCAATTTCAATTTCTATCCAAAATTCACTCAATTTCATTCAAACAAAACCCTAATTCATTCAATTTCTATCCAAATTCAATCACATTTTGTCCAAATTCATCAAAATCTATCCAATTTCAATCCTAAACTACAAATTCAATCTCAAATCCTTTATCGGAAATACTAAATAAACCGAGAGCGGAGAAAATACCCGGAAAAAGAGGCGGAAATCAACCGGGGCGGAGAGGGCGGTACGGGGGGCGGCGGCACGGGCAGGCGGCGGCACTGGCGAGGCGGAACTGGCAAGGCGGGCCGGAGCGAGGAGGCGGGGGCCGGAGTGCCCAGTCGCGCAGAGGAGGAGGAGGAGGAGGAGGCGGGGGGGAGGAGGAGGCGGGGGGAGGAGGAGGCCGGAGCGGCGAGGCGGGGGACGGAGCGGCAAGGCGGGGCCGGAGCGGCGAGTCGCGCGGAAGAGGAGAAGGAGAGGGACGCGAGGGAGAAGGAGGCGGGGGGAGGAGGAGGCCGGAGCGGCGAGGCGGGGGGAGGAGGAGGAGGAGGCCGGAGCGGCGAGGCGAAGAGGTGGGGGTGAGGCGGCGATTCGCTCGATCGGGAGGCCGAAGGAGTTGAGGGTTTGAGAATGAAGAAGATGGAGACGCGATCTCCTTCTTATTCATAGGTGGCGACCATATGGTCGCTACTTAGCGACCATATGGTCGCCATATTCGATTAAATGAAGAAGTGGGGCCGCCCTCAACATCGCGACCATATGGTCGTTAATTAGCGACCATATGGTCGCCACCCCTGAAACCCAAAAATTCGGATTTCCCCCTTTTTTTCGAAATGGCGCCAAAAATTTCAGTTTAGCGACCACGTGGTCGCTAAAACGAAATAAAATTGAAATACGCGCTAAAAATTCCAATTTCGAGCTCCTAATTTGAAGGTTGGCGACCATATGGTCGCCAAAATTTTAATGGTGGCTACTATATGGTCGCTAAATTAAGAACTTGGCGACTACATAGTCGCTGAAATTGCTATAGTGGACAAAGTAATTGGTTCGAGGGCTCAAATGGGACAACAACTACAATCCGTCTCAGTAAATCGAAGACTAAACCCAATTCTCAGAAAACAACTTCATTAATTCATAACGAAACCAAGTTACAAACAACTTCATAAACTCGAACGAAACCAAGTTACAAACACTTGCTTCCTAAGTACATTAATTAAACGAACTGACAAACAACTAAATCAAACAACACAAAGTGAAGCTTTTTAAGTGAAACCAAGTTGCGGGAGACTAACGTTGCGGGAGACAAATCGCCCGGATCAACCCCAACTGGAAGTGTGCAACTAACGTTGGGGGAGACATCCATATGATTACTCGCGACATGCGAGTTAAAATAATACGAGCAAAAGGTGGACGTCTCCTGAACGAGATAGGCACTACAAATTGAGCCCTCAACCTTAGCTTTATTGCCAACTGTCCCCTTCAGCCTTTTTAAGAGCCTACAATATATATATATATATATGATATTGAAGACTCTAAAACCAAATTAACTAGCTACAACTTATCAAAAATTACAATTGTACATACCTTTCTTCTGGATACATCCATCTATAATTGACAGGGCCACAAAATGAAGCTTCTCGTGGCAAATGAATAGGCAAGTGCTCCATCGAATCAAATAACGCCGGGGGAAAGATTCGTTCCAACTTGCACAAAATAATTGGTATTTCCTTGTGCAACTGCATAACCACCTCAGGCTTAAGCTCATAACACGTCAGGTCCCTGAAGAACGCACTTAGCTGAGCAATAGGCTCCCAGACTTTGTCATCAAGAAATGCTCGAAAAGCAATAGGCATCAACCGTTGCATGAACACATGACAATCATGACTCTTCATCCCAAAGAGTCTAAGCTTGTGCAAGTCAATGCAGCGGCTCAAGTTGGACACGTATCCATCCGGAAATTTTACGGATCTCAACCACTCAAGAAGCACATGTTTTTCATTACGATCTAGTGCATAGCATGCCTTTGGGTACCTATTGTCCTCCTCGTCAGGTTCCAACTCCGGACGCTTGCACAATTCCTTTAGGTCCTTTCTAGCCGACCATTTGTCTTTCGACTTCCCCGGAACATCGATAATGGTGAAGAAAACATTATCAAAGAAATTCTTTTCAATGTGCATGACATCTAAATTATGTCTTACCAGCAGACTAGGCCAATAAGGTAGGTCCCAAAAAATGCTTTTCTTCTTCCAACCCGAACCTCTACTGACCGTCTTATTATGCTGTTCGGCTCCCACTTCAGTTATCTTCATCAAACCCATATTGTTGATCTGGTCTAGTATCTCGTATCCGTCACGGAGTACAGGTGGAGCACGACGTTCCCTTCTACCCTTCTTGAAATCGTTCTTATTGTTTCGGAAGCGATGATCATGTTCTGTAAACCTCCTATGACAATCGAACCAGCACATTTTGTGTCCATGGGTTAGATAAAATGCATCAGTGTCTTCCATGCAATAAGGACACAGGTATTTCCCAGAAGTACTCCAGCCTACACAAACATATATTTGGTACAACACATTAAATTATTTAACGGCTAGCTTCATGATATATGCATGAATATATATAATATACTTGACATTATTTAAGTTGAGTCTATAACAACATACCTGACAACATCGAATATGCCGGGAAGTCACTGATAGTCCATATTATAGCTGCACGCAAGACAAAGTTTTGCTTCCTCCATGCATCATATGTGCACGCCCCATTAAGCCACAAATTCTTCAGCTCGGCTATCAACGGCTGCAAATACACATCCAACTTTTGCTTCGGACTCTTCGGTCCGGGAACAATAACCGTAAAAAACATAACCTCTTCTCGCATACACATCGATGGCGGAAGGTTATAGGGTGTCAGAATCACAAGCCAACATGAGTATTGACGCCCTGACGCACCGAACGGATTGAAACCATCCGTGCACAAGCCTAGTCTAACATTTCGCGTTTCTGCTGTAAAATCTGGCCACGCAGCATTGAAGTGCCTCCATGCCTCTGCATCAGACGGATGTCTCATCACCCCATCTTGTGCATGCTCTGCATGCCATCTCATATGCTCGGCAGTCACCACCGATGCGTACAACCTCTGCAACCGTGGAGTTATTGGCAAGTAAAACATACGAGAATAGGGAATGAGCTTTGACTTGCCTTGCCTCCATCTAGGATACTCACAGATCTTGCAGGCCGCGTATTCTGCATCTGCACCCCAATATATCATGCAAGAGTTTGGACAACAATCAATGGCCTCGTACGGAAGCCCGAGACCCTCGACCAGTTTTTTCGTGTCGTAAAACGTGGCTGGTAATGTGGTCTCCGGGTGTGAAACGCGACCGCAGAAATCCGAGATCATGTCGTATCCGCGCTCCGTCATCCTTAGCTTTGACTTTATGCTAAGTAGCTCAGTCGCCGCCTCCAACTGGGTCATATCACATCCAGGCCACAACGGCATATTTGCAGCGGACAACATGTCGTACATACGTTGTGCATCGGGATTGGGCGCTTCATGATAATATTGGTCCCCCTGCTCATGCCTTATACCCTCAGTCTGCACAGGATCATCAGTAGTGTACTGACTTTGGGCATTAAAGCCATCATACACCATCTGCTCTATTCGATTATCATTCCTCCCAGATACTGGTTGTGTTGGATCAGTACTGCTACAGCCTTCATACTGTCTAGACTCTGCCAACAAGGCAGCGAACATTTCATCAGTCTCTCCGTGCGAAACCCAATGGTAATAATTCGGAACAAACCCATCCTTAACAATGTGATAATGCACATCATCTACAGGAATCAGTTTCCTATTCTTGCACCTCCGACACGGACTCGTTGTGCAAAAACCCACCTATATGACGCACATACATCCATTCACGCATTTTTTCTTCCTGCAATTCAATATAAGACTATAATTAATTGACTTTTGCAGTGTATAATCCTGGATATGGCGACCATATGGACGCAGATTAGCGACCAACTGGACGCTATATTCTCTTTGCGACCATATGGACGCTAATTAGCGACCATATGGTCGCTAATTAGCATTTAGCGACCATATGGTAGCTAATTAGCGTCCATATGGTCGCCAACTTCAGAACAGCAGAACACAAATTTACAACATAACCAATTGCTATTTGCGGTAAAATTCTGTAATACAATCTATTATAAATATATAAACGAAAGCTTTCTACCGTCAATATTTATCTAAAAGAATATAATGACGGAATGAAAAATTAGGAATAAGATTTAAATACATACCTTTAGTGAGGATATCGATAAAATTTGACGAAATTTCTTCCTAGAATCAATTCACAGTTGTGGTTCTCTTTTGTGAATATTTTGGAAGACAGTGGAATGAGAGTGAAGTTGTGTTGAAGCGGAATGAGAGTGCATTTTTAGCGGAATGAGAATGCAATATATGCTGAAACGGCGGGAATTTTACCAATTACTGTTTTTAGCGACCAAGTGGTCGCCAAAAACGCGGGAAATTACCCGCCAAAATAGATGTGCCGCGCCAAAACATCTGACCAAGTCAGCGACCATATGGTCGCAACTATCAGCGACCATATGGTCGCTATAACGTTTGCGACCATATGGTCGCTGATAGTTGCGACCATATGGTCGCTAATGTGTGTTCTGATAGTTGCGACCATATGGTCGCTACATGCTGGCGGGAAATTACCCCGCGCACTTTTTGCGACTATAAAGGTCTAGCGACCATGTGGTCGCCCAGTTTAGCGACCATGTGGTCGCTAATTTGGTTTTATTTTTTTCCCCGTTTTGACGTCCAGATTTGCGACCATTGGCGACCATATGGTCACTATTTAGCGTCCATATTCCGTGGTCGCTAAATCTGCAGAATGGTGTAGTGGATGAATCTAAGCTTAGTAACAAACAACCTTGCCATCTCCTCCATCATCTTTCTCGCTTCTGTTAAGATCGAGCGAAGCAGCGTCGTCACCTTCTGTCTCGTCCCGCGATAGTGGTTATCGACTGTCGACGTTCTGGTTCGGATATGTTGATTCGGAAATCCTCGGCGTCGTCGGCCGTCGTCGTCATCGGATCCTCGCTTGTGTTTTATGGATATGCTACCCTAAAAAGCAATTAAAATTAAAGCTTTACTACTAGCATTTTGTAAAATAGAAAAATGATGGTTAAAATTTAATTTGGAAAATTTAATATACGTGGACCAATCAATGGTAATGGGACACAAAAGGGGACATGTAATGGGGACAGAGGATCCGAACCGACATTATGGTGGGTTTCTAAAAAAAGCATAAGGTAGGAGGGAAGAAAATGAATAATCATAATAGTAATTTTTTCGAGTTAATATTTCATAAAAAAGGTTAAAAACACAATCAACTTATCAACCGAGAAATTTTCAAGAAATTTTCAAACAAACAAAAAAAGGGATAGGAAGCCACCTCACCAATCTTAGCTTTCACGATTTTACCTGCATTTATAAATTTCACATCTCTGGTGGGCCCGCCCCCATTTGTCATTATCTTCCCTTTTTTTTTTTTTGGTCAAAACATTATCGTCCCTTTTTTTTCTCTACTTATTCGTCTCTTTTTTTTTTAAGTTGATCATCACTCATCACTCATAAGCCCACGCCCAAACCTGTTTCTATTTCTTTTTATTTCCCTTCCCTTTTTTCACCATTTTTACAGAGCCCTTAGACACACACACAGACACACAGACACACAGAATGAAGTGAGAAGAAGAAGAAAATGGTAGGACTAAGCGTAGTGTTAGAATCCCACAAGAGCGGCACCAAAAAGACGAATTTAACCCTATTCATCATCAACAAGGCCACCATGATGATTAATAAACCACCGCCCCTCACGCCGCCCTCCGCCTCCGGCCACCGTCCTCCTCCGCTTGTTGTGGCCGAAGACTTCCTAGACGCTTGCCTCCTCTGCCGACAAAAGCTCTTGCCCGGCAAAGACATCTACATGTACAAGTATGCCCCTCTCTCACCCCCTTTATTTACACTTTAACCACCCACTATTTTCATGCAATTTTTTTCTGGGTTATTTCTTTTTCACAATTTCGCTAGGGTTTCATTTTTGTGTCTTGTAAATCAATCCAAACCCTAACTCTTCCCTTTGCGAGCTTCTTTTTCCTAATGTATTTTTTTTTTGTAGGTTCATATGTAGCTGTACGTATAATATAATATATTATATAATATTATATAAGAATTTGGTGGTATTCATCTGAATTGGGATTTGTTTGGTACAGGGGGGACAGAGCATTTTGCAGTGAAGAGTGCAGGTGGAAACAAATGCTAATGGATGAAGAAGAAAACACTACTAATAGCAACCATTTCTCAAGGAGGAAAGAAAGGACGCCCAATAACAACTGTTCATCAGCCGCCGCATCCTCCACCACCAGACCTCACAACCGCCGCAGAGCCACCAGACTCCCGCCGCCGGCCGGTGGGTTTGCACGTTGAGTTCTAGCACTACCGGCCCCCAGCAATTAATTAATTTTCCCTTAAATTTTATATAAGGCTAGGAAACTTGTGTACGATTTTGCCCTTTTTGCATCATTTGCGGAATGACCATTATGTCCCTGTACCCCTTTTGCCCCTTTTTTTCTTTTGTAGCGAAGCTCAGATTGGCAGACTGCAGGCTAAGGTGGCATGATTTTATATGTATGACGTGTACGGCCATTAATGTAAATGTGAATACGACAATCTGATGAGGGGGATGGGTCCGGGTTCTGTGTTCGGGTTCGGGCTGGACCCGGTGGGGAGGGTTTTTTGGTCATTTTAGCTTGTGTTTGAAAATGGGGGAAGTCCTTTTTTCGAGCTGGCTTGATCTTTTCTGGCCAATCATGGTTTGGCATTTGTTTGATAGCAAGAGGGTGTGACCCCATAAATCATAAATGCCCTTTTGCGTTGTTTTCTAGCTTATCCTCCTCTCCATCATCGGTGCATGATAGTGTCATAAAGCCAGAGTTTAATTGCTATAATAACCTAATTTACACCATGCATATGTAGGTGAATTAACTACGTCTAGCTAGTATCCCTCCGACCCTGCCTCTTCTCTATGCATATATAAGATGTTAGTATTACGCAGTGTAATTGCCTTACCTTTCAAAACATCTAAGCTTAATAAACATATCTAATTTCCTATGTGTTTCTTGTAAAATGATGTAATTACGTGTATACCATATAAACTCCATGTATGTTGGTGGTAAAATTAAGTGCGACAGATATGGGTGAGATTTTACACCCGATTCACCCGACCCACTACCCATCACCCGATCACACATTTACCACCCACATATTTTGACCTAATATATACTATTTTCTAATACCTTTGTAGGATCGTAGATTTGAGTTAGTTAGAAAAATCGGGAACTGTACCAGAGACAGTTCCCTTATGCAACGGAAAATAATCAACACTAAAAGTAATCTAGTAACGCATTATATAGACATGTTTCTTTATAGAGGAACCTCACTTCACCCAACTAGCCGAATGAGTAAACCTCTACCTCCCTTAGAGGATTTTAAACAAGTACTATATTAATTTGATAGATCCCTAGTTACATGATACCAAGACGAACTTCTCTATTGTTTGCAATCTCCGAATTCAAAAATACTATCGACTTAAGCTATCATGATTCTAGGTCTACTAATTAAACACATTAACACAATAACACTAGTACTTGAACCTGACACGTCCCTGATGTTGATCCCTTTAGCTCAAGAACTCTACTCCAAGTCGATGGCGAGCTTCACGTTGTTCCCATCGAATGGATCTGGTACTTCCAAGTGAGGAATACAATGGGAGTTGTGCCTCTTATATAGAAGAAGGCTCGTGAAACCCTAGACTACTATGGGAGGCGGACTAGGATTAGCAACATACTAACTAGGCTCGGCCAACGTCCACAAAGCCCGTAAGCTAATAATAGTAACTAATAATAATAGAAAGGTGCAACTAAAACCTAATGGGCCTTATTCCACAATAATGGGCCGGTATCTTAAGCATAAGAGAGCATACACCCAAAATAGTAAAGACGAAAATAAATGACGGAAATAGAAATAAATATAATAAATACATAATAGAGACTAATTCTATGCCAAGGGGGTCTCCATGGTCTAGGCTGTCTCGGGATGGTAGGGATCGGGTCCGAGCCTAGGCAGGGTCGCATCATGAGCCCCGGGAGAAGCAACTGAAGGAATTGGAAGATGTTGCTGATTACTGGTCATTCAGATCTTTAGTGGAAAACGATGGAAGAGTTTATGGCTTGCAATCACACACAATGGGACCCTCCTCAAGAGATGAAGGAGTTTGATGCACTCTACCCTTCGGCTCCCTCAGACTTTTTACTAATTGCGCGCAAAGCCTTGTGTTAGGCTTTTAGACTTTTTATTAACTGTTTGTAACAGGTACTCGCGGGGCATATTTTATTCTTTAAAGGTCGTTTTTGTTATGGTACTCTGTTGTGCATATTTCTTTTGCTTTGTTTAATGCAAGTTTCGTAGGACAAGCTGATGGTGTATCGTGATTGTCTTGAATCGCATCATGTGCCCGAGATTAGAATTCAGGAAGGCACAGTTTTTTGTAAGAATGATAAGGGTGTTTTTTGCATATGTATTATAATGACACAAATAATGAATGCAATATGTATTATTTATGTAGGAAATACAATTGTTACATGTCCTTTAAGCTTAAGGCCTACCCTGGCTCTAGAGCACCCTAAGTGTTCTTGACCTCAACATCTTTGACCAGTTCGCAACTGTGTCAGCCTGTTTCGAAAGGCATGGCATGTCACATGTGTTAGGATGTAAACGTCACAAGGCATCCCTTGTTAGTTTTTTGTTCAATGTAGGATGGCGACTAAGGCTAATGTTTCAAATGTAATAAAATGTATTGATGTAAGAAATGCGTGGTACCTTTATTTCAAAAATCGCTTGCTTGCTTCAACATGTCTTTGACAATTTAGAAATGATAGAGCTTTAAATGTATCGCATTCCAGCTTCACGCAACATGTTTCCTATCTACCAATTCCAACTCATAAGCACCTTGCTCCACAATTATAGTGATCATACACGGACTTTCGCAGTTTGCTCCTAATTTTTCTAACATTCAATTCTTGCGTGTCTTGAAATGTTTTCTCAGTACCCAATTTCCGACTTTAAAAGCCTTCAATCGGACATTCTTGATATAGCTCCTAGCCACCCCTTGCCGGTATATGCCATCCTAAGTGCGGCGTCATCCTGCATCTCATCCACCGTATCCAAATGGTGGAATAAGACGTTGCAATTAGAATCCTTAGTAGTTAAGTCGTAACCACTATTGGGATGGCTATCTCTGTTGGAAGCACCACCTCGCACCGATAGACCAGTGAGAACGGGGTGTGTTTGGTCGCGATCTTTGGGGTAATGCGATATGGCCACAATATCATAGGTAGCTAGTCGGACATCCACTACCTTCTTGCTCGTTTCCAGAGCTGGAGCATATCCCATGTCTACTGGGAATGCAAATCGGTGGCAAATTTAATCGCTAGTTCTTTTCGTCGTGTGTCATCTACCCCATTTACAGTTGATCCAGGTTTTTTTAATTTCATCTGCGAAGATGTTTTAGGATGGTCTCCCATCTAATTGCCCCCCCAACTGATTTCCATATTAAAAAAATATGTATATATTTTACGTTGTGTGTCCATAAATTTTTACTTATGTGTATGTATTATTAGGTGAACATCATTTATATTGAAAATATACACGGTTGCTTCTTCTCTCTCCTAAAAAAACATGCACATTAAAATCAAACTTGTGTACAAACAACGACAAGATGTGCACACAACGACATGTGATAGTAATTGAACACATAAATAAATTTTATGAATTTACAATTATAAAACAAATGCACCCCAGATGATGATAAATGAATACACATTCAAAAAGTTATGAACACATAAAATCAAACAGATGAATACAAGGTGATGAGAATTCAACACATGAGCAAATTCTTATGAACACACAATATAATATAAAACGATGCATACATTACGTGATAAAAATGGATGCACATACATATACACTACCAAAAGATTCCAGGAAAAAAATTGTCCCAAAAAACAAATTCACGGTCACCGTCATGACCAGTTTTGTTGACCTATCAAAACACCTTTATGCTTTACTTAGGTCATATTTTATCAAAAAAAAAAAAGTAAGGTCATATGCATGATGTCTTATTGGATGTAAATCAAAACTCTTGGTCTCCATCCAATCCAAAGACTAGAAAGAGTTCCCATTTCTCATATAAACATCCACCCCCTCAATAACTAATGATTTATAATGAATTTGTTTTCGTTTAAATAAAAAAGTCACTCTATTTATTTCGGCATAATGCATTAAGGGTGTCCAAACATGGTTAACCATAATCTCGGTTAACCGAACTTCGGTTAACCATGATTTTGGTTAATTGAAATCATTAATTCTAATCGACTCATTAATCCTGATTAATCTGGAGATCGGTTAACCGATTTTTTTGGTTCGGCTTCTCGGTTAATCAACAACCATTTTTTATATTTTAGATTATAATAATACACTTAAACAACAATAAAGTTATCAACTTTATATAAAAATATTATCCCTCGATTAGAATTTTGAAATAAATAATAGAGAATTGAATATAATGCTAAATGCTCAAAACAAGTATGCAATTCCTTCAAGCCAAAGTATATTTAATGTATTATTTTAAAAAATTAAAAATGCATTTTGGTTTTTCGATTAACTAAGAATATCAATATGTCGAACTGTAACCTAATCGCAAAATCGCAAAAAATATCGGTTCAATTAACCAATCCGAATTAAAAATAATAATGGTTCGGTTAACAAAAAATATGCCAGTTTTTCAATTTCGTTTATTTATTTTTTTGGTAGGAGAGGCGGGACTCTCCGGTCCCTCAAGGAGAATTTTATTAATAATAAAAAAGGGATAAGTAGACATCAAGTGGGTGATAGCCCGACCCCTTACATCAGCAGAAAGCAAAGAAAGAACACCCTCTAATGGGTCAAGCAATATATGAAAACCTACACTAAACGAAAAGGCAAAAGAAGCAAGAAAATCCGCTCTACTATTAGCTTCCTTGTAAATATGGCGAAATTGGATTTCCCAGTCTCTACGAATAAGTCTTGGCACTTAGACACAAGACTGAAGAGTAGATGACTATGCTCGATAGGCCGCCCAAGAAATAGAACGACCAACTGCGAATCTATTTCTAAATAGACCCTCCTATAGCCCTTGCACTGAGTAAGACTCAAATCTTGGACTACACCTCAGAGCTCTACCATTGGAACGGTACAACTCCTTCAGCAGCAGCGAGACCACCATCCCGAACTGAGCCATCCGTATTGGGCTTAATCCACCATTCACTTGACCGGACCCATGAAATGTATTGTTCAACCGAGAGACAGCCAGAGCGATGTTGCAAAGAAAACTCTTTAGCCAACACATAATTTGACGTATGTCTTTGAAAGCAACACGTTTTTTTTTGAAGTCTCAACGAAGCCTGCTAAAAGACAAACAAGTTATACCATTTCCAAATCCACCAAAACGATAATGCAAAGACGTTTGCCCAATCCATGCCATCATCAGTCTTATGCTTCAAGAAATATTATTTAGTTTATTTTTGAACAGCCCTAGAATGAATGGCTAGAAAAGTTGACGAGTAGATACAATATACATCCACATAAATAATATTTTTTTTTTCCTATTTCAATTAATTAATTAGTAGGATTCGTGGGCCAAAATGATTTAGAAAACAAATCCTCTCCCCAAGGTAGGAATAGGAATCAAGAGAGGTGGAATCCCCCATTCCCAGAGATTCTGGTGCTCCCTAAACCAAGTTCCACCACCACACCATCCCACATTATTTTACAGTACATATTAAGAAAAGGATGCACTAACCACTTTAATCAAGTAAAAGGAAAGTACTCCACTCTTGGGCACGGTGTTAAATCAAACAGACATTGGATTTGAGTTTCTCCAATTATTGTACTTTGCATCTCACAGATGCGATTTTGAAAATGACAAAGATATCGAATTTTTATATTCCTTTTCTTCAACAAATTAAAATTTAAGAGTTTGGTGTGTGTAACTTGTGTGAATTTGCAGAGTAACGTTATTTTGCTTTTCTAAAGTTCCAAGTTTATGAATATATGCATCTTTATTTATTCGTCCCTACATTACATATTTTCTCGAAAGGTTATGTAAAGATTAGATATGTTTGGTGCGTCTTCTGATTCACTTGTTTATTTTCATATATATAGCAACTCTCATTTATGTTATCTTGTACATATTAGCTCAACTTAGTGCAGTCCTTTTCTAATTCAGATTACAAAGAAAAGGGAGAAAGCTACGATTATTTGAAGCCAACAATTTCAACCAAAAATATAAATAAATTTGAAGCCACTGTAGGTGCTGGGCTATTATTGCATGAGCAGCTGGGCTATTATTACATTAGAGTCTACTTTAGGTGCTGCAATGGTTGGCAAATATAACTTCTCAGAAACATGGTTATTGAAATCGCCAAAATGAAGACAAAAGTTTTAACCTTTTGGGGGTAAAAAACTGAAGCTCAGGGTGAATATACAAGCCCAAGGGCAGACAGGTAAGTAAGGCATTGGCTTAGCTACGGACAATATAGTTTCATAGGATTCCGGAGACAGGATTACATACAAGAGGTGCTGGTGGTTGTGACAAGACCAAGTCATGGCCCCAAATGCCCAATTGAATCGACAGTTGAGAGACGAACATGCTCCAGGTGGCATTAACCAGATTTGAATAGCAACACCGCTTTCTGGTCCAGGTACAAGTAAATGAAGTGGTTGGTCTCGTGAGTCACATACGAACCTGTAAAGTGGAAATTCAGATTAGTGGTTAATTAGAGGTCTTTTGGGGACACATACATTATGTAGTATAATGTAAATGATACTACTTTGCATTATAAGGTCGCTTATAGGGAGATAATGTGCTTGATATGGATGTCTTATATAACAAATTAAAGATGTTTGTTTTTGTTGCAACTGTGTATTGGGAACCCAAATAAGGCCTATCAAAGAACATACTAGCTACTACAATGACTAATTAAAATATGTAATACGAGAAAAAGGAAATACAAGAGACGGGTCTTACTGCTCAGGTAACATTCAGCAATACCTCATATTCCATGGTAAATGGACCATAAGAGACAGGGCAGACAGGTAGGTACTACACAGCAAATGAGTAATGAGAGCAAAGATAGTGCATAATTCCCACTCAGTGCCTTAAGATAATGTTATTCCACATCACTATCTCCCAATAAACTATTTATTCCACTCTATTAACTCCCTATCGGCTACAGACTTATAGAGCTAATAAGAAACACCCTTAGATACTTAACTACCTTATTCATACTACATTCTTCCCCACTCACCATTCGTCTTCAAGCTAAACCCCAGAGGTGATATTCATAAAAGTAAAACTTTCAAAGAAAGAAATCAGTAGAAACTCACAAAGCTCTTGGTACTACAAGTAATACTCATTATAAATTAGATGCAGCTTGATATGTTTTGGTATATTATATTGTAACTTGGACATTTGTCTAGGTGGTTTTATATTGAGTATGGGTGTTTAATCGGATTTGTCTGTACAGTGTACATTGATTGTTTTGTTGAGTTGTGCTGCAAGTAGAAAGTTGCTTGCGGTCAAGGCATTGTAACTAGACTTGCTCATCTGGGTTTAAAATCTTCAGAAGACATCAAGGTGGTGTTTTTTCCCCTTACGGTTAATTTGTAAAGGTTTTTGCACTTTCTATTGCGATTTGTTACATTTTTACCTTTTGTTGTCCATCTTAAATTATACAGGAGATTCACAGTAACACTCCTTATCTATGATATGAGTTAAGTTTAGTAACAAAGTTTAACCACCCTCTTAACTATACCTAGCAACAAAAGCAGTTTAGCTCAATCTCCAAAGAATATATTCACAGAACTCAGGCCATGAATGCTTAAAAGCAAGCAAGAAATAAGCTCCCTTTTGTATTCCTTTCTAAACCATATGTCATACGTAGCTACAACTAAACACAACACATTCTATGCTAAAAGGGAAATCAGCTAATCAAGGAAGAACACATTCTTCCTTATTCCCGTATAAAATGACATATGAAACAAATTGATCTTTCCATTCTTCCTCTCAGGGGTTACTACAGCTACAAATATGTTTTTTGAGCTTTCTAATCAATCAAAGCAGCTTAGCAACATGGTTTCTTCTCCAAAGCACTTCCCGTTTAATATCATCAGAAGTCAGAACGAACTTCTAGCTTTTCAATGCGGTGCCATAAAGTTTCACACGTACAAGTTTTGTATAACATTTACTTTGACTATATCCCCTCCCAGCTTATTCACCATCATGGAATCGTATCAGACAAGTTGATAAAAAATGTAAAAAGTAAATAGCCGTCATGAGATCCCCACAAAAACAAGCTCATCCAAGGACCCCTCCCAGCTTATTCACCATCATGGCATCACGACAGATCAATTGATCAAGAATATAACAAGTAAAAAACTGTTATGACTCCTGATGGAAATCCCACCAAAATAAACTCATCCAAGGAGTCACATTCCAAGTATAAAAATAATCCAGTCATTGACCATTTGGTGAGCAACATATTTCAAATAAATCTCACATTGCAGACACACCAAATACCACCAATTTCTCTATTACATTAAATACAAGGATTAGAATTTAGAATTCATGCTACCTGGCTCTCTGTCCCTTATAAGTGTTCAGAAAAGAAAACAAAGAACATAATAATTTCATTATGAAATTCTCTATTCATCTGAAA
Source organism: Fallopia convolvulus (assembly GCA_964016875.1). Classification (NCBI taxonomy): domain Eukaryota; kingdom Viridiplantae; phylum Streptophyta; class Magnoliopsida; order Caryophyllales; family Polygonaceae; genus Fallopia; species Fallopia convolvulus. The sequence goes on along the minus strand of OZ024718.1, from coordinate 55,627,302 downwards.
AGTTACTAAACCATGTGAGTCAAATCCAATTTAATAATCTAATACCAAATAAACAAATCATTTCATAATGTGCGAAACATACATTCTTGATAACTTGACTTGAGACCATTCATTGAAGACAACCAGCTAATCCACTCACATTGGCGGATTTATAGTACAAGATTAGTAATAAGAACCTAATATATATCAACTCAAGAGTTTCCTCATTTGTTCATTTGTCTTCTGCTATAAAATTCAACCCAGTAGAGGATATTGAGATTGAAAAAGAAGCCAGATATGCATGGATATAGTCATTTAATATAACTACTGCTGCTATTAAAACTTATTGGGGAGCATAGCCTGATACAGATTTTTTTCCCGTCTTCTGATTGCTTGAGATACACCTAAATAAAGGGCTCAGGTAAACTATAATTGGACATAAAAGCATAAGTCTTTTAGCAGTTTTACATAAGGCACAAGGAACACCAAGGCGTGCCTCATCAAAGTGAGATGCAATTTTTTTAAATTATACTATAAAATAGGATAGTTATGCACATTATATTTGTGTTATATTTATAAAAACTTATCTATGAAGTGATGAATCTAACTATTCTATGTATGTAAAACTATTAAATAAAGAGCATTTAAAGTTAGCTTATTAAAAAGTAACAAGTAATAATTTGAATAGCAACTCATGCAGAGGTGCAAGGCTTAACACAGAAATTAAAATACATTCTAGTCCAGCATAATATGTTGGATAATATCAAAGAAAAAACAAGAGGGAAGCGAGATAGATCATGAAAATGAGCTAGGAAATAGATATATATGTACTAGGCAACTGAAGCACAGTATGGAGTATGTTTCACGTGGACTAATACAAATTGCAGCAAGCATTTAGATGCAAGAGCCTTGTTCCTCATTTGTTCAAATCTTATGCTAAGATCCACGTGCCACTCCTTACTCTCTTTATCTAATCATTCATAGATATATAGGCCCATCATCAATAATGATTATGTGACGAGCACAACAGGAAGGAATACACTGAAGTCTGAAGGTAACAACAAAAAAAAACAGATTTAGATTATGTGCCTTGGGGCATAGTAGGCGATTTTACAAAATCGAATTACTGGATCTTAGGCCAGATTCCATCGCGCTCTTGCATTCTTCTCTTCCATAATTAATAGAATCAATGAATTATGAATGGTAAATCTCCTGCATCTCTCTCCTCCATAATCGATTGAATCTTATAGAAATCACAAATGTATGGCATAAAAGCTGAAGATTCGAGCACAAAGCACGTCACTCTCATCAACCATTTTAATCAAAGAAAATAAAATAATCCAAAAAAGAAAAGCAAAACCAGGAAACATTGCAAAGCCTAAAACGACAGAAAAGTAATAGCAGAAAGATTAGATTAGTTACCAAAATTGCGACCAACAATGCAATGCCAAGTCGGGCCATACTTGGTATCAAACTCCTTCTTGATAGTCTCAGCAACATCCTTCTCAACATTGTGTCTTTCAAACGCCTAAAATCATCATCACATTTGACATTTAGATTATAACACTACAGACAAAAGCGCCTATTTAAACAAAAAAAAACCTAATCGATAATCCAGAAACAAAATGGAGATCTGAACACGAAAATGCGATGGTAGATAAGAGAAACACAATCAAAAGCGCAGTAGAAAAATGTTGAGAGAGAAAGGGGGAGAGATTTTACAGCGACGGCAACGTCGATAGCCTCCTTCTGCACATCATCACTCATGTCAGCGCTTTTGACGACGATCCGCTTGCCGGAGGACGTCATGATCGCTGGATCTCCGGCTTCTCCCTTGGTCATGTCGCTCATCTCCTCGCTCCCACTCACTCCCCCTCCCTTTCTTGTTACCCTGAAATGTTGTCAGTGAATTCTTGCTCGGTTCTCCCTGCTTGTATTTTTTTTTCACTTTTTTAACTTGAAAAATACGTGGAACTATCGCTTGTGCATTTTTTTTCTATTTTGTAAAATATTCGGATTAATTTTAATGCTTTTAAAAGTAAGAGCTTCTGTAAAAGAATTCAGGATGCATAGGCAAAAAAAATACATATGATTGATTACCAATCACTAACTTGCACCAAAAGAATTTTAGAACCACAACAGTATTACAATGTTGTTTGACTTGTATTGTCGTATTTATATTGTTAGAATATTATTTATTTGTACTATTATTTATTTGTACTACAATAGATTTAATCCTATAAATTCGAGACTTTTTTATCCGATAATTGGATTGAATGGAACTTCCAGACCACCATTTGGATGACTATTGTTCGGGTGATAATGATGATAGCATATAAGATAACAGTTGCCTTAAATCATTCAGACCAAATACACAAAACGAAGAAATCAACAATGAAAATGGGAACATGTATGAGGCCTAACTACTCACTGAAAACGAACAAGTCATTGAGCAAAATTTTCCATAAGATGACAATTTGATAGCCCTCAAAAGAGTTTTGAATGGTGCAAACTAAAGGACTAAAAAAGAAAATCAAAAACCAATATTTCTCTGAATGATGAATCTTAATCCTCCTCTTCGGCCTCATTCTCGGCAATGTTGAAATATCTGAGCTCGTATATGTTGCGGTCCTTGTTGGCGGCAATTACACGAAGCCAATCCCTCACATTGTGCTTCTTCAAGTATTTCTTGGTCAAGTACTTCAAGTACCTGCAAGTTACAATAACAAAAAAAGAGGTGTAAATTGGCTGATGACTTCAAAACAAAACAATCAATCATCATTTAATTTCATGCATTGCAGTGCTGAATAACGCAAAAGAGCATTACTCTTGACAAAATTCCTAAACTTCAAGCTTTGTACCAATTTCACAGTGTCCGCTATTTCTGCTACTGGTAATAGCTAATTGAGCTTTTTTCAACTACATGATAAGACTACGGATAAGTGATCAATGTACATTACAGATTTTTAATGATGGTCCAAGTACTGAGAAGAGTTCTACAATCGAACAGAAATCCCTAATAAAAAGATCTAACTTGTCTTCATCAATATTTCATTAGCAGAATTTGATTTTAGGCTTTAGAAAACCAATTGAAGAAGTCAAAAACATCGTAAAAACTATCCATCGATTAACAGCTGAAAATCAAGTAAATCGGAAGAGAGAAAATCACAGACCGCTTGGAGAAGTTGCTGTCGGAGGTGACGATGATCTTGCTCTTATCGCGGGTGACGGTGACAACATCACCGAGAGCACCGGCCTTGCCGCCAACCTTAATTCTCTCCTGAAGGAACTTTTCCAATGAGGCGATGTCCATGATCTTATCCTCGACCGGCTTCGAGCAGTCGATCGTGAACGTCACGCTCTTCTTCTTGCCCTTGGCAACGCCGGCGGCCGCTCCTCTGCTCATTTTTCCACCGTCCGATCTGTTTTGCCGCGCTACGCTTTTCTGAAGAGCTGAGGGAGAAAGAAACGCGGTGAAATGCAATGCAAGGGTTTGCAATGGTGAGATGATAGGGGCTTTAGGGTTTGTGTAGACGAGCCGATGGAGGGCAGGTGGGCTTGAGAAGTAGTATGGGCTTTAATTTGGATTGATTGCAGGTATAAAAGGGCCCAATCCGGGTCATTGTATGGCTTAAATTGCGAGGTAGAAGAAGAGAAGAACGCTTGTTTAGAGATGGACTGATTGATCACATTGCCGGTTACTAAGCTTCTTGTGAACATTATTGAAATCAAAAGGAGAAAAAAGAGGACAAAATTAAGGTTGCCAAAATATCAATTGGAGTGCTATGTAATGCTGAAATGGAGTAAGTATAAAAGCTAACCAAGGATGTCTTTGGGGTGGCTTTAATTTCCTACGTTTCTTCACATCTTCCCTCCTACCACTATGGTGTCAAGCCTGTTCCTAAATAAAGAGTCAACATAGCCCTTCTCATGCACAAAAAAAAAAACTCCAAATAGACGAATTAAAAGTTCTCGAAACAGACAAGAATGCATCTTAACAAGTATCTGAAAAGCAAGTAGGAGTTCAGATTCTGCAATAAATTTAAGGAATTGTAGGGATTTACTGTATTTCCTTGTAACGCTTGCTCCATTGACATCCATGGAACAGCCGAACTAAAACTTAAACTGAAAACAATATTGACTGATATTCATTGTATTTATCACTTATCATACAGCAAAACGCCGAGAACAATTTTGGCGATCCATTCTCCGGTATTGCAAAACTTTGCAAGAGAAACCAATGGTTACTAGCTAAGACTCCAGACAAGTATTTTCCTTAACTTTCTTGGGGCAATTTTCATGTACAGAATCGATTCAGTGCTTGGGAGCATGGTCATCACGTTCTAGAAAGCTTGCCACACGTTCCACCTTGGCACCAGACTTATGGTCGTAGTACTCCACGAGTGCTGCTCCAGCTAAGGCAGCAAGGGTGAGCGCTTGTGCATGCAGCCTGAAATCCCATACAGAGAGTGGTCATTAGAAAAGGGTAAAGGGTTTTGAAACAGTTTTTCTTTTCTTTCTGAATGATGTAGATATTTTAATTCTGCTTCTGAACAACATGTGCAATCATTCAGTAGACTACATACTTGTAAGATTAACTTCTTCATGGTCTAAAGTTAATCTCCTACTTCATGATGTACCTGACAAAACAAAATCCTAATCTTAACGACATCCTTACTCCCTACTCTTTACAATTCTCCACCAATTTATGTCAAGATATCAGCAAGAACTCAATTTCATGACCATTTCACCGATGAACAACGAAGTCAGGTTACCAAAATTTGTGCTAAATGAATTTTTGCCCACTACAATATGATCATTAATCTATTTTTACAACTACATAGATTGATAAGGTAAGCACTGAATACTACATTAGTGATCATTTTACCAATGCAACAATGATTTTTCAATTTAAAACAATTAAAAACGTTTAACATTATCCCCCAATATGATTACCAGTTAACATAGGTTCCTGAAAATGGATAAAGGATATCCAAAATAATCCATCTAAGTCAGATCAACTTCAGAGATATATGCATTAATCAACATGCTAATCCAGCCAGACTTTTTGGGTATGCCAAAAGATGCGTTACCCAATAACCAACAAGCAAAAAGAATCATACGATATTCAGTTCACATATATTGGAAAATCATAGAAGCGGTGAGGCAACTCTAAGACTAAAATAACAAATCAATCAATTTGAGCAATAGACCAATATTAATTGAAACACACTCACAAGGACATGGTAATCCCATAAACCCCAAATAACAACCAAAGGTTCAATTAGTATCTCGTCCTTAATCCAACCAGCAAAGGTGAAGAAAAACTCTTGAATACTCATGCAAAACATAAGTTCAGAATCTTCAAATTATTGTTACTCATAAAAGTAGGAAATTTAGCCTCCAGCAGGGCCTTTAACATTCATTCTAAAGCAAAAGTTAATTAAAACATGTTGCTAATCGCCCAAGATCATTCCAATCCCACACAATCAATCCATATATCAAACTACATTAGTATCAACTCTCAAGGACTAAACTTTACTCAAGCCAGAGAAATTCAAAAGAAAAAGAGAAACATTAGCAAACAACAACAGCAACAAATTTCGAAGCCGGGATCTGGGGGTCGAGATGTACGCACCCTTACCCCTACTCGAAGTGGGGAGGGTATCTAAAGAGGAGAAACATTAGCAAAGTTCTACAAATTTCGAAGCCTGATTGAGCCACCAACCCCCCCCCCCCCCCCCCCCCCCCCCCCACGGCGGATCAGAAATCACAACTTTCACATCCAAACTAAAATCATGTAGACAGAGAAGAAATTTAACCTGGCATGAATAATTTTGACACTAGTTTTCATGTTAGGTTGGGACCAATTGTACGCGATCGAACCCGTAATGCCGCTCAGCCATAAGCACCCTGTTTTCGCATTCCGAAGACCGACATAGAGAAGACACAATCGCATTATATTCAGAATTCAGAAAAAAAAAACCTAATACATGAAATCAGAATCAAACCCGGAAAATACAAGATATGAGGGAGTAGAAAAATTCACCAACAGTTCGAAGCTTGTGCTCCACGACCCATTCCCTGATGGATTGCACACGGCTCTTCGATTCGTCCGCCATTGTTAATCCCTTCAGGATCTTGTACAAAACTCCTTCCTTCGCCTTTGCCTAAATTATACCGCATTTACGAAAACTGATGAGAAAACAAAAATATAAAGGTCTTTCCGTCTTTGTTTTTGCCTTTAGGAGGGTTGGGCCCACTAATAGCGCTGTTACACGTGGTCAGTGCGGTGGTGTCTTCGGACGGTCCACTAGATTATGGCACCCAAAGCAAGAAAGATGCGTGTTGTAGTTTGAATTCCCTCCTAGTGGTGGCGGACCTTCTACTAATTGTAGGCCGCGTCGGCCCATTTGTAGCAGGCTGTGGCCCAATTTTTATAGGCAAGAATACTTTGACCAGTCACTTTAACACCCTACCTTTGAAATGTTCGATTGAATACCTGAATTATACACATTGTGAACTATTAAACACCTGTTTAATCAAAAAATTTATCGTACATAGCACGTGCGTCATCTTGTTGGCGAAAGATGTGTGTTTTGCTAGCGTTAAGAATCGATAATCCTAATCTTGATGGCGAAAGATGCTTGTTTTGTTGTCGTCAAGAATCGAGAATCCTAATCCTACTGGCCAAAGATGTCTGTTTTGCTGGAGTCGGGAATTGAGAATCCTAACCCATTTATACTTTAGATTTTGGCGAATGGCTCCCGGACGCTTATATTGGATTCTCCCCGGTGGATAATACTTGCGTCCTTTGGATTTTCTGCAAGGTAAAACCAAATAGCTAGGAGAGATGGTCGTGGTTTTCCCCAACGACCCTCCGAAGCTCAAGTTAGTAATTGTATTCATAAGAAATTTCTAAAACGAAAAGTATAATAGTGAAAGAGTTGTGAGGTCTTCGAAAATGATACGGATGAAACTTGTGTTCCCCTAGATTATGAGTTAACTTTGTTTTTATCATCATCCGAAGTCTCTTGATCAGATTCACTATCGTTTGGGATCCGGAGGTCAGGTTAAGGAATCCGGAGGTCAGAGTCCGAGATCCCGAGGTTAGCTTCCTCATCTTCTTCAAGGCGGATTTGGGCCATTGCCTTACATGGATATCTTCAAAGTTTGCACATGGGTACTTTGTCAATTCTTTGTAGAGTTCATTGCTCCTTTGAAGACCTTGATGAAATGCTTCAATGGAAGTCGAGACATTGCAATTAGGGATTTCGACTTTCTTTTGAACGAATCGATTCATGTAATCTTGGAGAATTTCATCATATCCCTGCATAATTCGGTACAAGTCATTAAAATACTTTTCAAGACGTCGACTACCTATAAATTGAGCCTTAAAAGGATCGATGAGATCTGCAAATGATTCTACGAATCCTTATGGCAAATTGATGAACCATCTTAGGGTTGGGCCGTCAAGAGTTGCCCCAAAGCTTTTGCACATGATGGCTTCACGTTCCTTCATATGGATGGAAGTTATCATCATCTTTTGCTTGAAGATCAAGACATGATCGTTAGGATCGTCAGTGCCATCATAGCTTGACATGTCCGGGACGACGAAGCCAATAGGGATCTCGACAACGGAAATGACTTCCATAAATGGAGAAGCTTCGTAGCCATCTTCGGGTTCCTTCTCTATAGGATGCGGGAACTCAAGGAACCTTGCAATCTTCTCATTGAGAACCTTCGCTTGCTCTTGAATATGTCGCTCGATAATTTCCTTTAGTTGTTCTTGGATCGTGGTTGTTGCTCCAGAAGAAGTTGTTGCAGGAGCATGGATCCCAGATAATGGATCTTGGATTGTAACAGTCTCTCTATGAGAAGCCACCGCAGAAGCTAAGATCCTTTCCGTGTGTACATGCGATCTCAAAAACTCATTTTCACTTGTTAGTTTCGCCACTAGGGCATTAGATCTGGTTGTTTGGGCATTGATTTCGTCTAGGTCTTTTTTTAGGGCATCGATTTGTGTAAAGATATTTTCCATGGTGATCGGTCGGTTTGCACGTAAGGTTGATCGATTTTCTTTTAACTACCTGCTCACGGTGGGAGCCAAATTGTTTTGGACAAAAAATTAACAAAGTCACTCTTATGTCCTTTTTGAAGGGTAGATAGCCAAAGAAATATGATTGTCTTTGATTATACGACAAACGAATGCAAATAAGAAAGAAAACAATGAATATATAAGTTAAATTGAATGTAAACACAATGCAAATAAAAAAGAATTGCTTATGTCATTTAATTAATGGTAAACTTGAGATTACAAACTGGTGTCTAGGATCCTGCAGAAGGCCGTTCAGATGTTAGAGGATTTTAGAGTAATTTGAGTTACAACTTACGAGGGATGGTTACACATGAGATTGAGAGAGAATTACAACGTTTGGATGAGTGTGAGTCGTGGCCTCGTAGGATCCCTTTACATGGCTAAAATAACTCCTTTTTATGGCTAAAAGTAAGTGGAAGATAGTGGATCACTTCCCCCTAAAAAAATGATTAGGTCTTCATAGTTGAGAGGTTATTGAATAAGACCCTCGGTCAGGGACTAGGAGTCGGGGCGTGATCTTCTTGTGTAACCTAGCTTAATGTTTTGGGCTCAACACCACACATCTCTTATTAAAGGATAATATCACGGAGCAAATGCAATTCAGTTTCTCCTCTAGAGCAGCGAGGACAAGCTGCAGATGGGCAATGTAACGCCGAAAGCGATTAGCATTGCACATCAAGACGTTATTGGCTAGAAGGTATATGAGATGGTGAGCTCGCTGCTGGACCAGAAGCTTCTAAATGAGACGCCAAATTGGACTATTTCCCGTCCCATTAGAAGCTCGTAAGAGATGCATAGCTGACTTAGTTGTGAGCATACCAGAAGAGGAGGCGTTCCAAAAGGGCTTATCTGTGGCAGCATCTCTATCACAAACACTAATGGACATCAACTTCAAACGAATATCATTAGGAAGAAACGGTTTTAAGGGCTCATCTGTGGCATCATCTCTGCCTTCTCTTCTGTTCATGAGATCAATGTTACCTAGTATGTGAACAATTTCCTGGGGTGTGTAATTTTCTGAATGATAAATCTCAAATCTGAAGATGCATAGCACAATCGTACTACATTATATAGTGAGAAAGACGGGGCAGAATGGCAAGGCATACACAAAATGTAAATTGATGATATGTAAGAGGAATGCCCTTTATCTCGAGTTACATAACCTCACCAATTTAATGAGTAAAAGCCTCCAAGGCAGCCATAAAGAAGCTTTGAACTTCAATCAAATAGTTTGGTCAGCCAACATGGATGAATAACTATCATTATTCATAAGGTCTCACGCTTTTTCGTATACTCATTATGCACAATAGCCACAACCATAACTAACAACAGAAAAGAAAAGAAAGAAGAATAACCATCTACCACGTAAATAGCTACATAGACCGTAGAAGAATAGCTACACAAGCATGGGTTGACAAAGCCTCCGAGCTCAAAAAAATTGTAGACGGAAGCAGAAGTGAGATTGAACAACGGTTGTTGCTGGCTTACTGCCAAGTCCATCAAAATGAACCTTTTTCCAGATTATCTTCAATTAGTCAGAAAATGAGTCGTGCTAATTAAGCAGCTACATCTTCTACAGGACTTGGAGGCACTGCTGATTCTGAAAAGAAAATGGCATTCAGTTAATTATAGTGCAACTTTGATTAGAAAACCTCATCGATTATTTAAACATCAAGCCTACACCAGTTGCAGTACCAGTTTAATTCTAACTGGAAAAAAAAATATTGATGAAGATGAAAGATGAGCATGGAAGCAGTGTAACTTAAAAATAGCTCAAACAGCCCATGGCCAGTAGTGAACAACAAAATATTGTAGGAAAAATTCCTTGAATAAACAGATCAACGAAAAACAAAGATAAAACCTATATGGAATATTTCCTAGTATCCACCTATTTTCATCAACCAGTTGTGTAAGACAACAAATGGACCAAGCCTATATGGAAACATAGTTCGCGTTCCGACCTCTGCACTAAAGAAAATCCTACTTTCAGCCATCCTAGGGAAAACAAGGAAAAAACATCTGATTAAATGAACACACTTTAAAAGCATATTCTATTTCCTATCATTCTTTAGCAGGGGGTTTAATGGAAGGGGCAAAATTTTATCATTGTGGATTAAGACCAACATATGAGAGATATACAGCCCCAATATCCCCAATAACTTTACCTTAGCATGATGTAAAACTCAACATACAATAAAATTAAGATAACTTATCATTTTATCCTCAATATTGCCAAATCGAAGCAGGAAAATATCATGAGGAGGCATAAATTTGGCAGTACCAAAGAAAGCTTATTGCAGAATATGCATGAAGATTGGAATCTCATTCCCCTTCTACTTCCTTTACAGGATAATATAACAAACTAGGAAACTACAATCACATACACCACAACAGCAAAAAAGTTCTAAGACAAAGGGATAATTCAAGAATAATTAGCAAACTAGCCAATCAGGTGATAATGACCCCTAAATGTTGCAGCCAAAAAGCAGTGTTTTAAGCATCTCCTAATATTCTTTACTCGGTACTCTCCTTCTGTTCACTTTTACTTAGTAATCCTAATATGCTCTATACGTACTTAGCACCTCGGGATCGCCTCCCTCCACAAATTGAATTGCATTCAAATAATATAGAACTCGTTATCTCCAGATGCAGTTAGATCATTTAGCACCTAATAAACATTTTACTACAAGCAGACATCTGTCCTTTCACCTTCTTTTCCCTCTCCATTTGGAATGGCATATCATTGCACTTGATGCATGAAGGTGAAATTTTGTCCAAATGTTTCTCAAGGAGCAACCAACATCTAGTTTGGGAAAAATATCTTGGCAATCTTGCTTTGTCCCTCATACATTATTCTTCACTACCCATACACAAAATCACGAGGCAAAATAATAAATAGCTAGATTAAAGGCAAATCATGCATGTGGATATTTGGTATATTTACACAATGACAGGTGCACAACATCAAACTTTTTCAAAATGGCAATGAACACAGAGGTTGGGACTAAATTCTTCTTTTTCTTTGAAAAAAATGGCACAGAGTTTCATGTTTAGAATTTTTAATGATTTGAACAATCAATTACAAATATTCATCAATATAAAGTTTGCCAAATTCCTCTCAACACCTAAACAAAGTGAACAATATAGAACAATCATTGAAATCCTTCAAAATTGTGTGCTATGGAAACAATAGCACTTTTACCATATTGAATTCCCAACCTCTATCACAATTAGATTACTTTGCTTTTTGTCTCTTAAATAAGCTCAACTAAACAGAGGGTTTATAATACAAACCTCATCTCCTCATGGCGCTAAGAACAAGTAAAAATACCGACAGAGCAGAGTTTGCAATTTCTAAAACATATACTGACTCGTTGCTGCCAGCAGAGCCAATATTAATTAAAGAGAGCGGAGAGCAAGAAAAAGAGAAACAAGGACCAGAATTCAAAATGCAAGATTGTCACGGTAATGGCGGTAATATAGATTGTGGAGCTCATGATATGTTTGAAACAAGAAAGATAATACTTTTAGTTTAACTTCTATATTTCACTAAATGCATAATTTAAAGCTGAAACAGCTAAAGTTTAATGTTCATTAAAAAAAAATGACAGCTGAAGCACACCATCTGTAGTCCATAATGCCCATCTAATTAGGACTTTTTGGCTAGCATTCAGAATTATTTTCACACACTTTAAAGAAAGGATATAAAACACCATGTATATAAGCTCATTCCCAGATATGGTCATATGGCACTCTTTTTTGTACTACAAACCTTCTTCTAAGAAAGGTTGCAGGTCAAAACTCAAAAGACTACCATCCTTGCACAAAATGATAGAAAGGAAGGACAACTAAGTCAAATGGAATCAATTTCCACATCCAAGGTGAAAAACATAATCCATAAAACACTTGAACAAAAAAAAAAACAGAATCCATAAAACAACTTTTAATAACACTTTTATTTCCGAGATAGTTCTAGAATTTGCCCTAATATAAAATAAGATCCAAGCTAGAAAACAGCAAGAGTGAAAGAGAAATAAGTGAACTACAATCAGCTTTGGGAAAGAAATGCTATCTTTGAGGATAAGAAACCACTGATTAATATTTCAAAAGCAAGAGAACAAATCACTACACTATATTAGAAGGTACGCCACATATGTCAATATTCATGGCGTCATGCTTTATATGTCTATTTTTGCACTCAAAGCAAGTCAATATGTAAACAATCATATATTAATCATAGACCAACCTTCACGCCAATCCAAAGCTCTCAAGCTTGTCACAATGAGGTGTTGGCATGTTCCTACTCCAATGACGGCGCTGAAGTTCAATGTGGCAGTACTGGCCAAGCACATTTTTGTAGTCCCTAATCACATTTTCCTCAAATTTGGTTCTAGATTCACTTCCAACTGGATACTTTTGATCAAAATCCAGAGATTTAACAAAGAATTCCACCCCATACTTCTCAGTAATTCTTGGAATTTGATAACTGTAAGTCTTTTGCAGAGAGTATTCAGGCTCAGAGAAGGGTAAATATGCAAGAAGCATGATCAATAAGAATGGTACTAACTGAAGAAGAACCATGAAATTAAATGTCCCTCCGTCATTATTCCTCTGCTGAGTGTTTACTCCTCTAGTTCTGAAGACATGGGAGGTGTGCATATTTGTCTGACCAAAGAAGGCCCTAAATATCTCATCAGGGTCAAAATCGTCATCGTAGACATTACTAGTTGTAGCTCGTCTCCTTCGCCTGACATGTTGCTGGCTGTGCTCGTACTCATCAACAAAACCGACTTGATCGTACTGCCTCCTGGAATCCTCCCCGCTCAGGCATTTAAAAGCCTTTGAAACCTTCTTAAAAGCCTCCTCTGCACCCGGAGCTTTGTTCTTATCAGGATGAACTTTTAAGGACAACTTTCTATAAGCCTTCTTAATTTCTTCCATGGAACATGACTTCTCTACACCAAGGATAGCATAATAATCCTTGTTGCGATTGACTTGCCTAATCAAGTGAACGTGCTCTTCGGTATAACTTCGCTCCACATTGGAAGATCCCTCAGCTCTGGTCGCTGCAGCCCCACTATGGTTGTGGTCAAGGTGATGTCCATTCTCAGATGGACCAGGTGCAGGTGAACCTATGTTCTCACAAGCCTCGAGAAGTTCATCAACAGACAGAATACTGTTAAGTCTCCGCGCGATTCTTATGAATTTCAACGCTCGCTCCTTGTTTCCAGAAGCAATGGCTTCCTTGGCAATTCCAACGCATTTCAACGCCTCATCCTTGTTGCTATCCATGGGTTCAATTGGAGGTTCAACCAAAAGAAAGCTCCGGGAGAAGAAGAAAAACACTCCAAAGCTACTTTCAGACACCAGATCCTGTTCAAAGCCCAATCAAAAGCTAAGCGAGGCGTACGACTATCGCCATTTATCAATTTAAGTTCCCAAAACATAAATTACTTAAGATATCACAAATACAACAGAAAGATCGAAAATTTAGGAATTCGAATACTTATCTACAACACAACGAATTCGTTGATTCAATAAACAGCATGAAACAAAATGACTTATCGATTCGATCGGAACGATAACATGAGCGTTCGAATTCTCTAATCAACAGATAGAAAAATAAACAAAGAAAAAAAAATTAAATCTGGAGCTCTTTGACTGACCTTTCAAGGACCTCCCTTTCAGGGATTTGTATTTTGTAGGTTTATCAATCCAGTGGAAGAGAGAAAGAGACTGGGGACGGAGGAGCATTCGAGCGATGGATTCGATTCAATAAACAAGTTGAATTGCTTTTTGTTTCCTTGTTTCGATGGTGTAGGCCTGTAGGGTCTCTAAACCGGTTAACCGTGGATTAGCCAATGTTCGATTTAACCTTAATTTTATTAGCTTAAGGGTTTGTTTGGATTAGACAATAGTTTACTCTTGATTAATGCGCTCAAAGGGAGTCGGTTGAGCCCTTGGACAATTGACATGATAATTGCAGACATTTTGGTTACTTTGACATCCTTCGAGGTGGTCATTACCAAACATATACCTCGAGATATTAATTTTATGGCAGATTTGATCGCAAAACACCACAATAATTGTAGCATCAATCAGATTTATAGCCATGGAGGGGTCCTAACCCTCATAGGAAAGTGTAAGATCGTTAGTACTTAAACGAGTCGGCGACTCCTGCGAAGTCGTCAACTTTGAGTAACAGTAGAAGTCACCGACTTTGGTAAAGTCAATGACCTTGAAATAAGCAGCGGAATAATCAAACAGGAACGACATTACCAAATTGTAAATAACAAGCGATGTATAGTAGAAACTCTTCGTGAACCAACTAGTTTACTTAGAGAAAAACCACTCCCTTCCAAGCTTCTCACTTGGTCGGATTTCAAGAGTCGTTAGACTCGCTCTATTGATTTCTTGAGTGTTACAAAGCTCTCCCGTGTACAAGTTGAATCCCACAACCTTGAACCACGCTCTACCTTTGTACCTACACTCTCAATCCCACGCTATGCCTAAGAACACTTGACTACACCACTTGTACGAATCTCACGCACAAGTCTTCTTCACTACTCGTACGAATCCCACGCACGAATCTTCTTCAACCTAGAACTCTCTCTTTTTCTTCTTCACAAGATATACAAATTATGCTCGAAAATCCTTACTTCTAACCTAAATCAATGCAGTAGTTAAGCTAGAACAAGGTGTGAGTTCGTGTGATATTGTTTCCTATTCGGTTAAGGAAATAACATCCCACGCAATCTTACAAGATCTTTCCTAATATAACATGTACGCACATATAAAATATCTCAATGGAATAATATCATCTTCTTCTGATTTTAGCACTCTTTTGTGATGATATTCTCCATAAATAAATGCCCCAGATGTCTTGCAAACAATAGCACACGCTCTGTGTGTTCCTTCCATAAATAGTTTTCGTCGCCAGCTGGTCATGTCAGTGACTTTGCCAAGTCGCCGACTTGGCTTGCAAACTCGAAGTCACTGACTTCCTTGGAACCATCAAAACTCTAAATCTTCTAACAAATTCCCCCTTTTTGATGGTGACAAACAACCTGTCCTAATAAGATCCTTAAAGCACATACATATCATAGTATAAAGAGCAAACGCAAAAACCATAAAAAGTCCCCCCTAAGCTTAATATCCACATGGAGTTTTTAGATCCCTCCCTTTAAATCTATTCCCCCAATTAATTCCCCCTTTTGGCATCATCAAAAAGATTGCTAAAACAAGAGAAGAAGTCAGAGGCAAAATATGGAAACTTAAAACATAATATCAAAACAGTCATAGATAGTCACCCACCAAAGCAAAAGAACCAAAGTACGATGCAACCACAAACAATCCAAAAATGCAGTACAACCATATCGAACTAAAAAGAGAAGTCTTTTAAACTGGAGAGATAATGTGGTAAGGGTAGAAGAGAGGGATAGAGAGAGTCATGGACATGCAGCAGTCAGTGACCTCTTCCAGAAATTTGTCGTTGACATCACCGGAGTCTTCTTTGTTAGCGACTTTTCGCAAGTCAACGACTTCTTCTTTTTCCTTGGTTACTCTTTGATCACCTTCTTCTTTCTCGTCTCCTTCCAGTTCATGCTCTCTAAAACTAGAACCCTTGTTTCCTTTTTCTTAGATTTTTCAACTCATTTTCCTCCAAATTTTTAGTTTTAACCAACTCCTTCTCCAAATCCTCCTTAGCACTCTCCTCGTCCCTTTTTGGGTGTGTCACTCGATCCCGAAAACACTACCGGTTGCGCCGTTTGGCGCAGCGTTCCAGTTTCAAGTGACACGGTTAGGGTTTCTTGGTTTGTGTTTAGGTTCATAAAGCTTTTGGATGAGGATGGAGGTAGGGAAATAAAGGAACTTGTTCTCTCTTAATGGGAAAGTATCACTTCAATCAAATCAAGCTATGCTCAGAAAAATTTCTTTCAAAAAAGAAACTAATCTTCTTAATATTTTGATGTGATTTACACGCCAATTTTCACAGTCGCTTACCCTGCTCATGTAATAACCGCAATTTCCGTCAAATGAATAAATTTCATTTCTTAATATTTAATTATTTTTATTAAATAAAATAATCTCATAAAATTTCTAAAAAGAAAAGAGATTATAATATTCTCATAAAATCCTCATTCGAGTAGATGAATTTATTAAAGACGAAACTTAATAAATTCATAGTTTACGGAAAATTCCTTTCTTAAAACCCGATCGTTCCGACGCGCGTCACAAACTAACCCTCGGTCCGTTTGCAAACGCGTCGGACCAATCATTACAAAGATATATGGAGATTTTGGAAGAGATTCCACTCATCCCACTAGATTGCTTCTTAAATGGAAAATCTCTACACAATCCACTAACAAGATTAAACTATTAGTTTATTCTTTTGTTAGTCATTTTTGATCATTAAGAGAATATTCCCAAATCTCTACACAATCTCTCATCATCATTTTCTCTATTTAAGAGAGATATGACATGAGAGAGAGGCTTAAGAAGCTCTCATCATCCTCTCTTCTAGCTCTCTCTCTTCCACCATAAAACTCCATTTGTGTCTTCCACCACACCACCACACCACCATACCACCACTCCATCACCTCACCACCTCCAGCCACCTCCTACGCCGCCACCATCCAGCCCCGGGGCCGCCATCATTGAGCCGTGCCGCCGGCCCCCTCCCTTTCCCCTTTTTGGTGTGTTCTTGCTCCAAAAATCCCACAAATTAGGGGTATAAAACTCTAACTCTTTTTACACCATTTTAAGTTGTTTTTAGCATGATTAACCTTGATTTAAAATCTGATTTTTCCTCTCAAAATTCAGAATATAAAATGTCATAAAAAAGGTTTAATTTTCCCTTGATTCTTACATGCATGCATACCTTGTTAGAAAGAATGATGTCTTCTACAAATCATGTGAACTTATACTAAAATCCTACATATTTTAAGGGTGATTTTCACCTTTTTATTTCTGATTTTTAACTTTATTTAAATGATCTAAGAAGCCCATTTTTCTTGTTAAAAATCCATAAGTAATACTAGTAATTTCATGGTCTACACTTAAGACTTTTGGATCTTGCTTAAAATCCACATGCATGTCACTTTTACTACTTGAAATAGGCTCTTATGAGATTTATAGATTTTAAGATCTAATAAACTCAAGATAAAAGGATTGTAAATGGAAATTGTTCTTGCAAGTCTTACTAATGGAATTTTTATGAAGAAAATCAACTTGCATGTCTCATTTGAGTAAGAGATGGATTTTTTATGATGTTTGATGTAGAACTTAGTCTTATGAGTTTATAAAATATTTTGATGATCTTATAAGTTCTTGCATGCTAATTTAAATAAATTTTTATTAAGAGAAATCACCTTGCATGTAACTTCCTAGCAATTTTAACACTTAAATGGATTTTTATTTATTTTTATTTTATTTTAATAAAACCGGTTATATATATAATTGCTAGACTTTTAAATAATTTCTATAAACTTTGCATGTAGAAATTATGGAGTTTTAGAATAAATATTATTGTGGAATGTGCTCTAAGTTTACTAAGATGGAATTTTTACCATATCTTTTAAATAAAAAGAAATATAACTTTTAGCATAAGTTTTGTTAAAATCTTTCAAAATATGCTTGTGAGATTAAATAGTATTTCTAGAAGTCATCTATGCACATGAATGACCATACTAGAATTTTCCTTTGAATAAATAGTGATTTATATGAAAGTTGTAATAAAAACAATCTTCTTTAAAAGAAGTCTTCTTAAAAATGATGTATGCAAATCATTTTATGAACTATTTTAAATATACTTAAATATTTGTTTGTAAGTTAAAAAGAGTTTTCCTTAGGCTAAGTAATGCCTTACATTCATGTTCTTAAACTAAGTACTTTTATAAGTTGCAAAACCCTTAATAAGTGTCACCTAGAAAATAATAATAAAAAGAGTTATTATTATTTTACCCTTCTTCCTAACTAAATTATTTAACCAACTAATTTAGTTTAACTCACCTTCTCTTAGAAGAGGAAACTAAGAGAAAGGTTACCTTTAAATTAAAATAAGGATTTTAATAAGTGTTCATTATCATTCTTACGATTAAATAGGTCGAGGTTCTCAAACGGCACTAAACCGTCTTATTTCCGAGTTAGTAACATCCCCGAAGGAAATTCAAGGCAAGTGGATATTCTCCCTTGTAACCTTTATATATATACATATATTTCGTTTCCGTTAAGGAAATTCTTCTATGTTGGGAATTACATGTTTCTTAAAATGAATGAACCTAGGTTTATTCATTTACTTAGAAATAACGACATATTGTTATTATGATTTGTACCACGCTAGTACAGAACTTTAGGACCGATGATTGGTGACCTTGTTTGTTTAATAATCTCTTTTCGAGATTCGTTATAAATTTCGAAGATAGAATAATAAGGGGTGCGGGCTCGGCCCGAACATCTCTATATAATATGTCGAGTGGTATGGCACCATGCCCTCTCTTCCCGCGACTGTACGGATCATGATCTATGTCTGCTCCTGCTCGGAGGAGGGACGTATACACCCTAGCTAGGTGTTGGAACTTCGTTCCCCGTAAGTGGAACCGGGCCCATTCATGCCCCCCCACACCATTAAAAATCTTTAACGAAATTGTAAAGTTTTGACATGTAATAAAGATAAGTGCCAACGCATTTAAAATATATCAAAACCGGACCGGTCTTTAAAGATCGACCCGACTCTCGGTCCGTTAAGGGCGCGAGAGGTTTTCTAGAAACTTGTGCGTAATTAACGTTCCCAACATTACCTTTCTATTCTAAAAAGTTCTACAATCTCGTAGATAGTCCTCTCGGTTTAGAGTTATCTCACTTCGAGATATACTCATTTTCCGTCCTTAAACTCCACATAAAGTTTATATATCTCAAACGCATCTTACTTATCTCTCTAATAAATAATAAAATTACCAAACTACCCTTGAGAATTTCCATTCTCACTTGCTTAGTCTCTTAGACTAATTCCATTAGTTCCGCATTTTGCCTGGTATTTCTCGCCCTTCGCGACAAATGTCAGACTCTAGGAAGTTCACACCGAAGTTTTGAAGACCAAGTCTAGAAGGCTCGAGAAGAGTTATGCAAGGATAGAAGGCCAAGGCAAGACGACGTTGAAGGAAGGAATTTTCAAAGAGAAAAGCATTTAGAAAATAGTGCACCAGCTCTTCTATTTTAAACCAAGCAAATCATCATCATATGAGTTGTCTTGGGGAAATATACTTGTAATTCTAAATACGTCTTTTCAACCCTTTTTATATGGGCTTTATTTCCGCTGCTACATCATTTGTAAAACGACTCTCAATGTAATGAACGAAAGTTCTTATTAATGAATAAAATTTCCGCTTTTAGTTAATTATCCTTTAGTTATGTTTAATTAAATTATTTAAAGCCTTGGGTGACTTTGGACGGTAAAATCTGAGGTCACTGGCGGTAATACCCATTGTTGCAAAATAGGGGTGTTACAGCTCATGTCGGCGACCACCGAATCAAAATCTGTTTTCTCACCGCACATATATGTCCGTGACTTTTGCACAATTCATGACTTTCTCTTAAAGAACTTACTTGACGTTGGGGTTGCACATGGAGTGCCAAAGTAAACCAAGTATGAAGCATTATATATGAGGATTTGTCGATCATGATGATAAGTCTCCGTTTCATAAGGAAATTCAAAACGGGCTCATATAGTGTAATATCCGCTAAATTCTAAATAAAATAAAAGCGGATATTTATCCCAATAATTTTTTTTTCTAAAATAGAGAATTTAATAATCTTTATAATTTCATATTATATTATGAAGGGTTATAAGAGTTTACTATAATGATAATTAAGAATTTACTAAATATATTAAGCAAGTCGGGTATTCATTTAAATACTTTCTCTTAAAAAGAGAGTTTAAATATTTTTATAATTTTCTTAATAAATTATAAAAAGTTTATAAAGGATTAACAAAATGACAAATAAAATTTAATTAGTTGAAATTAAATAAAAATTCGAAATTTAATTTAATTAAATTTATAATACAAATAAAAATAAGGGGAAAGGGCTAAAATAAAAATGCAAGAGGTGGGATTCGAACGCGAGACCTCTTGCATATTCTCATAAACACACACCTCCTCTTCCGCTATGTCTTTGTAACTTAACTACTCATAACCCCACTCTTTTAATTATAAACTCTACCAATTCTTCTTCTTCTTCAAAAGTCTGATATGTGCCTGATTGAACTGACGTTAAATCAGTACTTCCATCAATGGCCTCCCAATCCTCCTTGTTGCTTCAAAGACCATCCAAAGATATCATCACCCCCACATCATCATCAAACTAACACAACACTCCCCAATCCTCATCAATCAAGTCATTCTCCATTGGTTGATTGCCATGGATCCATGGAGGGGTCAAATTTTCCTATAAAAAGGGGTAAAACTCCATGGAAAAATCACACAACAATAAAACCTCTCTTCCTCTCATTCTCAATCCAATTTTCGTTCTCAATTCAAGCCAAAAACCCCCAAATTTGTATTTTCTTCAAATTTGATTTTTTTATAAAAAAAATTCACAAAAGCCCTTTCTTCCCCCGTTTGGACGCCGGACCACCGTCGACCGACTGCCACCACCGCGCACGAGCCACGCCGGCCACCAGGCGCGCCGCCTGTCACCGCCAGGAGGGCCGCCGCCCAGCCTCCCACCACCACTGGTGTGTCCAACGTCGTTCTGTCCATTCTCCTGATGTGCGTGGAAGAAGAAAGAAGAGGAAGGAGTGTGTTGGGCTGGCTCATTGTGTTATTTTCTTGTACTATTATTGGGCTGAGTTTTAGGCCCATAAGTCACAATAATAACCCATCAGATTTTACTAAAGGAAAAAGAGAAGAAGAAGCCCATTTTCGCCCCATCTCGAAATCCGAGCCCAAATCTCGTCTCATTTTCACTCAGTATATTTCCCGACTCATATCTCAATTAAAATATTTAAAAAATAATAATTTCTACATATATATAATATTTATTTAAATTAATTGAATAAATATTGTAAATGGGTTATTAAAAAGGAAATTATGTAACTAGATTATATTGCATGTCCATCTATGAGTAATATAATTTTTAATAAGCATTTATGAATTTCTAGAACTTTAATATTCATAAGAATGATACTTTAAGCACATTTGAATAAATATTGAAAAGTATTAACTTAGGCATATTTCCCTTTATTATTATAGAAGAAATAATGTAAGATAAGGATATTTATTAAAATAAGATTCTATTAAAAAGGAAAATAAACTTGAAAATAATATGGTTAAGATATTCCTATCATGAGATAATTTTATATGATAAGATGAAGACTAAGAAGATATATTAAGTAATTTGCATGTATTTTTATATAAAGAAATACATTACAATAGACATGAGAAAATTGTTAAATAAAATCACGAGATTTTGAAATATGAGTTTACATACTTGAAAAGTATAATATAAATAATAAGTATACACTATTTAAGGATATTATACCAAAAAGACCTAAGTTGCTAGGAAAGATATACTAGCAATATTATAATATTTGTACAAATAAAATATTTATAAATCTTGTGACATGGAAAACCCTTTTAATAAGATAAGGAATTTATCTTGATAAAATTATATGGAAATTATGATATAATTACTTTTAACATAATATTGGAAACTTACTATGTAAGTAAAGGGCTAGTACAAATATATTAATATATTATCTTAATGCCTTTTATAATATAAAAAGGATTGCATGTCTTATTATAAGGATTTATGATAAGATGAAAATAATATAATGATAAGTCATAAAAGATATTTTATACTCAAGTTGGATAAAAGATATTTATAAGGAAGAATAAAAGATATAATATGATAAGGGCATTATGAACATTATATATCATAAGAATGATTTTAATAATCAAGTTGGAATATAAATAATATGAGAAATATATTTAAATGTGTTATGAAGTCCAAATTATCATACTACAAGCTATCTATTTACACACACATGTATTATACATATTATGTATGAACAAGTGTATAATGGAGGAAAATTGTACAAGGTGAATTATTCACCTTCTTCACCTCCTTATTTCCATGCATAAATTATGGAAATTTACCAAAGTTTTACCCCACTCTTGGCCTATAAATATGGTCATCATCCATTGTAAAACTTGCACCAAAGTAGAGTAAGAAATACACTTTCTAAAGTTCTTACTCTCCTTCCCTCTCTTCTAATGATCTAAAAGTTATCATAAAATTTGTTTAAGTATTCTTTCCAAAAGTAAAAGTGGTCTTGCTTTTATAATCATTTCATAACAAAATGGACTTTATGTAATTTATCATCTTGCAAGCCTTGTATAAAAGAATTACTTAATAATATTAAGAAGATATTTTTGTGACCTTAAGTAAATAAAAAGGTTATAAATTAATACTTACCTTAAGTTAAATGAACATTTAATAATTTAAATAATGGTATGTCTTGATTTTTCGAAAGCATATAATACTTAAAATAAAATAAAGTTTTTATAAAATACTTGGGATATTACAAACAAGGAAGTAATAATAAAGAATATTATTATTTTATCACTTCCACCTAAATTATTAGTATAATAATAATTTAGTATTAGTCCTCTTATAAAAGGAATATAAGAGACAATTAAAACTTTAGAAGAATTAAAGAAATTCTTATTAAAGTTCGCTCGTATCTCTCGTGTAGTTAGGTAGAGTTTTCCGTCCCGACTAAGGCAACGATTCCCGTTCGTTGATCGTAAATGCTCGTAAAGCTAAGGCAAGTGGAATTTCTCCTTGTAGCCTTAATAAATTCATTTCGTGAAATTTCTCGATGTTGGGAACAACTTGTTTGCTAATAATAATCGAACTTAGGAATATCGATTGCTAGAAATAATGACCCCCTGTTATTATTATTCCGCTATTTAATATTTGATAGGACTATTATGCTAGTCTTGTTTGTGACATTGATTGTTTACGATCTCGTTAAGAGATCCGTTCGAATGAACTAGTGAGGGGCGCGAGACTAACCCGACGCCTCTATATAATCTACTAAGTCGTATGCCTTTGCACTTAAAGTACGACTTTCAGGATCATGATCCATGTCTGCTCCGATTGCAAGGAGGATGAGTGGCACCGTAACTAAGTGTCGGAAACTGAGTTTTTCCTTAAGTGGTCCGGGCCATGCAAGCCCCCCACACTTTGTAAAAATCATTAACGTAATCGATATTTTCGTCACGATATAAGATAAGTGCCAATGCACAATTAAAAGACATCAAAACCGGACCGATTTCAAATGATCGATCCGGCTCTCGGCTCGCAAGGGCGCGAGAGATTTTCAAAACTTGTATGAATAATAACGTTCCCAACATACTTTCTACTCTAAAGAAGTCTACAATCTCGTAGCTCTTCTCTCGATTAACGAGTTATCTCCTCTCGAGATACACTCTTCTCCGTCCCGTTAAGCCCTACATAAAGTTCTATACCTCAAAACACATCCGATAATATCTCCCTCGAATATTAAAAATTACCGAAATACCCTTGAGAAGTTCCATTCTCACTTGCTTAGTCTCCTTAGACTAATTCCCCACTTCCGCATTTTTGCCTGGTATTTCTCGCCCTTCGCGACAAATGCCAGACTATAGGAATGTACACCGAAGTTTTGAAGACGAAGTCTAAAAGGTTCGAGAAGCGTTAGGCGAGAATCAAAGGTCAAGGCAAGACGACGTTGAAGGAAGGAAGGAATTCTCATAAGAGCGAAGCATTCCGAAGATATTGCACCAGCTCTTCCCTTTTTAAAACCAAGCAAATCATCATCACATGAGTTGTCTTGGGAAAACATACTTGTATTGTTAATTACGTCTTTTCAACCATTTCTAAATGGGCTTTACTTTCCGCTGCTACATTAGTTGTAAAACGACTCTCAATGTAATGAACGAAAGTTCTTATCAATAAATAAAATTCCACTTTTGGTCAATTTCATCTTTAATTACATTTAATTAAATGTCAATTTCCGCATTTTATAAGTTTTAATATCATTATAAAGCTTTGGGTGACTTTGGACGGTAAAGTCCGAGGCCACTGGCGGTAATACCCAATGTTGTAAAATAGGGGTGTTACATATAGAGACTCCCAAAACATGATAGGTCAGGGACAAGCATTAGAATTAACCATCATTTGGGCTTATAATGAGGGTTAGGATCATCAAGTTGATTCTTTTGGGCTAAAACAAAGAGCTCAAAAAGGTTGTACACATAATGAATGTAACAGAAGTCATCGACATGTCAAATGCATGGACTTTCCTAAACATGATGTCAAAAATGCTAAGATTTATACCATAAAAGCATGATTTCAAAACATATGCCAAGCAATCAATTTCAACCAATCATTGAGGGAATTCATGTAGGGAAATAGATCATTCAAGAGAAATCATACCTAGTTCCATGCGGAGTTGTTCAAATGGTTCACGATTTAAGGCCTTTGTGAAGATGTCTGCTCTTTGATCATTTGTTCTACAAAATTCCATTGTGACCATGCCTTTCTCCACACAATCTCGAAGAAAATGGTGTCTTATCTCGATATGCTTTGTCTTTGAATGTTGCATCGGATTCTTTGAGATGTTGATTGCACTAGTGTTGTCACACAGTATGGGCACTGACCCACACTTCACACCATAGTCACTGACTTGTTGCTTGATCCATAAGAGTTGAGAGCAACACGCTGCAGCCGCAATGTATTCTGCCTCCGCTGTTGATATAGAAACAGAATTTTGCTTTCTAGATCCCTATGACACAAGACAAGGCCCAAGAAATTGAGCAATCCCTGATGTGCTCTTTCTATCAACACGATTCCCGGCAAAATCTGCATTCGTGTAGCCGACAAGTTCAAAATCAAATCCTCTTGGATACCATAAGCACAGATTGTCAGTCCCCTTAAGATATCGAATGATTCTTTTAACAGTTTTCAGGTGGGACTCTCTTGGATCAGCTTGAAATCTAGCACATAGGCAAACTCCAAACACAATATCGGGTCTACTCGCAGTAAGATAGAGCAAAGATCCAATCATACCCCTGTACATAGTAGCTTTGACTTCTGGATCCTTGTCATCTTTTCCAAGTGAGGTAGTCGGCGACATGGGAGTGTCGTAAGGTCTAGAACTCTCAAGACCGAACTTCTTAACACATTCTCTAAGATATTTTTGTTGATGAACTCGTGTCTCATTCTCACCTTGAACAACTTGAAGTCCTAAAAAGAACTTGAGCTCACCGACCATACTCATTTCAAATTCACTGGACATGAAGTCGGTGAACTTCTTCACCATCTTATCATTTGTTGAACCAAAGAGGATGTCATCGACATAGACCTAAACCACAAGTGTATGACCTCCTTCCTTCAATAAGAACAGAGTCTTGTCTACTTCTCCTCGAACATAACCATGTTGAATCAAGAACTGAGACAAACGATCATACCAAGCACGCGGTGCTTGCTTCAATCCATAGAGAGCTTTGTCTAGTTTGTAGACATGATCCAGGTGGGCGACATCTTCAAAACCCGGAGTCTATTCGACATACACTTCTTCCTTTAAATATCCATTTAAGAATGCAGTCTTGACATCCATTTGCTGTAGTTTGAATCCATGATGAGCAGAATAGGCAATGAGCAATCGAATAGCCTCAAGACAAGCCACTGGAGCAAACGTCTCATCATAGTCAATGCCCTCATGTTGATTGTATCCCTTAACTACCAGCCTTGCTTTGTTTCTGACCACATTTCCTTCATCATCCAGTTTATTCCTGAATACCCAACGTGTTCCGATCACAATTCTTCCTTTTGGCCTCGGGACCAAGTGCCAAACTTTATTTCTTTCAAACTGATGGAGCTCTTCTTGCATGACACTGACCCAATCCGAATC
The DNA here is from genome assembly GCA_964016875.1 of Fallopia convolvulus. Classification (NCBI taxonomy): domain Eukaryota; kingdom Viridiplantae; phylum Streptophyta; class Magnoliopsida; order Caryophyllales; family Polygonaceae; genus Fallopia; species Fallopia convolvulus. Next base: position 55,601,266 of record OZ024718.1, on the reverse strand, counting down.
TTTCAACGCTTGTTCAACATTTTTAGGCTCTGACATTGAGATGAAAGCGTTGCAAGCAAAGAAGTTATTCAGAGAAGATCTAGTTTGTACACCCTTTGAGAAATCAGTAAGGATGTTAGTGACAAGATGAGCACTTTTCTGTTGATAGTTTCTGATCTGTTGCTCTGTCAAGTCACCGACTTGTGTCTGAGGCATTCTCTCTGAATCTTCAGAGTCTTCTGGACTTTAACTTCTCTCAGGAGTTTTCTCATCATTTGACTCATTGTCACTTGCTCTTTGATCTTGATCACTTCCCCTTGTTCTGTCTGAGTCGGCGACACCAACATTGTCACTAACTACTGATTCTTTTTCTGTTGCAGCAAATGGAAGTAGATCATCTTAAACCAGATAGTATCCTTGATCACCATCATCATGATCCTCAATCATCGAGCCTCCCATCGTGTTCTCATCAAACACTACATGAACACTCTCTTCAATCTTCCTCGTCCTCTTGTGGAACACTTTGTAGGCTTTGCTATGAGGGAAGTAACCTACAAAAGTACCAACATCACTCCTTGGATCAAATTTTCCCAGACTAACCTTGCTATTATTTTGAACATAGCACTTGCATCCAAAAGTGCGTAACTGGGCGACATTAGGCTTAACTCCTCTAAGCAGTTCATAAGGAGTTTTTCCAAGAAGTTGACGAAGCATGGCTCGATTCATCACATAGCAAGATGCATTAATGGCTTCACCCCAGAAATTTCTTGGAAGACCACTTGAGATAAGCAAGGTCCGCGACATGGTCTCCAAGACACGATTCTTCCTCTCAACTACGCCAGTTTGTTGAGGAGTTCTTGGCGTTGAGAAGTTGTGACTTATGCCATTTTCTTGCAGAAAACCAGAAACTCAGAGTTGTCGAATTCCGTTCCATGATCTGACTTGACAGACACAAGAACAACTCCAAGCTTTTTCTCAACAGCCTTCACCCACGCTTCAAATTCTTCAAAGACCTGATCTTTAGAAGACAGAAAAATTGTCCAAGTATACCGTGAAAAGTCATCAACAATGACAAAAATATAGTTATTTCCTCCACGACTTTGGACTCGCATGGGACCACATAAATCAATATGAATAAGCTCTCAGGGTCTAGTGGTGCTTACCTCCTTCTTGGATTTGAAGGAAGACTTAACTTGCTTACCTCTTACACATGTCTCACAAACTTCATACTTGTTTAGATCAATTTTGGGTAGTCCTCTAACTAGCTCTTGCTTATGAAGTTTGTAATGAGTTGAAAACCCGCATGGCCAAATCTTTTGTGCCAGAGGTCGGCGACATCAACAATTGTTCTACGACACAGTTTTTCCTCGGGTTCAAAGCAAGGGTCCACTTTGTAGAGATTGTTTTCACACACCCCTTTCAAAAGGATTTTCCCCGAGTCACTTTCTATCACCTGACAACCTTGTTTATCAAAAACAACTTAATTTTTCCATTAGCACACATCTGAGAAACACTTAATAACTTGAAACCAAGATTTTCAACCAAGTACACATTATCTATATTCAGTTTTTTAGAAAATCTCACCTGACCAATACCTGAAATACCACATTTACTATTGTTGCCGAAGGTAATCTTACCTCCTTTGTATTCTTGAAGTGAGACGAAATCCCTGGGATTCCCCGACATATGAGTTGAGCACGCACTATCAATAAACCAGGGCTCCTTGTCACCCACTTCAAGCTGCATTGAAAGAATTAGTTCTTACTAGACCTGTACATGGGCGGGTTCGGGTCGGGCCAAAAAAAAATTTGTCCATATCAACGGCCCGACCCGGTAATTCGGGCCTATTTTTTTGTCCAAGCCCGCCCACACACACGGGCCAGGCTGTCCACGGGCTAGCCCGACCCGCAATATAAATTATATATAATATATTAATATTATTATAAATTATAAATGATATTAATTTTATTATAAAATATAAATTATATATAAATTAATGATATAATATATTAATAAATTATATATATAATATATTAATAAATTATATAAATTATATATATAATATATTAATAAATTATATAAATTATATATATAATATATACGGGCCGGGCCTTTCGGGCTAATTTCAATGCCCAAGCCCGTGTTTTAAGTGGGCTGGGCGGGCCGGGCCGGGTGGGCTGGCCCGGACTTGTAGGTCTAGTTCTTACGAACCCAGAGTTGTTTAACTCTTCTGGGTTTGGCAACAAAGTAAATTCTAGAACAACACTTATTGCAACTAGCATAAACAGATCTTGGAGGACAGTCAGCGACAACATGTTTGTCACGACTATCATCCAGAGTCCGTGACTTGGCATTTTTCTCATCCCTGTCCTTTTTGTGACAATCATATTGGTAATGACCAGCCTTGCCGCAGTACCAACATATTCTATGAGACTTCAGGGCCACATACCAGCTATAGCCCGGATAGATGGGTTTGTTGTTGATGCGAGATTGAAAATCAATTTGTGACGGAGCCGAGTTCTGGACTTTTTTTGCCATATGTTGTGCACCTTTTGATCAGGATACCACTGTTGCTTCCCTTTGTCAAACTTAGCCACCACATGTGTAGAACAACTTGCATTGTCGCTACACATAGGGGTTTTACCTTTAGACACAAGGGGAGCAGCCTTGGTACCATGGGTATTGGGTGCACGAACAAAGCCAATTCCAGATCTGTCTACCTCCTTCACAAACTTCTTTTTATAGTCATTTCTGACCTCTTGAGCCTTTTCAGCAACAAACTCATCCAGCCATTTCTTTCTTTTAGTCTCATCCTCAACTTTAAAATTTTCTAACTCACTGGACAACTTAGCATGACCAAGCCTAAGCATAAGCCTTTCTCCTTTTAAGTTAGTGACTTGCTTTTCAAGATCCTCAACCTGCTTTTGCAAGTCAACGACCCGAGACTTTGAGTCAGAGCAAGACTCACAAGTCACTGACTTAGGAGAAGAAGTCGTTTCCACTTCGATAGCTTTGCTAGACCAGAGTTTATTATCATCGAAGAGGCTGGGAATGGTTTCTTCATTTTCTTCCACTTTTTCTCTTAACTCATTGACCTGAGTTCCAAGCTTTTCGATGATAGCAACTAACTGTTTTCTAGACTTTTTAGCAAGAAGAGAAGAGAGTTCAGATTCATTTACCTCTTGGGATGATTTATCTTCAATGGTCATACAACAGTCTCCTCTTGTCGGTGATACCTCATCGTCATCATCAGACATATCCCAAGTCGTCATCATTCTTTTGCCAGCTTCTCTAGTTCTTCTTCTAAGAGAAGAGAAAAACCACTCCCTTCCAAGCTTCTCACTTGGTCGGATTTCAAGAGTCCTTAGACTCGCTCTATTGATTTCTTGAGTGTTACAAAGCTCTCCCGTGTACAAGTTGAATCCCACAACCTTGAACCACGCTCTACCTTTGTACCTACACTCTCAACCTCACGTTATGCCTAAGAACAATTGAATACACCACTTGTACGAATCTCACGCACAAGTCTTCTTCACTACTCGTATGAATCCCACGCACGAGTCTACTTCAACCTAGAACTCTCTCTTTTTCTTCTTCACATGATATACAAATTATGCTCGAAAATCCTTACTTCTAACCTAAAACAATGCAGTATTTAAGCTAGAATAAGGTGTGATTTCGTGTGATATTGTTTCCTATTCGGTTAAGGAAATAACATCCCACGCAATCTTACAAGATCTTTCCCAATATAACATGTACGCACATATAAAATATCTCAATGGAATCATATCATCTTCTTCTGATTTTAGCACTCTTTTGTGATGATATTCTCCATAAATAAATGCCCCAGTTGTCCTGCAAACAATAGCACATGATTTGTGTGTTCCTTCCATAAATAGTTTTCGTCGCGAGCTGGTCATGTCATTGACTTTGCCATGACTTTGCCAAGTCGCCGACTTGGCTTACAAACTCGAAGTCACTGACTTCCTTGGAACCATCAAACACTAAATCTTCTAACAGAAAGGATTCCATAGGCTTAGTTTGCATAATTTTCACCTATTAAAAAAAAGACATAATTTACAATTTGGTAAAATAGGTGGTACTTTTGCACTTGTTTTGGGTGGGATACCCTTATAAACGGTGTTGTTCCGGTGGAGTTATTAAAAAATCAATGAAACCGTCGGAAAAAAAAAAAAAAAAAATTATAAGTTGATATGGAGATGAATTTAAGAGTTTTGCATTAGGATTTGACATTTGTCCTCCAAAATTTTGAAATGACCAAACTTATTAAATGAAATGAATCCAAAATTATTTAATATATCGGCTGATCAACATGCATATATACTTGCTATAGTAATATTTTATATAAATAGTCGTGGAAATAAATCCAAATTAAATACAAGTAAATTAAAATTAAAAACTCAAAAACTTTGTTGGGGCTTCGTAATTTCGTATACATACATAAGACCATCCACAACGGACGGATTTTAGATTAAAATAATAATTGAAATCTTCCAAACAGTGTAAGAGGAATAAGAATTCAATTTCTGGACTTCAAATAGCAATCCCAAAAGCTGGGCTCTTAAATCTCAAAAGATGGGCGTGGCAATTTCTTTTTGCCTCTGTTCAAACAAAATGCGTGGTTTTAAATTATACATGAGCAAAACGCTGAGTTTTATATACGGAGCAACATAGAGCTCTGAACTGTGCAGAAACGTGTGGTGCTCTAGCAGCCCTTGGATCCCATCGGACGACCCTCGTAATTTCCACTTTCAGTATATACATTTAAGCTTTTGGTATTATTTCAATAATAAAATGATATTATATTTTCAATTAATATTTTTAATATTTTTGTTTTGTTTTTATCTACATATAGACACCCATTTTGTATATATTTTTAATTAAAAAATTGATATATTAGAAATACAACTTAAAAAATTATTAAAAATTAATCTTTGTATTTTTATGTCCTTAAATTTATGTATTACACAAGTAATATAATTAATATAGTTGATTATATAAGATATTAGTTGTATACGTATATTTTAGTAGTGAAATAAATATATTTATAGAAAATAATTTTTTTTTCCTAGTGTGTTTTTGTTTGTTTGTTTGTTTGGTATTTTTTTTTTTACAATATTTCATGTCTCTGTTTTAATGTATTTTAATGTTTTCAGTTTTAAGTAAAATAAAATGTGTTGTTTTTCGTTTATATCAATTATAAACTTTATAATTTAATTAATTACGTAATTAATATAAATTAGTCAAATTAACATAATTAAATATTTATATTAAATATTATACCGTATTATTAAACAATAGCCGAGATTAAACAGTGTAATGGAATAAATAAAGATAAAACTAAAATAAAGTTAGTGGATTTTAAAGAATGAAATTGGGTTGAGGGTTGTAGAAATAAAGTAGAAGTGAGTTTTTAAATGAGGTGAAGGAGTGAGAAAATTAATGTGGGGGGTTAAGAATTCATTTTGGGATTTAGGGTTATCGTTGAGTTTTAAAATAAAAAAGTATTAAAGTTCTTCTGAATAGTAAAGTTGTAATAAAAACCCAAGTTTCAGCATCTACTTTGAAGTCCAGTTTGTAGAAATAAAAACCCACTTTAGTTGATGCCTTGTTTGGCAGTGAAAAAATTTTAGCTAATAAAAAGTACAAAAAGGCAACGTTTTTGGGATGTCTCCAAACAAGGTGTTAGGCCATGTGTCAGCTTCTGCCAACATCCACACGAGCGCTTTTGAGCCATTGATCTTCATTACATTCGACGACTACTGTTTTTTGTTTTCCAAATTGTTGTGAGATATCCCGCATTGAAACTTTAGGATTAAAATTGTCTAGCTAGTATATAACCTAATGAGTTACTCCACCCATTGTCATATGGTTTTGGGTTGGAACCTCATTGGGTTTGTATGTTAGTCCCGTTACACGCACAACCCCCAGATTGTCGGCCCACCACCGGACTTTAATATGGTATCAAAGTGAGGTTTCGGTGTGGGTTCATTTCCTGGAGTCTTCGGGCTTGCTAGCTACATGGGCCCGTTCAGGCAGTCGGCCCTATAGGAGCGATCGGGTCCCAATAGTGGCGGTTCGCGAGTCTTGAGGGATTCATTCGGACTTGTCGGCCTTTGTGAGCACATTCAAGCAGCTCGCCCAATATAGGAGTGACCGGGTCCAAATAGTGACGGTTCGCTAAAGGCTTGAGGGATTCTGTCCAAGTGTCAACTGGCCCAGGCAGTTGCACTTGAGGGGGCGTGTTGTGAGATATCCCACATTGAAACTTTGGGAGTAAAATTGCCTAGCTAGTATATAACCTAATGAGTTACTTCACCCATTGTCATATGGTTTTGGGTTGGAACCTCATTGGGTTTGTATGCTAGGCCCGTTACACGCACGACCCCCAGATTATCGTCCCACCGGACTTTAATACAAATAGATTGTAAAATGTTTTTGGGATATTTTTGAGGCATAAAAAATAAAAAGTGAATCCTAAAAACAATTTTAATATTTTTATTTTTATTTTAACTACTTATAAAGACCCATTTTGAATATGTTCTTATAAATAAAAAATTTAGTATAATAAAAAATGCAAGCATTATTAATATAAAAACATAAACTAACCATGTGAAGATACTCTCGACTTATAGGGAATTAAAAATATATACTTATATATTTATATTGAATATTATACTATATTATTAAATAATACCTTAAACCAAATAATATAATTGGATATTAAAAATTTAAAATAAAAGAAAGATAGTAGATTTTAAAGAATGAAATGAGGTTGTGGGAATAAAGTAAAAATGGGTTTTAAAATTTATACATATTTTTCGGTCAAATAATGTGTGAAATGTGGAGGGGGAGTGATAGAGAAATATGCCAAATTTATGAGTTTAAGCAACGTGGTGACGTACCCACACGGTGACGGGGTGACGCATCTGATGTCATCAATTTTGTTTTCGTTATCATCAATCAAAGGAGCGGAAAATTATCCACGGAAGATCGACTCACCCAATTAATCCGATCTAAATAAACGGGCGAAAATTTAAATAATAAAAGTGACGAACGGTGCGGGTGATGAGAAAAACAGGTTACGTGTCGAATAAGTAGGACCGTCCAATGATGTTTAGGGACATGTGCAAAAATTCATGAATATAAAAACTGTATTAAATGTATTTACTTAATAATATTTTAGTAATTTTGTGAGTCATAATCATAAAGCTTTGTTTCATGTTCATTTTCATGTAATTAATTTATTTATTGATATGAAAGACAAAAAAATATAATTTATCCATAAAACTAAAAAATATGAGTGAAAAAATGCCTAAAAATTAAACAAACTCAAAACTAAAATTAAAAAGGAATAAAAACTTATTAGTATATTTGCAAGCCATAACTATTCTATTGCTAAATAATTTAGTTTATTTATAAAGGTATAAGTGTATTGAGGGATATTTTACCAAAGAAAAACTACTAAGAAAGTAAATGAAATTAGTCAATAATATAAATGAAAATAAGGATTAAAAAAAGCCTAAAATATTAGACAAAATTAAACAAAAGCATAGAGAGGAAAAAAGGATTACGGTTTAAACAAATTAAACATATTTTGGGGCCAGTGAACTAAAATAAGGAAGGAATGAAAAATAATCAATGAGAGTCGAACATGAATCTATTGCTTCATTAACCCACTCTCCAACCAAGCAATCATATTTTTGTCAACTATTTACTCTTTTAACTATATAAACATTTTTCAAAATTCGGGGCCCTAAAAAATTAGGGACCTTGTTCCATTGGGCTCTTTGCACAACCCAATGGACGGGCCTGCGAATAAGGGTGAAAATTTGTCACCCCATCACCCGACTCTTCATCCGTTTAATCTGAACTACCCGTTCAACTTGCTTCAAATATTTGTACATATAATCCCATCCTAACCTAAACTCCTTTGATTCAGGCCTCAACCTCTACTCTCGTTTATTTACATGAGTAATGCTTTATGAAATCATGGATTTGTATTTCAGTTTATTATTGTGCATTAAAAATTTACTTATAGAATCTTAATCATTATATATTTTGTAATTAGCGGTATTAATATTTTCCTATGGACAATGAAAAAAGAATATATAACGATTTTACAAGTGAATGGATTACCCGTATAACACGTGAGTGTCGAGTGATGATTTAACCTTATTTTTCCACCTATTTAATTAAATAATTAATCTATCATGAAATTGTAATATTAATTTTTTATTTTTCATCTAAAATATTATATGAATACAGCTATCTCACTTTATATTAAAAAAGTTATAATAAAATAAATAAATATATATGTATGAATATATTAAAAATTTTACATTTCAATAAACATATTAATGTATTAGACAATAAGAGTTATTAAGGGACGAAGTACGGGTAATTGATTCTAAGGTTAAGAGCACCTCCAATGATGAGAGACCCAAAGGGTCTCCCACCATTAAAATATCATTATTTTTAGTATTTTTTAATCTTAGAGACCCATTGAGTCTCAAGCCATCCAATGGTAGAGACTCTTTGGGTCTCTCATGTTTTTATTTTTATTTTTAATATATAATACTAAATTAAATATATACTCTTAAATAATATTATAATAGTATTTTTTATCTTATCTTATATTAATATATAACATATTTTAATAAAGCATAATCAAAACATTAAAACAAGACAATATAAATATATTAATCACGTCCACAACACGCTTAAAGCATAAAATACACAAGATAATTCATAAAGAAAAATACACCAAATACTAGAAGTCGAGAAATAACACAACAAATACGATTAAGCATAAAATAACATGTTACACATCTCCACCGGTTGGGGTGCCAAACTTTTGCCATATGTTCTCAATTAAATCGGCTTTCAATTGTTGGTGCACACTCGTACTGCGAATTCGAGCCCGGTTACTTAGAAATGTGCCCATATCTGTTGGTACATTTGCAAAGAATGTAGATTCCACCTGTGTGCTCCCGTCTTCATCTACTTGTTGGAATGGAGTCACATCATACTGTGTTGATTCACCTCGTTCATCTTCGATTATCATATTATGCAATATAACACATGCTCTCATGATCTTCCCAATTTTCTCTTTATTCCTAAAAAGAGCAGGCCTTCGAACTATGGCAAATCGAGCTTGTAAGACTCCAAATGCGCGCTCAACATCCTTTCGAACCGATTCTTGCTTTTGAGCAAATAATGTCGCTTTAGCACCTTGAGGAATTCGAATAGTATGGATAAATGTAGCCCAAGATGGATATATACCATCAGTGAGATAGTATCCCATGTTATAGTGGTGCCCATTAACAACATAATTCACTATTGGAGCTCGACCTTGCAAAATATCATCAAAAACGGGTGAGCGATCAAGAACATTAATATCATTACAAGTACCTGGAGTTCCAAAAAATGCATGCCAAATCCAAAGGTCATATGATGCCACATCTTCCAATACGATTATTGGTTTGCCATGTCCACGCGTATACATCCCTTTCCATGCGGTGGGACAATTTTTCCACTCCCAATGCATACAATCAATGCTTCCCATCATGCCTGGAAATCCACACATCTCTCCTTCATGGAGTAATCGTTGGAGATCCTCTGATGTTGGCCTTCTTAGATAGACGTCTCCAAAAATTGAAATGATCCCATCTACGAAATTTTCCAAGCATGAGATCGCATTGCTTTCACCAAGCCTAATGTATTCGTCCACGGAATCACCAGCGCAACCATACGCTAGCATATGTATAGCTACAGTGCACTTTTGAAGTGCAGAGAGGCCTAATCTTCCAGTAGCGTCTGGCCTTTGTTGAAAGAATTGAACCTCATTTGAGAATCAATCAACGATGCGCAAGAACAATGACTTGTTCATTCTGAATCGTCGTCGAAATTGTATGAAATGAGTAAATAGAGGGATGATATGATTTTATAGTGATAAAGGCTCCATCTTGATGTAGAAATTTATTATTTTATTTATTTTGCAGAGATTCGTTTTTTGAATTTGATTTGATTTTTCTAACTTTTTTCAGACAATTTGACCGTTTCTTTTGCAGAGATTCGCTTTTTAAATTTGATATGATTTTTCTAACTTTTTCAGATGATTTGATCTTTGCTTTTGCAGAGATTCGTTTTTTGAATTTGATTTGATTTTTCTAACTTTTTTCAGACGATTTGACCGTTGCTTTTGCAGAGATTCGTTTTTTGAATTTGATATGATTTTTCTAACTTTTTCAGATGATTTGATCTTTGATTTTCCAGAGATTCATTTTTTGAATTTGATATGATTTTTCTAACTTTTTCAGATGATTTGATCTTTGCTTTTGCAGAGATTCGTTTTTTGAAACTTTCTCATAATTGACCACTATTATGAAAAGATTGAAACAAATACACCAATATCACATTTCATTAAATTACTTAACCATGGCATTACATTGCATAATAGCACATTACAATACATAAACTATGTAACCTTAAGGGTAACATTTGCCTACATTACATGATAGATTTGAAAATGAACTTGAAATGGTAAATTACCTTAATTAAGCACAACATATGAAAAGAAACACACAACTACCTTAATGAACTTGAAATGGTACATTACCTTAATTAAGCACAACATATGAAAACAAACACACAACTACCTTAATGAACTTGAAATGATACTTGCCATGGTACATTACCTTTTACTTACTTCGACATCTCGTCAAGGAGCTTATTCTTCAAGATCTCTTCTTTTTCTGAAAGTGGCCCTGTTTTTAGAATAAGGCTATTAAGCAGCTCCATCTTTGCAAATTTCCTCCGATTCTCATTGTCTTTCTCCTTCATCGCCCACATGTTCTCAAGTCTTGACCAAGAACTAGCCTCCTTTTCTTCTTCTAGTGAGTTGGTAGCAACCTTCTTTCCTTTTGCCTTTGACCTCTTTACACCCGGAGGACGAACCATAGTTTGCTCTTCTACTTCTAGTGATGATGCTCAAAATAGCGAAGCAAGAGGTGGGCCTGAGGTATGAGGGTCAAACCAGGTCAAAGGGACCCCCGAGGATGATCCTAGGGCCCACAACCATACCCACCTCTTATTTTAACAAAATTCCTACCCCACGAGGTCCCCCGCGACCTCGGAGCAAGGTCTCGACCTCGTAACCGACTCTACTTGCGCCCGCCCACCATGACCACTCAGCGAACGCCGCTCTTCGAGCCAATCACCGGCTGCCTCGCCTCTAGGCCAATCAGAGCCCTTGATCTCAGGCGTCCCACATCGGACAACGACCAAAACTCGACTCCCCAATCCTCTATAAATAGAGGAGATTCTCGTATGGAAAAGGGGTCGAAAAACATCTTGAACTCAAGAACTTTCTTGCTCGTTGAAGATCGACGTGATTGAAACATCGTTAAAAGGCCTCGCTATAGATAAGTGAAGTCCACAAAAAGACTTCAAGTCTCACAGAGTTTCCGCTCACATCAAAGACCTCGCTACACCACCTCGCAAGCCTCTTACACCTCGCTCTACCTCACATCAAAGACTCCGCAACTCAACCTCGCTCAAAGGGACCGGCAAGTGACACTTAGAGCTAGCTAGCAACTAGGAGATCTCAGACATTGTTAGGTCGAGATCTCGGATAATCGTAGGAGGTCTAGGGTGTAATTCTCAAATAATCTGTTAGCCTCGCTGGCTTGTAAACCTCGCTGTGAAGAAAATCATAAATAAAGAAGCAAGTGTTTGCACTTTCGAATATAATAATCTCGTTTCTTGTCTTCTAGTGAGCCTTTCATTTCGGATTTCATCACTAGCGCCGTCTGTGGGAACTTCTTCATCCTAAGTAGTTCCTCGATTCGTGCAAACCTTAGCTTCGATTCCCTCAAAATGGCTTGCCCAAACAATTTCTTCCCTCAATACCCCGACAACAAGCCAGAAACTACGCAATGGACAGTCGCGGGACCTCCGGGCTGCCCGTTCGTGGTCCCTCCGGGATGGACGTACGCCGCCCCGCAAAATCCATTCCCATTCCAAGGCCTCGAGCAGGGCGGCGCGCCCCCGAACCCATATCCCTACCCGGCTTATGGGCAGTACCAGCAGGGCTTCGCCCCTTCGTACGTCCCTTATCCCCCCCAGGGTGAGCCGCACTCCGAGTACGTCCCCGCGTATGTCCCTAGGCGTGCGCATGAGCCCGATTCCTCCACCAACGACTCGTCAACAGAGAGACCTCCCCGAGATCCCATGCAGATCTCGCGGTCTCGATCGCGTCGATCAAGGCTGCAGGAGCCAGAGTTGTCCGAAATAGCGGGGAGCGCGATGCACTACCCGAGGTCTCGATCGCATAATTCGAGGCCACCGCCCCAAAATCAGGAGGAAGCCAAGATCACCTCCCCGTTCATGGACGCGATCCGAAACGCGCCCATGCCCAAGGGCTTCTTGAGGCCGCAAATGGGGCTTTATGACGGTTCAGCGGACCCCGAGGAGCACGTAAAACACTTTGCGGTCCAGATGAACGTCAATGCCTACAATGACGCGATATTCTGCAGGGTTTTCCCCACCACCCTGGAAAAGGCCGCGTTGACGTGGTTCTCAAGCAAGAAGGTCGGCTCCGTGACCTCGTTCGCCTAGCTGTGTGATTCCTTTGTCACGCACTTTAGCGGCTCCAGGAAGCGCAAGAAGAACATGCGGGACCTCCGCGGGATCGAGCAGGGGGAGAGCGAATCCTTAGGCGCTTTCTTCACAAGGTTCACGACCGCGGTGGCGAAGATCGCGCACGTCGACGAGTCGTCGGTGCGCGACACCCTCATGGGCAACCTGCGCATCGGGGAATTCAAAAACCGCATTTTTTATAAGAATCCGGAGACGTACGAAAGCCTGTGCGCCCGTATCACGGCCCAAGTATACGCCGAGGATGCCGCCAACCAGAGCTCGCGACCACGAACTGACAAAGAGATCGTCGCCGAGGCCAAGGGGAAGGCAAAGGTGGTCGCGCCGGCCGCGCGCGATGCGTATGTGACGTAGGCACATAACCCCAACAACAACAACAACAACAACAACAACAATAGCCGGAACAATAACAACAACAACAATAACCGGAACAACAACCGTGGAGGCGGTGGCGGAGGCTGGAACTGCTTTGGCAGGAGACCGCGGGGTTACCGAGGCAAGGGAGGTCCCGCGTATGACCCAAATGAAAAGGGCCGTGCCAACCCTGCGTCAGGAGCCAACCTCGAGCCGCAAGGCCCAAGTCAGACCCAGGCTAACAACAACAACAACGTCGAGCAACAGGCGCCCGCGAAGCAGGCCCGGTCGGGACAGGCGACGGCGCTCGATGGGTACATCCATACCATCTCGGGCGGACCATCACCGGTTGGGTCAAGCCAGGCAGAGCGGAAGAGATACGCGAGGGAAAGCCATCATGAACCCTCGGTATTCAGCGTCGCACAAACCTCGCGCGCCCACGAAGGTTTGTCCTTCTCGTCCGAAGATGCCGAGGGGCTTCACATGCCACACTCCGACCCCTTGGTGGTCCACGCGCAGATGGGCTCACAGATGGTTAAGCGAGTACTGGTGGACACGGGATCCTCCGTGGACATCATGTACTATGGCGCGTTCGAGCAATTGGGCATCTCCGAGACCTCCTTGAAGCCCTACGCTGGGAAACTCACCTCCTTCTCAGGAGACGAAGTCGACGTGGCCGGACTCATCGACCTCTGGATGACGCTCGGCACCAGCTCCACCAGGAGGACCGAAATGGTGGAGTTCACAGTGGTGCGCCTGCCTTCGGTGTGGAACGCAATCATTGGGAGGGTCTCCTTGATGAAGTTCCAGGCGGTAGTTTCTATCTATCACCTGAAGATGAAGTTCCCCGTCGATGGCGGGGTTGGAGAGGTAAAGGGCAATCAGGAGGAGGGTCGCGTTTGCTACGCGACCTCTGCAAAGCAAAAGTGCCCGGTGTTCATGGTGGAATCTCCCGGCGAGGCCGACCTCGAAGTCCGGGATTTCACAGTCCCCACTCCAGAGCTGGAAAGAAGGGTGATATCCCCTTTCGAGAGCGAGTCCGAGAAGATCTACCTCGGGGAATGCCTCTCGGGGGCGTCGGCGACGTTGCTAGAAGCCTTGCTCGTTGGGTCCCGCGACGTGTTCGCTTGGACTGCGAAGGACCTCCGAGGTGTCCCGCGGACCGTAGCCCAGCACTCTCTGAACGTCGACGTCACCGCTCGCCCTGTGGTGCAGCGACGAAGAAAAATGAACGAGGAAAGGGCGAGCGCCGCAAATGATGAGGTGGCAAAATTGCTGGATGTGGGGTTTATACGCGAGGTCCAATACCCCCGGTGGTTGTCCAACGTCGTGCTTGTCAAAAAAGCCAGCGGGAAGTGGAGAATGTGCGTCGATTTCAAGGACCTCAGCAAAGCCTGTCCCAAAGACAGCTACCCCTTGCCCTTGATCGGCGAGCTCGTTGACTCAACCGCAGGTCACGGGGTTTTGAGCTTCCTCGACGCGTACTCGGGGTACAATCAGGTCCTGATGAACCCGCGAGAAGAGGAGGAGACATCCTTCATCACCCAGCGAGGCACTTATTGCTACAAAGTCATGCCGTTTGGGCTGAAGAATGCGGGGGCAACCTTTCAACGCCTCGTCGACTGCGTTTTCAAGAGCCATATCGGACGGAACGTGTCCGCTTATGTCGACGACATTGTTGTCCGGAGCAAGACCCCTGAGGAGCATCTGGTCGACCTCGCTGAGGTCTTCGCAACTCTCAGGCACAACCGTCTCAGCCTGAACCCCGAGAAGTGCGTCTTCGGCGTGTCATCGGGAAAATTCTTGGGCTTTATGATTAGCGAACGGGGCATCGACGTAAACCCTGCCAAGGTCGAGTCGATCCTCTCCATGAGGTCACCACGGTCTCGCACCGAGGTACAACGGCTTAACGATGCTGTCAACTACCTTGGGAGGTTCTGCTCCCGCCTGGCAGAAAGGTCCCTCCCCTTTTTCGCGGCTCTCAAGCAGAATGACAAGTTCGTATGGGACGAGAATCTGGAGCTCGCCTTCTCTGAGCTAAAGGCCTTCCTGACAAAGCTCCCCACACTGTCGCCCCCGCTGGCGGGTGAAGACTTGCAACTTTATGTGGCCGTCAGCCCCGAGACGGTCAGCGCGGTGCTCACTAGAAAGGCCACGCACCCAGTTTATTTCGTGAGTCGTGTGCTCCAGCCCGCGGAGCAGCGATATTCCCCAGCAGAGAAGATGGCGCTGGCAGTTGTGACCGCCGCAAGGCGTCTGCGCCCTTACTTCCATGCGCAGCCCATCCAGGTCCTGTCTGACCTCCCACTTCGACAAATCCTCCACCAGCCCGCCCTCTCCGGGCGGATGACGAAGTGGGCAGTCGAGCTCTCCGAGTTCGACATCAGCTACCTCCCAAGAACTGCCATGAAGGGGCAGGCCCTCGCTGACTTCATGGTGGAGGTCACTTTCCCCGAGACAGAAACAAGCTCAGAAGAGTGGAAGGTGTTCGTCGACGGCTCGCGATGTGACGCCAGTGGTGGGGCTGGCGTATTCCTCGCTGGGCCCTCGATCGAGACGGAGTACTCACTTAACTTCGCTTTCGACGCCACCAATAACGAGGCCGAGTATGACGCTGCTCAGTGGGGCCCGGAAAATCAGGGTCTACACCGACTCCGAGCTGGTAGCGCGCCAGCTCAACGGTCAGTACGACACCAAAACGGGGTTCCTGCCCGCGTACCGAGAAAAGGTCAAAGCCTTGGTATCATGCCTGGAAACCTTCGCGGTGGAGTCCATCCCTCGACCTCGAACACCAAGGCAGACGCGCTTGCGAGGTTAGGATCCGCCCTTCCCCTTGAAGTGGGGAACCGCGTGATGGTAGAGCGAAAACTCTCGCGGAGTGTGAACAGCGAGGTTCTATCTGTCACCGCGGGGGATTGAAGGATCCCGATAACACGGTATGTGGAGAGCGGAGTCCTCCTAGAGGACCCCGCGCAGGCCAAGAAGTTGAAAATGCAGGCGGCGCGGTATTGCGTCATAGGTGGCTGCCTTTATCGCCGAGGCTACGCCGAACCCAATCTATTGTGCGTCCCGACCGAGTCTACGGAGCACATCCTCTATGAGGCCCATGAAGGGGTTTGTGGCGGCCACCCCGGATGGCGAACCCTTTCGCATAAGATCGTCCACTTGGGGTACTTCTGGCCCACTCTCCGACAAGACGCAAGGGACTATGTCCAGCGATGTGATGGATGCCAGAAGCACGGTAACCTCTTGCACGCCCCGACCTTGCAGCGTTGCTCCATCCACGCACCGTGCCCCTTCGCGATGTGGGGGATGGACATCCTCGGCCCCTTCCCCAAGGCCCCCGGTCAGGTGCGGTATATCCTGGTCATCGTCGACTACTTCACAAAGTGGGTTGAGGCACAAGCAATGGCGAAGATCACGGGGAATAAGGTCTGCGACTTTCTGTGGAAGAACCTTGTCTGCCGCTTCGGCATTCCCATGACCATCATGACCGACCATGGCCCCCAATTTGATTGTGAAGAGACTCGGACATTCTGCTCAGAACTCGGCATAACCCTCAAGTTCTCCTCCGTGGCCCATCCTTAGTCCAACGGCCAGGTAGAAAACGTCAACGCCCGCATCCTGTCCGATCTAAAAAAGCGGCTGGGCATGGCACAAGGTCGTTGGGCAGAGCTTCTCCCGCTCGTCCTATGGACGTACCGCACCACCGCGCGCCGCGCAACCGGAGAAATGCCGTTCTCCCTAACCTACGGGGCAGAGGCCCTAGTCCCGGTAGAAACCCTGGTCCCATCGGCGATGGTGTTCGATTTTGATGAAAAGGAGAACGAGGCCAATCTCAGGCTCGAGTTGCTCTTCCGCGACGAGCTACGCGAAGTAGCCGACCTTCGCTCCAGGGAATACAAGCGTCGCGTGGCAGTTTACCACGACAAGAAGGTGAGACCTCGGTTCCTGGCCACAGGCAATCTCGTCTTGAGAAGAACCGAAGGTGGCAAATTGGACCCCAACTGGGAGGGACCATACATCCTCGGGGAGGAGGTCGCTCCCGGAGCCTTTAAGATCAAAGACAACGAGGGGCGAACCCTCAGTAAGACGTGGAACGTCGACCGGTTAAAGAAATATTTCGTGTAAACTCTCTGAATTCCGTTACTGCTTTTTGTGAATAAAGGGTTGTGGGACTTTCAAAATCTCTCTCAAAAATAAAAACTTCGGGTTAGAAGTTCAAACCTCGCTTCACGCGAGGTGTTGGAGAATCTCGTTGAGTCCAAACCTCGCTTCACGCGAGGTGTTGGAGAATCTCGTTGGGTCCATCCCTCGCTTCCCGCTTGGGGTTGGAGATTTTCGTTAAAAGTCCAAACCTCGCTTCACGCGAGGTGTTGGAGAATCTCGTTAAATCCAAACCTCGCTTCCCGCTTGGGGTTGGAGATTTTTGTTAAAAGTCCAAACCTCGCTTCACGCGAGGTGTTGGAGAATCTCGTTGAATCCAAACCTCGCTTCCCGCGTGGTGTTGGAGAATTTCGTTAAGGGACTATGTCCAGCGATGTGATGGATGCCAGAAGCACGGTAACCTCTTGCACGCCCCGACCTTGCAGCGTCGCTCCATCCACGCACCGTGCCCCTTCGCGATGTGTGGGATGGACATCCTCGGCCCCTTCCCCAAGGCCCCCGGTCAGGTGCGGTATATCCTGGTCATCGTCGACTACTTCACAAAGTGGGTTGAGGCACAAGCAATGGCGAAGATCACGGGGAATAAGGTCTGCGACTTTCTGTGGAAGAACCTTGTCTGCCGCTTCGGCGTTCCCATGACCATCATGACCGACCATGGCCCCCAATTTGATTGTGAAGAGACTCGGACATTCTGCTCAGAACTCGGCATAACCCTCAAGTTCTCCTTTGTGGCCCATCCTCAGTCCAACGGCCAGGTAGAAAACGTCAACGCCCGCATCCTGTCCGATCTAAAAAAGCGGTTGGGCATGGCACAAGGTCGTTGGGCAGAGCTTCTCCCGCTCGTCCTATGGACGTACCGCACCACCGCGCGCCGCGCAACCGGAGAAACGCCGTTCTCCCTAACCTACGGGGCAGAGGCCCTAGTCCCGGTAGAAACCCTGGTCCCATCGGCGATGGTGTTCGATTTTGATGAAAAGGAGAACGAGGCCAATCTCAGGCTCGAGTTGCTCTTCCGCGACGAGCTACGCGAAGTAGCCGACCTTCGCTCCAGGGAATACAAGCGTCGCGTGGCAGTTTACCACGACAAGAAGGTGAGACCTCGGTTCCTGGCCACAGGCAATCTCGTCTTGAGAAGAACCGAAGGTGGCAAACTGGACCCCAACTGGGAGGGAGCATACATCCTCGGGGAGGAGGTCGCTCCCGGAGCCTTTAAGATCAAAGACAACGAGGGGCGAACCCTCAGTAAGACGTGGAACGTCGACCGGTTAAAGAAATATTTCGTGTAAACTCTCTGAATTCCGTTACTGCTTTTTGTGAATAAAGGGTTGTGGGACTTTCAAAATCTCTCTCAAAAATAAAAACTTCGGGTTAGAAGTTCAAACCTCGCTTCACGCGAGGTGTTGGAGAATCTTGTTGAGTCCAAACCTCGCTTCACGCGAGGTGTTGGAGAATCTCGTTAGGTCCATCCCTCGCTTCCCGCTTGGGGTTGGAGATTTTCGTTAAAAGTCCAAACCTCGCTTCACGCGAGGTGTTGGAGAATCTCGTTAAATCCAAACCTCGCTTCCCGCTTGGGGTTGGAGATTTTCGTTAAAAGTCCAAACCTCGCTTCACGCGAGGTGTTGGAGAATCTCGTTGAATCCAAACCTCGCTTCCCGCGTGGTGTTGGAGAATTTCGTTAAGGGACTATGTCCAGCGATGTGATGGATGCCAGAAGCACGGTAACCTCTTGCACGCCCCGACCTTGCAGCGTCGCTCCATCCACGCACCGTGCCCCTTCGCGATGTGGGGGATGGACATCCTCGGCCCCTTCCCCAAGGCCCCCAGTCAGGTGCGGTATATCCTGGTCATCGTCGACTACTTCACAAAGTGGGTTGAGGCACAAGCAATGGCGAAGATCACGGGGACTAAGGTATGCGACTTTCTATGGAAGAACCTTGTCTACCGCTTCGGCGTTCGCATGACCATCATGACCGACCATGGCCCCCAATTTGATTGTGAAGAGACTCGGACATTCTGCTCAGAACTCGGCATAACCCTCAAGTTCTCCTCCGTGGCCTATCCTCAGTCCAACGGCCAGGTAGAAAACGTCAACGCCCGCATCCTGTCCGATCTAAAAAAGCGGCTGGGCATGGCACAAGGTCGTTGGGCCGAGCTTCTCCCGCTCGTCCTATGGACGTACCGCACCACCGCGCGCCGCGCAACCGGAGAAACGCCGTTCGCCCTAACCTACGGGGCAGAGGCCCTAGTCCCGGTAGAAACCCTGGTCCCATCGGCGATGGTGTTCGATTTTGATGAAAAGGAGAACGAGGCCAATCTCAGGCTCGAGTTGCTCTTCCGCGACGAGCTACGCAAAGTAGCCGACCTTCGCTCCAGGGAATACAAGCGCCGCGTGGCAGTTTACCACGACAAGAAGGTGAGACCTCGGTTCCTGGCCACAGGCAATCTCGTCTTGACAAGAACTGAAGGTGGCAAACTGGACCCCAACTGGGAGGGACCATACATCCTCGGGGAGGAGGTCGCTCCCGGAGCCTTTAAGCTCAAAGACAACGAGGGGCGAACCCTCAGTAAGACGTGGAACGTCGACCGGTTAAAGAAATATTTCGTGTAAACTCTCTGAATTCCGTTACTGCTTTTTGTGAATAAAGGGTTGTGGGACTTTCAAAATCTCTCTCAAAAATAAAAACTCCGGGTTAGAAGTTCAAACCTTGCTTCACGCGAGGTGTTGGAGAATCTCGTTGAGTCCAAAACTCGCTTCACGCGAGGTGTTGGAAAATCTCGTTGGGTCCATCCCTCGCTTCCCGCTTGGGGTTGGAGATTTTCGTTAAAAGTCCAAACCTCGCTTCACGCGAGGTGTTGGAGAATCTCGTTAAATCCAAACCTCGCTTCCCGCTTGGGGTTGGAGATTTTCGTTAAAAGTCCAAACCTCGCTTCACGCGAGGTGTTGGAGAATCTCGTTGAATCCAAACCTCGCTTCCCGCGTGGTGTTGGAGAATTTCGTTAAGTCCATCCCTCGCTTCCCGCTTGGGTTGGAGATTTTCGTTAAGTCCAAACCTCGCTTCCCGCGAGGTGTTGGAGAATCTCGTTAAGTCCATCCCTCGCTTCCCGCTTGGGGTTGGAGATTTTCGTTAAGTCCAAACCTCACTTCACGCGAGGTGTTGGAGAATTTCGTTAAATCCATCCCTCGCTTCCTGCTTGGGGTTGGAGATTTTTGTTAAGTCCATCCCTCGCTTCCCGCTTGGGGTTGGAGATTTTCGTTAAAAATCCATCCCTCGCTTCCCGCTTGGGGTTGGAGATTTTTGTTAAGTCCATCCCTCGCTTCCCGCTTGGGGTTGGAGATTTTCGTTAAAAGTCCAAACCTCGCTTCACGCGAGGTGTTGGAGAATCTCGTTAAATCCAAACCTCGCTTCCCGCTTGGGGGTTGGAGATTTTCGTTAAAAGTCCAAACCTCTCTTCACGCGAGGTGTTGGAGAATCACGTTGAATCCAAACCTCGATTCCCGCTTGGTGTTGGAGAATTTCGTTAAGTCCATCCCTCGCTTCCCGCTTGGGGTTGGAGATTTTCGTTAAGTCCAAACCTCACTTCACGCGAGGTGTTGGAGAATTTCGTTAAATCCATCCCTCGCTTCCCGCTTGGGGTTGGAGATTTTTGTTAAGTCCATCCCTCGCTTCCCGCTTGGGGTTGGAGATTTTCGTTAAAAATCCATCTCTCGCTTCCCGCTTGGGGTTGGAGATTTTTGTTAAGTCCATCCCTCGCTTCCCGCTTGGGGTTGGAGATTTTCGTTAAAAGTCCAAACCTCGCTTCACGCGAGGTGTTGGAGAATCTCGTTAAATCCAAACCTCGCTTCCCGCTTGGGGTTGGAGATTTTCGTTAAAAGTCCAAACCTCGCTTCACGCGAGGTGTTGGAGAATCTCGTTGAATCCAAACCTCGATTCCTGCGTGGTGTTGGAGAATTTCGTTAAGTCCATCCCTCGCTTCCCGCTTGGGGTTGGAGATTTTCGTTAAGTCCAAACCTCGCTTCCCGCGAGGTGTTGGAGAATCTCGTTAAGTCCATCCCTCGCTTCCCGCTTGGGGTTGGAGATTTTCGTTAAGTCCAAACCTCGCTTCACGCGAGGTGTTGGAGAATTTCGTTAAATCCATCCCTCGCTTCCCGCTTGGGGTTGGAGATTTTCGTTAAAAGTCCAAACCTCGCTTCACGCGAGGTGTTGGAGAATCTCGTTGAATCCAAACCTCGCTTCCCGCGTGGTGTTGGAGAATTTCATCAAATCCATCCCTCTCTTCCTGCTTGGGGTTGGAGATTTTCGTTAAAAGTCCAAACCTCGCTTCACGCAAGGTGTTGGAGAATCTCGTTGAATCCAAACCTCGCTTCCCGCGTGCTGTTGGAGAATTTCGTTAAATCCATCCCTCGCTTCCCGCTCGTGGCCTCGGCACAGTCGTTGTGCGAAGTCCGAAAAAGGCTCGGGACCTCGGCGAATTGTTGTAAAAATCCGAGCAAAGCTCGAGATCTCGATACATAATTAGAAACACCCGATGTGGCCCGAATACCACAATAGTTGTGACACTCGGGCCATGGGGTTGGGTAGATAATATGTGCGAGCATATACGAGAAAGCTAGAACAAACAAACAATCATAAGGTAAGGAAAATAACATAAAAAGCTGGGGCACGTGTGCCCAGATGTTTAATTACAGGCCCCGCAGGGCCACCAGCAAAAAAAAAAAAACAGAAGCAGACAACGACATCCTTTACATCTTCGAGGCTTCGGCGGCAGGGTCGGAGGTCTTCGGAGGATCTTCAGGGGCTTGAGCAGTATGTCCTTGGGGAGTCTCCAGGGCAGGGGCGGCGATGGCAGAAGGCTGGGAGCTAGGCGCATCTTCCTGAGCGATGGCTGCCACGATAGGCGCCTCGCTAGCCACAGTTCCATCCTCATTAAGAAAGAACTCGCACTCTCCCTCAGGCTCTTCCCCTTCAAGTTCCCCCATAGTCTCTTGATAGTTGGGGATGAAGAACTTGATGCGGGGGTCGATGTGCCCATACTTCGCGACCGCCTGCTTAACCCCCATCCTGACGGACTGTTGGAACATCTTCCTCACACTCTCCACCATCTCGGCCTGAAAGGCCTCGGACTTCACATACCTGGGCCCCTCGAGATCCAGCTCCTTGCTAAGCTCAACGACACGCCCTTGGAGCCTGGTAACCTCCTCCTCAGCTTTCCGAAGCTCCGCCTCCTTCTCTCTGAAGAATTGGTGCTCCTTGGATAGCTGGCCTTTGAGCTTTGCGACCTCGTCCTTGAAATCCCCGTTCTCGTACTTCAAATCCTTGTTCTCCTCCCTCGCCTTCCTCAGCTCCTCCTTGACCCTCGAGGCGGCCTTGGCCTCGTCCGCTGCCGCGATCTCCGCGGCGGGAACGCGTTTCTTGGCCTCTGCGAGGCTCTTTCCCTTCTTCTCGATCTCGGCGTCCCGCTCTTGGAGCCTCGCTTCCATCCTACCCAAATTCCTATGGAGGAGGATGACGCGGCTGCAGTTGTAGTTCGCGAAGAAGGTATTCTGCAACAATAAAAGAGCACGTTAAAACAAGAACAAGAATAGTAAAGCCAATAAAAAATGATGGACAAAAAAGAGCAAGACATACCATCGCGGAGTAGCGGAGGATCTCATCGTTGAGGGCTGCCTCCGAGAGGTTGTTGGCCCATGCAACCTCGTCGGTCCAGGCCGACCTGTCCCAATCTTCGGACACGCCCCAGGAAGGACCAGGGCAGTGGAACTTCTCGGCAGGAGGCCCGGTGGCCGAGATGACTCGGCTCGCGGGCCCAGGGCGTTCGACCATCACGCCCCCTGGGGTTTCCCCCTGCCCATCCTCCTTTCGTTTCTTCCTTTTCTCCCCCCGGGGAGAACCCTCTTCCTTCCTTTGGACCCGGCCTTATCCCCGGATCCTCGAGAGTGATGGGAGGACATCCTCGCAGCGTCCCCCTTGGACGCCACCCCCCCGCTCGTCTTCACCGCCGGCGCCTTCAACGTCGGGGCTGTCGTCTTGCTTTGCGGGGCGGGAGGCCTTGCCTGCGAGGTCGGATCCTTTATGACGACCCCATGTTGGCCCTGGGGTCTCGGAGCGTTGGAGGAAGAAGTCACAGGCCTTTTGCCCTGTGACTTCGAGGTAAGAGCGCCGAGTAGGTTCACTGTCAGAACAAAAAAAAAGGGGGACGTGAAAATTAGATAAGAAAAGCAAGAAACAAGTTAATGATAGTAATAAGACAAAATAAGCCAGCGAGGTTATAAACCTCGCTCCTCAACTTCAAAAAGAAAAAAATCGAATCAAGAAATGTCAGGAAAGAGATTGAGTACCCTCTTTTCCCTCGCTGGGAGGGAGGCTGAGCCTCAGACCAGCTCGCTCAAGCTGGTCCTGAGAAAGATACACCTGAAACGGTGCCTGACTCGCTGTGGCGTATCGGACCCTGAGCGCCTTGAGCTCATCAACCTCTAGCGGGGTTACGCACCGAACGAATTCGGCCGGCGTTACCGGAAAATTGAGATATCTCCCGGTGGGGTCGCGAACCAAGAACCAATTCGGCTTCCACGGCCCGACGTTCGAAGGGGCCGTGGTGATCTTGATAAGCGGCGTGCTAAGGTTGATAAGGCTTCGGGACCGAGTGTCTCTCCTCGCTAGGAATAAAGCCGACAGGAAGTCATGTCTCGGTCCGTCCCCAAGTTCGCGACTGCGAATCGTGTAGGCACACAGCAACCGCTAAGCGTTCGGAAACAACTGTGCAGGGCAGATCTTCATGGCCCACAGATAATCAACGATATGCTGGGCCAAGGGCAACCTAAAGCCCGCCTGAAGGCTGAAGAGGTGCACAACCACGCACCTGTCGTAAGATGCCAAGGAGTGGCCCCCCTCCTCGGGAAGCGCCAGCTCAATCCCCTCGGGCCAAGCAAAGTCCTTGGCGATGTCGGCAAGGTCCTTCAGCTCGAGCTCAGTGGCCACCCCCTCGGATAAACGAGCCTCGGCAGAACCCGGGGTCATGGGGTTCCGTTCCTCCAGGACGCTCGGGACGCGGGACACGGCGTCGGTAATATACGCCGCAGGGAAGCTCGGAGGCACGTAAGGAGGCGGCGCCGAGGTCGTTCCCACAACCGGCCGCGCTTCGACCTCAGTAACAACCTCGTCTGGGTGGAAGACGAAGCCATTTCAACGCCCGACGATGTTCGAAGATGGGAGAAGCGCGAATTAATAGAGACCTCGGAGTCGCTTGAAGAAGGCTCGCTGAAAACCAGCGAAGGGGACCTCGGATTCTGAGAGTCGCTGAGTTCTACGCTTCCCGCGGACTCCGAAACCTCCTCGTAAAAACCCTCTTGGACTCTGAAAGCGAAGCCGGGCGGAGGGCTAGCAGAGGCTCTCCTAGGCATGAAAAGAACGATGTCCAGGCCGCGGAAGGCTAGCACCTGGAAAAGAAAGAAGCATTGAGACGCCGGGCCCTATAACCAAGAAAAAACAATGCGAGGTCACAACCTCGGAAGAAAAGCAGTGCGAGGTCGCAACCTCGGAAGAAAAGCAGTGCGAGGTCACAACCTCGGAAGAAAAGCAGTGCGAGGTCGCAACCTCGGAAGAAAAGCAATGCGAGGTCATAACCTCGTGAGAAAGAGAAATTCCGGATCATAAGAGGCGAGGAGCCACGTGGCACCCTAGGGGCTACTCTGACAAGATAGGACGGCGAGGGAGAAGTCGAAGCGCCAAAAAGGAAGAAGTCGAAGCACCAGAAAGAGGAAAGAGAAGATGAAATGGAAGCCAGCGGTGGAGAACGACGGTGAAGACCCTAACGTCCCATCAATCAACCGTCAGGACGTTTGGGTTTCCAAGAGCTTCAAAATTCAAAACCGCCGAAAAATAAAAAGAGACAACCGTCGGTTGGAGGGCGAGGAATCCGAGTGCATGGCGTTCGCCACCCTCACCCCACCGCCCCGCCACCTTGTCGCCGGTGCGAAATGCCAAGGGGCAACCACTGCCCGCTAGGGCACAAGGCAAAACGAAAGAAAAAAGAAGAGAAAGGAGCAAAGGAAAAACGGCGAGAAAAAGCAGGCGGAAACTCACGCCAACCTCACCACCGCTGTTTCGCCACTGTGATGCCGGCGCGAAACACCAGGCGACACTCCATCGCCTCTCCAAAACACGGCACAAAAAACAAGCAGGGAGAAATCAAAAGCAAACAAAAAGCGGGAGAAGAAAAGTCGAAGACTTACTTGTTCAGAATCGACAAGGAGGAGGCGGTGGTGCAACCGGAAGATGGCTGAGGCTCGCCGGAAACCGTCTGGAGAAACCGTTCGCAGGAAGCCAAAAAGACAGAAAGAGAGAAGGCGAAAATCTGGGAAGAAGAGATAAATGGGGAGGCGTGTGAAGTACGCACTTATAAAGGGCAGGCTTGGGCCTCCCCTACCCAGTTAGGCTTATTGGGCTTGTCCCTCCTGCGCGGCCCATTAAGCAAAACACGAAGAGCAACCAAAGAAAAACTAAGTGTAGAACCTCGCAAAGGGAGGGCTTCGCAAGATGCTCCCCAGGAACCTCGGAAACCCTTGAAGCCTCGCAAAATGCCTACCCACCTCTCAGAGCCTCGCACCCCGCAATCTTTGAGAACTTATGCCCTGCGACCCTCGGGGCGAGGTCCCCAGGCCATGGGGTTGTGATGATGCTCAAAATAGCGAAGCAAGAGGTGGGCCCGAGGTATGAGGGTCAAACCAGGTCAAAGGGACCCCCGAGGATGATCCTGGGGCCCACAACCATACCCACCTCTTATTTTAACAAAATTCCTACCCCACGAGGTCCCCCGCGACCTCGGAGCGAGGTCTCGACCTCGTAACCGACTCTACTTGCGCCCGCCCACCATGACCACTCAGCGAACGCCGCTCTTCGAGCCAATCACCGGCTGCCTCGCCTCTAGGCCAATCAGAGCCCTTGATCTCGGGCGTCCCACATCGGACAACGACCAAAACTTGACTCCCCAATCCTTTATAAATAGAGGAGATTCTCGTATGGAAAAGGGGTCGAAAAACATCTTGAACTCAAGAACTTTCTTGCTCGTTGAAGATCGACGTGATTGAAACATCGTTAAAAGGCCTCGCTATAGATAAGTGAAGTCCACAAAAAGACTTCAAGTCTCACAGAGTTTCCGCTCACATCAAAGACCTCGCTACACCACCTCGCAAGCCTCTTACACCTCGCTCTACCTCACATCAAAGACTCCGCAACTCAACCTCGCTCAAAGGGACCGACAAGTGACACTTAGAGCTAGCTAGCAACTAGGAGATCTCGGACATTGTTAGGTCGAGATCTCAGATAATCGTAGGAGGTCTAGGGTGTAATTCTCAAATAATCTGTTAGCCTCGCTGACTTGTAAACCTCGATGTGAAGAAAATCATAAATAAAGAAGCAAGTGTTTGCACTTTCGAATATAATAATCTCGTTTCTTGTCTTCTAGTGAGCCTTTCATTTCGGATTTCATCATCTAGATTTATAGGACTCTCTGGATTAGAGCTTGAATAATACACTCCACCTTCATTCAACTTTGTTCTCTTTGAGCTTCTACCACTCTCAGAACTCTGAGTGAGAGTACTACGCCATTTTTTATCATTTCGGAGCTCCCTCCATGCATGCTCGAGAGTGAAGTTCCTCTTTTCATCTTTGAAGAAGATTAGATAAGCACCTTTGACAAGATCATCCTCAGACTGACCACTAGTTCTTAGCTTGCATGCTTGATCGTAGTTTCCAACAAACTTGGAGACATCTTGATTTATTTTGAACCATCTTTGCTTGCATGCTTTTGGTCCTCGCCTTGGTAAGTTTGCAACTGTATGACTCTTTTGATAATAATTTGCAACTCTCTTCCAAAAAGCATCAGCTTTTTGGTCATTCCCCTCAATTGGATCCTTACTTGTATTCATCTAGGCACTAATGAGAACAATGTCTTCAGGAGGGTTCCACTTAGGTCTAGCTTCGCTACGGTTGGTTGTGTTTTCGATTGGGTTTGGCTCACTCTCCCCCCCATAAAGGCCATATTGGGTGCTATATTCTGGAATTTCATGTGGTGCACTCATTGAGGTTGAGTTTGGAGTTGAGAAATAGTTTGAAGTGTTTTCGGTTTGTTGATCATTGATGAGATCCATGAAATTTGTAGTGAAATTAAATGGATGGGTTGGATCCATAATGGAGAGTTTTTGATAGATGGAAGTGAAAATAGATTTTGGTGTGGGTTAAGTTAGAACATTGTGTCCTATATATAGACACAATATAATATTTTTTTATTTAAAAAAATTCAAGAAACATGTTACATATATTTAAAACATGATTTTTTATATTATATTTTAAACATATGCAAAATGGGTGTCTATGGATAGACAATTTTATTTTATGCATTTTAAAAAAAAAATCGAAATAAAAACATAAAAGAAAAATTTTAAAAATCAATTTATAATTAAAGGGGAATAAAAAACCAATACAATTTATCTATAAGAATAGCCAATAAGAGATTGTCATGTGTCCTGAAATTTGGATGAGAGCCTTGCTCTCAAAGTCCCTCCTATCCCAGCCCCATTTTGATTTTTTTTAAATTTATCTTTTCTTTTTGAATGAGGGACGGGGGTAGAGACGGGCGTTGGAGATGCTCTAATATCTCAATAAAAATTCAATTTATTTTATAATTCACAACACAATGTATTATTTAAATAATCTACTCTAATACATTATAAAGCAAAACCCAAGTCTGTTGTAAAATTTGCGCCAGGTGGCATTTTTGAATAAATTAATGTGAAATTATATTCAATAAATTTTGTAACAACTTATAATATTCTTGCTATATATACTAAATAGATAACATGTTTATATAATTTTTTATGTATATAATTTTCTATCTATGGATTATGTATTAATTTACTACAATAGATAACATACTAGTTGAAGACCCGGACCTTGCCCGGGAGCTTTGTAATAAATGTTTTAATATATTAATTTATATGTAATACATTTATTAGGCTATAAATTGTTTGAAATAATGTATTAATTTTTATGATCAATAAATAGTTAATGTTAGAAATTAAGTATTGTAATAGTATTTGTAAAAGTATTGGCGAATTAATAACTTACAGTCGTTTTATATTGTAGGTTTTTGTTTCTATGCTATGAACTATTTTGTTTTAATTTGCAATGTAATGGTGTTTTTAAACCATTTTTTAATGTTTTTTATAGGATTATTACATATAACTACACATGAGATGTTGCTTTGTAGATTCATTATTTATCTATTAGAATTATAAGAAAGAGAATTTAAGCAATATGATTGTATTGATGTTCTTAAAAAACGTTTTTCTAATTAGAGTGAAAACGATAGCTAACTAAGGCATAGGACCTTCGCCTTGCGCAGGGACTTTTTTAAATAAATATTGGACTATTATTTTAAATAATATGTAGATCATTAGATATAAAATTAAAAAATAAATTAAATTAAGAAAACTATAAGTTCATTATAATGCAATTTTTACCTATATTATTTAATGAATTTCATATTGATATATGGGTAGAAGATAATTTATCCAATCTCATACCAAATTGATAAAAAAATATTAAATAAGGTGAGTTAGTGAATTACATATTATAAAATTGGAAATTATTTCATTAAACATGTAGATGATGGAATCTCGTACCAAATTGATAAAAAGTTTATTATTAGATAATGTGTATGGTTATATAAAATTATTAAATAAGGTGAATGTGTGAATTACATATTATAAAATTGGAAATTCTTTCATTAAGATAAAAATTTATTCAATCTCATATCAAATTTATAATTAAATAATGATATATATATAATAGATAGAGAAAATTTTATCCAATTTCATGCCAAATTGATAAAAAAAAATATTATTAAAAATAAGGTGTGTGAATTACATAATATATAATTTATTATTATAAATAGGGTGATTGGAATATTAATTATTAATGATGAATCTGTCCAAAATAATATTGCTATATATAATAGATAGAGATAAAAAAAACTTCCAATTTCATGCCAAATTGATAAAAAAATCTATTATTAAAAATAAGGTGAGTGAATTACATAATATATAATTCATTATTAAAAATAGGGTGACTGAAATATAAATTCGTAATGACGAAACTGCCCAAAGTGTTTCAGGTTTAGAAGATATAATATATTGATTTATATAATTTTTATATACATAAATTCCTATGCGATGATATTTTCCATATTAATTTAAAATTTTTATCTCTTAACAAGATTTAGAGTCTTAATATTTTTTTTTATCTTTTAACAAGGCTTGAGCTTCAAGTATAAAATTTATATATATATAATGATATAACTTTAAATAATAAATTTTGTTATGTTGATAAATTTTTACTTTGAGAAAAAGATATAATTTTATGTTGATGACTAAGATTATATGTAAATGTCAAAAAAAATAAAAATTCGAATTTTAATTTAAATTGATAAAATTATATTTTCTTTATCTTTTTATGCATTTATCTTGATGAATACTTCCTTAAATTGAATTTTGATAAAATTTTACATTACATTTTTCTTAATTTCCTTTATATTTTATTTATGTAAATATAGAATATATTCTTTTATCTAGCCGACTAGCCCCACCTTACATTTTTTTTTTATCTCTATGTTTTTTTTTTTTGTAATTTAATATGGATGATAGGTTGATTAATACATAGAATTTTGTAGATTTTCATATTCATGAATTTCCTTTATATTTTATTTCTTCGTTATGTAAATTTAGTATGGAAAACAACTTTATAGATGGATTGAATTTTGCAAAATAATATATAGATAATTTTCTCTATATTTTATCTCTTAAATCAAGGACAATGTTCTCTTCTATACTAATATTTATATTGTATTTTCATATTTACAATCATTCTTATTATTATAGAGTAAAAGATAAGAGCCCTAATATAGAATTTTACTAAATTAACTTTGAAAAAAATATTTTAATAAATTATATTATGCTTTATAGATAACCTATCCTGATTGTTATTATCTTTATAAAAAACAATATTTTATACATATTAATGTCTAAAAAAAAGAAAATATTATTTAAAAATATTCAAAAAAAAATAAAATCAATATTTTAATAATCTATGTATATATATAAAAGACGCAAGGAATAAGGCCACCACGTTGCGCCACCTAGGATTTTCCTACGTGTTGTTCCCACGTTAAGCCACCTAGGATTTCGCTACATAGGATTTTTTATTTTGGAAATTTATATATGTTGATATTATTGTAGGATAATATAGAAATAGGATAAATTAATTCAGGAGATACTCTATCTAAAGTAAAGATGTTATTTATTATATATTAGGAATTACGATAGATTTAAAAGATTTTATCTAAAATTAAAATAAATTATAGAACATTAGATATTATATATTAAGATAGATATATTAGTTTAGTTTTCCCAATTAAACTTCTATCTATTTATATGAAAAAAATTGAATTTGAATTTTATTTAAAAATAAAAAAATTTATTTTATCTTTATTTTTTTATCTATTTATGTAAAATATTTATCTTAAATAAAATTTTGATAAAAATTGACTTTTGATAATAAAAAAATTATGTTATTTTTCCTTAATTTTCTTTTTGAATTATTCATGTAAATATAAATGATTTCTCATCATTAAAAAATTCATTCTTTATTTATATTTTTTCATCGTTTCTTATTAAGTATATTTTTATTTTTTATTCAATTTTTAAAGAAATGAATTTGATAAAAATTTTACAAGAATTTAGATTATTTTTACCTTTTTATATTTTTTTGCAAAAAGATGTATAAAATTAAATGATTCTAATTCAAATAATTTTTATTTATATTTCTGCATAAATAAATTATAATTAAGCCATTAAAATTATAGTGAGCTCACCTTAATAATTTTGGCCCCGTTTCACATGACCCAAATTGTAAAATTTTATATAATTTTTTTTTCTAATAAACAAGTTTTATATATTAAATTAAAATCATATTCATTAAATAAATTAAATATTAAATTCATGTAGAACTAGTTTAAATCTATGTATATATATAAAAGACGCAAGGAATAAGGCCACCACATTGCGCCACCTAGGATTTTCCTACTTGTCGTTTCCACGTTAAGCCACCTAGGATTTCGCCACATAGGATTTTTTATTTTAGAAATTTATATATATTGCTATTATTTTAGAATAATATAGAAATAGGATAAATTAATCCAAGAGAGATTCTATCTATAATAAAGATGTTATCTATTATATATTAGGAATTAGGATATATAGATCTAAAATTTTATCTAAAATTAAAACAAATAAATTATAGAACATTAGATATTATATATTAAGATAGATATTAATTTAGTTTTTCCAATTAAATTTCTATCTATTTGTATGAAAAAAAAATTAAATTCGAATTTTATTTAAAATTAAAGAAAATTATTTTATCTTTATTAATATCTATCTATTTATATGAAAAAATTAAATTCGAATTTTATTTAAAATTAAAGAAAATTATTTTATCTTTATTTTTTTATCTATTTATGTAAAAGATTTATCTTAAATAAAATTTTGAGAAAAAATAGAACTTTCAATCTAGATAATTACTTGCCTAAATTGGGTTTTGATAAAAAAAATTAAACTTTTCCTTAATTTTCTTTTTGAATCAATATCAATACCAATCATAACTATAACCTAAAGCGGAGGTTAAAGAAATTATTAAATGACACATGTCACTTTTAGATTGGACCACATCACCCTTTTTTAAAAATAATCTTTTATTTTTGGTTATGATAAAAATTCTTATCCATGTTTTTAGAATATAAGATAGACAATCCCATTATTAAACAATCTTTTATTTTTAGATATGATAGATAAGAAGATCATTAGGATATTTTTTATGCTATCATACAAATTCTAGAATATTTATTTTATGGGAGACCAATGTATAAATATTTTATTTATATCTTAAAAAATAAATTATTTATATTTATTTATTGATTGCTTAAACAAAATAAAAAATGATTCAC
The DNA here is from genome assembly GCA_964016875.1 of Fallopia convolvulus. Lineage (NCBI taxonomy): Eukaryota > Viridiplantae > Streptophyta > Magnoliopsida > Caryophyllales > Polygonaceae > Fallopia > Fallopia convolvulus. Next base: position 55,569,028 of record OZ024718.1, on the reverse strand, counting down.
ATAATTTATTTAAGATAACTTGATTTAATTTATTTTTTAAGTATTATTCAATTTGAATAATTAACAATAATAAAAAGTTCTAAATTCTAGAAAAAATAAAAAGATAATTTTATTAAAATAATTTATTTAAAATAATTTTATTTATTATTAAATTGGGATATTACTAATAAAAAAGAGTTCTAGATTCTAAAAAACCTTTAAGTTTATCTTAGTTATATACAATTTAAAAATTAATTTGCGCCTTATGATCATGATTATTTGTTCCTAGATAATTCATGTATTTGAAAAATATTATTGTTAATATTTTGTTTAAGCAAAACCCGTATTAAATATTAAATTCATGTAGAACTAGTTTAAATAATAAATAATTTTAAACAAAGTCTCCGTACAAGTTATGGTAAAATATTTTATCTTCAAAAATAATTTTTTTCTATTACATTCTTTTCTCAAGTTTATACAATAAATTTAGTATATTAAAGGTATGATGCAATATGGTGACATATATATATTTTATTTTTATTTAAAAATATTAATTATTTAAAATTACACACATTCTATATTTAAAAGATATTATCATTTATATGACTATTTTTATTTCAAAGATATGTATATATTTTTTCTTATCTTTTTTAATTTATCTCTTACAAATATAATAAATATAATATCCTGTTTTTATTTTTGTTGATCAAATCTGATAATATTATTTTATTTTTATGTTTATTTGGGAATAAATTTTTATAAATATTATTTTATCTTTACGTTTATTTGTAGATAAATTTTTTGAATCATTAACTATTTAAAATAAATAAAGATATAGATATAGATATATAAATTATAAAAATTAGGCACGCGAATTCTTCACGCCTCAAAACTTTAGGAAACGTATAATAAACAACATCGTAAAGTTACCAAGAAAAAGATATATAAAATTCGACCAAAAAAAAAGATATATAAAAATTGGAAAATCATAGAAAATTCCTTTCTATCGGTTGGTGCTCTGCGCAAGGCCGTAACCCTAGTCTATATAAGCCCTATCTCAACCTTTAGCAAACCCTCTCTTGCCCTCGCTCTCGCTTCTCCGCCTCCTGTCGTCTCCTTGTATCTTTAGTCTCTCAGAGCGTTTCAACCATGTTGATCTACCAAGATCTGCTCACTGGTAATTCTCATCGCATCGGCTTTAGTGTTTTGCCGCCCTCTTCTTTGACGTAGGATCTATAGGATTTGAATCTATTCGTCGTAATTTGCTTTGATAATAGCTGGATGTTGCGTATAGGTCTCGAAATTACCAGTCTTTCTCTTTCTAGTATTATGATTTGCGCTTTCTCTTGTTTGGCTGAGTTTTGGTGTTTTAATTGATTAGTTTGTCCTAGTGATCTGATGCGTACGTTTGACGCAGTATTCGTTGACCGTGGTAGGAAATTTAGATTTGCTCGTTTTAGATCTGTTGATATAGTATGCGTTTTAAGTTCTTATTATACGGGTTGGCCTATTGCTTAGTTTTTTCTGAACAAGTGGCCACGTCTTTCAATTTATAGTTACTAAAAAGATCCGATTTTTATTGTTCAATTATTGGTTTCGTTGTTTGATTAAGATATTCGATTAAATCTGATTGTTTTGTGTATATGCTCTTGGATATTTGGCATTAGTTTGCGATTGCTTCCATAATTTATTTATCCTATATAGCAAATATCATGTTTTTCTGCTTCTTTGCTTACCTTGAATCATGTAGTTTTGCTTGTGTTAATTGATTTGTTTGTCTGTTTCAGGTGATGAATTGCTCTCGGAAACCTACCCATACAAGGAGATTGAGAATGGAGCTCTGTGGGAGGTCGAAGGAAAGGTTAGTTTTTTCTTTTCAATACAAAATCAATGTCTTTGATGTCTATTCACTAAAAAGAGAAGATAAATGAGGATTACTAAATTTTTACTAGACATCGGTTGTACTAAATCAATGTATTGCTAGATTGTTGTATGTTGATGTTTCTTTGATGGATTTTGCAGTGGGTTGCTAAAGGATGTGTTGATCAATGTATTGCTAGATTGTTGTATGTTGATGTTTCTTTGATGGATTTTGCAGTGGGTTGCTAAAGGATGTGTTGATGTAGACATTGGTGCCAACCCATCTGCAGAGGGCGATGGTGAGGATGAAGGTGTTGATGACCAAGTTGTTAAGGTTGTCGATATTGTTGACACCTTCAGACTCCAGGTAATTATATTTCATCAATTGTTTTAATGAATCCACTCTCTGCAATCACTGGGTGTAAATTTTAACTGTGTCCTGTTGAACATTTCAGGAACAACCCCCATTTGACAAGAAGCAGTTTGTTGCATACGTGAAGAAGTACATCAAGTTGTTGGAGCCCAAATTGGATGACGAGACCAAGGAGAAATTCAAGGCCAACATTCCAGCAGCTACCAAATATCTGCTTTCCAAACTCAGTGACCTCCAATTGTAAGTGATCTCGCTGCATAAATTTTGTTTTAGAACAACGTTGGGATTGATGGTGTTGTTACTTATTGTGGCGCCTGCGTTTTGTTTTTGCAGCTTTGTTGGTGAGAGCATGGGTGATGACTCAAGCATGGTGTTTGCATACTACAAAGATGGTGCAGCTGATCCCACATTTTTGTACTTTGCTCATGGTCTGAAGGAGGTCAAGTTTTAGAAAGTGGGAAGCTAATTATTGTTTCCGTATTTTTAAGTTGATGTGGTTTAAAATTTGATGGTCCTTTTTTCTACCTTTATGTTTTGACCTCAAGAGTGTTTCTTAAATTACAAGCTGAGACTGTACTTTTGACTTTCTACATTTATGAATTTCATGTGATGTGTTGGGTTAATATGTTTCTGGCTATTTTCGGCTGTGTTTGAGCAAGTTTTGTTTTAGTAATAAAATTGCTAAATTGGTCACAATTTCCGTACTATCCACCTTGAATCACCAAAAAATGTATTTTCTTATCCAAAAGGAATAAAGGATCTCTAAGGAGTTTATTCTTTAATGGATTTGTATCGATGCTCCATTTGTAGATCAAAGCATGGATGCTCCACCCAAAAGCAGTCAGTATGTTTTTTTCTGTTCATCTTTTGACAAAACTTAGCGTTTAGCTGCCCCTCGCTGGAGAAGGCCTTTTCCAGTTTGGTGCGTCGTGTTGTTCTGTAATATGCGTAGTTAAATAATTTATAAAACGCTTTCTTGTGCTTTTGCACTTAAAAATACTAGCAATAAGGTTGCGCGTTGCGTGACGATTATAAGACGGAGACTTCATTTTAACCGTCACTAAGAAGTGTGATATGGAAATAACATTTCCGTAAATTTATTTAAAGGGACAAGGTTTTTTTGGAAAAGGAATATGAAAATGGCATTTCCGTAAATTTATTTAAAGGGCACATTTTTTTGGGATTAATTTACCTGACTTCACGCCATCCAATGTCTAAAACCTTGTTCTATTACGTATACGAGCTTTCTTCACAACTAAGAAACGAACTTATCCGAGCTTGCTTACAAGCGAAGTAAAATGGACACGTTTTTCAAGACACGTCAAAATTGCCCATTTACATCCAAATATCACCTAATTCGAGCGCGCTTTTCCAAGAATATATATATATATGTTACGGTCTCCCCGAGATTACTTAAGCACTAAGCAATACCGACACGAATTTCGAGGAACATTAAAATGACAAAATATTACGTATACAAGCTTTCTTCACAACTAAGAAACGAACTTATCCGAGCTTGCTAACAAGCGAAGTAAAATGGACACGTTTTTTGAGACACATCAAAATTGCCCATTTACATCCAAATATCACCTAATTCGAGCGCGCTTTTCCAAGAATATATATATGTTACGGTCTCCCCGAGATTACTTAAGAGCTAAGCAATAATGACACGAATTTCGAGGAATATTAAAACAACAAAATTAATCTTGAGAAATAATGAATAATGAATTAATAACAGCCGCACGATAGTAACAAGGGGATTTTATAAAAACTAACGGCCGGATAACTGGATTTACAAGTTGTGTTTGCTTTTATAGTAGTGTAGATGTAGATTACTATAAGTTTGTGGTTAAATAATTTATAAAACGCTTTCTTGTGCTTTTGCACTTAAAAATATTATTATAAGTTTAGATTTTTTTTCTCTACATTTAGATATCCATTACTTTTAGATATCCATTACTTGACATATTTATAAGACTAGCAGGAAGGCCCATGCTTCGCATGGGGGCCCAATTTGAAAAAGTGTTATCAGATTAATGGGCTATTTTGCAGATCTTTGGGCCGCTAAGCTTACTGAGTATAAGTCAACAACATATTAATTGTTATCAGATTAATGGGCGTATTTTAAACAGGCCCATTATCAACGAGGCTCACCTGTATACCTTATTTGTGATAATTTACTTGTCCTTGTTAGGAGGAAGCACCTTCTATTGTAGTTGAATACGTACGTAACAATATTACATTTAGGGGAGGCTATTTAACAGAAACAATAATATTGAGTACCTTTTCTCCAAAAAACGAAACAGAAAATATGAGCATCAGAAAATTTTCGGATAAATAATTCTTTACATAGCCAAAGGATTCATACTTCCGTATAGATGTAAGAATGTAAGATTACCCAAGAACATGCTGGCATTCAGACTACATACCCTGTATATTTTTTAACAAACAGTTTCCATTCCGCCTTCTGAAGGCCGTCAGCACTTCTAAGCACATTGCGACACTAAAGGGCGTAAAGGATAGTAGCTAGGTTAAACTGCTATTCCCACTACTACTAACAGATGAGCATATCGAGATAGTATTAACAGATGGATCCAAGCTCACAACACTGACATGGTACAATAGTAGCAGAAGAAGACTTGGTTTCGGAATAAGAGATTGTGTTAGTTGGTGAGCTGCTGCTATGGAGTTCTTCTGAACTGGAGTGTAATGGAAAACAATTTTTCTGCCTTTGTAATTCCAGAACTCGCTGTTCAAGTCTCTCACCTGGGTATTCGGATTCTAGCTTCAAGTCTTTCATGCATTTCATTATAGTAACAAGGGCAGCCAATCTCATTTGTGTAGCCTGGATTTGCAGAGATTTTTTTTAACAAATCAGATAATAACAATATGAAGTTAGCTGGAGGTAATGTGTCCACCAAATTGAAATTTAAATAGGAAAAGTCTTTTGTGTTTTGAAGGAATAGCAAGCTCATACAAATTTCCAGGGATTCTCTGGGCAAGCCTATGTGAAGAAGACATTGCCGAAACTTGTTCATTGAGCTTTGCAATACGGGCTAGAGCAATAGAAATAAACCAAATATTGGCTGAGGTACTCTCCTGCTTTTGGTTACACATCTAACAACTTATCATCTCAAAACCAGCAATGAGATTTTAACTACTTTTGCACCTATATATAGGAGGTAAAAAGGCAGAGACAAAGGAGAATGACTCAACTGGGCGATGAAATCAGAGGAGCAGAAGAAGAACAACAGAAACTCAAAAGGCAAATGCAGAAAGCTGATTTTATTGTCAACGAAAACAGAAAGTTGCTTTTAAAGACTCGTGAACATAACATTGATAATGGAGTGACTACACCAAAAGGTCTTTAAAATGATAAAGCTCTTAACTCCAAAATCTCCATTTACCTCTAAAAAGAAGGCAAAGAAAAGCTCCTTGCCGCCATTTATGACCTCCACAGGCCACAGCTGAGGTCAAACCCACTGCTCTTCTTCCTAATTTGCGTAAATGTCATAAAATAATTCGCCATAAGAATGGTCGACCACAAAAACTTCGAACCAAACCACATTTTAGAGAAATTGCAAGTTTTAAGAAGATCACAATAGACGGTTACCAATTTGGACTCCTTCGGCTCCTAAAACATGAAATTGTATATACAAATGAACGGCATTGAGCTACAGATTCCAAGCTTAGAAGTTTAATTGTATAAAGCAGATTCATTGCTTACAGAAAACTGATCCTCTAAATACTGCGAAAAACTTACCAGATTTACCTAAAACGTTTGCAAATCAATACCCCAAAACAAACACAAAAGAGGGGTCATATTGTACATAAACATCTTCTGAATGTGTATAATTGTCTTCACTGCGGCTTGATACTCTCTTAACACTGAAGAATATTTACTTACTCCAAATGGAATGTATTCATCTTGAAGTGCTTCAACTGTGGTTGCAAGCTATTTCACATCCAAGAAAAAAAAATTGTTACGACATAAAAGGAAATGAGGCTAAAGGAAATAAGATCACAAAATTTATTTAAAATGTGACATAGTTATATTGTCACAAGATCTCCTTCATGATAGTAATAATTGTATCAATGTAGGCGAAAAAAAGCTAGGAATATGAAATAGGCCAATATGATGCAAAATACTTATCTCTAATTAATAAATTAAATTGTGAATAATAGTAATATGGTTCAATCTAGAATGCACCAGTAAATTAGTTTGATTCTATAAAGAATATATTTAGAACGAAAAGAAATTTATAATTTTTCTGTATTAGCAAGGTTTAATTTATTGAAAATTCATCACTCTTTTCTAAGTACAGGTATTGAAGAGATAAGAACCATCTTTAGTGCTTTCATGAAGTTACTATTCAGTTAATTCTAATTTGCAAAACATGATTTCCTAAATCGTAGAGTCACATAGAGGAATGTCTGCAGGTGCTTACCATGATAATATTAGAGCTCTCATCCATATCAGACACATGTCCTCGAAAGGAAAAGATTTACCTTAGTGCAGTCATCCAAAAGGAGTGTGTAGAAGTGCCAGTGTTTGGATGTATGATTTGTATGCAAGGAAATATTAGAAATAACCCAACTCGAGATAGGAAAACAAGAGACAAAAAACAAGGGAATTTGTGGAAACCTCCAATCCTGCAGATTGGAATTGAAAATTAAGGGCAATATTGACCGAATCACCTCTTAAGCAGCAACCAAAGAAGCCTGTTAACCCTAGGCAGAGGATTAGCAAGGAGAACCCTAGAGCAAACCAGATTAATAAGGAGGCACAATCCTTAGAGGAAAACCCAAGCCTAAATCGGAAACCTTTAAACCCAAACAAAAAAAGCAAAATGAAGAAACCTGGTGATTGGGACATCTCAACTAACAAAAGCTAATACAAAATGATTACCAGTAGAGTAACCGTCTAAAAAATATCAATGGCCTCAAGCAATACCCCTCTTTCATTCTTTACAAAATTCACTTTTCTTTCATCTAAGTTGACAAATCCAAAGGCTTTAGGTTTGTTGACGCTTTTGGGATTTGTCCTGACTTCCTACATCATCTTTAGGTGTGACAAATAGCAATTGTCAAAAAACATCAGCACTAAACAATTTGAAATCTTCCAATTTAATGACCCAACCACTGGCACCAGACCTAAGTACAGTGGATGCTCTATTTAGAGTCGTGGCAACAAAAATTGGTGTCTTCACATTCCTATACATTAAATTGAGCGAAAAGTACACAAATAACCTTGAACAGATGCGAACCCTAACGCAACTTAATCGGAAAATCTAACCACAAACCCGACGCGAAACGAATCCGGGAAAGAGGTGAATAAGAAACCAGAATTTAGTGCTTTACCTTGATTAGGTTTAGATTGGGTGGTTGGCCAGCTTTGTCGGCGAGAAAAACGACGTCCGATGTGGTTGTGGGCTGGCGGCGGCTGAGTGGTGGCCGACGGTGGTGGTGGCGCACACAGGGAGGATCCGAGTTGAACCTCGCCAAAACGTTTGTAAACCAGGGGCGACCTTCTAATCCCCAGGAGGCCGGAATGCGGGTGTAGACTCTCGACGGAATTATGGTTCGGCGGGGGGACCATAGTCCTGGTCGGAAGAGAGGGTTTCAAAAGAGAGAAGACCAAGAAGGGATGAGAAAGAGAAGAGGAGCAGAGCAAGAGGCGTGGAAGACGAAGCAGGAGGTGCATAGCAGTTGAGGAGCCAGAGATAGGAGCCGCCTGATAGTATCATAGGGATTTTATAAAAATCAACGACGGCGATCAAAAGTTACGTTTGCATTTATAGTAGTGTGGATTTGTGTATTTTGGCTATCTTTAACTACACAAATAATTGTGTATTTTGGCTATCTTTAACTACACAAATAATTAAAACTTGTTATTTTATGATATTTTTGATGAATTTTTATTGTTTGGAATTTTTAATAATTTTTTTAAAAAAAATTGTGATATTTTTTTTTGTCTAAAATAATGTGAGATTGGTCATTTGGAGTATTTTCGGTTTGTGATTATGGAGGAAAATTTAGTTACTTTATAAATAATATTAGTTCTTCATGTTATTAGTAAAATACAATCAAATCAACAAAATACATGAAATGCAAGAAAAATACATAAAATATAAAGCGAATAAGAAGAGATTACTTGGAAAAAGAAATTAAACACACAAATGAAAATATATAAACGAATATTAAGAGTAACACATAATATATATATATATAAACACCCTAATTTTCACCGAAAGCTTGTCATCTGGGATCTTGTAACACTGCCTCATTACGAAAGTTAGTTCGCTGAAAAGTTAGTTGGGTTATGGATAGTTGGATGAAAAGGTATATGAGAGTAGACCAGGGTCCGGTTCCGGAACCGGCGGTTCCGTGGTTCCGGAACCGAGCATGGGCCGGTTCCCCGGTTTCGGTCCCGTTCCGGCCGATTCCGAAGTCGGTTCCTCCCGGTTTCGGAACCGGAAATATTTAAAAAAAATAAAAAAGTAATTTTTTCACCTCTAAATGAAAACCACGATCGCGGTTACGCTATTTTAATTTATTTTTTATTAGTGGAACCGCCGGTTCCCGGTTCCGAAACCGCCGGTTCCGGGGGTGGACGAACCGTACCGGTAACCGGATTAGGAGCACCTTTGACAAGTTTTTTCAATGAAGAAGATTAGGGTGTTCTCATGTTATGTGTTGCTTTAAATATTTGCTATGTGCTCAATTTTTATTTTTCACGTACTAGATCTAAATTGTTGCTTTTAATTGTGTTTCTTGTAATGTTCTTCCATTTCTTGTAATTTGTTGTCTTGAATTGAATCATTAAATTATGTATTGAATTATATTTCTTTGCTTTGAAAATCCGAAAATGTAAAATTTTATTTTTTCTTTGAATCATCAAATTTATGAATCCTCCAATTTATTAATATTTTAAATTTATAATATAAGTAAATAAGTATTTTGGTAATTAATAGTAAATTGTATATTTATAATTTCAAGTGAAATAAAGGTATATGTTTGTAATTTTTATAGGAAGAAAAAAATATTTTTTTTGGTAGAAAGAAAAAAAATTTAGGATGCTTGAAAATTGATTGATAAACAGATAAAATAAACATGGGATGTTCTAATATTAATGTGAGAGAAACTGAAAAAGTAGAAAAAAAAATAGAATACTAGAAATTTGATATTTTGATGGATAAACATACTCTTATTTTTAAAAAAATGATGGCAAGGATTTTAGCATGAATCGCATGCTTATTGGTTCAAGTCGAATCAAAGCCTGAACTACGATTCATTTAGAATTCATTTAAAATAATGAATAAATTAATGGATATTATTGGAACCATACCCTCAAAAAAAATGTTTAGCATCATCATCATTACTATATACTAAAGCGGAGGTTAAAAAATTTATTAAGTAACACATGTCGCTTTTGAATTGGACCACATCACCACTTTTTTTAAAACCAATCTAATTGGTTGAAATTTAATTGGATATTTTTTTATTGGTTAAAAAATAATTGTAGACCCCACATAAAATAAAATTATTATTTATATCCATGTGAAATATTCTATAAGATTTGTATTAGACAATTTTTGGCAAAATAACCATTAAATATAAAAAATATCCAATTCTACAAATATGTATTTTTACGAACTATATCATCATTCACCATATTGCGCCACATCACCCTTTTTTTTGATATAGTAATTCAATTTATTTTTTCTACAATATTAAAATCCCAAAAGATATTAGTAAGAGATAACATGTCCCCTACAAGATTGAAAAATATTCACATCACTCAATATTAAAATAATTAATTAAAATAGAAAAATTGGATATAGCGAGTGATAATAAAATAAATATTTATATATTTTTTATTTTATCTATTTATGAAAAATATTTTATTAAAATAGAATTTTGAAAAAAAAGATAGAAATTTATATTATGTCTTACAATATTGACAATGATCTATTTATGTAAAAAAAATTTAAAAATTGAATTTTGATAAAAAAAGATAGAAATTTACTCTATATCTTAAAAGATTGAAAATTATTTATTTATATAAAATTTCTTTTAAAAACGAATTATGAATTAAAAAAATTGATAAAAACTTTGCTTAAATCAAATTTTGGTAAAATATTTTTTTTAAAATCTAATTTTTATAAAAATGGTATGAATCAAAATTAATTTTAGAATTAAATATATTTACATTATGTTTGCCTTTTATCAATTTATGAAAAATATTTTATTAATATAGAATTTTGATAAAAAAAGATAGAAATTTACATTATGTCTTACAAGATTGACAATGATCTATTTATGTAAAAAAAATTTAAAAATTGAATTTTGATTAAAAAAAGATATAAATTTACACTATCTCTTAAAAGATTGAAAATTATTTATTTATGTAAAATTTATTTTAAAAACGAATTATGAATTAAAAAAATTGATAAAAACTTTTCTTAAATCAAATTTTGGTAAAATATTTTTTTAAAATCTAATTTTTATAAAAATGGTATGAATCTAAATTACTTTTAGAATTAAATATGTTTAAATTATCTTTTCCTTTTATCTATTTATGAAAAATATTTTATTAAAATAGAATTTTGATTAAAAAAATATAGAAATTTACATTATGTCTTACAAGATTGACAATTAAATGATTAAATTAAATTTTGACAAAAATAATTAACTTTTATATTTTCTCATAAGAGATTATCAATTAATTATCTATAGAATATAGTTAATTTTGATAAAAAAAATTAAAATTAATTATTTTGATAAAAAGAAACTTTTCCTAAAAAATTAATTATAATAATTTTTGTTCTAAATTATTAGGTAAGAGTTAGGTAAAATATTTTATATAAAGATAAATATTAGAGTAAAAATAAATGTGCAATATTTTTTTTCAAATATTACTCTTCAAAACCAATTTTACTTGAAAAGTTATAAACTTTTTCAATTAGACCATAAACGTTAATGAATATTAGTTTTGACACTATATTTTTTTAAGAAAAAAAATTCCATAATACAAAAATTTCTACTATTTATTTATTTTATTTATATTTAATAAAATCCGTACAGGGTAGGGCCCTTACACTAGTAGTATCTTATATAAGATGAATATTAAATAAAATATTAAGAGTTTTTTTTTTATACTTACTAAGCTTGGTTACAGGAGGTCAGGAGTGAATCGGGTACCTAAAGTTCATATCCACTACCAATAAATATGACCAAAAAGGCATTGAGAGAGACACAAAATAATGATGCATGAACTCATGAGCTGATTAAACTTGCAATTGACAATTTATTTGCATCATTATTATTCTATACGTTCATCAAGCCCCAAAAATTACATGAACGGTCAACCATGTGTAGTACTAGTCCTAGTTTGAGCTAGGAACTTGGTAAAAACTAGTATCAGTGGTACTCAAAATGAATAACTGACATAACTATTACACAAGCTGCACCACAGCAGAAACCCTCAAGCAACCATTTTGAAGAAGATCAGGCAACTCGTCAAATAACAGAGCACTACGCCACCCCCAGCCTTTCGGAGCTTTGGGTAGAAGGGTACCTGGTTGTTTAAAGCTTCCAAACACCATTACTTCCCGCTTTGACGGGCATATCAGCTGACAAGTAACCAAAACAAAGTAAACATATTAAAGATTCATCAGGCATCATGGAGTTCTACCTGATAATATTTTAGCTAATGAGAAATCTACCTGATAACGAGCTGTGACTTTTTCTCGAGAATCCATGTATATGTGAACCTACCGAAAAGAAACAAAGGGAGCATCACAAAGTCAATCCCTCTAAATGATATTACTATGGAATGCACAAGACTGTAAATATGGCTAACCTTTCTAAGAGGATCATTTATTTCTGCCTTTCGACGATGAATAAATAAGCCTGAAGATGCGCATAGAAAGTTAATCTCTAATGAACAGAAATGTCGGTAATTAGCACAATGATATTTTAAGTCAAGAATTACCAAGAGTTCTACGTCCCTGAGGGTCTTCATCACTAAAAGCTTGCACACTGACCTATTATTAGATATAGGAAATCCGGTTATCAAGAGAGTGGGAAAGAAAGGTTTCTATAAATGAAAAATTGGATGTCACAGGGGATAAGAACATAAAAAAGCTTACCTTCCACAAAGAACCAGCATAAAATGCTTCAGGTGAGTGCTTAACTTGACCATCAGTAAGCCTGTGTACATCCTCAAATTCCACCCTGTTAAGAAAACCAGAGATGCCTTAATTTGTGAAATTAGGCCAGAAGAAATGCTACATTAAATATTTGACAAAAAACTCAAACTGAAAACTGTAAACATAGAAGGCAGAAAAAAAAGTAAGATTATCATAGATAACTCAGATCAGTAGAAATCCATCTACAAATAAGAAAAAAAAAGGTTGTCACTTGTGGAAAACAGGCCAGAAAAATGGGGAGGAACACTAAATATCATTTGAAATAGAATGCAAACTACAAACTGATAACCTAGACAGTTTTAAGCAAATGTGAAAGGCCATAATTTCCAGCATCCAAAACACAAATTTGCAGGCAACAATCCAGAGCAAGATCAAGGAATGACTAACCCAAAGCGAAATGGTGGGAAGTGACTCAAAGGTGTTTTAAGATCTAGAGATATAGAAGCATTGTCAGAGCTCTCCCACGGGAATTCAGTATCATTATCAGACGATTCTGCTATGTCAACTGTACCACCATTTAGCCCAGCAGCAGGGGTTCCAACCAAGGTAGTCTGAGCATCCATCTCCAAACCCCTGCTTGTTTGTCCTAAATGAGCAACTGGTGCATTCCTTCCTCCTCCTTCACTTAGTCCAACCAAGACTGTCAATCCGTCTCCAACCAGGTCACCATTTTGATTAGGTCCAGCCACTTGATCATCATTGGCCAATGATTGCTGTCCATTTCTATTACCAACAGGTACACGAGAATACACGTATCGTGTAGGTGGCCAGGCATTTGTGGGAACTAAGGTGGCACCACGCCCGATGCCAGCAAGACCATCATTGGACCCCCTTACATGCACTCTCACTGGTCTACAAATACCATTTCCTGCACCTGCTGCAGAATCTGCCTCGTACAAATTAGCAGGTGGAAACTGCTGATCCGGTGCCTGCACATAGTAATTGGTGGCTGGCACTCCATGTGAAAATGCAAAGGCCAGCCTGCATGCGCATGCCATGCCCAAGAGACAGCAGTTTTTGCATGTTTCAGCTGCAAGTTCTTGCACTCGCTGATTTAAAAGCATCTGCAAAATGACAGTATAGTAGATACAACAGGAGCATAAAGAGAAAAAAAATGTTGATACAAGACCTATTATATGGGTTTGAAAGAGGAAGAACTTGCTATTTTCTAAGGATAAAAAATATCCACTTGAATGTATGAAAAGGCAGTAACCACGTTTGAAGTCAATAATGGATCACTAGTGAGCATGAGTACTGAAGGATCAGTTTACAGCATATACTTCAAACAAGAAGCTATTGTGAACAAATTGCAACTTCAGTAAACAATAGTTAGGTAAAGCATCTTAATCACTAGTTGAAGCGAATACAAAGCATCAACGGGCATAATAAACTTCCCAAATTTCATCAAATATGATTAAGCTTCATGCAAATGCCAGTGATTTAATCTCCTTGTAGATTGTACTTTTCAGAATGCTAAGTAGCAAGTAAGAATTGCAGATGTTTAAATCCATAACCATAATGGAATGTAACAAGCCATCTCAGGTTTGTTTGACATTAAAGCCAATTTCACTGTACCAAGCCACCACAATATCAAATTTAAGCAGAAAATATTGTGCTACAATAAGAGGTGCGTAGTGCATTATCAACCATTGGAATCCATGAATTGGAAATATGTCAAGATTGAGAGATTTAGATTCAAACCTGCAACCATAGACCATCATTTACAGCTTTGCATGGAAAACCCAATTCTTCAAGTTGCTTTCTCACATTCAGAAGTGCTTCAAATGACATATTGCAGTATAAAAGTGAGCCCCCTTCAAAAATAGTGTTGAAAGTATCAAATTCTTCCTCTCTTACCCCAAAACCTTTCACATAATTCTTTGTCTGCCTTTTCCCAACAACCCTTCCACCCCAGGACAGATTCATGTCATAGCCACTCCATTCATTAGGCATGATAAGGTTACATGATGAATTTGATGATGAATTGTTCTGCAAATCACTCTCAGATAGCCAATTGTTGTTACTAAATTGGTAGCACAAGCTTTCTTCAGATGGCCCTTCCACAGGCATTCCATCACATGCCTGTCCACTTGCTTGAAAATTAACTGGCATTTCAGCATAAGCATATGGGGATCTATTCCTTTCATTATCAGAAAATGGGTTAGTCACTGATGAAGATTGGTCCATTCTGGGGTATTTTGGATCCACATGAGGGTGTGGACAAGCAACACGCTGAGCCTGTTTAGGATAATAAACACCATCTGTAAGTTAAAAGCAGACTACACTTCAACAAGAATTCATGTAAGCCTACTATAACCAACGAGATCATCTTTGAACTTACATATCCTATACCAGATTCCTGACCTCTGCAGTCACTGCTGTCTATTGGATTCTTTCCTTTTGTATCAGATAATTGATTGTTTTCTGTTCCTGTCTCCACATTGAGGCTGCCTTTCTCATGGTGCTCATCCCTTACTTTCTTGAGAAGTGTGTCCAGTGCCAATTCAAACCTTTTCCAAAAGAATAAGTGTTAGCAACCATACAAGTAACCAATAACAAGATAAGTAGAACTTATACGTGGAACGCTGTTACCGTTTCTCTTCACTAGGTACCCACAGCTCATTTGAGGTAAGCAGTGCATGCAAAGTGTAAGAGGAAAGTTTTGGGAGCACCTACTTTCAATTTTAAGTGTTAGAATTGTAATGCCACACTATAAAACTAATGAATTCTCCTGGATCTGAACTTCTCACCTCTCTCAATTCCACGGAACCACTCTGACAAAGGTATCCCCAGCAAGCACTTCTAACACGCTCACCATGAATACCATAGTCTTGGTTCTCTGCAAACACCTGCCACGAGAGTTCTATTAAAATTATAATACACATTACAGAATCAAATTACAAACCTCTCATGACAAGAAGAATACCAAACCTGATATGTCAAGAAATTTGAAGTCCACAGTTCGGAAACAATAAAATCAGTACAGATTGCACATAAATCCTGCAACATAAGTTCAACTAATTATCACTTAGTGCTATGCATAAAAGAGAACAAGACCACAGCTTATAAATGAAAAAGAGAACACAATTACATATGCACTGTTACTAAAGAAAAAGTGCAGTGCTTTGAGGAGCAAAATACCTGGAGATCAAGAAAGGAAGCAGCGGCAAGAACTCGAAATGCATTACTATCATTTAGCTTTGGATGATGTCCATATAGGTATGCTAAGGCAAGTGCCATTGCCTCTTCATTGACATTTTTATCATCTATCTGCAATGTCACAACTGGAGCAGTAGCTTCTTTCCAGGGACCATGAAGCATGTTCCTGAAGAATACTTGCATCAGAGTGCAGCAATGGTCTTCAATCAGAGACATTAAATTTAACATTGAAGAATTCTGACTCTTTAAGTTAACTTGAGTAGCTCAAATCACTCCCGAAATTGTTAATTAAGTACTCAAATATTATTTCCAATTGTAACAAAACAAGCATGCGAGGCCTACACTTTCATACATATTCACCCCAAACTAGATTACAAACACTATCAGAGTAGATCATCAGAATTTAGAATCCTGGAAGAAATTCACTCCACTGACCAACCTACAAGATTTTCGAAATATCATTAACAGCAGCGCAATCAGAACTCTAGTCCCATGGGATTTAATAAAGAATAATTCAAAACAAATTCTCGAAGCTGCCCAACGATTTCAATATTTCATCAACCAAGAAGAGCAAAGAAGACAAACAATAATTAAACCCTAATGACTCCACCTCACGTAATTTGAAAACCTAAAATTTGCAAAAATCCGAACTAAAATCAAGACATCGATTTCAAAAGAAAAATTAAAAGAGTGTGAAACCTAAAGTAAGAGCTTCGGGACAGAATAAGACGATGGAGATGGTAAGTGGAGCCCATTGCATGGACAATTATGTCGGAGAACGATCCATTGCTAAATCCTTCCAATTGGATGTGGTCACAGAGGGAGGTGAGGTTACAGTTGAGAGCGCGCAATTCGCCGCTGCTACGATCGTTGTCGGAACCCTGCGATGAAAGCGGAAGTGGAGGCATCGCCATTTTAAGATGATTGCAAGGGCGGAGGTTTGGGGACTGGTTGCGATATTGATGGTGGTGGTGGTGGTGGGCCGGTGGAGGGATCGGCGGAGGTGGTGGTTGCTCCATCGATGTTTGGTTTATGGGGGAGAGCGTGGTGATCAATCAGGTAACTGTTTGTTGGTCTCGGCCATCGCACTTGCAGAGAATGTGCAAGGCTATGTTCGATTGGACGCAGCGTTTTATGGAATTATTATTTTTTTTTATCAGAAAAACGTCGCGTTTTATGGAATTTAAAAGGCTGCGTTTTCACAAGTCACAGGTCGGATTCGGACCTTTCCCGACTGTTGAAAAACCATAGCAGCAATCAAAGTGGCTTCGGCCATAATAATGGTTAAGATGCAAGTGCTATACTATAATGTGTTAATTGGAAATTTCAAACTAATCAACATTGACATGCCGCAAAAACAAGCAAACAATAAAGGGCTACACAGCAAGAAGATGCGGGGTAGCCAGAGTCATAAGTAAGAAGGAACAAAACGCCCACAGGAGAATCCGTCAAAAAATGAAAACCAAGAGAGAAAGGGAAAGTAAAACAAGCAAGGAAGTCAGACGACCGTATTCGTTTCCCTGAAAACATGGTAGATCAATCTCGACGGAAAAAGAAGGGGTGACTCGGGACAATATAGATCCCAGAACCAACTTAACAACAAGCAATGAATCAGCCTCAACAATCACTTTTAGTACAAGTCCAATGTATCTATTTTCTCTTAAATATCCCATCATATGGAAGGCTGATCGTGCTAGTTTGCTGAGGTAAGGAGAAAAAGCAGCATCATTTTTCAAATTACACTCACGGTTTTCACTATATAAACATTTACTTCATCACAAGGCGAACCCAAAATAAACCGCCTTTTGTAGCATAATTCCTGATCAATTTGTGGTCTCTAATAATTCATGTTTGAAAGAAAGACTTCTTGTTACAAGCTATCTAATAGAGAACGTAAAATCTCCCGGGAAACCTTGAGACTTCTTGCAAGCTCATTTTACCAAAGAGCGCAAAGCCGTCTCAACCTCATCTAGTGGTTGCCCAGCGTATAGCCGAAGCTGCCCCTTTCTTACAGCAATCACCTTTTTGGTCTGTGATTTCACCGCATCATTTATTTTCTGTGCATAAAAATGAGGGGATACATAATGCTCAGCAACAGACCAAATGATATGCAGCTTAGAGTCAATTACAAGAGGATGAATGCTCTTACCTTGATTGGTAAAGGAATGACAGAAATACTAATATCTTCTAATTCCTCGAAAAACGATTCTAGGAGACGACAAAAATTCTGTGCATCACCACGGTCCTGAAAAAGGACAGTATATGATGCCTGTGTTTGAGTCCGGTCATCCGATATAGCTTTCAACGAATAAAATCCTCGTTCTCCCTCGTCTCCATAAGCTTGCTGCATCGCAATGGCCTAGAGTGAACAAAAGAATCAGGAGATGCATTGGATTATATAGAAGGCTTTTCAATCAAATTTTGCTAGAATTTCATGTGGAATATAACAGCATAAATGCCCATCAGCTACAGCTGCAGATCTTGAACCAATTAAGGCAGATAACTTCAAAATATGCCATTTAAATTGATGCTTATAAGCAATGGAAATGCACACCAGTTTACTAGCTTCGTTTTCTAAGAACAGCAATTAGCATAAAATAGTCCTATAGACCAAATCAAAGCGAGGAACTAGGATAAAAGACAGCCCAAAAAGGCAATTTATTCAATTAATACAACAAGAACAACTGAAATAGTTTTGTCTTTGGGTTTCTCTTATTGTCTATAATAATGCCATGCACGACACATCGGACCTTGGCTGTTTCTAAAACACAATCTAGGAACCGAAATGTCATTATCACAGTTAAAATGAATCAACAAAAACATTCTTGGAGCATAACTTAACTCCCATATAGAAGTAATTTTGAACACATGCTAAAAAATATTCCAACTCAACTTACAAAGAGGTAAGGAAGATTTAACCACCACAGGTCAGAACCAGCATCAGTTTTCTTATTACTGTCACCTCCGCTGCTGGATGGTGCGCTTCCAACTCTTCTGCCTTTTGATCTCCCATTGGTCTGTGGCACAACATGCTTCCTAGATGTTTTGGTCTTCTCACCTTCATTTATAAGATTTTTGAGAATCTAAGTTTTCTGACATTCTTAGCCGAGTTACCTTATCAACAATCTGCTTAACAGTACAATCCTGGACATCACCTAAAGATTAAATATCAGAAAGATAGTTTTATTGCCCATGATTTGTTACCTTTCTGTTGTTCAACATTCTCTTCAATATCCTTCTTCAAATCAATTCCCAAGCTTTCATCTCCCAAATCTTTCTTTGGAGCTTGAAACTGACTTGAAGTCTCACTTGTTTTCTTTATATCATTCCCATCTGAAAATTTCGAAGCCTCTCTTTTAAGGCCACTACTACTTTCTTTCTTGGAAAACCCATTAGCCTTTTCAATAACACTTCCATTCCTACCTATCCGATCAGAACCTTGAAATCCTTTCGGCTTGTCCCTTGGGTTGCTACTATCACCATTTCTGAATTTATACTTCTTCTCAAACATCAAGATCTTATCTTCTTCCTTTTCACCCAAGACATTCATTTTCCCCGTCCCTGCATCTTCCTGCTTGGGTTTGTTCAGGAAATTCACATTCATCACCTGTGAGTTCTCCCTCGCACTACCCAAACCTCTCCTCACCCTAGTCAGCCTACCATCTATTTCCCTCTCAATTCCACTTTTAGCCCTAGAGCTATCATCCCCAACCTCATCATCGCTATCACCCTCGTCATCGTCGGAACCCAAATAACCTTCTCCCGAGTTGTTCCTCTCGCGCTCTTTTGCCTCCATTGCCATCATTCTGATCTCAGAAATCTTTGCTTCCATTTCTTCCTCGTTGACATACAAAAGGCCCCCATTTTTCATCTCAAGTTTTTCCCTAAAGTGATTAACTTTCCCATTAATTCCCGCTTCCTCCCCATTGCTCCGCCGCCTTCTACGTTTATCATCTCTAGAATCAGCCGAGTCCACTACTAATGCTCTAACAATTGCTTGAAGGAAAAAAATCCCAATAAAGCACGCACCAAGTCTAACAACAGTACGAGCAGAAACCCTACCTAAACCTGAAGGCGAAGCCTCCACAACGCCCAAACCCTCTGAAACGCTAACCTCAACAAAATCAGACCCCTTTGCATCAGACGAAGAAGCTTCAGACTCTTCAACGACATCAAAACCAGGCTTCGCTACAGCCGAATTCTCGGAATCTCGAGCTATTGGCTCTGGCGGGGCTTCGAATTCGAACTCTCGGACGCCAGTTTCGCTTTCCTCAGCTGGTGTCTTTGTAAGTGTTAGGGTTTCGGGAGAGGGTTTCATTAAGGTTTTGAGAAGCTTTCTCCGTAGATAGTTCCTCCTCTTGGTAAGCCTCGGAGGTGGCGGTGGGGGAACAGCGCCGACGGAGGACCGTACGGCATGTGGTCTGGCGGCGGTGGCCTTGGGCAAAAGTGAAGCGGCGATAGCGGGTGCGGCCGCCATTGTTACGAAGAGAGAGCGCCAAGCCGGTAGCTCAGGATCTGTGAAGAATGAAGGAATTAGCTAAATGGCTTTTGAAGAATTCTGCAGACCTCCATGGCTCCAGCCTCCATGTCTAGGATGAACTTGGGTTTTGGATTGGGCCGGGGGTATGTGGAAGTGGAAGGCGTTTTTAAAAGTGGAGCAACTTCCTGAGCGCCCAAACCTACGTTTGTTGGGGTGGACAACGGTCCAAAACCGGACCAGGACCGAATTTCCTAAATCTTTGGACCGAGGATCGGATCAGAATTTTCCGGTCCGGTCTCGGTCCACTTTCGGACCGGAATATTATTTTTTTTTAAAAATAATATTTTTAAAGAATAAATTATGTTTTTATTGAGATAATTTATGTATTATTTATGAAAAAATATAATGTTATGGAGTATATAAATAAAAGTGAAACTTAAATAATAAAAAATAAATTTTATAACATAAGAAATATTATTTATGTATACGAATTTATATTTTATTTTTACTTTTAAAAAAGTCGGCCCGGACCTGGACCGGACCGAGACCGGAATTTTAAAATTCATGGACTGGACTGGTATACCCTCGGTCCGGTCGGTCCAGTCCGGTCCGGTCCAAAAATCTGGTCCTGACCGGAATTTGATAACCAAAGAATTAGTGTGGATATATTTAACTTTTGAAAAATTATTTTTGGTGCCCATAAGTTTTTGTTTTTTCTTTTGGTGTCTTAAGAAAAAACTTATTTCTTTTGGCACCTTTGAGGTTTTGGCTTTTTCCGTTGACGTCCCTCTTCGGTTCAAATTAGTTAATTCAAGCTCACCACTGTTTTCCTCACCCTTAAATTAGTAGGATTTGACTATTAAAAGATCAAAATTGATAACCTAGCCATCCCAATTTGAGTTTGTAAATAATTTTTTTTAAACAACCCCTTAAAATAGAGGATTATTTTAAAATTTAAATTGATGTAGTTTGGTTATGGATTTAGTCTCTATATCAATTTTGGTGCATTCTACCTAAATTTAATTATTATTGTCACATAGTTGAATTTCAATTTTTTTTGGGCCTATCGGCCGTACCCCTTTCCCTTGAGTAGGGAAACCCCCATCTTGACCCTCCCCCCAAATTTCGTTGTAGCGGAGCCTCGCAATGTCAATGATGATGATGATGAGGCTTTCTTGTTTTCAATGTTCTCATGTCGCTTAAAATATCATTGAATTTATCTTTGATTTGTTAATTTTGTAGAGAAAATGGATTATATTGAATTTTCTCAGTAACAATTATTTGTTGGTATAACTCAGCTTTTCAAATTTAAAATGCTTGAAAACTATATGATACATTACATAAATGTTCATTAAAGGTGGCATTTTGCAAGTTGTAGTTTTTTTTTCTGAATATTTGATTAGAATGTCAGTTACATTTTGAATATTTGCTTTCAATCTAATGTGTGCTATGAAAATGTATGTACACTAATGGTTTGCTTTTTTTTAATGTCAAAGAGGATAATGTACATATGTTTATGAAAGAGGAGGTTCACAGGCTTTAAATGTGTTACAACTTACAACCATTGAAAATTAGAACTTTCTTCTTACTTAAGATAAAATGTCATTTTTTGCCGTTTTTAGGGTATTGTACTATTGTTGTGAGAACAGAATATGCCAATATGGTGACGAAGTTACTCATCCTTGTTTGGCTTGGATGTAGGGTTGTTTGCAATTTTTTACCAAGAATCACGGGTGGATCCAGGATTGTTCCGAAGGGGGGGGCGAACTTTAGCCACATATTATTAAGTATTCGATTACTAATGTTAGGATTGAAACTATCAACAATTAACAAAATTACCAAACTAGCAACAATTTATATATAAATCTAATTAATATCTTATTTTTATCAAATCTAGCAAATTTCTAATCAATTTCTCCACAAATTAACAAAATAACAAATTACAACTTGCAAATTTACAAATTCACACACAAATTGTCAAAGAGAAATTTAGATGGGAGACCAACCTTATAATTTTAAATTTCTTATCAAATCTATCAAATTAATCAACAACCTATTAAATTTCTTATGTTTTTTTCCCACAAATTTAATTAAATTACAACTTGTAAATTAATAAATTCACAAAGAAATTACCATTAAATTGGCGGAAATTCGAATTGAGATTTGGAGCTTACCGCTTTGAGAGAAAATCTAAATTAGATAGGTTTTGGGAAAAAATTTAAATTGGGTAGGTTTAAAAAAAACCTAAATTTTGGGCGAAAATCAATTTTTTTAAACGAAACCAGCTACAAAGCCTACAAGGCTCCAACTAAATGGGTAAGTGAGTGTAGATCCAATTTTTTTGGCCATTCAGCCCATTCTTTATTTTAAAAGAAAAAGAAAAAAATCAACCTAATTTATTTCTTGTCTTCCTCAAACATCGGTCTACAAAATCAACCTCCATTGAAATGGTTCAAATGCTATAAGCAATCAAATCTGTTTTTTTTTTCTCGGCTCCTCCAATCCTCGTCATCATGTCCCGAACTACCTTATGGGGGCGAAATTACAAAAAAAAATTGCTCCCGCCCTTCATATGTAAAATTCATCGCTTCCCGATCCGATGTGGGGGCGGCCGCCCCTGCCCGCCCCCCCCCCCCCCCCCCCTAAATCCGCCCTGCCAAGAATGGTCTTCGAAAACGCGGTAAACTGGCTGTGAGTTTTTCCTTACAATGTGGAGGTTTATCTATTTCTGCTTATAGGTAGTTAGGCCATGTACAATGGGAGATTCTTACATACTCCCTCCGTCCCATAATATAAGGGACATTTCCTTTGTAATTTACAAAGGAAATGTCCCTTATATTATGGGACGGAGGGAGTAGTACTTAAGGGTGTTTATTGATTTTTTGCTTCAAAAAAAGAAGGAAAAAGCTTAGCACCCATAGAGGTTGTGCTTGTACAAGCACACATTAAGAACTCCATCCATTTACTTATGACCAATAACTATTTGTCACATATCATTTAATGAACCTATTTTAAGTACCTCATGGAGTGCTCTATTGGAGTGACAAAAATAAATGGATACTTGTATAATATTGAAAGGACAGAAAATAATATTTTAATGGTCAAATACCCTTAAGCACCTTAAATAAGCACCTCCCATTGTACATGGTCTTAGTAATTTTGTCGGTGCAAATCCTCTGGTCCACAATCCCTGTCCTATACATGTTCCAAACTTTTTGATTGGACCATGTGGCATTTATAATTTTATTTTTTATTTGGGTTACAAAATTGATTGTCATCTTCTCCTTGTTAATCGTTCACTCCTGCTAATCTGATCTCTTTCTTCTCTTTTGACCACTCAACCTCTCAATTTTACTCATCTTCCACATCTACTCCACCACAACTAAATAATTACCTTGAATTTACATCTGGGATTTAAGGCAGCTCAGGCTGGAAACCTCCGCCATTGACCCCGCCCAATCCGGTTCTGGTCTTCGGATCCACAATAAGATTGTAAGAAGAGCCTTAATCCATGTGAAACGAGCACGGGCCGGAAAAATATGCGGCAATGGACCGAGTATACATTGATGAGTCCAGTGACCTGATTTGGACGAACGTCTATGGGTGGTGGTAGGCAAAGTAGACCCTCTCCCTCTCCTCGACTTCTTCTGAGCCGCCACCGAATGCTTCCCACCCTTATTCCCCTTCCCCGTAGACGAGACGTCGGTGGACATGATTTGACTATTCTATGTCCAAGAAGCCATAAACACACCGAATTAATTTTTTGGTAGGAACACACCGAATTAATTAAAGAGGAGGATTTGGGGATGTTTGGGAAATGGGGAGAGATGAATAAAATTATAAATGTCACGTGGTCCAATCAAAAAGTTTGGGACATGTATGAGACAGGGGTTGTGGACCAGAGGATTTGCACTGCAATTTTGCGCTTGGGCTTTTGATCCATTTGTAGTAGAGACACACAACCAATGTGTGAAATCCCATGACCGGCTAAGCGCCCCGGTCAGATATGCTCAGCGCCGAGATTGCATCGAAGTTTGGAAAATCACTATTTTGCTTCATTCGGCTTGGCCGAAGCAATTTTATTTTATTTTTAAATTAAATTTTTGGTGGATTTATGTTTCGTATTAAATTTTAGGGATTTGCTTCGGTCACCTTGACCGAAGCAAATCCTTTATTTATTATTTAATTAATTTTAGTGATTGTTATTGTTTTAAATTAAGTTTAACATTTTTTATATATAAGGTTTCTATTTTATGATAGATTGGTATAATTTTGTATTTGTATCTTTAATATTAAATTTTGAAGTTAGTTTTGAGATTTTTATTTATATGATTTTGTTAATTTTTGGGTTTATATACATATAAAGGTCTAAGTTATAAATTTTGAAAACATTTAAGTGCATTAATATAATTTATGGAAAAAAATTGTCTAAAAGTAAAAATATATTGTTCAACGTACATAACCATAGACTTTTAGAAAACATTACAAATTAAAAATATTCAACGACGAGGAAAGAAATCACTATGACGACCGGGTTGAATATCCGGGGTGTGAGAGCGACGAGTGTGCCGAGTCTTCCATAAGTGGGAATGGAATGGTGGGTATCGTGAGAAATCCGTGTAGTCCGTCCACAAGTCGTGCCACTTTGTCTCCTAGTTGCCTCAAGTGAGCATACTGGTTCGCCAGACCATGTATATGATTCATCCGCTGTTACAAACAAAGAATAATTTATGAGAAACTAATAATACCAATTAAAATATATAAATAGCTTAATATATGCAATTAAAAGTTTCCGCACAATTTGAGTATCCAATGAATCCGGTGCTACCGTCTGTCGACTGGCCATGAGTTCGGTTGAACCCCTTAGTAGATATGGATGAGTGCGTTGTAAATGCCACTCTTGGTAGTTATCATCCATTGAGCAAGGAAAAGTAGGCTGATCTCCCATTGGATATAAGAAGTTAAAGCGTTGATCCCAATGGTCATCCTCGGAACTGAATGTTAATGTGTAACCACTCCCCCTAAGTGTCTCTTTACGAAACACTGTGTGGGCCGTAATGACTAGGAACCTAGGGATGCTCTGACGATAGCGAAATTGGCGAAAACATCTCTCAAGCATATATGGCTCTTGAATGTCTAAGATTGTTAGTAAGACCCTATACCTAGAGAGTGAGAGTTCCCCATCAACAAAGTTCAACCCTCGAGGATATGGCACCCATTGGACTGTAGAATTATAGTAGTTGATAGCTCGTATTAGTGTCATATTTTAAATCGTTTATAATTTGGTTTAGGGTGTATTACCATATCCATGGTGTATCGGTCCAGAGTCTTACGATATTTCCTCAACTCATTTTCATTCCGATTTCTTGATGCGGGGTTTGCTTTGTACTCCTCCCCCGATCGCAAGTCTATAAATCTGTTCAAATAAACCTTAAACAAAGGAAGGTATCTCCAAATCCAATTCTAAAAAAAATATAAGTTAGTAATTGTAATAATGATTTAAAAGCTTAAAATTTTATAATTTATGAATACTCTAATTTAGGAGATATAAACAACCGCCTATTTGTGTAGCTCCAACGCGACTTGCCATACCTAGTTGCCTATACAAGTAGGCCAAGGTTGCAGGACCCCAAGCAATCTGACCCATCAACCCGTGGTTTAGGAGCAAGTTCATGCGTGGGGAGACATGTGTGGGGACCCATGGAAGATAGAACTACACGTGCACATTGGAATCTTGTAGCAAAAGCCAAACTGACCATCGATACTTCCATCCATTGGTCTTCTCCGTCGCTCGAGCGCATAGTGTTGACATTCATGATCAATGCGTTAATAGGGGTCGGAACCAGGTGAATAGACGCATATATATGATAGTATGTCCTCAACTCTTCACCAAGTTCAACCCAAACTCTTGCCCATGCGTCCTCCCCCCACCCAAGATGAGTAGCAAGTGCCCTGTACCCATAATGTCCATCTCCTAGAACATTTATCGCCTTAACCAAGAATTGGAACATGAAGGAATCCACATTATTGACACCAAAATCCACGCCGAAATGAATAGTAGAATATGTGTTTGTCTTCGCTGTGTAATCAACTCCAAAGGATAAACTGTTGCGTGCTCGAACCGGCATGTACTTTGGTAAGGAGTCCACTCCAAAAGATATACTGTTCTGTGCTTGAACTGGAATGGTACTCGGACCACGTGCGACGTACTCTAGGATGGAATCCACACCAAAAGACACTCTTCTACGAGCGTTACCTGGCATAGTAGTCGGAGCACGTGTGGACTGGCTCCCTACCAAAGTTCTCTGGCCTTGCTGATTTGACAAATGCTCCTGCCTAATCAAGTCCCTTCCCTGGACTCTTGTGTTTTTTTTTTGGTCTCCCTTTCCCATGCCCGACTTGGGGAGGCTGAAGCCTGGACTGTCTCGGATTGACCTCGACCACATATTTATTCAACACTTGGCGGCTCTGATTGTGATCCAACCTGCCTTCATAGTAATCACATATCATCTGCTCCCAGAGTGAACATCTGGTAATCCCTCTATACAAGCTACCTCTTCATTTGTCCCTTCAAGGCCTTCCCAAACCAATTGTTTCCAAAAGTCGTGAATGTACTCTGGCAATATAGGGGTGCACGTGTTGATACAAGACATGACTAGGTGATGACAAGGAAGCCCACGACATGTGTTCCACCACGTATCATTACACTCGGGATCGACATTGTTTGTGTCTTCAACAAGTCCCCCGTGTATGAACAACTGCTGAAGACACACGCTAGATACTTTCCTCGGCAAGAGTGAAAATACAGTCTTGTACGGTTCGGGTGCATACTGCAAGGCCGTTGGGGCTGTGGTACGGTCCTTCTCCATTTGCCCCCGTATTTGTATGATCTGGATGTTCACCATATCGTTCATCTGTTGCAACACAGTGTTGAACCCTCCGACCGATGAGCTCAGGTACTTTTTTAGCAATGAGTGTTGAGACTCACACATGTCCATATTACATAAATTCAATTTCATTAGATAAATTTTCACACGTTAGGATGTATTTACACTCGACAAGATGAAAATATAATTTACCTGTTTGCGGTCCTTGTAAATAGGTTAAGGCGATGATCGGTGTAGACTCCCACAATGCGATCGCAAAAAGGATCAAGCCAGTTCTTCTTCAGGTAATTCCACAAGCGTGGATTCTTTGAATTTGTTCTATAAAGGCAGCAACGAACATTGTATTCTTCCTCGGTTGTAGAGCAGAATACATCTTTCGCATTGTCTGCAAACCACCATGCCGAACTTTCTGACATCTTTAGACCTTCGGCGTATGCGGCACAGTTTCGCATAACATGCACCCAACACAATAAGTGTGGGCATATGGAAATAGAATTCCAATTGCATTCATTTCAGCGAGTTCCCGGTCTGTCACAATTGCTTATGGCCTTTTACCTATTTGTCGGTACAGTTCGCTCAGTTGGCCTAACACCCATTCATAATGATCTTGGTTTCCCCTGACCATAAAAGCAAAAGCGATACTGTACGTATGATTTGTACAAATAAAACCCATCATTTCACTCAATGGCATATTGTACCCGTCATTCAATTCAATTTAGTTAGTATGGAAAATTGAGAATTTAAGTATATAAAAGACGGTTAATAAATACTTACATGTTTGTCTTGTATGTCGTATCCATAATTATGACATACGGTAATAGCTTTAATAATTGTAGTGACTTTGGGTGGGCAAATAACAAATCTTGTATCTCGTCACTTCCCGGCACATTTCGATAATCAACATAGTAACCATTACTCTTCAAGTAATAAAGACCAAACCGGGTTACTGTCATTGAGCCCATCTCCTCTTTTAGAATTCGTTGCCGGTAATTGTAGATTTGCTTCATTGATGTAGTGTTTCCAGGGTACTTTTGCCGTATAAAGGACATCATATTCCTCGGCTCCGTGTTGGCCCGACCCAATATCCTCAAGTCCTCCAATTCATCTGCGGTCATCCGGCCAGCATAAGGATGTCCTTCGAGTGTTGTAGAGACGGCATGGTTGTGTCACCTACATTTCACTATTAACACCCATTTATGGCTCTTCCTTTGCCTGCTCCCAATCAACTCGAATGGGCAATCCATCTTCCTACTCTTCGGTTCTAGGTTTAGATCCCAAAAGTTTTCACTTTGGATTATAGTGCTTGATTTTCCTTTCTTCTTCGGCTTGTACACACCCGAAAACTCACATGCTACAATGTATAGTCTTCGCTCTACCTCAAGGACCCATTTTATCATTTTATCCCGATTTGGCCATTCCTCATCGGTTTCAAAATGGCTAGAATAATCTGTAAAACTGTAGACAATACAACGTCATCAAATAAATTATTTTATTATTTCACTAGTACAAACGTTGGGGGTAGATACCCAAAATTTGATACCGGTTAAAAAAAGTAGTATCCGTGTATTTGTATGTATACCGGTTTTATAAAAAAAACTGGTGTGGAAAAATAAAAAAAAGTACGTTAATTAAGAGCCATGATTGATCTCTACTACTAGCTGTGAATGTTTTAATAAAATATAAAGTGTTGGCGCTCATATATTATTTCACAAAGGCGGGGTACGAAAATCAAACGCGGGGTGCGAAAACCAAAGGCGGGGTACTTAAAAGTGAATTATTTTTTATAATCAGCTTTACAATATCCACCTCTATCTCTCTCTCGTTTTTCTGAAATCGATTAGGGTTTACCCACCTCTCTCGTTCATTTCTCTGAAATCGACCCGCTCCATTGGCACGCCACCGGCCTCTCGGCGACTTCCCCTGCGCTACCGAAGTGCCACCGGTCTCTCGCCGGTCTCTTGTTCAAGTCGTTCGCCCTCATCGTAGGTCTGCTCAAGAAGACGGAGGAGCTCTCTATTCTATGCGACGTCGCCCTCATTGTCTTCTCAACGGGTAATTAGGTTAGTCTAAAATAATTAGGATGTGGTATTTTGATTTTGCTCAGCAAGTATAAATAAAGCATTGATTTTGCTCAGCACTTTGCAAGGAAGGATAAAGATGTGTATTTTGGTACATCACAAAATCCGTGTATACATAAGAATCAAATCACTTTGCTCAGCTTTGTTAAGCACTTTGCACATATTTGTTCTTAATTAAGTATACCCACCACCAACTTTGTTCCTTGCAAAGTGCTGTGTATAGACAAGAATCAAAATACGGACTTGGTGATGAGCTTATTTTTCAATTTGTTCTTAATAAGTATACCCACCACCAGCACTTTGCTCTGAACTTATTTTTCAATTTAGTAATGGTAGCACTATAGACTTTGTGCTGTCAAATTCTGATGATATGCTTGTAGTAGAGATGTTTCTTGTATTAGAAAGTTTAAGCCTTATTAGAGGTTTTGTCAACAAACCAAAAAACCTGCAGTACACATTAATCATTGAGTCAAGCCTTATTAGAGGTTGTCATATGTTAGCTTTCATGTTGTTGTAACTTTCTGGTCTACTAATAATAGGAGCTACTGGAGCTCATGAACTTTGGTACAAGAACAAAGCTGTGTAGTTTGATTCTTGTGTATTTTGGTGCTAGATGTGTTTCTATTATTGGTACTACCTCTTTTTTCTTCTTCTCAATTTGAGTAGTGGATTAAAAATTCAGATTATATTTTTAGCTATAGGTATATTTGATATGTTGTTCATACTAAGAAAAAAAGATTATTATTTAGCTATAGGGATATTTGATATCAATATCATTGTGTCCTAAAGATTAGTATTTAGCTATAGGGACATTTTCTAAAGATTAGTACTCTTAGCCTTTGGCTTCTTCTTATCTTCTTCATCATCCTTCTCTTCTCAAAAGGGAGCCCAACTGAAAAGTCAGAAAAATGGCTATAGGGATATTTGATTGTAAGGTTGTGTTTTGAGCATTTTAAGTGCAAAATGGCTAGTTCTGATATATTTACAATTGCTTCTCATTGCAGGGAAAAAAGTCATAAAAATGGTTAGTTCTTCTCAAGATCAGAGGGGTACAGATGCATCTCCAAAGGGATCTGGAAAAAAAGGTTTCTACTGTGTGTTATTGTTGTTCTTTTGCTAGTTTATTTGTGTGTGGAGTCAGTTTTTAGTTGTGTATGCGTGGTCCATCTCAATTAGTAGTGTATGTGTGTTTACATGTCAAAGATCAAAGGGGTACAGATGCATTTTATGTCCAAAATGACTAGTTCTAATATATATGCAATTCTTGTCTTATTGAAGGGAAAAAAAAAATCCAGAAAAACGGTTAGTTCTTCTCAAGATCAAAGGGGTACAAATGCATCTCCTAAGGGTTCTGAAAATGAAGGCAATGATCAACCGTGTAGTACTTCCATTACACGGGTGAGAGGAGCTGCTCTAATGAGAAAAATTAGGAAATTAACTCGTGAGAACACAAGGAAGATTCCCTTGCAAGTCAATCCTTTGGGCAAGCCTATTGGAAAAAACAAATCAGTTTTTCAGAGTTATATTGGGGAGCTAGCTCGTGAACGAATTTCAATTGCCTACACAAATTGGAAACTGGTTCCAAAGCAAACGATAATGAGCGTTTATGATGCTATTCTGGTAAATTTGTCATTATATACATAATACTTAACTTGACACCATTTCAAATATATTTATAAATATTTTTGTTGAA
Source organism: Fallopia convolvulus (assembly GCA_964016875.1). Classification (NCBI taxonomy): domain Eukaryota; kingdom Viridiplantae; phylum Streptophyta; class Magnoliopsida; order Caryophyllales; family Polygonaceae; genus Fallopia; species Fallopia convolvulus. The sequence continues at coordinate 55,538,305 of OZ024718.1, read as the reverse complement.
TTTGCAGAATGTTTTTGATATTCCTCTAGATAAGATGGGTAAAGCATTGATGATTGGTTTTATATGGTACAAGTGGAAGACTTTTAAAGCTAATCTTCAACCGCTACTGAAGGATGAGAAAACTGGCAACTATCGTGTTGTGCCTCCATCGGATTATCCATATATTAATCAAGATGATTGGACTGCATTTGTGCAATATCGATGCACTAAAAAATTTCAGGTAAGTCATTGATGATGATCAGAAACTCTCAAATTTATAAATTTACATCAGAAGCAATGGTAAAATAATATGCTTTAAAATTTCTACTACATCGGCATTTTTCACCTCTCTGTCGTTTTCATCCAATGAGTGCTCTGTTCTATTCAGAAATTTTGATATATTTTACTTACTAATTGTAATGTGAAGGATGCTAGTAAAGCTAATAGTGAACATTCAAAGAAAAAGAAGTACCCCTATAAGGCTTCAAGCATGGGATATGATCGCATAGCAGAGAAGATGGTAATAAAAATACTGTATTTTTATGGTTGTTTATGCAATCTCTTGAGTTCACCTTAAAATAATTAATTGTACTTCTACTTTTATGTAGTTGATCGCACAAAACTTGGATCCGGAGACCAATCTAGTGAGTAGAGCACAACTGTGGAAAGCCGCAAGATGTGAAGCAAATGGAGTGTATGGAGATCCAGAAACTAAGAAAGTGTCTGACAAAATTGTAAGTATAACAATTATATTTGTTTACTAGTTACTAAAATAGTTTGTATTTCAGGCTAACTGCTGATTGCTTGGTCCTTCATTATTTGTATGAACACACTTTACATTTTGTGTAGATGTGGATATTGAGTTTCTGTACACGAATATATTAATGAAATGCACATAGTGTCTCAAAATTCATTTGATGTTTACAGTCCAATCTCATGTTTGTTCCATTTATGCATCAAATAATTCATGTATCTAAGTGGTTATGGCTGTATCTAAGAAGTTAAATTTTAATTTTTAGGGTTTAGGGTTCTTTAGTCCCCTTGTCCAGCCCACTTGATGAATAATTCTTGCAATGTTTGGTTCTTTAGTCCCCTTGTCCAGCCCACTTGATGAATTTTTAATCACAATTGTAATACTTTTCTCTTGTTGATAACAATGTGTTTAGGATGAACTACTAGAACAAGAATCTCAAGGCATAATAACACCCACTGGGAGAGAAGATATTTTAACATTAGCATTGGGGACCGATGAACATCCTGGTAGATTGAGGGGTGTAGGGTTTGGTGTTGGTGTTAAGAAGTACTTTGGCTCAACTAAGCGGACATGCTCTAACTCCCAGCAAGAGATTAACATGCTTAGGGAAAAAATGGAAGAGATGCAAAAGAGAATGGAAGCGTTTGAAAAGCTTCACAAGTTAATGGAGAGTCAAGCATCTTCGCATCAACCTCAAATGTCACCACCAACAAGTTGTAAAGAACAAGAATTTGAATCTCCAATTATACAACGTGGTTCCTCAATTAGAAACTCTCCTCCTAAAGAACCATCAGAGGTATTCTTTTTATATACTATTGATTTGTTTTAAACTCATTCCATTCTTATATAATTAAAATAGTATTTTTATTTTAAAGTTGCAAGATTCAACTAAAAAGTGCAAGCTAGCTTGGCCTAATCGATCGTGCGAGGTAGCATATGGTCGGGCTTTTATCCCTATGGCTGGACAGTCCACCATTCTTCATGGCAAGGTGTTGGAGGCTAATGTTTGGAAGGTCACTATAGATACAATTATTAAAGAAAATGCAAAGGTGCCAATTCCAACCGAAGAGGTCCCGTTTTTGTCAGAAAGTGCAGTAGGAAATATCATTGCATGGCCCAAGGACATGATTATATTTGATACGGTAAATATATATATGTTTTTTTTATTACTTTTTACATATCTATGGTTTTATAATTTATTAATAACATTTGTACATGTCAGGATTTAGCTGAGAGTTCAAAGGGTAAAAGAAAGGCCTTATTTCAACCAATAGGTCAGGGTAAATTTCAGCCACCACAATGCCAACACCATGCAATTGAGAAATGTATGTCGATGATAGACCCAGTTGAAGAGTTTGTGCTGAAAATTAATATGCCCAAGGTAGTTGTACAACGCTCACACACATTGGAGCTACAAAAGGAAGATGTTCTATCGTTGCTTGCACGTGGGCAGTTAGATGGTGTACACATCAGTTTGTATATTAAGTAAGTACTTGCATCTCTTATATTATTTAGGAGTTTGAGACTAAGGTAAAATTGAGATAGTGATTTGAGCTTTTATGAGTATACTGTTGCTTTTCATGTTTACTTTAATTAAGTTAATGTTGATTTCTCTTATAGTTCAAAGAATTGGCTCATGCTTTTAATATTTAATTTAATTAAGTTAATGTTGATTAATCATACAATTTTACTTAAAATGTGCAGGTACTTATATGATAAGTACAATCCCTTGCTATATAAATTTGCTTGCCCTTCAGTAATGGCCTTAGCTGCTCGAACTTCAAAAAATCTCAAACTTGATTTTAGAGTAAGATACTTGGTTGGTTGTATGAGAGAATCAAAGGATTGTCTATGGTTTGTCCCATACCATAAAGGGTGAGTTATTTTAATGTTTTTACTTTTATACATAAGATTCTTTTAATAAGCTATAGCTTTGAATTAAAATTGCATAGGTACCATTGGATGCTAGCTGTTATAAATCCCGCATTGAATATAGTTTATTGGTTGGATCCACTTCGGGAGGATGTTCGTCCACATTTTAAAGAAATGTGTGAAACGTAAGTTATTTAAAAAATATTATCTATTATTGTATGTATTTAATCCATAATTAGTAATTATTAATAAAATTTTATGTAGTTCATTGAACATGTTGAATGGCAAGGGAAAAAGTCTTCAAGGAATACATTTTATACATATCAAGGTTAGTTCTTATTACTAAAATGCATTGAGTATTAATTTTCTGCTGTATTTCGGTTCTTATAACTGTAATCTGATTTATTTGCTGAATTTCAGTCTGTAATTTCATTTTCTGTTACTTTTTGTGACTAATCTGTAATCAGATTACTAATCTGATTTTTTCTGCATTTTTTGTAATCTGCTATCCGTTGTTTTTTTAATCTGTATTCTGCTATTTGCTGTTTTTTAATCTGTATTCTGTTGTATGCTGCAATCTGTAATGTGCTGAAATCTCTGTGGTTTACTTGAGCAATAGTTAAAGCTATTGATGATTAACCTTTAGTCTTTTTTTTCTTGTGCAAGTGTCCTCAACAATATGATAACGTTTCATGCGGGTTATTTGTATGTCGATTCATGAGAGATATAGTGCAAGCTGGTGTTGTAGAAATCCCTATTTCGGTATGTTATCGAGCTAAAGACTATTGTGTATAGTTTGTATTTAAATAATCTTAGTTTGTGTTGTTTATGCATGTTGTTTATGCAGTACTTACCACCTTCACTTGAAACATACAATGAGAAGGAGATTTTTGAAGTAATAGAAGAAAGTGTTCAACATCTTCTACCTTTTCTGCAGTTGGAGGTCACGAGTGTATCACATCATCAAAGAGTTTAAGTGGTCTATGATTATAGTGGGGATTTAATGTCTAGTAGATGCTTCATATGAATTTTATAGTTGAATGAAATTGCTAAGTGTTTTTTTATGGCACAATAACTAGATACATGTGTTGACAATTATATTTGAATGATTTATGGTTATTTTGTTGACTTAGTACATATTGTTGTTTCCTTCTATGTTAAATTTGATTTATGTTACTTTTGGAAAACTATATTGAGATATGAAGATGCAGGTAAAAAGGTCATTAAATGTATTGCAGGTGGAAAAAATTGTTATATAAATATGTTCGAAAGGCATATTTTTTTTTATGTAGACTATATATATGGATACCGGCGTAATAAAAAACTGGTATATAGGTATCAAATGATTTTTCGTAATAAAAATGATGGATACCTGTTCTCCAAAATAATGGTATCCAATAATTTGTACAAGAATACCAGTTTTATTTAAAACTGGTATTTGTACGCCTTTACACGGATACCAGTTTTTCTATAAAACTGGTATCCAAGAGTTATTATTTTATATATAAAAAAATAGACGTGCATACCAGTTTTCTAAGAAAACTGGTATGCGAGATTTCTCAGATACCACAAATTTAAAACAGGTATGCGAGCTTTGTAGATACCACTCTTCATAAAACCGGTATCCGTGGGCTGGATACCACTTCAATTTATACCAGTACAAAAACTGGTATCCGTGTCATTAAATAACCGGTATCCACCCCCATCGTTTGTACTAGTGTTTAATCATAACATCTACCATAAAAATAAATTGAAATTGTCACTGATATCAATAAACTTGATTATTTTTATATGTTATAATTAAAAGATATAATTTACGTAGATAGTGGATAAAATATTTTAAAATAAGAATATTTATATATCCATAATAAATTTAAAAAATAGGATTTATGTGTATATATATATGGATTGTAATTGTAACAAAAAATCATAATATAATATTTTTCTAGTTTTTTGTAATTTACCTTTAAATAAGATTTTTTTTTATCAATTGAAATAAGATTATTAGTGTAATGTAATAGTGTGAAGTTTAGTAATCAAGTGTGAAAAATAGCATTTCCAATTATATATTAGTTACCTCTTCCAACGACGTGTTAAAATTACCCTCATTTTGATAAATATACTCTTCTTCGTCCTCATTCACATCTAATGGAGTTGTTTGTAAAGATATAATTGATTGATGATTAGGATCGTTGTTGGGAGTTTTTCCTTTCGATCCTTTTTTAAACTGCATAAAACATCAATTTATCAAAAATACAAACATAATATTAAAATTAAATACATGATTAAAATAAATTTAACTTTATTAAAAATGTAAAATAATCAATATATGGTATAACTAGTATAACATTAATACCTTAAATAGATCGAAAAAAGAAGACATTTTGCTTATACTCGAATAATCAAAATTTTGTATGCGTGTGAATTGGGAGACAGAGGAAGAGGAAGGGAGACAATGAATCCGGTGAAATGGGAAGAAGTCGAAGTTGGGTGCTTCAAAATCCCCCGGCTACTTATAATTGGAAATACAATGTTTTTTTTACTTCGATCACTATGACCGAAGCAAATATATATTATTTTGCCTTTTTACTTTGGTCAGCATGACCGAAGTAAATTAACCAACGTACTTTATAATTTTTTTTTTACTTCGGTCGAGGTGACCGAAGTAAATAACCCGTGCCGCTGAGCAACTCCCGGGGCGCTAAGTCACAGCCTTTTAAAAGTTCAAACTTGCAGATCTTCTAGAAGTGCTTCTGATACGCTAGAATATATTAGATTATATTAGGTTAATTAGGATAATTAGAATATTATCTTTTAGATTTGGTTTTATCTTTTTGGAAGAATATCTTTTTAGTATTTCAGCTTGTTAGCTATTAGGGTTAGAATTTTATTATATATACTGATGTATTAGTTTTATGGAGGAATCAATCAATGAAATCAGTCAATTAATTTATCCCTTTGCTCTAAATTTATTATCGTTCTTCAATCCCGTGGCTACCAACCACGTTTATCGAGCCAATCCCACATCGGGTGCGTCTCACCCCCTTGACCAACAAGGGCTTCGATACGAATCCACACCGGGTCCGTATCAATTGGTGCTTTCATTCTTGAACATCGCAATTATCATGTCCAGTGACGCGCAGATCCGAGCCATTCTTCAAGACATGTCGTTGACATACGATGCTATGGATCAACGACTCGACGCTATAGCTCAACAATTGGACCGAATTTGTCATCTCCTAGGAAGTCCTCACAAAGATGCTAGCGAGGTGGAGCGCAACCCTAGCCCCGCGCCCGCCGTCAAGGTCCGGCACCCGCGGCCAGCGTGACCCGCACCGCGATTCCGTACCCGCGCCCGCGGTTCCGCGTCCCCCAAACCTCTGGCGCCCGCGGTTCCGCGCCCATCACCCGCGTCCCCCAAACCTCCGGCGCCCGCGTCCATTCCGTGCCCCGCGCACGTGGTTCCGTGACTTGCGCCCGCGGTTTCGTGCTTTGCGGCCTTCGTCTGCCCTTGTCTGCCGCCTGCAGATTTCATTCCTAAAATGCTTGGCGATACGGAAAGGCAGGAGAATGAACCTTCAACATCAGATTTGCCTTCCACCGATGCACATCACGATTCTGGCATAGACTTGGAGGTTGTTCTAATTACTGGTTGTTGGGTATTAGGTGGATTCATCTTTATATTTGATCCTGGAGGAACAAGTTTACAACAGCAGCACATGATTTTTCTTCCTGATTTCCGCCTCGAGGACGAGTCGATTCTCACCGGGGGAGTAATTGATACGCTAGAATATATTAGATTATATTAGGTTAATTAGGATAATTAGAATATTATCTTTTAGATTTGGTTTTATCTTTTTAGGAAGAATATCTTTTTAGTATTTCAGCTTGTTAGTTATTAGGGTTATAATTTTATTATATATACTGATGTATTAGTTTTATGGAGGAATCAATCAATGAAATCAGTCATTTAATTTATCCCTTTGCTCTAAATTTATTATCGTTCTTCAATCCCGTGGTTACCAACCACGTTTATCGAGCCAATTTCACATCGGGTGCGTCTCACCCCCTTGATCAACAAGAGTTTCGTTATGAATCCACACCGGGTCCGTATCAGCTTCTGACACAGCAAGGGTGTCAACTCCAGCAAAAGGAGATTGCAGTCGTACGACTGATCCTACTTATCATGTGTAATCTTCCGGGTTAAAAATGTGGTAAATTACTCATCAGTCTTCATGTGTTTTTATTTCTTCATGTGTAATCTTCCGGGTTAAAAATGTAGCAAAATTTTCCGGGTTTTTTAATTTCTTTATGTAAGGTTAAATATGTAATCTTTGTATAGATAAGTGTTTAGATGAAAAAACTTAAATGTGGTAAATTACTCATCAGTCTTCATGTGTTTCTCAACAAATTTATGCTTAAATATATAACCTTTACACAACACACAGAGAAATGCTCACATATCTATTATTACATACGCATGGTTAAAAATGAATAAGATCATTTACACTGCATCATATTATAATATTACTACGACATATATTACAAGATATATTTCTTACTCCAGCATACCCCCGAAAGTCAAATGACTCAGGAAAGAAACAGATCAAAAAAAGAGGTTGGGAAATGATAAAAGAATGGAAGTGAAAAAGTTGATGCCTTGCGACTAAGAACCTGAAAAGATTAGAAAGCGAAAATTTAAGAGACTCCATACCTCTGCATTCCAAACGGTTGTATGCTATTCCCTGAGAATAAGGTTTACACATCTGACTGTTTGAGAAGAGGCTCTTTCTGCTCCACCTTTTGTTTCCTTCCTCCACAAATCATGCTAAAAATAAACAAAAGAACAGGCTTTTAAAATCATATGTTAATATATTGAAAAACTCCACTTTAACTCTAAGATGGATGTACTTTACTATATCATCAATTCATCATCTGAGCCAGCCGACAAGCAAGAGCTTAGAGATGGACCTTACTGCAACTATGCAAGTCAACCAGCTTGAGTGCACATCATTGAAGTAAATGCGGCTGCCTACTGGTCTCGTCTTCAATCTGAACCACCCTTTATGCGGAGAAGAATGCTGCTGCTTAATTTCCATCTTCCTTTCCCCTCTTACCAGCCGTTGCGCTGCCTAACTCCAATATAAGATTAATTTATACTACATACTCCCTCCGACCCCTTTTGTTTGTCCAGTATTCCATTTCGGGCGTCCCGAAATGTTTGTCGTCCTTTCACCCCTTTCCTTTTTTAGCCATCATTTTTTATAAAAATACCCTCAATTAATTCCACTTTTTACACACTTTTTCACTTTTTATCCACTTTTTCTCTTTCCATCCCATCAACTATTCATCTTCTCCTACCTCCATTAAATTCCATCATACACAACCCATATTTTTTTTTAATCCATCCAATTTTAAGAATTGAATTTTTTTTATCCAATTTTTTATGCCAATTTGTTCACCATAAAAATACAAATTGCATTTTTTTATCCACTTTTCCCACATTTTCCATTTTAGGGTTTTTTCTGTTTTTTTTTTTTGCTGGACAAAGCAAGCAAGTCATAAAATGGATTGATCCATTTGTAGTGTTGTTGGGCAAGCTAGCAAATGGATTGATCCATTTCTCGAGCCCAATTGCTTGATCCATGAAAAACCCTAAAAAAGCTCTAGAGAGCTCCATTTATCACTCCTACTCCATTGCTATGGCCGCTCTCTCTCGATCTCTCTAGATACTCTCTCAAACCCTAACGGCGGATGAGCCCTCTCCCTCTCGATCTCTCACTGAATCTCTTGATTTCTCTCGTTTTTCTTTCGATTCCCTCATCACACCTTTCGATTGAGCGCTAGATTGCTATATTCTTGCTCCGGATTGATCTAACTATCCCCATCCTTGGAGCATTCGATTTATGTGGAGCTTTGTTGAGATCCGTCTTCGTTATTTGCTGGTGGTGCTCGATCCTTGCTCTCAATCTCTCAAACTCTCAAAAAGGTATGTAGATCTCTCGATCTCTTCGTTCCTCGTGATTTTTCTCCATCTCTCTGGATCTCGATTTTTCCACTCTCGTTTTTTTCTGGCTCTCTCGATTTGTCTCTAGTTTTCTTCGATCGCTTTGTATGTTGACAAGATCTAGTGTTTGGTTTTTGGATCTCGATTTTCCTAAATTTTTTGGTTCGAATATCTGGTTTTTGTCGATCTCTTTTTATTTTGTGAAGATCTCTTGTTCAATCTTTGATCTCGTCTTTCCTCTCTTTGTTTTCTTCGATCGCTTTGTATGTTGACAAGATCTAGTGTTTGGTTTTTGGATCTCGATTTTCCTAATTTTTTTGGTTCGAATATCTCGGTTTTTGTCGATCTCTTTTTATTTTGTGAAGATCTCTTGTTCACTCTTTGATCTCGACTTTCCTCTCTTTGTTTTGGCTTTCGATCTCTCACTGTCTCTTTTTTTTTTACGCTTGCGAAGATCTCTTTGTATGTTGTCAAGATCTGTTGTTCTTGCTTTGGAGTTGAACTTTCCTCTCTCTGTTTTCCTCTAGATCTCTGATTTTTCTCATTTTTTTTCCAAACTGGTGTTCATTCTTTGGATCTCGATATTCCTCTCTTGGTTTTGCTCTATATCGCTCCTTTTTTTGCAAACTCGTGTTCATTTCTTCTCTCTGTTTTTTTGCTCTCAATCTCCCCCTCTCTCTCTCTCTCTGTTTTTATCGATACGTTTTGCTATTCTACTTCGCCATTTTTGAGAGCAAGAATGAGAGAGGAAAATCGAGAGTGATGCATGTCTTGCTTGCTTTATCCAGTGATCTCACAAGTAAGCTTTGCATTCTCTCCTTTCTCTCTTTTTCTTTCTCAATCTCTATGGCTTTAACCCGAACTCTGTTTTTTCCTCTGTTTTGCTTTCGATCTCATTTTCTCTGTCTGTTTTGATTGTGAGCGCTCACTATCTCTCTCTGTGTTGTGTAATGCAGGTCCCCTGAATCCTTTTGTTGAGATGAGTTGGGAATCAAATAGCGATGAGTTTAGTGGTCCCCTGCCATCTGAGGAAACTGAATCGTATGAATGCTCTGATTATCCTAATTGTGAGCGGGGAAATGAATGTGCTGGAAACCACTCCTACAGTCCCCGACGATCTGTATCTACAGTTGAGTGTGACATTGAGAATGATGTTGATGATGCTTGTGTTGAGTCTCTTCCTGCGCCCCCTGGGAATGTTGTGATGCCTAATGCTGAAGAGGATGCATCTGAAAATGTCCCCTCTGAAAATGAGGAAGTGTAAATAAGATATGTCCCCTTATCCTTATTACATTATGAGAATGCTTTGCTGTGATGTGTGACTTGCTTGAGATTGTTGGTGATGCTCTGTTGTTGCTATGGCATGTTCACTGTTGTTGCTGGTGTGAGTCTGACTGTGAATGTATGTTTGGTTCTGAACCAATGTTGTTGCTTGTGTGAGTCCCCTGATGTTGTTCATGTCTCCTTCTCTCTCTGTTTGTTTGTTTTCGATCTCTCATTCTGTCTCTCTGTTTTTCCTCTCTCTGTTGCTGGTGTGAGTCCCCTGTTGTAATTCATGCACAATGAGAGAGGAAAATAAGGATTTCATCATTGAAATAAAAGCAACAGAACAAATAAGGATTGTGCATGAATTACAACAGGGGACTCACACCAGCGATCGAAGAAAACAAAGAGAGGAAAGACGAGATCAAAGATTGAACAAGAGATCTTCACAAAATAAAAAGAGATCGACAAAAACCAGATATTCGAACCAAAAAATTTAGGAAAATCGAGATCCAAAAACCAAACACTAGATCTTGTCAACATACAAAGCGATCGAAGAAAACTAGAGACAAATCGAGAGAGCCAGAAAAAAACGAGAGTGGAAAAATCGAGATCCAGAGAGATGGAGAAAAATCACGAGGAACGAAGAGATCGAGAGATCTACATACCTTTCTGAGAATTTGAGATATTGAGAGCAAGGATCGAGCACCACCAGCAAATAATGAAGACGGATCTCAACAAAGCTCCACATAAATCGAATGCTCCAAGGATGGGGATAGTTAGATCAATCCGGAGCAAGAATATTGCAATCTAGCGCTCAATCGAAAGGTGTGATGAGGGAATCGAAAGAAAAACGAGAGAAATCAAGAGATTCAGTGAGAGATCGAGAGGGAGAGGGCTCATCCGCCGTTAGGGTTTGAGAGAGTATCTAGAGAGATCGAGAGAGAGCGGCCATAGCAATGGAGTAGGAGTGATAAATGGAGCTCTCTAGAGCTTTTTTAGGGTTTTTCATGGATCAAGCAATTGGGCTCGAGAAATGGATCAATCCATTTGCTAGCTTGCCCAACAACACTACAAATGGATCAATCTATTTTATGACTTGCTTGCTTTGTCCAGCAAAAAAAAAACAGAAAAAACCCTAAAATGGAAAATGTGGGAAAAGTGGATAAAAAAATGCAATTTGTATTTTTATGGTGAACAAATTGGCATAAAAAATTGGATAAAAAAATTCAATTCTTAAAATTGGATGGATTAAAAAAATATGGGTTGTGTATGATGGAATTTAATGGAGGTAGGAGAAGATGAATAGTTGATGGGATGGAAAGATAAAAAGTGGATAAAAAGTGAAAAAGTGTGTAAAAAGTGGAATTAATTGAGGGTATTTTTGTAAAAAATGATGGCTAAAAAAGGAAAGGGGTGAAAGGACGACAAACATTTCGGAACGCCCAAAATAGAATACTGGACAAACAAAAGGGGACGGAGGGAGTATATAGGCAGTTGCACACTACGTACTTCCCGTATACTTCTACTGGAACAGAAGCGAGCCACCTTAAATAAAACGCCCCAATTTCATCCACCGTCACTCACGCCGTCGCCATGGCCACCGCCGACGCCGCCCACATCCTAGTGTTCCCCTACCCAGCACAAGGCCACATGCTCCCGCTCCTCGATCTCACAAACCTGCTCGCCCTACGCGGCCTCAGAATCACCATTTTAGTAACCCCCAAGAATCTTCCAATTTTATCCCCAATTCTCTCCGCGCACCCTTCGATCCAAACCCTAATCCTCCCCTTCCCCTCCCACCCCAAGCTTCCTCCCGGCGCCGAGCACATGCGAGACCTCGGAAACCACGCCAACCACCTCATGGTCACCGCCCTCAGCGGCCTCGCCGGCCCCATCGCCAACTGGTTCAAGTCCCATCCTTCTCCCCCGCGCGCCATCATCTCCGACTTCTTCCTCGGCTTCACCCTCCACGTGGCTCAAAACATCGGGATTCCCAGGATCGCCTTCTACACCTCCGGATCCTACGTTTCCTCCGTCTGCGCCACCCTGTTTTCCGACGTTGCGAGATTCAAGGCGCTCGATTCCGTCCAGTTTCCCGATCTGCCTCGCTCCCCTGTTTTCAAGGAGGAGCACCTGCCTTCCGTCTTCAGATTCTACAACGAATCCGATCCCAATTCTCAGACTATCAAGGACGGATTATTGGCCAACTTGTCCAGCTGGGGCTGCGTTTACAATTCGTTTCGCGCCCTCGAAGGCGACTACTTGGAGCATATCAGGAAGATGACCGTCAACGGGAGAGTCTACGGCGTCGGCCCACTTAGTCTGCTGAAGGAATCCGCGACTCTAAGTCGGGTCAACCCGGACCGGGACGCTAACTGCGAGGTGTTAAGCTGGCTCGGCGGTTGCCCGGATGACTCCGTATTATACGTTTCATTCGGGAGTCAAAAGCTGTTGACTGAGCCTCAGTTGCGGGCTCTGGCTCAAGCCTTGGAGAAAAGCAGAACCCGGTTCATTTGGGTTGTGAGGTCAGCTGAACCCGGTTCGCAGGGTGGCGGGTCGGTCTTAGACGGGTTTGAAGAGCGGGTGGCGGGTCGGGGATACGTTGTGAAGGGATGGGCCCCGCAGGTGGAGATACTAGGCCACCAGGCCACGGGCGGGTTTCTGAGTCACTGTGGGTGGAACTCGGTGGTGGAGAGCGTGGTGGCCGGAGTCATGATACTGGCGTGGCCCATGGAGGCTGACCAGCATGTCAACGCTAGGCTGATGGTGGACGACATGGGGGCCGCGGTTCGGACTTGTGAGGGGCCAGAAACGGTGCCTGACCCGGAAGAGCTGGGTCGGGTCATTGGGGAGGCGATGGGCCAGGACGCGCCGCAGAAGCGGAAGGCTAAGATGCTCAAGGAGGAGGCTTTGGCAGCGGTAAGAGATGGCGGGAGCTCAGCTAAGGATCTGGATGAGTTTGTGTGCGAATTGTCTCGGATTGGTACTTATTAATTAGAGAGTTTGAATTTTATTTCCTTATCCGACGAAACATTTTTTTTTGTGATAAGAGTTCATTCTACATAGGGAATAATAATAATAATTAAATTCTTCTTGTTTTATCCTTTTTCATTGTCTAATTTATATGGTAGAGTTACCTGAAATAAGATATGTTACGTGGATGGTTCAATGAAAACAAACCAAGGGTGATTTTTTTATAAATAGTAAATTTAGCCGTAATTTTTTACAAATGCTTTAAGATAAGGGGTGAAGTGAAATAAGGGTGATTTTTTTACAAACGTTCCAAGATGAGGGATAATTTTCTATATTTTATCCTAAAAATAATCGTCAATTATCGTTCAAACCAGTGGCGTAGTCAAGAATTTGACCGAGAGGGAGCTAAATTTTTTTGAGTCAAATTCTTAGCTACATCAAAAAATTGAAAAATACCGATTTTTTTTTGTATTTTTCTATATAATTTTCCCTAGACGGACTAGGTGGTCTTCTAAACTGGCTGGAAGACTAGGTGGAATAGGACCTTTCAACGCCTAAGTAAGACCTAGACATAACTAAACGGGGATTTTTAGAACAGTGTAGAAAATTTTGTATTTTTCTATATGAAAAATGTTGTATTTAAGAACTCCTATTTTATATTTTCATAAAAATAAAAAATTAACCTGATTTTTTTATGACAAATAGACTAATTTTGATCAAATAATCTATTTTTTTATATTTTTTAAGAAAATTTAAAAATTAAGTGGAGGCTACAACCCCACTTGCCCCCTCTCCCTTTGCCCTTACTTCAAACCATACAAGATAGTTATTGCACTCAAAATATATGAAATTGCCAAAACAAAAGAAGTGGACCCAGTGGCGGAGCCAGAAAAGTCTGGAAGGGGGGCGGACCTCGAACACTGTCCTTAGAAAAATCGAATTAGTTTAACAACATATATAAGATCGATTTTTCTAACCTATTAACTTAGAACATAGATTAAACTTCTTAAAATAGTAATATTTTATTTATTTAGAAATAATTAATTTTATAAACATGTTATTAATTTTCTTATAAAATTTTAGATCCCTTAATATATTTGACGGATTTAAGATATATCGAAACCTTACCTTCACTATAATTTGTGAATGACAACATTATTTCTATTTTTTTAAAGTCCACATGACTCTCGTTTTATGTCAACTAATGAAATAACTGAAAGTCTACAAAATATAAACCTCCCAACCCTAGTAATTGGAGATCTAAATGAAATTCAGGAACCCAGTGAGAAAAAAGGGGAGCTCATCCGGAACCACATAGGTTCGAAAGGTTAATAAACTTCAAAAATGATTGTCTCCTTGAAGATATTCCGTTCTCTGGGAATATCTTTACTTGGAGAAAGAATAGAACAGAAATTGATAATATCTATGAAAAATTAGACAGAGTGTTGGTTAGCAACAACATTATCCAATGGTTCCCAAATATAAGCACAAGAAATCATGCCTTTACCAGTTCTGACCACTGTAAAATATCGGTAGAGTTATGTAATGATGAAATGATTAAAGCACAACCTTTTAAACTAGAAAAGATATGGATGTATAGGAAGGATTTTCGAAATGTAGTAAGACAGGCATGGCGAGTCCAATTTCAGGGTTCCAATATGTTTCAGCTAGTAAAGAAAACACAAATGTTCAAGCAACATGCAAAGAGATGGAATAAACATACACTAGGAAATATATTTGAACAATTAAAAGATTTGGAAGAACAACTCCTTGAACTTCAACAGAATATCTCAATATCACCACAACCAAGTATGATAGAAAAACAAACACAATTACTAAAGAAGAAAGAATGCATCCTAAACTACCATAAAACATACTGGAGACAAAGGGCAAAAACGAAGCATATTAAGCTGTCGGATGCGAATTCTGGATACTTTCATAAGGTTGCAAGCGGGAGACGAAACCGAAAAATACTAAAACAAATTAGAACTATGGATGGTACTCAAATCGTTGGGATTGAAAACATTCGAGACGAAATTAGACAAGACTTCAAGAAGTGATATACAAGAGAACCAACAAACTTAAGAAATGCAAGTGAATACATGAACTTAATAACTAATGAAATAACAGAACAAGATAACATGATGCTAATAAAGTCGGTCACGAATGAAGAAATCAAGAACGCAGTAATGAATTTGAGGTCGGATAAATCACCAGGACTAGATGGAATTACGACAGAGTTTTACAAAAGGTATTGGGACATTGTAGACCCATCAGTTACTAAAGCGGTGAAAAGTTTCTTTCACTCGGGCAAAATTCTAAAACAAATAAATCATACTTTTATAACCCTTATACCAAAAATTGAAAACCCTGAGTCAACAAATCATTATAGGCCAATTAGTATGTGCTCCACCATATATAAAATTATATCGAAAATCATAACGGAACGTCTAAAGAAAGTAATAGGCAAAATTACGCATCTGCTTCAAGGAGCCTTTGTGGCAAACCGAGCTATTCAAGATAATGTACTTATTGCCCACGAAATACTACACTCTTTTAGAAATAGCAAAGCAAAAGACGGGTGGATTGCAATTAAATTGGATATGGAAAAAGCATATGACAGATTGGACTGGGATTACATTTTGGATGTCCTAAAGAAGTTTGGATTCGATAAGAAATTTGTGGGGTGGATTCGTGAATGCATGTGTACAGTGTCGTTATTGGTACTTGTTAACAATGGCCCCACGGACCCGTTCACACCTGAAAGAGGCCTAAGACAGGGTGACCCTTTATCACCATTCCTATTTGTTCTTGCGGCGGAAATCCTAGCACGAAAATTACAGTTAACAAGCGAAATAGACCGGAAATCAATTGGTTTTCCTATCACTCGTGGGAGTACTAGGATACCCTTTCTCGCCTTTGCAGACGACATCATAATTTTTGCTAAAGCAACACAAGGCTCGTGTAATACGGTGAAAAGAATAATTGATGAATTTTGCAGTATTTCGGGTCAAAAAGTAAATTACTCTAAATCTGCATTTCAAGCCTCTAAAAATATGAACGCCCAGCAAAAAACTATTCTCCACCAAACACTAGGAATTCCAACAATGACAAATATTTAAAAATACCTTGGATGCCCAATGATTAATGGAAAAGTTAACAAAGATACATTTAAGGAATCTATATGTAAAGCACAGAAACAACTTATGAAGTGGAAAGCCAACTCGCTTTCTCAAGAAGGAAGAACAACCTTAATCCGAGCTAACCTTGCGACAAAACCCAATTATGTAATGCAAAGCTTCATGCTCCCCAACTCCATCCATAATGAAATGGATAGAATCAATCGAAGTTTTTTCTGGAACAAAGACAGACAATATAAACCACTTGTGGGGTGGGACAAAATATGTAAGCCGAAGGAAATGGGAGGGCTTGGAATTATAAAGACGAAACATATGAACAAAGCACTACAAATGAAACTTCTATGGAAAATCTTAGCATAACCAAATAATATCTGGGTGAGGATTGTTATGCAAAAATACCTCAAAAATGATAATCTCTTTACATATAAGCCTAAACAAAATACATCGTGGCAATGGAAAAAACTCATCCACCTTAGGGAAGACTTCTGCAAAGGACTAATATGGCAAATAGGGGACGGAAAAACGATTAACTTCTGGCACGACAAATGGACTCTTGAAGGCCCCCTGTACCCCCATGCCAAAGATCCATCAACTATTAATGAAGCATCCAAAGTAGCAGATTGGATATCAAATGATAAGGCATGGAAGGAAGAACTACTAAAACAAGTTCTTCCGGAGGAGATAGTTGACCAAATTCTAACAAACCCAATCCCGAACAACGATATTCAAGATCGACTCTACTGGGCCCCCAGTAAAAATGGATGGTTTTCCACGGCCTCGCCGATTGAATCAATAACTTATATAGGGGGTCAAACCACAAGCCTTAACAATTGGATATGGAAAATGGACATATATCCAAAAATTAAGAACTTTTTATGGAAAATAGATAACAATGGCCTCCCCACGAAAGAAAGATTACGTGAAAAGAATGTGGTTACTCCAAGCGGATGTATATTATGTGACTGCACCACTGAAGACACTAATCGTATTCTCACTAAATGCCCGTACATGATATATATTGCAAATAAAGTAAACCCGAATATTGCTCAGGTAATAAGAGGTGTCGATCCCTATAATAAAACACCAAGAATTCTTATCAATGAATTTAAACAAATACTAGGAGAAAAGGAGCTCATAGAGCTAGCAGTTATCTGGTGGAGTGTTTGGCACCAACGGAACAAACTAACGTTTCAACAAAATCAATGTGATGGCATCTCTGATTTAACAAGATATATCAGAACCCAAATTACAAACTGGGAAAAAGCAAAATCGTGGTCCGAAGATGAGGAAAACATAAGAGTGGATAAACCTCGAAAACCAAGCAAACGTAATATAGCAAATAGGAAGTGGAAAAAACCTGCACAAGATCATGTGAAAATTAATTTTGATGCGTCAAGGCTTACTAATAATCAAGCAACGGGAGGAATAGTAATAAGAAACCACCTTGGCCAACTAATTGACCTAAAGACGTATAATTTCGGTAAAATCTCTGCGATAAAAGCTGAAGCTCTGGCCTTTCGAGAGGCTATTCGGGAAATGAAAAATAGAGACATAAGAAAGGTTGAAATTGAAGGAGACAACCTGCAAGTCATTAATGCGGTTAAAGGGATAACTAAATGTCCGTGGGAGATTGAACTTATAATCTCCGACATCCTTGTCTCCATTTCTGGAGCCCAGGATATCTCCATTAACCATATTCCTAGGGAGTGTAACGTTGTGGCCGATAAAATTGCTAAATTGGGCCATAGTCTCCCCGCCGAGTTAATTAAGACTCACCCATAACTTTTTGTTCTCATCCGCAAGGATGTTCTAGCACGCCCCTCCGCCCCCCGGTAAGGGGTGCTGCCTAATTCTTACCTAATCAAAAAAAAAAAAAACTAATGAAATAACTAACTAGCACAACTTTACTCTAGCTTATTTCTACTCCATAAGGCCCAAGACAAATTATATTAAGCCCAATTTAATTTGTATAGATAGACCCATTTATCTATTTCTGATTTTTGTAATTAAAACCTATTTTTCTACTCCATAAGGCCCAAGACAAATTATATTAAGCCCAATTCAATTTGTATAGATAGACCCATTTATCTATTTGTGATTTTTTTAATTAAAACCTATCTTTCTTCCCCAAATTCAATGTGTTCAGCAGCTCCGGAGTCAAGACAGGTCTGATGCCATTCCCCGACTTCCGATCTCCAAAATCTCCGACTTCGCCGATTGCCATTGCACACCGCCCACGCCCAACGTCCCCCTATATTCTTTTCCGCCCCTACCCTCGCTCCTTCCTTGGGGGCGGTTCACTACATAGTCCCGTTCCTCCAACCGCCGACTATAAGAAGCCATAGTCCACATTTAAGCATTAGCAATATTACCTATCAAATCATACTTTAGCACTTGCACTCTACCGGTACTACCTTTTACTCTCTCCGTTTCACAATATTTGATCTTAGACAAAATTTCACACATATTAAAGAATTTTTTTATTCCCAAATTACCCCTATTAAATAATTTTTGTTTTTTTTTCTCAAATTACCTTGGGAGATTCAACCAAATTTTTTTTTTTGGGATATGTGTAATGTGGTTATACACAACGGTATAAATAGAAAAAAAATAACACAAATATCTATTTTGAAACGAAAAAAGACTTTCAAAACAAGTATTGTAAAACGGAGGGAGTAACTAACAAATCATGTTCACACTCGACCCAAACACCCGAACACACGCTCACAGATAGGGGTGCTCATGGGTCGGGCCGGGTCGACCCGTGACGGACAAATTTTTTTTACTTTTGACCCGCGACCCGACCGCGACCCGACCCGCGGGTCTAACGGGTCGGGTCGCGGGTCGACCCGCTTGACCCGTTTGACTATGTCAATCGGGTCAAAACTATTTTTTTTTACCTAAAAAAATTAATTTTTAACCTAAAAACATGTATTTTTTTAAAAAACTCGTCGGGTTTGCGGGTCGACCCGTAAATCCATCGATTTTGTTATTAAAAAATAGTTTATACATTAATAAAAGTATAAAAAAAATATTTTTAAAAATATTGCGGGTAGCGGGTCGACCCGCGACCCGTGCGGGTTTGACCCGACCCGACCCGCGATCCGCAAAATAAAAAAATTCAACTCGCGATCTGACCCGCAATCCACAAATCGTAACCCGACCCGTTGAACACCCCTACTCACAGAAACTATTTACACCCTTCGACCGAAACAAATAAGGAATACATACACTCCTAGTCCGATAGTCCTTACCCACATATAGTATATGATATGCTTTCTATCACCCCTACAATAACATAATGGCGAGAGCAATGAACAGTGCCGAATCTGGACAGTCCAATTTATAAAACTTTCTATATGCACCGTTCATTTTTTTGTATTTTTTGTTTTTGCCTTTTTTTCCTTTTGAATCTAATCTACGCGGTACCTCTTTTTCTTCGTTTCTCTGCGCTTTCTATCCCCTGCGTCCCTCTTTCCTTCTTTTACAGAAACCTGCAAATACAGAGCCCTGCTTTTTCTACTACCCATCTCTACTCATTCATCTGCGTTGATCTTTTCCTCCTTTCTCCTCGTCTCTTCTTCTCCTCCGTCGCCGTTCCCGTCACTGTTAAGCTCCCCAATTCGCTGGTTTGAGCTTCGGTCGCCGGTAAGATTTTTAATCTCATGTTGGTTGTTTGCCCTTTTCCCTAAAGGATTAGTATATTCTACAGATGGAAAAAAAAACTAATCAATCTGTTACCTAATATATCTCCGCCATAGTTGAGATCTGGTCATTAATCGCATCACCTTCCTTTTCCGCTTCTATCAAAGACCAACTTGAATTTTACTGGATGATAAATTTTCTTACGAATTTGAAATGAATTTCGCATGTGAAATTAAGTTTGTAGGTGAAATCTTCAAGGGCCATTCAAACCCTCCATGCTCTGAATAAGGCTTGCATCGGTTAACTGATTGGAATACAAGTGTTGGAAAACAGATCAGGTTTGAGTTGCTCGTACTGGATCGTGCGGTGGCGGTGTTTGCGTGGTGGTTGAACTTCTGGTTCGTTGCTACAGCCCAAAGAACTGACGAGTAAGGTATCCAATGCTCCTCTCTCTCTGTCGCTCTTTCTTTCTGTAGCATTTCGTCCTTCTGTCGTTAAAGTAGAGTGTAAATTCAGCAAGTGGCAAGAAGTTTCTTTGGACTCGTTTATTACGCCTTCTCTCCATTCTCGGATCTCAATATGTTTCCGGCATTTAGTTTTCGCCTTTGGATTCAATGAAAGTTGCCGATTTTTATTCGATATGCGCCGCCAGTATGGAAACCGCTGGTGGTGGGTTTCCTTCTTTGCCGTTTATGTGGCCCAACAGGTATATTATCCAAGTGTTTGATGAATTGCCCTCATGGGACTTTACCCCAAGATTTACAGTAGCAATGAGTATGAATGTCTTGCGTTTTTTGGGTTTTATTTTCTTTTCTTTTACTGAGATCTTTAAGATGCTTTTGAACCCAATTATGCTAATTTAAGAAAGCTTCTTAATTAGGGGTACAACAACTACAAGCTTTATTGAAGAAATTGTTGAGCTATAAAGTATTTAAGTTCAATTAGTAGAAAACTTTGTTAGGTGGGTATTAGACCGATTGTTCTTCCAACTACAAGCTAGCTTATAGGCACTTAGATATGTATTCCCCAAGTAGAATATTGATTGCAGTCTTTAAATCCTTGCAGATCTTAATGATTGGCTCTTATGATAGTGAAACCAGCATAGAAAATTCCAACATAAGCATATGAGAAGATATTAGACTCAATTGGATCATAATATTGTAGTGTCTCATATTGAAAATCAGACTAAATGGAAAAACCAGTACACAAAATTGAAAAAAATAAATTAATCACATGACATTCTTTAAATTTGATTTATTTTGAATAAAGTGTGAGATACTTGCCCAATCCAAGAATAGAGTCAAATTATAGGTGATATTTTCTGCTTTACTTTTCTATTTGTGTAGTCCGCATACTAGGTATGGCGGTCTTCTGAGGTCTTGTGCTGTTTGTCACATTTCTTTCTGTCTGTTTGTGTCCATGGTTGTGTGTGTGTGTTCCAACTTCGGTTTTGGTAATTGTTCGATCGTTTTCCATCACCAATTTCAGTTTGTGCTCCACTTTTTAGTTTTTTCATTGTATTGAGATGTCTGATATAATTTGTTTGATGTTTTTATGCAGTCCGTCAACTTTCAAAGACAATTAGAGATCTTACGCAAAGATTCCTTATCCAATTGGATTATTCAATTCCAAAGGTGAGCACAGTCTTTGTGGTTTGATTTCCAATATCTGAATTGGATTATGTATCTTACAATGGAATTACAGTGGTGGTAATTGCTTATAATTGGTTAGTATTCTGCTGATTGATTAATGATATAATTAGGAATAGTTCTTTTGGGTGCCATACTTGTTCAAGTATCAAGTGTTTAATGTTTTTGTCACACACATGATAATCCTTCTGAGAAAGATGTTAACCAAGGCACTCTTGTGGTAATCTAGACTCAGAAACTGTCTCTTATGATGAACTTCATCAGATTTTTGGTGTCTATGGAGAGATCAAAGAGGTAAATGTATCTCTTTTCCATTGTTTATTTGGCCTCTTAGCATATAGAGTGTATATGCTTCTCACCCATCCATTACTTTTAAACAGATCCATGGAACTTCCTATAAAAGTATAAATTCAGAGTATTCTCTGACATTAGAGTTGCAGTGCTTTTGTTGTTTTTATGTCAATAGGAAATTGACAAGCTCTTGGTGCTTCTCCGCGTTCTTGAACTGGTTGGCATATTGTATTATTGGGTGAGTATACAAATTTTTTACTGAACTTCTTGTTTTAAGTTAGAGAATAAATACGATTTTTTCACCCAGATAAGTAGGTCTGGGAGATAGAGTTGATAGTCCAGCAAATGCTTAAGCTGTATTTGTGCTTGGTGAAGTTTAAATATTGTATTTTTTCCCCATTGACACTTCTACCTTCAATTTTTAATTATTTTAAAAATAGTTGTTCAGATTTGAGTTCTAGCTATGTTATTATTGGTCACCTAAATAGTAGTGATATTTGAATTTACATACAACATTTATTACTTTCTTCTCAACCCTTTCCACTACAGGAAGGAAGTCAATACTTTTTTTAACTTGAATAAACAATGTATGACTACCTAAATTAAGACCTACCCAAATCTCAGAACAGAGAAAAAGACTACTTGGTTTATGACTGGTACCTAAATCATGACACTTTACCCTTTACTCTGAGGACTTGTCCAAAATTGCTTCCTCAAGCATAAAACAAAGACATCAGTTGCTCATGTTTATTGCTTATAAGAATATAGATACATCCCTTAGCGTATAAAGTTCAAATGGTGTTAATAAATAAGTATAAGATGCCATACAATGTAAAAATAGCATGCTTGAATGGTTAATGTAGTAAGAACCCCACATGCATTGGTGGTGCGGATTGTTATTGCCTCCTTTATGGGTGTTCAATATCTCTTTTGTGCCTATCTTGTATTTAGTTTTGCTGATACTTGCATACTCTTTTAGGATTATTAGCCTTTGAAAGGAAATGTGGAGTAATATAAATACTTGTACAAATGAAAAGGTGGTGCCTTACAATATCTTATATGCTCTTATGTTTATCATTTGTAGGCAAATCATTTTTTGTCCATTAATTGTGAGGATTTTGCCTTTATGAACCGATTTATTATGCTGTATATGACTGTAGCCTCGTCCAAGATGATGGAGCTTTTTGGCAGAACATGCAATTTAAATGGGACAGATTCAGCATCTCAAGCACTTACTCCAATGAGTACGTATGATATCACTCAGTAGCCTTTACATACTTTGATGCTTTATCAAATGTTTAATAATCCCTATTTTCTTCTAATTGGTTGACTTCTAGATATTTACTCCTTGACATTATCCATAACCCGACCACGCAATTTTAGGAGCGCATTTCGATCCTAATGGGAGAGAGTATGATGGTTTGGAGGACGAAAACCATCATGCAGGTGATCTTGGGAATATTGATGTTGGTGACTTGGTGTTGATTGTAAGAATTGCCCAAGCTTTCCAATTTAGATATGTCACCTTGATAGTTTTAGTAATTCACTTTTCAATTTTTTTTATGCAATATACATGCAATTAGACGCCTTATGATGTACTTTTATTTAGAAGATCTGCCACTGAATAGCTTGAAGATTTGACTGCTAGATATACGTGCTTATGAATTGTGTGGACCTAGCAAAATGTACCTTTAGTTGTACGTGGGTTAAATGATTTTTCTAGCTATTGTTTGCTTTCATTCAAAACAGTAGTCACAGAGGAGTATGAAGTTTTGTGATTGTTTGATGATGATTGTTTCTAGGATCCTAGGCATTGCATATTCAACATAAAGCACACGCAGGCAAATTCTTGGGCTTGTCATCTCGATTACTTGATGAGTATTCTCTTATAAATTGAAAATATGGTTTTTTTTTTCTCCTGCGTGTGCATAGGTAAGTTGACCATAGATAAATGATTTTCCCCCTATATTGAGTGTTTTTATCTAATATAGTTTCCACTAAGGACCCTCCATTTTATGGATGCTTCATGTATGTACTAGGAACCTCAATGATGTGCATCTAATCAAAAGCACCTTTAAGGAACAAAATAGAGGTTGGTCGTATTCATGAATTTTTTTGTTTACTTGCCACTTGATTTGAATTTGTGCATTATGTCAGGCAAATCAGAGTGATTTTCTGGAGAAATATTGGTGCCTTTGCTCATTCAAATTATGGGATGATCTCTCTATTAGCAACTGATGGTGCTTTTGGACAGATTATTGACATATATATGGGAAGATTGTCAGCCATGTATATGGGAAGAAGTACCTCATATTGATTGGTCAGTCATTATTATTTAGATGTATGTGCATTCTGGCATATGGTGCTCACATAAATGAAAGGCAGTGGCATTTTAGGTTGTGATGGAAGTGAAAATATTCTTACAATCTTACTTGCTCAATAGGATAGTTTATTTTGATATTGACCTTGTCTTGCAGCATAGTGATTCTTGTAGTATCACCTCCATAGCCTAAGCCATGTTAAGTGTTAGCATAACTAGCAATTACTACATCATTATCAAAGCTACTATAAATAAGAGATTATCATATTTACACTTGTAGTGCCATTACTTTTGGAATATGTATTGACCATCCTAATAATTGTAGCGTGTTCACATTTTCTTCTAGAATATAGTATTTGTATCATATTTACACTTGTAAATTACATAGGCTTTTGTTATTGCTTCATGTGTCAATGATGGGTCTTCTTCATATCTTTAGTGGCTTTGTAACGCTATATTCTTGAAAAAGCGAGATACAATTTGATTTCTTTTTTTGTTTTTTTGGTCGAAAGATACAATTTGATTTCAAGATCACTAATTTAACATTTTTACCTCCTAAATCTTTCCGTTTCATGTATTATGCATTAATAATATTGGCCATTTGTGCTAAATCAAATTAAATTGCAATAGCAAATTACATAGCCTGTCATTATTGCTTCATGTGTCAGTTCATTGGTAAGTTGTGTTTTAGTTTCTTGACCGTCTATCATCAGTTATATATTTAATGTTGTTCTAAGCTACATTTAAATTTGTTGATGAAGTATTAATTGTTTTTCAATGGGTCTTTGGCTCTTTGCTAACTAATTAAGGAGACTTGTATGTATTCTTTTCTTGACAACTCCATAGTTCTGAAGATTCAACTGACTGATGGAAACACTTGTGTTAATTGTGTTGGTTCTGAAGATTCAACTCCATATCTCGATCCATTGTAATATATGTTACGCCAACTATGAATGTTTATATGTCCCATTTTCTTTCCCTTTATTACTTTATTCATTGGTTTTTATTTATGTAGTGATATACTTATAATAGTAGTAATCTATTCCATTTGCGATGGATAATGTTTGCTCTACCTGCTTGAATCTACACAACAGATTATTTTTCATTAGATATTTTAATATTATATTTCCTCTACTTATTTATTAAAACAAACAACTAAAACGCCATATACAACAAGCTAAGATTGACCGTTCAATCATATAAAACAAGATTAACCCCGTGCCTTGGCACGGGGGCAACCTTCTAGTATATACAAACAACACTGCGACTGCGTGCACGAACGGAAAAAACAATTCTATACTGTATTAAAGAATAAATCTGGTGTTCCTACCAAAAAAATAAAAAAATCTGGTGTTAGCTCCGCCATGTCCACCGCCGACGCCACCCACATCTTGGTGTTCCCCTACCCAGCACAAGGCCACATGCTCCCCCTCCTCGATCTCACCAATCTCCTCGCCCTCCGCGGCCTCCAAATCACCATTTTAGTAACCCCCAAAAACCTCCCAATTTTAGCCCCAATTCTCTCCGCCCACCCTTCCATCCAAACCCTAACTCTCCCCTTACCTCCCCACCCCAAACTCCCAGCCGGCGTCGAACACATCCGAGACGTCGGCAACCGCGGCAACCGCCCGATGGTTGGCGCCCTCAGCGGCCTCGCCGGCCCAATCGCCGACTGGTTCCACTCCCATCCTTCTCCCCCGCGCGCCATCCTCTCCGATTTCTTCCTCGGCTGGACCCACCACCTTGCCCAAAAGCTCGGGATCCACAGGATCGCCTTCTTCTCCTCCGGATCCTTCCTCGTCAGCGTCTGTGCCGTTCTATTTTCCGATGTAGCGAAATTCAAGGCCCTCGATTCTGTGGAGTTTACCGATCTGCCGCGCTCCCCTGTTTTCAAGGAGGAGGAGCTGCCTTCCGTCTTCAGACTTCACGACGAGTCCGATCCCGATTCTCGGACTCTCAAGGACGGATTGCAAGCGAACTTGTCAAGCTGGGGCTGCGTGTTCAATTCGTTTCGCCCCCTGGAAAGCGACTACTTGGACGAGCATATCAGGAAGCTGAGCGTCGACGGGAGAGTTTACGGAGTCGGTCCACTCAGCTTGTTCCAGGAATCCGCGAATCTAATCCGGGCCAACCCGGACCAGGAGGCTAACTCTGAGGTTTTAAGCTGGCTCAACGATTGCCCGGAGGGGTCCGTACTGTACGTTTCATTCGGGAGTCAAAAGCTGTTGACCGAGCCTCAGCTGCAGGCCCTGGGTCTAGCCTTGGAAAAAAGCGGAACCCGGTTCGTCTGGGTCGTGCGGGGTGGCGCGTCGGTCTTGGACGGGTTCGAAGAGCGGGTAGCGGGCAGAGGGTGCGTGGTGAAAGGGTGGGCCCCGCAGGTGGAGATACTGGGCCACCGGGCCACGGGCGGGTTCCTGAGCCACTGCGGGTGGAACTCGGTGCTGGAGAGCGTGATGGCCGGAGTCATGATACTGACGTGGCCCATGGAGGCTGACCAGTACGTCAATGCCAGGTTGTTGGTGGACCACATGGGGGTGGCGGTTCAGGCTTGTGAGGGGCCTGATACGGTGCCTGACCCGGATGAACTGGGCCGGGTCATTGGGAAGGCGATGGGCCATGACGCGCCTCATAAGCCAAGGGCCGAAGAGCTCAAGGAGAAGGCCTTTGCTGCGGTTAGAGGTGATGGGAGCTCTGCTAAGGATTTGGATGATCTTGTGATCGAGTTGGCTCGGATGGGAACATAGGATGAGTTATTACATCAGACAGTGGTTAGAGACTGCCATACTTGCAAAATGCTAAAAAAAAAAAGATTAGATTGTATTCACTTATCATCAATTGGCAAGTAACGTGAGTGATTTCTAAAGATGTACTTTAATGCACATATGACTGTCTCCTCCAAGTTCCAAATTGCCAAGTAGTCAAGTAGGCAAGGCCATTTGATTAGCCGTAGTCATCACTTTGGAAGGCACCAGGCAGTCTGTTGATTCCTCATGAAGTGATTCAAGTGATGTGGTTGAGTTTTCACTTTTTAGTTGGCAATTTTTTCCATCCAAATAACTATCAAGTCCATCAAAAAAGAACCAACTAACTGCAAAACAGAGATTAGCTTGTATTCACTGATAATAAAAAAAGAACCAACTGACTGCTAAACAGAGATTAGTTTGTACTCAGACAGTGGCTAGAGACTCTGGTATTTGCTGATGTCTGTGAAGTGATTCAAGTGATGCGGTTGAGTTTTCACTTTTTAATTGGAAATTTCTCTGATAAAAAAAAGGACATCCACATAATATCCTTTTGGAACATCTTGATCTATCTAGAAGCTGATAGAGTGAGTTTTCGATTTTGGTTAAACAAGAAAGAACTATCTACAACAAGAAAGAACTATTTAGAGTCTATGTACAACCTGATTGGTTCAACAAGAAAGAACTAGCATAGTAGCATGGTTGCCTACGGCTAACCCAAGAACCCAATTTGATTGAATATATTTTTTTTTGATTAGGTAAGGATTAGGAGGCTCTCCCCTCAGAGAAAGCGTTCTAGAGCATCCTGACAGATGAGAACATTAAGTTCTGGGTAATTCCTAATAGCACAGGTAGGGAGACTGTGGCTCAATCTAGCAAGTATATCAGCCACAACGTTACAGTCCCTAGGCACATGGGAAATTCACACTGATTGGAATTCAAGTAGGGCCATAAGGATATCAGTCATGATGATTTCTATTTCCCACGGACAATTCTTTTCACATTGAGCTGCTTTAATTACTTGTATATTGTCACCTTCAATCTCTATGCTTTTGTGGCGTCCTTGTTTCGCTAGTCTAATTCAATCTCTCATTGCTAGGGCCTTTGCTTTGATTGTCGATATTCTTCCATAATTCTTGTTGTTAAGTTTATAACTAGTATGTATTCCCGTACATTGTACAGATTTTTCTTAAATAAAATATTAATGATAAAATATTTTCAAATATATTTATTATCCGAGAAAAATAATCATGTAAACATAATATAACTAATCAAGATAAGACACTCATCATGTAAATTTTTGTTATCATAACGCAGAATATAAATTTTTGTTATGACCTGCGTAAGAAGATAAAGGCAATTACGGAAATTCTACGTGGTAATCCTAGAATTTGACATTATTTATAAGGTGTACAAATGTTTTACATAATGCATCTGGTAACCCTGAAATTAATACAAAATCTACAATATATCCAAAAGGTTAAATCTAACCTTTTACTGTTAACTTGAGATTTATATAAAAAAGGAAAATTAAAATCTTAAAAAAAGATAAGTTTCAAGCCTGTAAATGATGAGTCCTAATTATACGATAATTCATTAATTTCGCCACCATAACCACGGTAAAGAAATCGGCCTCCTAACATGCAAGACGCCTAAGTCGACTGCCGGCGACCAAGGACCTTCTTCCGACAGGTTCTGATTGATAGGTAGTCTATGAATTGAATTTTGCTTTTCAAATTGAAATTACGAGTAAATTGTTTTAAATTTAGGGCATGATCGTGGAATCTTTTTATGTAAAAGGTTAAGTTGAGACTAAATCAACTTTGATGCTATCACCTTGGAGAATTGATGCCCTTAACTATTTTTTCATTGGGTTTTCATTTTTGTAAGCTTTTGCTCAATACTTCTGAATTCTGATTGTTACAGACTTAAAAAATTAATTAGGGATTAGATTTGATATTCAATTAAAATTTTAAGAATTGGTATATGTGGTGGATCTGTTTTATACGATCCTACTTTGGTCACCGCCAATCAATTCACTGGCGTCCGTCACGTTTGAAGGTCGGCTTGTGGAGGAAGAACTTTGTATAATCAGAACACTTATTTAATATTTACAGGATTTATGTAACTTGATTTTATTTTACAGTATATGATTTTAATTTTCTTTTTCTCATAAAACTAAAGTTAACAGTAAAAGGTTAGATTTAACCTTTTGGATATATGGTAGATTTTGTATTAATTTCAGGGTTACCACACGCATTATGTAAAACATTTGCACACCTCATAAATAATGTCAAATCCTAAGGTTACCGCATAGAATTTCCGAGGCACTTATCATACAACTAATCAAGATCTTTACATATAAGGTAACAAATGATTGGATTATAATAATAACCAAATTGGCAAGGATATTGCTAGTAATATACGGTTACAAAGATAACTATTCAATTAAGATATCTTAGTTAAAAAACGATTCTATCTAAAAATAAAATAAATATTCTAGAATTTGTATGACATAAAAAATATCCTAATGATCTTCTTATCTATTATATCCAAAAATAAAAGATTATTTAATAATGTGATTTTTTTATCATATATTCTAAAAACATGAATAAGAATTTATCATATCAAAAAATAAAAGATTATTTAAAAAAACAAGGTGGTGTGGTCCAATCTAAAAGTGACATGTCTCATTTAATATTTTTTTAACCTCCGCTTTAGGTTATAGTTATGATATTCCCCTTATGATCTCTTAAGATTGAACCTTTCGAAGCTTGTCCATTTTCTAATTTTGAGCCATCAAAGTTACAATTTATTACATCACGCGGTGACTTTTTCCATTTCTGATTGTGTTTCTTTTTGTTTCTTCTTTTATTACCATTTATGATCATAGTTTCTTCATCTTCATTCCAATGTTTCGATCTTTCCCATTGGTCTCGTTGAGCCTTAATGTATTGGGGTAGGTCTTGAATGAAATCATTTGGTGTTTGTTGGAATACTAATTTATTTTGTTGGTGCCAAATGCACCACCAAGCAATCGCAAGGTCAGAGAATTCCTTTTTTCCCTAGTCTGTAGAAAAGGTCATCTAATATCTTTTTTGGTGTTTTATTTTGTGGATCATAGTTGCGTATCGTTTGTTCTATAATCGGATTAACTTTCTTTATTGTTTTAAGCGTATGAGGGCATGTGATGAGCAAATGGGTTGTATCCTCTATCGTGTTAAAGCACATAATGCATCCTCCAAGTGTTGCAACACCTTTTTCTCTTAGTCTTTCTTTAGTCGGTAAACCATTATTACTGATTTTCCATAGGAAATTCTTAACTTTTGGAAGTGTATCTAGTTTTCAAATCCAATTTACCTCACTTGGTTCTTGATTTGTCATTTGTGATATTAATGCCATTGCCGAATGTGTTGAGAACCATCCATTTTTGCTTGGTTCCCAATAGAGTGGATCTTTAACAATTTGATTGAATATTGTTATGCGGCGTACATAGACACTCATATTAATTTTAAGTGCATAACATTAACATGAAGGGAGAGTTCGCTTGAAAATATAAGCGAAAGCATGATTTGCCAAGGGTAGAAGTGGAACGCAAAAAGGGTGGGGAATTTAAGCGAAGGCTAGAATCGCGAAAGCCCAAAAATAACGGCCTAAAACGGCGTTCTATTTACACACATCCAAACGCGAGCAAGCCCTGCCTCCGCGTTCCATTTAGGTTAAATTGCGAAGGCAACGACCGCCGCTACCACTTATTCTTCGTTTTCGTCTTCCTAATCACAAGCGCTCCCCTCACAATAGCTCCTTCCGATTTCGACCATCCGACCTTACCCTGTAATGATTGTAAACCCGAGTTGATGTAACACTCCTATTTTTGCAACATTGGGTATTACCTCCAGTGACCTCGGACTTTACCGTCCAAAGTCACCCAAGGCTTTATAATGATATTAAAACTTATAAAATGCGAAAATTGACATATAATTAAATGTAATTAAAGACGAAATTGACCAAAAGCGGAATTTTATTTATTGATAAGAACTTTCGTTCATTACATTGAGGGTCGTTTAACAAAAGATGTAACAGCTGCAAGTAAAGCCATTTAAAAAAGGGTTTAGAATACGTAATCTAAAATTACAAGTATGTTTTCCTAAGACAACTCATGTGATGATGATTTTGCTTGGTTTTTAAAAAGGGAAGAGCTAATACACTATCTTCGGAATGCCTTGCTCTTATGAGAATTCCTTCCTTCCTTTGATGTCGTCTTGCCTTGACCTTCAATCCTCGCCTAACGTTTCTTAAATCTTCTAGACTTTGTCTTCAAAACTTCGGTGTACATTCCTACAGTTTGGCATTTGTCGCGAAGGGCGAGAAATACCAGGCAAAAATGCAGAAGTGGGGAATTAGTCTAAGGAGACTAAGTAAGCGGGAACGGAACTTCCCAAGGGTATTTTGGTAATCAAACAATATCGAGAGAGATATTCGGGTTGTGTTTAAGATAAGGCTTATTTGTATGAGTTTTAACGGTACGAAGGAGAGCGTATCTCAAGCGGGGATAGCTCGATAATCGAGAGAAGAGCTACTAGATTGTAGACTTCTTTTAGAATGGATTAGTGTATGTTGGGAACGTTATTCAATCAAACAAGTTTAAGAAAACGTCTCGCGCCTTGAACGGACCGAGAGCCGGATCGATCATTTGAGACCGGTCCGGTTTTGATGTCTTTTAAATGTGCACGGGCACTTATCTTATATCGTGACGAAAAGATATTGATTACTTTTAATGATTTTTAAAGGGGGTGGGGGCTTGCATGGCCCGGTCCACCAAGGGAAAACTCAGTTTCCGACACTTAGCTAGAGTGCCACTCATCCCTCCTTGCAATCAGAGCGGACTGGATCATGATCCTGAAAGTCGTACTTTAAGCACACAGGCATACGACTCAGTAAGTTATATAGAGGCGCCGGTATAATCCCACACCCCTCACTAGTTTGTTCAACATTGTTCTCTTAACGAGACCGTAAACAATCAAGGCCACAACAAAACTAGCATAATAATCCTATCAAATAATAGAGAGCGTAATGCGATAACAGTGGGGTCATTATATCTAACAATCGATATTTCCTAGGTTCATTTATTACTTAGCAAACAAGTTGTTCCCAACATCGAGAATTTCACGGAAACGAATATATAAGGTTACAAGGAGAATTTCCACTTGCCTTTGCTTGTACGATAGCGGATTAACAAAAGAGCGGAAAGTGTTGTTCTCGAAACGGAACGGGAGCTCGACCTATTGACACGAAATATTCGAACGAGCTTTAATAAGAATTTTCTTTAAATCCTTTTAAAGTTTTGGAAATCTCTTATATCCTTATTATAAGAGAATAATTTCTAAATTATTATAATAATAATTTAGGTGGAGATGAATAAAATAATAATATTCCTTATTATTATTTTAAATTTGTAATATCCTTTTATTCCTTATAAAATCCTTATTTTGAATCTTATTTACTATAATCTTTGATCATCAAGTCATGACATGATTTATATTATTAAAATATTCCTTTTTAATTTGATTCATTATTCTTTCATTATAACCAAGCAAGGATGATGTCTTTATAAATTATTAAGATATAGTTTTCATAACTATATGAAATATTCTTTTTATAAAACCCTACTTAGGATGTGAAAAGTCTAAAATACCCTTGTAGTTGAATATCTTTTATTTCTCTTATTATTATTTTAATGTCCACCTTATCAAATAATATCTTTTTAAATCTTATAATATATTCTCAATATAATATCTTTCTTAATATACTTCTCATAAAAGACATGTAATGAAGACATTTAAATTAATATATCCTTTTCTAGTACTTTCTTTAAGTAGAGCGTTTTCAATTACTTACCCTAGTATACTTTCCAAGTACGAGAGATAATAATATAATATTATTATCTATTTAAATGGTTTTCCCAACTCTCTTAGGTTAATAGTTTATAAAAAAAATAGAAACATGCACTAATATAATTTTAGTAATATTAATTCCCATCTAGTATTATTTTAATAATATTTTCTCATTATTATAGAATATCTTCTTAATATATCTTTTTCCAATAACAAGTGTCTTTTATATCATAATATCTTTAGGGTCCGGTTCAGGTGCGAATGGGCGCCCAAGTGCGAAATAAGAAAGAACCGGAGCCGTTGGATCAAGAAAAATCAAAGGCGCTGATCATTTCACTTAAAAAGGGGAAAAACGGCACGAGCGAATTATTGGCGAATTATTCGCGTATTTTTGAAAAAAACGAAAAAAGGACACGCGCCCAAATTGTTCATCAGTATTGTGGATTTGTTCATCAATAATGTGGATTTGTTCATCAAAACTGTGATTTTGTGCATAAATAAACTATTGCTTGTGCATAAAAAATCTATTGTTTGTACATAAAAAATGAACAAATATGTATCAAAATTACATGCAATATGTTCGTCAACATTGTGATTTTGTTCATAAAAAACGAAGATATTTATTCATTGGTTTTGGCATATTTGTTCATCGGTTTGTGCATATTTGTTCATTAGTAACATCAATTTGTTCACTGGTTTATGCATATTTGTTCATTGCCCTTTTCACATAATTGTTCATTACTAGATGCATATTTGTTCACTAGTAACCTCAATTTGTTCATTGCTATATGCATATTTGTTCATTAATAACATCAATTTGTTCATAGCTAAATAAGGCACAAGCACTCCTCTTCGATTTATTGCTATCTCATTCTCTTAGCATACACCATTGATTGCAAAGTCAAATTCTTTATCTATTATCTTTTGCATTTAAGTTTCTACATCAAACTTATCTTAATTTGGTACTATATATATTGAGTACTTCATTCGTATTGACAAGTTAGCCTTAAAGCACTTCATTCGTATTATACTTTGAATTCAAGATAGCCTTAAAGCACAAAATAAATGCAAAAATGCACAAATAGATAGTCCTAAATGTACAAGTTGATGGTATTAATAGTCTTAAATGTACAAGTTGATAGCCTTGACACATAAAATAGGGATGGAAATGGATCGGGTTATGGATGGGTGGACCACTTCCATCACCCGATCCACGAAAAAAATACTACACCCTATCCATCCACCACCCGCGAAATGTGTCACCCGCATCCGCTCCATCTATCATCCATCGGTTAAGCGGGTGGTTCGGGTATCCGCGAAACCTACTAACATGCTAAATTTTTATAATTAATATCCAAAATCATAGAAATAACATAGGAAAATATAGTAATTAAACCAACAGATTTGATATGCTTAAGCTTTGTCAATCAACAAATAACAAACTAATCCAGCAAAGGCACCGGCTAATCCAGAAAAGCTATTAAAATTTGTTCACAATTCACACACAGTCACATAGATCTAATCCATAAAAGCTACTTAATATAAAATTTGTTGCAAAACTTCTGGTACCACTGCTCATGATGATCTGAGGGGTAAAAAAAAGTATATATATGAGGAGCATTTTATTTTAATTTTTAATATATTTTTATTTATATTTTTTATCCGGGTTAAATGGATCGGGTGGGTGAACGGGTGACGGATCGGATGGCTCATCAACCGCATCCGACCCACCCGCACACCCGCTCACCCGCGTTTCACCCGCAATTTTTTGGATTTTCATCCGTATATTCGCGTCGGGTGATCGGGTGGATTGGCCATCCGTGGATAATTTCCATCTCTAACATAAAACATAAGTTTATTTCAATTCACAGATAAGGGTATAATAATGAACAAATAAGGTTATATCAATGAACAAATAAGGGTATATCCATGAACAAATAAGGTATATCAATGAACAAATAATGGTATATCAATGAACAAAAAAAAGTATACTAATGAACAAATAATGGTATACCATGAGTATATCAATGAACAAATAGTGGTATATCAATGAACAAATATGACTATATCAATGAACAAATATGAGTATATCAAAACTAATTATATGTGCATAAAAAAACTACATAATATTGTATTCCTACACATAAATAAGGTTAAAAAATAAAATTATAAATTAAAAAAGTTTGAAATCAATGAACAATGTTATCAAAAACTCAATGCGCAATTAATTAGTATTGGTGAATATTGATGAACAAATCGCTATTTCTGATGAACAAACTGGGCGCGTCTCATAAAAACGTATTTTTCGAAAAATTCGTGAATAATTCCTGAAAAATTAGTCCGTGTCGTATTTTATTGAAAAATACGCGAATAATACGGGAAAAATTTGCCCGTGCCGTAATTTTTTTTTTTAAAGAATGTTTAATCAGGGGCGTTGATTTTTTGGAATGAACGATCGAGCTTTATTCTTATTTCCCACACAGGCGACCATTCGCACGAGACTCTTTCTCATATCTTTAACTAGTGTTCTTATCATAAACTCATTAATATATGTATATACTATTGGCAATAAAGAATTATTTTATTTATATTAAAATCATGACACAAGATATGTTTTACTAATATGCAAGGATAATTACTTTATCTTATTATAGTACTTTGCTTATATGATTTTTTCTAAGAACAAATTTAGCTCAAAAGCATTTTGGGCCAACCTATTTAGGCGTTTGGCCCATTATCTTGTTAATTAGGTTTTTGTTAAGTATATAAGCTTTTAAAATTACAGTTTTTCTTTTCTTCCCCCGATGGTGCTCTCTGTGACTCTGTGTACGACGACTCTCCATCATCTCCGATCGAGTTTCACGAGTTGCCCCGATTCTCCCCGTTTGGACCCTGCAGGCTCAACCGGAAATGGATCGAACGTGTGCGCCGCTGGAAGAGGAGGAGGAGGAGGAGGACGAAGGAGAGATGATGATGAGGTGGCTGGAGTGGAGAGATAGGGTTTTGGCAATCGGCTGAGGTTGAGTTGAAAGGCTTCAATCTATCGCCGATCTTGGTACATTCTCTCAAGGTTCATCTCTCTCGTTAAATCTGAAATTAATTTTAAGCCAATTTGTTTGCAATTTGAAGAATTGTGATGCGAATTAGGGTTCTGGATCTATAATTGACTACTTTTTGTATGAATTGGAAAGATTTGGATCCAAAGTTGGTTGATTTGGTTGAAGGGATCTAATGAAGGCATCCAAGGTCTCGACTTGGTGAAAGTTTGAATCTACTACACATGAGTTGTATCCTTCAACAGAAAAACGGAGTAAAAATTGATAGCTAGTTAAGACGAAAGAGAGATTTTCGTGCAATGAGGTTGAATCTGATTGGGGCACTGACATATGAGAAGATTGAAGAGCTTTATGCTCAAAAGGATAAAACAATCCAAGAGTTTGAGGATATGAAGAAACTGAGTCCAAAGTCAATGTGGTCCAAGGATCTTGATGCATTTGAGTTGGCTCTTGATGTATGAAGCATTGTATCTTATTTTTGTTTTCATTTCAGTTTCCTTTAGTCATGCCTAATAAAATCTGCCTAATTCACAGGATCAAGACAAATATGATGCTGAAAAGGATAAAGAGGATTCGAGTCAAGCTGGCGATAAGGCTTCTAAAAAACCAGCAATAGTTAAGTGAGTAATTTTGAAGTTAATTTGGGTTATACTTGCTTCTTGTTCTGCTTGTTTTTGATGAAATTGGGCTCCCTGTGGGTGAATTGTTATAATACAATAGTCAAGTGAGTAATTTTGTGTTGGTTCCTTCTTGTTCTTCTTGTTTTGCTCACGTTCTGCACTTGCATAAGCCTGGCTAGTGTCGCCCTCGTCCTGACCATCACTTTTCCTGATTTTGCAACATCTAGTTCTTCATCACTCTCTTCAGTCCACTGGCGTAAGCTCTGCTCTTTTTTCGGTTTCAGTTTGTTTCATATATAAAAGTCATATAATTGTCAATGTTGCAAAGGATTAAATCACATACCATAAAAGCCTGAGTTAGGAGTGTATAGTGGTTGATTGAAGGGTGCATTTGTTATGTGGAATGTAGGGGGGCGTATTATTGGAAACGCGCGGAGAGGAAAGAGCAGATCAAGGTGAAGATGATAGTTGGGGAGGATGGGAAGCTGTTGGAGACCATAGTTCAGGGTAATGATCAGCAAGTTGAGCTGAATTGACACAGTGATTGTACTCTACATGAAAAATAATTATTATGCTTATATACACCAGATCCATTAAAATGTGGGATTACTGTTTGAATAAATTAGCGTTTCAATTCTGATGTCTTCTCAGGCTCTCTATAATGATAATGTAATTCATAAGAAGCTAGCTACTAATTTATGTATACAGGGAAAAAAAATTCGGGCAACTATAAAGTGAAAGAAAAAGGCTTAATAAGATCATGTGTTCCACACACTTTAATATCTGGTTTGAATGCTAATAAGATCATTGTCAAATTTAGTCAACCAAAGGGACGGGGTAAAAAGAAA
This sequence comes from Fallopia convolvulus, assembly GCA_964016875.1. Lineage (NCBI taxonomy): Eukaryota > Viridiplantae > Streptophyta > Magnoliopsida > Caryophyllales > Polygonaceae > Fallopia > Fallopia convolvulus. The sequence goes on along the minus strand of OZ024718.1, from coordinate 55,501,250 downwards.
GTGGCTAAGAAAAATGTGGTTGATTTATGCTCACTTTTGACCTTGTGTGTCTAGTTTAGTCTGACCAAAGGGGCGGGTCAAACAAGGTCGTTTAAAAAATATGTGATGACAATTTTTTTTATGACACTTGATGACGGTTGTTTGTCATCAAGGTCTTTTTGCTTACAAACAAATCAATGTCATCAAGTAACGATGACAATCGAACCGTCATCCCGTAATCACTAGGGATGACATTTGTGATGATAGTTGATGACAATCAAACCGTCATCAAGTAACTATTTTTTGTGATGATGATAAAAACGAACAAACTTTGAGTGATGACACTTGATGACGGTTGTTTGTCTTCAAGACCATTGTCATCAAGGCCCTTTTGATGACAAATTAATCGAACCGTCATCAAGTAGTGATGATAATTGATGACAATCGAACCGTCAGCAAATAGCGATGACGATTGATGAGAATCGAACCGTCATCAAGTAGAGATGACATTTATGATGATAGTTGATGACAATCAAACCGTCATCAAGTAGTGATGATAGTGATGACACATATTTGATGACGCTTAAGTGATGACACTTGTTTGTCATCAAGGCCCTTTTGATGATAAATTAATCGAACCGTCATCAAGTAGAGATGATAGTTGATGACAATCGAACCGTCATTAAATAGTTGATGACGATCAAACCGTCATCAAATAGTGATGACAGTTTGATGACACTTGTTTGTCATCAAGGCCCTTTTGATGACAAATTAATCGAACCGTCATCAAGTAGAGATGATAGTTGATGACAATCGAACCGTCATCAAATAGTTGATGACGATCAAACCGTCATCAAGTAGTGATGATAGTTTGATGACACTTGTTTGTCATAAAGGCCCTTTTGATGACAAATTAATCGAACCGTCATCAAGTAGAGATGATAGTTGATGACAATCGAACCGTCATCAAGTAACGATGACAAGTGATGACAGTTGATGACGGTTCGAACCGTGTGATGACGGTTGTTTTTATATGGTTGAATGCTTTTGATGATACTTTTTGTTATCAAAAAGTTGTTATCAAGACATTTTGATGACACTTTTTTGCCTTTTATTACACTTTTTGTCATAAAAAAATGTGATGACGGTGAAAAAATTGTGATGACGGTAAAATAAATTGTGATGACAGTGATAACGGTTGTTTTTATGTGGTTGAATGCCTTTGTGATACTTTTTGTCATCAAAAAGTGTCATTAAGACATTTTGATAACACTTTTTACCTTTTATTTCACTTTTTGTCATCAAAAAATTGTGATGACGGTGAAAAAATTGTGATGACGGTGATGACGATTATGAAAGTGATGATGGTAAACGCCGGTCAACGACCGAGTCAACCCGGTCAACGACCGAGTCAACTCGGTCAACGGGCGAGTCAACCCGGTCAACGACCGAGTCAACTCGGTGGGAGTGGGGTGGGGGGTGGGTGATGGGGGTTTTGCTATTTACCTAATTTTCACACCCTCCTAAATATCCACCTAATTAGGTATTTGTTTTTTGCTATTTACTTAATTCATCATTTTTTCTAATTTGACTAACAAAATCTTTTTAACAATATAACTTACTTAACTTATTAAAAAGGGTTTTCCATTTCTAGAAATATTATCTTATAAAATATGGCATGCTACCATTTATATTATATCTTTTGTCTTTCTTCAACTTAATCATATAAACTTATCTTATGACAAAAATACCTTATCCATATTATATTCAAGTTTATAATATGATTTTGAAAGACATTTTAGTATTTTCTATTAATAAAGTCTTAAATCAATAAATCTCTTTATCTAGTTCTATTTTTCTTTAATTCATTATAATTAAAATCCAAGCAAGGTAAGGATATTATTAAAACACACTTTTTAATCTTAGAAGTCTCATATTATACTCTCATAATTTATTTAAAAATTTTCTATGTCTATCCATATTTTGTTTCTCTATATAAAATACACATGCAAGTTGATTATATTAAATTTTATGAATAAGAAAAATAATAAAACAAAATCTGATATAAGTAGAGATTTAGGCCCAAAAATTAATAGCCCAAGTTTAGCTAGAATTACCCAAAAATAATTATCCCAAAACTCCTTTTTCTATCTCCTTCTTCTTTCTACGTATGTAACTCAGGAACCAGAGTGAACTCCGGACGGACGACTGCAGGCGAAGGGCGAGGCACCAGCGGCGGTTGGAGGTGGCGCCCCTGGGTGGCCGGCGGCGGGCGTGAGCGGCCAGAGGTGGTCCGGCCAGGTGGTGTGCTCCGGTGGTGAAAGGCTAGGGTTTGATGGTGTTTTGAAGGTAAAATTCAGCAATTTAAATGGCTTCTCTTAGGCTGATTTTTGGACAATTGTGAATAGCAAAGTGCTAGGAAGAGAGAAGAGAAGATTTGTGTGAGTTCAAAGTGGAGAATTCAGCCCTTTAAATAGGCACAAATTGTGTTTCTTTTGATCCACCATTGAAGAAATTGACCAATGTAGAAGAAGGAGTAAGACATGGATTGGTGAGATTTATGTTTGTTGAAGATGACATATGATGATGGTTTTTGGTGAGTCTTTGAAGCAAACATGGAGATTGGACGAAGAAAATGGCATGCACTGGTTTAACGTCAAATCCATCAAGCACAATTCTGATCTGCTCTTGGAAGAAGAAGATAGGATTTGTTTAAAATTAAAAGAATTGTAATATGGATAGTCAAGTTACAATGCTTAGCGAGATTGAGTGTTTGTTAAAGTGTGAAGGGAGCAAGAGGTCATGGGTTCGAGTCCCCCTCTTGCCCCTTTTTATTTTTGCCTATTCTTTTATTTTTACTTGTTTTGTAGTATGACAATAAAAATTCGAAATTAATATGAACTATCTTTATTTGAATTTTTCATTTGTCACTTTGATAATCTTTTATAATCTTTTTATAATCTATTAAGAAAATTATAAAAATATTTAAACTCTCTATTTAAGAGAAAACTATTTAATTAAGTACCCGATTTGCTTAATATATTTACTGAAATCCTTAATTGTCATTGTAATAAACTTTTGTAATCTCTTTATAATTTAATAAGAAATTATAAAGATTATTAAGTTCTCTACTTTAGCGAAAAAAAATTATTGGGATAATTATCTGTTTTATTATTTTTAAAATTTAGCGGATATTACAGTTGATGTAATTTGTCTTGTAATGAGATGAACTGGGTTGAGCTTGTAATGGGAAATAGAGTGAGTCGTGTAGTTGGGCAACAAATCCTTAAAAGGACCATTGTTGTAACAGAATTGGTTATCTAGTTGAATGAACTCAATTTACATCTCATTCTCTCTTCTCTCTTTCTAGATTCTTATAATATCTCATTCTTCCCTCCTTTCTCTCTTCTTTTCTCAAATTCTAAAACAAACTAGGTCCAATTGTTACAATTGGTATCAGAGCACACACATCCTTGGCATGGCAGATGGAATCAGGTTCAAGATAATCCAAAGTCAAATCCAGTACCTGCAACAATTCGCATATTCGACCAGACAATTCATTAAGAAGCTAGGATTAAAGACGACAAGAACCAAATGGCGATCAAAGAATTGAAGGAAGAAAGTAAGAAACAGTACTTGTATTTGAAAGAGGAATAAAAAAGCCAAATGCAAGAATTGAAGACAAAGCTTGCAATGATGATCAACGGATTAGCATCTAATCGATCGACATCAGTTCCAATGAGTCCGAATGTAGTTCCTGTGGGACCACTCTCGACACCGATGGTCAATTCGACACACATTCTAGGGTACTCGGAGCTGAAGGAGAGCCTCTTCTAGGAGACAGGAAAAAAGAGGCATTTGGAAGTGGTAAGTATCTAATCTCAGATTCTACATTCGGATATGCAAATTCAGAGGAACAAAATTCTCCTTGGAGCTTTGAGTCCAGGGGAAATCGATTCCCCAAGAACAAGTTCCCGTTGTTTGATGGAAACAATCCTCGAAGCTAGGTCAGGAAATGCGATAAGTATTTCGCCATTTTTGCTATTCAAGAGGCCCGAAGAGTAGAGTTCGCTGCCATGTATGCTAATGAAAAGGCATATACGTGGTTGCAAGAGTTTCTGATGCAAAAAATAAGGTGTCTTAGGAAGATTTTAAGGATACAATCTGTATTAGATTCGGAGAGAAACAAGGATCAAAGATTGTCGAAGAATTCAATAAGTTGGAGCAAAAAAGAAGATTTGGAAGCTTACAACAAGAGGTTTGAAGATCTAAGAGCAAGTATGTGAGCATTTGATCCTCGTCTTCCAGAATCATATTTCGTATCAAGCTACATTAGCGAGTTGAGGAATGAGATCAAGGCACTGGTCAAGTTAGGGAGACCATCTTCTTTGGCAATGGTATATGAACAAGCAGGATTGCATGATGAGGTTGTGCAAGCAATCATTAAGGTAAGTCGACTACAATGGAAAATTGGGAATACTTCAGTTGCTTACAAAGGCATGGCGATTCCCCAAGGTTCTTTAAAGCTTCCCTGAATTCTTCTTCCAAGTTAGCAATGGAATAGTACAAAACAATGATAGAGAGTGTTCATTCTCCATAAATTTTGGCAAAGTCTCCTCTTAATTTTGATCATTTCATGATTGTGAGATTAATTAATCTCTTGAGTCTTAATTAAGACTACCAATTTGTTGAACCATACAGCACGTAACTACGCACATGTAAGAATTCTTTTTGTTAAAGTCTCGAGTGACTAATCAAGAGGGAAATTAATTAATTTCCAAATTTTAGGAACTAATTAGTTCCAATCGCACCTCTTTCACAAGGCGTTGCACACAAGTACGTAACTACGCACATGTGAGAATTTTTTGTTGAAATCTTGAGTGACTACTCAAGATCCGAATTTAGGAACTAACTAGTCCCAATTTTTTTTAAAGAGATTCCCAATAAACTTCCATGAAATGATACCAAATCCAGGCCCATATGTGAGACTCTAACTAGACTCTCACGAGCAGGATTAAAACCATTAATCATGAACGTTTTGAGAAGAGAAAAACGGGCCATGGACTACCTTGTCACCCTGCTGTGTTTGTCTTGTGCAGATTGTTGGAAGAACACGAAGGGAGAGTTGGTTTTTTTTCTTAGTGACTTTCTCTTGTTTTGTGGAATTGTGTAAAGATTGAAGAGCAACCAAAATGGCACCGTTTAACACACTTATATATAGTGGAGGTTGTAGAGTGATGTGCTTCCATTTTAATAACCACCCACTACTTGCACTTCTATCCCACTATTTTTTTTTTAATAATTCAATTCCAAAATCTTTAATTCATGTGCAGTTGGTGTGCACCGGAAGTTGCAATTCGGTAACTTCCCTTTCAATATATTTTTAATGCAAATCCATATATATAGACAAGATTTTGGGCCTCTAGTAAGCTTTTGGGCTTTGAATTTATAAGGCCCAATTTCCCAATTTTAGTTTTCTTGTCATCGTAAATGAAAATTAATCACACTTATATTTTATAATTAATTTTTATAACATTTATGGGGGTGATCGTGATTTGTGAAATTTTACCCCTCAACAGAGAGTTCAGAAAATCAGTTGGATCGTGCTATAAGTGCAGCAAGAAGTACTTCGTAGGGCACAGATGTAAGTTGCAGACATTACACAACCTACTAGCTTCACAAGGAGAGGAAAGTATAGTTCAAGATTATGAAGGACAAGAAAAGCAGATTATGAAGGACAGATGTAAGTTGCAGACATTACACAACCTACTCGTGATTTGTGAAATTTTTGTTTGGTTTGGCTTTGAACTTGGTGTTTCATGCCAATTTGGATATAGGATTTTGAGTCAATTTGGATTTGATGGTGTTCTCGGTGAACAAGGATTTTTTTTTGAGCTTTGTGCTTTTGGGTTTGAAATTTTGGCTTCCTTCGTAAGGGATGAATTCATATCATATACCCATACCAATTTATACCACGAGATTTAGTGGTTTTTTTTAAATATGGGGTTTTGAATGACCTTATACAAAAATAATATAGGCTAACATATTTTGTTTTTGGTAGTTTGAAACTTTAGAGAGAAGAAAACTTGGTTTTTGGAATTTTGAGGTGATTTGTTGATGTTTCCTTGGAAGGAATAGGAAGACTTAGATCAATCATTAAATTTGAGCTTGATGATTGAGGTCTATTCAATTTTGATTGAAATTTCGTTTTGTTTCTCTTCTTGAGAACATTTTTTGAAGATGTATCTTCTCCCTTTTTGTTAACTTGATTTTTTTTAACACCTATAATGAATCGTATGATTAGGTGCTTCTCTTCGGACCACATTTGACTATTTCTTCGTGTAGTCGTAATAATGATTTATCATTTCTCATTTACTTCTTTTTGGGAAAGAAGTTGTTTTGTTTGTTGTCGTGGCTGCATCTAGGATTTTGATTCACTAGATTGCCTACGTACCCCCTTTATGAGGGATCAAGCCGTTTCGCTGTTCTTTGTGAACCAATTTGAATTTATGGTTTTTCTTACATGCATTAGAGGACGAGATCTAAACCCACCTTCTAGGAAGGGTTGTCTAGATTAGCCCAACAATCATGTGCATGTTTTGCTTTAACCTTTTTATGCGCATCACCGAGACAACTTGAACCCACCTTCTAGGAAGGGTTGCTCAAATTATTTCGACTATCATTTGCGCAAAGGTTTTCAATTTTGATTTTTTTGAGGTTTGCGACTGAATCCGATATATTATTGAATTTGATATCGAACTTCCTACGTACCCTTGTTGGGATCAAGTCTTGACGTAGTTCCTGAAGATCCATCTTCAGTTTTTTTTAAATCCAACACTTTGAGACTTTCGAGCTTAAAGACATAGTGTTGAGCTCTTTTTTTTGCATAGACACGAGTTTGATGACGATACCCCCTTTCAAATCTAAGATGTTCTTTTTCTTAGGATGGGCATCGCTCTCACTTCTCCGACTTAGGAGTTCATTTCATCTTCAAACTTGCGAACTAGAGATTTTAATCTCTCGTTCTTGACCTTCCATTTTTTATTGTTCTTGACTCGGATCGCCTTTCTCTTGGCCTTTCAAGCTTTTTCGAGCCTTTCAAACACGGAAGGTTTGGATGCATGGCTTTTTGAAGTAATGTCAAGCCTTTCAAATACCGAAGACTTAGATGTTGAGCTTGTTGTGAGCCTTTGAAACACTAACACTCGAGGCATTGCTTCCTTATCCTTTGAGATTGTGTTTAGCTCATTCAGCTCCATTGTCATTGACTCTTTGACACTCGCGGTTAGAACTCCTCCTTCTTGGGAAATTTGTAAGTTCTTGGCAAGTATCTCATCAACATTTAATTGGTTATCTTCACAAATGTGGATTGACGAGGTCGTGCAACATTAAGCGGCCTCTGAATTATCACTTGTTGAGTCATCCTTGAGAAGCCTTTTAGGAACTAACAAGTCACATATTTGAAGAGATTCTTGGACTGTGGGGAGGACCTCGAAAACATCTACCACTAAAATGGTGTTTGATGTAACTATTGGAGTCTTTGATGTTACTCCCTCAATTTCAATCTCTCCTCTTTTAATTATCTCTTCTATTACATCTTTGAAGACATAACTGTCCTTAATTGGATGACTTATGAGTCGATGGTAAGGACAATAATTTGGATCATCCTTCTTGTTAACTTCATTTGGCCTTTTTGGCTTTGGAAGTGTTAAAATTTTGGTGGTCATCAACTCTTCAAATATCCATTCGACATCATCGTCGTCAAAAGTTTACTCCTTTTGTTTTCTTTCATGGAGACTAAGTCTTTTGGCAAACCCTTTGATTTTCCCCTTATCTCGAGCCTTGAAGCTACTCTGGATTGAGGATTTGTCATTAGATTTGATGAAAGTCGCCATGGAGTCCTCTTGATTTTGTGACTCCTCCTCCTCCTCCTCATCTTTTTCAACTTTACTTGCTTCAGGATAATTATATCCTTGCTTTCGTCTTGCAAATTGTCTCTCGACATTGCACGTCTTGGACACCAAATCACCAAAGGAATGAGGTTCAGTGCTACCAACATGCACCGCTAGCTCTGGAAGCAAGTTGTTGGTGCACATTTGAACACACGCTTTTTTAGTTAATTTTTCATTGCATTGAAGTCTTAAACTTCGCCACCTAGTGATGAAATCATTAGCGAGCTCATTTGGTCCTTGGAAGGTGTTTTCGAGGTCCATTATGGAGACCTTTTCTTTAGAGCTCACAAATTGAGCTAAGAACGCCTTTTGTAACTCGTCCCATGTTTGAATCGACCCTGGTTGGAGTTGAGTGTACCAAGTGAAGGCCGATCCTTTTAATGATTGGACGAATTGTCTTATCAACAAGACATCACTTAAGGCGGTTTCACCACATGCTGAGTAGAAATGAGCAAGATGCTCATGCGGCGAGCCATGAATGCCATCAAACTTATCGAACTTTGGTCTTTGATAGCCCGCGGGAAATGGAATTGCATCATAATATGTTGGATATGGTTTTCTATACCCAAGCATAGGTGGATTTTGTGATGCTTGATATTCCCGAAACCCTTGAGCAATCATCTCCTTGATTTCTTGGGGAGAGATGCTTGAGCTATCACTTTTCCCTTCATCATTTGACCTTGCTCGCTCTCGTCTTCTTTCATTTTCTTGATTGTTAACTCGAGCCATGAGTGAGGCTATTTGAGCATCTTTTTCAGCAAGCATCTTTTGTAACTCTTGAAGTTGCTCTTCAACAGTTGATGCACTAGTCACGAATACTGATGTTTTTTTTGATTCATCTTGGAAGTTAAATTTTGTTTCACTTCCTTTCCAAGATAAAGGTAGAAATTCTTCCTCTTGGAAAATAGATGACACGTCTCCATGCAATAGAAAACTTGAGATTTCTTTTAACACTCCTTGAGTTTTCAGCATAGGAGTGGTCGGAGTCGATGGCTTTGAAACCATTTCAACGAATGACGTTGCTTTAGCGCTCGGTCGTGTCACTTGGCTCGTACATGTTTGAGGTTTGGTCATTTGAGATGTCGACATTGACGAACCTCTTGGTTTTAAATAAACCCGAGCAACTTGGCCAGTTTGTTGAGCCTCTCGATCGTTGTTGGATCTTGAAGGCATAATTGTTTTGACCTCTAAGGCCCTTGGTTGAACCTCCTCCAAAGAAGAGATTGTGTTGACTTGTTCAGCTCCTCCAATATTGATAGGAATGGAACCTATGTAAATTTGTCTTGGAGTGTTGACTTGAGGAACACCAATTGACTTCTTTGGTGAGATGAGATCTCTAGTGACTTTCCAAAGAGTCTCCTTAGCAAGATCCAAGGCCGGAGAAGGAACAAGCTTGTTGAATGCCCTTTTCCCTGGTGACTCGGCTAAAATCGTTGTTGCCAAGATCAAAAATAAATAACCCTAAACTACTAACTAGTATAGAAAGTAAGCAAGGGGTCGAACCCAAGAGAATCGGATTTCTGACTAATCAGCGAAGAGCAAAGACAGGAGTTTTGGGAGTTCAGGCAAACAAACAAACAAGCAAATATTGTTGGGTTTAAATCAATTGAAGGAAAGTAGAGTTTATTCAATCAATTCCACCTTTTTAATCATTCGATCATTGATTCCTCCACTTTTCTATTTATTCCCTAGTTAATTCCAATCCTTATAAAAGCTATCCGCTTGTCCACGGTCCAAGCGAAAGGATGATATGAACAAGAACGCTTAATTCAAATCATGCAAGGTATTAAGGATAGAAGGATATTAAATCATGCAATCAAGCTACGAGTATCATGCATAAAATAACAATCAAATACTCTTTCTCCATTCTAGTCCACGGTCTTAGAAAAGAGTTGTTTCAAGGATAAATAAGATTGCACAGACAACAATCAAACCTAATCCAAACAGTAGATCTAAGTCAATCAAACAAGTTGATCAGGCTTATCAAATCAAACATAGATCATATAAATAAAACCAAGAGTTTTTGATATTAACCAAGGGATAGAAAAGTTACCAGAATCTCACAAAATACATAAAAAGGCTTCCTTGATTAAACAAACTCCAAAGGGAAATTAGTTCTCCATAATACTGAAATAAAAACCTAAAAGTAAAAGTATGCTAGAATTGTGTCCCTCTAAAGTGAAAGTCGAAACAAAGCTTAAATGGTAGAAAATAAGTCCGAAACCCTAAGATATAATAATACTAAAAGATAAAATAAAAGAAACGAAGGCGGCGCTGAAAATCCTCGATCCGCGAGCGCGGAAATAATCCGCGGGCACGGATCTGCTCGTCACCTCGGCCGCGGAATCCCTTCGATCCACGAGCGCGGAAATAATCCGCGGGCGCGGATTTATCTGACAACTTACTGATGTCAACTTCGGAGGTGGTTTTGACCCACTTAGAGTTGGTTTTGACACACTTAGAGTTGGAATTTGAACTCGCCGTAAAAACATGAATTGTAGCTCTTCCAGTTAGCTTTCCAATGATACCAAATTCAGCTTCATCCGATCACCGTAGCTCCCAAAAGATGCGTCACAAGAATATGGCGTCAAAACAACTCCAAATCAACACTTGTCTTCAAAACTCTTGCAATTCTTCAAATCGTATCTTCGGTCTTCATATGACAATTATGCTCAAAACTAACCTAAAAACACTCAAATCATACCTAAAATACAAGAGTTAACCTATACTAAATAGAGCGTATCACCTGGACAGCTTGAACCATTCTTACTTCCACACCTTTTCTTTGACTTGTACGCCTTTTTGGCATTGATGGAAGTTTGAGGGGAAGCTATGACAATCCCACCATTGGTCTTTATGACTTGGATGGTAGGTGCATTAGGAATTCCGGTGAAAGGCTTTTTGTCACGAACACTTGGAGTGCTAGTGCCACTAGCTTGATGGAAATTGGACTTTGTGCCACCGAATTGGTTGTTAGGCTTGTTGCCATTTTCGTGGCCAACTTGACCAGTCTTCAACTTCTTACCCCCATGACTTGAGAGCATGGTAGGGGCTTTTGGAATCCACTTAGTAGCAGTCTTCTCCATCGAGGATTGGAGCGCCTCAAAAGTGTTCTTGATTGAGATTTGAGCACAAATTTTGTCCCTTGTGATGTCGAAGACAACTTCAAAGGACCTCTTACGCATACATTTGCCTCCTTGCACAACAAAGGTTGCTGGAGGCTCATTGAAATTCACGATCGCTCTTGATGCCATTTTTCTTGCAATCAAAAGAGATCAAATATTAATAAATGTACAACTTGAAGATGAAAAGGAAGAAAAGGTCCCACTGGGCGTGCCAAAAACATATTTGATTTGATTTTTGAAAATTTGAGTTTGACCCTTTCTTTTTACCCTTTTGATTAAAAGTCATACAAATACAAATGATTTGGTTTGTTTTAGGATTAGGGTTGCACCCGAGTTTTGACGGGTTGCCTACGTATCTCTTTAAAGAGAATCAAGCCTTACGTAGTTCAGAGTGTTTTGGTTTTTTATTTGATTTTGGTGTGTGAAATTTTTCATGCATCATAGGAACTAGAATAGACCTACCTTCTAGGAAGGGTTGCCTAGACCACTCCAACTATCATTTGCATGACGCGAATAACACTAAACCCACTGTCTAGGAAGGGTGATCTAGTCCTTCGCATTTGACGTGCACAACTTTTTAGTGCGTCTTTTGGATTTTGAAATTTTAGTTTGATTTAGAGGTGCGATTGTACTCGATAAAAATTTGCATCGAGTTACCTACATAGCCCGTTTTTAGGCGTCAAGTCCTTACGTAGTTCTTGAAAGAGATTTTTAATTTCATAACCCAAATTAATTATGACTAATGAGATTTTTTTAGATCAAGCTTTGTGCTTTAAATGATCATAACTTTATAATAGTCATCAAATAAATTTGAAAATATGGGTTATGTATGAATAATTAATTAATTATGCTTTGGTCTTGATTACAAGAGTCTTTGCGATTAATTTAACGATTTAATTTGGAATTTGCAACTGAGCACGATATAATTTTGTATCGAGTTACCTACGTAGGCCATTTTTAGGCTTCAAGTCTTCACGTAGTTCTAGTAATTAGCTTGATGCGATCCGCTAAAGTTAACGGATCATAATGAATTTAATTTTATATGTTTTGGAAGGACCCATTTTGTAATTTATGCACATTAATAGTGCAATTTGTAACAAAGCAAGGTTATTGCTGCCATTTCATGGAAAACAACGTGTAAATGCGTTTTGTACTGCATGATTTTGTTTTTTTACGTTGCTTTATTATTTGTAGTGATTACTGTTGGACTTATAATTTTTTGAAGCCCATGTTTGCCTAGTTTTAAATCTAGCCCGGCCCAAAAGAGATGGTGTAACTTGCCAACACCAGATTCACCCAAATATTTAAGGCTATTTAATTAATTTTAATCACTTTCACAATTTCATGTCTCTTTTGTTAAAAAAAAATCCGAAAATTAAATCAGATTGATATTTAAATTTCTTTTTCAAAAGCAGTTTGCTTTGCTTGGCCTTCGTCCGTCCTCTGTATATTTTTTTTGTTCATTCTCCATAAATTTTGGCAGAGTCTCCTCTTAATTTTGATCATTTCATGATTGTGAGATTAATTAATCTCTTGAGTCTTAATTAAGACTACCAATTTGTTGAACCCTACAGTACGTGTAGTCGTGTACACACATGTAAGAATTCTTTTTGTTAAAATCTCGAGTGACTACTCAAGAGGGAAATTAATTAATTTCCGAATTTTAGGAACTAATTAGTTCCAATCGCACCTCTTTCACAAGGCGTTGCACACAAGTACGTAACTACGCACATGTGAGAATTTTTTGTTGAAATCTTGAGTGACTACTCAAGATCCGAATTTAGGAACTAACTAGTCCCAATTTTTTTAAAGAGATTCCCAATAAACTTCCATGAAATGATACCAAATCCATGCCCATATGTGAGACTCTAACTAGACTCTCACGAGCAGGATTAAAACCATTAATCATGAATGTTTTGAGAAGAGAAAAACGGGCCATGGACTACCTTGTCACCCTGCTGTGTTTGTCTTGTGCAGATTGTTGGAAGAACACGAAGGGAGAGTTGGTTTTTTTTTTCTCAGTGACTTTCTCTTGTTTTGTGGAATTGTGTAAAGATTGAAGAGCAACCAAAATGGCACCGTTTAACACCCTTATATATATAAGGGTGTAGAGTGATGTGCTTCCATTTTAATAACCACCCACTACGTGCACTTCTATCCCACTATTTTTTTCTTTTTTTAATTCAATTCCAAAATCTTTAATTCATGTGCAGTTGGTGTGCACCGGAAGTTGCAATTCGGTAACTTCCCTTTCAATATATTTTTAATGCAAATCCATATATATAGACAAGATTTTGGGCCTCTAGTAAGCTTTTGGGCTTTGAATTTATAAGGCCCAATTTCCCAATTTTAGTTTTCTTGTCATCGTAAATGAAAATTAATCACACTTATATTTTATAATTAATTTTTATAACATTTATGGGGGTGATCGTGATTTGTGAAATTTTACCCCTCAACAGAGAGTTCAGAAAATCAGTTAGATCGTGCTATAAGTGCAGCAAGAAGTACTTCGTAGGGCACATATGTAAGTTGCAGACATTACACAACCTACTAGCTTCACAAGGAGAGGAAAGTATAGTTCAAGATTATGAAGGACAAGAAAAGCAGCTTGAGTTACAACCAGGGGAAAATGATCAAGAGTTGTATGTGCACGCATTGACAAAAAGTAGTTCGTTAACGACTATTAAGATTAAAGGCATGGTTCAAACCCGAGCTATAACACTACTAGTAGATAGTGGTGCCACACACAATTTCCTTGATCCGAGAGTAGCCAAGGAGAGTGAGTGGGTTTAGACTTCATGAAGTCAATGTGATGGAGGTTTTTGTGGCTAATGGTAAAAAAATGATTATCCATCAAATTCGCAAGAATTTTTTCATGGAGAATGCGAGGTAGTGAATTCAGTTTTAGTCCAAGATACTCAAGCTTGGAGGGTGTGACATGGTCTTGGGTGGAGACTGGCTCAGAGATTTTAGTCATGTGTTAGTCGATTTCAAATAGTTAAAGATTGCTTTTGAAAAAGATGGGAAACATGTGGAGATAAATGGTGTTACTGAGGAAGGGGCTTTGAAGTGTATGAAAGAAAAAAGGCTACACAAGTAGTTTTAGAAAGGAGTACCAATGATAGTGACATAGATTGCTCAACTCTTTTCAGTAATTGGAGAAATCACACAAGCTAATGTTTACGACTTTATTACAGAAATTTGAGCATGTCCAAAAGGGTTACCTCCAAGAAGAGGACATGAACATGCCATACCTCTCAAACTAGATGCATTACATGTATGTGTAAGACCTTGGTACCTTACAAGTATCCACATTTTTAGAAAAATGAGATCGAGAAACAAGTGAAAGAGATATTGAAAAGTTTTGTTATAAGGCTAAGCTAGAGTCCTTTTGCATCTCCCACACTTTTGGTGAAAAAATGGTTCGTGGAGATTTTGTGTTGATTATAGAATGTTTAATGACATCACGATTAAGGACAAATTTCCAATTCCACATATTGAGGATTTACTAGATGAGCTTTATGGGGAAAAATATTTTTCAAAGCTTGACTTGAGGGCAGGGTATCATCAAGTATGAGTGTTGGAAGAAGATGTGTATAAATCATCCTTTAGAACTCACCATGGTCACTATGAGTTCAAGGTTATGCCATTTTGCTTAACCAATGCATCAACCACCTTCCAATCACTAAAGAATAAAGTGTTTGCTCCATACTTGAGAAAATTCGTTTTAGTGTTCTTTGATGATATCTTAGTGTATATTAAAACAATAGATCACATGCAACACCTGGAGACAGTATTGTTGGAAATGAGGAAGTATCAGTTATTTGCTAAGCTGTCAAAATGTGATTTTGCTTAGTATCAGGTGGAGTACTTGGGACATCTAATATCTTGGAAAGGCGTGTCTACTGATCCTTCTAAAATTGATGCTATGAAATCATGGCATAGACCAGTTTTTGTAAATGGTTTGAGAGGATTTCTGGCATTAACAAGGTATTACAAGTGCTTTATTCAAGGATATGGAGGAAATGCTCGACCTCTAACTGAATTATTAAGAAAGAACGAGTTCAAGTGGTTAGGTGAAGCTGGGGCTACCTTTGAAAAGTTAAAAAAAATGTGATGATAGAGGCACTAGTTCTGAAGTTGCCAGATTTTGAGTCTCCTTTTATAGTGGAAACTAATGCATGTGAAATTGGGATAGGAGCTATTACCCATCTTATTAGCTGTTGACAAGTGGAGGCATTACCGTGAACTTGCTCATTTTTTCATCTAAACTGACCAATACTCTTTGAGGCATCTCTTGGATCAAAAGTTGACAACACATCCCATAAAGTAACACGAAAATTACACATTGCGAAAGACGATCAAAACCGCAAAGAAGCTTTGTTGTAAAAAACCATGAACGCATTGTGTTCTGCAACACCTAATGATAGCAAAAAAGATAGTTTGTTTATCTACAATTGGAAAACTACAAGAAGTATGTAAATGTCAAACAATTGACATTGAACCCGCAACACATATCCAACATGTATAGGACCAATTTTAAACAAGCATACTCTTGGTGAAGCGGTAAACTACACTTGGTGGTGCAAACTCGAAGATTCTCAAAGCAATCTGCCCATAGAAATGAGAAGAAAATATCAAAAGGAGGGGTATTTTTCCCATATGTGATGTAGGGTGAGCAAAAATGCCCGATCCGTTAATCCGATCCAAAAAAATCCGGATCCGAATGGATCACAAATTTTTTTATCCGTATCCGATCCGATTCAGGATTTTTTTTCGAATATCCGGACCGGATACGGATCGGGGTTTTCAAGCAACCGGATATCCGGTATATCCGGTACTATATATATTTTTTATAAAATACACATTAATACTAAGTAGAATAGATGTTTAAATGACTATTTTGTAAAATTTCAACTCATCAAGTGTTCAACTCTCCTCAACCATGTAAACATTCAATTAAAATTTAAACGGATCGATAGATATCCGGTTCCGATATCCGTCAATCATGCGTATTAATTGGGCCTAAATCAAAAATAGAGGAAATATTTTTCAAAACGGATAGTTCGGATATCCGCTACCGGATATCCGTTCCAATCGGATATTTCTTACCGGATATCCGACAATTAACGGATCGGATACGGATCGAGGTTTTAAGGGAAAAAATTACCGGATATCCGGTATACCGGATCGGATCGGATATATCCGTTTGCTCACCCCTAATGTGATGTGATCAAATTCCTTAATTCAAAGCTATTTTTGGAACTCATTCCAAAAATTCCTCATGACATTAAAGCTCTAGTCAAGCATTGTTTAACTTGTGAATGCCTTTGCTTTTTCATCGAGGGCTTACCTTAAGGCAACCACCTCGAAGCATTTCAAAAATTCATTGTAGTGAATCAATCAAGAGTGTGACGATGTGTTAAATTAGGCATGTTAGGGATGTTCAATATGTGGATCGTAGTTGATATGATAAAAAAACTAGGGCTTGTCACATGGAACACTTTCAAAGGAACCCAAGAAACGATTCATCAGGCATGTCACCTTCTAAGGAACTCAAGAAACGAGCCATCGAACATGCCCATGAGGAGGTCGTGCGCCCAACTCAATTTTTCCTTTGGGTCGTGCACCTCGAATCAAGTTTCCTTTTAGGTCGTGTGCTTGGTCATGTGCTGGCACTCAGGTTGCCCATACGAGCATGCATTTTGGTTGGGCATCGGGCTGCTCGTGTCTTGCACCCCAGTCTTATGCTTTGTATTATTTTGGAAGTTTCCTAATTTATGTTGCACTTTTATTAGGCTTTAGTTTATTTATTATTGTTAGGAGAATGTTTTAATTTGCTATTTAATTAATGAGAAAGCCTAGAGGAAGGCAAATGTTATCTTTGCAAACAAAGATGTACGTAGACTTTTGTCTCTCAAGTAAAGCGAGAAGCATTACCAACTAAGAACTGCGAGAAGCGACATTAAGTTCATTATAAGATCATGAGATTCGTTCTTAGGATTAATTCTTTTGGAGTTAATTTTTAATTTGTGAGATTCAGATTGAAGAAGCATTCAAGCGAGTCTATTTAGGTTTGTGAGATTTGAATTCAAGGAGATTTTGAACTCAACTCCAACAAGAACGGCCGGACAAACCTCTCTAACGAGAGATTTGTCATCAATATGGTATCAGAAACAAGTACTTCACGTTGTGAGTAGACCTGTACAAACTCGGGTTCGGGCCGGATCCGGGCCGGGCTTTGAACAAAAATTATGCCCATTTGTTAGAGCGGGTTCGGGTCAAGCGGGTGATTCGGGCCGACAAGGATGTCCAAGTCCGCCAGGACATCTGAAACCGGGTAGCCCATCGGGACCCGGACATAAATTCATAAATAATTATTTTTTCATGTCCATTAAAAAACTAGAAAATCCTAGTATTATAATTACACTGTCTAACATTACTTGAAATTAAGATCGTATTTATGCTAGCTTTTTAGGTGAGAAGGTGAAGGAACTATAATAACTAACACTCTTTTGTACTAATTCTACAATCAATGGCCCCAAGACATTCTTTACAAACATATCTTTATTTATAAATATAAATATTTATTTTAAATATTTAATATATTCGAGTATTCGGGCGGGTTATCCGGGATATTCGGTCAAAAATAGTGTCCTTGTCCCGCCCATGAATTCGGGCGGGCCGGGCTTATTTACCCTTTCGGATTAGAAATCTTGTCCTAGTCCGCCCATTTTTCCGGGCGGGGGTACGGGTTGGGCGGGTTAGTCCGACTTTGATCAGATCTAGTTGTGAGTAGTTTATATCTTTGATTTGATATTTTTTAATTCAACTTTTAGCACTTCAATTGCATAAACCCTAAAAAAATATTGCATTGTTCTTATCTTGTTTGTGATCTTATTGAAACCACCACCCTACACCACAACCATCCTGCACCACCACGAGAACCACCACCTCCACCAACATTGAATCCAACCACCACTCAAAAACTCTACCAAAACCCCTAGTTTTCTTAGCCTTACCTTATTTTGCAAGATTCTCTTTGATTTATTGTTTTGTATTTTTGTTTTAAAAAAGGACTTTCATCATTAAGAAAGGGAATCACTTGCATTGCCTTGTTTGCTTTCTGCCCTTTATATTTCTCCTTCATTGATCATGTCCCTTGCATTATTGTTGCTGAAGGGTTTAATTCACATCATGATTAACGTTAGGACCTACCTACGCTTGTTTCTTGCTATTGCTTGTGTGTTACAATGTTAAGGCACATTATAACATAAGGAATATGCAACGGCTTGTAGATGCTTTGGTTCCACGATTGATTGCTGCACTTCGGTTAAAAGAGCAATCTTTCACGCTTTATGAAAAAGAGGACAAGACTCATGAAGTACCATTATCCAATGATGCAGCCAAAACCGAAGAAGAATTCAAGGACTTTGAAGGTCCACCCATTTGGGATGAGCCCATAAATGAAGAGGAAGATCTCACCGAGATAGAATGCAAGTCGATATTCGGTGCTGTTTTCTTTGAGGAGAAGATTGAGTTTCCTATTAAGGATTAGAATGATGTGGCCCTATGTGATACTTTCTCTTTTGGATGCTTGTCACTCCTTAATACGACATCCTTGACAACTTGATTGGGAGTCCATCCGTGATAAGTTCTCTATTGTGATTCATATTTACATGCATGGTTGTGATACTACTTTGTTTCCTTTATCAATTCAAGGGTTTTGGCAAGATCGTGTCGAGAGGAAACAACGATGTCCCACACGCGATGAGGAGAAGAAAAAAATGTATTGACCACAACTCAACAATCAACACACCTCTTTCTAAATCAACTCCTTTTATTCATGATGAGTTTTTTTCTCCATACCATGATTCGGGGACGAATCAAAACCAAGAAAGGGAGAATGATACGATTAATAAATTGAGGTTTGTCGCATGGATCATCTTCCAATGAACCCAAGAAACAAGCCATTAGACATGTCATATTCAAAGGAATTCAAGAAACGAGCCATCGGACAAGCCCATGAGGAGGTTGTAAGACTAGCTTTGTTTCCCTTTTAGGTTGTGTATCTTAGCTTAGTTTTCCCTTTAGGTCATGCGCTTGGTTGTACGCTGGCACTCAGGTTTCCCTTATAGTCGTTCGTTTCGGTTGGGTGTCGAGTTGCTCGTGTCTTGTGCCCCACTCTTATGCTTTGTGTTATTTATTGTAGTTTCCAAATTTAAGTTGAATTTAGGCTTTAGTTTATTTGTTATTTTTAGTAGAATATTTTATTTTTTGTTTAATTAATGAGAAAACCTAAAGAAAGGCAGATTATCTTCGCAAACAAAACCTACATAGATTTTTGTCTCCCAATGAAAGCGAGAAGCTATACCAACTAAGAACCGTGAGAAGCAGCGTAGAGTTTTCTCTAAGATCGTGAAATTCGTTCTTAGGATTTATTATTTGAAGTGATTCTTCAATTTGTGAGATTTAGATTGAAGAAGCAATCAAGCTACTCTATTTAGGTTCATGAGATTCAAATTCAAGGAGATTAGAACTCTACCCCCAACAAGAATGATCATGCCAAGCCCTCTATCGAGAGATTTGTCATAGGCAGTAGTGGCCAACAACTTTCTTGTGTAGTCCGACCTCAATAGTTTTGGGAATTGACAAACTACACTTTAACTCGTAACATTTTATCATAACTTCACGATAATTCTAATCGGGGTTGATTACTTGATTCCCAACATATTTGATGTTCACACATGTTTAAAGGAAATTCCAAGGGATGGGTGGGGGTGGCCACCCCACATCCATGAGTTTTACATGGGAAGACAAGGACCGGAGCAAATTTTTGGAATCCACCCCCACAGAGCAGCCCGAGGCGAGACGGGGACGCGAGGTCAAGAGGAGGAAGGGGACGAGGAGGAAGAGTCGGAGCAACAATGTCGGCGACTCCGAGGTTGGGTTGAAGAAGACGATCTCAAAATTTAGGAAATGACCTGGAGTGGAAGACGACGTCGTTGGACAATTGAAATTGTCATTTGGAAGATTGAAAAATGGCAGGTTTTCATAGAGCTTTTAATTATTTTTTAAAATTCACTGTCAAAACGACGTCAATTCGACCTTAAGGTTTTTCGGAATTCTGCATGGTAACCTTGAGGTTTTGCAAATTCCGTGTGGTATACTCGAATTATTATAAAAGCTAAAAGTGTATGAAATTTAGTCACCTTATTTATTTAATTGCATAAAATTACCATATTTTTAGGTTTTTTTTATAAAACTACCTGATTATTTTTTTAAACAACCTAATAAGGAGTATCACTTATTCACTTAATTAACATACTTCTTAATAGGTGGTTTTATAATGTTAGATTCTTTTATAAATTAAAAAAATCCACCTACTCTTATACGTTTTTATAAGAAAAATGTTCAAAATTCTATTATTTACACATTTTTCATGACAATATACATATTAAGTTTAAAAAATCCATTGTTATATTCTTTTAATAACACCAATTTTTTCAATTAATACACCCACTCTTTTCAAAAAAAAAACTCTCCCTTAGAATGTTAACTTTTATAAAAATTACAAGTTTATATTTTTTAGAGTAATAAACATGGTGGATTTGTTTCCAAAATTACTTGTGATTTTGATAATTCGAAAATGGTATTATTTTATAATACAAATTCAAAAAGGTGGTTATTCTTATAAGAACAAAAAATTGGATTTTTTAAAACAATAATATATAGTGTCATGAAAATGTAGTAAATATGAGAATATTTATTGGATTTTCCAAAAAACTTCTATAATTAGGTGGATATGTTAAAAATAGATTAGATAGTTTTTATATAAAAATTTAAAATAATGGTGATTTTATTTATTTAAGTTAATAATGTGGCTAAATTTCAAATACTTTTAGCATTTTATAATACTTCGAGGCTACCACGCGGAATATGCAAAACCTCAAGGTTACCATACGGAATTTCGGAAAACCTTGTGTACTACGCGGAATTTGTAATACCTCGAGGTCACCACATGGAATTTCCCAAAAATCAAATATGAATTTTTAGGCCCAAATTTTAAAACGACGTCATTTTGTACCCCAGTCTTTTACTATTTGCTGACTAACCAGCCCTATTATTTGTCATAGCTCAAAAGATTGGATTAGACTTGCAACTCTTCCTTAATAAGACCATGAGCAATGGTGTACTCCAAATGGGTACATAAAAGTACATAAGTAATAAAATAATATACTTTTCATACTTCTTTACTACTATGTATTCTAATATTTTATCCTTTTACACTAGTGTACTCTTCATAAGTACATAAGGGTACATAATATCTTATTTTATATTTTTCCTCTCTTCAAATCATATATATAAATATACTCACATGTTATAATTTAAATCATTTTCAATATATTAATAATTAGAACATTATAAATAACGAATTCAATTTAATGATAAAATTAATTAATACTAATAATATTAAATATTACACACTAAACATAATTAAATAGACCACAAAATAAAGCTTATCACATATAATTAAAATAAACAAGACTTAATTAAATAAAAATACAACCATACAATACGAAAAAGCACAAATATAATTAAACATTCTAATCTTCATTAGCTGGGGTGCCAAATCGATGCCAAATGTGTTCAACCAAGACTGATTTAAGCTTGTCGTGGACACTTCTATCACGGAGTTCAATTCGATTATTCATGTAGTCACTCATGTCAATTGGTCCATCGTTAGAGTGTGTTGGTGGATCAACCGTGCTCCTATTGTCACCAACCTACTTAGAAAACTCAGATGTATCATAATGATAGTTAGTGTTACTATCTCGACTATCATATTACGTAATATGATACATGCCCTCATGATCTTCCCAATTTTTTCGAGATTCCAAGAAAGTGTTTGATTTCGAACTATAGCAAACCTTGATTACAAAACTCCAAAAGCACGCTCCGAAAGCACGCTCCACATCCTTTAGGATTTTGAGAATGTCTAACTGATTGGATGAATGTAGCCCATGGCGGATATATACCATTAGTTAAATAGTATCCCATCTTATATTGATGCCCATTGACAAAATATTGCACCTTTGGAGCGCGAACTTGTAAAACATCATCAAAGACAAGCGAACGATCAAGAACATTAATGTCATTACATGTACCTGGTGTTCCAAAAAATGCATGCCAGATCCAAAGATCATATGATGCAACTGCCTCTAATACGATTGTTGGATTCCCATTCCCACGAGTGTATTGTCCATGCCAAGCAGTAGGGCAATTTTTCCAAGCCCAGTGCATACAATCAATGCTTCCTAGCATTCCAGGAAATCCACGAAACTCTGCTACCTCTAGTACGCGTTTGAGGTCAGTTGGTGTTGGTCTTCTTAGATGCTCCTCCCCAAAGAATGTAATGATCCCATTAATAAAATTTGACAAGCACTCTCTCACAGTGGAATCACCTATACGAATGTACTCATCTACTGCATCCCCGGTGTAGCCATACGCCAAGCAACGTATAGCGGCAGTGCATTTTTGCAAAGGTGACAATCCAGTTCTCCCAGTTGCATTATATCTTTGTTGAAAGTATGGCATTTCACCTGAACGGCGATCAACAATATGCTTAAATAATGACTTACTCATCCTAAATCGACGCCGAAAACTTCTCTCATCATATTTTGGTTCGTCATCAAAATAATCTTTGAACAAATGCAAGTGCCCTTCCTCGCGATTTCTTTCAATGTAATGTCGAGGGTTTCTCGAAGTGGAACTTGGTGTTTGTGGAGGGGGGTTTGAAAGCAATCTTAGTTGTTGTTGTTCATATGCAACCCGCACTCCTCAAATGCTCGTTCAAAAGGATCAACTTCATATGGAGAGGCCATTTAAGTGAAGTAGAAAGATTTTGGTTCAAATTGAATTAGATTGAAAAAATGGATGATAACTTGATATTGTTTGAACTGGATGAGTAAAGTAATGTGTTTCCTGAAACACCAATAATTTATGGACACACCCACGTGATATTGTTGCAATAGATGAGCAAATATAATAAGATATGTGAAAAGACTACTCAATAAGTGGTTTAAATTAAATTCAACAAGTTATATGTGTGATATGACTACTCATTACAAGATTCCTGACTCCCCATTTTGACCTCTTCATCTTGCTAGATGAGTAAAGTAATGTGTTATTGTTGAATTATGGACACACCCACGTGATATTGTTGAACTAGATGAGCAAATTAATAAATGATATATATGTGAAAAGAGTACTCATTACAAGAGATTCCTGACACCACTTATTCAAATTGAACTTAAAAAGTTATATGTGTGACATGGCCATTCAATATAAGATTTTTTACTCCCATTTTTACCTCTTGATCTTTCAGGCTAGCCATTTCATGCAGAAGCCTAGTATGATTGATTGGTTATAAAAGCAACACTACTTTAGTTCAATACCACATTACCTCTTCATCTTCCTTATTGTTTCTTTTGGATATGAATCCTTCAAATAATAATCCAAATCCCTTTTATTTTGGCCATAGTTTTATGGATCTCAATGTCGACGAAAACACATATCAAAATCCTTCAATGAACCCTTACATTCCTCCACATATCATCCA
The DNA here is from genome assembly GCA_964016875.1 of Fallopia convolvulus. NCBI lineage: Eukaryota > Viridiplantae > Streptophyta > Magnoliopsida > Caryophyllales > Polygonaceae > Fallopia > Fallopia convolvulus. The sequence continues at coordinate 55,477,572 of OZ024718.1, read as the reverse complement.
ACAAACACAAATGAATCAATCATAAAATCCTTATGTTTATACTAGTACAGAGGGATATCCTTCAACTCCAAGCACTGTTGGAAGCTCATCCGCTCTTCATTCTCAATCCATGGAAATTCCTGTTTATAGCACACACCAACAGGAAAGTGATGAGGTACATTCTATAGATTCACCCCCTCGTACCAATGACCCTAAAAAAACTAGAAATAGGTGGAGTCAGGCTGAAGATGAGATTCTAATTAGTGGGTGGTTAAATGTATCCTTAGATCCTATTCGAGGTGTTGATCAAACAGCTGATGGTTTTTGGAAACGAGTTGCTTATTATTATAATGAAAATAATAAGATTGCAAACTCACCTTTTAGGAATCACGATACCCTTAAAGTTAGGTGCAACCATATCAAGAGAATGGTTTCTAAGTTTGTTGGTCATTATGAAGAAGCAAGTAGGATGAAACGTAGTGGTGAGGTAGAAACTGATGTAATAACTAAAGCATAAGGTTTTTATCAACAAATTGAGAAACACAAATTTACTCTTGGTTATGCATGGAGAATGCTAAAAAATGAACGAAAATGGATTTCGAAGATCGCCAGTGAAAATGCTCAATCTGAAAGTGGAGGTAGTTCAAAGAGGTTTAGGGTGAACAATGAAGGCGGATATTCTGAGCACTCCAACCCACCAACACCAATAAGCAAAGAGTTTGAGCAACCTATTGTTCGTCCACCTGGTAGAACAATGTCAAAGTGCAAAGCAAAAAATGTTGTTACTACCTCTCAACCACAATCTCAAGGGTCACATACTAGTGAGGTTGAAAAAATGTACCACCTCCAAATGTTATTTGAAGATAAGAAGGAAAGAGGTCGCAAGATAGACTTGATGAACACACTTTTGGCAAAATCGGTCCATACTCCCGGCCAAGAAATTTTTTTAAATGACCTCATGGATTGGTGGAACTCCAACAATGGCTCTAGCGATTAGTAACCTTGCTTGATGTTAGTAAATTTGCTTGATGTTTTCATTATCGAGTTGTTTTTATCCTAATTAAGTTTTAGATATCTAAGTGTTTTATTATTTAGTATTTTCGGATGCTCCTTACATTTGCAAGTGGTATTTTATCATGTTGTTGTTTTTTTTTTTTTTGTAATGTTGATTTTATTGTAATGTTGTCTTTAATGTAATATATTATGCATAAGTTTTATAATTTTTTGCATTGTAGTTTATAATTTTAATGTAATGTCGTCTTTTATGTAATGTTGTTTTTATTCTTAATGATTATAAAATATAATAAATTATTTATAAATTAAATGTAAAAATAATTAATAAAATTATTAATACTAATACACTTATGATATAATTTTTTTTAAAATATGCTAAACATATGCAATATGGGTGTCATTGGGTAGATAATATAATCTTTTATAAAATCCTCAAATAAAAATAATATATTGTATGATTAAAATTTTGATTAAAAGAGATGTTAAAAATACACATTGCTAATTTTATGAGCTTAAAGATATTCACAAAGTAAAAAAAATCAAGACTAATAAGAAGATGACATGTGGAAAGGAAGAAGCAAAAAATGAGTACATGTAGCAATATATCTACCTTCTTTGGGATACAATTGAATTACCTTTTTTCTTTAAAAAAAAAATACTATGTACCCACCTATGTACTCACTATGTACCACTATTGCTCATGGCCTAATAAGCAATCGAACAACAAATTTAGTTTTATAGAGCTCATTTATGTATTGGTCTAAAGTTTGCAATATGATTTGCTGGCATTAATTATTTATGTTTACACATTGAGTGTTTAAAAAAAAACAGGTGTTAGCTCCATAACTTACCTTGTTGTTCTAAGTAGTAACTAGTAAGTACAGGCTGTACAGCTTTCGATTATGTTAATAGAAAGTGTAGGACAGTTTATTGATTGTTTGTACAATGTGAAAGCTGCAGCTTTCAAATATACAAAACTTCTTTCCTTTGCTTTTTTTTTCCAGTTTGTGTGTTTTTTTCTATTAGTCTAATGCTGCCAACTCTAAATTAATTAAGGTTGGATATATAATTATGATTTAAAATTGACACATGGAATTCTGAAAGTCTTATGACTAAATGTAGGCGACATGGATGAACCCATAACTTTCATTTCTGATTGGAGTATCTATTTCCAGTTGTCAATCACTAGTTCATGTGTACACTTTCATGGCTGACGAAATAAACCTCTGATTTTCCTTGGTCTAATTTCTTATTGTATATTGTTTTGGGCAGATTTACTGTGTAAACGTGTTACCTGTTAAAATGAGGAAAACTTACCAAAAAATAACCGTAACACGTTATCCTCTTTGAATAAGATGAAATCTGAAGTTGTAAACAAGAAAGAAAGTGAAATCAAGAACACGATTTGATTATTGATCGATGATGATAGCCTTGTAGTAGCTATCTACTTGATTACGAACGAGCCGATGGATTAACAAACAATATTTTCTAGCACAATGAGTAAAAGTCTTAAGATTTTGCGAGTGTGATTCTCCTCCTCATTTCTTCGTACCCTGCTTTTATATTCTCCTTCTCCTTCTGACCGTTGCGGGCATGACCAAATCCCGTAATTGTCGCCGGTGCCATTAACAACGTGGCCGTTATCCGGAGATCTCATTAATGTCGTAATCTCTGCCATTATCTCCATGATAGCCATGATCTTCGCAACTCCTCTTATGCCCGTTAGTGTTTATCGACATGGGCCTTGTATCTCTCATATCTGCAATCTTGGGTTTGATCTCGAAGGGCCTAACAATACCCCCCAAAAAACCCGGGAAAACTTCCCTCCTCTTTCCTAGGTTTTTTTTTTGAGTTTTTGGCCTCAGAAGTTGTAGCGCGTCCCATCAATCTGTATTTAAGACTCTTGTAGACATCATTACGACTCTGTCTGCATTCTTTGGTTGACAGGTACGTTTCTTCTTCTTCTCTTCTTTCTTTCTCATGGCGGACTCTAATTTCTCCATGGAATCTCACCCTTGTTGCCTTGAACCAATCGACCCCCCTTGTTTTGTTTCTTCCGATATTCTTACCTCTTACCACCAGAAAGATAGCCTCTCTGTTGAGCCAAGCTCTTTTTCTTTTTTTGTTGGATTTCCTGCCTCCGCTGAAGTTTTCCTTCCTCCCCCTGGAGTCTGGGCTGATTCTTACAATGACGATTGGGTATGCTTATACGAGTACCCCTTTCGTATTGGCCATCGCTTTCCTTTCTCTCTTCTTGTGATCGATTTCCTTAATACCCTCAATGTGTCCCCTGGGCAAGTACTTCCCCAAGTATGGAGACTTCTCCTGTCTGTAGATCTCTTGTGTTCTTCCCACGATATCCCGTTTAAAGTCGTTGATTTCCTTCACAATTACCGTTTTTCCAAAGGTGGTCCTGGTCATTTTACCTTGAAAACCCTCAAAAACAAATATGACCTTATTTACAACATGTCGAAGTCTGACCGAGGCTGGGCTGATAAATTCTTCTTCGTAAAGTTATCTTCTTTGGGAACCGATACCTCTTTTCTAAAACCTCGGTGGTGTTCATCAGGTAGTGTTCTCTTTGTTTGCTTAACTTACTCTGTCCGATGTCATTAACCTTTGACTATGCTTGTCTTTGATGCAGTGAATCTCGCTTCTCTTCCCGCAAGGTGTCGGCTCAAATCGTATCTTGAATAGAAGCTCTTTCATTGGAAGAAAGGTCTTACCCTAATCTTGTGAAGGCGTGTTTTGCTGATTCTGAAGATATTGAGATGTCGAGTAAGTTTTGAGATCTCTTCCTCATACTAGATGTTGACGTGTTTGCTTTCTTGACCCGGCTTATTTGCATGTTTCTAGGTTCAAGGACCACTCGCTCCACTGCTGCTCTTACTACCATGGAAAGGGTTGAGGCACGGAAGAAGAGGAAGGCTGAAACGACATCGACGTCTGAGACGTCTTTGGCGATATCCCTTCCTACAAAGACGACTGATGCTAAAGTTCCTTCTTCGAAGGTGAGCGCTGCTTCAAACATAACTGATCTTCCAGGTACCATGATGTAGCTGGATATGGCGACGGAGAAATGTTTAAGCTCTCTGATGCCTCTCCATGTCAATTGTCCTCGGGGTGTTGGAAATCGATCTTCTATGCCGGAATTCTTCGGAGAAATGTTGGTTGCCCAGTGGCAGGTATGATTACAATTTCTTGATGACTTGTCGTGTTTTTATTTTACGCGTTTTATTTCCCGATTTTATTTTAACGCGTTACTCGTATTTTTTCCAGAGCTTCCAGCTTACACTTTCAGCTTTTGAAACCTTCAAGGACCTGCCTAGTCAACTGGCTCAGAGCAAAATCAAAGTTCAACTTGAGAAGGACAAGAGTAGTATCCTGGGGCAAGAGAAGAACGCTCTAGAGAAAAAAGTGGGCAAGAGAAGAACGCTCTAGAGAAAAAAGTGGGCAAGAGAAGAACGCTCTAGAGAAAAAAGTTAAGGAGTTGTCGGTTGCTCTTGAGAAGGCTTCCCAGAATGCTAAGGATTGGGAGGAGCGATTCGTGATTTCCTCCAGGAAGGAAGCTGCTCTTGCAAAGGAGGTCGAAGACACCGCTGATTATTGGTCATGCAGAGCTCGTGTGGAAATGATGGAAGAATTTACTGCGGGGAAACACACCTCATGGGATGCCGTAAAGGAAAGAGATTCGTTCGAGAGCTTATTCTCTGATGAAGTGATCACAACCAAGAAATCTTCGATTGTAGACGACATTGCTCAGGTTGCTAAAGAGGTAGCCCAGGTGGAACTCATGGAGAACCAGAAGGCTTCCGAAGATGTTTCCAAGGAATAATCTCCTTATTCCCGCTTTTGAACTTTAAGTTATTTTGGAACCCCCGGTGTGTCGAGGTTTTAATATACATTGACTTGTTTATCTGGCCGCTTGTTTTAGTTTCGTTTGTGTGGACAAATCCTTTAACCCTGCTTTTGCTTTTGGGGTTTCTTCGTGAATGCTATTTTGGTGTTTGTCTGGTATTCCGTTTGTTTGTCTCTTTTGTAGGTGATACAGGTTTTTGAAAACTGCGTTCATAGGATAAGGATTGATGCGTTTGGGAAGACGATCGTTAGTCGTGTTTGACCAAGTTATGTGGTAGTAGCGCTTTCGTAAAGGATGCTAAGAGAGAATGATATATGTAATAGAATGTAGATACTCATGTTTTATTCAATAAAGTCTGAACTGGTTACACAAGTATCTTTGTTTGTATTAAATTCCTCTTGCTCTAGAGTTGTCTTCATGTATTCTCGTCTCTTGTTGTAATATCCGCTCTTTTTAACAAAGAGATATTACTTTAATTCGTTCGAGTTAATAATAAGTGAAGAGTTACAATTAAATTAATTCCATTATAAATGAATAAAAACTTGCAAAAATAAAATTTATTCTTATGAATAAATTATTGCAAGTTAAATTGTATTTAGCGGAAAAATTTAAAGTTACATGTGTAAAATAAGTTGGATTTCTTTGGAGTAGGTCTTAAGGCAAAAAGGGAAAGAAAGAGTAGCAAAAAAATAAAGGATTAGAGGTGAGTTTGAACTCAAGACCTCTTTTGGAACATTATTTGTTTATATTACATTTTTGGCCCAAGTTTTTTCTTTCTTTCTTTCTTGCCCACTTTCTCTACTGTGCGTGTGAACAGTTCCGGCCCGAGCCCCAAAGGCTGCGCCGCCTTCGTCATTCTATCGTCACGCCACCACTGCTGCTCGCCACCTCATCTAGGCTATCCCTAGCCCTGCTGCGTCATCTTCCTTTCTTGCCTGCCATTTGTTGCCTCGGTTTTGGGTCGATGTGTGTTGTCACAAGCCAAGCAAACCTCGTGTCGATCTTCTGGCATTTGTGTGACCAGGAAGAGAGGCGACAAGAGGAAAGAAAGGCCATAAAAGGGGTTAAAGGCTTGCACGCATTTATTTTGGTGAGAATGGAGAGTCGAGGCCGTTGCCATGTTTCGACCTAACTTGTGACCAAACTTCAAAATTCGATGGTGAACTTGTTTCTTAACCAAAATTGGTGATTCAAGTTTCTATATTTCGAGGGAGAAGAGATCTATAATATCCCTCAATCAATTTTGGAGAAAGGATTCACGAAACGAGCCAAAATCCACCAAATCCATTCGTGGTATTGGTTTTCCAGAATATCAAATGTTGATGACGAGTGGTTTTCGGGGACTTCGTACGCAGCCTTCCGGCCACCTATCCATATGTCACCGCCTACAGTAGGCAGATGAGGATGTCTTATTGCAATTGTAGCAATTCCCGTTGCCACCTCGCCACTGGTTTCGCCGCCAGGAGTCGACGAACAGGCGTTCTAGACCAAATTTGTTACTGGTTTATTTTTACCCAGAAATTCAGCTTCGGCGAGCTGTTTTGTCGCCTTCTTTCTCCGTCTTCCCTCAACGACTTAAAGTTTCGTTGCCAATAGTAGAAAGAGGGTGATGAGAAATTATAACTGTCGCTTGAATCACCCAAAACGGATATCAAACGAAGCCTCTAGCCATCGACAAAGTTGGATCGTCACTCACTTTATTTCCGGCCTTTTTGGGTTTTAAAATGAAAAGGGAAAGGTGTTTGAACCCGGGATTGCCTCGGTATGCGTGCCATGAATTCCGATGGATCGTCTCAATTCACTTGTTGCCTCGTTTTACGCATTACATCGTCTTGCGTGCCGCATCAATGTGCGTGCAAGCAAATCCCGAAAATGAGTCGCTAGGTAATTTCCGCTTTTCAAGCTTGACTTATATTATAGAATGATTTTCAGGATAAGATCATTCAAAGTTGGGTTTTCGTATTAAATCTCTTAAAGCATGATTTATCGAATTGGTTAAGTTATAAAGCCGGATTTAGTCAAGCAAGTACTTCACAAATTATTATAAGGACATAATAATTTGTAGTTAATCTTGAAACGGAAATAAATTGATTATAATTTATTTCTCTATTCTTTTCCGGTACAATCCGAGCTCGAGTCTTGAAGGCACGTCGTTCGAGATGGAACTAATTGCCTTAAGAAGAGTTATCTCATATAAGGCAAGTGGAAGGTTCTCTCTTGCATTAATATTATTAAATGAGGAATTGAATCCCATTTAATATTTATGTTGGGAACAACTTGTGTGCTTAATAAAATATGATAGGTTGTTATATTTGTTAGAAATAATGACCATGTTGTTTATTCAGTTTTGCGCTAGAACTGGATTTAGGTCCGTTATGTGTGACCTTGTATGTTATCTCATGCTGAGACATTGTTGTGAAGTAAGTTAGGTTCAGGGGTAGGAGCCGAGTCTCCGATGACCTCTTTATAACACAGTCTATATTGGGAGATTTAGTTCGCTATCATATCCCAATATTCGGGTCATGACTCATGCCTCGCTCAACGCTGGAGGAGATGTTTATGCACTCTAGCTAAGTGCAATTGGTACTAGGTGTTGGTCAATGATCATGGATGATAATCCCTCTCATCTTGACGTCACCATGTACATGTGGATTCTCAACAGTTTAGGCCGATTAAAAGTTACCAACATGTTTGTGAAAAGTATTGAAAGTAATATAAGATAAGTCTATTCAATAACCATTCTTGCTTTCGGTTATGAATGATTCTTAATCAAACTTTGATTAAGTCAATCTGATTAGTCGATAGAGGCTTTTCAAAATATTGTGTGATTAATATAAGTTCCCAACAATTGTTCATGATTCGTAAAGGAACCACTAGTTGTGGTGTCCTATCTCTTGAATATGCATGCCTCATTCTTATCCTCTATGAGACTGCTAACTTTTGGATCATCGATCGGTTGTTATTCGGATTTCGATGTCAATGTGTTTAGTCACTACCATAGGAACCAGTCAATTTCTCCACTTGCTTAGTCTTTCATTAGACTAACCTGACCACCTTATTCAATTGCATGGTCGACTGGTGTCCACCGTCTGTATACGACACATCAGGTATTTCTTGGAAGTTGATTTGAGAAGTGGGTCAAGAAGTTGAAGAAAAGTTTCCAGAAGTTGTGTTTGAGTGAAGTCTATGGTTTGGCCACTACAAAGCTATGTTGGGAAAGAAGAAGCTAAGAGTTTACATACTAAAGACTTTGTTCAGATAGAAGACTGTTCTATCATCTTGTCATAAAAGTTAATGTTGTTTTAAGACGATTTAAATTTATTCCGCTGTAACGTTTTCTTAAACTTTGTAATGTTTGAGTTATCAAGTAATAAATATTAAGTTCTTTTACAACATTTTGTGGTCTTCCATTTTCATATTTCTGTTTTAAATGACTCCAGCTTTTGGATTTTTAGTTTGTTCAGTCAGTTTAAAGCCTTGGGTAGCTTCGGTTTAGTCTTAATCGGGGTTACTGGCGGTAATACCTCCAGGGTAGGAAGGGGGTGTTACACTTGCATCTTGTGACTAGTTGTTGTGTGCACATCGTTGCCTAATTGTAAGGCGAGGGCCTATGTTGTAAGTCGAGGGCCTATGTTTTGGCCTGTAACGTCACAAGGCGTCCCTTGTTAGTTTTTGTAACATCGTTGTTGTTCCATGTGTGTAGGACAAGTTGAAAAAATAAGTTTTAACAGTAACAGATAAATACCTTGTCACGACTTGCTTATCAAAAGTGGTATAATTTTAGATTCGTCGCGTTCCAGCTTCTGGGAACTGTCTTCCCATCATGGGAGACTAACTCGTAGGCTCCTTGTCCGACGACTTTCGTGATCTGGTAAGGTCCTTCCCAGTTGGCTCCCAACTTGCCAGCATTCAGCTCTTGGGTATTTTGGAAAACCTTTCTCAACACCCAATCACCTACTTGAAATACTTTTGCCCTAACGCGTTTGTTGTAACTCCAAGCTACCCCCTGTCTGTACGCCGCCATGCAGATTGATGCCTCATCTCGCAACTCGTCTACCATATCCAGATGATGGAACAGGTTGGTTATGTTCGATTCTTCAATAGTAAGACCATATCTAACCGTTGGCAGGGTTATCTCAACTAGTGATACGGCTTCACACCCATACACTAATGAAAAAGGCTTGTGTCTGGTCGCAGTCTTGGGAGTTGTCCGATCCGACCAAAGAATAAGGGGCAACTTGTCGGCCCATCTTCCTTTGGCCTCTTTAAGGAGTTTCTTCAAATTGTTGATGATCACCTTGTTACTTGCTTCCGCTTGACCATTGGCTTGAGGGTAACGCGGTGTAGACATCACCAACTGAATGTTGTATTGTTGGCAAAATGATCTTGTTTTGTCGCTGATGAATTGGGACCCGTTGTCACATACTATGGTTGATGGTACTCCAAACCTACTCATGATATTTCTCTTTATGAAGGAGATAACCTGGGTGTCTTTTACTTCTTTGAAGGCTTCGGCTTCGATCCATTTGGAGAAGTAGTCAGTCATGGATAGTATGTAAACAAGTTGTCCCGAGGCTGGAGGGAGTTTCCCTACGATATCCATTCCCCACTTCATGAATGGCCAAGGGGAAGTTATAGGGTGTAACAATTCTGGTGGCTGATGTGGAATAGGTTCGTGACGTTGGCCCGCGTCACATTTTCGAGCAAACTCCACTGCGTCTTTGTTCATGGTGGGCCAATAGTAGCTCATCCTACTTGCCTTCTTTGCCAAGTTGCGACCCCCTGTGTGATTTCCGCACTCCCCATCGTGTATATCCTGCAACACCTTCTGTACTTCTTCCTCCTTAAGTCGTCGAGCTTCCTCTTTGTCATTTGGTAGGACCCTATCTCGTAACCATCTTAGGTAAGGGGTTACCCATGAAGTATTTGCACCAGAATCCCATACCTCGAACATGTCTGCTTTTTTTGTTATGGAAGGTGCATCCAGATATACGAACGGTATCTTGTCATATTCTCTTGGGTCGATCGCGGATCCGAGATTTGTCAAGGCGTCCGCTTGCGTGTTAGCGTCTCGTGGTACTTGCTTTATCTCAAAGTGCTTGAAGTTTTTAATAATTTCTTGAACTTTTTCCAAGTACGCCTTCACCTTCGAATCCCTGGCAACATATGAATTTGTGACTTGATTGACAATAAGAAATGAATCGCATATTACCTCGATTTCTTGCACATTCAAGTCCTTGGCAATAAGCAACCCTGCTATGAGTGCCTCGTATTCTGCTTCGTTGTTGGTGGCTTTGAACGTGCATCGAACAACTTGGGCTATCCTATCCCCCTGTGGCGACTTCAGGACTACCCCCAGCCCTACACCTACTTGATTTGACGCCCCATCGGTGTGCATCATCCACTTGCCGCCTCTCAACGATCTTGGTACTTGTAATATTTCCTGACTTTCTTCTTCTGGCATGGTAGGAGTGAAGTCAACCACAAAATCTGCCAAGGCTTGAGACTTCAACGCTGTTCGTGGCTCGTAAGTGATATCATACCCGTTGAGGTGAATCAACCACCTCATCAGACGACCTGATAACTCCGATTTTGACATGATACTCTTCATTGGAAAGTTAGTCCTTACAGTAATAGAATGACTTTCAAAATAAGGACGTAATTTTATAGAAGTCATTACCAGAGACAGTACGAGTTTCTCAACGGGTGAGTACGTGGTCTCTGCATCAAGTAAAGTTTTACTCACATAGTAGATGGGTAACTGGTTCCCTTCTTCTTCTCGAATTAAGACGGCGCTTACGGTTGCTTCTGTGACTGCCAAGTATATGTACAACATCTCACCTAGCTTGGGTTTGGAAAGTATCTGAGGGTGGGATAAATAATTCTTCAACTATTTGAAGGCTTCCTCGTGTGCTTCTGTCCACTCGAATGATTTGTTTTTCTTCAAGATGTCGTAGAATAGTTTGTTCCTATCTGAGGATCGGGATATGAATCGGTTGAGTGCTGCTACTCGTCCTGTCAACTTTTGGATGTCTTTGACACATCTTGGTGATTGTAATTCCATTATCGCCTTGATCTGATCTGGACTTGCCTCAATCCCTCTTTGCGTTACTATATATCCAAGGAATTTTCCTGATGTGACCCCGAAGGAACACTTGGTTGGGTTCAACTTCATTTTGTAGCTTCGCAGAATCTGGAACGCGTCTTCTAGGTGTTGGATGTGAACGTTTGCCTTCAAGGATTTGACTAACATTTCGTCAATGTACACCTCCATTGTATCCCCCAGTTTTTCCCGAAACATCTTATTAACCAATCTTTGATAAGTAGCACATGCGTATTTTAAACCGAGAGGCATAACTTTGTAACAATAAGTCCCTTGATTAGTTAAGAATGCCGTTTTTTCTTAGTCGTCGGGATGCATCATTATCTGATGGTATCCACTGAACGCGTCCATGAAAGTTAAAAGTCCGTGTCCCGCCATTGCATCCACCATTGCGTCGGTATGAGGCAAGGGGAATGAATCTTTGGGACATGCTTTATTTAAATCGGTAAAATCAACGCAAACGCGCCACTTACCATTTTTCTTTTTCACAACAACTACATTCTCCAACCAGTCAGGGTATTTTACTTCTCTGATTTTACCAGACTCAAGTAAGGATTTTACCTCGTCGTTTATTTCTGATTTCATTCGGGTGCGAACTTACGCCTTTTTTGCTTGATTGGAGGAATCTTCTGATTGACGTTGAGAGCGTGAGTAATCACGTTGGAGTCAATTCCCACCATATCTTCATTCGACCAGGCGAAGCAATCACTGTAGGACCGTAAAAACTCCACTAATTGCTCTAGTAAAGTTGGCTCCAGATATGCCCCTATTCTGATTTTCCTAGATGGATCAAGCGGGTCAAGGGATACTTCTTCGAGCTTTGGTGTTTCCGGCTTTACGTAGTAAGTTGGAGCCTTACAGTCCTTTAATTGCTAATCAGACGACTTCTTTTTTTCTTCGATCTGCAGGGTTTTTGAAGTCGTCGCCTTCATGGTTACAGAGTAGCATTCCTTTGCTATCTTTTGTTCCCCTTTGATTCTTTGTATTCCCCATGGTGACGGGAATTTTACACATTGATGATAGGTTAAGGGAAGGCCTTCATCCCGTGGATCCAGGGCCTGCCCAAGATAACATTGAAAGGTGATGGACAATCAAGTACTTGGAATTTTACCTGGTAATTTACCCCTTCTGCGATTGTTGGTAATGATATTTCCCCCAACGTGTTACGCGATTCGCCGCTGAATCCTACCAAAGTCGTAGATTTTTTGACGATGTCGTCCAAACCCAGGCCTAAACTGTACAAGGCATCCAACATAAGCAAGTTAGTAGAGCTTCCATTATCAATTAAAACCCTTTTAACAAGAAAGTTTGCTATTGTTAGGGAAATTATTAAGCAATCATGGTGAACTTCCTCTTCTTCGATGTCATCGAAGCTAATGGGCATCACGTCGTGACCCTTCCGAACATAGACTCTGCGTTCTTCTCTTCGGGTACTTCTTGCAATCCTCTTCGCTGCAGAGTAGGTTATGCCCAGATTTCGGATCCCCCAATGATGACGTTGATTACTCTTGTATGCTTTGGGGGTGGAGGTGGACTAGTCTTTCCTTTGTTGCGTTCTAGTTGCTCCCTGGCTCTTTCGGATATTAAATCCTTGAGGAACCCCTTGCGCAACAGCTCGCTTACCTCTTTCCTCAACGCGATGCACTCGTCCGTCCTGTGGCCGTGATCGAAATGGAAGTCGCACCATCTGGATTTATCTTTTTTGTGTGAAGGTGTGTTGCTCTTTCTTGGTCATTTCACAGTATCCCCCATGCCATTAAGTGTTCGGACTACTTCCGTCGCGTCTACGTGAAAGTCGTAGTGAGATAGCTTGGGAGGCAACCTTGGGTCTTCATATCGCTCATTTTGCCTAACGAACGCCGCGTTCACAGTTGTTTTGGCAGGAGACGGATTGGGGTATGGAACGTATCTGGTCTCTCTCCTCCCCTGCGTACGCTTTGGTCGGTGAGGACTAGTAGCTTTGACGATGAAGAGGTCATCCTCTTCCAATCGCACATGTGCCAATGCTTTTACCTGTACCTCATCGAAATTCGAGCAAGGATATTTAGTTAATTCACGATAGAGATCAGGATTACCAGCCGAGATGCCTCTTCGGAATGCTTCCACAGCTGTAGCAGTATTGCATCCTTCTATGGTAACCAATTCCTCATTGTACCTGTTAAGAAAAGCTTTCAAGGATTCACCGGTCTTTTGAACCATGCGATATAAGTCGCTCGAACGCTTTTTGTCATGTCGACTGCTTGCAAACCTTATCATGAACTTGTCGATTAACTCAGCAAAAGATGAAATGCTCCCAAGAGGTAAGTGAGAATGCCAATTAAGCACGGGCCCAGATAACGTGTTACCGAACCAACTGCACATAACAATTTCCTTTATGTCGAAGGGAATTGTACTAATGTTCATAGCTTGTTTAAATGCAGCTACATGTTGGTCCGGATCTGTAATCCCTTCATACTTAGGTACATCGGGGACGTGGTATTTGCGAGTGATTCCATCCTTGCGATGGCGGGTACAAAGGGGGAATCTGTATATCCATCCCGCTTTTCCACTGCTATCGGTTGGGGTGCCCTTGGGACCTGAGTGACTTGGTCCTCCAGAGCTTTGAGGCGTTCCCGTAATTGGGTAACCTCGACATCTTTTCTAATAGCCCTCAAAGAATTACCATTTACTTGATAGCTAGTCACTGGCCTAATGTCGTCTGGTGTCACAAGATTTGGGTCGTCCATGTCCAACCGTCGAGCGACGCCGTTCGTTGCTCCAGTAGTGCGCTGACGGTTTGGTGCTGACTGTACCTGATATCGAAGAAAATTACGTTCATTAGTTAAAGTTTCGATTTGTCTCTCGTATACCTCGATGAATTTGAGCTTCTTTCTAATTTTCCAAATCTTTTTGAAGAGCGATCATGGATGCGCGAAGTTCCGTGATGGTATCGGAGTCGACTGCTCCTCCTTGTTCTGCTGCTGTGGAGGTGGTAGGATTGCCATTTTCATTTCCAGAATCTTGTCCGACTCCTTCCACATTTCCGGTTTGCTGATCGTCTCCACCTTGGTTGATTTCATGGTTCTCGGGATCGTCTACATGACTGTAGGTAGCATGAATGCCTTCCATCTTGCGTAGGTAGGGCTCACGGTTCTTGGCGACTTCCTTTTGGCTAAGGCCCTACGGTGGGCGCCAATTGTTTTGGGCAGATTTACCACGTAAACGTGTTACCTGCTAAAATGAGGGAAATTTAACCAAAAAATAGCCGTAACGCGTTATCCTCTTTGAACAAGATGAAATCGAAGTTGTAAACAAGAAAGAAAGTGAAATCAAGAACACGATTTGATTATTGATCGATGATGATAGCCTTGTAGTAGCTATCTACTTGATTATGAACGAGCCGATGGATTAACAAACAATATTTTCCAGCACAATGAGTAAAAGTCTTAAGAGATTGCGAGTGTGATTCTCCTCCTCCTCATTTCTTCATACCCTGCTTTTATATTCTCCTTCTCCTTCTGACTGTTGCGGGCATGACCAAATCCCGTAATTGTCGCCAGTGCCATTAACAACGTGGCCGTTATCCGGAGATATCATTAATGCCGTAATCTCTGCCATTATCTCCCCGATAGCCATGATCTTCGCAACTCCTCTTATGTTCGTTAGTGTTTATCGACATGGGCCTTGTATCCCTCATATCTGCAATCTTGGTATAGTTCGACCATCAATCACTTATAAACACCTATTCTCATTTCATTCATTGTCTAAAGATAATACGGAGTGAGTTGTTGGGAATATAATTGGCTGGAAGTAAAAACATACAATGGTCCAACTGTCCAAGACCAAGACCGGTCCGGTATTCAGTCTGAATTAATCTCCTCTATTTATGACCCCAGTCTTACAGTACGTACTATTAAGATTGGATTAGACTTGTAAGTCTTCCTTAATACTAATAAGCAAACGAACAACATATTTTCAATCTAAGCATCTTTTCCATTGATTAATTGGTACTGTATATTTCTAGTTTGCATTGTGATTAATTTGCTGGCATTAATTTCTATGCATTGAGCATTTAAAGTGATAATTTATACAAAGTGTAGTACAGCTTTTCATTCATGTTAATAGAAACTACAGCGCGCGTTCACTTATTGCTTATATGCATGTACACACCAGAAATTGCAGCTTTCATTTATGTTGTTAGATGAAGATTGATTGAAAACATATGCTACGGAGTATATGTTTGTACTAAATATACACCGGCCACTTGTTTTTTCCAGTTTGTGAATTTTTTTATGCATGAATATACAATGCATTATGCATCAATTCTGAAACATTTGTGATGATGCAAAATAAGCCATAAATTAAATGTAGGCGATATGCGTGAACACATAGCTTTCGTTTTCGATTGGAGTTTGTATTTTCGGCCAGTTGTCAATTACTAGTTCAGTAGTTCATGTACGTGTAAACTTTCACGGTTCACAAAATAAGCCTCTCATTTTCCGTGGTCTAATTTCTTATTGTATAGTTGGATCAACAATATAAAGAGTCATAAATTTTACTATGAAACTATAGCTGCCCGCCCGTGATCCACACGAACATACTAGAAAAGTCTTAGAAACACACAAACGCATATGAAATATATGAAGCAAGTGCATGTTGCACAAATGAAAACCAATAATTAATTAATACAAAACTGATTACTGAATACTCCTATTCATATAACTAATTTCACACATAGTAACATAATAATTAATTATTAAACAAACAATTTTATTTATAAGTACCCTAAAATGTGTAAAAGAAAGGCTTTTTAACACATTTTCTATATATATATAACTAGTCTCTCTCTGCATGTGAGGATTATTAATTAAAGGAAAAAGAGTTAAGAACTCCGGCAGCGGGTGATGCGACTGCAGCCACGGTGGTAGGGGTTAACGGGGGCGCCAGGGCGGCAGAAGTAGTAGGATTGGCCCCGGCGGGAGCAGGGGATATAGCTACGCTTAAGCGCACCATAGCTAATGTACCTTCCTCTCCACGCTAAAATGCGCCTGCTCGCCTCCGAATCGGTCATCTCCTCTTCCTCCTCCGCTATGCACTCCCCGATCGTCCCGTCGCAAACAGAGCTCGTCGGAAACATCCAGTCCAGCTGGATCTCGCCGCCGGCTTCCCCGCCTCCGACGGTGGCGACTGCCGCGGCGAGGAGAAGAACTAAGATCGAAGTCGCGACCGTGAAAGCCCCGGAGATTGGCCTCGCCATAGCGATTTCTTGTTTGTTGGTCTCTGTGTTCAATTTGGGGGAATGATGATTGAATTGATAGGGGATGGATGAATGGCGGATGATGGGTTGGGGAGGGAAATAAATGGAGTGGGGGCGCCGTGATGTTTTACTACTTTGCCCTTCGTTTTGTTTCTATTTACCAAGTGTTTTTTTTTTGTGCTTTCTATAACTAAAATGGACGTTATGTAAGAATTTTACGCAAATGTATGATGAACTTGATTGATATATAGATTAAAAATTAAGTAAAGATTTTCTTTACATTATACTCGTAGTTTTCACTTATTTATTCGTCATATTTTACAGCAGACGAATAGAGTATATAGCATCACCCTACAAGTAGAAAAGAAAAAAACTTTGAAATTACTGAAGTAGGTGATTATATATACACCCCTCACCATTCACCAACTCATTTGACATTACATAAGATTTTTTCCTTAAACCGTAACTCTGAAATCCAAGTGGCCCAACTCAAGAATAGCACAAATTCATATCGACTAGACCCTATAGATACGGGCAAAAATATAAAAGTGGCGTCATTCGAACTGATCCGAAAATACCGACCTGGCAAAGTAGAGGATTACTACTACTTGGAAATTGCAATAGGTGGTGGCCGGGATGACGATTGAACGAAAGAATAATGCTCCTCCCCCCCTATGCATGGGCATGGCCGACCCATTTCATTTTCCACCCTAAATTACATAATTGCGGTTTCTTCCACATGGCGATTTATTAAAGAATCGGTTTTGATTTCCGTTGACGCACCCATTTGGGCTTTAATTGGGCTCTGTAGTACAAACAAATTGGTCGCCCATTTTTTTAAAGGCCCACCTCCAAAGAAAAATAAGCTGTGTCTAAAGAACCGGGATCGAACGGCCAGAACTAGCCCTTAGGCAGTTTTGGTCCCAATTCACCCATATAAAAACCCCGGGAACCGACCGTTCCCATTTTTAAAAAGAAGGCTAACATATTTTGATTAATTGGAACATGATGTTGTAACTTTTATTTTCAACTTTTTTTTAGAATCATTTAAATATCCATTAACCCTATAAGTTTTAATTAATCGTTATATTTTGTAGTCGTTGTACATTGTAATTTCGTTGTTTAAGGATTTCTTTTAAAAACCTTTGTAATCGATTTCGAAGTTATTGTATCTGAAAAGCCCATTCCAATTAATCGAATTGAATCGTGTACTTTTTTCGATTTTTGTACACGTTTTTTATATTTTTCTTAATACAGATGTCTAGAGCCGGCCAAGGAACCGGTCAAAACTGCCCCAGAAACAAAACTTGGGGAATCGGACCTTGAATGGTTCCGGTTCTGGTTCTACCTATATATATATATATATAGGTTTTGGTTCCGGTAATGAACACTCTTACGGTAAGGACTTTTGCTTAGAGTGAGGATTAATCTCAAACTAAATTTTTTATTTTATACTAGTTGTCCCCGTCGTGCCCTGCACGACTATAAATCGATATTTTTTAGATATACTATAAAAAAGATATTAATAATATTTTTATTATATTTTATTGATGAACATAATAATATCGATGTAATAATAAAATACTAAATATAAGGAAATGACACAATGTTGGTCAAGTGATCTGATACGATTAAATTAATAATATATATTATATATATGTTTGATTTGTATACAATTTGGTCATGAAGTGATCTGGTAATATTTTATAAGATTAGACCATTAACAAAATAAGATTATTAATAAATTTGTTGAACTTAATATTATTAAAATACACAATAAAAAAGATCTTGGAAACAATTTGGTAGGATATATTAGGTGAAAGTTACGATAATTATGTTTATTAGCTATAAATAAGGAAAAGATTTTTCTTTTTAAAAAGGTAATAGTAATTACCCTAAATAATATGAAGTGGCATATGACGTGTAAAAAATTATATGACATGGGTTAATAAAAAGATGACATGTGGCAAAATCCAAGGTGGCACATTCTGGGGACGACATGTGGAAAATGATGAGGTGGCGCAATGTGATGACTCCAAACCTTATTGCTTTTATATATGAGTCCGGTTCACGTGCGAATGGGCGCCTAGGTGCGAAATAAGAAAGAACAGAAGCCGTTGGATCAAGAAAAATCAAAGACGCTGATCATTTCACTTAAAAAGGGGAAAAAACGGCACGGGCGAATTATTGGCGAATTATTCGCGTATTTTTGAAAAAAAAACGGAAATAGGACACGCGCCCAGATTGTTCATCAAGTATTGTGGATTTGTTCATCAATAATGTGGATTTGTTCATCAAAACTGTGATTTTGTTCATCAAAACTGTGATTTTGTGCATAAATAAACTATTGTTTGTGCATAAAAAATCTATTGTTTGTACATAAAAAATGAACAAATGTGTATCAAAATTACATGCAATATGTTCATCAACATTGTGATTTTGTTCATAAAAAAACAAAAATATTTGTTCATCGGTTTGTGCATATTTGTTCATCGGTTTGTGCATATTTGTTCATTAGTAATATCAATTTGTTCATCGGTTTGTGCATATTTGTTCATCGGTTTGTGCATATTTGTTCATTAGTAATATCAATTTGTTCACTGGTTTATGCATATTTGTTCATTGCCTTTTTCATATAATTGTTCATTACTAGATGCATATTTGTTCACTAGTAACCTCAATTTGTTCATTACTATATGCATATTTGTTCATTAATAACATCAATTTGTTCATAGCTAAATAAGGCACAAGCACACCTCTTCGATTTGTTGCTATGTCGTTCTCTTAGCATACACCATATTATTGCAAAGTCAAATTCTTTATCTCTATTATCTTTTGCATTCAAGTTTCTACATCAAACTTATCTTATTTTGGTACTATATTGAGCACTTCATTCGTATTGACAAGTTAGCCTTAAAGCACTTCATTCGTATTATACCTTGAATTCAAGATAGCCTTAAAGCACAAAATAAATACAAAAAATGCACAAATAGATAGTCCTAAATGTACAAGTTGATGGTATTAATAGTCATAAATGTACAAGTTGATAGCATTGACACATAAAACATAAGTTTATTTCAATTCACAAATAAGGGTATAATAATGAACAAATAAGGTTATATCAATGAATAAATAAGGGTATATCCATGAACAAATAGGGTATATCAATGAACAAATAATGGTATACCAATGAACAAAAAAGAAGTATACTAATGAACAAATAATAGTATACTAATGAACAAATAATGGTATATCAATGAACAAATAGGGGTATATTAATGAACAAATACGACTATATCAATGAACAAATATGGGTATATCAAAACTAATTATATGTGCATAAAAAACTACATAATATTGTATTCCTACACATAAATAAGGTTAAAAAATAAAATTAAAAATTAAAAAAGTTCGAAATCGATGAACAATGTTATCAAAAACTCAATGCACAGTTAGTTAGTATTGATGAACAATTGGTGAATATTGATGAACAAATCGCTATTTCTGATGAACAAACTGGGCGCGTCTCATAAAAACGTATTTTTCGAAAAATTCGTGAATAATTCGGGAAAAATTCGCTCGTGTCGTATTTTATTGAAAAATACGCGAATAATACGGGAAAAATTCGTCCGTGCCGTATTTTATTTTTTTTAATGAATGTTTAATCAGGGGCGTTGATTTTTTGGAATGAACGATCGAGATTTATTCTTATTTCTCACCCAAGCGGCCATTTGCACGTGACTCTTTTTCTTTATATATATATAGTAGATTTATAATATAGAAAAAAATATCAAATGATACAAAAACCTTGCCCCGTCCCTAGTATTAAGAAAGAAAAGATTAGCTGGAAAGCATTTATATTAGAAGAAGATGAATAATAACTTTCCAAAATAAAATTATAATCGTAAATATCATTCATGCACCCTTTTATATATTTCTAAAACTACTGCTATAAATACCAAGGCTACAAGACTGTAAAATTGTCTTCCTCCAAACAAAAGAAAATATATTAAGAGTAAGAAAATGGCCGTCAAAACCATTCCCATATCAGTGCTCGTGTGCATTGTTCTCTTGCTTGTACAAGGTAAAGAAAACAATGTACTTTTTTTTTTTCCTTTCATGAAAGATAGTGGTTGGTGTAATAGATCGAACTGGATCTTTTTTGGTAGAATAACTTGATAATTATCTTCAAAGAGTATGTTGTTACCAATTAGATGCATGTGGATATGTAGAATCAACAGTGAAGGGGGAGGAGTATACAAGCGATGATTGCTTTGAGAAGTGCGACCCAGGAGAGAGCTATCAGCTCCTCCCGTGCATCAACTTGTGCATAAGCAAAGGCTCTCTGTACTCCAGTGGTGAATGTGCTTTATTTGAAGGTCAACACAGATGTTGTTGCTACAAATAAGGGTGAAATTAAAGCTATCTTATAAACTTATCAACTTCATGTTTAATAAAGGATACTATATTTTACCTATTTTTCTTGTTTTTTTTTTTGTTATTGAATGATTGCATTAGCATATGATTAAAGTATTCTGCACTAGCCCTGAATTCTAGATAGTCAATACATATACGCTAGACTTTGAGGTTGGGGTGTCCAAACCCGATTAACCGAGAATTCGGTTAACCAAACTTTGGTTAATCATGATTTCGGTTAGTTAAAATCATGAACCGAAATCGAACCGTGAATCCCGGTTAACCGTAGTTTGGTTAACCAATTTTTCGGTTCGGTTTTCTCGGTTAACCGGTAACCATTTATGTAATTTTACCTCAAATAATTAAAACTAAAATATATAAAATTTGAATAAAAAAAAGTGATCAAACAAGACTTTTATTTTAAATATGTACTTATATCATATTGTTTTGGTTGTTGTAAACAAATATCGAGATTATATACTATATTGTGTGGAATTAAACATTGTGTGTATTAATTTCTATCCCATCAAATTTAATAAGCGACTCTTATATTAATGAGAAGTGGAAAAATAGTGTGTAAATTGTTAAAATTGGAAAAGAAAATACTCAAACTAGATTAATATCTTGATGATCATGGATTTTAACCACCAAATAAATCAAAGATAACTAATATTTGAAAAAAATATTAATATATTTTCGGTTTTTCGGTTAACCGTAATATGTAAAGTCGTGAACCAAAACCGAACCAATAAAACGAAAATATTTGCGGTTCAGTTAACCAAACCGAAATTCAAAAAAAGTCGGTTTGGTTAACCTAAAAAACAACCGATTTTTCGGTTTTTCGGTTTCGGTTTTTTATGGATACCCCTACTTTGAGGAGGCAGAGAAGATATGCCGGCGATGAAGAATTCGAATTCTTTCTCCCAGTCCGTCGTTTCCGTCCTCATTTTCTCTTTGTTCCTTCACTTCTAGGAATGTCAATGGAGCGGTTAATACCCTCTCCGTCTTCATTCCAATCCTTGTTTGGGATTTTACTCCCCATTCCTGTACCCATATCCATGCGGGGTATAAAAACCTTCCCCATCTCATCTCGGTAGGGTATCAATCTCCATCCTGGATTCCCCATCCCTGATTTCCCCGAATTAGAATCCCATGGATTTTCCCATTTAATTCTCCGTTAAATTCCCATATAATTTTTAATGGGTTTTTTATATTCATATAAAATTTATTTTATTATTTATGATTTTAAATTAAAAATGTCATTATAAAAACTATGAGATTGATAAGAAAAACAATAAGATTAAAGATTATAAAAAATCGACCATGTTAAACTCAAACATTATCTCAAACGAGTCTCCTCGGATTCCCAAACGAGGACTCGCCATGCATATCCCCGACGGGGACGGAAACGAGCGGGTAATGGGCCAGGGATGTTTATCCCCGTCCCGTCCACATACCCATTCAGGGAATCATTTATCCCCTCGTCCTTGTCCCTAACCCCATTAAAATTCCCGTCTCCATCCCCTTGAGGGAGAATCCCCACGGGGAATGGGGATTCCCCTCACCATTGACATCTCTAGTTGCACCCTTTTACAGAATATTTGCGACAAACCCAAGCAAAGCTTGGATCGTGCATATTTTTAAAGAGAGTAGGTGTTGATGATGTCCAAAATGGTAAAAACAAGAAGTGGGCCCGGGGTACAAGGAATAAACGGACCCGACGGGACTCCCAAGGTGGATTCCGGGGCCCACAATTATACCAGTCTTTTAATTAAACAAAGTTCTTATCCCCGCGAGGTCTCCCGAAGCCTCGGAGCGAGGTCTAAACCTCGTTGCCGACTCCACTGACGCACCCGCCCATTCAGACCACTCAGCTGGCGCCGCCTCCCCAAGCCAATCACCGGCTGCCTCGCCTCCGGACCAATCAGAAGCCTTGATCTCGAGCGTCCCACATCGGATGACAACCAAAACTCGACTCCCCGATTCTCTATAAATAGAGGAGAACCTCGTAAGTGAGAGGGGGTCGAAAAACATCTTGAACTCAAGAACTATCTTGCCCGTTGAAGATCGACGTGATTGAAACATCGTCAAAAGACCTCACTATAGACAAGTGAAGTCCAAAAAAAGACTTCAAGTCACACAGAGCTCTCGTCCACATCAAAGACCTCGCTACACAATCTCGCAAGCCATCTTCACCACACTCTTAGCTCAGCCTCGCACCAAGATCAATCAAGTGACACCGAGGTGGTAGAATCGCATAGCAATTAGGAGATCTCGAACATTGTTAGGTCGAGATCTCGAATACTCGTAGGAGGTCTAGGGTGTAAATCTCGTTTGTCTGTAGGCCTCATTGGCTTGTAACCTCGTTGTAAAGAAATAATAAATAAAGAGCAAGTGTTTGCACAATCGAATAAAATAATCTCGTTTCTTGTCATTTAGCGAACGGTTTATTTCGGGTTTCATCACTGGCGCCGTCTGTGGGAACCTCTTCATCCTAAGCAGTTTCTCGATTTGTGCAAACCTTGGCTTCGATCCCCTCAAAATGGCTTGCCCAAATAATTTCTTCCCCCAACACCCCGATAACATGTCCGAAACCGCGCAATGGACGGGCGCGGGCCTCCGGGCTGCCCGTTCGTGGTCCCCCTGGGCTGGACATACACTGCCTCACAAAACCCATACCCATTCCAAGGGTACGAGCAGGGCGGAGCACCCCCGAACCCATACCCCTACCCGGGCTATGGGTAGTACCAGCAGGGCTTCGCCCCTTCATACGTCCCTATTCCCCCCGGGGTAACCCCACTCTGAGTACGTACCCGCGTACATCCCCGAACATGTGCCGAAACCCGAGACGTCCACCAACGGTTCGTCAACAGAAAGACCTCCTCGGGACCCAATGCAGATCTCGCGATCCCGTTCGCGACGTTCAAGGATGCGGACACAAAGTTGTCCGAAACAGCAGGGAGTGCTATGCACCCCATGAAATCAAAGTCACGTCGCCAACCCGTCGAGGTCGGGTGTCTTTCCCCTTTCGTGACCGAGACTCAGGAGGCACCTATGCCCAAAGGTTTCCATTGGCCACAAATGGGCCTCTACAACGGCACGGCTGACCCGGAGGACCACGTCAAGCACTTCGCTGTCCAAATGAATGTCAACTCCTACAATGACGCCATATTCTGTCGGATCTTCCTAACCACCCTGGACAAGGCCGCGATGACGTGGTTCCTAAGCCTCAAGTTAGAGTATGTGGCCTCGTTCGCCCAACTGTGCGAATCCTTTGTCACACACATCAACGGCTCCAGGATGCGGGATCTCCGCGGTATTGAACAGGGAGAGAGCGAGCTGTTGGGCACCTTCTTCACGAGGTTCACCACCGCGGTCGCAGAGATCGCGCACATCGACGAGGCATCGGTGCGAGATATCCTCATGAGCAACCTGTGTCCGGGTCCCTTCAAGAATTTCATTTTCTTGAAATGCCCAACAACGTACGATATCCTGTGCGCCCGGATCACGGCCCAAGTGTATGCCGAGGAAGCTGCTAACCAGAGCTCGCGACCAAGGACCGACAAGGAAATCGTCGCCGAGGCTAAAGGAAAGGCAAAAGTGGCCGCGCCGGCCGCGAGGGATGCGTATGTGACGCAGGCCCACAACCCCGTCAACTACAACAACAATAACAACAGCAACAGAAACAACAACAACAACTGGAACAACAACAACCACGACAACAGGAATAACCACTATAACAACCGTGGAGGCGGAGGCGGCGGTGGGGGTTGGAGCTGCTTCGGCGGGAGACCACGAGGTTATAGAGGCAAGGGCGACCCTGCTTACAACCCGAATGAAAAGGGAAGCGCCAACCCCGCATCGGGAGCCAACACCGTACCGCGAGGCCCGAGTCAGGCTCAGGCCAACAACATCGAGCAGCAGGCTCCTGCGAAGCAGGCCCGGTCTGGGCAGGCGATAGCACCCGATGGGTATATCCATACCATCTCGGGCGGACCATCGCTGGCTGGATCAAGCCAGGCAGAAAGAAAGAGGTACGCGAGGGCAAGCCATCATGAGCCCTCGGTATTTAGCGTCGCCCAAACCTCGCGGTCTCATGTGGGCTTGGCCTTCTCCTCCGAAGATGCCGAGGGGCTCCACATGCCACACTCCGACCCCTTGGTGGTGCACGCCCAGATGGGCTCAAAAATGGTGAAGCGAGTGCTGGTGGACACGGGGTCCTCCATGGACATCATGTACTACGGCGCATTCGAGCAGTTGGGCATCTCCGAAACATCCTTGAAGCCCTACGCTGGGAAGCTCACCTCCTTCTCGGGGGACGAGGTCGATGTAGCAGGTCTCATAGACCTTTGGATGATGCTGGGCACCGGCTCCACAAGGAGGACCGAGATGGTGGAGTTCAAAGTGGTACGCTTGCCTTCGGTGTGGAATGCAATCATCGGGAGGGTGTCCCTGATGAAATTTCAAGTCGTGGTGTCCATCTACCACCTCAAAATGAAATTCCCCGTCGACGACGGGGTCGGTGAGGTAAAGGGAAACCAAGAAGAGGGTCGCGTTTGCTATGCGACCTCGGCAAAACAGAAGTGCCCGTGTTCATGGTGGAGTCCCCCGGCGAGGCCAGCCTCGAAGTCCGGGACTTCACGATCCCCACCCCTGAGGTAGAAAGAAGGGTGATATCCCCCTTCGAGAGTGAGTCCGAGAAGATCTACCTGGGAGAATGTCTTTCCGGGACGTCAGCGACGTCACTAGAAGCCTTGCTTGCTGCCTTGCTGGATCCTGCGATGTGTTCGCCTGGACCGTGAAGGACCTCCGCGGCGTCCCGCGGCCGTGGCCCAACACTCCCTAAACGTTGATGTCACCACTCGCCCCGTGGTGCAGCGACGAAGAAAAATGAATGAAGAGAGGGAAAATGCCGCAAATGACAAGGTGGTGAAGCTGCTTGCCGCGGGGTTCATTCGCAAAGTCCAGTACCCCCGATGGTTGTCCAACGTCGTGCTGGTCAAAAAAGCCAGCGTGAAGTGGAGGATGTGCGTCTTCGGCGTATCGTCGGGGAAGTTCTTGGGCTTCATGATCAGCCAGCGCGGGATCGCCGTCAACCCCGCCAAGGTTGAGTTAATCCTCTCGATGAGGTCGCCGCGATCTCGCACTAAGGTGCAGCGACTCAACGGAGCCGTCAACTATCTAGGGAGGTTTTGCTCCCGCTTGGCGGAAAAGTCTCTCCCCTTTTTCGCTGCTCTCAAGAAAAACGACAAGTTCGTTTGGGATGAGGGGCTCGAGCTCGCTTTCTCTGAATTGAAGGCCTTCCTGTCGAAGCTCCCCACGTTGTCCCCTCCAATGGCGGGCGAGGACTTGCAACTATACGTGGCAGTAAGCCCTGAGACGATCAGCGCGGTGCTAACCAGAAAGGCCATGCACCCAGTCTACTTCGTGAGTCGCGTGCTCCAACCTACGGAGCAGCGATACTCCCCGGCAGAGAAGATGACACTGGCAGTTGTGACCGCTGCAAGGCGCTTGCGCCCTTATTTCCACGTGCACCCCATACAGGTCCTCTCCGACCTCCCACTTCGGCAAATCCTACACCAGCCCGCCCTCTCCGGGCGAATGACGAAGTGGGCAGTCGAGCTTTCCGAGTTCGACATCAACTACCTCCCGAGGACTGCGATGAAGGGGCATGCCCTCGCCGATTTCATGGTGGAGGTCACCTTCCCCGAAACTGGCGCGAGCTCGGAAGAATGGAAAGTATTCGTTGATGGCTCACGATGTGACGCCGGTGGCGGGGCTGGCGTATTCCTTGTCGGTCCCTCGATTGAAACGGAGTATGCCCTTAACTTCGCATTCGATGCCACCAACAACGAGGCTGAATACGAGGCCATGATCGCCGGAATAGAAATGGAGCTCCTCAGTGGAGCCCGCAAAATCAGGGTCTACACGGACTCCGAGCTGGTTGCGCGTCAACTCAACGGGCAATACGACACCTGAACGGGGTTCCTGCCTGTGTACCGGGAGAAAGTTAAGGCCTTGGTGTCGTGCCTAGAAACCTTTGCGGTGGAGTCCATCCCACGAACCTCGAACACAAAGGCGGATGCTCTCGCGAGGTTAGGCTCTGCCCTCTCCTTGGAGGTAGGGAATCGCGTGATGGTGGAAAGAAAACTCTCGCGAAGTGTGACCAGTGAAGTTTTCTCCGTAACCAATGGGGACTGGAGGACCCTAATCACGCGATACGTGGAGAGCGAC
Source organism: Fallopia convolvulus (assembly GCA_964016875.1). Lineage (NCBI taxonomy): Eukaryota > Viridiplantae > Streptophyta > Magnoliopsida > Caryophyllales > Polygonaceae > Fallopia > Fallopia convolvulus. The sequence continues at coordinate 55,450,731 of OZ024718.1, read as the reverse complement.
GTCCTACCAGAGGACCCCGCGGAGGCTCGGAAATTGAAAATGCACGCGGCGCGCTATTGCGTCATCGGTGGTTGTCTCTATCGCCGAGGCTACGCTGAGCCCAACCTATTGTGTGTGCCGACCGAGTCTACGGAGCATATCCTCTATGAGGCACACGAGGGGGTCTGTGGCGGCCACCTAGGATGGCGATCCCTAGCACATAAAATCGTCCATTTGGGGTACTTTTGGCCCACTCTCGGACAAGACGCGAGGGCCTATGTCCAGCGATGTGACGGGTGTCAGAAGCACGGGAACCTCCAGCACGCCCCTACCTCGCGCCTTCGCTCCATCCAAGCACCACCCCTCGCTTCCCTTTAGGGTTGGAGAATCTCGTGTTTAAATCCACCCCTCGCTTCCCGCTTGGGATTGGAAAATCTCGTGTTTAGGTCCACCCCTCGCTTCCCTCTTGGGGTTGGAGAACCTCGTGTTTAAGTCCACCCCTCGCTTCCCGCTTGGGGTTGGAGAACCTCGTGTTTAAGTCCACCCTTCGCTTCCCGCTTGGGGTTGGAGAACCTCGTGTTTAAGTCCACCCCTCGCTTCCCGCTTGGGGTTGGGGAACCTCGTGTTTAAGTCCACCCCTCGCTTCCCGCTTGGGGTTGGAGAATCTCGTGTTTAAATCCACCCCTCGCTTCCCGATTGGGGTTGGAGAATCTCGTGTTTAAGTCCACCCCTCGCTTCCCGCTTGGGGTTGGAGAATCTCGTGTTTAAATCCACCCCTCGCTTCCCGCTTGGGGTTGGAAAATCTGGTGTTTAAGTCCACCCCTCGCTTCCCACTTTGGGTTGGAGAACCTCGTGTTTATGTCCACCCCTCGCTTCCCGCTTGGGGTTGGAGAACCTCGTGTTTAAGTCCACCCCTCGCTTCCCGCTTGGGGTTGGAGAACCTCGTGTTTAAGTCCACCCCTTGCTTCCCGCTTGGGGTTGGAGAATCTCCTGTTTAAATCCACCCCTCGCTTCCTGCTTGGGGTTGGAAACAATCAGTCATCATGCGAGATCCGAGCGAGGCTCGTGATCTTGGCATAAAGACAGTCATGCGAGATCCGAGCGAGGCTTGTGATCTCGGCATAATAATCATCGTGCGAGATCCGAGCAAGGCTCGTGATCTTTTCATAAAGACAGTCATGCGAGATCCGAGCGAGGCTCGTGATCTTGACATAAAGACAATTATGCGCGATCCGAGCACGGCTCGAGATCTTGGCGTAAGAACAGCGCCCGATGTGTTCCGAAGGTGCTACAAGTATTGTGACACTCGGGCCATGGGGTTGGATCGGGATATGTATACAAGTAAATTAAAACGAAAAACACAAACACGACCATAAGACAAGAAAAGTGCATAAAATACGGCCACAAGGGCCGAAGTATTTAATTACAGACCCCAGCGGGGCCACTAAAATAACAAAAATAAAAAAATAACATTGAAAGGTCAGAAGCGTGCTTCATTCTTTCGGGGCGTCAGCGGTGGGTTCTTTCGGGGCCTCGGCTGTGGGTTCCGTAGGAGTTTGAGGGACGGCCGGGTCGGAGATCGCAGCAGGCTGCGAACTCGCCACGTTGGTCGCGGGATGGGAGTCCGCGTCGGCGAGGTCCAGACTCCCCATACCGAGGTCCTCCGCGGGCGGTGCCTCGGAGGCCACTGTCCCATCCTCTTTGAGGAAGAACTCGCATTCTCCCTCGGGCTCCTCCCCGGTCTCTTTCCCCATAGTCTCCGTGTAGCTGGGGTTGAAGAAGGAAATACGGGGGTCAATATGCCCATACTTCGCAACCGCCTGCTTGACCCCCATGCGGACCGCTTGGCGGAACATCTTTTGCACGCTCCCTACCAACTCCTCCTTGTACTCCGCAGACTCCACATACTTGGGCCCCGCAGCCACCACCTCCTGGTTGAGCTCGCTAACGCGCTCTCGAAGGTTGGTGATCTCATCCTTGGCTTTCAGGAGCTTCGCCTCCTTCTCTTTGAAGACGTAGTGCTCGGCAGAGAGTTTGCCCCGAAGCTCCTCGTTCTCGCTCCGTAAAGCCCCCACCAGGGTCTTTGCCTTGTCCTCCTCCTCCTTCGCCTTCACCGCCACCTTGGCCTCGTCCTTCGCCGCAACCTCTGCGGCCTTAATCCGCTTTCCGACCTCGACGAGCTCCTTCTCTTTCTTCGTACACTCCTATGTGCGGGCCTTAAGTGTCGCCTCCATTTTATCCATCCTCGTCTGGAGAAGGGTGAGGCGGCTGCGGTTGTAGTTCTCAAAAAAGGTGTGATAAAAATTCACAAAGTTGTTAAAAAAAAGAGGCACGAAATCCAAAACATAAACGAGATTTATGGAAGCGGAACGTACCATCGCCGAATAGCGGGCGGCCTCGTCGTTAAGGGCCTCCTCGGTAAGATTGTTAGCCCACGAAACCTCTTCCTTCCAGTCGTCCCGACTCCATCTCGCAGAAACACCCCGAGCCGGCCCGGGGCAGTGGAATTTCGCGGGGGAAGGACCAGCGACGTTGAGGGCTTGTCCCTCAAAATTGAAACTGGGGATGATCTCCTTCCCGACGAACCGCGTTGGTCGTCCCCCCTGTGCTTCTTTTTCTCCCCGCGGGGGGACTCCGCACCTTTCCTTATTGACTCGGCTTTATCACCGGATCCTCGGGAGGCTTAGGAGGACGTTCTCGCAACATCCCCCTTAGTTGAGGTCCCCTCGCTTGTCTTCGCCCCGGACGCCTTCGGCGGTAGAGGTGTCGCCTTTGGCTGCGAGGTGGGCGGCCTCGCCAGCGTGGTCGGTTCCTTTATAACGACGCCCTTTTGGCTGCGAGGGGCCTGGGCGGTAGAAGTGGAAGCCACAGGTCTCTTTCCCTGCTTCTTCGAGGTTAGAGCGTTGAAGAGGTCCACTGTAAAAAAAACAGAAAAAAAAAACATAGAAACAAGTTAGATAAAGAAACGAGACGTAACAACAAGTCAAGTTAGCATGACCCGGGCGAAGGCCCGTGGTCACCACTAGATAAGCGAGGTTTCAACCTCGTTGAATAAAACCAAGGGCAAATAATAAAAACAGACAACAAGAAGGGAGTTAAGTACCCTCTTCGCCCTCGCGGATTGGAAGGGTGAGGCTCAGGCCGGCCCGCTCAAGCCGGTCCTGTGCTAAGTACTCCTGGAACAATCCTTGACGGTCCGGGTTGTATCGTTCCTTGAGCTCCTTAAGTTCGGTGGCCTTATGTGCACCCTTGGGCCGAACGAAATTGTCCGGTGTCGTGGGAAAGTTGAGGTACCACCCATTAGGGTCTCGAACCAGGAATCATTTCTTCTTCCACGGCCCGACGTTCGAAGGGGCCGTGGTGAGTTTAATACTCGGCAAGCTAAGCTTGATGAGGCAGGACTCGTGCTCCCTCCTTGCTAGAAATAGACTCGACATGATGTCGAAGTTCGGCCCATCCCCAAGCTCGCGGCTACGAACCGTGTAGGCACACAGCGGCCTCCACGCGTTGGGAAACAACTGTGCAAGGCAGACACGCATGGCCCACAAGAAATCAACGATGTGTTGGGCCAGGGGCAGCCTGAAGCCAGCCTGGAGACTGAACAGATGCACGACCACGCACCTTTCATAGTGAGCCAAGGAGCAGCCCTCCCCTTCGGGAAGCGCTAGCTCAACCCCCTCGGGCCAAGCGAAGTCCTTGGCAGCATCCGCGAGGTCTTGAAGCTTCAAGGTCATGGGATCCCCCTCGGATAGAATGGCCTCGTTCGAGTCTAAGGACATGGGGATCCGCTCCTCAAGGACGGGCGGGACGCAGGACACAACGTCATTAATATACTCCACAAAGAAGCTCGCGAGCTCGTTGGAGTCGGACGACCTCGCAGTAACCTCGACGACTTCCTCATCAGAAATCGAAGATGATGCCATTTCAACACCAGACGACGTGCGAAGTCGGGAGAAGCAAGAGTTGATGGAAACAATGGAGTCGTTGGAAGAAGGGTCGTTGAAGACCAACGAGGGAGACCTCGGGTTTTGGGAATCACTAGCCTCTACACTCCCTACGGATTCGAAAACCTCCTCGTTGAATCTCTCTTGAGCTTTGAACGCGAAGCCTGGTGGGGGGCTCAAAGAAGCTCTCCTAGGCATGAAAGAGCGACGTCCAGGCCACGAAAGGCGAGCACCTGGAAAAGAAAAGAAGAGGGTTGAGACATCGGGCAAAGCAACCAAAGAAAGAAAACGCAAGGTCACAAGGGGAGAAGGCCACGTGGCACCCTATGGCTACTATGACAAGATAGGACGGCAGGGAAGAATTTTAAGCGCCAAAAAGAGGAGAGAGAAGGTGAAATGGAAGCCAGCGGTGGAAACGCAAATGTCCCGTCAGTCGGGCATCATGACGTTTGGGTTTTTAAGGATCTCAAATTTCAAAACCACGAAGGGAAAACACAAGAACCTAACCATAGATTGGCGGACGAAGGGTTCGAGGGCGTGGCGGTCGCCACCCTCGCCCCACCGTCTCGTCGCCATAGCACTGACGCAAAGCATCGAGAAACAACCATGGCCCGCCAGGGCACAAAACAAAGCAAGAGAAAACGCAAAGAAAAGACGGCAAGGGCACCGCGCAGAGGCGCACGCCGCCCTCACCATCACCGTTTCACCGCCGTGACACCGGCGCGAAACACCGGGCAACGAACCGTCACCCACCTAGGGCACGAAACGAAGAAAAAACAAAAAGAAGAGAATCAAAGGCGTCGTACAAACTCAAGCGCCGCCTTCACCCCTTCATCTTGCCACCGTGTCACCGGCCCAAAACGCCGGGAACGTCAGTCTCCCGATTAGAGCAGAAGGCGGAGAAAGAAAGACGAAGAGCATCGAAGACGAGAAAGGAGAGTTGAGCACTTACTTGCTTAGAGTCGGCGTGGAAAAGGCGGTGGTGCAACTGGAGGATGGCGGGAGGTTGTCGGTAACCGTCTCGAAAACTGCTCACCGGGAACTGAAAAGACGAAGAAAGAGAGAGAGCGAAAATGTGGGGGAAGAAGATGAAGAGGAGGCGTGTGAGAGACGCACCTTATAAAGAACAGGCTTGGGCCTCTCCTCGCTCCCGAAAGGCTTATTGGGCCGATCTCCCCTGGACGGCCCATTAAGCAAAGAACGGAGAGCGGTGATGTGATGGTTTCCCACACACTCGCAAGAATACGAGATCTATTGTAGTAGTAGATCAGGATCGAATCACGGGGATTATTTTTGTTTTAGTAAATTCTAGAAACAAGTTCCTAAGCCAAATATAATGATTGTGGAGTAATTCTAACTATTAAAAGCAAGTAAAACAAGTAAATTATGATAAGGAAAAGTATATGAGAAAGCAAAGTTCCAAGGCAAGGAATCCCCACAACTTTGATCCACGGAGTTCGAATCTCACTTCTACCTAAACTGAGTTGGATATTTTGTTATGAAGGTTATTGTCTAATGTCACAAATTAACTTTTCTCAAAGTTTAACTTAATGTACTTCTATCAAATTAAGAACCCACTCTCGTGACGAAACAAAATCGATAGAAACCCTTTAAGCACTTAGAAATCTAGATGATAAACCAAACTTGCCCCACTCTCGTGATGCATCAAACTTGACTCAAACATCTAGAAGTTCTATGACAATTAATCACATGAGAAACTAATCCTCAAGTTCAATTCTAGTTTTTCCAAATAGATAGAACCACCTCTCGATGCGTTCTCTCTATTTTGTTTGCTTACTTAGACTACCACCTTTCGATGCGCAACCTAAACAAGACTCTAACAAGTTAAACCTATTAGATTAAGCCTCTAGAATCAAATCATATTAGTTTTCCAACTCAATTCAAGTAAAAGATATTGAATCTAATCCGTTTCACATGGTTGGGATCAACCAAACCCTAGAACTATAGAGTTTAGCCTAGCATAATTAAATTCATGATCAAAACAATTAATTCAAACATGGAATAGAAATAATAACAATAATTGAAAGATAAACTTACTAGAGATTCAATTGAAAGAACAAAGTAGATCCAAAAGTGCAAAAAACCCAACTTCAAATAGCGTAAAACTCAAAACCTAGAATTTGTCTCTTCTCTCTACTTGAAATTAGAAATAATAATAATGCATAATAATCATATATCTTAAGCTCCAAGTAGTCTTATAAAAGCCCTAAAATTTATGCTAAAAGATATCCCAAAAATAAATTCAACTCGGGCCCAAAAAGGAACAAGAAAGGCCCAAAACTCTCGCGCGCAGCGAGCTGATCACGACCCGTGACGGGGGTCACGACCCGTGATCTCCCATCTGAGAGCACATATTTGCTCTGTTTGCCCTTGTCTTGGCTTGTGATGGCCCTTCTAACCTCTTCCTTCACTCCTTAGCTTGCATTTTGACTTGTAATAGCTCCTCCACACCTCTTGAAAGCTCTTAGAATCCTCAAATCTTCATTCCTTAGTGTTAGTTGTGATCTGTAAGCTTCACTAAGATCTTGTCCTCATGTCTTCCTCTCCATTTGACTCCAAAACACCATCAAATGACCTATAAAAGCAAAATAAACTTGTGTAGACCTCCATACTACGAATAATACGAAAATTAACACAAAAAGACCAAAACCTAAGCTAGAAAAGGAGAAATCTAATCCTAAATGCTCATGCAAACTAAGTAAAACTAGATGACATCAAAATACCCCATACTTGAACTTTGCTTGTCCCCAAGCAAAACTTAAAATTAAACCACAAGTGCAAGAAAAGACATTTTGCCTCAACTTGTTCAAATCCTCATAATCATGCTAATTGAAAGATCAAAGACAAGTGCCATCATAGCATAATCATTATTATCAACAAGACAAGCCCTTCTTAGTCCCTAGACCTCACATGGATAAATGTGTTTCACTCACTCTCAATGTGTTAAGGGGTAATCAATATCGCTCAAATCTTAACTTTGAAAACCATCTACCATATGCTTGCATCAGAGTCCTAAATCTCCACCACTTGGGACAATGCACATGACATAAATCAAGAGGACTTTTATTAGGTTGTAATGGGGCCAAGGTAAGAGAAAAAAAAAGGGAATTATTTGTTCTTGTGGTGCTAAATCCGGGAAAGAGAAATCTAACCAAATCCAACAACACACCAAGCTTAAGATTTATTCACTTTCTTCTTGTTCACTACCTTTCCACAACCAAACTTCAACTCCATTAACAACTTTATTCATTCAAACTTTTTTTTTTCTTTTTCATTGTTTTTCTCTTTTTTTTTCTTTTCTTTTTCTTTTTCTACTAACCACTTGCTTTATTTCCAACAATCACCTCCAATACCAAAACATACAACTTCTTCAAGCTTGGCTCTCACTAAACAAACTTAAACAAATTTCCTAATTCCCGGATGGGTAGAAGGCTAAAAATAGGCTCGGATTGCTTTTGTGGAGCTTCAAAAATAAGGCTATAAAAGTCTAGAACATGGCTTGAAACACAGGAAATTATATGTAAAGGTAGTCAAGGAATTATGGCTAACAAAACAAATGCTTCAATCATTTCTATGTCATGCACAAAAGTCATATATGTGGCCTTGAAAAAGGTTGTAACGCAAGTTCTAGAGATTAAGTAATCAAAGCAAGAACACACACAAAGAATGCAAGAGGACACATTTATGAAGTCCATTAGGCCAAAAATTCTCACAAGGCTTTTTGTCTAGGGACCTATTCAAGCTAAAATCTTATCAATAACTCCATGCTAGGACAATCATCCAAGAACAATCAATGCATTTTAGAGAAATTCAAAAACTTAGCATCATAGACAAATATCTAATCATTGTGGCCAATTTTCAAGTAAGGATACTCATCAAATCATCATAAAACTCGTTTTTTTTCGTTTTTTTTTAAATCAAACAAAATAAAGCATGCAAGAAAAATAAACATGCAACGCAAAGCTATCTAAAGTGAATACGCCCTACCCCATACTTAAACCCTATATTGTCCCCAATATAGAAATTAAAGAAAAGGAAGAATGAAACTCACAGATTAAAAGGCTCGGGTTGCCTCCCGAGAAGCGCTTCTTTAAGGTCAATAGCTTGACCTTTCACCAATGTCAAGTCTTCGGATCGGGAGGGTCGGTGAGGCCCAACTCAATCGGATCAGGTTCTTTGTAAGGCTTGTGTCGAAATTTTCTAACCTTGAAATGCCCAGAGTTCTTGTACCAAAGCTCAACAAAGTCATCTCTAAGAACTCGGTGTAGGAGGTATGGTCCCGAATTTCTTGTACGCTTGCTTCTAGGGATCATATTTGACTTATGACGAGTAAGGAGCACTTGATCCCCGGGCTTGAATTCAACTTGTGCTCGATCCTTAGAAAGTATGGCCTTCATACACCTCAAAGTAGAAGGTAATGACTTCATCTCTAGCTTTAGGACTTCTAGCTCGCCCAACGGGACCTTAGATGCAACTTTTCGATGCACATGAGATTCTAGTGACACCTCTAAATCTGGATCTTGAAGCTCTGGTGGTGGATCATATGGCACCACTTTCTCCTTGGTGGGATAAGAAGGTGTCCCGTCTTTTTCAACAAGGCAGTCTGGTTTTGTTGTCTCTTTAGCTTTCATTGGCTCCACCTCTTTAGATTGAAGTTCCTTGCCATTCTTCAAATTCACAACTAGAATTTGACCTTTTGGATTCTCTTCACGGTGGCCTGGTAGAGTATTGAAAGTGCTATGTGCATTGGTTGCGTTTTGATCTACTTGAGTCTTTGTCATCTTTTGTGCTTGTGCAAGTGCTTGCACTTTATTAGATAACTCTTGCATCTCAACAATCATATTCTCCATAGCAATCAACTCAGGAGATTTCTTAGGAGCCACTAGTGGAACTGGGGTAGGTCGAGCTTGATAGCCCCGATTTCAACTCAAAGCGATGAGTTGTAACCTGAGGAAACACAACCCCTGAGATTGGGCCACGGCTAGTGAGCAACATATACTCGCGGAGAGTATTGGGTTGTGGTGGAAGATGTGCTCTTGCAGCTTCAACTTTTGATAGCTCAACCTCACGTTGTTCAAAGCCTTGCAAACGGGCATTCATTTCAGCAACTGTCTGCTGCAGAGCTTCCATAACTTCGTTACGGTTCGCCATAAGAGTCACCTAAAACCAAAGACAAAAAGAAACAAATCAAAAAACAAAAGGGGACTTAGATGAACTAGTCCTTTAAAACCAACTAAAACTATCAATAATCCCCGGCAACGGCGCCAAGCGGGCCCAAAAAGCATCACCCGTATGAGCAAGAGAAAAGCCTAAGTACCAGGCCTCGCAAGGAGAGAACCTCGCAATACGCCCTCCCAATCTCCAAAAGCTCGCACCTCGCAATATGCCCTCTCAACCTCCAAAAGCTCGTACCTCGCAATATGCCCTCTCAACCTCCAAAAGCTCGCACCTCGCAATCCTCAGAAGCTTATGACCTGCGGTCCTCGGGGTGAGGTCCCCAGGCCATGGGGTTGTGATGATGTCCAAAATGGTAAAACAAGAAGTGGGCTCGAGGTACAGGGAATAAACGGACCCGACGGGACTCCCAAGGTGGATTCTGGGGCCCACAACTATACCCGTCTTTTAATTAAACAAAGTTCCTATCCCCGCGAGGTCTCCCAAAGCCTCGGAGCGAGGTCTAAACCTCGTTGTCGACTCCACTGACGCACCCGCCCATTCGGACCACTCAGCTGGCGCCGCCTCCCCAAGCCAATCACCGGCTGCCTCGCCTCCGGACCAATCAGAAGCCCTAATCTCGGGCGTCCCACATCGGATGACAGCCAAAACTCGACTCCCCAATTCTCTATAAATAGAGGAGAACCTCGTAAGTGAGAAGGGGTCGAAAAACATCTTGAACTCAAGAACTATCTTGCCCGTTGAAGATCGACGTGATTGAAACATCGTCAAAAGACCTCGCTATAGACAAGTGAAGTCCACAAAAAGACTTCAAGTCACACAGAGCTCTCATCCACATCAAAGACCTCGCTACACAATCTCGCAAGCCATCTTCACCACACTCTTAGCTCAGCTTCGCAGCAAGATCAATCAAGTGACACCGAGGTGGTTGAATCGCATAGCAATTAGGAGATCTCGGACATTGTTAGGTCGAGATCTAGGGTGTAGGGTGTAAATCTCGTTTGTCTGTAGGCCTCGTTGGCTTGTAACCTCATTGTAAAGAAATAATAAATAAAGAGCAAGTGTTTGCACAATCGAATAAAATAATCGCGTTTCTTGTCATTTAGCGAACGGTTTATTTCGGGTTTCATCAGGTGCAACCCAAGCCATGCTTGAGTTGCACCCTTTCACGGATTATTTGCGACAAAGCGAAACAAAGCAATTGGATCGCGCACATTTCAAAGAGTATAGGTGCAATCTCAAGCCGCACTTGGGTTGCAACTTTTCAAAGATTATTTGCGACGAACCCAAGCAAAGCTTGGACCGTGCATATTTTTAAAGAGAGTAGGTGCAACCCCAACCCGCGCTTGAGTTGCACCCTTTCATGAAGGATCACATTTTATTCACTTGGTTGTTCCAACCCCAAGCGGGAAGCTTGGTAAGGATCGATTATGTCGATTATTTGGGATTGCTCTCAAATGATCGCGCTCTTTTAATTAGATTGTTGACTGTCTGAAAGTCGTCGTGTCAAATCAAAATATAAATCCCTAATTACACAACTAGTATAGCTGGTAAGTCGGGGTCGTACCCAAGAGACACTTCTAACTCCAAGTAGTATTATTATCAACTCAAAAAGTAACAAAGGGGGATTTTTTATTATTATTCTAAGACTATAAATTTCAAAGCAAGCAAAGCAATCAAACAGAGCAAAGATTGATTTTTTATCAGATTAGAAAAAGCGATCATATTCAAGTATCTACTTTCATCGATCATCAAGTTATTGATCATTGATTCAAACAAGTTATTCCTTTTGGTCATTCCTATCCTGATTAGATATATAACATGGCCTGGCAACGAGACATGCAAACTTAATATCCAAATAACACATGAAACGATCATGAATCACAAGGACATTAGCAATGAGAACAAGGATAAACAGGATACATGCAATTGAATTCCCACGAGTCTAACAATTAACATGCATTCAAATCTCTTTCTCAACTGTTTTAGTCCAACGAGTCCTAAACCAATTGAGTTGCTACAAAGATTAGGTTTTACTACGAGAAAACCTAGATCTAGCAATAGAGAGTATTAATTCCAACAAGGATGAAATCAACACAATCAATATTAATTATGCAAAAGAGAATTGAAATAACCTGTATAAATAAACATGGATAGAATAATCTCACAATAAACTTGAGTCTGAAAGTTTCAATTTGAATAGAATCTAGAAGTTTAGTTCTCCATAAAGAATATCCAAAACATAAAACTAAAGAGAATAATGAATGATAAACAAAGACTCCCAAAACAAGTTTATAAAGCCAACTGAACTAGTAAAACACGGAAATATAAAAGATAAAAACTAATATAATAATAATAAAGATAAGCCGCCTCGGATAAATGTCGGCGTGGTAAACCGCAGGCGCCGCCTGTGAACCGCGGGCGTGGCCTATCCACTTGTGGTCGCAGGTCTTCAATGCAGACTTATTTTCGCGATCTTGTGATGTCTTCCGCGAACCTTCTTCTTAGCCTATAATTTGAACTCTTTGGTCTTCTACTTGAATCTTCAATAATGCTCTCAAAAAGACCTAATCATATACATAAAATGTACTATCTAGTCCTAGTTATTCTATATGAAATACAACATATCAACTGTCACCAACCCCAAGCGGGAAACTTGGTGAGGATCGATTATGTCGATCATTCGGGATTGCTCCCAAATGATCACACTCTTTTAACTCGACTGTCTCCAACCCCAAGCAGAAAGCTGGGTGAGGATCAATTATGTCGATCATTCGGGATAGTTCCCAAATGATCGCGCTCTTTTAACTCAACTGTCTGCAACCCCAAGCGGGAAGCTTGGTGAGGATTGATTGTGTCAATCGCTCGAGATTTCTTCAGAATGATCACGCTCTTCCAACTTGATTATCTCCAACCCCAAGCGGGAAGCTTGGGAAGGATCGATTATGTCGATCATTCGAGATTGCTCCCAAATGATCACACTCTTTTAACTATTAGGTTTGTAGAAAATGAGTAGATCATCTGCAAAAGCAATGTTAGTAAACTAGATTTGCTCACATTTTGGATGCCAACAGAACCTTTTCTTCTTACTAGTCATGGTCATTTTCCTACTAAACATCTCCATGATAATGACAAACAAGAATGGTAAGAGAGGATCACCTTGCCTTAACCCCCTTTCACTCGGAAAGAAGCCTTTAGATTCACCATTAATAATTATGGAGTAGTATGGTGTTGTAACACATTGCATGATCCATTTAACAATCATTAATGGGAAATTGAAATATAATAAGGCCTTCTCTAGATAGTCCTAACTGACACGGTCGAAAGCTTTCTAAAGATTCATTTGGATCATGCATCTAGGAGATACACGTTTTCTCTCATAACATTTAACCAGCTCTGGAGCCAATCCATTTTTGCTCTTTGAGCAATGAAACTTTGAAGTTGATCCATATGGACTTGTAAACTATCTTTGGCTTCCTTGACTGCATTCTGCTTAGCAGTATTAAAGAAATCAGTTTGCAAGTCAATGTGAGCCTCTTTAAGCCTTTGTACACAATCATCAACCATTAATTCAAGCTTCATGTACCTCCCATGTTGCCAACCTTTCAAAGCTTGTCTTACTCTCTTAAGCCTCCTCATGAAAACATACCGAGCAGTGTCTTGATAGTCCATGTCCCAAGTGTTACTAATCAACTCATTATAGACTTCTTCAAGCACCTAGTAATTTTTAAAACGGAATTATAGACTTCTTCAAGCACCTAGTAATTTTTAAAATGGAAGGGAATTTTTTTTTGCTATGGATGCAGGGTTAATACAAACGCCCTTGATGTGTTACTTGGGTGAGAACGTCCTGCCTTCGGATACCACCAAGGTCCGAAAAGTTCTCTTAAGGGCTCATAGGTTTTATATATCGCCGAAAAAGATTCTATATCGTCAGTCTTTTTCCGAGCCAAACTTGAGATGCGTACCCCCAAGCAAGGTTGAGCCTCTTTTATACGAGATCCATGAAGGCATATGCGAGATGCATGCCAGAGGTCGCAGCTTGGCATTCCGAGTTCGTTTATAAAAGTATTGGTGGCCTTACATGTGAAAAGTGCCTTGAGAAAGCCAATAGAAAAATCGCCGAGACGCTACAGCGACACGGATCGCATCCTACCTATAGGAAGCCATAGCCCAACGCGTGAGATACCATGCTTATCGAGTCGGTGACCTATACGTCGAAGGGTCATGGAAAGCACACGCATATGACATAGCTCGGCTCGAATTGGGAGGGATCGTATTAAGTGGCCGCAGCGTACGGTTGGGGAGCCTAATCGTTGAAGAGTCTTGACGGGAATGTTGACCCTTGGACTTGGGATGTCGCCCATTTTTGAAGAAGTTATTCCCGTAGAGCAAACTGCGATCGCGGATTATCGCCACGACCGCGGCTCTGTCAACCGCGACCACGGGCCACGTAGCCGCGATTGCGGATCGTCGATAGAAAGCTCTTTTGGTAGCCCCTCACATAGATTTTATCTATCGCCGAAAAAGATTCTATATCGTCGGTCTTTTTCCGAGCCAAACTTGAGATGCGTACCCCCAAGCAAGGTTGAGCCTCTTTTATACGAGATCCATGAAGGCATATGCGAGATGCATGCCAGAGGTCACGACTTGGCATTCCGAGTTCGTTTATAAAAGTATTGGTGGCCTTACATGTGAAAAGTGCCTTGAGAAAGCCAATAGAAAAATCGTCGAGACGCTGCAGCTACATGGATCGCATCCTACCAACAGGAAGCCATAGCCCAACGAGTGAGATACCATACTTATCGAGCCGGTGACCTATACGTCGAAGGGTCATGGAAAGCACACGCCTATGGCATAGCTCGGCCCGAATTGGGAGGGATCGTATTAAGTGGACGCAGTGTTTGGTTCGGGAGCCTAATCGTTGAAGAGTCTTGACAGGGATGTTGAACCTCGGACTTGGGATGTCGCCCATTTTTAAAGAAGTTATTCCCGTAGAGCAAAATTGTGGTCGCGGATTATCGTCGCGACCGCGACTCTATCAACCGCGACCACGGGCCACGTAGCCGCGATTGCGGATCGCGGATAGAAAGCTCTTTTGGAAGCCCCTCACATAGATGTTGGTGTTGAGAATGGCTAATGGAACAAGCTCATTTTTTTTTTTGTTTTCTAAAACAAAATCCCAGCCGGGAACCTTTTTCAACGTTCTGTTCTCCCTTCTCTATTTTGCTTGTTCCAATGGGTGTATCTCGAAATCCGGAAAATGAAATGCATAAGGGAAGCAGGGAGCCTATGATATTCGTTCATGGATGTACGAATATACGAATGTACGAATATACAAATATACAAATATATGAATATACGAATATACGAATACGCACACTAGGGGAACCCGATGACTAATCCGCATGGACACTTTGAATAGGTCCTAGAGTAATTATGTCTTAGTTGCGTTCTAACGTAACTAACACCTAATTGAGGCATCTGTGAGCGGGTAAAATTAATTATCATTATTATTTTCGCTATTATCTGCCATAAAGGTATTTTTATTTATTATGCTCGTTTTAAATTATATATTTTGTTATAAAATTAAATATGATGGTTATTCATTATGATGGGGGATTTTATCTTAGTCGAAAGATAGAATTTCCGCGTGGATTGGGGAATAAGAAATCGCTTGTAGGGCCTTGAGCATGATCGGCCTAGAGGATAGATTTTCGATCTCATCTCTCCCTCTCCTCCATTATAAATACATGTCTTCGTCATGTATGATGAGCACACTCATATTCGTTGAGCTCGCTAGTAAATCTCCTCCATTATAATTAAATACATGTCTTCGTCATGTATGATGAGCACACTCATATTCGTTGAGCTCGCTAGTAAATCCTATCATTTACCTCGACGTTCGGTTGACAAACTGCTCTTTTGACTTAGGGGATCCCCGCCCCCTGTGTCAATTATTTTGCAGGTTCTAGGTTGAAGAGGAACTTGGAACGGAAGATGAAGAGAAGAGTCAAAACGAGCATTCAATCAGTACATTAAAGGTGAATTTATGTTCACTAACATATATGTTTTTCACTTATTTTTATGTCATAAGCAAGTAAGCAACTCATAAAATTAAAGACATATAAATTGCAGTTCTTAAACTATTGAAAAAAGATGAATTAATCAATTAAAATTTATTCTGCCTTTTCACAAATTTAAAATTATTATGATGGGTAAAAAATGTATAACTTTTTAATGATTTGAATTTTCTGCTCAATTTTTTAACCATTTTTTGAATCATTAATTCATTGTTATTTTGTGGTCCAAGTCTTAGTATCATATGCGGTGGGAATTTCTGATCGTGGGTGATAAGTTATAAGTCCTGAACGTAACTTTCTTCAAGTGTGCATACTTGCATAAATTTGTCAAATCAAGTTGCGGGGTTACTATCAAATTGTTTTTGGTCTGGAAACGGAGCAAGGCTCCTGCGGATAGTTCTCTCTCTTTTTGATTTGTTTTAAATTATTTTAAAACAATTGATAAATAATTAGATTTTGAGATAAATAATTAGTTTTTGAGATAAATAAACAAATAATTATATAGAATCTGGGATAATCAATTAGTGTTTATGTGGAAGTAATTTTCAGTTTCAAAATTGTTAGAATGTGTTCATCATCTCAACTACAAGCCATGCTAACAATAATTCAAAATCTCATAAACCCAATCCAAGTTAGTGTAATGTGGATCTCGTCACAAAAAGTGTGGCATTAAACAGGTCTCAATAGTCCTGCTACATAATTTGATTCAATGAACTAAATCAGATACTGCTAATTTTGAACTGTAAACCAAAATGCTTGATGGATGGATTTTGGAGTGTAAAAATCAAAGTAATTTTGGCTAGATTTAAAACCTGGCCTTTGTTTTGCCGCGAGGAGACGCCGTACTCATAACGTATTGCTAAAACGATTTTTCTAACCTATGCCCCAAGGGCATAGATTAAGAGACTAAAAATGGTAATATAGTTGGAATTTGTATTTATTTAGATTTAATTATTTTTTCAATAGGGTTTATTAGTTTCATATTAGGGTTTTAGTTCCCAAATTTAATACTCTTAACCTATGTTCTAAGGGCATAGGATAGAAAAACTGTTGCTAAAAAAGTAAAGTAGAAAATTTATTTTTTTGGTCTGAAAGAGGAGAAAATTTATAATTGGTAACCATTTGTGTTGCAAATTGAAATACGGACAAAGAGGGCGGTCATCATCATCAACTAATAATTCCAAAATATATCACTTTCTTATTCTTAAAAATTGGATGGATCGACTCGAAACCGATATATCTCAATATCAGCATCCATCACATTCAATATGCGTCATGATATTTTTTTTAAATATAGTATACTTTGTCACGTTAAAAGTAAACCTCAAATAATAATAAAATTTTAAAATCACGTAAATATATTTTGTGTAATTCATAAGAAGCTTTTGTCTCTTACTTGGCCTCAATTGTGAACTTTTGTTTTCTACTTCTATTGTTTTGTTTTGTTCAAGTGTTGAAAATTAGATATCCTGCCATCATCCAGTATTAAGGTGAGTCGAAAATCAAACCGAACCAATTCGGTTTGGTTCGGTTCAGTTTTGATTTTTATCGGTTTTATGTAGATAGAAGGTTAATCTTTGGGAAATTTGAACCGAAACGAAATTTAACCGAAACCGAATCGAATTTTGGAGAATTCCTAAACCGAACCGAAATCATTCGGTTCGGTCGGTTCGGCTTAAAATTCCGGTTTAAACTAACTCATGTTCAGCCCTATCTATGAGAGTTGAATCAGAGACCTCTGAGTATTATATGTTTAAAAATCTAGCTACTAGAGGCTAGTTTTCATAATGAGGTATCCATTGGTACGCGCAAGTGGAATGTGTCAAAAATGGCCGCCCACAAGATTTGCTCAGAAAATGACATTATGAAAGCCATAGCTTAGGGTGAATGAGTTTTTAGATAGTATATTGATTTAAAGTCAAAATAAATGACGCAAATATAGTATGTCTGACGCTAGATGAAAACAATCTCATTTGCTAATTATATACGGAGTGTTTAATTTTGTTTAGAAAAATAACTTTGACTTGCACAAAAATATTGTTGGACGACTTGAGAAACGAACTATGGTAACATGCAGAAAAAGTCTGTGGCAATGGGCTTTTGGGCGGTTCCGTACTCATTTAGGGATGGAAAAAATCATCTTCCTCTCATGGTCCTTGGGTCTTTTTTTTGGATAGAGGTAAGAATTAGATTCCTTTACAAGCTCGGTGAATCGAGAGACCGGATAAAATCGGTGACTGAACATTCCAGTACAAGACAATTGATAGCAGATCGGCGATCAAGAGATACAAGACTCCAAGTCAAACGAGAAGCCAATGTGGAAACGGGTTGGACAACCCACAAGGAGGCAAAGAACTTGAACCCCCAATTGTAACAAACCTGCAAAACAACTGAAAGCAAGACGCCTCAAAATGTAGACTGAAACCAAGGCACGACCTAGAGCAATGTTCTAAAAAACGCTAGGCGGACGCTAGGTGGAGAGGGACCGCCTAGCGCCTAGACGGCTTGAACGGTGGCCTAAGCGGTCCTAGACGGGTGTCTAGGCGGTCTAGACGGCTAGGCGGGCTAGGACCTTCCAGCGCCTAGGCGGGGCCTAGACGGGGCCTAGAAGGGATTTTTAGAACAGTGACCTAAAGTAAATAGCAAAACTAGAAGAAGCCAAAGGCCCAACAACCCCAAACCAAAGGCCCATCAACAATGGGGAAAACTTTGTCGCAGAAGATCGTACGAGAACAAGCATCGACAAAGCTATAGTACTAAAGTTGCGAGTCGATCCCAAAACAAGGACATGTCGATTTATTTATGGATATGAGTTTCTGCAAATTTTGTCTCTTTATGTTTTTAGTTTTTACGTATGTTTCTCTTTTAGATTTTGCGTGTACTTTCCCATTTGCTTTATTGTTGGATCGTGGTTTATATAATTATTGATTTCTATTATTTAATAATGTTGAGAATGAGTCATATCCCATATCTGAAATCTAAAGAGAAATAAGCCAATAGGGGAGGGCTCCAGAGAAACAAGTATTATAGAGAAACGAGAGCCACTATTAGAACCGTAGGATTAGGCAATATTAAGGGTTCTGATTGTGGGAGCATAATAACAAACATGGACATTTTTTAGAAAGCACAATCCTGAATTAATTTAATTAGGAAAGAAAATAAAAAAAATCACCCATATGCGAGATTTAAGGGTTGCAAATATGGAAAAATACTGCTTTTAATATTCAGCATATCTACACTCCATTGATGCACGTTCTTGAAGCTTGTTCAACTCGACCTTCAACAAAGGCGATTAATCAACTCGAATTCAAAAATGTAACCAGTCGAAGACACAAAAATTCGATAATGCAACACTCAATCTATCTATGATTGTTATCGAATTTAGTTGATGAAATTCTGAATACGAAATGAGATTAAGGAATTTAATTTATATTTGAACATATATGATGAATCATTGAACGTAACCATTTTGTAATCATTTTTTAATTGGACATGATGAATTAAACATTGAATATGTGCATGTATATTTTGAACATCATTATATTTGATTCGAATATAGGTGTTGAAAAAATGGATACGCAAGATTAAATGTTATATTTTGTTATCTGAACATATGTGATGAAATATTGAATATGTACATCCATTTTACAAACAAGAATATTTAATTCAACTTTTTTGTAATATACGTTGAAATTATAGATGAATATGTGTGTGTATTATTTGAACATTAATACATTAGTTTTCGAATATACGTTTTGAAATAATGTATACAATCTATGATTAAGGTTCAGGATTTTTATCTGAACATATGTGGTGATTAGTTGAACATAATAATTTGTCTAATTGAATATGTATACCCATTTTCCGAATTTGATAATTTGCCAAGCATATTCGAGTACATTTACTAGTATGTTCAGAATTTAAACATGCGATTTCAGTCAGTTTACCACATCAGTATACCAACATCATATTCGATGATTTGTCACGCATATTCGTGTAAGTATATATAGCATATTCAAAATTGAAACCCCCAACAACTTCATTATGTCACGCATATTCGAGTACATATACAAATATGTTCAAAATTTAAACTCGCATATTCAGCCAGATTTACCAAATCATTATAACAACATCATATTCGATTATTTCTCCCGCTTATTCGAAAAAAGGCCATAGTAATATTTCCAACATTTAATAGGCCAATTCTTGTTCTTTTTGTTGATGATAGTAGTAGGCCAACTTCAACGCGATTCGATAATTCAGTACACATAGTCGTCTTCTCAAATTCAACAATATGACTGACTGAACTTCTCTGGCGTCTCCAACAAGGTTGTCTTGTAGAGACGGTTTCTTAGATCTGAACAGAATCGACGGAGTATATCCCATAGGCAGCATATCCGGCGGAATCTAACCAGAAATGATTTTTGGCTTGAGAACAATGATAAATTCAAGGTGCAAAAAATCAAAATCGAAAGTAGTACTGAATTCTATAATCGAAACATACAGATTTTTCTTCAAGATAATTTTGGATGAAAGGTCGATTGAACTTTGAAATCGAGAAGACGACTGAGATGCATTTCGAGCAACAAGAGAGATTTCATGATACGATAGAGAGGTTTTTTTGGTAACTGAAAGGATTTACAATTGGAGAGATAAAGATAATGCCTTTTTTAAGATAAGGAGAGAGAAATCGGTTCTAATCCTCTATTATTGCCAAAAATTAACTTCTATGCATCCTTTTTTTTTAAAATCTCAACCATTAAAAAATGTAGATCTAATGGCTCTTATTATGACACTGGTTTCTCTATAACTAGTGGTTTCTCTAGATACTAAACCTAAGCCAATATATATATATATATATATCATTGGGTTACTCCTCCTATAACCAATTGAGTTTAAGATAGAACCACATGGGCTTATGTGATAGGCCCATCCGCGCTTGTGTGCGCTAAACCCAACACGTCCCTGATATTTCCTCATGAACCAACTAATACGGAGTATATCTACTTAAAATATGTATACAACCTTATTAAATTCAACATAAATAATGCTTGAGTTTTGAATCTTGTATCATTCAAGTTTTATGTGAGTTTATTGCAAAATAGGTGACAAAGAATTATAAAGTGATTTTAATAATTCTAATCTCATTATAAATAAATGGATATCTCCATTTCTAATTTTAGGTATGTCTTATCAAGGTGATCAAGTGAAAACATTTCTTAACATGAAAATTAGGAGCAAATGAGGTTACTCAGATTATGATGATAAAGGGCTAAGATTAGGATCGTAATGGTAATTTTGTATTTTCATTGATTTTTTTTGATTTTTTTTCAATTATTTTGTCATTGAACTCGTTGTTGAGAGAGTCGTTTAACAACAAATAAATTTGTAGTCAAGACCCCACTGAGTATAGGGGAGTCAGGATCGTTCCACGGGAAGCAAGGTTCGTTTATCTATCGACTCCTAAAAAAATAAAACAAAAGCAAGCAAAACACACAAGCAACCTCGTTAACGAAGTTGTCAGCCTCGTTAACGAACCACCAAGAATAAATAGACCAAAACTAACGACCTAGACAGGTTCGGTACCGAGCCAACGAACTCAGTAACGAATATATTCTTGAAAGAATTCAAATAAAAACGAAAATATCCAGGACAAGGGTTACCACAACATAATCATGCACACAAGCTCGTAAGAAGATAAATATCATGCCTTTAAATAGATAGACACATCAACTTTCATTGACTTAGCAAGCAAATTAATCTACTTTCATAAACTAACTCACTCAATTGCTTGTTTCGAATCTAAAGCTTGAAACTTTCGTATTCAAACAATATCAACCTTCAAGTTTATAACTTTCTCTTTCAATCAAGTCAACAACTCAAATTACCTCAACTTTCATCTTGGTATAAGCACAACAAACAATCTCAACAATAGATAAAAGGCATTCAACACATAATCTTACTCACCAAACATGCACAACTATGCCGGGTTTCAACCCCGACCCTAGATAAAAAGACTGCTCACTAATCATGACTAAGAAACTAATAACTTTAATCAAAGAAAACATTGAAAACAAAACACTACTCAAATTAATAAGAAATATCGTCTTACAGAAAGATTCAGAAGAAACCGAAAACATCGAAATACCGAATCAAAAACACGACTAACGACCCCGGTAACTTTCGTCTACCGAGCTCCTTCGATCACGACTCCGATCCGTCCTTCTCTCTCTCGGCTCTATTCTCCAAAATTCGACCTCCCTTTCTATGCTAAATAGAAGGGTATTTATACTAAAAAGAGGCTAGAAACTAAAAAAGGCTAAAAGATATAAACTTTCCTAAAAAGATAGAATCTATTCTAAAAGATAGAAATAAAATCTCAAAAGATAACAAGACCTAAAATACATAATATAATAATCCTAAAATCATAAAAAGATACTCTACCGACACGGAAATAAATTCCCGCACAGGATCGGTGAGTCACAAAGTCAACTCTCGAACATTTTCATCTCGTGGCCTCGTTAACGAGCCCTCACAACCTCGTTAACGAGCCCTCACAGCCTCGTTAACGAGCCTGGGCTTGGTTTTCTTCAACATTTTTCTTCCAAAAACTCGAACTTCAGCTTCTTCATCTTGTATTCCTCTATCTCTTATCATAGCTCTCCAAATTCAGCTCCAAACAACACCTTTTCCTTGCTAAAACCTACAAAAAGACACAAAACGGAGTAGCTTCCATACTTTTCACAAAATATGCAAAACTATCCAAAAATACATAAAACTAATCCTAAACTTATCAAAACTAGCCCTAATAACCTAATAAAACCTATCAAAAACTATACTAAAAACACGAACATCAAAATACCCCATACTTAGACTTGCTTGTCCTCAAGCAATCACTAAATAATAATCAAAACCAAACAACATACTCATCAAATTATAACCATCATCTAAAAAGCAACATCAAAATATCTAGAAGAAAATTAGCAAAGGACTATTAACGTCATCACACATATATACACCTAAAATAGACACAAGAAAATAAAATCCAACCTCACAAGGGATAATGTGTTTCTCTCAACTCTCAAGTGTTTGGGCTCATAAATTCAATCTCTCAACTCATCTTATATACAAAAAATCATAGAAATTGGAACTTATATCACCAATACTCTCCACCCAAGATTTGTCAAAAGAAGCAAAAATCATCAAGAGAGCTTAGGGGGCTCAATGAAAAACTTCATAGAAGCTTCCATTCTGCCGGGTTGTAATGCGGCTTGGTAATGACAATAAGGCGTGGAAAATATTTTGTCTATGTGGTGCTAATAATATCCGGGAATCAAAGACTCCTAAAAACTCACACATAACATCAAAACTCTCATAAAAAATATACCAAACTCACTCTCTCATTATGCACACTTATTTTCACTCACCCATTATTATCCTAGAAAGTCTCATAAAAGAAAAGAATCTCCGGCTTATCTATATGAACTTGAATGCACTTCTTACTTCTTCATTTTTTTTTCTTTCATTTTTTTATACTTTCTTTGCCTCTCGTTGCCTCGTTAACGAGTCCCTTCAGGTCGTTAACGAGCTTCAGCGTGTACTCCTCTTCCCTTTCAACAACTTCCTTTCAACCATCAACTTTATTTTGTGCATCTTTTGTACCAAGAGATCTTTCTTATCACAACTATTAAAAACAAGAGACTTCCAATCTACCATTCCCAATAATCCCTCAATTTCGAACCAAACATTATATTTCACTCCCTTTTTTTTTACACTCAACAAAACAATTTACCTCTCCAAATCTAAGTCCTAATCCCCGGATAGGGTCAAGCTTATCTCGGCTAGGGAACAAATCTTGTGGAGCTTAAAAATAAAAGGCTTCAGGCTAAAATTGGTTGTCAAAAGAAGGATAATGTAAAGGTGGATAAGGATTAATAGGGCTTATAAAATAAGTTCTCTATCATCTGATTTTCACAAGTAATGAACTATAAATCTCATACGGGTCTCAAGAAATAGATAACCATCACAATTCCAAGAGATAATATGCATATAGAGAGTAAATCACACTAGAAAAGAAGAGGGATTTTTAATGTTCTCCCTATAAGGCCAAAAATAACTCACAAGGCTAATTTTTGTTGGATTGCATCACTTATACTAAGAAGGTATACGTGCTCAATTTCATCAAATGCTATTCCTTCCTAAAAAACAACTTCAAAATAAGAATCCGGCTACATTCTCAAAGACATGTTTGCAAGGAATTAAATGATCATGCTAGCAACTACTATCATAGAACCTAAGAAAGGGATATCTATCAATTCTAAGACCTTTTTTTTAAAGATATTTTTCAAAACTTTTTCGATTTTTTTCCCCGATATAAAAGAACTACTTAAAATAAAGCACAAAAAACAAACAAGACACAAAAGTTTCTACTTTCTCCCACCCCATACTTAAAATTACAATGTCCCCACTGTAAGAAAAATAAGAAGAAAGGAAGAAATAGAAAAGAAAAACACAAGAAAACAAGAAAAGAGAAAACAAAAACTTACAAAGTCTCAGAAGTGGAAAACAAGGAAAACGTCTTCAAGCTGAATCAACGGTTAGGAGGAGGAAAATAGTGCTCAAAGTTCCCCATGAAGTCATACATCATCCTCCAACGCTCAACATCCTCTGTCTCTCTCTGACGATGCCTCTCATCCTCAAATGTCATCCGAGCTGAATAGACAGTCTCCCATCTATCCATCCTCCTATGAATGTGGTCCTGTTGGAGGTGAAGTTGTTGCATCCGTGCAGAAAGATCCTCGGCCCATGGTGGCGGAATGCTCGATCCAGTGTACTCAGGCTGAGGAGGTGGTGGGTAGTGAGGCTGAAAGTGATCATGGTGAAGTACCGGGTTGTATGGCACAAGTCCATAAGAGTAGGGGTCGGTAGGAGCTGGCGGTGGTTCGGTAGCTGCCCTCGGTGGGTCGTTAACGAGCTTCCGAGAGCCAGTTCACAAATTTCCGAATGTCATCAACTTTAAAAATCAGACCATAAATCAAGTATGTATCCTCAATACTCCTCACTAGACACACAATCGGGTTTATGCACCCCATACTTGCTCGATTTCCCATCCCAAACATGCGAAATTACCCAAAATTAATATAGCAAAAATTGAACTTAATACTAGGATAAGAAAAATTCATGCTTTTATAATTAGACTTTTCCAATGGAGAACCTAACATGAATAATCTTCCCTAGAATATGAACAACTGAGCTTCAACGAAAATTCATGAGCAAAATCCAAACATGCATGTCGACCTTTTCTATAGACACAACCCCAATATGAAAAATCTACCCTAAAAACCATGAATCTTGTAAGTAAGAGTTAGGGTTTAGAAATCATACCGGAAATTTGAGAAATTGAAGAACAAAGGGTCGGATTGGGGTGGTTAACGAGTGTGGATCTCGTCGGTGGAAATCCGGGGTTCCGAGCTTCGGTAACGAGGGTGTCTCCGACGATCGGTGGAGGTGAGAAATTCCGATCGGTGGTGGGGGATCTCCGAGCTGCGTCGAGGTTCATGTTGAGCTCTTTAAGAGCCCATAGTGCTTTATGCTCCATCTCGACCGGTAAGTGACATGCTTTGCCATACACTAAATTATAGGGAGTGGTGCGCAGAGGCGTCTTGTATGCTGTCCTGTATGCCCAAAGAGCGTCATCCAATTTAGAAGACCAATCCTTCCTAGAACGCGAAACTGTCTTCTCCAATATGCTCTTTATTTGCCTGTTTGAAACTTCAACTTGGCCACTAGTTTGGGGATGATATGGTGTTGCCACCCGATGTGATACCCCATACTTTGCCAAAAGTGCTTCAAAACTCCGCTCTATGAAATGGGAACCGCCATCACTAATGAGGATTCTTGGAACGCCAAACCTAGGAAAAATGTTAGTCTTAATAAACTTGGCCACGGTTTTAGCGTCGTTGGTCCTTGTAGCAACGGCTTCCACCCACTTAGAGACATAATCGACCGCCACTAGGATGTACTTGTAGGGGCCAGATGAGGGAAAAGGTCCCATGAAGTCTATCCCCCATACGTCGAATAGCTCGACCTCTAGTATCCCGGTTAGTGGGTTCTCATGTCTCCAAGTAATATTGCCTGAGCGTTGACATTCATCACATGCTGTCACATAAGCTTGAACATCCTTGAATATGGTAGGCCAACAAAGACCACTTTGAAGAATCTTCGTCGTGGTTTTGAAACCTTTTGCATGGCCTCCGGTAGATAATGTGTGACACTGACGGATCACTTTCTCTATCTCCTCTTCCGGGACATAGCGTCTAAAAAGGTGATCACTCCCTTGTTTAAACAAGTAAGGGTCATCCCAATAGTACTGTTTTTCATCATGGAGAAACTTCTTTTTCTTCTGTGGAGTTAGTCCGTTGGGAATTATGCCTCCTACAAGATAGTTAGCAAAATCCGCGAACCAAGGGACTTTCGACCTTCCAACAGCATGGAATGATATTGAAGAAGAAGAAGTAGTAGAAGGAGAAGGAATTGAACTGGATTGAGCTTGTTCTGGTTCAGAGATCTTACCTGGCCGAGTCGTCATCGGACCTGGGTGGGTCGTTAACGACCCTGGATAGGTTATGTGACCCTCGGTAACGACCTCCCATGGCATGGTAGCATTCTGCCGAACTGATGTGTCGATTGCTCCTTGGGGCTTTTCTCTTGTGATCTATGCATTCCAGCCTCGGTGCCTCGTTAACGACCCTGAAGGGGTCGGTGACGAGGGTCTTGTTGAGTTCGACCTCGTTCAGCATGAGGTGTTCGTTTGGTCTGGAATCATTTATTGGCACTTCGTTGTTGGATTCAGTGATATGCTCAACCGGTAATCTGGATAAGTGGTCTGCCACTAGGTTTTCTGCTCCCTTCTTGTCTCTTATTTCATGGTCAAATTCCTGCAATAAGAGCATCCAACGAAGCAATCTAGGCTTGGCATCTTTTTGGCCATTAGGTATCTAACGACCTCATGGTCAGTATAAACAATCACTTTTGATCCAACAAGGTAGGACCGGAATTTTTCAAAGGCAAATACCACAGCCAAAAAATTCTTTCTCCGTTGTGGTATACTTACTCTGCACCTCATCCAGCGTCTTACTGGCGTAGTAGATGGCGTGGAGTTTCTTATCCTTCCATTGTCCCAAAACTGCGCCGACTGCATAGTCACTTGCATCGCACATGATCTCAAAGGGGAGTGTCCAATCTGGAGACTGCATAATAGGGGCGGACACGAGGGCTGCTCTTAACCTGTAAAAAGCTTCAAGACACTCTGGGGACAGCTCAAACACTACATCTTTCATTAGTAGGTTAGTCAAAGGTTTAGCTATCTTAGAGAAATCCTAAATAAAACGTCTGTAAAATCCAGCATGCCCTAGGAAACTCCTAATGTCTCTGACAGAAGAGGGGGGAGGTAGTTTTTCAATAAGCTCAATTTTTGCTCTATCTACTTCTATCCCTCTTTTGGAGACAAGGTGTCCTAGTACTATCCCCTCCTGAACCATGAAATGGCATTTTTCCCAATTCAAAACAAGGTTGGTTTCTTCACAACGTTTAAGCACACGTGCAAGATTAGCAAGACAAGTATCAAATGAAGAACCATAAACAGAAAAATCATCCATAAAAACCTCTACAATCTCCTCTATCATATTCGAAAAAATGGCCATCATACACCTTTGAAAGGTGGCGGGGGCATTGCAAAGCCCAAATGGCATTCTCTTATAAGCAAAGGTTCCATAAGGACATGTAAAGGTAGTCTTTTCCTGATCGTCAGGATGAATGGGAATCTGCCAAAAACCGCTATAGCCATCTAGATAACAGAAATAATCATGCTGGGCTAAACGCTCTAATACCTGATCAATGAAAGGAAGCGGAAAATGATCTTTTCTAGTAGCACTATTGAGCTTCCTATAATCAATGCACATCCTCCAACTGGTGATGGTTCTAGTTGGAATAAGCTCTCCTTTCTCGTTTTCAATAACAGTCATCCCCCCTTTTTTTGGAACTACATGGACCGGACTCACCCATTGGCTGTCCGATATAGGAAATATGATCCCAGCATCAAGTAATTTAATAATTTCCTTTTTAATCACATCTTTCATGTTAGGGTTTAATCTACGTTGATGCTCTATGGTGGGCTTATGATTATCCTCCATGTATATCCTATGCATGCAGAGAGAAGGGGATATGCCAGTTATATCATCAAGGGAGTAGCCTATGGCTTTTCTATGCACTCTAAGTATGCTCAACAGGTTCTCTACTTCCTCATCTTTTAATTTGGCATTAATGATAACCGGTAAAGTAGAATTAGGACTAAGAAATTCATACCTGAGAGAGTCTGGGAGAGGCTTTAGTGTTGGAGAAGGTTCGGCTGGAATGAGAATTGGTTCTTCTGGATCCGTCTTCAACACTTCTTCCAGGTATTCGAATGCTGAAATCTCACTATCCTCAGCCAGGGTCTTAACGATGCTGATGAGGTCGTTAACGAGCTTGCTTCTTCTGCCGGGAGGGTCGGTAGTGAGGTACGGGGGCTCGTTACCGAAGCTGCAGGGGCTATCTCGGCCCATCTTTGACTGGAGAACTCTTCATGTGACACCCATCTTCCAACAGGGTCCCCACATTCGATGATTTCATTGTGGGCGTAGAGCATCTTGACTTCGGCTCTATCAATATCCTTCATAGATTGTTTGAATCGGAATTCCGTCACCTCATCCCCAATTTCGAAAGTTAGGAGTCCCCTCCTAACATCAATTATGGCTCCAACGGTGGCAAGGAACGGTCTCCCGAGAATAATGGGAACTATCGGGTCTTCGGGCATTGCCGTGACTATGAAATCATTTGGAACAAAGAATTTGCCCACTTGTACTGGAAAATCTTCTACAATCCCTGTTGGTCTGATGCAAGAGCCATTAGCCATGTATAGCTGCATGTTGATTGGCTCTAACGGTCCCATGTTAGCTTTTGACCAGATGGAGAGAGGAAGCAAACTAGCACTGGCTCCCAAATCACATAAAGCTTTAAATTTATGGTCGCCTATGCCAATCGTGATGGCAAATCTCCCTGGATCTCCAAGCTTTTCTGGTAGAGCAATTGATCTGACTTCATCCTGTAGCTCTGTAATGGAACTTTTCCTGCTAAGAATATCCTTCAAAAATTTTGTGTAGCCGGCATTTCGCTTAGGGTGTCAGTGAATGGGATGGAAATATTAATGCCCTGGAGAATCTTCACGAAACGCTTGAACTTACTCTCAGTAGAGTCCATAAATTTCTTAGTTGGAAATGGAAGAGATTTCACCATATATCGAACTCTCCCCATCTTTTATTTTGTTCGTTCAGGTTGGCTTGAACTTCGTTAACCTTGTTGGTCACTTCATTAACTTTGTTGGTCACACCGTTAATGCCTTCCTATAATCCTTGAACCCATGATGGTGGCTCCTGATGGCCTGGAGGTCGGTAGGGTGCAGGTCGTCTATCTGGTGGAGGCGCTGCATAGTTTTGATTTGTATTCTGATTGCCCCATGCCTGATAGTTGTTTGACTTGTCAAAATAGCTAGGCTGGTTCCTGTATGGTCCTCTCATATAACTCATCTCAGCAATTGTCTCAGCGGCTCCAACCTGCTCTATGTTAGTGCAAGCAGAAGTACTATGTGCAGAAGAACCACATTCTTGACAGGATTGAGAGGATGTCAGAAAACTTACCTGCTTCTTCAGACGATTGACCTCGTCTTGCAAGAATTGATTTTTAACATCCGGGTCAACTTCGTCTCGGTTAGGTATGTAGAGACGTTTCTGGGGCTGTGGAGTTTGCTGGGTTCCATACATGGCATCATAATTGGACAGCTTATCCAGCAATTCCCATGCAGCCGTTGGGTCCATCTCTATAAAACCGCACGCAATATGCGTGTTGATGCGGTTCTTGGTCTCTGCGTTGATACCCTGGAAAAAGATTTCTTGCAGAACATATAAAGGTTGCCCATGAGTAGGGAATTGTCTAAGCATCTCTTTAAATCTTTCCCATGTTTCAACAAATGTTTCATTAGGCAGCTGGTGATAGGAGGTGATGCGTTTTCTCAACTTCGTCGTCTTGGCAGGCGGGAAGAATTTTGTAAGAAATTGATCATACAAGTTCTTCCAAGTCCTGATAGACTTAGGAGGTAAGCTCTCCAACCAGCTCAGGGCCTTTCCAGAAAGAGACCACTTAAAAGCTTTTAACAGAACATATTCAAGTGAGACACCTTCTGCAGCTATGGTGTCACATAAGTCAAGAAAATTCCTAATATGTTCCATAGGGCACTCAGTAGGTTTCCCTTCAAACTGAGCCCGTTTGATCAAGGATATAAATTGAGATTTAATCTAAAAAGATTTCTCTATCTCCGGAAGCACAATTGGAGACTCTGGCACCCTCAGTTCTGGATGCATGTATTGTTTGGCATTCCTCGGATAGGCATTCATCTCTTCTTGTAGACGAGCATTGGCAGCTCGTTGACGCTCAGCCTCGGTGGCAGCGCCTTCCTTCTCAGTTTTCAACGCCTCCATCTTTGTTTGGAGGACTTCTAGCTGACGAGCCAGCTCTTCAGGTGTGGCCATGGCTCGGTTCTCTCAGCGTCTACGGTGCAGGGAACGTTCAGGTTCTGAGTAATAACCAGCGTTGTCAGACTCAAGCCTTCGACGTCCTATCGACATGCGCTGAGAAAACAGACAAAGAAAACAAAAACGGGGTCGGGCTATTCCCAGACCCACAGATAAAT
Source organism: Fallopia convolvulus (assembly GCA_964016875.1). Taxonomy (NCBI): domain Eukaryota; kingdom Viridiplantae; phylum Streptophyta; class Magnoliopsida; order Caryophyllales; family Polygonaceae; genus Fallopia; species Fallopia convolvulus. Next base: position 55,420,747 of record OZ024718.1, on the reverse strand, counting down.
AAACAAAACACGTTGCTTCCCCGACAACGGCGCCAATTTGTTGAGAGAGTCATTTAACAACAAATAAATTTGTAGTCAAGACCCCGCTGAGTATAGGGGAGTCAGGATCGTTCCACGGGAAGCAAGGTTCGTTTATCTATCGACTCCTAAAAAAATAAAACAAAAGCAAGCAAAACACATAAGCAGCCTCGTTAACGAAGTTGTCAGCCTCGTTAGCGAACCACCGAGAATAAAAAGACCAAAACTAACGACCTAGACAGGTTCGGTACCGAGCCAACGAACTCAGTAACGAATATGTTCTTGAAAGAAATCAAATAAAAACGAAAATATCCAGGACAAGGGTTACCACAACATAGTCATGCACACAAGCTCGTAAGAAGATAAATATCATGCCTTTAAATAGATAGACGCATCAACTTTCATTGACTTAGCAAGCAAATTAATCTACTTTAATAAACTAACTCACCCAATTGCTTGTTTCGAATCTAAAGCTTGAAACTTTCGTATTCCAACAATATCAACCTTCAAGTTTATAACTTTCTCTTTCAATCAAGTCAACAACTCAAATTACCTCAACTTTCATCTTGGTATAAGCACAACAAACAATCTCAACAATAGATAAAAGGCATTCAACACATAATCTTACTCACCAAACATGCACAACTATGCCGGGTTTCAACCCCTGACCCTAGATAAAAAGACTACTCACTAATCATGACTAAGAAACTAATAACTTTAATCAAAGAAAACATTGAAAACAAAACACTACTCAAATTAATAAGAAATATCGCCTTACAGAGATTCAGAAGAAACCGAAAACACCGAAATACCGAATCAAAAACACGACTAACGACCCCGGTAACTTTCGTCTACCGAGCTCCTTCGATCACGACTCTGATCCGTCCTTCTCTCTCTCGGCTCTATTCTCCAAAATTCGACCTCCCTTTCTATGCTAGATAGAAGGGTATTTATACTAAAAAGAGGCTAGAAACTAAAAAAGGCTAAAAGATATAAACTTTCCTAAAAAGATAGAATCTATTCTAAAAGATAGAAATAAAATCTCAAAAGATAACAAGACCTAAAATACATAATATAATAACCCTAAAATCATAAAAAGATACTCTACCGACACGGAAATAAATTCCAGCACAGGATCGGTGAGTCACAAAGTCAACTCTCGAACATTTTCATCTCGTGGCCTCGTTAACGAGCCCTCACAGCCTCGTTAACGAGCCTGGGCTTGGTTTTCTTCAACACTTCTCTTCCAAAAACTCGAACTTCAACTTCTTCATCTTGTATTCCTCCATCTCTTATCATAGCTCTCCAAATTCAGCTCCAAACAACACCTTTTCCTTGCTAAAACCTACAAAAAGACACAAAACGGAGTAGCTTCCATACTTTTCACAAAATATGCAAAACTATCCAAAAACACATAAAACTAATCCTAAACTTATCAAAACTAGTCCTAATAACCTAATAAAACCTATCAAAAACTATACTAAAAACACGAACATCACTCGTCAAACATGACATTTTACAAGATGTTCATATATTTGATGCACATGTTCATGATATAATGCAACGATGTTCACATATAATTATTCTAAAAAGTTGACCATGACTTCATTTTCAAACACTTCAGCATAAACAAGTTACAAGCTTATAGCGACAGAATTCTTCCTTCAAATGTTCAACATTGTTGTGTTCTTTCTGGTGACTTCCAAAATTCATAATCATCCCCACCCAAGGCAACAATACAACTTATTGAACAATAAATTGTGGCTTCATGACTCCATCCAAGTCATTGGGCATATGTTTCTCTATGTATCTTTCTAAAGGAAGATGTTTAGTCTTTTATTTTACCCTTCTTTTAGTCGAACCTGTTTGTACCCTTGATGCATGTTGCAATTAATTAATAAAATACAATTACATTAATTCATATTCTAGTCTCCACCAAATCTAATCGACACAGATTTTACATAGTATGGTGTTATCCACCAAATCGTATACAAATTTTACAAATTATATAGGTACTTGCGGTGGCCGACGTCCAATACGACTTTAATGGTTTGAGACAGGCAACGTGAGGGTTGCGCGACCCAAGGAGGTTGGAAGATATATGGTGGTCACTAACAGATAGATGGGGTTGGATATATGGTGGTCCTCTGGAGGTCAATTGCAAAAATTGACAAGAGAGGAAGATTTTGGATGGAGAATTGTACCGTAAATCTAATTTTGAAAGAGAGGAGTATTCTAGACTTATTATTTGCAAGGAATAACTATTGGAAAATATATGGTATGGCGGTATATTTGTGGAATTAAACATTTAAATTATGTTATTTATGTCTTTTTCTCATTTAAAATAGAATGATTAATTAAAATAATTTTTATTTATATTTTTCTATAAAAAATTATCATTAAGTCATCAAAATTATATTGGCTCACCTTAATGATTTTGGCTCTATCTCACATTATAATATTCGTAAAAAAAAATTATAAATTTTTTCTAATAAATAAGTTGATTTTATTTTTTATATTAAGTTAAAATCCTATTTATTAAATAAATTAAGTATTAAATTCATATAGTCGTACATGAGTACATGACACAACAGGTATAATTAGTAACTAGTTTATTACCAGTACCATCTAGCACAAACTTCTTGTATGACTTTTTTTAACCAAACGTTGAACATACAAAATTAAATAAAAGATAAGTTGTCAATGTTCAAAAAAAAAAACTTGGCCAAGAGTGATAAACAAGGGAATTTATGAAAAAGGAAGAATTGCTTTGGTATCAATAGGAGAAAGCTAATGAGCTTTAATGGGGAGACTGTAATTCGGCTTTCTTCAATAAGAAAGTGAATGGGAGGAGACAGAAGAACAAAATTAGGCGGTTGGTGAATGACTGGATGATGAGGGTATGGAATGGAGAAGCAGATTGCATAAGACTAGAGTGGATGTCGATTACTTTATGGAACCGTTTAAAACTGATCATTACACACACACAAATATGGCTTCTCAAGGAATCACATCCATTCCGACGGATGCGGATGATCTGATGCTCTCATGCCCTTTCGTCGGTGAAGAGGTACGACTTGTTCTTTTTCTCTATGCATCCCACAAAATCTCCAAGTCTTGACGGTATGTTAGCGTTGTTTTTTCAACAACATTGGCATATCGTTGGGAATAATATTATTTCTTTTGTCCTTGGAATTCTTATGGTGATCCTTTTCCTGATCATCTTAACCATACTTTTATCTCTTTAATTCCGAAAGTTACCAACCCTTTTCAAATGAAGATCTTCGTCCTATTAGCTTATGCAATGTCTTTTACAATATCATTTCAAAGGTTCTGGCGAACAGGTTGAAGAAGGTGCTTAATAAGGTGATAGTTGAGACTCAAAGTGCTTTTTTCTGGGTAGATTGATCACATTCAATGTGTTGTCAGCCTTTGACTTGTTTCATTTTATGAAAAATAAAATATCGGGGAAGAAGGGCTACTTTGCTTTAAAGCTAGATATGGCCAAGGCCTATGGTTGAATTGAATGGGGCTTTTTAGAACACAAGAGGAGGGGTTTGGGCTTTAATGAGCATTGTATTGGTCTGATTATGAGATGTGTGACTAGTGTGACGTTCTCGATTCTCATGGAAGGTTCTCCTTCTCATGAATTTAAGCCGGAACGGGGTCTCCTTCAGGGGATCCGCTATCCCCATATTTATTCTTGCTGGTAGCGGAAGGTTTCTCATGTATGATTAGAGAAAGTGTTTGGGTTGGTCGTATGAAAGGGGTCCGAGTGGCGAGATCTACCCTTGTGGTTTCTCACTTATTTTTTGCTGATGATAGTATTTTGTTTGATCAAGTGTCTTCTCAACAAGCTTCTGAAATTCTTAATATCCTCCAACATTATGGAGCAGTGTTGGATCAACAAGTTAACTTGGGCAAATCAAAATTGCCTTTTAGTAGAAATGTTAGTAATGAATTAAGGGACAATATGCAAGGCATTATACACTATAAATATCATGTACAACTATGGTTGGCAGGTCAAAGAAAGTGATTTTTTCGCAAGTCAGGGAGCAGGTTTGGAAGAAACTCAAGAGCTGGAAAGCGAGTACTTTATCACACGCCGGGAAAGAAGTACTCATTAAATCAGTTATTCAGGCTATACCTACATACACTATGTCTTGCTTTATGCTGTCGTCGAGTCTTTGTAGAGAGATTGAATAGTTGATGTGTCACTTTTTGTGGAGTGGTTCTGGGAATTCAAAGCTACATTGGATGAGCTGGAATTGCATGTGTTTTCCGAAGGAAAAGGGAGGCCTTGGTTTTAGAGACTCGGAGGATTTTAATCTTGCGACGTTGGCGAAGCAGGGTTGGAGGATTCTTCAAGATCTGAATTCTCTTGTAACCAGAATTCAAAAGTCGAGATACTTTCCAAATTCAGACTTTATGGACTCTTCAATCGGGTTCAATCCAAGTTATTGTCGGCATAGCCTTCTTAAAGATCGACGAGTTTTGGAAGAAGGGTTGCTTTGGAAGGTTGGGAATGAAAATTCTTTGAGGATCTGGAAAGGTACATGGTTGCCTCGTCCTTATTTGTTCAAGTCATTTAGGGAATTTCAATGGCAGTGATGAGGATCTCAAAGTTATTGATTTGGTGGATTAGGATAATGCAAAGTGGATAGAAGATTTGGTGAGATCGATTTTTGTGCTCGAGGATGTTGAAGTTGTACTTGATATTCATCTGGTTGATCCACTCATACAAGATAAACTTGTGTGGTTCTATTTGAATGGTGGAAATTTTACAGTCCAATCGGGTTATAGAATGCTTATGAGAAGGAAATGCTCGATCAAGGGGGAGGGGATCAATCTGATGATACTAGTGTTAGGAAGATTTGGAGACAGATTTGGAATGTTAAAGTGTCCCCCAGGGTAAGATATTTTCTATGGAGAGTTGGATGTAACATTTTTCCATGCAAACTTAATCTTTTCCATAGAAGGATTGCACAAGACACTAGTTGTGAGTTGTGTGGGAGAGAGGAATCGGTCATGCATGCTTTGTTGGGCTGTCGAAGCCCACAGATTATTAGGAACAATTTTCTGGAATACTACTCATTAGGCTTGACGTCGGTGACTTTCTTGGACTAGTTTGAGAAGATCGGGTGCAAGTCCGAGAATGATCAAGGGCTTTGAGCTTTTCTTTGTTGGGGAACTTGGAGGGTGAGAAACAAGATTATATTTGCTCAGGGAGAAGTAGATGTGGGTGATATTGTGTCCGAGTGCTTGGAGATGCATGTTGAATTTATGTGCGCACATGACATTAAAATCGTCTACTTCTTCTGAAAACAATTAACAACGACGGTGGATGAAACCGCCGGCGGAATGGGTAAAAATTAATGTAGATGGTGTCGTTAAAGAGAAGGAAAGTGGCATTGGTGTGGTTGGTAGAGATTCAGATGGGAGGGTCGTGTTTGCAGGAGCTCATCGAATTTAGGATGGCTCGGGAGTGGATGTTGTTGAGGCAGAGGCAACATTGTGGGGTTTTAACATAGGGATGTCTTTAGGGTTTGATAGAGTGATTGTGGAATCAGATTCAAGCAAGTTGGTCCATTTGGCAACAAAGGGTTCAATTTCGGCTACAACTTTTGGCGATGTTGTTGCCCTTTCTTTAGAGGCGGGTGCTCACTTTCTCTCTTAATGGGTCTACTGTTGAAGGACTGCAAATTGTGTGGCTGACTGGCTTAGTCGCTGGAAGCCGCCAACATCTTTTCTTGTTACTAGTAATTGTTATTTGCCTAGTGAATTATATGATGTTATTCAAACTGATTTGATCGTCGGTTCATGAATGGTTTTTTCGATTAAAAAAAACTCGGGCAAAGCTTAAATGGGATAATTAATCTATTATAGTATTGCAGATATTTGTAATATAATAGAGTATTTTTAATCCGTGTTGGTGTCATACTCACACCCTTTTTGAAGGTTATTATAGTTTTCTATAACGTTTGGTTTGTTTTTCTTAAGATTGATATTGTTGTTTTCTCATATCGGTTTGTCCGACTATCAAAATTTTCCGGATCTCTCGATACACTAAGTTTGTCGGATATATATGATCTTTCTTTATAAAAAGAGTATATAAAACATTAAAGATAGATAAAAATAATCTGTGGGAAATGCGAAAGTCCCCTGGCCGTTCGATCGCATCACACGTACGGTTGAGATTGCTTCTTATTTTTTTTAAAAAAACTGTAAAAAAAACGAAACGCGCGACATGGAGCGTTTAGGAGACGTGCTTTTTATAAACTTCTTCATCTTCTCTTCTCTCGCCATTTCTCTCTCACTCACTTTTTAGTTTTTACAGTTTCCGAAGCGGTTTGAAGCAGTTCAAGTGTGAATCTAAACTATTTCGTAGCGATTTCGAGCCTGATTGTCACCATTAACGACATTAGAAACCTCAATCTAGTTCTAAATGGAGAAGAAAAGTTCATCTCAAAAGAATCAAGGTTTTTATCTCTCCTTTTAAAATTACTGAAACCCTAGGTTTCCGAAGCGTTTGAGAATCAAGGTTTTCGTTTTGTCGAGTGTATACATTCTAAATGTTTCGTTTCGTTTTTTAGTGATTATTTTGAGTTGTTTGAAGTTGATAGTGTCGATTTTGGTGTTTTGTGCTTTTCTGAATAAAAAAATGCATGAATCGTCACTTTCTATTTACTCGATTTTTGGTTCTGCCACTTGAATAAAATATAAATTATGTGTGCATGTGCGTATATGATGTTTTTATCGAGGTTTTTGATGTTGAGTTTTGCAATAGGTGATTGTGGATTAGTTAGTTGCATGGAATCATTTGGTATACGTACGAGTGGGAAGCGTAGTGATCTTGTGTTGAGTTTTGTTCATTCATTTGTGCATATTTGTTCATTCAAACTAGCATACCATTTGTTCATCAGAAATTAGCATTTGTTCATAAGAAACTTGCATTTTGTTCATCAGAAACTTGCATTTGTTCATCCGTAAATTGCATTTGTTCATTGGTAAGTTGCATTTGTTCATCGGAAACTTGCATTTGTTCATAAGAAACTTTGCATTTGTTCATCAGTAAATTGCATTTGTTCATCAGTAACTTGCATTTTGTTCATTCATTTGTGCATATTTGTTCATTCAAACTAGCATAGCATTTGTTCATCAGAAATTAGCATTTGTTCATAAGAAACTTGCATTTTGTTCATCAGAAACTTGCATTTGTTCATTAGTAAATTGCATTTGTTCATTGGTAACTTGCAATTGTTCATCGGAAACTTGCATTTGTTCATAAGAAACTTTGCATTTGTTCATCAGTAAATTGCATTTGTTCATCAGTAACTTGCATTTGTTCATCGGTAACTTGCATTTGTTTCATCAGTAACTTGCATTTGTTCATCTAGGATCTATTAAACAACGTTCTGCAAATTATAAACAAGTAAAGCATCTAAGGTTTGGTACAATGACAATCGGAGAAGATGAAATATGTGCTATTCGAAGAGGTTTATTGTTGTGTTTGATATGTTTTTTTTGTTCCTTTAAAATAGATGGTTAAATATGTGTTTATACTGTCTTTTATCCCTTTTATGTTATAGAAATAAGGAGCAAATCCGGATGTGATGCCTCTTCCACTGGCGAAAAGAATTTCAGAAGAAAATCAATTGCTAAGAAGCCGGTTTCAAAAGCAATTGCTACTGAAGTGCCTGTATTGAGGCAAAAGCCGGCTGTTGAGTCTTCCCCATCAAATAAGAGACGTCGGCTTGACAAGGGTAAAAAGGTTGCCTCTGATGAATCCCCCGATGATGTTTTGCTTATTGATATGATCCCTAGAAAGGGAGTGAGTATAAATGAACCATCTGAGAGGAAGATGGATTCTACCGTTAGTGAATTACAAGTTGTCGGGAAGGAGAGGAAAGTTGATATTGTTGTCGGCAAAGGACAAGGTGGTGGGAAAAAGTCAAAAGGGAAGGTGCCATTGAGAGAGTTGAAGCGTGGGCATTTGTCGTTGAGTCACAAGAACTCTCCCAAGATGCTTTGTGAAGTTATTGCTGGTTTTGAGGGGGGGAGCAAGTTTACTGCTCTTAAAGAGATGGGTTTTGAGCACCTCATACAGTGGGATGTGACTGATATACCTAGTAAGTTGTGCTACTATGTTGCTAGCTGTTTCGATCCTGCATCGTGTACATTGAAGATGGGTGATGGACCAGGTGTTAGGATAACACCTGAGCTTGTGCAATTCTACCTTGGTCTACCTCGTGGTCCAAGGACAATTTCTGTCCCGAAGATTGTCAAGCATTCAGACTTGTACAATAGTTTTAGAGAACAGTTTTTGTTGCCTTAAATTGATGACGTGATAGGGAAGAACAAATTAATGGAGTTTGAGAAGATTAAAATTGGGCATTTGAGTGCAGTGATCAAGGAGGCTGATAACGGCGGTGCTTGGTTTAGGAGGAACTTCATTATATTGTTCTACACGCTCTGTATAGAGAGCATTCAAAATGGTGGTGTAAATTTAAGGTTTTTGGATCATTTGGTTGACTTGGATAAGATCAGTGAGTACGATTGGTGTGCTCATCTTGTGGAGAAGTTGGTTGAGAATGCTGATTCATGGAGGAAAACAAACAATGGTTTTTTCAGAGGATCTATCATATTGTTGCTGGTATGATTGTTTAATTTGTTCATTACTATCATTATTTTGTTCATTTATTTTTGCATATTTGTTCATTAATAAGTCTAATTTTGTTCATTAATTTGTTTTTATGACAGATTGTATATTGTGATTGCATGTTGATCTACCATCGACCTGAAACCCCAAGATCCTTCCCATTATCAAGCATTTCAACCATGATTACTTTATTCAGAGAGAGACTTTCGAGGTTAAGAACGGTGGTTTTGGAAAAGGCTGGTTTCGAGGTTTTCCTGATTTTGTTTATCCCGGTGTTGATCACAGCAAGAATGAAGGGAAAGCCCCTGCTGCTGAACATATTGAAGAACGAATTGATCTTGGTGATGGCGGTGATGTATGTGTTTTTGATTTTTGCATGTTTTTTTCAGTATGGTGATCTATATTTATTTGTTCATTAAAACTGGCATATCATTTGTTCATCACAAACTAGCATTTGTTCATCACAAACTAGCATTTGTTCATCACAAACTAACATTTGTTCATATAATGTTGTGTCTTTTATGTACTTATATTGATTACTTCTTTTTGCAGTCATTTCTGAAAGAACATCTTGAGATGTCTATGGAGCTTGCATCATCTTTAAAAAAATATCTTGATCATGTGCAAAGAGCTCTAACTGAAATTGCCAGCCATGGACTTTTCACCAAGATCAATGAAGCTTTTGAGAAGCTATTGGGGTTGAAGGTTGCTTCATCATCATCCCAATCTAGTACCCAAGAAGACGCTGAATCTCAAAGTCAAAATTTATTTTGGGAGGAAGCTACAAAGGTTTTGGATGAAATTGAGGCTGCAATGAAGGCAAAGAAGCGTTTTGAATTACCTTCTTTTGAACTGGGTGTGTTTCCACCTACTATGGATGATGATTGGGCTGGTGTTGCAGACATTGGTAGGGAAAGCGTTTTGATGCAAGAAGACGAGACCAAGAAGGTTGATGGAAAAAGGAAGAAGGAATTGAAGATTTCCTTTGTTTGTAAGGGATTAACTGATGAACAAATTAGAAAAAAGGCTGAGGAAGACCGTATAAGGATTGAAGAGGAAGAGAGGTTGAAAAGGGATGACGAGGACAAGAGGATAAGAGAAGTAGAAGAAAAGAGGAAGCAGGAAGAGGAAGAGTTGGAAGCCATAAGGAGGGAGGATGCTTTAATACAAGAGGAGGAGAAGAGAAAGAAAGAGGAGGAAGAGAAGAGGAAAACAGAAGAGGAGGAGAAGAAGAAGCGGGAAGAGAAGGAAGAGAAAAAGAGAAAAGCAGCTGAGGAGGAAGAGAAGTTACAAAGAGAAGAGGAAGAAAAGAAAAAGCGGGAAGAGGAGGAAGAGAAAAGGCGTCTAGAAGAGGTTAAGAGGTTGAAAGATGAGGAAGAGAAGAAGAGGAACATTGAAGAGGAAGAGAAGAAGAGAGAAGCGGAAGAGAAAGAGAAGAAGAGGATTGAGGAGTTTGAACAACAGAGAAAGCAAGAGGAGGTGAAGAGGAGGCAAGAGGAAAGGAAGAAGATGAAAGATGAAGAGGAAGAGAAGAGGAAGAAGGAATATGCTAAGGCGAAAAAGAAGATTGATGAAGAGAAGAGAAAGGAAGAGGAGAAAAAGAAGAAGAAATAGGAAAGGGATGCAGAATTGACGAGAATTGGAATGGAGTTGAAGAAGAAACAAGAGGAGTTAAATAAGATGAAGGAGGATGAAGCAAATAAGAAACTTGAATGGGAGCTGAACAGGATTCAGGATGAGGTTTGTTCATTGATATTTCTGATTTGTTCATTACAAAATAACATTTGTTCATCACAAACTAACATTTGTTCATCAGAAACTAGAAATTTTTCATCACAAAACTAACATTTGTTCATCACAAACTAACATTTGTTCATCAGAAACTAGAAATTGTTCATTACAAAACTAACATTTGTTCATTGGTTTTTTCTTAGGGGTTCATAAGTTATAGTACATTTTTTCATTGATTTTGTATGTAGGTTGTGTCATGAATAATATGTGTGTTTACATTTGTAGATGAAGAATGAGGCGCAGGAGGTTGGTTCTAGTTCGATTGACACTCCCGTTGGTGTTAAACTTACTGGTGAGGATGTACTTGATAAAAGAATATCTAAGCCTTCTGATTATGTGAAGTCACCTTACATGGGAAGGAGTGTTGTTTTGACAGAAAAAGTATCTCCTGCGGCGAAGAAATTATTCGATTGGCTTATTGAAGAAATTCCTGATCAAAGAGGGTAACAATGCGTAGAATAGTATTTTTTTTACATATTGCTATTTTTATACCTTTTCAAGTTGATTTTATTATGAAAATTGATCATTTTTTTGTCTATATGTTTCTGATGTTTTTGTAGTGTTGAAATCTTTAAGATGATGCATGTATCCGCTATGAAAAAGGATTTTGTTTCAATGGCGGTAAAATCTGAAGTGGAATCAAATATCATCGGGCTTTGGAGTACTTATCTCAATATTCAAGAGCAGTGGAAAAGTGACTCAAAACCCTTGAGGTTTTTTATGCATCCTGAGGATTTGGTAAGAAAAAGATTTTTTATATTCACATTGTCTTATTTTCATGACTTTTTAATTTTCTCAATCTAATTTATGCTTATATGTATTTTAGCAGGCCTTTCCACTGAAAAAGGATTTTAGTGATGAGGATGCGAAATTGTTTTTCACAAATGCTGTTCATGAAAGTCTTGAAAAATTCAAGTGGATTAACGTGCAAAAGATTGGGCTGGTATGACATTTTTTGTTCATTGATATTCTTTTATTTGTTCATCAGTACTACTTATTTGTTCAGAGGCAGTAGCTATTTGTTCATTAGAAATATTTGACTCTTCACTATGTTGTTTTTAATCAATATAAGGTTTTTTCATGATTGTTTCCCTCTGCATTTTTTACAGTTTGTGTTTCCTATCTGTATCGAATCGCATTACTATTGTATTGCGTTAAATATGAGAGTGCCACGTTTCCACATAATTGATAACTCAATGGTGGATGTGCCCTTGGAAGCAAAGTATGAGCATGTACCTGCTAAAATGGTGAGTTTTTATGTTTTTTTTGTAATAGTTTGTTTTTCATCATTGACATGTGTGTTTAATATTGAATGAGTTGTGTTTGTTTTATTGTTCTATTTTTATAGAGAATGCTCTTTGTCGATCTTTTGAAGACGCTCAAGATAGATGCGAAGGCTACTTTGTTCGAGGATGTGGATAGGGTTCCATATGAACGTCTTGAGATGAAATGGAGAGATACCAGGAACAAGACTAACTGTGAAATTTTTATGATGCGGCACATGGAAACGTACTTTGGCAGCGGCTTGTCTGGTTGGGAGTGTGGACTCAATAAACATGATCAGCATCAACTTGATGACTTGAGGATAAAGTACTGTAATGAGTTGTTGTTGAGTCCGTTGAATGAGCACAAGGCAACAGCTGAAAAGCTTGTTCAAGAATTTGTCCTGCGTAAACTGACAGTCGCACCTCGTGCTCCTCTTACAAGGAAGGCAAAGAATAAGAAGTGATGTATGGCTTGAATTGTTGGAAAACAGTTTGGAATGGATTTGTGTTTTTTGTATGGTTTGTTTAGAATACAATTTATGGTGGCGTATGGCTTGAATGGTGCAGACATTTGGTTTTCTTTTTTTTTAGTTGTGCATTGTGAATGATGGTTATTGAACAGGTTCTTTTTGTGTTATACAGTTTGATTTTAGAAAACATGATTTTATCGTAATTTGTTCATCGATACCATCGATTTGTTCATTCGCACATTCGATTTGTTCATCGATTGAGAATGAATTTTTTATTTGAAGAATGATTTTGTGATTTGTCATTCAGGTTCTTTTTGTGTCAAGAGTAATGTTATCGTAATTTTTCGAACAACACTTAAGATTTGTTCATCGATACATTCGATTTGTTCATCAACACATTAGATTTGTTCATCATACATTCGATTTGATCATCGATTGAGAATGGTGTTTATATTTTGTTCATCAATAACTTGGATTTGTTCATCCATGAATTAGATTTGTTCATCAAAACATTAGGTTTTGTTCATTCATTTTTTATTGAAAAATGAAAGGATTTTGTTCATTACGTAGTAAATTTGTTCATTACTAACTGCTAATTGTTCATCCAAAACCCAAATTTGTTCATTACTAACTGGTAATTGTTCATCCAAAACCCAAATTTGTTCATTGATAATGCGACAATTAAGAATACTATGCAACAATTATGTATCAGAAATCAATGATTAATGAGAGATCTAATTGGGAACATAGGTGCATGTCTTGCTGTTGTGTCCAAGCTTCTTGCATTTTGCACAAGTCATCTGCTCCTTGTTTGCTTTCTTCATTGCCTTCTCTTTACCTCCCATAATACGCCCTTCTTTCTTCCTGCCTTTTGTCATTGCTCGTTCAGGAGGGTGTACCTCAATAACACTCGGTCTGCTTCCCAAGAATGTTTGGATTGAACTCTGCCTTGTTGATGTAGATGATTCTCCTCCCAATAAGCTCAGATATGTTTCCTTTTTTTCCTTCAAGAAACATATCAGCTCTTTGAGTTGTTCGGTGTTGTCCCCTATTGCATTAATGCAAGAATGTACCTCGCCCAATAAATCAGTAATCAACAGCTTCTTCTCATTCATCACATCACATTGTTCAACTGTTGAACCTTCTATCTCAAAAGTAGGAGTCAGATTTGATGTATTCGTCCATCTATTCTTGATGTATTTAGCTGGCACCTTCCTCAACCCAATGTTTTTGAATACGAAAAACATATGGCAGCATGGAATCCCGATATTGATGAACTTTTTGCACGAGCAAATGAACTCTTCGTTTTGAAGCTCATGTTTCACAACATGTACCTTCCCAAACTGCCCGTTAATGTGATATTCGTGAATGTTGTCTTCCTTGAACAAATTGCTTAGACCACATTCATATACAGAAGCAACAATTTCTGTCTGGACGTCATAGAAGACATTTATGGTGTAAACAGATGCACAATGTTTCTCTAGATCCAATGGTGCCATTAGAGTGGGGGAGCTTGTTGACGTTTCAAAGTCTAACCTCTGCTTATTGTGCCTTTGGGAATCAATTGCACTCTCAAACTGCATCATGAAGATAACTAGAGAAGATGTGGATCCAATGAAATGCGAGAAGAAGAAGTTCTGGCTCTCAGACCTTGATGTTGTTCTAAGAAGTCCACCCATGTTTACATCATTGAAGTACGCAGGGATCCATAAGTGACGTAGCTCAAACATCAGCGGTAACCAAGTGTTTGACTCAAGTCCAAATTCAGCAATAATGGAATGCCAAGTTTCTTCAAACTCTTCTTGGCTAATTTCATTGCTCCAAACAAGCTTGTTGAACTTGTTTCTGAATTGATCATTGTTATACACATCGTTTGTAACCTTTGACGGTACCTTGAACATGATATGCCACATGCAAAAACGATGCACAACCTTTTTAAAAACCTTTTCAATTGCCACTCTTACTGTAGGATCTTGATCAGTGAGAATGACAAATGGTTCATTGCCCATCATTGCATCTTTGAATCTTTGGAATAGCCAAACATAAGATTCGATATCTTCTTTTAGAAGCAACCCAAAGGCAAAAGTAATGCTCTTCTTGTTGTTGTCAACCCCTGTGAATGGTACAAACACCATTTCATACCTGAAAGTCACAAAATTAAATTTGTTCATCAATATATGTGATTTTGTTCATCAGTATGTACGATTTGTTCATCAAAAGAAATAATTTGTTCATTGTAAATTCGTGAAGGCAAATATTAATTTTGTTCATCAGTATATACGATTTGTTCATCAAAGGAATTAATTTTGTTCATCAGAAATAAGCTTTTTCATACCTGTTTGATTTGTATGTTGCATCAGCTGAGACAACATCTCCAAAATATGAGAAGTTCTTCCTTGCAATAGGATCACACCAGAATAATTTGGTTAATTGATGTTGTTCATCAACATCATATTCAAAGAAAAACGCGTCACATCTTTCTTTTTTCTTGAACAAGTTGTCAATAACCATTTGAGCATCACACCCAATCATGAAGGAGTTCAGATCTCTTTTAAAATTCTTGAAATCAATTACAGTTGCACCAATTTTTGCATATGAACCAACAAACTCCTTGTAGACTTGGTATGACTTGCTTATACCAATGTTTGCTCGTATGCAATTCATGATGAAATCTTGATGGAAGGAGGTCAGTTTCCTATTGCTATTTGCAAAGTGTTTTTGTCCATCTTCAAACATAATATGGGTGTGACGCTCTTCAAATTTCTTAACAACATATCCGTTTCTTCCAGAAAGTCTCATAGCCAGTTTAGCAATGCAACCACACCTTTTGTTTACTCTTTTTCGCTTTTTCACTGTTCCTTGTTGTCCTTCTTTCTCATGATTCTCTTCATCATCTTCTTTATCATTATCTTCATCATCTTCTTTGTCTTCTTCTTTTCGAGTTGAGTTTTTAAATCCTGCCCTATTACACAACATGTATTTCCAAACTGTAGTGTTAGTTCCATCTGAAGACTTTGTAATTATACCAACACGTGCTTGGAAACCACATGCATCTGCGTATGCTTTGTAGAAATGTACTCCTTGTTCCCAGGTTTTAAACAACATCCCCTCTTTAGGTCTTAAATTGTCATCACAAAATGGTATATAATAATGTGTGTTTCCAGGCGAGATCACGATCTTTAATTCCTTTTTATCTTCTATTTTTTCTTCATTATAGGCAAAAGAAACATGTAAATACGCAATTGTATACACTACACGTACTATTGATATTATTGAACAAATTCATGATAGGTATGAACAAATCAGAGTTACCCATGAACAAATGCTTGATATCTATGAACAAAATTTGGATTTAACAAATGTGTAATATCAATGAACAAATCCGAGATATTTCTGAACAAATGTGAACTAATGTACAGTCTTCTCAAATAAATCATAGCAATGCCCCTCAAAACCATAAAATGGGAGTTTTCCTATTGGTAATGCTTAAACATAAACAAATTTTGACGATATATGCAATGAAACTTTTCAAAATCGTTGTATTAGTTTTAATCAGGGAAAAAATCTGAACAAAGCTCTTTTTTTCGATGATCGTAAATCGTTGTGTTTAATCAGTGAAAAATTCATTTATTTACCTGGTTCCATTAATCGTAATGAGTCAGATCTTCAAATTTGTAAATCTGAACAAAGCTCCTTTTCGAAGATTGTAAATCGTTGTGTTTCAATCCTTTTTAGAAGCTTTATTTTCGCAGAGGAAGAAAGATCTTTTTTGGTTTTGTTTTGGAAAGAGAAAAAAAATTGTCTTTTCTTTCGGGTTAGCTTGGACGACAAGTACGTTTGGAGCGTTTAGTTACACGCGCTGTTTTTTTAATGAATTATTTGGACGCGCGTCCAAATAATTCATGCTAGATCGACGGTGTAGATGCGTTTTCTTTTTGCACCCTAGCGCCCATTCGCACGTGATCCGCTCTCTAAAAATAATACTCCATTAAAGATGGATAAAAATCTCAATAGGAATGCGAGTGGAGACGGTTAGTAGTAGGTCAAATCTTGGCTTTAAATAAAAGAAGAATTCAGGTCCGATTCTGTTGCTCCCCAAAATAACCAAACACCACCCAATACTCTGCCCTCACTCCACAATTCTCCTCCGCCATTGAAACGCTGTGCAGTTTTGTGGGTCGACAAACAGGACCAGAATCTACCCGAATCTGATTCATTTATTCACCATCCCATTCTCTAGTCTCATCAGTCTAAAATTATAGAAACAGAAGGACGGACCCACGAAACATAGAGATAGAACAGAAATAATTAACAGTAAATTTAGTTAATTTTTTATTTTTAATTAATAAAATAAAATTTGATATTTGCTTCACCCGCCCCGTCTGCCGTCTCTGCTATATTTGCCTATTTGGGCAGGGAGACCCTCCACCATTCACTTTTTATATTTTCTCAACCTTTCTTTCCTGCTTCTTCCCCCACTTCTTCCAAATATTTTCTCCGCCCTCCATTCTTATGTTTCCCTTTGAGATTCTCTCTTTCACTTCTTCTTTGCTCGTCTTGCTCTCTGTTCATCGCTCTCATCCCCCCTTTTCCTGTCCTCTCCTTCTCTGTCGTCTGCTTTATTTGTGATTTTTGGCTTCCTCAGATATTTCAATCAACCTCTAACTCCAGGTGGGTATCCTCCCTGATTTCAATTGCGATTTTGTTTTTATTTTTATTTTTACTAGTTGCATAATGGTTTGATTGGTATTTTTTATGCTTCTGAATTTGGATTGAGATGTCCCTTTGAATTGGGTTATTGTTATATTTCTGAGATGATACGTCTTGAATATCTAAACCTTGCAATGGAAGTTTAGGTGGTATCTGAGAGGGAAAACTTGTGATCAGATAGATTTCTAGCGACAAGGGTTTGGTTTTTCTGAATTGGGAGGCAATCAGTAATTCTTTGGTTTTGTTCTCGGGAATTTGTTTTTCATTGGAGTAATTTACCACATGCTTTGAGTTAGCGACATCGTTACTTGGCAGTTGGCACTGCTCTATTTCCTTGTTCTTCCACAATTTACCATTTACTTATTATTTTCCCATGACTTCACAGTTGGTGGTCTTGGCTTACACCTGAACTGAATTCTATCATCCAATGAGTTTTATAAGAAAAGCACAAATGACCTGGGTTGTTGGGTTCATCTAGAAGTCAGTTTGGTTTTTTGATATTACTTGTAAAGGTGACGTAATCAATGGTGTTTCTGTATTATTCTTTTTTATGGAAGTTGAATTAACATATGTGCTTCATTTGACTATTGGTATGCATCATTTGCTAGATGTTTCATTTGCCCGCACACTATTTCTGAACATCATAGTCTGACCTCTCTAAATTATCTTTGATCAAAACCTCATACAGGCGGCGTGTCCCTTTACAGGAATCATGTTGAGGGACACTATGTCCTGCACTGAAGAAGAAATAAAAGTGAGTTTCGGTTATAAATGCAATGGTAAAGAAGCTCACAAGAGTCACAATGACCTTTATGATGGGATCGAATCCATCCCTAGATTTAGAATGCGAAGAACAAGCCGTTCGTTCTCCTGCCTTTCTGGGGCCGCCTTAAGTGCCAACTCAACATTGGCAAACACAAATATCTGTAATGGGTTAATTGGTGCTGAAATCCTTCCATGCTGGGACTCTCCAAAATCTTTTAGAAGAATCCCATCTTCACCATCCCTTTCATCAAAGGTTGATGTGTTGTCTTCCTCTCTGCAGAGCACTCTTTCAAACCTAAGTTGTGGTTCATCTATTTTGGATGAATCACCAGAAGACGAATCCTATCTTTTCAATTCCTGTAGTGCTCCCTCTCTTAATGAAGGCTTCCTGAACGCTATGGAAGTGCAAGTGGCCGGTGGAGCAGCTGGTGAAGATAGAGTTCAAGCTGTTTGCTCTGAAGAAGATGGTTGGTTGTTCTGTGCAATCTATGATGGATTCAATGGAAGAGATGCTGCTGACTTTTTGGCTTGTACGCTTTATGATTCCATATTAATGAACCTGAACTTGGTCCTAAAGCATGATGAAACTTGCATTTCCGGTTCCATGAAAATGCCTATAAGAAGTAACTGTGAATCAGTTGGAGAAATCTATAATCCTATTCCTGAAGTGGATCCATCATCTATTATATTTAGGAGTTTGGTGCAAGAATGCCTTCTTCGTGCTCTAAGTCAGGCTGAGAATGACTTTCTATCCATGGTGGAGCAGGAAATGGATGACCGTCCTGATTTGGTGTCTGTTGGATCTTGTGTATTGGTTTCTTTGTTGCTTGGGAAGGATTTGTACACCATGAGTCTTGGTGATAGTAGAGCTGTGTTAGCAACTTATGATGGTGCTGATGGGTCAGTGTCCAAGGGGCGTCAAAGGTTAAAAGCTGTTCAACTCACTGATATACATACTATTGATAATGAAGTTGAAAAATCTCAACTTTTATTGGACCATCCAGATGATCCTGCCCCAATCTCTTCTGGAAAAGTTAAAGGAAAGCTGAAAGTTACCCGTGCTTTTGGTGTGGGTTACTTGAAGAAGGTAAATGTTTGTATTTCATGAGATCTTTGGCCATTTAATTTTAATTGTCAATCAAAAAAGGGCTCTGATTTTGGTTGTTCTTTCTGTTGCAGAAAATTTTGAATGATGCTTTAATGGGTATTCTTAGAGTTCGGAACTTGATTAGCCCTCCTTATGTCTCTGCAAGTCCTTCAATTAATGTCCACAAAATATCAGAATCAGATCACTTTGTGATTGTTGCCAGTGATGGATTGTTTGATTTCTTCACCAATGAAGAAGCTGTAAAGCTTGTCCATTCTTTTATATTGAGCAGTCCATCAGGTGACCCGGCAAAGTTCTTACTTGAGAAGCTTGTTGCAAGAGCAGCTAATTGCGCAGGTAATGCTCTTCTTTTGAAGTACTAGAGTTTAAAGGTTTTGTGGTGCTTATTAAATCATTTATGTTGAAGTAAAAAAACTACAATAACTTCTCCCTGACATCATTAGTAAATGGTCCTTGACCTTGCCAAGAAGTTTTATAGTCTGTACAGATTTTGGAGGATGATGAGATTTGTCAGGAATCCCAAATTTGGAATTATAAGATTTTGCTTCTTTCTGTATAGTTGAATTATGTCATTTGGTTCTTTCTTAAACTGCCCATTTCTCAAAGTGAAAACTGCATCACAGGATTCACTACGGAAGAGCTTATGAACGTCTCTCCACCAAGGAGGAGAAAATACCATGATGATGTTACTGTGATCGTGATCATCCTAGGAAACAATAAACGTACTTCAAAAGCTTCTACTTTTTTGTGAGTCTCTTCTTCTTGGGTTGCTGCATACCCCTAAAAGATTGCATATCTCTCAGATTCTATGTACAGTTGAGACTTCAATTCATGTCTCCTGACTTGTGAGCAACTCATAATGTGGGTACAATCCTCTTTGTTGTGGTGTTGATTTCGGTAGCCTTTTCTTGATTTTTGTTTCTTCTTGTGGATGAATCATAGACATCAAAAAAAAAAAAAAAAGAAATTTAAAAATGAGAGATTTGGTGGAAGGTATTGGTTGAATTCATGTTTTTTGCATGAATGGAAATGGATAGATATTCTTCTCATGCTTGTCATATGTTTTTCCTTACATTTGAATGTTGTAGGTTTTTTCATTTATGTATTTGGGTTGTCCCTTACAATGTGGCCAAATATGGAGAAGTTCATTTATTTCATTTGCTTAATCTTATGAAAATCATTCCAATATAGTTGTAGAAGTTGTGTTTTCTGCATAACAAAACCTGCTACTATCAGTTCAAAAACGCATATCTAGGGACTGTTAGGCAACTCATAAACCCCCATTACAACCCAACAAAAACAAAACAGGTGTTCTTAAAACAAACATATCACATAATGGAGCATCCATTTGCATTTTCTTCACTAAACATGTCAAATGAATTCATAGAACTTGCCCTTACCTCCTGCCCTTGCTCTTGGACTAGTTGCTCTTGCACTTGCTCAGTCTTTAGCTGATCAGCCTCTGTATAAACCGACGGCTGTGATGGAACGTATTCATGGTAGAGATCCTGCATTCTATCGCTACTATGATGGGCCAAGTTGTAGCTTAGTACAATCTCCTGAGATAACACAGATTCCTCCACCATTGGATCAGGGATAGTTATCTGAGCTTGCTTATCTTTAGGGCTAACCTCTTTCTCATCAACCCCCTGATTTTTACTTTTACCCTGTGTGTGATTCATGGATCCGCTGCTTGTCACTGCAGTAACATTACCTTTCTTTTGAAGGATACCCTTTTGCCCCTTTCCCTTATTATTGCCTGTTGACACCACATTTGACTCCTTGTCGGTTTTCAAAACCGCTTTGCCACCACTCGGGTTGCTATTTTTGGCGGGATTCGTTGTCTTATGACTGGTTTCAGTTATCGCTTGAGGGGGTTTAGAAGTAGTAACTTGAGTGGTTCTTCTTTGTCCTGCATTATTGACATTGTTGTTTGCCAATTCGCCACTCAAGGCTCTTTGAATGTTCTGTTTCTCAGCCTTTTCCGGTGTTGGTTTAACTGGGTAGTTTTCCTGGACAATTTCGGCATGCTTGCCTATCCGAGACAGCTTGTTGAGAAGAGCCTCTGAGTTGACGTTGCCTGTGACTGTCACCTTATGTTGCTGTGAATCTACATTAATTTTGTAAACTCCTAGCAACCAAAAACACATCAAAGCCAACTAAAATTAGAAACAACATTATTAGGCCACCCTAGTAACTGAAATAGTCTTAGCCCTTGTCAATCTGGCCTAATAATGCTGTTTTTCTTGTTTCAGCTGAAACCTAGCTTGGATCTTAAAACTTGTTGGAGCCATTAGATTATGCACAAGAGCTAAGTTAGCTACAACATATCTATAAAATACCTTCAAGTTTTTGGAGGGCCTTCTTGACCTCCCTCTTGCAACCTTCACAATGGATAGAAACTTTCAACACCCATGTCTGCGAAGTTGAAAAGAAGAAGACGTTGTTAGGCGGAAAATGTATGAAGTTGTTCAAGCGTAAACAGTTCTGAATCATACAAGTTTGTTAGAAGAGACATGACAATACCAGAAGGTGTTACGAATTTTGAACTTGGAGAAGTATATGTATATAGAGTACCTTGCATTTCAAAGACCCTGGAGCTGCTTCTGATGCTGTTGCATTGGCAGCCATTGGAGATGGGAGGGAAGAAGCGTTTGAACTTTGGAGGTCTTAATGGGAATTAGCTTTAATTAACAGGGGTTGAGGAATGGGGTTTAAACATATGCAATTATGCATGATCCGACCCGGTTAGTATGTGGGTTTTTGGTATTTTTATTTACATAAAACAAGAGAAACTTTTTATATAGGTTAGGAAGCTAAGAAAGCTTAGAGATTATAGTGATAATCACATTGTCTGTTGGGATCTCCAACGCTTTGCTTTCATTATCTTACATTTTATTGAGCCCTTAACCTTATAGTTTTCTTTTCTTTTCTCTTTATTTATTTGTTTCTTTGTTGCTTTCCCAACCCCCTAATCTTCCTCCCTTATTTTTAAATTGCCATTTTTATTTGTTTAGGAATAGCAATGTTTTCTACTTTTGAACCTACTATAAATTTTGTATACTAAGGAAAAATACTAGTACTTTATTCGAAATAATGAAACCCTATTTTGTGTCCCCATGAAATGTGCGAGGAAGTGGCGTAACTTGGCAAAAGCATCTTGACAAGTTTACTCGGATGCCCAACCTTCATTTCTCGATGTTTGTACCAGACATGGCACCTCATACTTCATAGAGATGCCAATCTATTACTCCACTCTTGATTGTTCTCTTTTGTCGTATCTGAATCCCTTGTATGTAATACTATTTGTTTGAGTTCTTATCCAATCGCAAGATTTACCATCCCAATTCCAATTCTCAACTCCCAACCAGATCAAAGACCAACTTAATCAAGCTTCGCTGATAATTTGCACACTTATCTAACCCATAAAATTTTGCTTGTACCAACAACCAGAAATTATTATTATTACACCAAGTTTCATTAGAAATTGAAACTTCGAATACCTCACATAAGATGCTTGAAAGTGGAAATTCTAGCAGCATATAACATACATGATATGCTATTAAGCAACTCGGATTGTAGGAGTAGAGGCCAATGACCATACTTTTAGTTCTTGTTATCACTTCCTTCCAGCTGGGATTCTTCGGGTTTGTCTTCGGGATCTAGGCCATCATTACCATCTTTGTGATTACTTCGATCACTTTCTTTATCCTGAATTGAAGGAGCATCCTTTGAAAAATCGTGCAACTACAAAAAAAAAGTCAGCATTCGATACTTAGTGCACTTTTAGTGTTTTGTTTCAAGGTATAGTAAGGCAAAGTATGATAGATGCTTACTCCAAGGTTTTTTAAACTAGCAGTGACATCATCTTGTTGCTGCTGAAGGGTTGTTCTCAAATCTTGAAAATCCTGAAGGACATACAAGGTATATGATACACGTTTTTTAGAAGGACAAATTGTTGCAAGGGAGAAGAAATGAAAAACTACTTACTGTTCGGAGTTGCTCCACTTCTGTATTTAGAGATTTCTTAAGCTCTGCTAGCTCCTGGATGCAAGGACAGTTAAAGTCACAAAGCATCGCAAGAGTAGAACAACACATTGTACATATATCACATGCAAATCATCAAGGCATTAAAACTAAAACTTTAAATAGTTCACCAAGTAGAAGACATGGTTGTACTTGTGCCTGGATGTTAAGTTCGAGTTTTTGCGTTTTTCAATATGTGAGCATGGTAAATATCTTAGTCACATTATTTTAGGGTTGAAAGTAAACAATCTGATGTTTAATTCAATATCAATATCCTCCAACCTTACATCTCACAATTCAATAATTTCCCATCATTTCTTATGTTGAGCTAGTACACTATTACAAGGTTGAAGTTTCTACAAATCTAAGTTATCGTATATATGTGCAAATCATTGAACAATAATGTTAAATTTCCCTGAAATTAGGTGGATTTTTTCTTGTAATTGAGTCGGGGACAAGGTTTTTATGGGAGTTATCAGCTGGACGAAAATTTCCCAATTAGTAATAATTTTCTCTCATTCTCAATAGGAGCAACATTTTATAACAATCGTAGCAACTAACTATTGATTCAATAATGTCAAATTAGAAAAAAAAGAATTGCTTAATAATCTTAAATAACAAATAGTTCTTGATAAAACTGAAAACCAATATATATTTTCTTATCAACTGATGGAAAATGTTCATGATGCTGATATTTAATGTAGAGATAGAATACCTAAAATGCAAGGTTTTTAAGACAATAAAGACGGGGAGTCAATTTTGGTCACTGTTTAGCTACTTTGGAGCAAAGCAATAAAAAGGTGTCATCCCCTTTAATAATTGGTGGGTGAACTAACTTTGAAAACAAACCTTGCAAAGATGTTCAATGCATTTGAAGGTAAGAACCTAAAAGAAGGTACTACCAACCAAGCCATGATGTTAAAATCCCATATAGTAATAGCACACTACAAAGCTACATGAATAGTTCAGCCAAGAAACAGAACCAGTGCATGATTACCCTAGAAATGACATGAGCAGATAAGGCCTAAATATTAGAGTGCAATGCTTAGGGAAAGGCCCTTTCTAGTCAACTAGAAGTCTCAGTTCAATTTCTAGATATTATACTGAACCAGTCAACTAGAATACATGGAGTCCAGACTTCCACTTACACAGCCATTTTTTCACATTTGTATAACTTAAATTAAAGCAAAGTACATCTCTTGCTTATTCCATCAACAAATCAAACAACTTACATTGCGACAGACAGTAAATTGAGTGTCCAGCTTCGATCTCCAATTATGCACGTCCTGCGGGGAATTTTGAATTGAGATAAAGACAAGATTTTAAATTTGAAAGCAACAGTACGATTTGAGAATAAGGAGAGCAAAATGCGCTAATCCATAAGGGAGATTACTTGTTTGAGGCTCTGAATCCTGTTCTGTAACTCAGTTCTCGACTCGTTCAGCTCCTGCTTGCAAAGAATTAAGCAAAGACAAATTAAGAAGACAAAAGAGAAGGGGGGAAACTGAAATCGCGCGTCACGAGTAACGTACAGCAATTCTTGTAGTCATCGGTTTCACGCTCTCGTTCTGCAACGAAATCAGCAAACAAGTTAAATCAGAATCCAGACCTCGGAACACAAAATTTAGAAAGCAAACTTGAAGAGCTCCAGATCTCGCTTTGAGGGGAGGGAGAACCACAAATAGAGACCGAGATATACTTACCGGTGAAGAAGAATTGCCCTCAGCAGCAGGAGAAGCGGATTTGTTGGGGGAGGCCATTTTGTGAAGATCACAAATGGGGACTTTTTCTTTTTAGGTTTTTGACAGATTTAGGTTGCTATGGCGAAATAGGACAGTGTTAGTTGTTGCTATTTAGAATGAGATTTGCTCAAATTGAAGAGAGCTTAATCGGAAAAGGGGATTTTAGTTTGGATGGCGAGAATTCTGAGTTCGATTGGGTGGAGAAGAGTCGGGGAGAAAGAGAGAATGGGTACGGAAGCTGGGAATTCAAAAATTGAAAGGTAAAGCAAGGATGTGGCGGGGCAATAAAATACACTTTTTGCATGTGTGATTTTTTGTGTTAAAATTTCACGGCATATCATGCATTGAGATTTTTGTATATGTTAAAATTTCGTTGCATGATGTGCACTGGTGTATTAAGTCAATATTTAGGGTGGAAAAATCTCAAGCCTATAAAAATGTATTGAAAAAGGGAACATTAGAAGAGAAATAGAAAGGAGAATGCTTTGAAGACGACAGTGTAATATTGTATTTTTTTGTAACATTCCGAAAAAAGAAGAAAAGGCAAACATTAAAAAAAAAGCAATAAAAAATGAATTAATTTAACAGAGTAGGTTGAGCAGCTACTCCTACTTTTTATAAAAGCTACTCCGTAATATATAGACGGTTTTTAGTCTCTTAACCTATACTCCTACTTTTGGAAACTAAAACCCTAATAGGAAACTAATAAACCCTATTAAAAAAAATTAAATCTAAATAAATACAAATTCCAAATATATTAACATTTTTAGTCATAGGTTAGAAAAATCGATATATAAAATACTACTCCCCCACTATTAACATGAGCATTTTGATTTTCCCAAATTTTGTTTCTAAAATAAATCCCAAACATTTTTGTTTCCTTTTCACTTCCGTTTCATTCTCAAACAAAAAATCCCCAAATTTTGTTTGATCGATCATTCTCTTCCATTATGAAAGAATCGTAATTTGTCCTCAATTTCTAACAAATTTTGGCTCTTCTTCCTCAATTCTAGCCTTTTTCAATTCCTTTCTCGATTTCTAGATTTTCTGCCTTTGAACGATTGCCGCCAGATCTGAAGTCACCTTTCGTCGATGGAGGAGGATCAACGGCGAGATTGCGGCAGCGATAACGGTGTCAAATTTGTGGTCTCTAATATTATAGTATGATGTTGGAGATTGGTAGCAATCGAGCTTGGATCTGACATCCCCTAGTAAATTTTTGTAGAGTTCTGACATCCTCTGGTGAATTTTTCAGCCTTAAATTTCAACGAAAACGGTAAAAGCGGCAACATGCACGACGATGTCAAAGATTCGCCATCAGTCCCGGAAGAGATAGACGGTGGCGGATTGAACCTCAACAATCAATCCTATGTTCTATTTGAAATCTATTTGTGCGTTTGAACTTCAAATTGTTAAGCTCTAGACCTTGACAAGTCTGGGTCGGCCCGCCCGGCCCGCTAAAAAACGGGCTTGGATATGAGATTTGGCCCGAAAGGCCCGGCTCGTAAAAAATAGTACCGGGCTTGGACATGAGGACAAGCCCGTAGGCCCAGTTTGGCCCAGCCCATATATATATTATATATATAAATTAAATTTTATAATAACATTAATATATTATATTACTAATTATTTCTAGGTATAAATACTCCTTACAAAAACCCTAATGTCTCATTTGTTCATTTCAGAGAATGGACTCAGGAGTGCCGCTCTCCTATTCTCCCTAAAAACCTAAACACTCAAATCTTCTTCTCTTTCTCTCCTTCCCTTGAATCTCGGCGGCCCGCTCATTGGCACCCCTACTCGACGACATTTCCGGCGCCCGGCCCTGCTCGACACTCGGTAGCCCCTCCAGCATCAGCCCTGCTTGACACTCGCCGAGTCTGCTCGACGACGACGGGCTCCTCCAGCGCCGAGCCTGCTCGACGACGACGGTCTCTCCAGCGCCGACAACTCCTCTTTTGTCGAATCAACTCCTCCAGCACCGATAACTCCTCCAGCGTCGAGCCTGCTCGACGACGACGGGCTCCTCCAGCGCTGACAGCTCCTCTTCTGTCGAATCAACTCCTCCAGCGCCGACAACTCCTCCAGCGCTGAGCCTGCTCGATAGCTCCTCCAGCGCCGAGCCGATCCTCTGCTCTAGCACCGAAGACGGCAGATGAGTCCCATTCAACTCCTCGGATCTGTTTTTAAGATCTCTGAAATGGTCTCTTTTGATGATTGAAAGTGGGTTTTAGGGTTTATGTTTTTGAGGTACTTGATTGGCAATGGTAATTTAGGGATTGAGATTTGGTGTTAGTTGTGCTTTCACATATCATTGACTTATTTAGTTCTCTTGCTGATTGATTTTTATCATTCATTTCATGTTCACTCATTGTTTTTTTATGAGTAATTTGTTAACTAAAGTATGTTAATGTAATACTCTTCTAGGTACTAATGGAATCTGATGGGAATAATGAAGTTGTCCAACGTGATCCCATTGAAAGTAATGAGACTCCCACCATTGATCAAACAACCCAAAAAGGCAAAAAACTAATGTCAAAGGTGTGGATCTGGGGTATGGAGAGAGAAACGCTGGCTGATGGAAGCATTAAGACTACTTGCAAGCATTGTAAGAGTGTACTCACAACCCTTCCCAAATCTGGTACGTCTCATCTTAAGAGGCATATTAAAGGTTGTTCTGCTAAACAATATCATGATATCAAGAACTTTTGCGTAAGTGGTTCTGGGTCTACACCTGCTTTATTTGGAAATGTTGTTGTGAATCCTATGAAAATGACTATGCCAGTACCTAGTTTAGATGCAATTCGTGAAGGTTTGGTTGTGATGTTTGTAGCTTGTGCACAATCGTTTAGTCTTGTTGAGGCACCAGGTTTCAAATATTTCATGAGTGTTTTAGCACCTCAATTTAGTCAACTGAGTAGAGCAACCCTTCAAAGAGATGCAATTAGTCAATACAAAAACCAAAAGGTTATAGTTGCTGAAGAAATACAAAATGCACCAGGTCGTATTTGTTTCACAAGTGATAATTGGAGAAGTGAACACACAACTGATGAATTCATGTGTATTACAGCCCATTGGATTGATATAAATTGGAAACTTCAAAAGAGAATTATTAAATTTGGTGCTTTAACGCCTCAACTAGATGGTGCTTCTCTTGCTGATGAGGTTTTATTATGCTTGGGTGAGTGGAAGATTGTTGATAAGGTTTTTAGCTTCACTTTAGATAATGCTTCTTATAATGACACAATGATGGCATCTCTTCATAGTCATTTACTCAAGAAACAGTCATTGGTTAAGCGTGGGGATTTCTTTCACTTGCGCTGTTCTTGTCACATTATCAATCTAGTAGTGCATGCTGGATTAAAGGTCATAGATGATGTCGTTGTTAAGATAAGGAGGATTGTCATTCTTTTGAGGCATTCAATGCCTAAAAATAAGAATTTTTATGAAGTTGTTGCCTCAAGTTATGGGTTGACCACCACTAAGAAACTTCATTTGGATACACCCACTAGGTGGAATTCTACTTATATTATGCTTGATCGTTATTTATTCTTTCGAGATGCCATTGATAATTTTGTTGCTAAGGATCCCGATCTAAAAGCTTATGTGCTTAATGAGGAGGAGTGGGAAAATATTGCTTAGCTGAGAAAGTTTTTAAAGGTGTTTTATGATGTAACAAATGAATTTTCAGCCTCTAAGACACCTAGGGCTAATGTTTATTTTCATGGGGTGTGGAAAATTCATAAGTTATTGACAAAATATTCAAGTGGTTCTCCTATTTTGTCCAACATGGTAAATGAAATGAAAAAGAAATTTGAGAAGTATTGGGATGAATATAGTTTACTTCTCTCTTGTGCAGCTGTTTTGGATCCTCGAAAGAAGCTAGTTGGAGTTGGGTTTTTATATGAGAAACTGTATGGAGATGTCTATGCTAATGAAATGGTTTATAAGATTAAGAATACTTTACTTGGTTTGATAGAAGAGTACAAAGGAAAATATGGTGGATCTGATTTTTCTGGGTCTGTTAGCATAAGAAGGGACAATAGGTCCAAATCTGATAAATCTGATTTTGATAGTGATTCTGATGATGATAGTGAATCTGATGGTGAGTCTTATGAAGATTTTATGAATAAGAAAATGAGGATGGAAATCAATTCAGAGTTCAATCTTTATTTGAATACGAAAGAAGGTTTTGATATTTTGGAGCATTGGAAGCATGAAGCTTCTCGATTTGTAGTTCTTTCAGCCGTGGCTCGTGACATTCTAAGTGTTCCTATCTCCACGGTTCCTTCAGAATCATCTTTCAACTTAGGAAAGAAAATTATTACTTCTTCTAGAAGCTCTCTTGCTTCCACAACAATTGAAGCACTTGTGTGTTATGAAGATTGGCTACATGCAACAAGATTCGGACCAGGTATAATCTGTTTTTTTTAACTTTGAAGTTCTTTCACTATTTAATATCTAATTACATTCTGTTTTTTATTGCAAGGACCTACAAGTATGTTTAGATATGGCGATGCACCTCGGGTTGTTGATGAAGATGATTAGAGAAGATATGTAGAATCTTTTTTTTTTAAATTTAAACTGCTTTCATTCTGTTTTTCCCAATCAAAAAAAATTACATTCTATTTTTTATTGCAAGGAGCTACAAGTGTTGATGAAGATGTTGGAGATGACAAGATGAATCTTGATGGTTTTAACATGAAGAATGGAAGGACTTTTGTTGAATTTTCATGCCATTTATTGTTTTTTACTCCTCATTATGAACTCTTGGCTTTAAAATTTGTAGACATTGTATTCTATGTTGGTTATAACTTTCAAGTTGTTTACTTGTTTGTAATGTGAAATTTGGGCAGATTTGTGTCTTTTGTGACTATTGTTGTTGGATTTGGACAATTTTGTCTTGTCTTGTTGGATTTGAAGGTTATCTAGCATGCATTTTGCAGGTTTAGCAAGCCCGGCCCGTTGATGCGGACAAAAAACAAATTTGGCCCGGCCCGAGCCTGGCCCGAACCCGCCCAGACTGGATGCATGGATGGATGCATTAAGCTCTTTTATATTCTTCTTTTCTTTATGAATGGATGGTTAATTTTAGTGTTTGATATTCATAGATTTGGTACAATTTCTAAGCTTGGCTATTAATTTGTTATACTCTTTTTCACGTCTTTCTTCTTTTCTTATGTGGTTGCAGAGGTTGTGATCGATTTGACCCAGACTGGACTGGACTACGTCGATAGCCTTCTTTGATTATATTGGCCTAAAACATGGCGAGAGGAGGTCGTTTCGGATGTGTGCGTGTACATGGTAACAAATAAGGGCTCTCGGGAAGTGTAGGTGCGACCGTGGCGAGGGAGGCAAGGCACGGGGACTCGAGAAAATTGGCCAAATTTAGGCTTTGTCCCCTTCTTGGCTTGATTGGTACAGACCTACAATTGCGGAATGGGAAAAGGGAAGATGATGTTTCCCTAATTTTTTGAAGAAAAAGAAATAGTTTTTCGGTTAACTTGTGCTATATAAGCAATTTACTACCATTTATTTAACACAACCATACAATTTGTGGCTAACTATAAGTCCACAATAAACCAAGTTTCTTAATCTTTCCAATTGTGAATGAGTTTCGATTCCATTAGATCATCTCCAACAATTTTCCTATAATGTTCTTCAAAATGGAGAATAAAAACACATATTCTCTAAAAAAATTCACTCCAACTCCAACAAATTCTCTATTTTGAAGAATCATGCTTAAATTATAATTATTATTATTATTATTATTATTATTATTATATATAAAATATTAAAAATTCAATTTGATCAATTGCATGATGAGATGATTTATTATATACAATTAATGCATTCTTCAAATACTTTTGGGGAATTCTTAGTTTAGAGGCAACCCTCCACTTTTCTCCCTCCTTTATTATCAGGAATGGAATGAGAATCTCTTGGGTTAAAAAATAGCGTAAAATTCTCTAAAAATTCAATTCCCAAAAAAATGGGGAATTTGTTGGGCATGCTCGAGTTACTCTGGGTTCAACGCTATGAAACTGTTGTGAATTGAAGCCAAAGTTAAAGGTGATATGAACGGAAGTTGAAACTGAAACTTATTTAGTACTTGAATCAATATATATATCTTCTAAACTTGAAGCACTTTTGGGTAGATTCGTCATTAAGAATTTTTATTCCCGTCACCTTATTTTTAATAACGAATTATATATTTTGTGATTCACTCTTGACTCACCTTATTTTTAATAATATTTTTTTATCAATTTGGCATGAAATTGGATAAATTTTTATCTCTATCAATTATATATAGCAATATTTAATTATCAATTCGGTATGAGATTGAATAAACTTTTATCTGAATGAAATAATTTCCAATTTTATAATATGTAATTCACTCATTCACCTTATTTAATAGTTTACATAATCGTACACATTATCTAATAATAAAGTTTTTATCAATTTAGTACAAGAGATTTCATCATGTATATGTTTAATGAAAGAATTTCCAATTTTATAATATGTAATTCACTAACTCACCTTATTTGTAGTATTTTTTTTATCAATTTGGTATGGAGATGTCAAAAGCTAACCTAACCCGCAAAACCGATCCGAACTGCCCGATAATTTTAGGGTCAAGACCCGAAAATTTAAACCCGAAACCCGAAATAAAATGAACCCGCTAAACCCGCTAGGTTGAAACCCATTAGGATGACTGATTTATTATATTTATAAAATTTATAGAATATATTTTGAAACTTATAATAAATTTTATTAGTAAAATACATAAAAATAAAATATTATAATCAAATATTATTATTTAGTTCAAAATTTATTTTAATAATAAAAAAGAACGATATTTAGACTCGCTAGTCAACCCGACCCGACCAAAAACCCGCAACAACCTGACCCAATTGACCCGTGACCCGAAATGAAACCGAATTCGATTTAAACCGAACTCGAAATGACCGAACCCGAACCATTCCGGCCTAACCCGAATGACATGTCTAATTTGGTATGAGATTGGATAACTTATCTTCTACTCATATATTAATATGAAATTCATTAAATAGTATAGATAAAAATTGCATTTATATAATAGTTCTATCTATGTGCTCCTACAAGGCTTGTATAGGGTTAATTAAGGCCATGTAATTTTCTTTTATCAAAATATGAGGTATTTGTATATTTTTTATTAACGATGTCCTTAATATGCCAAGAAAATTATTCATATATTTTTTAATTTTGGATTTTTTTATGTTACATTTCTATCCAATGAAAAATATTAAATATGAATTTAATATTCCCATTATCCTATTTTTTAATTTAATATCTCATAATAAATTAATCAAATATCTCTAAATAAAATAGTGATTTAATATTTATGTTACCAAACTTAATTAATAAATATTCTAAATTTTTATAAATTATTCTTCATCCCACTTCGTCATTTCAAATTTGGATTGAGTACA
Source organism: Fallopia convolvulus (assembly GCA_964016875.1). Lineage (NCBI taxonomy): Eukaryota > Viridiplantae > Streptophyta > Magnoliopsida > Caryophyllales > Polygonaceae > Fallopia > Fallopia convolvulus. Next base: position 55,388,721 of record OZ024718.1, on the reverse strand, counting down.
AATTTAGATTGTTAAAATTTACGGGTCAATTAGGCATGACCATTGTAAGTTTTTTTTTGCATGGTTAGGTTGATCAAACGGGTCAAATAGTGACCGACTTATTTAAGATTATTAAAATATTATATAATACTTAAATTTGTATCTTAAGAAAATTTCAAGTTCATTCGATTTATGACACCCGTCAAACACACCCTCTCGAATCTTGTCGAACAAGACTACATACATCTTGGCTCTTCAAACCAAGGTTATCAGGATCGGGATTCTAGGTTGGATCGTTGAGGGTCTTTTGGATCAGATCCTAAGATCGAATCGCTGAATCGTAAGATCCTACATTATAACTAAAAGTATGCAAGAATAACCTAATATGGAGTATATTGTATATTTTGTTATATATGAAGTAAGAAAATTATAAACCTTATTAATTTGATTATTAAAAATGTTGTAGGATGGACTAATATATAGTTAATGGAAATGATACGTTAATTGTAAAATTATTAATAATATATAGTTAAAAATTTCATTTTATAGGATCATTAGAATCGTTTGTAGAATCGTTTGAATCGTTTATAAGATCGTTAAAATCGTATGTAAAATCAGGATCGGATCGATATTGTATTCTAAATGATTTAAGATCATACTCCAATAAGATCCTACTTGGGATCGTGGATCGTTTCACGTGTTATGGATCGTAGGATCGCTAGAATCGTAGAATCGGATCGGGATTCTGATAACATTGCTTCAAACCTTGTTGGATGGAGGCGGATTCACATTGGGTTGTTATTGTGTTGTTGTTTTTGTTATTGGGTTTGATATTGGGTTGGTTCAAGTGAGGACCACTCTTGTGGTAAGGACTTTTGCTTAAAGTGAGGACTAATCTCAACCATTAGATTTACCTCATCACTATATATTGGATGGTCAAGATTTTATTTATTTTATTTATATTTTATATTTTGTTCTTTGTTTAAAAAAGCTTTAAAAATGCTAAGTATGACAGTTCAATTTTTATATACTACGAGTTCATTTTTATACATTAGAAGTTCAATTTTTTATGTCAGGAGTTCAATTTTCTATTTTGTATGACATCAATTTTTATATTCTACGAGTTCATTTTTTTCTATCGATGATAAGTTCTATTTTATGTCTTTGAGTTAATTTTTCAAATAATATGATTTTCACATAACTAAAAAAAATTTAAAAAATAAATGATTTTTTTCAATTTTATTTATATTTTTCTTATTTTATTTTTTTACCTTTTTAAAATTATTTTCTTGTTTAAAAAAAGCTTTAAAAATGTTGACAGTTCAAGTTTTATATACTACGGTTTCATTTTTATACACTAGAAGTTCAATTTTTTATGTTAGGAGTTCAATTTTCTATATTGTATGAGTTCAATTTTTATATTCTACGATTTCATTTTTTTTATCTATGATAAGTTCAATTTTTATGTGCTTTGAGTTCATTTTTCATATAATTCAATTTTCACATAACTAAAACAATAATTGATTTTTTCTCAATTTTTTTTTTATTTTTTTCGATTTTTGTACTTTTTTAAAATTATGTTCTTTTTTAAAAAAAAGCTTTAAAAACGTTAAATATGACAGCTCAATTAAAAAAAGTAAAAAATTAAAAAAATTGAATTATATGAACAGTTAAAGGAGTTTATTAGGAAAATGTCTTTTTGAATGTTTTTATATTTATTCTTATCAGAAAAGCTATAAGGATTCAGCTTCATTGTATTGATCAGACTTAAGCTCTCTTTTCAAGGCAAGTGGTGGTTCAACCTTTTCTGAACTCGATATCTTTAAACGTTGTTTTAGATATCATTTTTGGAATAATCGATAATCCAAACTTGTGTTCCGTTATCATCTCTATGTTGGATATACTTGCTTGCTAAATAACTGAATTAGGTTTATTTACTGCTTAGTTTTAACGATTGTTCGTTATTTCATATTAATCGTACTGCTAGTATTGTTTAGGGTCGTTGATTATGCTCTTATGTATTTCAAGAGTCTCGTTTGAGATCTATTTGATGTGGATAGGTTTTAGAACTAGGGATCTCGGGGATATGCCCTGAGAGTCTCTCTATAACATGTGTTGGGAGGTATACTTTGGTATCTGCGCTCGACAGTGGTCATGACCTACTTTCTCGACAATTATTGAGAAAGTGTAGCACCTTTGAGTGCTTATTATCTTGTTGTTATATGTCTCACTAGTTGAGCATCGACATTTAAAAATCTACAACTGTAATGCGAGGTTTTATGACTAATAAAAGACTAGTGCCTCGGGCATAGTAATGATAATCTGCAGGGTGGTTTCCACTTTGGCTCCTCGCTATGAAAGTCTCCATTTTCCACTTCGAAGATGCACAACACGTATGCTAGGAGGGTGGTGATGAGGTATTTTCAGTGGTCGTTAATACCTATCAAAGAAACATTATCTTTACCAACTCAGTAGAGCGGCAAGTAAGGGTCGATCCCACAGAGACTCTTGTATTTATACTTTTACTTGTGTGCCAAGTAACCAAATAAAGGGGGCTTTTCTGAATAATTATCCAAACTACTATGCAAGAATAGGAATAAATATGAATGCAAGGATGATTTAAATATATGAGAGACAAACGTGTTCAACTAGTTAAATCCATCATGATATTGCTTTGTTGATCATCGATTCTCTTGATTCTCTTCTCACTTGAATAATCTATTGTGGATAATGATCTTACTAAGGATTAAGATCCAAACTTCAGATTTAGTTGATAGAACTACCAATCTAACAACCCTAATTATATAACAACCTAGAAGACCTTCTAGATTCAATTAAATAACAGCATGACGATTCAAGTTATCAATAGAAACAAACACTTAGAGCAACCAGACATCCAAGTGACTTGTGAATTTATTCCCTTCTTCAACCAACAAGTCCAACCGGTACTAATTGATTAAAGTATACTCTTGATCAAATTAATTCCGACCGGTAATTAATCAGATTCAGTTATAACTAGAAATTCAATTAAGTGATCAATCTAACAAAACCCTAGTTTAGATTCAATTAAGCACATGGAATAATTTCTATTCAAGTTTGTTGAGAATCAATCAAACCTCACAACTACATACAAATCATGACTTCAATAACTAGCCAAACACAATAAATTTAGCAATACATAATTGAATTGAAATCAAACTTACAAAGGTTTCAAAGTCTGCCTCCAAAGAGAAAAACCCTAACCTCCAAAGTTGATCAAAAGTTATGAGAAAATAATCTAACATAAAGTATATATATATGTCTTCTAAAAAATAACCCTCAATATCTATATCTTCAACATACTACTTGGCCAAGATATAATAAAACCCGAATATCAAGCCCAAAACCAAGAGCTCGGCCCAAAAATCATGTCCGTGTAAAAACACCGAATGCGCGACTTGACTAAAATGCGCGGCCGCGCATTGTTGCCATTCTGCGTAATTGGCTCCCAGTTCAGATTGCGCGGCTTGCAAACTCGGCTTGCATCCCAAGCAATCTCCTTGTTCTTGGCTCTTCATTCCTACTTCTTCAATCTTCATTGCAACACCTCCTAGCTTCCTTTAGCTCATCCACCACCGCCATGGCCAATTAAAATTTCGCCCCGCTGTTGCTCCTGAACCTAAAAACCTGCAAAACCGAGCAAACCAGCGCATAATACCCGACAACACAAAAACCTAAAAACTACATAAAAACCAACCTAAAACTAGCTAAAACATATATAAAACATGCATCTAAACTACTCCTATATGCAAGCTATTAGGTGGTTATGGATCTAATTAGTTGATGGATGCACCTTTTCAAAATAATTGTGTGTTTAATAACATTCCCAAAAAATATCTAAACACGTTATCTTTCTTAGGAACTACTTTTAGTAGTTTCCTATTTCCAAGAAAGCTATTATCGTTCTGACCTATATTCTTGATTTTTGAACCCTTGATCGACTTACAACATATTCAGATTATTGTCGTCCTGCTCTTATAACCTTTTGGACTATTATACCTTCACTCTTTTGAGTTCGGGTTATAATATGTCACGACCTTGTTTTTATGAACCGCCTTCTCCTATTTGCTTAGTCTCTTGGAAGACTAATACCCTTTCTTCTTCCCGGTTTCGTCCGACTGGTATTTCTATCTTCTATGGAAATATCAGGTTTTAGGAAGAAGACTGAAGAAGTTCAAGCTTGAAGACCATGGAAGGCTGGAAAGGAAAGGAGGATGGGAAAGGAAGGAAAGAAGAAAGGAAGGAAGCTTTGGAAGACGTGTTGTCTCCACACAAGCGTTTTCAGGATTTTGAAAGTAATTCCAAAAACAACGATTCCTGTTTTATGTATTCCGCTGTAAACTCTTATAACCATGTTTATGAATATAAGACAATCTGTTTTATCAGATTATGTTTTTCAAACGTGTCTTTATTCATTTATGGTCACTTAATCCTCAACGGCCTTGGACGGAAAGTCTAAGTCCCCTGGCGGTAACATTCCATTATAAGTGTATAAAATGGGGGTGTTACACATGATTGCATTGATAGGGAGAATGTGGCTCAATTTAGCATATTTATCAGCCACAACATTACCAGCCCGATTAATATGTAGAATCCGGACTACAGTCAAACCTTGTAGTAAAACAAGAATGTCTGAGATGATCATTTCAATTTCCCAAGGGAAGTTAGGATGTCCTTGTGCAACTTTTATCACTTGTATATTATCTCATTCTATTTCAATTTGTGAGTGATTATGTTGTCGTGCTTCGATTATACAATTTCTTAGAGCTAACGCTTCAGCTCTTGGGGCTGTAGTTTTACCATAATTTTTTGCTTTAATTCCAATTACTGATCCATAGTGGTCTCTAATGACTATGGCTCCTAAGGCTTGTCCATTTAGTAACCTGGAACCATCAAATTTCATTTTTAATGTATTCCTATTCGGTTTTCTCCACTTGGTATTCTTTTGTTGTCGGTTATGTCTCTTTAATCCTGTTCTTTGAGTTTTCTCTTCATCTTCTTCCCAACTTTTGGCTATTTTTCAATTTTTTATTTGAGTTCGGATATACATGGGTAGATCCAGAATGAAGTCATTTGGTTGTTGTTGAAAGACTAATTTATTTCTCTGGTTCCCTATACACAACCATATTGTAGCTAATGTAACAAATTCTTTATGACCTAGGTGTTGGTGTAGTTCTTGTAATATCATTTTGGGGGTTTATTGTTGGAATTGTATTGTCTTCAAGTTTGTTGTATAACTGGATTTATGTTCCCTGCTATCTTAATGGTATGTGGACATTTGATAAATAAATGTTTTGTATCTTCATTAGTAAAATTGCACATAATACACCCTGGCGGTGTCATGACATGTTTTTCTCTTAATGTTGCTTTAGTTGGTAGACCATTAGTCTCCATTTTCCAAAGGAAATTTTCCACTTTTGGAAAGGTATCAAGTTTCCATATCCAATCATTATGATTCCGGTTTCCATTTGTGGTTTTTGTGATTAATTCAATCGTTGACGAGGTTGAGAACCATCCATTTTTACTTGGTGCCTAATAAAGTCGGCCTCAGATGAAGTTTTTTGGTATCGGAGTTGCCATGATTTGTTCTACAATGTTAGTTGGAACTAGTTGTCTTATTTGTTCTAGCTTCCATGTTCGGTCTCCAGAAATCATCTCTTTAACTTTCATTTCTTCATTTGATGTTTCCCGGTTGTAGGGCATAGTTTAGTAGTGGTTCATTCATTATCTAGTTATCTTTCCAAAATTTAATGGTTTCTCCATCTCCAACTTGCCACACTAAGCCTTGAAGGAATTCTGGCCTCAGACTTATTAACCGCTTCCATTGCCATGACGCGTTTGGTTTAGCTTTTTAAGAGAAGAAGGTTTCATTTTTAAAGTATTTCTCAGTGACAATCTTGGCCCATATATTATCCGGTTCGGCAAGCAATTTCCATAGCAGTTTCATCTGTAGTGCTTTATTCATATGTTCTGTCTTTCGTATTCCTAGGCCTCCATGATCCTTTGGTTTGCAAATCTATCCCATCCAACCAATGGTTTGTAAAGATGATCTTTATTCTAGAGAAAACATTTATCTATTTTATGTCATTCTTTCACTTACCCTTGATTTTTCTGATTTACAGACATCTATTTATTATTGACTGTTGCTAGGTGTCTCGTACAGAAAGTCTATGCGCCCCGGTTTTTTGGTTCGGTCCAAACCGACCGAAGTAATAAAGAAAAGGAAATTACAAATTCTTCAAATCAAGCTTCGGTTAACATGACTGAAGTCATTAAAAAAAATATTTCCTAAAAAACCACATCATCAAGTTTAATTATGCATTTAATGTTACATTATATTTATAGATTAAATTTAAGGTACGTAAATGTTACATTATATTCATAGATTAAGGTACGTAAATGTTGCATTATATTAATAGATTGAATTTTAATCTAAATAAATATTTGGCAATTTTTAAATTAAGTTTAATTGTGCATTTGATGTTAATATTATATTTTATTTTAGATAAATCGATTTTGTAAGTCATCTAATAAGGTGTCGAAAGAAAAAGCCCCCGGTAGTGATTTCGACCATCGACGCTAAATATTTTTTTATGTGTAATACTTTTTAAAAGTCTATAATTGTGTATGGTGAACAATGTGCTTTTCGTTTTAGACAATTTTATTTTAAATTATATTAACGCACACAAATTTTTATGAATAAAAAATAATCTCAAAACTAAATCTAGAATTTAATCTAAAAAATACAAAACGTACAAATCCAAAATTATAAATACTAAACTTAAACCTAAAATAAAAATTTTAAATTTATAAACATACTAGCAAGACTCGGTTGTGTCATGCACGACCATGATTTGAAAATTTTTTTTGTAGGGAATGTAAAAAAAATATTTCCTTATTTATAATAGATATGCGATTTAATTTTTGAATGGGATAATATTTTTATAATATATAGGTAAATAAATGCTAAAAATGAATAATATTTTCATAATCATTAATTGAATATGGTAAGTATTTCATACTCATTAGCTAAATATGGTAAATAATAGTAATGAATAAGTGTTGGGACGGTGTTGGGAACTCTGGTTCCAAACATGCGAACAACGATACTTGTCTCCAATTTTGATAATGACAAACGGCATATGTGAACTAATGAGTTACATTCAAGTATTTCAAGGGAACACCAGGTCTATCGAAGAATCTCCAAGAACGCAAAAGGAACAAAAGAACATATGATAGCAAGTTCCTACCAAAGGAACTCTCGAGAGAACAGTTCCCATCGCATGGGAACTCACATGTGCAAACAAGACCGTTCAGCGCAAATCGCGGGATCCTGTCTTGGACAGAACGAAGGCTCAGCCTGTTGAAGCGAGTGATCCAACGGCCCGATTGATTCTCAAAGTTGACTAAGTTCAAATCAAAGTCACATGTGAAGATTGTAAACTTGGCGTGCAAGAAAAAGGGTATTTCGGACAACTTGAAAATAAAGATTGCAGACCATGTACGAATGAGTATAAAGCCAAATGAATAGTGCTCGGTAGAAGCACTTCTCCTAGAACACACATTCACTCACAAAGAAAGAAAGAAAGACAAGAGAAGTCCCCGACAGCGAGTGTTCGATCTCGGAGACGGTGAATCCAAGTTCCCAGGAGTTAGGGAACTGCGACATTGAGCTCAAGGTGTAAGGTTCGATCTGTATTATGTTTAGTTGAGGCGTTCGCTTAGGAACTAGGTTGAGAAGGCTTACTAGTGTTACTAGAGTTAGGAAGAATGCTAGGAACAGAGAAGTGTAAGTCTTGCTTGTGTAACTAGGAAACAATCAATAAAATAAGAAGATCGTTCAAAATCCTCCAAGCGGAGGTAGAGGTTTACCCACACAACTAGTTGGTTGTTGTGGGGTTCCTCTATAAAGGAACTGTGTCGCTTATATTCTACTTTACTTGCGTTTACTTAACTTCCGCTGCCTTGGGAACAACCTAACCGTCAGTTCCCAAGCTCTCACTAACGCACATCGATCTAACAATTGGTATCAGAGCAGGAACGCTCTAGATTGTCTGTGTTAGTATCCCAGGTTACAGGATGTCTGAAGAACTTACTCAGGTTGGACATGGGAACAACAAGCCTCCAAGGCTTATCATAGGAAGGTTTGGAACTTGGCAACGCAACATGAAGGATTGGATGCGAAGCCACGACTTTCAAGCTTGGTGCGTCATCGAAGTAGGGAACTTCGAGGTAGACCCAACCATTCGCAATGACTTCACCAAATGGGGACCAAACGAATGGAACTGCATGGAAGCAAACTTCAAGGCCAAACAATATATCAAGAATTCCATGTCAGTACTAGATGGCGACAGGGTGGCAAATCGGGAGACGACAAAAGAGATGTGGGAAGCCATCCAACAAATGCACATTGAGAACTCTGACCTTAGAGAGGACCTCCAGATGAACGCTAGAAGGGAGTTCTTCAACTTCCGATTGGAGGTGGGAGAATTAGTCCACAACTACCAATCTCGCTTCGAAGGCCTGTGTACCAAGCTCACTAGACTTGGGATCACAAAGGAGGAGATCACCGATAAAATGAAAGTTCAACAGCTTTTCAACGGCCTAATTGGTGAATGGGCCAACGAGAGGACCATGTTCAAGGAAAATCCTGAGAACAGGAACCTCATGCTTCACCAAGTCTTTGGGAAGCTGGTGGGACATGAGAAAAGGAAACAAGACGACAAGGAGTAAGAGAGAGCACACAAGGGAATCACTCTAAAACTGAAAAAGATGCTCAAATCTGTACAGGAGCAACACGAAGATTCCGAGGAGGAAGAAGATGAGGAACTCGTCCTTATCACAAAGGCCCTTCGATCCTTCTACAACAAGGGAAAGTTCAAAAAGGGATATGGAACTCACAAAAGGGTCATAGTTCCCAGAAAAAGCCAACAGAGAAGGACCTCTCGGATGTCACATGCTACAAATGCTACAAGAAAGGGCACTTCGCAAAAGACTCCCCACAAGGAACTGACGACTGAAGGCAAGGAAAGAAGGCCTACATCGCCACCTAGAGCGATGACGAGGACGAAGATCCCAAATCATGGGCACACCCAGACATGTGTGTGATGGCCTTAGGGGAGACCACTAGGGAACAACCCAGTGAGGTAACCACTGAAACTGTTCTTGCTTCCTTAGCTAACTATGAAAAACTTGAGTTATTAAAATTGCTCTCTAGCCTTGTTAAGGATAACATAAAATTGCAAAAGAAGCTTGATGATTCGGAACACACAAATGCTGAGTTGGTTGGTCTAGAATCCCGTTCCAATTGTGTGAAATTGATTGATAAGCTTCAGTCTTACTTTTTCCACATAGTAGCCCTTGAGGATGAGATTAAGACCCTAGAGAGTGATAAAAATGAGTTCCTACAAAAGCTGAGCAAGGGAAATGAGAATCCTGAGGCCTCAAGTTCCCAAACAAAGTTTGTCCCAGCCAAACATGGGATTGTGTATAAGTCTGAGTGCCCAAAGAATGGGAAGTCTCCTTTAAGTGAACAGGAGATAAATGAGTGTAGGGCCCTAGAACTCCAATGTGAAAAACAAAAGAATGCCCATCTAGAAGAAAAGATACGTGTCTTGGAAACTGGGGTAAGTGGAGAGAGAGACTACTACACTGGGAACACTAGGCATAAACTTTATGTCCAAATAGCCAAGGGAAGCGGGTCAAGGGTCTACAATAAAGAAACCATGGATAGGAATAAGATACAAAAACCTCACCCTAAGTACTACTTGGGAGAATACTACAAAACCTACTGGAATTGTGGTGATCATGGGCACTACAAGGAAAGCTGTCCCAAAAGTAAAGCTCAAGCTCAGAGGAATCACGGATATTGGAACATGCAAAACCAAAAGGCCAACAAACCTGCTAGAGGTCCCACTCGTGGGAACCAACATAGGAACTTCACCTATGACTCTAGGAACTCTCGTGATATCAATATAGCAGATTATGTCATGTTTGAAACTGTCTTTCCTTGTAAGGAACCAGACAAGAGTCATCTTGCCTGGGTCACCAAAAACTAACTCTCCTTGTAGGTGGCAGTGAGGGGGAACAACACATGGGTCATTGATAGTGGCTGCTCAAATCATATGACTGGGAACAAAGACAACCTCACCTCACTCCACACCAAAGCCGAAGGAGGTCATGTATCCTTTGGCAAGAAAAATAAAGGGGAAATCATAGGAACAGGGGAAGTACTACTCAACAAGTCAATCAAGATCAGTAATGTCAACCTGGTGAAGGATCTGGGATACAACCTCCTAAGTGTGTCTCAAATATGTGATCAAGGGAACAACCTTGTCACCTTCGATTTAGAAGAATGCTTGGTCATCAACAAGAAAACCAACTAAATCATTCTAAGAGGAAGAAGGTCCAACAATGTCTATATAGTAGACACGGACTTTGAACCACCAAGGAAGTTGTGCCTCACGAGCTCCCATGATGACACGGAACTTTGGCACAAAAGGCTAGGCCACGCAGGCATAAACCAAATCCTAAAACTATATCTACTGACCTGGTCATTGGTCTTCCACGAATCAACATTGAGGGAGCCAAAATGTGTGAAACATGTGTTCGTGGCAAGCAAACCAGGTGTAACATCCCCGACCAAAGTGCATACGTCATTTTGCATTCATATAATATTAGTAGCATATGCATGGCATATTGGCATGATATATAATGCATTTTAAAAAAGTAATATTTATTTTCAAATTAAGTTTATTATATTTTAAAAAATTTTTAACTAAAAGTTAATTAATAATTAATTCAGGGTAAAGTTTGTAGTAAAAGAGACTTGAGGGTGAAAAATGCAATTTTTGAAAATATTGGCCGACTTCCCCTTTTTAAACCGACCTAAGTGTTTTTATATATATATATATATATAAATATATATATATATATATATATATATTTACTCTTCTCCAAGTTACGTAATCAAAATCAATTAGAGAAGAAGAATTAGAGAGAGAGGTGAGTTCGACACTTGTTAAGAAAAAATTGTTTGATTTTTGTTGTTTTTGTTGAATCTGGTCCAAGATTTCTTCTATCGGGTTTAATCCTGAAGTACAAGCTTGATTTGGTAAATTTTTAATTAGTTAATAGTTTATCTGGTTTTTCCTAATTTTTCCAGATCTAGATCTACAGTTGCTTTTGTTTGAGAAATCGGTTGATCTATAGTTTTCAAAGGGTGTTTTCGATATCAGATTTATATTTGGTAAAAGATTTCAGAGTAATTTTTAGGGTTTTGTTTTGTAAGGATATTAGGGAGCCCTTTGATCAAGTTTTTTAGAAAGGTTTGAACTAGAAAAATATTCTTATATATATATATATAGTTTATTGTTGTCAAGTTTTAAAGGATTTGGAAAGATGCACAAGAAGTTGTAATGCATTCTGGCATTTTATTGCATTTGGGGTTAGAGTTTATAAGAGTAAATATCCTAATTTGCATTGGGTTACATATAGGAGCACCGATCATAGATCGTGGTCAAGAACAAGGGGGAGAAATTTAGTATCTATCCTAAACAGGTGAGTATAGACCGGAGATTCAACCCTATGTGCTATATGTGCAATATGGATATATGTTCTATATGAGCTATATGGATATATGTTCTATATGAGATATATGGATATATGTTCTATATGAGCTATATGGATATATGTGCTTTATGGATATGTGTGCTATATGAGTTATATGGATATGTATGATAGCTTTGAAATTTCCAGAGTTGTTTGCACAAAAAGTTGGTTAACAGATGACATATGATATATGAACACATGATGCATTTGATTGCATAGCATATTGCAATGAGATTAAAAGGACCTGTGACTGTCTTGCCCTGAATTTGTATTACAGGACCTACGGGTCATACAGAATCTTCGGATCATACAGGACCTACGAGTCATACAAGATCTTCGGATCATACAGGATCTACAGATCATACAGGACCTACGGGTCATAATGAGGGAATCTTCGGATTTCTTTCTTAAAGGGACCATAAGAGTCCATATACAGTAAACCCGGGGCAGATTCAGGGTTGAACAGTTCACAGAATAAAGAATCGGAAACATCGGCATTTGCATTTGCATAATAAATTCATATATGACATATATAATATGTACGAATATGTATATTGACCAATTGCTTGGCATTGTGTGAAATAATTGATGATGGTTTATACACTAAGTATGCGACTCACGTAAATCGCAAAACAATTTTTCAGGCTTAGCTAGAACTTTTGGCGTGTGTCTCTTTTAGAGGTCACATTCATACAGATCGGCCGGCTGAAGCTCAATGCAACCTTCTCCTCCTCATTTTGCATCTTAGACATATGGGTTGTAATAGAAGTTAGAGTAATAGATGTTTTAGCATAAGAAGTAACTACATGTGTGTGTGTGTATGCAACCTTTTATGGTTGTTACTTTCTACTTTGTGCTTATGTGGATAGTTGCTATATGTGAATTATCTGTTTATATAGGAAATAAGTTATTACTAAGCATACGTCATAGGGTATAAGGGTGTCACACCAGGAGCTCGTTCAAGCCAAAGAAGGTGGTCAGCACAACAAGGCCCTTGGAACTAATTCACATGGATCTCTGTGGTCCCATGGAAACAGCAAGCTATGGTGGAAAAAGGTTCATGTATGTGTTAATTGATGATTTTCAAGATTTACATGGGTTATTTCCTTGAGATAAAAATCATATGCATTTAAAGAGGTTGAGACTCTAATCAAGAGGATGGAAGTAAGCATGGGATTGAAGCTTAAGTCCCTCAGATCTAATCATGGAACTGAGTTCAAGAACTCAGAGTTCCTAAAATTCTGTGACAACAATGGTGTATCCCACAACTTCTCAGCTCCTCGCACTCCTCAGCAAGATGAAGTTGTGGAAAGAAAGAACAGAACCTTGGAAGACATGGCTCGCACAATGATGCTTGATAGTGGAGTTCCCGAAAGCTTCTGGGCCGAAGCAATCTCCACAACTACATACATTCTAAATCGAGCTATGATCCGTCCCATGATCAAGAAGACATCATATGAGTTGATCAAAGGAAAAAAGCCCAACATCTCTCATCTCAGGACCTTTGGGTGCAAATGCTTCGTCCACAACAATGGCAAAGACAACCTTGGGAAGTTCGATCCAAGGAGTGACGAAGGGATCTTCCTGGGATACTCCTCTCAAAGCAAGGTGTACAGAGTCTACAACAAGAGAACCAAGAAGATAGAAGAAAGCATTCACGTCATCTTCAACGAACAATCAGTGAAGATGGGAACAGAGTCCCAAGGAAAGGGAACTTTGTTCAAACTAGCCAGACAAGAAGAAGAAGACGACGATGAGCCAAGAAAGCAAGATGGAGACTATCCAAATGGGAACAATTTCCCACCACCAGGGAACAACGAAGGAGGTCAACATTTCACTGATCAAGACTCCTTCGAGGTTCCTTCCTCAAAAGAAGAACCTCAAGATGCATCCAACTCTCTAGTTCCTCAAAAGGAAACAATGCTAGAATCTAGTGTTCAGGGGGAACAACAAGGGAACACTGAGGAAAATCCTAAAGAGACTCTTAGTGAAGCAGTTGAGAACAATTGTTCCCATGAATAAGAGGAAACCCAAGTTGCAGATGAAGAAGATACAAGGGAACATATTGATGTCTCACACATTCGTACAAGGAACTATCACCAAAAGAGGGACCATCCCATCGACAACATCATCACTCCCTATGACAAAGGTGTAAAGACTCGTTCATCTCTCAACAACTTCTGTGCCTTCAACGCCTTCGTCTCACTGGTGGAACCCAAGAGCATCAAGGAAGCTCTAAAGGACCCTGACTGGATTCAAGCCATGCAAGAGGAACTCCACTAATTCGAGAGAAACAAGGTATGGAAACTGGTTCCTAGGCTCAAGAACAAGAACATCATAGGAACTCGATGGGTCATTAGAAAAAAGCTTGACAACACTGGAGCAGTGGCTAGGAACAAGGTCCGTCTGGTTGCTCAAGGATATAGGGAAGAAGAGGGAATCGACTACGATGAGACCTTTGCACCAATTGCAAGAATTGAAGTCATTCGACTCCTCATAGCCTATGCCGCCCACAAAGGCTTCAAGTTGTATCAAATGGACGTCAAGACAGCGTTCCTAAATGGGCACCTCAAGGAAGAAGTCTATGTGGCACAATCACCTGGTTTTGAAGATGAGCAGTTCCCAGACCATGTATACTTTTTGTAGAAGGCCCTATATGGTCTCAAGCAAGCTCCCAAGGCGTGGTATGACATGTTTGCCCAATTTCTCTTGTCTCATGGATACCTTCGGGGTTCCATAGACAAAACTCTTTTTATTAAGAAAGAATCTAAAGATATTCTAATCGTTCAAGTATATGTTGACGACATTGTGTTTGGTGCTACTAATGAGCTTCTTGTTGAAAAGTTTAAGAATCTAATTAGTAGCGAGTTCGAGATGAGTCTCATAGGGGAACTCACATTCTTCCTGGGACTTCAAATATCTCAAACCAAAAAGGGAACAAGGATCCATCAACAGAGGTACATCAGAGAGATGCTAGTGAAGTATGGGATGGAACACTCCAGGCCCATCGATACTCCCATCTAACCAAACTCAAGGCTCAACGCAGATGAAACAAGTATAAGTGTGGATCAAAGGAACTTTCGAGGTATGATTGGGTCTCTTCTCTACTTAACTACTAGTAGACCCGACATCATGTTTTCAGTGTGCCTATGTGCGCGCTTTTAGTCTAACCCTATGGAATCACACCTGAAAGAGGTGAAGAGAATTTTCAGGTACCTCAAAGGGAACGACAACTTGTGCCTTTGGTATCCAAGGAACAGTTCCCTTGAGCTCGTTGCATACTTAGATGCAGATTTCACTGGGCACTTGGTTGTTCGAAAGAGCACTTCTGGAATGGCCTAGTTCCTAGGATCATGCCTAGTCTCATGGGGATCAAAGAAGCAAAACTCAGTGGCACTCTCCACATCAGAAGCGGAATATGTGGTTGCCACCTCATGCTGTTCCCAGGTTCTATGGCTTAAGTACCAACTTCAGGATTACGGTATATCTTTTGGCCCAGTTCCCATAAGGTGTGACAATACAAGTGTCATTAACATATCTAAAAATCTTGTGCATCATTCTCGTACTAAGCATATAGACATTAGGCATCATTTCCTACGAGACAATGTGGAACAAGTGAACATCTTTATGGAACACCTTAGAACTGAAGAGCAAATTGCGGACATTCTCACTAAAGCTTTAGACAAACGTCCCTACCAGCGTCTCCGGATGCTTCTAGGGATGATAACTCTAAACTGAACAAGTCCCTGTTTGTTGTTCCCTCAATGCTTGGCTAGTTTATATTGAAATGCATGATAGGAAACACTTGGAATAATCGCTTTCATTTTGTCATATTGCTAGTCTAGAGCTTTTGATGTACTATTTGGAACTTTATTTCTTTTGGCCCAAAATGATCAACCAGAGTTCCCCTTAACCCTCACTACAAGCCACTGTGACGGTTGATCATAAAACCAACCCTTAGCCGAGAACCAGACAAACGCTTCTCATGAGCTCAACCTTTTGTCCCATTATCGAGTTGTAATTATCTGGTTCCCCTTTGAGTTCCCTAGCCTCACAAAAGACCTTGAGTGTGAGTTCTCCTGACCACTCCACTCAAGACTGGCCTTTTAAAGATCATGGGAACTGGCATGCAAAACGATCACGAGCAACGGAACACTGGTACCTTTGGAAAGTTGGATCGTCACTTGGGAAACGGGAAAATGTGTCAGAATTCAAAGCAACGAGGGCCAAGTATTGGAAACGCTCGAAGTGACTTCCTATGAAAATCATTCCACGTGTCATAAGCGTGCGAAGGAAGTTGAAACGGCCCTCCGAGTTCATTGGTTGACGGTTTTCGAGGAAATATCTTCTTTCCCTTTCTACCCCTCTCCTCGTCTCACATAAAAACCCCTTCTTTGCCATTTTTGGGACCTTCTTCAATCCTTGCCCTCTGCAACTCCTCTCCTCTGCAACTTCCTTCCTTCCTAAATCAAGCAAACCACCAAAAATCTTCTCTTCCCAAAATCACTCAACTTGCTTCCTTCCTAAATCAAGCAAACCACCAAAAATTTTCTCTTCCCAAAATCACTCATGGCTCCAGTTCACCCAAATGAGCAGATCCGTCAATGGATCGAAACCAATTCCAAAACCCTTTTCATCACTATGCTCCGTGAAGCCGACAGTGAAACCGACCCTATTCTTCGCCAAAATATGTACAAAGCCCTTCATGACTACGTTCTTCCCTATATCCATAAAGAGCGGAATGGTTCCTCGCTTCTCGAATTCGAGATTCTAGGACCACCCGCCTCCCTTCCAGCAACACCAACCCTAACACTTCCATCCACCACCACATCTCAACTCCCTCCTCCTTCTTCCTCCTCTCAACCTCCTCGCATCCCTCTCACCACCTCTTCTCAACCAATTTCTTCCTCAACCGGGACTGTCATCCTTGACAGTTTCGGTCCCGAACCCCCCAAATCCAAAAAATCCAAAAAACGCAAAGACAAACAATCATCTTCTTCTTTTGATCTTCCCAAGACGACGACGAAGAAATCTGTTCTGGCCATGAACGAGGTTCCAAATCTCTCTCGTCCAGACTCCTTCAGAATACCATCACCACCACCACCCCCACTCAACCCTCCTCTCTTCCTCCTCCTTCAGATTCTAGGAACACTCAATCCTAGAATCTTCCACTTCCTTCTCCTTCCAATCCTAATCCCATCTATGGTACCTCGAGTTCTAGAGACTCCACTTCTCCCTCCTCTCTCCCCATCATCGATGGGACCCCTAACCCTATCATTCCACCTCCTTCTTCTCCAACCACAAAAATTTCTACACCTCTCACCTCCCCAATAGCCAAATCCCCCTCTTATAAAAAATCTCCTCCTCCCCCACCTCTGCACTCCCCTCCTCTCCCTCACTAGCAAAGCAACACATCAACCTCGACTCAGACGAGGATTCATTGCCCATTGATGAGGTTATCCACCGCAAACAACAGACCGGTGCTCCCATCATCATGGGAACAGCTGAAGACGAAGCTCGCCTCGCCGCTCTTGAGGCTGAGCTTGCGGACGTCATCAACCGGCCCTCCTCCTCCAATCGCCCACTGAAAATAGGCGCTCATGATGAGACCATAACAGACAAGGCGGAGGACGCCCAAGCAAAGAGGACCCCAGCCCAAGATGATGGGGATGGTACAAGTGCAGGTCATTCGGCAGAAGATGACGACGAGGACATGGGCATTTCCTCTGATGAAGACGCAAACTCGGATGGCGATGGAGTCACCGTGGTTCTAGATGCTGAAGGGATGGAAAAGGAACATGCCCATGCCCTCGATGAAGATGAACAAGGACGCCAGATGGTGGTGTCGGGAGGTGCTCCCATGGAAAAGGAGCCTCCCCTCTTGCTTAAGTCTACTCTCACCCCCCAGAAGAAAAGAAAGGCTGCTGCCTCCAGGGGGAACAAGCTTGTGAAGGGGAAGGGAACCGCTCCGAAGAAAGTTCCCATCACCGACGATCGCAACCTCATTCCTCCCCTGATTCTCACTGAGTCACAACTCTAGGAACAAGGGCTTGGGGAACTCTGGGACCTCATCAAGGCCCAAGAATGGGAACAGGTGTGCGACGCTGTCGTGACCGTCGACCCTGCCCAGGTGCGCATCTTCTACAACAACTTCGTCATTCATGACGAGGCCACCAAGGGAACTATCTCCCTCCAAGGCGAAGATTACGTCTTCACCGCCTCCTCAATTCGCCGCCAGCTTAATGTCCCTGTTAAGGGCCTGGATGTTGTTTCCATCAAGAACTGGGGCGAATTCGACAAGGACGTGATCTTCAACGACATCAATGAAGGCCGTGTCCCAAAGATCGAAACCCCCACTCACAACCTCTCCCTTCTTGGCAAACTGGCTCACCAGTTCATCATAACCGTGATGATCCCTCGGCAGGAGAAGCGTCACCAATTCAACATTCAAGATGCCATTCTTCTCTACCACTTCCACCACCGAATGCCCATCAACCTCCCTTGCATCATCTTTGGGCACATGGAGAAGTGCATCGCCTCCACCTCCCACTCTCTTCCATATGCCGGCCTGGTCAAGAAGCTCATGGTCAAGGAAGGCCTCTATGATGCTACCAAGGAAGAGGTGACCATTGGAAGGGAACTGGACCTTTATGTGGTCTAGAAGATGCGTCACTCAGAACAATTCGAGGATCAAGGGACCCTTCCCTCTAGTGACGGCCCAAGTGTTGGGAACACTCAAGTGCTTATGAACATCACAGCCACTCTCGAAAACATGGCGGGAACTCTCCAGAACATCATGTCCATCATGACCCAACTGCGTGATCAGATGCTTCCCCGGGCCCCATGATCTTTCCTTTTCTTCTCCTTAGCCTCTTTTTCCTCTACAAATGTAATGAGTTCCTATTGTACATTTCATGCTTAAGTAATATATGAATGACTTTTAGTATGATTGCGTGTTCCTTTCTTCCTTACTTATGTTTTCTATTTTCGATTATGCCAAAAGGGGGAAGGACAAAATGTGCGAGATGAGTCATGTTGTGAGTTGTCACAAAATATGCTTTTGCTAAGGGGGAACTAACGCATAAAATGCTAAGTAAGAACTTAATGTTTCATAGAAGTGGCTCTCTAGGATCACACTTAGGAACTCTGATGCATGCCATGCTTTGTCACACATTGAAATACTTGGTTAGTTTGTGATGGGTTTGTCATCATCAAAAAGGGGGAAATTGTTGGGAACTCTGGTTCCAAACATCCGAACAACGATACTTGTCTCCAGTTTTGATAATGACAAACGCCATATGGGAACTAATGAGTTACATTCAAGTATTTCAAGGGAAGACCAAGTCTATCGAAGAATCTCCAAGAACGCAAAAGGAACAAAGGAGCATATGATAACAAGTTCCTACCAAAGAAACTCTAGAGAGATAAGTTCCCATCGCATGGGAACTCACGTGTGCAAACAAGACCGTTCAACGCAAATCGCGGGATCTTGTCTTGACAGAACGAAGGCTCAGTCTGAGGAACAGACTGAAGCGAGTGATCCAACAACCCGATTGATTCTCAAAGTTTACTAAGTTCAAATCAAAGTCACATGTGAAGATTGTAAACTTGGCGTGCAAGACAAAGGGAATTTCGGACAACTTGAAAATAAAGATTGCAGCCCAAGTACGAATGAGTACAAAGCCAAATGAATAGTGCTCGGTAGAAACACTTCTCCCAGAACACACATTCACTCACAAAGAATGAAAGAAAGACAAGAGAAGAGAAGTCCCCGACAGCGAGTGTTTGATCTCGACGATGGCGAACCCAAGTTCCCAGGAGTTAGGGAACTGCGACATTGAGCTCAAGGTGGAAGGTTCGATCTGTCTTATGTTTAGTTGAGGCGTTCGCTTAGGAACTAGGTTGAGAAGACTTACTAGTGTTACTAGAGTTAGGAAGAATGCTAGGAACAGAGAAGTTTAAGTCTTGCCTGTGTAACTAGGGGACAATCAATAAAATAAGAAGATCGTTCAAAATCCTCCAAGTGGAGGTAGAGGTTTACCCACACAACTAGTTGGTTGTTGTGGGGTTCCTCTATAAAGGAATTGTGTCGTTTACATTCTGCTTTACTTGCATTTACTTAACTTCCGCTGCCTTGGGAACAGCCTAACCGCCAGTTCCCAAGCTCTCACTAACGCACATCGATCCAACAATAAGGTAATATTATTACAATAGGTATAGAATGCTTATTAATAACATAGCTAATTGAATTTTTTTAATTGAATATGGTTAAGTAATAATGATAATAATATTATTATAATATGCAGGAAGTGTAAATTCTAAAAAATATTAAGGACAAAGAGGTAAATGAATATTTAAATATATCTACATGGCATAGTTAGATGGACGACACATAAGAGAGAATAATTCCACTTTAGTAATAGTATATTGATAAGAATTTATACACTTACTACTTTATAAAGACATTTACAAATACAAAATTATAGTACAAGCTCGGCCGGGACACATAAGAGAGAATAATTCGACTTTAGTAAAAGTATATTGATAAGAATTTATACACTTACTACTTTATAAATACATTTACAAATACAAAATTATAGTACAAGTTCAAATCTTCACCTAGCTAAATCTAAAATGTTTTAAAAACAAAAATAATAACTTCGGTCAAGTGGACCGAAGCCTTTAGCTTTGGTCACACCGACCGAAGCTTGGTTGGGGCCCCCACCAATCTTGTGTTTTGATATACCAAAATTTTGGGTGGTATCCGCTCATTTCCTTTCTTTCCCGTTACCTTCTCGCAACTCTCATCCCTTCGCCTTACCAATTGCCCATCTCCAATGCTCGATCTATACTCGTGCTTCCTTCCCGGCTAGAGAGAATCAACGATCATCGTCGCCCTTTCCGGCAGGAGATGAACTCGGCGAGAATCAGATCTGTACGGTGCTCGATTATGTGGAATTCGGTACTTCCAACCCTAATTTGTAAACTTAATTTAATTTATCAGATTTGTATTGATGCTCGATTGTGTTAAAATTTTATCAGATCTGTATTAATACTTGGCATTAAAAGACAACAAAAACCCTTTCAAAGAAGAAATTGAGGCAAAAGGATGAAAAATCTGAAAATAAATTTACTCAAGTCCCTAGCAGCAGTTCCGATAAGGCAATGGAGAGGAAGAAGAAAAGGACAGCATTAGATAAAAAAAATTAAAATTAAAATTAAAAATTTAATATTTGATATCTAAATCTTTTTTTTCTCAAACATAAGATATGGGATATCACTGATATCGATAAAAATATCAGACAACACTATAGATATCAAATCCTATACACATATCTCATATCGGTTATCGATACCGATACCGATATCCGATATCTTTGAGATATCGATACCAAACGAGCCCTAAGTACTCAAAATTTTCTGCTAATTTATTTACAATGGATTTGCAAGAACTTTCAAGTTTCATTTAAAGAATCTTTTGGCATGAAAATATTGTGGTGAAACTTCAATTTAGTGTGAATGTGTTATACCTACTTCTTTACACTTGGAATAAGCAATGTTAGTGGGGACTATCTCTGCATCCACTGATCTTATATGTGTATATTTATGATCAAGATACCTTTTTTTTATATTTTAGTTGATTAACGTAAACATTATATGAAACTTGCTCACTACTCACTATTCACTCCCTATTATTACATTATCTAGACCTGTAACCTTAGATATTTTATTTTATCTGTTTTTGGCTACTCATCTGAAGTCAAACTAAGTTTCTTGTATGTAATAATACCTTTTAATCCCTGCTGTCAATTTATTGATAATGTAATTAATTATTGGACATGAAGTTTACTTGTTGCTGTGCGAGTACTTATCTTTCAACCTCCAGATACTGGTACCTGGACCAAAATATCGGTGACTGGTGATGGACCCTCTGCCCTAGCAATCCAGATGTTGTGCAGATTCGAATGGAGAAAGGGATTGATAACTCTCAAACCCAACCATGGGTTCAACAATCAGTCAAGCCTTGTATTATTGCAAGATAAGAGTTTCAAATATGTTTTAATTTGCATAGCATTTTCATATTTGCAGCTATGTTTCAATCTATCAATGTCTACACAGTGATATACTTTCTGAAAGTTTAGGTGTAGTGATACGCTCTAGTTTAGTATAGGATAAATCTTGTATTTTAGGCATGATTTGAGTGTGTTTAGGTTAGTTTTGAGCATAATTGTAATATGAAGACCGAAGACACGATTTGAATAAATGCAAGAGTTTTGAAGACAAGTGTTGATTTGGAGTTGTTTTGACGCCATTTTCTTGTGATGCATCGTTCGGGAGCTACGATGATCGGATGAAGCTGAAATTGGTATCATTGGAAAGCTAACTCGAAGAGCTACAATCATGTTTTTATAGCGAGTTCAAATTCCAACTCTAAGTGGTTCAAAACCACCTCCGAAGTTGACACCAGTAAGGTGTCAGAAGATCCGCGACCACGGGTTGATACCCGCTCTCGCGGGTCATGCCATTTTCGCGGACGCCGATGACTATTGGAGCCGCGATCGCGGGTTGAGAACCGCGCTCGCGGGTGGCGACTTTCCAGCGGCCGACTCAATTTTATTTTATCTTTGCTTTATTATATCTTTAGGTTATTTCAGATATTGTTTCTAGTATTTAACCTAGTTTTTATTTATATTATGGAGAACTAATCTTCCTTGGAGTTTGTTTAATCAAGGAAGCCTTTTTATTGAATTTGTGAGATTCTGGTAACTTTTCTATCCTTTGGTTAATATCAAAACTCTTGTTTTAATTCCATGATCTATGTTTGATTTCATGAGCCTGATCAACTTGTTTGATTGACTTAGATCTACTGTTTGGATTAGGTTTGATTGTTGTCTGTGCAATCTTATTTATCCTTGAAACAACTCTTTTCCAGGACCGTGGACTGGAATTGAGAAAGAGTTTTTGATGATTATTTTATGCATGAGACTCGTAGCTTGATTGCATGAATTGATTTCCTTTTATCCTTAATACTTTGCATGATTTGAATTAAGCGTCCTTGTTCATATCATAGTTTTTGTTTGGACCGTGGACAAGCGAAAATCTTTTATAAGGATTGGAATTAACATGGGAATTATAGAAAAGTGGATGAATCAATGATCGAAAGATTAAAAAGGTGGAATTGATTGAATGAACTCTGTTTTCCTTTAATTGATTTGAAACTTAGATTTGTTTGCTTGCTTAAAATCTCAAACCCCTGTTTTGTTCTTTGCTGATTGTTCAGAATACCGATTTTCTTGGGTTCGATCCCTTATTTGCATGCTATACTTGGTTTGTAATTTAGGGTAATTTATTTTTGATCTCGGCACAACGACTTTAGTCGAGTCAAATTTTGCCGCGCTCGCGGGTCTTCTGACAGCTTACTAGTGTCAACTTCAAAGGTGGTTTTGACCCACTTAGAGTTGGAATTTGAACTCGCCGTAAAAACATGAATTGTAGTCTTCAAGTTAGCTTTCCAATGATACCTATTTCAGCTTCATCCGATCACCGTAGTTCCCGAACGATGCATCACAAGAAAATGGCGTCAAAACAACTCCAAATCAACATTTGTTTTCAAAACTCTTGCATTTCTTCAAATCGTGTCTTCGGTCTTTCATATTACAATTATGCTCAAAACTAACCTAAACACACTCAAATCATGCCTAAAATACAAGAGTTAACCTATACTAAACTAGAGCGTATCATGTAGTATTTATTACAATGTCTTTATCTATCGACTTGTTGCAATTGCTTGCCTTGGGCTTACAGATAATCCAATTTCAGAAAGCTCTACTGATCCTTGTATTCCTTTCCCTTGAATATGAGCAAATGCCATGTCCAAGGAATTTTCTTTGACAATTATATATGACATTAAGCATCAATCGTCCAAAGCATTTGATTGTTTGCAACAGCACTCAAACTCAATTAACACTACAGTAGTGATAATTTAAAAAGAAGAAGTAGAAGAGATGAAATAGAAAGGAAAGCTGGTTATGCCAAATTACCAATGTCCAAAATAGTTTAGCAACAGAATTTCCAAATGATGAAACATTACTAGTAAAGGAAGGGATAAAGACTCATCAGGGGTGGCTACTGACTAGGCCCAATACCAACTCAAATATCGTTCGTTTAAAAGGATTAAATTGAAGCCGATCCAACTACCTGTAAATAAACACAAAGACACTCACCTGCAGAACACCTATTAATTGTATGTTCTCACTTCTCAACTTGTTAGCTAGGTAGAGAGCTAGGGAGGGCATAAAAGGACGGGGAAGCCCAAGGGCAGAATTCTATAGGAATAAGTGGGTTTTTAGAGCTAGGACCCCGAAATCCCCCTGGGGTTACCAAAACAATTTTCTTGACTTTGCTTGTCAAACTTTGATCCTGGAAAGCCACCAAGTTGTTATGTCTCACAAACGGATGGCAAATCACATGACGGTTACAATGATTGGGTGCAACCATGAGTCTATTGCAGCAAATGGGGGAGGGCGGGCGGATCTTAACCTCCCTTTCGTAGCACCACTCTCCCTTGTCGTAGTCCACCAATCTCCACATCCTCACCGTTGCCCAAATGCACCCCTTCTTCTGCCTCATCTCCCAAAATCTCAGCATTTCCTCTTCTCCCGAATAAATCACACTCTTAGCGCCCTTACACCAAGTTACCCTGTCGTGGCTCGGGGAGCGCTTGATGTGGAACGGTTGGCTGCTGGGAAATGGGAGCCCCCCGAGTCTGTCGGGGCTGTTAAAGGGGTCGTAAGTTATAACATCACTACGACCCATGGGCCCCACAAAATGCAAGATGGCCTTGTACGAAAAGCTCGACCTTCTACCAGCGAAAACGTCTGTGGGGCAACTCACTTCCCAAGTAGCCCAGCTCCAGGTATCTGAAGAGAAGATCACTGCACTAGTCTTTGCGTGTCCATCAACAACACTTTTCTTGTGACCACGTCGAATAAGCACAATTTTGTAGGTCGATAACGGTTTGGCCGCAATGCCAAAAACCCATTTGTGGTAATCGATGAGTTGTGTTGACGGCGGCTCAGGGAGCTGTATGGATTGCTTGGTGAGGGGGTTGGAGACGCAGAGGCTGAATCTTCTTCTGATGGGGCTGTTGTTAATTTTGTGGTCTGGATGAAAAAGAGAGAGTATCAATCCGTTGCTGGAACCTACAATCTTATGAATCTCATCACTTGGTAGGGACACAGAGGATAACTTGGTTGAGGAGAATCCGAATTTTATTCCAGCAAAGAAGATGGTTGAATCACTAGGGTTTTGGTTGGGAGGCAAGTTTGTGAATGGATAAAGCAATGCTGATGCGAGGCCTGATGAAGCAAGTGATTCCGGACAAGAATGGGCTCGTTGCATATACATTTTGCCCAAATCTGGGTCGGGGATAATGGAATTGTATCGTTTTGAGACGCACTTGAATCGGAAGACAGGTTTGATGGGCACTCTTGCTAGGATTTCATGCAGGATAATGTCTTCTGGAAGACAGATGGATTTTCCCTTTTCACCCATTGATAACCAGAGGAGCACCAAAGTTAATCCCTGATCGAAAAGCAATGAATTCAACGTTAAAGGAAGTGCGCATTAGAAAATCAAAGCAACACCGAGAAGCAATGCCATATTTAAGCAATTCAATTCAACCATAGAAAGAGGAAAGATTGAAACAAGCCGTGTTTTGAACCTAGATTGTCACACGCTTGAACATAATTGACAATTCATTATGCGTGGATTGGCAATAAACTCCAAAAGACGATAGTTTTCAGTTACAAATCTATTTCTTCGGTCTGTTTTTTCTCCTAAAACGGTGAGTGTGTTGTGTGTAAGCCCTAAATTATCAAAAGAAACAAACTTGGAATTAAGAACTTAAAAGAGGAGCCACTAGAGATCAATTGAATTAGCGCTGGGACAATCGATCTCGGTCGAGTGGAAAAACAATGAAACACGAAGAAGAAGAAGAAGAGACCTGAAATAGAGTTTGGAGCGACGAGAGGGGAGGCACTGAGGCAGTCTGACAAGTTGCAGGCTATATATATGTGAGGTACAAAGATTGTGCGTCCTTTTACGTTGTATCTAATTCCATATGCCACTTTCTGTGGCTTGCCTGACTTAAGTCTTAAGACTTAACTTAAGGGAGGATGATACAATCACACTAAGTGTAGAATTTTTATTGTACACTTCCTGCCACTTGGCAATAGTTTTCTTAAATAATTAAAAGTAGTGAATCCTACATATATCAATTTTACAATATTACCCTTTAACCTTTCCTCTTCCTCCAAATCCTGACCGCTGGTATTCCCAACTTCGTCGCCACTAACCTCCCAAATTCGCCTCATCTTCTGCCGCCGCAATCACCCTTGTGAACTAGGCCTACCTCCCCTGTGTTTTCCCTCTACTGGGAATAATTTCCCCCATCCTAAACTCCAAACTCACCTCCACAAAATTGAATACCTCCTTACTAACGAGTTCTTCCTCCAAGTCTGGAGCAAATTTTCCCTCTTTGCTCCAAATCCGACGAAACAGAAGGCGTTGATGGGAGGCAACTCTAGATTCTGCGCGAAGTTGAAAGGAACTCAAATCTGAGCACATGCACACATCTCCCTGTATCGCAGTTCAACGACATTAGCGGCCATGGCTTGTGTGGGGATAGTTTTATCAAAGAGAAGCAATTTGTCACCCTCAAATAAGCAATTTGTAAAATAGTGAATTTTGCAAGGATCGAAATTGTTTGCACGTCTCATATTTCCGGTAGATGGATGGGTCCTTAAATCTCTCCTCCTGTTCAAATTTTGGTTAGTAGAAAAATGGTTGTGAATTATATTGTAAATGTAATCCTATTATTTAAAATAATTATTGAAGATCCACTACTGCGTTTGTCTTCCATCCTCGTTCACTAATGGGTTCAAGAATGAATAATGATGGTTATGGAAATCAAAAGGATAGTGGGTGAAAATTTAAAATAAAAGTAAGGATATTTTAGACATTTTAGGAAATAAAGAGTATTTTAGATATATTATAGATTTATAGGTATAGATTGTAAAATAGATGCATGCCAATGATGCCATATATTAATTCTAAGTATATGCCACATGTACGGCTAGGATGAAACTATGAAAGTGTAAGATTTAATTTCTACACTTAGTGTCATTGTAGATTTGTCCCCTTAGGACTTAGCATGCTCAGTTTAAATTAGTTGTTAAAATTTTCTACCAAAAATTTGTTGTTAAAATTTATCCCCCTATGATGATACTATAATACTCCTATAAATATAAATTTAATAACGGTTTTTCTAACCTATGTTCTAAGGACATAGGATAAGAACCCTAATATAGAAACTAAAATCCTAAATAGGAAAGTCTAAACCCTTTTAAAAAATAAACAAAAACATTCTAAATACAAAATTCAAGCTATATTTCTAAAATTGAGTTCTTATCCTATTTCCCAAGAGCATAGGATATAAAAATCAATTTAATAATAATTCTCAATCGTCCTCGTGAGAAAATGACGTGATTTGTTGGAACAGTTTAGCATACTTTCTTCATGTCACCTACCTCGCACACTACATTTAAATCAAAGAAAATCATTTATATTTTTTTAAGTTATGGATTTTTTATGTTAAATTTCTACCCAATGAAAAATATTAAATATAAATTTAATATTCCTATTATCTTATTTTTAATTTAATATCTCATGATAAATTAATTAAATATCTCTAAATAAAATAGTAATTTAATATTTATTTTACCAAACTTAAATAATAAATACTCTAAATTTTTATAAATTATTCTTCATCTCACTTTCGTCATTTCAAGTTTGGATTGAGTACAAATTTAGATTGTTAAAAATTAAAGGGTCAATTGGGCATTACCATTGTAGGTTTTTTTTTTGCATGGTTAGGTTGATCTAGGGCTGAGCAAAATTTGCCGATCCGATGATCCGATCCGAAAAATCCGCCGATCCGATCCGCTTTAATCCTAACCAAAATTATCCGTTGAAAATTGATCCGTTGATACGCTCTAGATTAGTATGGTTATCTCTTATATTTTAGGCATGATTTGAGTGTGTTTAGGTTAGTTTTTGTTGAGAGGGTTTCTTGACAACAAATAAATTTATATCAAGACCCCGCTGTTGTATAGCAGAGTCAGGTTCGTCCGCAGGGAGAAAGTCAGTATCAAGTTTTGTTACTTATCATGCAAGCAATCAATAAAGTAAGGGTTTTTAGCAAGGAAAGAGATTTCTAAGGTATAGGGTATCCCCACAACAACAATCATACATGCCAAACGCTTATGAAACACATAGATCATGCTTTTATCACATAAAGGCGCTAACTTTCGTTAACTAGAGCAAGTAAATCAATCAACTTTCGTCCTATCAATAAACTTACTATCTATCTCTTCTACTTCAACTAGGATTGATCCGCTTTCGCTTCAAAACCCTAATTTGACTATTCTGATTCAAGGTTTCCGCTTTTGCTTCAACTTTGAATGAGAATTCCCTTCAACTTTCGTTTCAAGGATTAAGAACAAGAGAATAGATTCATGCCATAAAAACAATCAAGACATGATCATAAACAAGCATGCACAACCATTGTTTGGATTTAACCCCAACCTTAGAGAGGAAGACTACTCACAAATCATAATTGCAAACATCTAAATTAAATTAAAAAGTAAACTTACAAGCAAATCCAAAGCAAACTTGTCCTCCAAGCAACACCACAAACTCGTCTCTCTATCCTCTCCTCACGCCCCCCTCTCTTCTGTCCTCCTCCTCTAACTTGAATGATTGATAAGAAAACTAAAGAGGGGACAAGTGTATTTATAGAGAAACTATTCTATCTTAAATCTATCTTTAAGGAAATAAATCTATCTTAAATCTAATTATAAGAAAATAATATCTTCTAATAAAATATATCCCTTCTATCTATCTAATAACATAAAAGGAAATAAGATAAAAGCCCATTAAAAACACGCCGACTCGGACACGCTGCTTCTCGCGGTACCTCGTTAACGACCTTATCAGGGTCGTTAACGACCCTGTTCAGCACTTCGAACAGCCTTGAGTAAAACTTGCGTAGAAGATTCGTTACAACTCCGTTTGACTCGATTCTTTTTCCTATGTTCTTGTAACAAATTTCTCTATCTCTTTCCAAGCTCAAACTTGATCTTCAATGACTTTACTTGAGCCCTTAATCTTCATCTTCACTTCATCCTTGAGTGCTATCTTCAAGTGCTTTGCTCCTTTCTTCAAAAATTGCTCCAAATAGCTTCTAAAAACCTACAAAACACCACCAAAGCTTATGTAGACTCCATATCTCATGAAAATACAAAAACCTACACAAACGACTGAAAACAAAACACAAAACTAAAGAAAAAGACTCAAACACACTAAAAACACACCCTAAAAACATGACTAAAAAGGCGGACATCAAAATACCCCATACTTAGACTTGCTTGTCCTCAAGCAATAAACAAGACATGAACCAAAACCATCAACACATATATTAAGTCAATGCCTTTATCAAAAAGCAACATCAAAGCACAAGTAGAAAATAGACAAGTGAATCTAACGTCATCACACATATATGAGCAACCTCAAGCAAAAGCAACAAAAAATCCAACCTCACAAGGGATATGTGTTTCTCTCAACTCTCAAGTGTTTAGGCTTATAATAACAACTCTCAACTCAATCCAATATACAAAAACTTATAGTCATTGTTACTTATATCACAAAACTCTCCACCAGAGATGTCAAAACACATAAAAATCATCAAGAGAACTTAGGCTCAATGAAAAACTTCATAGAAGCTTTCATTCGGCCGGGTTGTAATGGGGCTTGGTAAAAACAATATGGCGTGGAAAATATTTTGGCTATGTGGTGCTAATAATATCCGGGAATCAAAGACTCCTAAAAACTCACACATAAAAAAAACTCTCATAAAAACATATACCAAACTCACTCTCTCATTATGCACACTTATGTCTTTCACTCACCATCAATATCCCAACTAATCTTGCTTACAAACAATAAGGAAATTTGGCTCATGCACATTTTTCACTATTCAGCTCTTCTTCCTTCTCTTTCTTCCCTCTTTTTTTGCAAACTGCTTTGATTTCTCACTTTTTTTTTCTTTTTGCTGAAGGGGCTCGGTACCGATATACTGGGGTCGGTAACAAGTTTTGATTGTACTTATTTTTCTTCTTTTTCCTTTATAGCAAGTGCATTCAGGGAACCAAACTCCTTTAACATGACAAACTACAAGATCTTCACTTTACCCAACCCATATTACCCCACACTTGAACCAAACAACTCACTCAACAAAACCATAACAATAACCAATACTAAGTCCTAATCCCCGGATAGGGTCAAGCTATATCGGCTAGGAAATAATTTTGTGGAGCTAACAATAAAAGGCTTCAGGCTCAAATTGGTTGTCAAAAAGAAGTAAATGATAAGGTAGGATAAGGATTAATAGGGCTTATGAAAAATAAGTTCTCTATCATCTGATTTCACATGCAATGAACTAATATCTCATATAGGTCTCAAGAAATAGATAACCATATCAATGACAAGAGATAATATGCATAAGGAGAGTAAATCACACAAAAAAGAAGAGGGATTTTGATGTTCTCCCTATAAGGCCAAAAATAACTCACAAGGTAGCAACTTTTGTTGGATTTCAGTCACTTCTACTAAAGATCGTATGTGCTCAATTATATCACATGCTAAATATCCACATAAAGACAATTTTCAACATGATTCAGGCAAAGCTCTCCAAACATGCTATGGAATTACATGATCAAGCAAGTTAAAGCATATCATAGGACATCTAAGTGGAATATTATCAATCCTAAAAACACAAAACAAAGACTCAAAAACTGACACAAAACTGAGTTCTCTTTTCCCATACCCCATACTTAAACCAAACAGTGTCCTCACTGTTTAAAATAAAGAAAGAATAAAGAAGATAAGGACAAGGGAACTCACAAAATAAAACTGAAGCTACTTGAAACCATCGATCACTTGAGGAGTGTGCTGAGTTTTCTCGGTTCTGTAGAGATCAGTACCGATCCTGGGAGGGTCGGTAACGAACACGTTGTATGCTTGTACCGATTCTTGATTTTAGCACTTCTTAACTTCTTGTACCTGAGTCACTTTAGAAAAAATGCTATCCTACTACACTAATCTAACCTAAAAAAAACAAGTCAAAAGAAAGCTAGCAAAAAGAACTAAGAAAGCAAAAACTAAAACAAAAACTTAAAAGCGGGTTGCCTCCCGTAAGCGCTATTTTTAACGTCGTTAGCCCGACGAACTTACCTTAGCTTACTTAGGGCGGCTGCCATCCAGTATCGAAGGGATCATAAGAAACCCTATACTTAGCCTGAAAAACATCAAAGCTTCTCTCCAAAATATTTGGTCCTCGATCATCAATAAGTATGCTTGGTAATCCTACAACAGGGTTAGTAAAATCCGAAAACCAAGGAGGTTTCGACTCCCTTACAAGACTAACAGTAGGATGTAATGTAGAAGAAGGATAGGAGAAGGGATCATGACCAAAATTGATTGGATAAGAACAAGAAAACTTACCAGGGTCATTCGGGAAGGGGCTCGTTACCGAAGCTATGTGGGTAGTTAACGACCCTACTGGATCTGGAAGTGGCTCGATGTCGTGCCTGATTCCATCTCTAGCATTGTTTTCCTTCAGATAAGGGTCGTTACGACCCATGGGGGGTCGGTAGGCTCCTCGATAGGCATGGCATCCTTGATTTTGCTCGTTTCTGTACTCAGGGAAAGGTCGTTACCGAGCCAAGGTGGGTCGGTAGACTCTTCAATACTACAACTAGCCACTTCGCTCATCGGTGTGTTGAATTGAAACTCGACCTTCTCTTCTCCAATATCAAACGTGAGAAGTCCCTTCCTGACATCAACACGTGCTCCTGTGGTGGCTAAGAATGGTCTCCCTAGAATGATTGGCACCACAGGGTCTTCAGGCATATCTAGCACAATGAAGTCGTTGGGAACAAAGAATTTTCCAACTCGGACAGGAACATCGTCAACAACTCCGGTTGCTTTTACAGAAGATCCATCCGCCATGTAGAGTTTCATCGTGACGGGCTCTAGTGATCCCATGTTAACCTTGGTCCAGATAGATAATGGTAATAAACTAGCACTGGCACCTAGATCACATAGAGCTTTAAAACGGTGAGTCCCAATACCTATTGAAATTGCAAACTTACCTGGATCACCGAGTTTTTCAGGAAGCTTTATGCAATGGACCTCATTATGCAGCTCTGAGATAGATCTTTTCCTGCTCAAAATCTCTTTCAAAAATTTAGCGTAGGCAGGCATTTCATTAAGGGCATCAGTAAATGGAATTGAAATATTTAGCCCTTGAAGAATTTTAACAAAGCGTCTAAACTTTCCTTCTGTGACATCATTAGACTTTTGAATCGGGAAAGGAAGAGTTTTTGACGGACTCGGGATGGAGAGAGACCTGGATCGAGGCTCCGCCGAATCGACAAGAGGGTCGATCGGTGCAGATGGGTCGGTACCGACCCTGGTGGGGTCGGTAACGAACTCAGAGTTTGGTTCAGAAGACTTACCTGGCACGGATGGCGCATTATCGAACTGGGGAGCCTCATTAACGACCCTATTGGGGTCGGTAACGAGCTTGACTGGGGAATCATCTTCGTTGCCGTGCTTAGTGTCTTTAGGCTTGGCTCGATCTGGCAACTCCTTGCCACTTCTGAGGTGCATAGCTGCAATTTGTCCTCTAGGGTTTTCCTCGGATTGGCCCGGAAATTGCCCTTGGGGTCTTAGAATCTGGGCAGCTAGGTTCCCTAGTTGGGAATCAACACTCTTCTTCCATATATCGAACTCTCCCCATCTTTTATTTTGTTGGTTCAGGTTGGCTTGAACTTCGTTAACCTTGTTGGTCACTTCGTTAACTTTGTTGGTCACGCCGTTAATGCCTTCCTGTAATCCTTGAACCCATGATGGTGGCTCCTGATGGCCTGGAGGTCTATAAGGTGGAACCCACTGGTCTTGTTGAGGAGGTTAGCTCCATTGGCCATATGCATAATTGCCCCAGGTGGGCTGATTGTAATTCCTCCCTGCATAAAAGGTATCATCTTGGTTCCTATATAGACCCCACATGTAATTAGCTTCTTCATATGCCTCAGTAGGTATGATTTCCCTTTCTCTCTGGATCTCCTCTATCTCTAAACTGAGTTCAGCAATCTGCTTAGCTAGTTCTTCATGTGTAGCCATGGCTCGAGTTCAGGGTCTACTTATTGGATTAGAGACAACTCGGCGTCCTTCAGCTGGCATACACTGTAAGCAAAAAAAAAAAAAAAACGAAATCAAAAAGCAAAAACGGGTTCTCGGCGAGGGTCGTTAACGAGCCTGGATAGGGTCATTAACGAGCCTGGAGTGATCCTGTGAAAACCAAAACTAAAAAGAAAGAAACAACTACCTGTCGACAGGGTCGTTACCGAGCCTAGATAGGGTCGTTAACGACTCGACAGTGACCTAGAAAACAAACAGAAAAAGCACAGAAACCGGGTTGCCCAGCAGGGTCGGTACCGACCCTGGGGGGTCGTTACCGACTCGGCGGAGTCCCAGAAAACGTAAAAAGAACAAAACTTGGCACTATTGCAATCTCCCCGGCAACGACGCCAATTTGTTGAGAGGGTTTCTTGACAACAAATAAATTTATATCAAGACCCCGCTGTTGTATAGCAGAGTCAGGTTCGTCCGCAGGGAGAAAGTCAGTATCAAGTTTTGTTACTTATCACGCAAGCAATCAATAAAGTAAGGGTTTTTAGCAAGGAAAGAGATTTCTAAGGTATAGGGTATCCCCACAACAACAATCATACATGCCAAACGCTAATGAAACACATAGATCATGCTTTTATCACATAAAGGCACTAACTTTCGTTAACTAGAGCAAGTAAATCAATCAACTTTCGTCCTATCAATAAACTTACTATCTATCTCTTCTACTTCAACTAGGATTGATCCGCTTTCGCTTCAAAACCCTAATTTGACTATTCTGATTCAAGGTTTCCGCTTTTGCTTCAACTTTGAATGAGAAATTCCCTTCAACTTTCGTTTCAAGGATTAAGAACAAGAGAGTAGATTCATGCAATAAAAACAATCAAGACATGATCATAAACAAGCATGCACAACCATTGTTTGGGTTTAACCCCAACCTTAGAGAGGAAGACTACTCACAAATCATAATTGCAAACATCTAAATTAAATTAAAAAGTAAACTTACAAGCAAATCCAAAGCAAACTTGTCCTCCAAGCAACACCACAAACTCGTCTCTCTATCCTCTCCTCACGCCCCCCTCTCTTCTGTCCTCCTCCTCTAACTTGAATGATTGATAAGAAAACTAAAGAGGGGACAAGTGTATTTATAGAGAAACTATTCTATCTTAAATCTATCTTTAAGGAAATAAATCTATCTTAAATCTAATTATAAGAAAATAATATCTTCTAATAAAATATATCCCTTCTATCTATCTAATAACATAAAAGGAAATAAGATAAAAGCCCATTAAAAACACGCCGACTCGGACACGCTGCTTCTCGCGGTACCTCGTTAACGACCTTATCAGGGTCGTTAACGACCTTGTTTAGCACTTCGAACAGCCTTGAGTAAAACTTGCGTAGAAGATTCGTTACAACTCCGTTTGACTCGATTCTTTTTCCTATGTTCTTGTAACGAATTTATATATCTCTTTCCAAGCTCAAACTTGCTCTTCAATGACTTTACTTGAGTGCTTATTCTTCATCTTCACTTCATCCTTGAGTGCTATCTTCAAGTGCTTTGCTCCTTTCTTCAAAAATTGCTCCAAATAGCTTCTAAAAACCTACAAAACACCACCAAAGCTTATGTAGACTCCATATCTCATGAAAATACAAAAACCTACACAAACGACTGAAAACAAAACACAAAACTAAAGAAAAAGACTAAAACACACTAAAAACACACCCTAAAAACATGACTAAAAAGGCGGACATCAGTTTTGAGAATAATTGTAATATGAAGACCGAAGACACAATTTGAAGAATTACAAGAGTTTGAAGACAGAGATCCAAGTTTAAGCTAAAGACCCGCTACGCAGCGGTTGCAAGGGAGTCAAAAGAGAACACCCGCGAGCGCGGATTTCCACCGCGTCCGCGATGATGTCCCAATCCGCGGGGATGTGAAGACGCAGGGGTCGCGCCCGCGGCAGTCGACCGCACTCGCGGGTTGTCGTGTTTCTGCGCCGAATCCGTTTTTATCTTTATTTTATGTTTTATTATCTTTATTGTTAGTTTTATTCGGTTGTTTTTAGTATTTAAGACCTAGTTTCGTTTTCAGTTGGCAGAGTATACTTTTTAGTTTTAACCCAGAGTTTATTTCAGTTTTTATGGAGAACTAATCTTCATTGGAGTTTGTTCAATCAAGGAAGCCTTTTGGTTAATTCGTGAGATTCTTGTAACTTTTCTATCCTTAGGTTGATATCAAAGCTGGTTGATATCAAAGCTCTTGTTTTTAATTCCATGATCTATGTTTGATTTTATAAGCCTGATCACCTTGTTTGATTGACTTAGATCTATTGTTTGGATTAGGTTTGATTGTTGTCTGTGCAATCTTATTTATCCTTGAAACAACTCTTTTCCAGGACCGTGGACTGGAATTGAGAAAGAGTGTTTGATGGTTGTTTTATGCATGAGACTCGTTGTTTGATTGCATGATTCGATTTCCTATTATCCTTGATATATTGCATGATTTGAATTAAGCGGCCTTGTTCATATCATAGTTTCGCTTGGACCGTGGACAAGCGGAAACCTTAATAAGGATTGGAATTAACTTGGGAAACATAGAAAAGTGGATGAATCAATGATCGAAGGATTGAAAAGGTGGAATTGATTGAATGAACTCTGCTTTCTTTTAATTGATTTGAAACTTGAATTTGTCTGCTTGCTTAAACCTAAAACCCCTGTCTTTGCTGATTGTTTGGAAACACTGATTCTCTTGGGTTCGACCCCTTGCTTGCTTACTATACAAGTTAGTAGAATAGGGTTAATTTATTTTTGATCTCGGCAAAACGACTTTAGTCGAGTCATCCGTATCCGATCCGGTTCGGCTAATTTTTCAGGGTACTTGGATCGGATACGGATCGAAGTTTTAGGTAAATGGATATATCCGAAGTATCCGGTATATAAATATATATAATATATTTTTAGATAGGGAATATAGTGTTTATATAGTATAGTATGCTTATTAATCTCATATTCTGATGTGAGCCTAATTTACCAGCCCAATAAATATCCGAACTGTATAAAATATTTAACCAGCCCAATAAAACTTTGAAAAGCCCCATATTTCTAGCCCATTCTCTATTCTGACCTTACAAAGTAGAAAGTAGAAACCCTAGTGCTGTTCTAATCTGAACTGCCGCTCGCCTCTCTAATTGTTCTTTCCAGACTCCAGTGATCCGTCATTTGTTGCGCTCTGGTCTCTAATCTCCATCATCATTCAATCATTCATCATCGACCATTCTCACTTCTCAGTTCTCACTCTCACTCGTTTCTTCTCTGGCACTCCGATGGAAGGCTCGTAGAGTTTGGCGCTTGCAACCCGCCACAACAGGCTTGAATTGTAGTAGTGTTGGCTGATCTTTTTGTGGTTAGTCTCGATCTCTTAGTCTCGATCTTCAGTTTTTTGAAAATGTATAGTTTCTTATATTAGCCCCTTGTTCTATTGTTTAAGCTTTAGATCCAGTCGAAGCTCCGTCTTCTATCCACCGAACCACCACGCTCAATCACTCATGGTTAGTTCAACCTCTCCTTCGGTCTTTCACTGTTACTTCTCTTTCTCCTTCACCTGATAGTTGCATCAACCCAGCTTGATCTATGGGATTTTTTTTTGTGTTTACTGGTCTTCTTTTCGAGCTTTTTTTATAGCTTTTGGTTAGATGAGTTTTTTTATGGCTTTTCTATTTCTTCCCTTTCGATGGCTTCTCTGAAATCTCTGTGAAATGGGTGTTTCACTTGAGACAGTGGTCTCTCTTTCTTCCCCACTCCCTCACCTTTGTCTTTTGAGTCTGTTTTCAACTTTATAATTTGTGTTTTCAACCTTGCGGGTAATACAACATTGAATGGTCATCTGTTCGAGCCTTTTTTATGGCTTTTGTTTGAAACTGTTCGAGCCATTATAATTTTTATGGCTTTTGTTATCTGAAATTCTGAATGGTGATGATTGGTCATCTAAAGCTAAAACTGATTCGAGCCTTTTTTATGGTTTTTGTTTGAAACTGAATGGTCATCTGTTCGAGCCTTTTTTATGGCTTTTTATTGCTTTTGTTTGAAACTAATTCATTGAACTAAAACTGATTCATTGAACTAAACCTGAAACTGATTCATTTTTTTTGCATCCTCTTTACTTCTTATAGGAGCAAGGTAACTCAAGTATGACATCTCATGCCTCACCTAATGCTGAAATGCATAACAACGAGCTTCCTACTCAGGAAAGCCAAATGATCAAACCGAACAACAAAGCTGCAATTTAGAAGTTTACCACTTTTTCTTAGAACTTGATGTATTTAGAAGTTTACCAATTTTTGTTAGAACTTGCAGGTTGTTAACCTTTGCTAGAAGGTTGTTAAGGACTTTTATTGTAGCAGGTTCAATATGAACTTTGTGTGGACTTAAGTATATGTAATTTGAACTTTGGTTTGAAACTTTAAATGTTTAATTTAGCAGGTTTAGTTTAAGCATATGTTGAATTTAACAGGTTTGGTTGTGGCCTCTTTTGGGGTCTTAAGTAGCAGGTTTAGTTTAACAGGTTTGTTTAAGCATGTCTTTGGATTAGATTGGCGGATATCCGATTCCGAACATGATATCCGCTAATCTGCATTAGAATTTTCAAATCAAAATAACAATATTTAAAAAATGGATATTACGGATAACCGCTCTCGGGTATCCGATCCAATCGGATATTTTTTACCGGATATCCGGTCTATAACGGATCGGATACAGATCGGTATTTTAAAGAAAAAATAACGGATATCCGGTATATCGGATCGGATCGGATCAGATATATCCATTTGCTCAGTCCTAGGTTGATCAAACGGGTCAAATAGTGACGACTTATTTAAGATTATTAAAATATTATATAATACTTAAATTTGTATCTTAAGAAAATTTCAAGTTCATTTTCATTCTAATTTAAAATTTGTGTTTGTGTGATTAAGTCAATAACATTAGCTCATATTTTTTTATATTCCTAATCAAATTCATAAATTACTTTATTTAAAAATCTTATATAACATAAAAAAGTCATTATAATGAACTTATAATTTTCGTAATTTTTTTAAATTTTATATCTAATGATCTACATGTTATTTAAAATAATAGTCCAATATTTATTTAAAAAAGCCCGTGCGCAAGGCGCATGTCCTAAAATAGTTTTATAGCTGAAATTCGAAACTTATTTTGGTCAATAATTTTTTTAGATATTAGGTACACAAAGTTGATTGAAGTTGATTTTCTGAATAATAGGGGTGTAAATTATGATTTTTTAATTTAAATTAAACAAAGGATATTTTTATAATTTAAGGGTAATATATGAATTTTTGTTTCATAAGCTTATATAAGCTTGGGTGATATAGCATATATTTTGAACAAAATTTCAACTACCTTCAACTTTGTTAAGCTCCAATAAATTTTCATAACTACGTGCACCGAACCTTGGACAAGAACTTATCTATTTAAATAATGTTTGTTAAGTTCTCTCAAGTTCAATTTAAATTTCGTTGAACGGTATTTATGGGGAGTTCAAACTATTAATCTAGGTTGTAGATTTATATACACGGAAAAATTTATAAGCGCACACAAAATAGCGCGCAATAGCGTTTTGCGCGAAACACTATTTCGCGTAAGGGTAGAAACGGCATTTAGAAGTTGAGTATTTCTGTGGGCGAGGCGGCGCAAAGCCGCGCAACTCCATTGCGCGCGAGACAGTGTTCTGCGCGCAACACGGTTTTGTGAAAGCGCAAATCTCCGTTGCGTGCAGTTCAACGACACTTTTTTGGAAAAAATAGTTGTTGGACTAGTGCGAGCCCTCGTTGGGCGAATTTCAAACGGTAAAAAAGGGTCAAATTTCCCCCTATAAATACCTATTTCGATTCTCATATTTGGCACACCTTCATTCCACATCATTGCCTAAAAATGTCGTCTGGAGAAGAAGAGACGTCATCGAACGATTATCATCCCGAGGAGGAAGATTCATCGTCAATCGATAATTTCATAGACGGGGATGAGTAAGATGTACCGGGAGAAGAGTACGGAACCGAATCCGATGCATCAAGCGAGCCAGAAAAGGTTTTTTCATAAAGATTTTTCTAAGTATAGTTAAAAATACGAATGTACAACATTGAAATTATAGTATTAGGTGATACGCTCTAGATTAGTATGGTTATCTCTTGTATTTTAGGCATGATTTGAGTGTGTTTAGGTTAGTTTTGAGCATAATTGTAATATGAAGACCGAAGACACGATTTGAAGAATTACAAGAGTTTTGAAGACAAGTGTTGATTTGGAGTTATTTTGACGCCATTTTCTTGTGACGCATCGTTTGGGAGCTACGGTGATCGGATGAAGCTGGAATTGGTATCATTGGAAAGGTAACTCAAAGATCTACAATTCATGTTTGTTTTGAGAGTTCAAATTCCAACCCTAAATGGGTCAAAACCACCTCCGAAGGTAACACCAAAAAGTTGTCAGAAGAAGACCCGCGACCGCGGAATCCTACCGCGCCCGCGGTGAGTTCCATTTCCGCGAAGCTGTGTAGCCGCCTTTGCCATGCCCGCGGTGGCTGGTGTTCCGCGCCACGATCATCTTTCCTTATTTTATGTTTTTATTATATTTTTTATTAGTTTTTATTTGGTTGTTTTAGTCTTTAAAAAGACCTAGCTCGTGAGAAGTTGAGGAGAGCCTACTTTTAGTTTTAATTCAGAGCTTTTAGAGAATTTCATGGAGAACTAATCTTCCTTGGAGTTTGTTCAATCAAGGAAGCCTTTTGTTTGAATTCGTAAGAATCTGGTAACTTTTCTATCCTTAGGTTAATATCAAAACTCTTTGTTTTTAATTCCATGATCTATGTTTGATTTTATGAGCCTGATCACCTTGTTTGATTGACTTAGATCTATTGTTTGGATTAGGTTTGGTTGTTGTCTGTGCAATCTTATTTATCATTGAAACAACTCTTTTCCAAGATCGTGGACTGGAATTGAGAAAGAGTGTTTGATGGTTGTTTTATGCATGAGACTCGTTG
This sequence comes from Fallopia convolvulus, assembly GCA_964016875.1. Lineage (NCBI taxonomy): Eukaryota > Viridiplantae > Streptophyta > Magnoliopsida > Caryophyllales > Polygonaceae > Fallopia > Fallopia convolvulus. Next base: position 55,348,724 of record OZ024718.1, on the reverse strand, counting down.
TTTGATTGCATGATTCAATTTCCTATTATCCTTGAGTGAATTGCATGATTTGAATTAAGCGTCCTTGTTCATATCATAGTTTCGCTTGGACCGTGGACAAGCGAAAACCCTAATAAGGATTGGAATTAACCTAGGAAATATAGAAAAGTGGACGAATCAATGATCGAATGATCGAAAAGGTGGAATTGATTGAATGAACTCTGCTTTCTTCTAATTGATTTGAAACTTGAATATGTCTGCTTGCTTAAATCTAAAACCCCCTGTCTTTGCTGATTGAATTGATTTAGGAAAAACTGATTCTCTTGGGTTTGACCCCTTGCTTGGGTACTATACTGGTTAGTAAAATAGGGTTAAATTACTTTTGATCTCGGCATAATGACTTTAGTCGGGTCAAATTTTGGCGCCGTTGTTGGGGAATCGGTTTTGTTTTCTATTCAATCAGCGTTTCTGGACGATTTCCGCGCACACGGTCCTCAACCGCACTCACGGTTTTGTCCCGGAAACCCTGATCCGCTAAGAACCTATCTTATGGTTCTTACGTGTTCTACTAATCATTCTTCTCTTGTTCCTATTGATCCAGAGATTGACAGGACTCTAAGGGATTTGAGACGTCAAGTCCGTGCTACAGTGCTAGGCATTGAGTTTGATCAAGTAGCATCTTCTTCTTCTTCCTCGTCTGACTCAGAGGTTGAAGAACAACCAGTACCAATGGCAGAGAAAACTATTAGGCAACTTACTGCGCCTAATGTACAACAACAACAACTTGGTCTTCAATTTCCCGCACTAGGGAAGGTGTGAAGTTTGAGCTAAAGTCCGGTCTTCTCCACTACTTGCCTAAGTGGAATGAAGCCGGTTGGGAATGAAGCCGGTTGATGAGGATCCGAACAACTTACTGCGCCTAAAGTGGTGAGGATCCGAACAAACACCTTACAGAGTTTCATTTTGTCTGTTTGGGAATGAAGCCGGTTGATGTGACTGAAGATCAGCTTATGTTGAGGGCTTTCCAATTTTCTTTAGCTGACTTGGCTAAGGAATGGCTCCTATACCTAGCACCTGAGACCATTACTACGTGGGCTCAGATGAAGGGTGCTTTTCTGGAAAAATACTTCCCTGCTGCCAAGCAAACATCAATCAAGAAGCAGCTGAGCAGTTTCGAGCAGGCTGATGATGAGAATCTGTATGAATACTATGAGGGCTACAAGAGGCTCATAGCCAGCTGTCCCTATCATGGCTATTCCGAGAAAGATCTGATTTGCAATATTATTGAAGGGCTTTGTGATGCTGATAAGCGCATGATGAATGCATCTTGTGGAGGTTCTTATGAGAATCTCACTCCGAGACAAGCTTTTGAAAAGGTGGAGACTCTAGCTGAACAAGCCAGGAACCAGAGAAGGAGGTCCAACAGTAGGTTCGTAAATGCTGTGAATGAGTCCCTTAATGCTGAAGTAAGGGAGCTCAAGGCTATGATGAAGCAAATTTTGGTGGGTAATGGAGCTTCAAGTTCAAGGGCTTGTGGAATCTGTGGTGGCACGAGCCATCCTACTGATGCATGCCCTACTATGCAAGAGCCAACAACTGATGTTAAAGCTATTGGGAACTATGACCCATCAAGGCCCCGGAATGACCCATACTCAAACACATACAATCCGGGTTGGGCGAACCATCCTAACCTTAGATGGAATCAACAACCTCAACAACCCTTTCCACAACAAGGAGGGCAACCCAACTATGTTCCAAGGCCTAACTATGTGCCAAGGCCCCAAGTTCCTCATGAAAATCCCTCCATTATCACTCAACTCATGAAGGAGAATCAAGAGACCAAGACTGCAGTGAAAAATCTTGAAAATCAATTGAGCCAGATTGCAACCATGCTTGGTCGCTTAGAAGCAAGAGACTGAGGGAAACTTCCATCTCAGACCATTAACCCGAGAGAGAATGTGAGCGCTATGACATTGAGAAGCGGAAAGGAGTTGAATATCAACGTTCCGGCATGCGGAAACCAGCCGCGCCCGCAGGAGCATAGCCCCGACCGCGGTACAGACCGCGAAGTGGAAGTTGAACATCAGCCAGGGCCCGCGACCGCGGAAACAGACCGCGACCGCGGTGACGCCCCCGCCCGCGGTAGAACACCTTGTCTGCGGTACCCCTCTCCTACCAATACAAACGATTATGTTCGGCCTTCGTTCCCTTCCCTAGGGTCACAAAAGCTCGTTCCTCCATTCCCCGAGGCATTGAAAGACACTAGGAAGCCGATGGATGACAAGGAAATCTTTGAAACTTTCGTCAATTGCGAGGTAAATGTTCCTCTTCTGAATTTAATTAAGAGTGTCCCTCGGTTTTCTAAGTTCCTTAAGGAGTTATGTACTATTAAGAGGAAACAACAAGAGAAGGGGAAGGTTAAGAAAGTCGCTCTTGTTGAAAATATGGAGAATGTTTCTTCCATGCTTCAAAGGCAATTGCCTAAGAAGTGTGGAGATCCCGGGAGGTTTACTGTTCCCGTAAGCATTGGTGAGACGAAAGTTGAGCGTGCTATGCTTGACTTGGGAGTGTCTATAAATGTCATGCCACTAAGCATGTATGAGAGGTTAGGTCTAGGGCCATTACAAGATACAAATATTACTATTGAATTGGCCGATCACTCTGATGTGCATCCGAAAGGATTGGTGGAAGATGTTTTGGTGCAGGTGGACAGTTTGATTTTCCCGACGGACTTCTATGTGATGGAGATAGGTAAAGAGAGATATGACCCTATTTTACTGTTGGGTCGTCCATTTATGAAGACGGCATGCGCCGTGATAGATGTTGCCAAGGGTTTGTAGTCAATGGCACATGAGGGCAAGGAGGTCCAGTTTCATATAGATGAGGACCCCTTTTGAGCTGTAAGGGACGTCGAGCTGTCGACGTTAAACCAAAGCGCTGCTCGGGAGGCAACCCGAGGGTAGGTAGTTTTCTTTCCTGTTCTATTTTCAATTTCTAATGTAGATTGTTTTGTGTTTAGGACTAATATGCAGGTATGAGGTTAGAAAGGACGGTTCTGGTGTGATACCGCGCACGCAGTTTCACCACCGCGCTCGCGGTGGAGCCCAGAATTCCCTGACGAACAGGTACTAGACCGCGATCGCGGCCCACTCAGTTAGTTCGAGAAAAAGAAAAAGAAAAAAAAAGAGTGTTCTCCCATATTCTACCATCACCCATCAATCCACTTTTCTATATCTTTCCATGTCTAGTTCCTTGGAATTGTTCGTTACTATTATCAGGTCCCATCCCATTGTGGTGAGTCCGCATCTACACCATCTTTGCGGCATAGTTCAAGTATGGGGGTGCTGCCGTCGTCAGAGTTTTTTATTATTTTAAGGAGTCCATTTCGTTCTCATTGGATACGTCCTATGGTGAGGATCTGGTTGCTGAGTTGTGAAGACGACGTTCGAGATTTGATGTTTGAGAGTCAGTTTATGGACTTTGTGTTCACTGTCGCAAAGACCGTGCCCGCGGTCCAAAAACTGCGCCCGCAGTCCGAAAACCGTGCCCGCGGTCTGAAAACCGCGCCCGCGGTCCGTTCCCAGACAGATCAGTTTGTTCCAGAGGACTATAACGCACACGCGGGTCCTTAATGTTGCGCACGGTTGTCTACAGTGGCTGAATACGAGGTGCTTCAAGTGTTCCTGAGTTTGGTGTATTATAATTCCGGGAGTTCATTCATCCATATCATCTTTCGTATGTGAGTCTTCTGATTTTCTTCTTCTATGCTTAATTCCTTTCTCTTTACTTCATTGAGGGCAATGAAGGATTTAAGTATGGGGAGGAAATACTCGCTACGCCTATCGTAGATAGTTGCATTTCAGTTTATTTTTCGTTATTTTTATGGAATTTTTGTTCCATGTTTTGTATAGAGAAAATTTTGAAGAAATTTGAAAAAAAAATTAATTAAATAGAAAAAGCCATAAATATTTGAGGAAAGGCATAGAAAATATTGGGATGAGTTGAAAACCCGTAAGGGCAGCTTAGGTAATAAGCAGGTAATCCGGACCAGCATTAGGCTGGGGTAATAAGAGGTTCAAGAGTGATTGTGAGATTTGTGAGCATGTATATTGGAAAATGAAATGAGTGGTTAGGTGAAAACCCGAAAGGGCGCCTAAGTAGAATTGAATGGAAAAATTGGAGTGATTAGGATACGATTCTTGCTTGGGGATTTCGGGGGATTCATTGTAGATGGGTAGTTCACCTAAGTTTGCTCTACACTTTTTAGAGCTTGAGTGTTATATTATGTATTGGTGAGGTGTGTGCTTGATCTTATTGTGTTTATGATCACTTTATATTTTGGGTCCGGGGTTGTGAGTTGAGTGTTTTTTTTATCTTCCCTTATATTTTCTGTAAACCTTTGATAGGATTTCTTAAGTATGGGGGATTTTGATATGTTCTATATTAGTATGGTTATCTCTTGTATTTTAGGCATCATTTGAGTGTGTTTAGGTTAGTTTTGAGCATAATTGTAATATGAAGACCGAAGACACGATTTGAAGAGTTACAAGAGTTTTGAAGACAAGTGTTGATTTGGAGTTGTTTTGATGCCATTTTTTTGTGACGCATCGTTCGGGAGATACGGTAATCGGATGAAGCTGAAATTGGGATCATTGGAAAGCTAACTCAAAGAGTTACAATTCATGTTTTTACTACGAGTTCAAATTCCAACTCTAAGTGGGTCAAAACCACCTCCGAAGGTAACACCAAAAAGTTGTCAGAAGAAGACCCGCGACCGCGGAATCCTACCGCGCCAGCGGTGAGTTCCATTTCCGCGAAGCTGTGTAGCCGCCTTTGTCGCGCCCGCGGTTTTCTACCGAGCTCGCGGTGGCTGGTGTTCCGCGCAACGATCATCTTTCCTCATTTTATGTTTTTATTATATTTTCTTATTAGTTTTTATTCGGTTGTTTTAGTCTTTAAAAAGACCTAGTTCGTGAGAAGTTGAGGAGAGCCTACTTTTAGTTTTAATTTAGAGCTTTTAGAGAATTTCATGGAGAACTAATCTTACTTGGAGTTTGTTCAATCAAGGAAGCCTTTTCTTTGAATTCGTAAGATTCTGGTAACTTTTCTATCCTTAGGTTAATATCAAAACTCTTTGTTTTTAATTCCATGATCTATGTTTGATTTTATGAGCCTAACCACCTTGTTTGATTGACTTAGATCTATTGTTTGGATTAGGTTTGATTGTTTTATGTGCAATCTTATTTATCCTTGAAACAACTCTTTTCCAGGACCGTGGACTGGAATTGAGAAAGAGTGTTTGATGGTTGTTTTATGCATGAGACTCATTGTTTGATTGCATGATTCGATTTTCTATTATCCTTGAGTGAATTGCATGATTTGAATTAAGCGTCCTTGTTCATATCATAGTTTCGCTTGGACCGTGGACAAGCGGAAACCCTAATAAGGATTGGAATTAACCTAGGAAATATAGAAAAGTGGATGAATCAATGATCGAAGGATTGAAAAGGTGGAATTGATTGAATGAACTCTGCTTTCTTCTAATTGATTTGAAACTTGAATCTGTCTGCTTGCTTAATCCTAAAACCCCTTGTCTTTGCTGATTGAATTGATTTTGGAAACACTGATTCTCTTGGGTTCGACCCCTTGCTTGCTTACTATACTGGTTAGTAAAATAGGGTTAAATGACTTTTGATCTCGGCATAACGACTTTAGTGGGGTCATTAGGATAGTGTAATTTATAATATTCTGTTTATACATTTTGAAATTATAGGTGGTCTGAATAGATTTTTCTATTGCTTTCCACTATGATGGCTTGTGGAGTGACCGAAGAGAAATCCTTGATTGGGCTAAGACTAATTGCAGTTTCGAAGAATTTTGTACTAGTCATAAAAAACTCAAATCCAAACAGGGTCATTATGGACTCCACATACCAATAGGTATGTTATGAATGCCTTGTTTTTTGTGCCTTGTTTTTTGTGCACCGTACGAGTTTGCGCATGCTGAAGATGTTTCCCTATGTCATCATTATGGACTCCACATACAAGACCAATAGGTATGTTATTTTAATCTGTAATCGACTTGATTAGTATTTTTCCAATATAAATGTTTAAAACAACTTGTTTTTCTAGGTAGGCCATGCCTTTATTGAAGATGGTTGGATTCACTTGCACCGGAAATACATTCAGCATCGGGTTTGCATTTATGTCAAACGAAGATGTCGGTAGTTATAGGTGGGTGTTAAGTCAATTGAAATCCGTGTACGACGAGCTTGGAGTCCAGGTCAATACAATCATGATAGATCACGAGTAGGCTCTAATCAAGGCGACGAGTCAAGTTTTTGGGGGCGGAGTACAACATTTGTTGTGTTGGGTACACATCAAACACAAAATCCTGGTATACGACCTAAAGGTATTTGCCAAATCTGAAAATCCACATGAGTTGTCACGCGGGTTTGCAAACGCATGTTGGGTGCTATTTTTGTCCACCACAAAGGCGACATTTGAAGAAAGGTATGTAGAATTGAAGAGAAGATGGTGACCAACGCTTATTGCATACGTGGAGAAGGTGTGGCTTAATCCATACAAGAAGAATATAGTTCGTGCTTGGACCGATCCTACCCTCCACTTTCAGACGAGAAGCACCAATAGGTAATTTCATTTTTAGCATTTCAATTCATTTTGAATATTAGAAAGTGTATTCGTTCAATATTTAAACTTTGACATGTGTTTTCTAGGGTCGAAGGTATGCACGTTGTGCTGAAAAAGATATTGGATTCATCTCCAGGAGGCTTCAACACCGTGATACTAAGGATTCGCATCCAGATGGAATCTCAAACCGACAGTTTGAGGATATCAATTGAGATGACCAAAATACAGAAACCAACAAAATACAAACTAATGGAAAAAATTTCAGAGCGTTGTTCCGTCCTATACGCGACCACGTTTCAAGGCAATGCCTGGGTAAGTTGGTAGACATGTTTTATGACTTGGTTATTGAGTTGAAGCAGGGTACAATCGAGGTGGAGTGTTACGACTACTTTTGCGGATTTTAGGGAACAATCAAGAACACGGGATACCGATACCAGTCGTTGCTATCGCCCATGTTGGTTGACAAGACCACTTCATACCGGTGAGAAATTTGTGATCACTTTTTATGAAGTTGCTTGTTTTTGTAGATCATTCTTGATTATATGTGACAAAGCATTTCTTTTTAGGTATGGCTGGCGGGCAACGCGTCTACCCCCCCCCCCCCGCCTTGAGCATGGCATCAATTTCACCACCCCAGCGTCGACTATTGGCTCCATGCTCTTACCCCGAGGATTGAACATTGGAAGACGTGTCGAAGGAACATCGGTTGGGAACCGAAGACATTTGCTTAGGATAGTCTTTTTAGGGGATATATGTACTTTATTCACATTTCATGTTTTCATGTTTCATGTATTGTATGCCCCGTTTTAGGGGATTTATGAACTTTGCTATCATGTTTTCGATGTAAGGGGTCGGGCTCAATTTATCTTATTGTTAATAAAAACCTTAGAAGGGGCAAAGAGTACCGTCTCTTCTTCAACTATATTCATTTATAATTTTAATTCTAACAAGTTGAAAGACGAGTAAGGAGGTGTTTGAGTGACCTAAATAGAAAGGGAAATTCTTTTTGAGAAAAATAAAGGTTGTTGATTTAGCCTTCAGCGCGCAACAAGGTTGCGCACGCACCTTTGTAGGGTGCGAATACCAGCTTCTTTGTTGACACTATGTCATTCAATGTTCTGATAACACTATATCATCAGCTTTTCTGATGACAAGACCCATGCATGCACACCACATGTTTCGAGCAATTTCCAAGCATAAAAGGAGATTTGAACCTTCCCCATTGCTCCACTCTCAATCAACCCTAAACCTCAAACCCAAACCAAAATTCCATCTGCAATTCATCCATGGCTCAAAGGAAAGTGTGTTCCTCGTGAACCTACCCCATTGCTCCACCCCTCACCAACTTCTCTATCGTGCACGTCCGTGGGGTTATGGAGAGAAGAATGGAATGGGTCGTGTTACCTGGTGGCGCATTAAAAAACATGATCATATCCTGGAGCCAATCAGGCTATGGAGCACCACCAGGATATTGCCGTTTTTTCTTTAACGACAATGATATTATTACAGATCGCATTTTGGCCAGATAAACGGTTATGCAGCTTCGCCTGCTTGAATGCGCTGAGATTCGGGCAGTTGATGATATTTCGCTTGAGAATTAATGTTGTTTGTTGGTTTTTTCATGTTTAGAATTATTGTTGTTTGTCGGTTTTTTCACTAAGTTTTTTGTTGATGTCATCGAGTTAGAAGCAAGTGTTGTTTGTAAGCTGCAATGAAGTTGTTTGTAAGTTGGTCATTTGGAAACAACGAAGATGTCTGTCAAACCACCCAAACATCCTCATTGCAATCATATACATACATACACAGATATATAAAGTAGTATATAAAATCCGAAATGAAATCATCCAAAACATCCAAAATAGATACATAAAGTAGTAATGTCAAATATGAAAGCATCTAAGACTGGCGCTCATGCGAGGTACCGCTGCCATTGCCGCGATCTTCCACTGAATCCGGAAAGAGTCAGGCTTGGGTAGGCATGGGTGGGGGAGGCGGTGCGTCAAATTCTAGGATACGGAGCATGTGTGTGAGATGATGCGCCATCGGATGATCATACGACATGTGTAGTAGCTGGCTCCAGGCATATCTCGTTGCGTGTTGCACCCTCTGCGCAAATAAAAACAAGTATTATTAGTCCGTGCACTGAAATAACAACTTAAACATCCAACTAAAAAATAATAAGTTCTTACCATCCTGTCAGAAACTGTCGGTATCGGGTGAGCCTCATGAGGACGTGGGTCATCCTGGTGCGCTAAAGTCGGGTCCACGTACACGTGGGATCGGGCCCTAAACCATGCCAAGTAGCCCTCCTCCACCTGCCATGCATACTCGGCAAGCCGCACATCCAACTCGATGAGGTGCTCCATATGATGTGCCCAGTGGTGGTCCGCCTGATCATATCTAACCACGTATGGGCGGTTCTATATGAACATGTGTCGAGTCAATGTCGAAGGCTCCAATGGTGGAGGAGGGATGGTCTGGATGCCAAACTGGCGCAAAACCCTCTCTGGATGGTACGCCTCTTGTGTGCTGCCAAGTACCAAAATGCCCCTAAAGAGAGACACATGGTACACGCCATCAAACGACATCTCAACACCCCACGTCATCCATCGAATCTGCAAAGCAGAATACAAACCATCAATCGACACACTTTTTTACAACACCAGGTACATGTACGTCAGGTTGATTTTGAAGTTTTACCTCCTCTGCACGGACCGTGTCTAGAATCTGCTGCAGCGCCATCAGTCTCCTCGAGTCTCTGCTGGGGGCCCGATCTCTAGTTTGTCGTGCAACTGCACGATGATATTCATGTTTTTAGTCTAGTTTTTGGTGTGTTTCTAAGTTTGTTTAGGTTTAGTTTTGGTAGTTTTTAGAGTTAGTTTGGTGTGTTTTTGGATAAGTTTGCATATTTTGTGAAAAGTATGGAAGCTACTCCGTTTCGTGTCTTTTTGTAGGTTTTGAGCAGGAAAGAGCGCTTTTTAAGTTGAATTGGAGTGCTATGGTAAAGGTCGGAAGAATATGAAAATAAAGAGGTTGAAGTCCAAGCTATTAAGAGAAGAAGAGTTGAAGAAAGCCAATCCCATACTCGTTAACGAACCTGTGAAGGGTCGTTAACGAGGCATAAAGATAGAGTTTTTGGTTGGATTTTGTAATTCCTACCGACCCTGTGCGGAAGTCGTTAATGATGATTCCGTGTCGGTGGGGTGTTAAGTGATTTTAGGGTTTTAAAATGATTTTAGGGTTGTTATATCTTATATCTTATATCTTGTTATCTTTTTAGAGTAAGTTTTTATCTTTAAGGTTGTTAATAGATAGCTTTCTTAGTATAAATACCCTTCTTTCTAGGCTAGAAGAGGGGGGGGGGGGGGAACGATTTTTAGAGGACGATTTGAGGAGAGCCGATTAACGAGGTCGAGTAGAAGGATTGAGAGCCAAGGTCGATCGAGAGAGAGAAGTGTGGGTCGTTAGTCCGTTTTCTATTCGGTATTTCTGTGTTTTCGGTTTCTTCTGGAGGTTGTCAAACGATATTTTTCTTATTAATTTCAAGTAAGTTTGTTTTGTTTTCAATGTTTTTTTTCTTATTGAAGTTGTTTGCTTAATTACTATGAGTAGTGAGTAGTTTTCTTATCTAGGGTCGGGGTTGAAACCCGGCATAGTTATGCATGTTTGATGAATGAGTTGATGTTTTGAATGTCTTTCATCTATTTTTAGATTGCTTGTTGTGCTTATGCTTCGACGATAGTCGAGGTAATTTGAGTTTGCAATTTGATCGAAAGCGAAAGTTGTTAATTTAAAGGTTGATATTGTTCGATTACGAAAGTTTCGAGCTTTGGATCCAAAACAAGTGATTGAGTGAATTAATTTATGAGAATTAATTGATTTGCTTGCTAGTCAGCGAAAGTTGATGAATTTATCTTTTTAAAGCCATGATCTTTATCTTCTTATGAGTTTTTATGCATAGCTATGTTGTGGTAACCCTTGTCCTAGATTTTTATTCTTATTTGAGTCTGCATTCGTTACATTCGTTATCGAGTTAAGTTGCCTCGGTACCGAACCTGAGTATTAGGTCGTTAGTGTGTGTTCGTAGTGTTATCCAAGTTCGTTAACGACCCTGACAAAGTCGTTAACGAGGTTGGTCGTAGGTGTTTTGTTTTGTTTTGCTTTGTTTTATTTTTAGTAGTTGATAGACAAACAACCGTGCTTTCCGTGGAACGATCCTGACTTCGCAATACTCAACGGGTTCTTGACTTATAAATTTATTTGTTGTCAAGAATACCCTCTCAACAAATTGGCGCCGTTGCCGGGGAAGCAATAGTGTTCGTTTGTTTATCTGTGGGTCTGGGAATAGCCCGACCCCGTTTTTTATTTTAATTTCGTTTTCTTTGTTTGTTTTCTCAGCGTATACCAGCTGGACGTCGTAGGCTCGAATTTGACAACGCCGGTTTTTATTCAGAACTTGAACGTTCCCTACACCGTAGACACAGAGAAAACCAAGCAATTGCTACACAGGAAGAGATGGCTCGTCAGATGGAAGTCCTCCAGAAGCGGATGGAGGAGCTAAAAGCCGATAGAGATGTTGTTGCTGCTGAAGTTGAACGCCAACGAGTCAACAGTGCTCGTTTACAAGAAGAGTTGATTGCCTATCCAAGAAATGGCAAGCAATAAATGCATCCAGAATTGAGGGTGCTGGAGTCTCCAATTGTGCTTCCGGAGACAGAGAAGACTTTTGAGAATAAGTCTCAATTTATATCCTTGATTAAAAGGGCTCAGTTTGAAGGGAAACCTACTGAGTGCCCTATGGAACCTATTAGAAATTTTCTTGATTTATGTGACACTATAGTTGCTGAAGGTGTCTCACTTGAATATATTCTGTTAAAAGATTTTAGGTGGTCTCTTACTGGAAAGGCCCTGAGCTGGTTGGAGAGCTTACCTCCTAAGTCTATCAAGACTTGGAAGGCTTTGTATGATCAATTTCTTACAAAGTTTTTCCGTCCTGCCAAGACAACAGAGTTGAGAAAACACATCACCTCCTATCACCAGCTGCATAATGAGGCCTTTGTCGAAACATGGGAAAGATTTAAAGAAATGCTTAGACAGTGTCCTACTCATGGGCAACCTTCGTGCGGTTTTATAGAGATGGATCCCACAGCTGCATGGGAATTGCTGGACAAGCTGTCCAACTATGATGCCATGTATGGTACCCAGCAATCTCCCCATCCCCAGAGGCATCTCTACATGCCTAACAAGGAAGAAGTTGACCGAGATGTCAAAAATCAATTTCTGCAAGACGAGGTCAACCGCTTGAAGAAGCAGGTAAGTTTTCTGAAATCCTCTCAATCTTGTCTAGAATGTGGCTCTTCTACCCATACTACTTCTGCTTGCACTAACATTGAGCAGGTAAGAGCCACTGAGTCATACGCTGAAGTGAACTATATGAGAGGCCCATACAGAAACAAGCCTAATAATTTTGACAAATCAAACAATTATCCAACGTGGGGCAATCAAAATCCGAATTCAAACTATGCAGCGCCTCCACCGGATAGAAGACCTGCGCCATATCGACCTCCAGGCTACCAAGAGCCACCATGATGGGCACAAGGGTTACAAGAAGGCATTAACGGAGTCCATAATAAATTCAATAAAGTGCATAGCAAGATTAATGGAATCCAAGCCAACCTCAACAATCAAAACAAAAGATGGGGAGATTTCGATGTGTGGAAGAAGAATGTCGACTCCCAACTAGGGAACCTTGCTGCACAGATCCCAAGGCCACAAGGGCAACTCCCGGGCCGACCCGAGGAGAACTCGAGAGGACAAATAGCAGCGGTGCACCTTAGGAGCGGAAAGACACTACCAGAGCGTGTCCAAGCTAAGGAGACAAATCCCACGACTGATGAGGAAGCTACGGCTCAGCTCGGTAACGAGCTAGAGAGAGTCGTTACCGAACCTGCACACCATGGTGACGATTCTCCCAAGCTCGTTAACGACCCCAACCCAGGTAAGTTTCCTATTCCGAGCTCCTATCCCAATCCCAGGCTCGTTAACGACCCCATCAGGGTCGGTAACGATCCTTCGAGCATACCAATCGACCCTAATGTCGACCCGGTAGCATCACCTCTCAAGCCCGAATTGGTTCCGAGAAAGGTGAATTCTCTTCCTTTTCCCACTAAGAAATCTAAGGACTCTACAGAGAGTAAGTTCAAGCGTTTCGTAAAGATTCTCCAGGGCATTAATATTTCAATCCCATTCGCTGAGGCCCTAAGCGAAATACCGACTTACACAAAATTCTTGAAAGATATTCTTAGCAGGAAACGATCCATTACAGAGCTGCAAGATGAGGTCCGATCCATCGCTCTACCAGAGAAACTAGGCGATCCGGGGAGGTTTGCCATAACAATTGGCATAGGCGACCACAAATTCAAGGCTCAATGTGATTTGGGAGCCAGTGCCAGTTTGCTCCCTCTTTCGATCTGGTCAAAGGCCAACATGAGACCACTGGAGCTTGTAGACATGAATCTCTACATGGCAGACGGATCAAGCGTAAAAGCAACAGGAGTCGTGGACGATTATCCCATTTAAGTTGGGAAATTCTTTATTCCAAATAATTTCATCGTTCTCGACATGCCTGAGGACCCTCACGTCCACATTATCTTAGGCAGGCCATTCCTAGCTACAACAGGTGCTAGGGTAGATGTGCGGAAAGGACTCCTCACTTTTGATATTGGAGAGGAACGCGTGGAATTCAGCCTTGACCAAAACGCTAATGACCCAACTGCGGCTGCACAGATCGAGTTGACCTAGCCAGAAGTTGGCATAGCTGTTCCTAACGACCCTCCTCCAATTACCAAAGAGGGCGAGAATTTCACACAAATCCCTACCGACCTTCCTTGGTCCAGTTTCGAGTCCCCTATGCAAAGCTATAATGACGGAAACGTTAGCACGAGGTCGGCAATGGCTCCAACGACCTTAGTATCAGCATCGTTTCCAATAAATCAAAGTGAGTACTCTAACCATGAATTCACTAATACTGGTTATAATTCTTCTCCATATTTTATTCCTACACCGTACCCCACGATTTATGCAATAGAGGAGTCCAAACCCCCATGGTTTTCGGATTTCACTAACCCTTGTGTAGGAATACCGGGCATATTACTAGAAGATAGAGGACCAAATTTAGTGACAAGAGCTGATAATGTTCACAGAGATAAATATGGGGTCCCTCCAAACCCCGACCTAGCTGCCAGAGAACCACCTTAGCCAAGGTAAGTACGTCGGGCTGACGACGTTAAAAATAGCGCTTACGGGAGGCAACCTGGTTTTTAGTATAGTTTAGAGTTTTTCCTTTCTTTTTAGATCTTTTTCCTAGCTTTCTTTTGAGTTTTAGTAGTTTTTTTACGTAGCAAGATAGACTTGTTTTTAGGCTAACCTGAAACAGGAGTTGGGCTCGGAAAATCACTCGAAAGAGGATACGCAAGCTCGTTAACGACCCCATCCAGCTTCGTTAACGACCCAGTTCGGCGACCCGAAAAAGGAAACGGGCAGGTAAGTTTTTAACCTAATTTGTCCTATATCTTTTACCATATGTGCCGCCCCTTTCATCCTCTTCACCTACCTCTAGCCCTCTCCTATAAAATCCTTCCAAAATTCCCAAAATCCCACTCTCAAATTCTCGATCCAAAGCTTAAACTCTCAAAATCCTACCGGTTTTCCTCTACCGACCGGAATTTGAACCACCGCCCTACCCCCGGAATTTTATCCCGTTAACGAACTCGCAACCCTTGCATTCGTTACCGGCGAGAACCACGCTCGTTAACTACTCCAAATTTCAATGTTGTTCTTCAATTTCTCGATCTAACGGTATGATATGTTTAAACCCTAACTCTCTATTTAGCATGATTCATGGTCTATAGGGTCGAAATTTCATATCTTTTGATCTCTTATGAAGTGGTTGAATGGCATGTTTTGCTCAATGATTTTATTGCTTCATATATTGGTGGTTGATCTTGATTTATGTTGGTTTATTCTTGCTTGATTCTCCATTAAAATTTGATTAGGAAAAGCATGAATTACCTTGTTCTAGAATTTAGTGATCTTCACCATGAGTTTTTGGGCAATTATAGCATGTTCGGGATGGGTAATCGAGCGAGTATGGGGTGCATATACCCGATTATGTGTCTTATGTAGGATTGTGTGTGATGCATGCTTGATTCATTGCATAATTTTGGAGTATTTAGCACTCGAAAACTGTGACTGGTTCTCTTACAGGCTCGTTAACGACGACCTTGCAAATTTCGAGACCAAGTATGGGGACCCCTGCAAATTTGCAGGCGGGAATACTTACCACTATACCCTGCAAATTTTCTAGTCCAAAACACCAGTCCAGGCTCGTTACCGACCCCAGTTGGGTCGTTAACGAGGCACTTCGAGAGCAATTTCGAGACCAAGTATGGGGTCTCTTTTATTGATTTGTATGGATCTTATCTTTGTCAATTCATATTTTTATAGTTCCATATGGCAAGTTCTAGCCGAGCTACAACAAGAGTTGACAAGAAGAAGAGGACTCAACAGTCCCCATCTCCTCCACGCATGGATAATGTGATCTTGCGCACCCAAGCACAAGCCGACCAATTCAATGCCATATTAGACAAGGACCACTACACTAGGTGGTTCTCAAGGTCGAGTGCTAAGGCAATGAGGCTTTATGATGATGTCAAAGAGGCCTTTTCTATTCTTGGCGTGCCTCACTTATTGAAGAAGGAAGAAGTACCGCACTTCCCGGCTCTCACTTCCGAGTTTCTGGCTACTCTTGAGACAAGATTCTCGACAAAGACTTCGGAAGGTCGGATTAGATTCAGGCTCGGCAATGTTAGTCGTGAGTTCACTATGGCGGAGTTCAATGGTATTCTCGATCTCCCTAATCCTTCTCGGGATTACAACATCAAGGACTACAAGGTGACAAGGACTTGGAGCTACATCATCGGGGAAGTAGAGCCTTCCAATGCAACACTTTCCGGGGCAAGCATCATCAACCCCATTTTTCGGATCATTCTCCGAGTCCTAGCCGCTATATTTTGGCCCAAGAGAGAGTTGAACAGGCCAACAAGGATGGAAGTTGCATGCCTCCGAACCATACTATTTGAGGATCCCGCCCCATTGAATTTAGGGTATGAATGGTTGCATTATGTGGAGAAGCAAGGAATGAAGTCAAAGGAAGTATGGTACAGGAACTTGGTTAGTCTCTTGGCGACCAATCTTGGAGTCGATCTCTCCCTCTACACGCCGTCCCACGCCCAATTGCTCAACAGGAACTATTGGTTTAGCTCCGGCATTTTTACTCAGGTTCGGGATGGGTACACTACAAAAGTTCAAGGCTGCGATGTGACACCCACCCTGGGAAATCTAGAGCTGCTATACGTACTAAATTGGTACGAGTCATGGACGGGGCATGCGTTCCCATTAGAGCCCAAGCCACAAGATGAGTTGTCGCTCAGGCCATGTAAGTCACGGTTCGAGAGGGAGGAAGAAGCTATGGAAGAAGATGATGAGGAGACTGAGGCAGCTACAGAGGAGGGCACGGAAGAGCTCGACATCGGGGAAGATGACCTCGACACAGAGATTCTGGGCAACAACAACTTCGTTAACGAGCCCACCAGGTTCGTTAACGACCACTTCGAGGCTACTATCGAGGCACACAGCTTCGGTAACGACCCCCCGCAACAACCTGTCGAGCCCTATTCCTATGGCCTTATGCCCTACAATCCGGTAATTTTTCAAGAACACTTCCAGCCTCACAACCACTATCAACCACCTCCTCAACCCGATTACACTAGATCGAGTATCCCGCCTCCATGGGCCAAAGATCTTTCGTCTTAGATGCAGCAGCTTAACCTTCAGCAGACACACATTCACCAGAGGATGGATAGGTGGGAGAGTGTCTATTCTGCTCGCATGGCGTTGGATGATGCGAGGCATCAACAGAGAGAGGTGGCTGATACGGAGCGCTGGAGGACAATGTATGACTTCATGAGGAACTTCGAGCACCAATTCCCACCACCAGGGCGCTGATCAATTTGAGAAGTTGTTTCTTTTCTGCTTTAAAAGTCTTGTAAGTTTTTCTTTTTCTTTTCTATTCTTTTCTTCTGCTTATTTTTATTACAGTGGGGACAATGTAATTTTAAGTATGTGATGGGAAAGGGTAGAAAGCTTGTGTCTTGTGTGTTTTAAGTAGTTCTTTGTTTCATAATAAAAAAAATCAAAAGTTACAAAAAAATTGAAAATTTAAAAATTCCTAAAAGAGTTGTTAGAATAGATAGATACCCCTTTCTTATGGTTCTATAATATTAGTTACTAGCATGATCATATAATTCCTTGCAAGCATGTCTTTGATAGTATAGCCTGATTCTTGATATGAAATTGTTTTATAGAGGAATAGAAATTGATGAAATTGAGCCTGTATACTTTTTAGGATAAGTGATGCAATCCAACAAAATGACCTTGTGAGTTATTTTTGGCCTTATAGGGAGAACATCAAAAATCCCTCTTCTTTTCTTGTGTGATTTACTCTCTATATGCACATTATCTCTTGGAATTGTGATGGTTATCTATTACTTGAGATCTTTATATGAGATTTATAGTTCATTGCATGTAAGATCATATGATAGAGAACTTATTTCTCATAAGCCTTATTAATCCATATCCTACCTTATCATGATCCTTCTTTTTGAAGCCACTTTGAGCCTTATAGCCTTTTATTTTTAGCTCCACAAAATTGTTCCCTAGCCGAGATAAGCTTGACCCTATCCGGGGATTAGGACTTAGATTGGAGAGGTTTGTTTTGTTGAGTGAAAAGATATATTTGGTTTGAAATTAAGGGTTTTTGAAGGGTAGATTGGAAGTCTCTTGTGTTGAATTGTAAAAGAAAGATCTCTTGGTAAGAAAGAATGCACAAAAAGAAGAGTTGTTGAAAAAAGGAAGAATGTGTACACGATGAAGCTCGTTAACGACCTAGTTGGTTCATTAATGAGGCTGAGCGAAAGAAGAAAAAAAGCTATATGAAGAGAAAAAGTAAGATGTGCATTGGTGTTTGATAGATAAGCTGGAGATTCTTTTGAGTTGTTTTATGAGACTTTCTAGGATATGATGGGTGAGTTAAAGAGAAGATAAAGTGCGTAATGAAGAGTGAGTTTGGTAATTTGTTTTTATGAGTGTTTTGATTAAGTTTGAGTTTTTAGGAGTCTTTGATTCCCGGATATTATTAGCACCACAAGCCAAGATATTTCCATGCCTATTGTCTTTACCAAGCCCCATTACAACCCGGCCGAATGGAAGCTTCTATGAAGTTTTTCATTGAGCCTAAGTTTCTCTTGATGATTTTTATGTGTTTTGACAAATCTTAGGTGGAGATTTTGGTGATATAAATTCCAATTTCTATGAGTTTTTGTATATAAGATGAGTTGAGAGTTGAATTTATAAGCCTAAACACATGAGAGTTGAGTGAAACACATATATCCCTTGGGAGGTTGGATTGTATTTTGCTTGTGTCTATTTGGTGTATATATGTGTAATGACATTAATAGTCATTTGCTATTTTCTGCTATGGTTTAGAAGTTGCTTTTAAGTTGATGGCTATTTGCTTGAAGAGTATGGTTGTTTGGTTTTGATTATGTTTAGTGATTGCTTGAGGACAAGCAAGTCTAAGTATGGGGTATTTTGATATTCATGTTTTTAGTCTAGTTTTTGGTGTGTTTCTTAGTTTGTTTAGGTTTAGTTTTGGTAGTTTTTAGAGTTAGTTTGGTTTGTTTTTGGATAAGTTTGCATATTTTGTGAAAAAGTATGGAAGCTACTCCGTTTTGTCTCTTTTTGTAGGTTTTGAGTAGGAAAGAGCGCTTTTTAAGTTGAATTGGAGTGTTATGGTGGAGGTCGGAAGAATATGAAGATTAAGAGGTTGAAGTCTAAGCTGTTAAGAGAAGAAGAGTTGAAGAAAGCCAATCCCAGGCTCATTAACGAACTGTGAAGGTTCGTTAACGAGGCATAAAGATAGAGTTTTTGGTTGGATTTTGTAATTCCTACCGACCCTGTGCGGAAGTCGTTAATGTTGATTCCGTGTCGGTGGGGTTTTAAATGATTTTAGGGTTTTTAAAATGATTTTAGGATTGTTATATCTTATATCTTATATCTTGTTATCTTTTTAGAGTAAGTTTTTATCTTTTAGGTTTTTAATAGATAGCTTTCTTAGTATAAATATCCTTCTTTCTAGGCTAGAAGAGGGGGGGGGGGGCAATTTTTAGAGGACGATTTGAGGAGAGCCGATTAACGAGGTCGAGTAGAAGGATTGCGAGCCAAGGTCGATCGAGAGAGAGAAGTGTGGGTCATTAGTCAGCTTTCTATTCGGTATTTCTGTGTTTTCGGTTTCTTCTGGAGGTTGTAAGACGATATTTTTCTTATTAATTTCAAGTAAGTTTGTTTTGTTTTCAATGTTTTTTTTCTCATTGAAGTTGTTTGCTTAATTAATATGAGTAGTGAGTAGTTTTCTTATCTAGGGTCGGGGTTGAAACCCGGCATAGTTATGCATGTTTGATGAATGAGTTGATGTTTTGAATGTCTTTCATCTATTTTTAGATTGCTTGTTGTGCTTATGCTTAGACGATAGTCGAGGTAATTTGAGTTTGCAATTTGATCGAAAGAGAAAGTTGTTAATTTGAAGGTTGATATTGTTCGATTACGAAAGTTTCGAGCTTTGGATCCAAAACAAGTGATTGAGTGAATTAATTTATGAGAATTAATTGATTTGCTTGCTAGTCAGCGAAAGTTGATGAATTTATCTTTTTAAAGCCATGATCTTTATCTTCTTATGAGTTTTTATGCATAGCTATGTTGTGGTAACCCTATTCTTATTTGAGTCTTCATTCGTTACATTCGTTATCGAGTTAAGTTGCCTCGGTACCGAACCTGAGTATTAGGTCGTTAGTGTGTGTTCGTAGTATTATCCAAGTTCGTTAACGACCCTGACAAAGTCGTTAACGAGGTTGGTCGTAGGTTTTTTGTTTTATTTTGCTTTGTTTTATTTTTAGTATTTGATAGACAAACAACCGTGCTTCCCGTGGAACGATCCTGACTTCGCTATACTCAGCGGGGTCTTGACTTATAAATTTATTTGTTGTCAAGAATACCCTCTCAACAAATTGGCGCCGTTGTCGGGGAAGCAACGGTGTTCGTTTGTTTATCTGTGGGTCTAGGAATAGCCCGACCCCGTTTTTTATTTTAATTTCGTTTTCTTTGTTTGTTTTCTCAGCGTATGCCAGCTGGACGTCGTAGGCTCGAATTTGACAACGCCGGTTATTATTCAGAACCTGAACGTTCCCTACACCGTAGACGCAGAGAAAACCAAGCAATGGCTACACATGAAGAGATGGCTCGTCAGATGGAAGTCCTCCAGAACTGGATGGAGGAGCTAAAAGCCGATAGAGATAACGTTGTTGTTGAAGCTGAACGTCAACGAGTCAACTGTGCTCGTTTACAAGAAGAGTTGAATGCCTATTCGAGGAATGCCAAGCAATACATGCATCCAGAACTGAGGGTGCCGGAGTCTCTAATTGTGCTTTCGGAGATAGAGAAGACTTTTGAGATTAAGTCTGAATTTATATCCTTGATTAAAAGGGCTCAGTTTGAAGGGAAACCTATTGAGTGTCCTATGGAACATATTAGAAATTTTCTTGATTTATGTGACACTATAGCTGCTGAAGGTGTCTCACTTGATGATGTTCTGTTAAAAGCTTTTAGGTGGTCTCTTACTGGAAAGGCCCTGAGTTGGTTGGAGAGCTTACCTCTTAAGTCTATCAGGACTTGGAAGGCTTTGTATGATCAATTTCTTACAAAGTTTTTCCCTCCTGCCAAGACAACAGAGTTGAGAAAACGCATCACCTCTATCACCAGCTGCCTAATGAGACCTTTGTCGAAACATGGGAATGATTTAAAGAATTGCTTTGACAGTGCCCAACTCATGGGCCACCTTTATATGTTCTCCAAGAAATCTTTTTTCAGGGTATCAATGCAGAGACAAAGAACCGCATCAACACGCATACAGCGTGCGGTTTTATAGAGATGGATCCCACAACTGCATGGGAATTGCTCGACAAGCTGTCCAACTATGATGCCATGTATGGTACCCAACAATCTCCCCAGCCCCAGAGGCGTCTCTACATGCCTAACAAAGAAGAAGTTGACCGAGATGTCAAAAATCAATTTCTGCAAGACGAGGTCAACCGCTTGAAGAAGCAGGTAAGTTTTCTGAAATCCTCTCAATCTTGTCAAGAATGTGGCTCTTCTACCCATACTACTTCTGCTTGCACTAACATTGAGCAGGTAAGAGCCGATGAGACATACGCTGAAGTGAACTATATGAGAGGCCCATACAAAAACCAGCCTAATAATTTTGAAAGGTCAAACAATTATCCAACATGGGGCAATCACAATCCGAATTCAAACTGTGCAGCGCCTCCACCGGATAGACGACCTGCGCCATATCGACCTCCAGGCTACCAAGAGCCACCATCATGGGCACAAGGGTTA